>JAWZSL010000005.1:31046767-32296767 GCA_034769285.1 Lutjanus argentimaculatus | reverse complement strand
GTGTCCGTTTTCTGTTTGTTTTCTGTGATACAATCCCTGCTCATTGATAGTCAGTGTGGAGGTCAGAAGAACCAAAACACTCTTATTAGATTAGACTGCAAACCAACCCTCACAGCAGTGCAGGGAGGAGTGTGTTGTGTGTGTGTGTGTGTGTGTGTGCGGTGTGAAAGTCAGCACAGCCAGTCACATGTTTAAGTGTTTAATGGGATTGGACCTGAAGGCTTGTGTCGTCTTCGTTCAACACAGCCTGTTTGTTTAGACTCATGGGAGTTTCATTGATGGCCTTCGGGGAAACCTCCAAAGCTTTTTGAAATGTTATTACTACAAACCAGAGCAATTAGATTTTTTGATTTAGCTTACTTTATTGCTGGGAACTTCACCAGTCACCAAACTTTCCTCTTTACCAAATGATGCTTTAGAATTACTGTTTAATGCAACACTGGAATCAATAATAAATGTAAAAATAATGATGTTATTTACCGAGCACTTTTAGAGCAGTAGGCACAAAGTGCTTTCCAGAAATAGATCAGAAAATAAAAAACATAAGGCATCTCAGGGACAATTGCAAAAAGGTAGCCTAAATTATGAAATGTGCATAAACATATAAGCATACATGCACATTCATATACACATAGAACATACATATATGCATATACATAGACTCACATAACAACATAAATACTCTTAATGAAAGAAATTAAAACCAGTAGCTCATGACCATTCAAGATATTCAGTTAATGGATAAACTTATTGGCTGACTTTCATTGTACACCAATATCAATATATCTGCTAATAAATAATATTGGTTCTAATTAAAATCCATAATTATAGGATGTAAACACTAGTTGCAGAGCTGCAGATGTCATCAACATATTGTTGTTGAGTACTTTTTGACTGTTTTCAGCGCAATACAATATTATGATAGTACTGATAATACCCTGGTCATTATGTGATATATGATGTGAAATTTTCATACTGTTTCATCTCTAGTGCCATAAATCAAACATGTACACACACCATGAGTGAGAACATGAAAAATGTATGAAAATATTTCTTTACATTGACTGTCAGTAGATATAAAGTATATGTGAATTAAGTGAGTGCTTGTTAAAGAGCTACACATTAAACACTTGGCAGACTGGCTGCGGGTTCTTGCTTTTTCATTCATCCAAGTTTGCCTACACGATGCATCGGCTTAAAGGCCATGTTTCCCCAACATACTGTGTTGTGGAGGATCCTCCATTAAGCCTTCTTACTGGAGAGATAGTTGTGTCTTTTCCCTGCAGAGGCTGCAGAGTCTGACAGCCCTGCAGTGACTGTCAGCAAGATCTCTGCTGATCAATCTGACCTCTGAAAGAATAGAGACAAAGGCTTTCCCTGCACCCCCTCCTCTCGATTTCACACACACACATGCACACCAGGTGGGCTTTAATGCATGGATCAGGTGGATAATAAATATCTAAGTAGTATTAGCAGCGAGGATTAGAGAGCAGCTCCTGCCTCCCCTCCAATTCTTCACGGCACTCACACATACGACAGAGACAGACGCACAACACACACTCACAGACACACACACGTCTCCTGATGTCAGGGACCATAAAACGATCCAATGAGCAGGCCCTGGTGAGGAGGCGATGGGACAGCAACCCAGCCCCCACCTCCGGCCATGCTGGCACTCCCCCGCCACCACCATCTCCACGGCAACCGGGGAGGATGAGGGGGTATTCTGGGACAGCTGAGGCTGAGGAAGTGTCAGGGTAAAAAGGAGATACGTTTGTAAATCTGCCGGAAGACGTGAAAGATTTGCTTTTGTTAAGAGAAACACAAATGAGGCAGATCAGCGCGGAGCTGGAAGGAAACAATGAGCGATTTCTCACACGAGCTGAGACTCTCAGGTCCATATGGCAGCGCCACACAACAGCAGAGAGTGAGATGGATACTGTAGGTGCACTGTGCCAAGCAAGCAGTCTGTTGTGAAAGACACAGCTGAGGTTTTCACAGTGTGCTGTAGCTCTCATCTGAGCCTGCTGTGTGTGTGTGCCTGTGTGTTTTCCACTAATGGATGTCTTGTTTTGCCGGTTCATCTCAGTCAGCTGTCTTCTAATGTGAAGCAAAATGGACAGGAGATGGTATTGTTAAGTGGTTGAATATCGATGCAAGTGTCATCATTTATCCTCTTTTTAAATGTGGGCACTTTGAAGCTGACTTTTCTCAGTTTTGGTTTTGATTTTGGAGTCCACTGTGGACAAATCGTCTCAGCCAGATGAGATTGTGAAGATCTTGATCTGGCTTTCCTTTTTAAACACAGCTGTTTGCAGAAGTCATAGCATTGAGGTAATGTATCCAGTTGTGGCTGTGTATGATTAATCACTGTAATATGATGATGATGAAACAAAGTAGACTTTTTTTTTAGTACTGTTCACAGTCGTAGGTTACATATAAGTCTACAACTATCAGATTTGGCACCATTCCCTAGAAATGTTAGGTCTCCATAATAATAAGACAACAGCAAGATATAGCTCAGTAGAAAGGCCAACATAAAATTTAATGTCATAATCCAGTTAACACCACATCTCGCAATGTATTATAGAAATAAAATTGACATATTACAGGGCCAAGATGACCGACTAAGGTGTTTTCATGCTCTGTTGCTATCCCTTTTTCTTTTTGCTGATCCTGACCCAGTGTCAGCCTAACCACAAAATATAACATCAAAAATAAAATTCTCTTATGAAAAATCTTCTCCTGCTTCCCTTTAACTGGGTGACGTACTGCTCACTGAAATTCTTTGCCTGAGAAAATGTAAACAAAGGCTCTTCCTTGCTCTTCTACGTGGCATAAATCGTTTCATCTATTTTGTGGAGAATCCAAACCGATGGCAGTCATTTCGAATAACTTTATAGAAATGTGAATCTTCTTGCTGATGGTCTGGTTTGCTTATGTAGGTCATATTGAGGCATCAGTATTAAAGTGAGGCTGTTTCATGACCAGTTAAAACTCCTTGTATTATGTTTAAGCTGCAGTTTTAATCATGAGATTCATTGCTGACATCTAGCTTGGCTTAAAGACAAAGATAAAACAATCAACCTACCAACACCTCTAAAACTCATTATTTCACATATCTTGTTTATTTAATCCATACAAACACTAAAGTGTCTGACAATTTGTGACTCTTTCCTGTAAGCTAATCGGCTGCTGGCTCTAGCTTTATACTAAGTGTAGACATGAGAGTGGTGTTGGTCTTCTCATTTTTCATATTTCTAGGGTATTTTGCAAAACGTTGATCTACTCCTTTGAGCTATGTTGACTGGAGTGGGCAATTTCCTATATTTATACTGTTAATCTACAGTTGACAGTTAACTTTAATCAGCTGCTACTGCTACTAAGTGATACTGATGGACAAAACTACAAAGTAAAACTTAAGTTTGGAAAACTAGCCCCATTTTGATTCCAGTTTCTCAGCTGTTTTTCTGTCCATGTATGCATAATCAAAGTTGCTAACTCTATCAGAACAGAACACTCCCTGTTTATTTCTGCCTAAATCTGCCCAGAAAGTGCTGGAAGCTAAATTTCGTGAGTGCTTCAGGCCTTAACTGTGGATTAACATGTCCAAGGCATATAAAAATAGCTGCCCCATGTCTGTGTCCACGAGCAGGAAAACACCAGGCTGGCTGGGACAACACCATCAGCTTAACTATCACCACTAAGTCCTGTTAGCTCATTGGCTTAAAGCCTCTGGTCCACCTATAGGCCTCCAGCGCTGCTGCCTGGCACGCTGTTTAACCATTGACTTTGTCTCAGCGCTCTCCTCATACACTGGTGTCTTCTTAGACAGTCTAATACCTTGAAAGTCTGTGTCCTGGGAGCTTCTCTGTTACATAACAGTGGTGAGGCATTGGCGAACACGTGTCTGCGCAAAAATAGTTTGAATGTGGCTGCATGGTGTGATTTGTGACTTAATACAACTTTAATGAGTAAAACACCTCACTCATCAAGTACAAATTAATTTAATAATCCATGTCATTCTTTACAGATCACATCCCTGCAGACCTTCGGGACCCCTTCTACACTGACCAGTATGAGCAGGAACACATCAAGCCCCCCATCATCCGCCTGCTGCTGTCTGGAGAGCTCTACTGCCGGGTGTGTGGGCTCATCCTGCATGCGGAGCAGGCTGCCTCGCTCCAGAGCCACCAGTCTGTCATCCAGGCCCTGTCCAGGAAAGGCATCTACGTCCTACAGACAGACAACACGCCTGTCTCTGATCTGGACCTCAGCTCGGCTCCCATCAAGATGGTGGGTAGCTTAACCTTACATCTAGTTATAGACCAACATTAACTTTTGCTCTAGCCCTGCCTGTAATCTGTGTATCAGCTATATTTGGCATGTGTACACATTAATTTATGATGCTTTTATGATAAAATAATAAAAGTCAAGTCAGTTCAATTTAATTTATATAGCGCCAAATCATTACAGAAGTTATCTCAGGACACTTTTCATGTAGAGCAGGTCTAGGCCGTACTCTTTATAAT
Organism: Lutjanus argentimaculatus; assembly: GCA_034769285.1. Taxonomy (NCBI): domain Eukaryota; kingdom Metazoa; phylum Chordata; class Actinopteri; order Lutjaniformes; family Lutjanidae; genus Lutjanus; species Lutjanus argentimaculatus. The sequence goes on along the minus strand of JAWZSL010000005.1, from coordinate 32,292,235 downwards.
ATTATTTACAGAGATCTGATATTTCTCACAACAACCAAGCACTGACTTGTTAACAGCTTATAAAGAGAGGAAATAAGACCTGTCTCAGATTGGTATTGGTATCGACAGATGCTCAAGGTTGCAGTATTTTAATCAGACATGAAAAAGTGGTATTGAACCATACCTAGGATAAATATAACTAAGCTGTACAGATTCAAGGAACCTCAATCAGTTCAGCAGGGCTTTGGCTCCTCTGTAAGATTTTGAGATGAATCTGTAACAGCTGTAAAACACTGGTCCTCATACCAAAAGCAAATTAGATTACTGCCTGTTTTTGTACATAGAAACATTTAAACTACTATATGCTCTTTACATTCTCATTAGGTCCAGCTCATTGCAATCACAGCTTTTTTGTGGTTTTTAAAAGCTTTTGGTATTCTTTTCTTTTGCAATTCCTTCCTTTTGAACTTTGTGTTAACATTAACAGATGGTATTATTAATTGCATCTGAAAAGTCAAAACTTTTTTCTTTTTTTTCACAATGTCTAGTTGTAAATAAGGCATTCAGAGGTTAAAAATGTTACCGTCCTTCATTTCTGGGTTATAAAAATGAAATTATAATCACATGTTTTTCAATATAATGTTTGCATTGATGAGTTTGTGGAAGGTCAAACATAATGAGCAATGCTCTTACAGTGGTTACGTTGTAGACAAGCAATTTTTTCGTAATTCAGTTTTTATGTTGGTACAGGGCAAACATTTATTATCGTTTCCAGGATACAGCTGTTTGTCGGTTTGCTCAGCACCAAACGGTATATTGATAAAGTCAGTAACTAGCTGATGAATAAAGTGACACATTCAGCAGCTGAAGAGCCCTTTATTTCTCTCTTGAGTGAAAAGGAGAGAGAATATTGGACTTAAATTCATCAAGTGATTAGATGCACAACTCCAAATAAATGCTAACATTGCTTTGTCTCTGCTGGATGTAGAATTGGCAGTGTTTTCTAACACATTTGCTATAACATTTTTATAGGGTGATTATATGTTGATATTTGGTTTGCAGCTTGCTCCACTGCCCCAAGTGGCAAAAAAAAAAAATCAATTACAGTTGTTTTTTCTGTAAGATGGAGTACATTCTCTCTGGCAGTATAACCCACCAAACTGGCAACCACACTTACCATCTGGTAAAAAGCTGTCTTTACTTTCCACAGCCAAATATGAGCCAGTAGTATTGGAATAAATAATGCACCAGTGGATGCGAGTGTTTTGCAGGTTTTAGAGAGTGTAACTAAATTATTCAAGAGGCAAAATGAAACAAAGGCTTGGCATTTGTCATTTAATATATGGAGGCGTTAGTCACATCCCACAGGTGTGAAAACAAGCTGGTGGAGAAACAGCAGTTTAAGCTGTGTTTAGGTGTCACTGTATGAATGAAATCTTGGTTCTTGGCTACAAAGATTCATATTAAGTTCACTGAAGACACTCAGACCATCATTACATATAATAGAGTCTTTGACAACCATTAATCAACTGTCTATCTGTCGTCTTAACAAGTGTATGAGAATGAATTGTTGACGTCTATCATTTCCTTTATATTTTATGTGAAAAGAAATTCATGTGCCAAACACACACACACTTTCATTTCGTTCAGCTTTAGCTTTACCTCTGGCCTTCTCGTACCAATAAAACAGCGTGTGAGTCATACAGTACTGACACGGAGTCTCACGTGTTGGCTGTGAAGGATTTTGCTGTTAGAACTCTGCGTGTTTCTGGCAGGAAGTTCTGCCCTGTTTCCATGGCAACTTAGCGCAGGAGCATCTCTTAACTCTTTCTGATTGTAAAATCAGCTTCGTCTCCACTGCCAGCAGAAAAGCACACATACTGTAGGTACTGCTATCGATAATGCAGGAGAATAATTGTATGCAATATATAATACAATTTGTCAATAAATCAAAGTAAAACACATTCATTTGAGGATAAAAGGTACCCCAACAGGAAAAATTGGACTTTGGGACTGTAACAATGGAATATACACCTGAACATAAATATGTGGGATTTACTATTGATGAATTTATGACTTATTAAGTCACAATTAATATCTTGGCAGGTTCATCTGGAAGAGCTTTAAGGTTGGTTGTCAACAAGTTTTAAAATATGTCAAGACTGTGGGTATTTTACTTACCCGTATTATTTCTGCAGTAATAAATAATGTAATCGATCAAATCATTAACAGACCCTTGTCTTCTTAATGCAGAGATTAATAATCATGACGTGGCAGGAAATGTCATTTTAATGCTTGCCAAATCCATTATTGTGTTTCTGAATGAACGTCCAAAGACAACTCAAAATCGCTGTTCTTCCAGAGCTCCCACATCCACCTCATTGATGCCCTGATGATGGCTTACATAGTGGAGATGATCAGCATAGAGAAGGTGGTGTCCAGTGTCAAGCGGTTTTCCAACTTCAGTGCCTCCAAGGAGCTTCCCTTTGACCTGGAAGACGCGATGGTATTTTGGATCAACAAGGTAAGAATCAGACACAGGTGGTAATGTTTGCATTTGTGAGTTTGTCAGCCTGTCTTGACCTACAGTCTCTTTGTCGCTGCAGGTGATGATAAAGATGAGGGAGATCATGGAAAAAGAGCTGAAAATGAAGCAGCATCTGCTGGAATCACCGAGTCACCAGAAGGTAACACGCTGTGTGTCTCTTTGTTTTATTCCCTCGTCTCACACCTTGTCTCTTTCTCGCACTGCCTCAGAAAAAAAAACTTCCTCTCTGTTGAATAGCGTCAACTTTTAGTGATGTTGTTGCCTTTGTTTATCGTCCTTCTGACCTTGATTTTACACGCATGCATCATTTCCTGAATGGGTGCATTGACTGTCAGGTCTGTAGGTGCAGTCATCGGATCATGCATGCACTGTGATCTGATGAGCACCTCACATCACCCTCTGATCACAGTTTCAAACACTTGTTTTGGCTTTTAATGTCCACAACTTTTTGACACAGGGCAAAAATAGATAGTAAAATGTCAGTGTTCCAGGAGTATAGGAGCCATGTTGACGGGACATGTCATCCTGTCAAAGTACTCAAAAAATATTGATATTGCAACAAAAGATGTTAATGTTAATGGAGTTTAAATGTACTGAACTTAAGTTGTGGAACCACAGTCCAGTGGTGGAGGCAGTGCTCAGATCTTGTACTTAAAAGTAGCAGTACCACTGTGTAAAAATACTCAGTTACAAGTAAAAGTCCTGTATTTAAAAACTTACTTAAATTAAAGTACAGCAAGTACAAGTATTGGCATAAAAAATGTACTTAATGTGTCAAAAAAGTTAAAATAATATATTTTGTATCAAATAATTATTGATTATGATAGATTGCTTGTGTATGTATGTATGTATGATATATTACTATTCATCACTCTAATGTTGGAGCTGGTAAAGGAGGTTATTAAAATTACTTAATATCTTGCTGGTTAGTGTAATTTATAAGAATACATCAAAATTAATTTATTGATTCACATTTTATATTATATATACAAATCATAGTATCAGGACGTAAAGGAATGTGCTTGTTTGGTACAGACTCCATGTCTGTGACTGCATATTTTTTTGAGAAAATAAATTGCAAAAATTCTTTCCATTTCCAATAAAATTATGATTCCTATCGCAATCGCAATATGAATTTTTTTTTTTTTTTTTTTTCATATCTTTCAGCCCTACTCTGGAGCTATAAAAAGCATAATTTTTCTATGATTTGTGAGCATATTTATGGACGTTTATTTGTTTTGTAGATCAGAGATAATGATATCTTCAGGAAGTGTAAATCACACTGAATCTAAAAATATTATTATTAGTTATTAGTTGGTGCGTTTATATGATTTGTGACTCTGCACTCCCCCACGCCTCTCAGGGAAGCCGTCGCCTCACAGTTTGAAAACCTTTGTATTGTGCTAACTCGCCATGTTTCCTATCAACCAGTCAGAAAAGATGCATTGTTGTTGTCTTAGGGGGTAATGTGGTTGCATTAGTCTGAAATAATGTGACAAAACAAAGTGAAATCATTGACTTTTTGATTACAATCTACACAAACGCCTCTCGTCTCTTTCCTCCTTTGCCTCTTCTCTGTAAAACTAGACATTCTCAAATCTCTCTGCCTAACCCTTTCCAGCTGTCTTTAAAATCAGATCAGTCTCCATGGTAACAGGGGATCTGATTCCTTGTCAGTGTACATGACCCTTGACTTGTCTGCTGCTCTTCCTCTTTGTGTCTCCCCAAACTGTCCCCCCCTCCCTGCCTCTTGGACACTAGTCTCCCTCCAAATGGTACTGGAAGCTTGTACCTGTAAGTGCAACCGCTAGCAATCTCCCGTCCTGTGTGAGCTGTGTACAGTGTGTCTGTCTGTTTGAGGTGTGTGTGTGTGTGTCAGTGTCAGATCAGTCAGCACAAAAAGGAGCCTAACCAAAAATAACAGCAAAAAAGCCTGATATGAATTAAAACCAGTCTTACAGAGAATGCCGTGATGTATAAATACAGTGAAGATGACACAGCGCCCCTCAGTGGCAAAGGATGAAACAGCAACCTCTTCAGACTTTTCCCCCTCTCACTTGCTTTTGCTTTGCATGAAACCCTTCAGCAGTTCCTTCACTTTTCAGCAGAGCTTTCACATTCATCGCCTTCCCTCCCCCTAAAACATCAGCACACCACTGCTGCGCTTTCTCGTTTCTTTGTTATCCAGCAATAAGGCAGATCTAAACACTTAAAGCAACCCGTCTGGAGTCCAGTGTTTAACGTCCACTCATCCAGTCACGGCTTGCCTCATTTCATTAATTTCCTACCAATCATTTCTTTCTTCCCTCACCAGCCTGATATAATGCATGCTCTGGCCCACTGCTTATTGGAGCCTGTGGAGTTCTCTCGCGTGGTAATGACTTTTTCTTAATTTCATCCTGAACTTATCATTTATGACATGCACCAACTACATACCTCACCTTAGTCTTAGTTAAAAGGACAGTTTGGATGATTTAACTTGGGGTTGAAAGAGGTTCTTATCAGTAGTCAGCGTATTACCTACAGTAGATGGTGGGTCTACACACCCCTAGTTTGGATAAGCAGAGAGGGGCACAAGCACAGAAGCTATTTACTGCTTTGGACAGGGTCACCAGGAAAGGGTATTTTAGCCACCTAAACAAAGGTCCACCCCAAAAAAAATCAATATCTCTCTCAGTGTATGCTACATTTAGAAAACTGTCACTGATTCACTTTACCATCAGACAGGCTTTTCCAATGTATATATGTACATATCTCTACAAACCAACCAAACTTTTGTCAGTTAGTTTGTTGTGACTTTGGTGTTTGAAAAGGTTAGTTTGGATTCATTGAAGTCACACAATAACGCAAACAAACTAACAGACAACCGTGATCTGCAAGGTGAAATTCATGATTTCATCCATGAAGTTTGGTTGGTTTGGAGAGAGCGGTATTTGCTGCATATAACAGCAATTTCCAGTCAGAAAAGGCTGCTTGATAGCAAAGTAAAGTGGAGAAAATATTCTAAATATAGCATTTAAATTGACATTGATTTTCTTAGGTGGACCTTTTTATAAGTGGCTAAAGTATGTTTTGTTGCTGGCCCTGTCCACAGCAGAATATTGCTTAGCCTCTGTGCTGCTGACCCTCTCTGCTTCTCCAAACTGCCACCATCTACTGTAAGTAATACACTGACGATGGATAAGTACCTCAAACAACCCCACATTAAATAATCCGAACTATCCCTTTAAACAATCATACCTGAAAGTGACATCCTTGCCAGTCCTCACAAGTGAAGGCACACATTATTGTACCACCTGACAGGTCAGATGCACAATATGCTCCTCTTGAAAGACTTAATGAAGCTCCAGCTTAACTATAAAGACCATCAAGCACTGGAGGCCAGTTACAGATACCTACTCCACAGTATATGTGTTAAAGAGAGCCAGAGAATAATTTATTAAGTGAGAAATGTTGTGTCTGTGTGTGACATGTGAGCATGTGAGTCAGTGTTCAGATTAGATACATCTGCGTGCTTTGTTTAAACCTGTGCCCTCTCTTGTTGTGTAGGTGCGTTACCGCAGAGATCACCTGTCAGGTCGGACACTGCAGCACTTCCCGCTGCTGGACGACCTGTTGAAGGACGTGTGTGACGGCACGGCTCTGCTGGCTGTGATCCACTTCTACTGCCCAGAACTCATTAGATTGGAAGGTACGGTAACACTGGACTGCTGGATCCACTGAGGAAGGCTACATGAGACTAAAGTTGTTCACTCCCTTGGAGCCACAGTCTACTGCTCTGTTGCCTGAGGTTATATGATACTTTAACCTCTTCAGATCCACAGGGGGATTTTAAAGCTAGCATGCAGATGCTTGTATTATATGAAACTAGACTGAGCTTGTTGAGAAGGGGGATGAATAATGCTCCAAAGTTAGGCTAAATTTTTGTGAGGGATAAGCAAGCATGGCCATTTTCAAAGGGGTCCTTTGACTTCTCACCTCAAGGATGGAAATGGTTTCTATGGTACCCAAGAGTCTCCCCTTTACAGACATGCCAACTTCATGCTAATCCCATGCAGTTTTGGGCAAAAACCATGCAATTTTTGCCTCCACTATTTGAATGTTTCTACTGGAGGCCCTAAACAGTATTGGAATTGCATAAATTAGGTATGATTGTTTTTTATTTGTTTGTTTATTAGATCCCCATTAGCTACTGTATTATAAAACCAGCTACTCTTCCTGGAGTCCCCATTACTTGCTGTAAAACTGAGACTCATGTGGATTCAGTGAGCCCAATTTTATTCATGCACGATGACCATTACTGTCCATAGCAGACATTTTTGAAACTTGACTTCCTCATGACACGTTACTTTCTTTACAAAATTTTGATTAGAAGATTAATACCATCCCCATATCTGGATACTAAATATGAAGCTAGAGCCAGGAGAGTGTTATCTTATCTTAGCTTTAAGACTGGAAGGTGGAGGAAACAGCTAGCCTGGGTAACTGTGAAAGTAAAGTAAACAAACAAGCTTAGCAGCACCTCTTAAGTTCACTTATTAACACACAGACTAGCTGTTTGCTTCAAGTATTGCTGCTGGCTTTCGCCTCATACTTAGCATGCAGATGTGAAAGTGGTATCGATCTTTCTAATCTAATTTCTCTTTCTAATCTTAATCTCTCATTTTCTCATCTAATTTCCAACAAGAGAGCAAAAGCAAAGCATATTACCCAAAATGCCAAACATATTCCTTTAAGGTCTCCTGTAAGAAATAGGTCTTCATCTAGCACTTAACTGTGACAGTTAACAGTATTAGAGTAATCATACTGACCATTGTTGTCCTGTTGTGTGCAGATATCTGTCTGAAGGAGGTTCCATCCATAGCAGACAGTGTGTACAACATGCAGCTACTGAAGGAGTTTTCTAATGAATACCTGAACAAATGCTTCTATCTGAAGCCTGAGGACATGTTGTATTCTCCACCGGTACTAAAGGTGAGCCAGAAAACACTTAATAATCAGAGAATACTTTAAAAACACACTCCAACGACACTGTGATCTCTTTCTTTTGACCCTCAACTTAATCACTGTCTTGCAGAATAATGTGATGGTCTTCATTGCTGAGCTTTTCTGGTGGTTTGAGACTGTGAAGCCAGAGTTCGTACAGCCCAGAGACCTCCAGGAAATCAGAGACGGTATAAGACAGTCTTTACTTTGATATTTACATTTATTGAACTGCTAATTGCTCTTTTAAACAGTGGTGTACTATGTTTTAGGATCTCCTCTAATGGTTAACATCTCCCTATACCATGTTTGTAGTGAGATTGCTGCTGCAGCCCAAGAGTTCACGACCCCATGTTCCCATCTCCAGCGTCACCAAACGTAGTTTCATGACATCATCAAACTCTGCTGACACCTTGACCACACCACCAAGTCCTGATCTCAGGTATTTTACAGTAACTAGTACAGTCCAGTCACACAGAGATGGTTTTGGAAGTTTCAGGTTTACTGACAATCAACATGCGTGAAGTACATTTAAATCTGAGGAAGTTCATAACTAACATTCTGACTTTAACACCAGTATTTGTTTGGCCATTCCCACAGCACTCATACTGTAATATTATCAATTCCTCTGCACTTAACAATAAGACAAAAATCACACTACATAGTATTATGTTGTATGGAAGCACATTTCTGTCAATGTGATGACAAAAAGAAAGAACTTGTAAGTTGTTATAATGAGAAACCTTATCAAAATAATGTTAGTATCTCAAAATGATAAATTGTATATTAAACTAATGACTTACTGTTTCAAAATATTGAGTTAGCATACCAAAATAGTGACAAGCTATCTCAAAGTAATGAGTTATTTCTAGAAAGTTTTTCGTTTTGAGATACTAAGCCATGATTTTGCAATACTAACTTAATGCTTTGAGAAAGATTTATTATTTTGAAAAGGTTCCTCAATATGATGACTTAGAGTATATTATTTTTCATGACATTGGCAGGATGGGCTTCCATAATTTTGGATATACACTATTAACGTTTTAATGTAAAATCTTTCTCTGTATAATAACAGTTTTAAACATTTCACTAACTAAAATCAAACGTCTCTGTCTTTCCCTTTCAACAGTAAACCGAGCTCAATGAGCCCATCTCACTCTTTACTGCCCCTGAGACAGAGACAACAGAAAGTGGCTGAGGAGAGCGCTTCAGGTAGTACAAAAAAAAAAAAAAAAAAAAACATTAGTCATCCTCCTTTGGTCACAAAGTTCTTAAAACACTGAAAAGCAGTGGGATGATAGCGAATAGGAAGAGCCTTCTGATTGTTCTTTGAAGGTGAAATGTACCTAAGTTGTGTTCTTGTATCTTTGCTTATTTGAGTCATCACTTTTAACAAAAAAAAAGTTGCTTGATGAGTTGAATATTTCACTGGAATTTTTTTGTTTCTAACATTTCAAGGTAGTACACTTCTTTTATATCAGATTTTTAGGAGTTTATATTCTATATAGAGTTCATTCTTCAAAGTGTAGTTTGTTGAAGTCATTCATTGAAGTTGCATGTTTGAGAAGTGCTTTTTCTAAAACCGATCACATTTGCTTTGTCCAGAGCTGAGAAACAGGTCCAACTCAATGACACGTACAGACGGACAGCATCAGGGCTCAATACTGGCCTGGCCAGAGAGGAGGCCGAGGTGAGCAGACAAACCTTAAAGGGAAAATCTGACACTTTTCATGTGGATGTCCAGTCAGTGTTGTTGTTTCGTGCATCCAGTGATGTCACAGTGATGTCACTGGTGTTGGTGAGAAGGAGGAACTCCAGGCTATTTCAGCTTGGATTTTTAGTGTCCGTCTCTGGGCAGCCAGGGGGCATGCTAGATGAGTATGAGCATAAATAAATAAATGAATACACAAATGCAGAAATAAATAATTAAAAGCATAAATAAATGAAAAATTGATACTTTTTGGTAATGAAAATATTAATTAGGTAGGTGGTCCTACCTCTGGATCGGTTTTTAGCGGTGTGATGGGATCTAATTCTAGAAAAATTTAGAAATGCATAAACACACAAATAAACAAATACAGAAATAGCTTTTTTCATTACCAGAATATATTTATTTTTCATGCATTTGATTATTTATTCATGCATTTATTTATTTATGTTAATATAATTTTTTTGTCCTTCATACCTAACACTATGTTCTGGCTAAAAAGTAATAGCTGTATGCTAGGATGACTATGCATGGCAACATGGGCGTGGTTGTCAGACATACATAATTACATGTTGCCCTGTCGGAATATGTTACCATAGTGCAAATCGATAGCAAAGTCTCTATTTTCATAACAGGGTTAAGTGTGCTGTAAGAATATGATATGGGGAGCATATATTGATGCTCTGTTATAACACCTTTATATCCTTTATCAAATAATGCTCCCACTACAGAATAATTTTATATTATACCACTACTCATTCCACGTACGCTGTAAGAATATGGGGAGCATATTGAAATACTATTAACCGCTAAGTAGCACATCTCGATAGGTACCACATATCGTCAGAACACTGGCACAACTCTGCAGGCAGGAGAACTCAGTTTTCTTGGTCAAAATGCTGGAGCACACAATGAGGAATTTATTTCAATTGACTACATTTACCATCAACACTGACTGGACATCCACATGAAAGTGGTGAATTTTCTCTTAAACAATTATTGTCCTAACTATAGTTCAATTTCATGCATCAAGATGTGCAGATATAAGAAAGTTGTTCCTCGTTTCACTATCCTTAGCTCATATTAATCATATTTCTACTTCGCTTCCTGTCCAGGCCTTTATCCCAGCCGGCGCCGTACGCCCTGCATTGTCCCCTGGAGGAAGACGCTGACAGTATCAGCCTCGCTCGCTCTATCAGCAAAGACAGCTTGGCCTCCAACATAATGAGTATCACCCCCAAACACATGCTGGGATCAGGTCCTCAGCTGTCTCAACACAGACTCAGTGGCCAGAGCCTGCTCAGTCACATGCGCATAGAGGATGAGGAGGAAGAAATAGAAGAGGAGGAGCTGGTCGCTGTGATCCACCCTTCTGCATTTTCTCGACGTCGAATCGGGAGTGACATGGAGCAGGATGAGCTGGAAGTCCAGAGTGCGACCTCCACCTCGAGGGTGTCTAATAGTCGTTGCTCTCCTCGCCTTGATGTGGCTCCCTTTACTCCCGACCACCAGGCGGACAGCTACTATCTGGAGCCTCTGATGCCCGCCGTCCCTAAGCCAGCCAAAGAGAAGAGCATCAGCCTGAACAAGGAGGAGGAGAGTGGTGAGAATCACTATAGAGGTAGAAAAGTAGCCACCAGCATCCCAAGCACACAGAAGAAAGCTTCTGCGGCTGAGTCAAACAGAAGCACATTTATGCCCATACCTGTGGTAGAAACAGCCCCTAGCTCTGTCAGGCCGCCCACAGAGGGGTCGACAGGCATCGCTCAGTCCGGAAATAAACAACCTCAAGGCTTTTTCCTCCATTTGTCAGGAGAGCCAGAGCACCACAGCCCTTACTCCACTTCACTGGACGTAGGACACGACTCTGACTCAGATATCGCAGACCTTGAGGAAGACGAGGAGGAGGATGATCAGATGGAGGTGGTAAAGAGAGGAAGGGGAAAATACTTTGAGGAGGGAGAGCTGTGTGAACTCATAGAGGGTGAGTCAGCCAAACTGAGAGAAGACTTGAAAGTTACTGAGCGGGACGATAAGGAGGACTTCAGCGGACGCTCGAGCCCCTGCCTCAGCACCATCTCCTGGGCGAGCAGCTGCAGCGCGTCAGGCAGCACCAGCGTCAAGATGACCAGCTTTGCAGAAAGGAAGCTGCTTAAACTCGGTCTCCGGGATGGATTCTCGAGCACCAGCAGCTCTCAGAAGACCACACCAGATGGCTCTGAGGTCACCCCCTGCCCTCCGTGGCAACTGAGGAGTGATCCCACCTCTGGCTGGATTGGGAAGGAGCCCATTTCTGCGTTGGCGAAGAGTATGGCGGTGAGTCCCTCGGTTGTGCCTTCAGAGCTGCTGCAGCTTCACATGCAGCTGGAGGAGCAAAGACGTGCTATTGAGTATCAGAAGAAGAAGATGGAGACCCTGTCAGCGCGGCAGAGACTAAAGCTCGGGAAAGCTGCGTTCTTGAACATCGTGAAGAAGGGTGGAGGGAAGAGTGACACACTTCCCCTCCCCATGAAACACTCAGAATCTGCAGAACTAGCTGACAGGAGTAGAGTGAAGACCCAATCCTGCAGGGACGACTCCTGTCTCGATGCTCTAAAGACAAAGGCAGGTCAAGCAGAGGGAGGACAGGTGAAAAGAGATAACAGGTCTCAAGATAGCGGGGCTGAACCTGACTTGAACGAGTGTTCCCACTCCATAGATCTGCTCAATGAAGCCATTAGTTCCATCCAGCAGCAGATGATGCAGCTCTCTTTACAGCAAGACCTGCTGATGAAGCGTGTGGTGTCACCAGAATCAGGCCCAAGCACAACCCCTGCCGACACGACACAGCCAACACCCGCTACCTCAGACTCCAGATCCTTCGCAGTTCACTTCGTAGACATCAGCGGCAGCAACTCTGCCCCCGCTCGTCGTCCTCCCAAGCTCAGCTCCAGCCAACGCAGCAAACAGAGTAAAGACAGCAGCAAGAACAAGTCTAACACTCATTCTGACGGAGACCACAAGACGGAGCGAAGCCTTCAGAGGAACACCACCTTCCGAGTCCGCGATGACCTCAACCAGCGTGGCAGCAAAGAGGACAAAACGCCATCACAAGACCCACAACTCATCTCCAGTACATCGATGTCTCCGTCACAGGCCGCAGAACAAGAGGAGAACAATGTCGCCAACTCAGGGAAAGAGACCGTGGGTGGAGATGAGAACACCAGAGTCAAGGGTCAGCTGATTGAGGTCGACCTATCAGAGCTTAAGGATCCACTGGAGGATGGAAGTGCAGATGTTACAGACTTCACAGCAGAGGGCGAGCAGAAGAATGTGCTAGGCTTCTTCTTTAAGGTATACTTCTTTTTTTGCTGTATTTTCTTATGGTAATGATTCACCTTGTCATTAGTTGTAGGGCTGCAACTAATGATTCTTTTCATAATCAATTAATCTGCTGATTATTTTCTCGATTTATTAATTAGTTGTTTGGTCTATAAAATGTCAGAAAAGGTGAAACATGACCCAAGCCCAAGACAATGCCCTCAAATGTCTTTTTTTGTCGAAAACCCAAAGATATTCAGTTTACTGTCTCAGAGGAGTAAAGAAACCAGAAAATATTTACATTTAATAGGCTGAAATCAGAGAATTTTGACTCAAAAATTATTCAAACTGATTTATCGATATTTGTCAAAATGGTTGCCAATTCATTTAATAGCTAACAACTAATCGATTGAACTCTATAGCTGAAAACTGAATGAATTGAAAATTTTTGTCTTCTAGGATGACGAAAAAGCAGAGGATGAAATGGCGAAGCGTCGTGCTGCCTTCCTCCTCAAACAGCAGCGCAAAGCTGAAGAGATAAGACTCCGCAAACAACAGCAAGAAGCTGAGAGTGAGGCCAAACGTGATGAGGCCAGGTAAGTTTTCGTTTCACACTCTCACAAATTGATTATAAAGACAAGGAGCTGTCCAAGGCCCTGTTCACACCTGACATTAACATGTATCTAAAGTGGTCCAGTCACAAGTAGTCCACACTTGGCATTACTTCTCTCTACATGCCACTTCTGATCAGATATCGCTTCCCTCCTCTGTATGCAAATGTCCATTGTCTGTCCATTATTTCCATTTGCAAAGACCATATGAATTGTTGTAGCCATTAACATGCTGGGGCAAATGGACACAATGTTGTTTTTGCACAAAGAAAGAAAGGACTTAATGTACTGTATAACATTTGCTGAATTTACAAGAAGGCCCATATAATTAAGAATTTGTCGTAGACAGCATTTGACAAAGTTTATAAAGTTTCTCCTTACTCAAGAGCTCACAAAACTGTGAGTAGCCTGTAATTAGTTTCACTTGAAATAGTGTGTTCAAACAGCTGCTTAATGTTGACAGGTGAGATTCACATCAGACATGGAGTAGCCACTGTTGCTGCAATAAACTGTCTTTTACAAGGAAAGAAACAATTTAATGTATTACATTTATTGCCGAATTTAGAGGAAGGCATGAATGATTAAGGATTTGTTGGAGCCATTTTGCAAAGTTCATTAAAATTTCTCCTCACTCAACAACTCTTCAAAATTGCCCAATTTTTTAAAGGGAGTTTGGGGATATTGGTTACTGGTTCAGTGGTGAAATCAGCTGAACACACACAGTGTGTTCACAGACATCTGCTGTTTATCTTGGCTGTTAAGAGAGCCCAAACATGTAATAAGCGTTACAGTGAAACAAATGATATAATTACAGGATGTCAGTTGAGTATGTGACCCAGGACACATACACTGCTAAAAGAATATCTTTTAATATGTGGTCCAGACTACCCCCGAATGTGGTCTGAGTGATTGGATGTCATGGGTACATTCATACTTGTACTTAGAGCTGTCCACTTTTGATTGGTTTGCACCAGACGCATGTTAATACTAGGCGTAAACAGGACCAAAGTCTGCAGGTATGTAGGCAGGGGTGTATCTTTGTCATGAACATGAATAAATCTCCCCGTCTTCTCAACTCTCCTTCCCTCTCTTCAAGGCGTAAGGCAGAAGAGGAACGTATTCGTAAGGAGGAGGAGAAGGCACGACGAGAGCTTATTAAGCAGGAATACTTGCGGAGGAAGCAGCAAGCATTGATGGAAGAGCAGGGTCTGGTCAAGCCTCGCCCACGGAATAAATCCCGCAGGAGCAGGCCTAAATCACTGCACCGTGAAGAATCCAGCAGCCTCTCAAAAGGATCCACCACACGTACGAACACCTTTATTACTTAAACAGCCTACACTTATGTCTGGTGTGTTGTCAGCTTAGTGTTTGTCTACATGTATCATCTGATCAGGCTGTGTCTGTGTGTGTTTTCAGTTTAGTTCACTTATGTACGTTCATTGTCATCCTGAGTGTGTACATGTGTTTAATGCAGGTAATTCTCTGAAGGTGTCCATGTTCAAAGCGAAGGCCTCAGCAGCAGGCTGCAGGGGAGGTGAACCTTCTAACCTGCTCTGCATGATGTGATATCAACCACACAGAGCCCCTTAAAATAGTTTCTGCAAGCATGGATTACACACAAGGAAAATAAAACTGGTTGATTCTTACTTATTTATGATCCTTTTGCCATTTTGTCTGTTGTGCAGCTTCTCTCCCTTAATTGTAAACTGTTCGTATTTACATTACATGATCAGTTTGGACAATCTGGACAATTCATTGCTTGTCATGTGAAAATACAGTAAATCCCGTGTGGCATGAGTGTGGGGCATTATTTTGTTTAGCAAAGTTACTAAATCTTTCTGTCTCATTTTCAGCTGATCTGGGCTGCAGTCATCAAGGATCGACGCTCTCTTTGGCGACCGAGGCAGACAGTGTCATCTCTGGAGGAGCAGAGTCGCAGAGGTGGGACTGTTTTTTGTGTTGTGTGTTAAGTGTGGAGGAGATCATCCTTTGGCATTTTGATTGACCTGTAAGTGTGTCTTCCAGGGCTGGATCTGTGTGCTCGATGGACTTGTTCCCTGCGCTGAGCAGGGCGTCGAGCAGGAACATGGACAGGGACTGGGAGAACGGCTCTATAGCCTCTTCCATCACTTCAATGGAGTACAATGGTGAGCAGGAATCATTGCTGTATTATAAGAGCTGGATACTGGAGCCAAAGATGGCACCTACTCCATTAAGAACTGCTCGCCTGGTGCGTACAGCAAAAAAATTCCTAGCTTCCAGGTTTACTTCCCGACTGAAAATGCGCAGTAGTGTTTCTCTCGCTCAGCCCATAGACTTAAGGAAGGTTTTACAGAAATGTCAAATCAAAAACTCATAATAGAAAGTGTCATAATTAGCCTTGTTTGTGGCTAAGATGACAAAAGAGTTACTTAAATTACAGACAGAGGCAACAAGGTTTCATAGCATCATGCAGGAAAAGTGAAAAATTAACATGTCATGTTTCTATCACTGCCAATCAGAGCTGGAGTCGATAAATATCCATGACGGCTGCAGAATCATTTGAGTCAGGAATGAATGACAGTTGTACCCTTTCACACTGAAGACAAAAGCCAGTGGGTGTTGGTGGGTTTTTGTCCAGTGTAAAAGGCATAGTGTAGCTACGTCAGATCCTGATTCCAGTCTTTATGCTAATCTTATAAATCTTTTTGTTATGCTTTGTTTGCTAAAGGTCCAAAACTCTTCAAGGAGCCGAGCTCCAAGTCCAACAAGCCAATCATCATCAATGCCATCGCTCACTGCTGTCTGGCTGGAAGGGTCAATGAGACCCAGAAGAACGCTGTTCTAGAGGTCAGTGTGATCAGTTGAAATTAATTTATTGATGGTGGTTATTTATTCTGAATATATAGAAGCCATGTCTGTATAGCTATCAGTGAAATCATGTTGTGTGTCTGTTTCATTGATCACAGGAGTTGGAAAAGTGTGAGTCCAATCACCTGATCATCCTCTTCCGTGACGGTGGATGCCAGTTCCGCGCCATTTACTCTTACTCACCGGACACAGAGGAGATCATCAAGTTCACTGGCACAGGACCGCGCACCATCAGCCGGAAGATGATCGACAAGCTCTACAAATACAGCTCGGACCGCAAGCAGTTCACCGTCATCCCCGCCAAGTCCGTGTCGGTCAGCGTGGACGCCCTGACCATCCACAATCACCTGTGGCAGGTCAAGAGACCCGGGAGCGCACGGAGGAAGTGAGAAAGATGAAAAGATAAAGAAAACACTCGTTTTAGTTTCTCTTCTATCACTGCTGTTGGGCAGGACCCAATAATCTCTGAGATGATTGACATGTGATCATGTGACTGACATGTGATTAGATAGGAGGGTTAGATGTTCTTATTAATGGAGATGTCAGTCTGTGGCAGAGCGAGAATATGAAACACCTGCCAGCTGAATGCTCTAATGTTTTTTTTTGTTTGTTTGTTTTCTTTTTGTCTTGTTAGCTTTTTACTCTGCATGTCACACTTTCAATTTGTGGGTACATCCTACATTAACTGACCCTTCCTTAGCCCTGCCCCATTTCGCTCTGTGCGCCAATAACAGTTGATTAAGATTGGTACCCTGCAGAACAACAATACAAAGGTGCTGCTGGGAGGACCTGCACCAGCAACATATAGTCACATCTTAAATGCTATGTAGTACTGAATTGTGGAGTTAGACCAATAAACCTGTCCATGTTAAACGTGACTTGAAAACTTGGTTCGATGATGCACTGAAGCCCCAACATTTTATAAACTAGAGCGCATAAGCGTTTAGCATTTGCAGTGCAAGGGATGAGAGGACCGGATCAGATGTAACTATAGTTAACGATTGATGTAGAAGATAGTTAGGAGATATAATGCAGGCAGCTATGTTTTCTGATCAAATGTGTGTGCTAGCTAAAGCATTTTTCTGCCAGAAAGCCCTTATTGGGTATGTTTACAGCAAAGAAATCATGGTTTGGGTTAAAATCAAAAGATTTTTGCCAGAGAGGCTGAAGACAAACTTCTCCCATGTGAGAAAGTGAACAAAGGTTCCGGGGTGGTGAATAACACGTTTTTCTGTGGTGTGACAAACTCAGAACACTTTATTTATTATTGCTTTACACAGACTTCAAATTAACTAATTTTTAGCAAAAAGCTAGCTAACTATATAGCTAACAATTGATGTTGATTACTAGTTGGTTACCAAGCAAGTGTTTTGCTAACAATAGCTATCAGATGTAACTAGCTAGCTAATGATTGAATGTAGATTTGCTAGCTTTATAGCTAACATTTTGCTAACATTAGCTATCAGATGTAACTGGCTGGCTAATGGTTAATGTGGATTATCTAGCTAGGTAGCAAGTGTTTTGCTGACATTAACTATCACATGTAACCAGTCAGCATATGATTGATGTGGATTGTGAGCTAGCTAGCGAGCATTCTGCTAACATTATCTATCAAATATAACTATAGCTAACGGTTAATGTAGATTACCTGGTGCATTTGCTATCAGATGTAACTAGCTAGCTTAAAATGTGGCTATATATATACTGTATATGTCGCTTTTACAGGTCCCACAGAAACATCTTTTAACCATCTTCAGGATTTGGTTTGGTTTTCTTTTCAACACAGACAAGCCTAGCACATAGCATATGTAAGTACAGGAAAAAGGTGCCAGGGAGGAAAATAGCAAGATTTCTGCCAGAAAGGCTGAAGGCTAACTTCTCCCACGTGTGAAGGTTGACTGAAGTTCTGCTGGGTACCAAGCCAGCTTCACTGTTACTAGAGCAGAGACCAAAAAAGGGGCGGGACTTAGGAAGGGTCAATTAGGCACTACTGATGATGGACTGAGTCTTATATAGCAGTGAAGGGAAGGCTCCTCGAGTCGAACACCGCTGAATCTTCTTGCAGTAGCAGGAATACTACTGATAACAAGTGTAACCACAGACAGGAAGTGGTGAACATTCACTTGATGATGTCTCTTGTAAAGTTAAAGCTACTTCAGCTCGGCAAAAAATACCCTACTGCTGTGATTAATCCAGGCTCCACGTACTGAGCCTGCAGTAACTACCACTGGTCAGTGCTTTTATGAAGAGGGAGCAAACTTTTTTAATCTAAGTATGGGATGGATGTTAGTGAGTGTCCAGTCTCGTTTTATATTTAGTGTGTCTGAGAAGGTGTGTGAGTCTTTGTGTGAGGGAGGGGAGGGGGAGGGCTGAATGCACCGCCTGTGCATCCTGCTCTGAATGTGTTTTCTCACTCTCTTGATTACGCTTTAAAACTTCTGTAATGATGCAACAGAACGATGGAGCAAAGCAACAAAACTGTTTTCTTTTTCATTTGGGAGCTGCTGTTACAGGGTGGAGGAGAAATAATGTTTTTACAGCGGGGGGGGGGGGGGATTATACTAGTATTTATTCCAAACTGGAAGCGCAGTGCATTAAACCTTTTCAGTAGTGCATTATATTGTATTAACTTCTTCACACTTATATTCCACCACGTATATGAGCCATCTGAGATCCCTGCCTGGCTCATACCGCTGAACCAAAATGAACTGAGCTATGCCACTGAGCTGTTCCGCTGCTCATTAACTGCTCACAGGATTCTGGTGAGACGTACGATTTTAATGTAGCTTCTGGCGCTCAACACTAGTAATTTCCCTGTAACGACTGACTGTCAGCAGCTGGTATAATGTTTGGGGGGGGGGTGGGACTGCACAATACTTGATATTTGTTTGCTGCATTTTGTACATTTTTGAGTAGTATTTTTTGTACATTACGTACAAGTTATGTTTACTAAAAAGCAGGCACTATTTTGAGGTTTATTCTGTTACAGGCTTTCAGAGATGTTATGAGTCTTATTTCGTTGTGTTATATTGTATGTTTATTTATTTTGAAGAGATATAATAAAATGCAACTAGCTATGTTTTCTGATCAAATGTGTGTGCTAAAGCCTTTTTGTGTGTATACAGTATGAGCATCTGTTCCTTCTTTCTTTGACCATCTGCCTCCCCGTCTCACTCTCCTCTTTTTCTTTCTCTGCTGATATTTAATCCGTCTCTTCTGGATGCAGAGGGAGTAAAGAGTGTTTATAAAGGCTGTGTAGATCATAAACCATACTTACTAACTCATTAACTATCATACTAAACTCATTTCAGCCAGTTCTGGACACTGATAATGATACATACACATTTTTTTCCACTTAGTTGCAGAGAACATCAAGTCTCTCCTGTTGTGAATTAACATACTATTATGTCTGCTCTTATTGTGATAGCCCACGGACAGATGCAGATATAAAACTTTTCAGATCGATTTGGTTCCTCCTCCCACGACACAACTTTGCCGTCCATTTCAGGCACTTCAAAAAACCTCTACAGCACAGACGTACTCACATTGCATGGGCATAATTAAAGCATCATCTTATCAGCCTGTCATATCAGAGGAAATGTTCATTTTGGGCAAAGCCGATATCTTAATTTTAAGCCCTTCATCAGCCGGAATAATTTCATGCATCACTATAAATTACTGTACACCAAGACTGTCAAAAGTATTGATACTTCATTGAAACGTTTTACACACTATGTGTTTAAAACAATTCAATTATAATATTGAACGTACTGAACTATATAAAAATATAATCTAAGTGCTCATTCAAGACTGCAGTTCAGTTCAGTCTTTGTTGTCCTGCATGAAATTTGGCTCGTAGCAGGAAAACCAAACAATGTTCAATGAGTTTTTCTGAACCACCACCCAGTGCAGGTTGTTATTTTAAGAAAAGAAAAAAAATATTCCATTGTGTGTGGCTCGGACTTTTATTTTTGTTGTGATACTGAAAGAGGTATCAAGTATAGTTTTTTCAGTTCCAGTATTGTATCGAAGCTTAAAATTCTGTTATCATGACGACTCTGCTGTACACTATTATGTGCAATCATACACTCACACTTTTGTTCGGGCTGTAAATAATTTCTACTGCACATGAAAGCAGAACAGTTGTTCTTCCAGCACTGGTCTTTTTCAGGAAAAACACAAGCGTGAACTCACCTCAAAACATCACTAACAAACCTTCCTCACAGCAGCCAGACTGATATGAAATAGTGGAGTTAAAACAGGTGTTACCAATGATACTAATTAAGGTCCTGTTCTCTTTAGTGTATCAGTTCCTTTCCATGAGCCAACATGTGCAAAAGCAGCACCCTGACTCTATTTGACCTGAAAGGACTATTCATGTCGAAATGGCTGTGTTAATTCCAAAGAAATGCACAAGAAAGTGGATATGTGTCAACAGAAATTTAGTTCCCGCGTCAGCCTTTCAACAAATATTAAAATACTTCACATCATTGCTACATAATTTGAATTATTTCTTTAAACCTGCAATAGCTGTTTTTTGTTTTTTATACACACAAATAGTGACACACTGACACCTTTTAATCTGATATAGGGAACTTCTTAGCATTCATTTGCTTCCGCAGTCATGTCTTTTGCCCAAACTATTCTTTAGCTCTGTTTTTGTCTCTTTTGCTGCTAAATGTTCCACCAGCAAGATAATCCCTGCTCCTGTCTGTCTGCTGTTTGGTGCCTAGCAGGTGGTGCTCAGTGGGTTTTTAGAGCATTTCACTGAGAACAGCTGCCTGCTATGGCTGAAAACACAAAGTGGTGAGAAAGAGGCAAAACAGTCGAGCTGAGCAGCTTCATCATAGGCTCTGTTCCACAGAAATGTACATGCCATCGACACCACTTTCCTTCCAATGCAGAAATACAGAATCTAAATTTCACACTCAGAGCGACAGACGGCAGAGCGCTGTATAGTAAATTGTTGGTGATTTCAGGGCACAGGTCACACTGCTTCACCTCTCGCTGTCTGTTCTTCCACATCTAATAAATAAGCCCCGACACCCACAGTGAAACCACTCAGGTGTTTTCACTCGAGCTGTTTGATTAGACCTCACACCTCCTCCAGTCTGATTGCAGATCTGTGACTCACCTTTACTTTAGTCACGCAGCTCCTTCTTGTTTCACATCATCACTTCTCTTCACCTGTCTCCTGTTTTCCATTAACATCACCTTTCATTTCACCAGTTATTTCACCTTTTATTTTGCAGCACTGTGTTTCATGCAGACCTTTGTCGCCCTCAGCTTTTCATATAGGCCGTTAAATCTACATTGAACTGTTTCTTTACGGTCCTTTGCAACAACTAGCATGTTGTCTGCCAAATTAAGCTGACTGGTAATGACCACAGACTTTATGATCATGATTTAGGTAGGCCTAAACCTGCCTATATTAAGCCCAACAGACCTCATGATGTAAAGGAGCAAAAATGAAGCCATGAACTCCACTTAGAACTAAATGCCATCACGCTAACATGCTCAAAATGACCAAATATAATCACCACAATGTTAGCATGCTAATGTTTACAGCTAATG
Source organism: Lutjanus argentimaculatus (assembly GCA_034769285.1). Lineage (NCBI taxonomy): Eukaryota > Metazoa > Chordata > Actinopteri > Lutjaniformes > Lutjanidae > Lutjanus > Lutjanus argentimaculatus. The sequence continues at coordinate 32,270,682 of JAWZSL010000005.1, read as the reverse complement.
TTTTTCTATTGGCATTTCAGCATGCAAACATTTGCTAACATTTGCTATTAGTTAGCACTAAACACAAAATACAGTTAAGGCTAATATGAATGTCAAATTCATTTTAAGAGAGCTAAACTGCTAACGCTACATTTTTTAGGCTGCCAGTCCTTTGTTGATTAGTTTAACGTGCGTTTTGAGTTTCAGTTTACTTAAGTTAATGTGTTAGTTTATTTTATTTTAAGGGGAAAAAAGCAGGATTTTGAAGCTGATATTAATATAATTCCCAAAACAAGGGAAGTTCTGCTCTTGTGCTGCTAACATTATTTTTACTGTATTATTCAACGGCAATTCAGTTTAGCTTCAGCCTTTAAATAAATAAAATATTTCACATCATTCAAACATTATGTTATATTCTAGTGCTAACACGTGAGAGGTGGCTGTTGTACTTTTAACTTGTGCTGCTTCATTGGGAATTTCTCACTAGCCTGTACCTGTAGAGCTAACTGTGTATGATCTTAATTAGCAATATCGTTGCTAATAGGAATTCCATGTCATGTTAGCTAACCATAGCCGACAATTAAGACAGGTGTGTAGTTAAAAGTTTAGAAAATGCAAGAACAAGTGAGGCATACAAATTTACATTTTTAATTTAATCATTTCCAGCAAGTTGCTTGCTTTCTAAATACTGGAGATGTCTGTAATAAAGCCTCTGCCTTGTTGCTGCCTGTGCATCCTTAGTGTGGATTGTGTGTGCGCAGGAAGCCGTCTGCAGCCAGGAAAGCAAGACACCAACAGTTATTGTGTTCAGGAAATTGACCAATTACCCACTGACCTCTATAAAAGAATTCCAGAAAAAAACCTGCAGCCAGAACAGAGAAAAATCTCTGCAGAACTCCATCAATCAGTCCTTTATAACTGACTGTCTAGACAAAGGCCATTCTTCAGTAAAAAGAACGCTACAGCCTGACTAAAGATTCCCGTGTGACACCTAAAATTAACTGAGAGCAAACTCTCCGACCTGACTGATAATATTCCTGCACCAAAAAAGAGATAATTCTTACTAATAGCTTCACTACAATGAATTGTTAGAAGCACTGTGCTATAAGTTTCAGTCGGAGTTATGGAAATACAGACCAGATCCAAATGTTGAAATGTTGCTAACTCTATAAAGTCCTAATTACAGGGTCTAAATACTTTATACAAGCGAGTTGTGTATTTTAATTCTAAGAAACCTCCAGATTTCCAATGATGATTAGTGATCTGACACATGTAACTGGCTCCTATAATTATTAGTCAAATTCATTAAGTATCAAGGTCATAAAACAATATTAAGTGGACTTTTTGAGCAATCAAAGAGTGCCTGGAGTCTCAGTTTCTCCCAAAATAACATTAGGTTTTACCCTAAATAACAAATAAAAAGGGGAAATTGGGTATTTGTTCACTCAATTGCCAAGAAACATGGACACAAAGAGCTTAACTGTGTGCATGTGAATAAACTACAAAGGTGTCATATTAATTAGTGTTTCAAAGTTAAATCTGCAACTCAAAAACATTTACTCTAAAATTTAAAGTAATTCAACCTGATTAATATCAACCTGGTGAGACTCCACATCTACTGAGAAAATTAGTTTGAGATTTATGGAAATAAGTTTATTTTTCCTGGAGTGGAAACCACAACTTGTCCACAATTTATCGTCTTCCACTGCCTTTGTGATTAAACAAACGACATAAAACTTGTTAATGATGAGCTTTAACAGTACGAGCAGGCAGACTTTTGGATGGAGCCAGGCTCGCTGTTTCGGGGACTGCCCATTGTTCCCGACGCCCCATTAATCTGAAACACCTAATAGTCTCAAAAATGTCCTATTGGACCGAAAAAGCACATTGCTCCAAAAAACAAACTGCAGCAGTGCACTAGTGTTTTTTTTTTTTTTTTTTTCAGAGCAAAGGGTGCTTGGGGCAATGGGCTACCAGGGTTTCTGAATAATGAGCCGTTGGAACAATGGCACAGCACTTTTCCCCTCATTTCCAGTCTTTATTCTAAGCTACCATTATTCTGGCTTCCTTACAGATCAAACTATTCATTTAAACTGCCACTCCGGGGGTAAGTGTATAACATGTAAAAATTTCTGCATTAAATTGTGTACTTTTATTATTATCCCAAATATTTCCAACAATGTTCAAACCCAAAGAAATCCAAAGTATTCAAGGTAACAGTGTTTCCTACTAGTTGCTAATTCTATAACTTAAAATTGCATCTAAGAAACTATTTTCTAACATGTATAATGTGTTTAGAAGAAAAACTCCTTTACACAGACTTTAAATTGCCTTTCGTATGTTAAAGGCAACGTGTAGCAATTTTAAAGCTAAGTAACTGGACAACGCAAAACATTTTCAAGATCCTTTTGTTTCATAATATAGCACTTTAATGTGTAAATTAAAATAAAATAAAACTTAAGTACAAATATTTTGAACATTTAAATACGTAGGAAGTCAAAGAGTCAAAGGCAAACATTCTTGTGTACATGATGTAGCATTTTAGAAATTACATTCCTTGCCCAAACAGCCACAAATGTAAATTGATAAGCTAATTATTTACTGAGCAGTGCTGAAGGTAAAATTAGGTTTTCAGATTACTAATATAGTACAAATCCTTTATGGCACAGCACTGAATATATGACATGTCCTGTTTAAAGGGTTAAACTAAGCTATCGTAGCAAAAACCTCATCTAAACTAGGAGATGTACTGCAGCGAACATATAAGTAACCATCACTGTTTGTACATAACTTACTAATTAAGATCTCTACACCACTGAGTAACTACTTCTATGGTTCAGCTACAAAAATAAGCTTTAAAAGCTTTAAAGCACATATTTCATTTAAGTCACATAGTGTTGAATGTTATGCTTGATTTCATGTGATTGGTGGGGAGATTCTGAATATCTGATTAATGGTAATCTCACAAACTGCACAAAACACCTTAAGTTTTTTTCCTTAAGTCACTTCAGGATTGTTTTCTCTTCGCTTTACTTAAGGATGCTGCGCAGAATCCCTTAAAATGTTTCCTTAGTTAAGGGAAAACCTTAAAAGCATTTACTGCATTGAAAGAGATTTTACAGTTTCCATGGAGACTGTCTGTTTGCCTCGACCGGTGTTTGTGACACCAGTTATCACCTCCGTCCAAGAGGTCCAAAAATGATGACGACTCGCCAGAGCAAAAGAGAGGCAAAAGATCACTAGTCACAGAAAGAAATGCAACCAAACTGGTAAGAATAAGTTAAAGTTAAAGTAAACCTATATGGCTAACAGTGAAAGAAATCTCTGTACAGAAGTCATCCATAATAAAGATGACATTTTCTTCTAGCGAGTTATATATTTATGTTTGATTTCACTGCACATTAAAGTATTTAAACATCAGATCTGCGGATCATTTGTTATTAATATTATGGCTCAGTTACAGATTCTGATATTATGATATCATGCGCAGTGTCCTGACCGCGTTCACAAGACACACAAGTCATTACGCACAGATGACAGGTGTGTTACAGTTATTTAAGAGGTAAGATTGTCATAAAGCTGTTGAGGTTCACAAACGCGCTTCTTGAATATTTGTGGCGGCTGCACACTATGTCATCTGGTTTAAAGCAGGTCAAAAGACGTAAAAAATCTGTTATTTATGAGTCTGATCAGTACAATAGACATGTGGCAACACATCAATAATACTCTTACACATTTTGCAAAAACCAAGAAGACATTTTTAATATCTTACAGAAGTGATTTGATCATAATAATTTCATGAATTCATGGTCGTTCATATTGACCATTACTTTAATTTTGGTGATGTTATAGTCTAGTTAGCTAACCTGACGCAGGTTTAATGACACACCTAGCCTTCACTAAATTATTTATCACAAAAACTCTGCTGTGTTGCTGTTAGTTAGTCCCGCCCTACTGTGCTGTGATTGCTAATAATTGCCTGAGAGCCTTTCTAATGTTGTGAGAGGGTCCATTTTAATGATAAACCATCATCTTTTCCTAAACCTACCCTAGTTTTTGTTCAAAAATGCCATGCAAGAAGTTTTCTTGTCTAAACCTACCCAAATAGTTTTTTGTTACCACACCTACCCAAGACGTTTTCTTGCCTAAACCTAAACAAACTGCAACTGAAAACTGAAAATAATGAACCAACTATGTCCTTTTAAAAAATCAACATTTAGCTTTACGTGGGACACAAAGCCCAGCCTCTGGGCCTCTGTGTCAGAGGTACCTTAGCCTTACCTTTTGTGCAACAGTTTAACTAACTTTATGGATTTCCTAAGAATAAGACTAAGATCAGGAGAAAAACTTAAATATTTAAGTGATCAATTTAAGGAGGCCTTAAGGAGAAGACTTAAAGGTGTTTTGTGCAACTAATTTTATTTTAAGCAAACCTTAATTTGGACTTCAAGAAAATCTTAACTTGAGATGTTTTGTGTTTTGATGTTCATCTTGCACTTTTCCTGAGGGAGCAACAACCCAAAAGAGCAGAAACAAAATGTTGAAATTCACTCACAAATACAGGAAGTGTTAGTGGCAATTAAAATCATAAGGTTGGTCCTGTGATGCAAACTCGGATCAACTCTAACTGAGGGCAGCACTGCAGGTGTGATGGACCTGATTAAAATCCCTTCAGTTATCTGAATTAATTTGTTAAGAAGCTTGTCCACGACTGCTCGTCTGAGAGAGCTTTCACAGACATGAATTCACTGTTCTTACACACCATGTCTGTGGCGAGAGGATGGAAATGTCACAGATGACATGTCAAATGTCATCTTCCAAACAGTAGGCACTCATATAATACAGTTGTACACTGCAGTGCTGGAACATTGGAGCACAAATTGTTCTCTTTCAGGCTGGACCTGCATGGAGTCAACCAGACCCCCGCCTCAGACACAGCTGACAGCTGAAGGGGGGGGTGATTATGAAGGAGCGCACTCTGAAGGTCAGCGCGGTATCAGAGCTGGGTGTCCTCTCTGGTGTCTATGCTGGACTCACGCCTCTCTTTCAGGCTGCTGCTGTGGACCGGAGGCACCTCTGGGACGTGAGCCAGAGGGTCTGAACGAATCAAGTACCTGGGAAAGAGACGGAGAGGAAGAGGGCAGATGAAGAGCTGAGATAAACATGCACGTCAGTTGTGAAGAGGCTGCCTCACGGGAGCATTCAGGCACTTTGTCTGCTCGCTAACCCTTCACTGCAGAATTCACACTCTCAGCCATGAAAGCCACTCCACATTAGAGAGCAGCTAAATAAACAAGTAAACTGTGGGATGCACTCGCCACTCTCCATCACGAACAGGAAACAGCCGTCGCCATGGATACTGATAGGTGCCTTGCTCTCTCAGCTGTTGTGTTATAATTCATGTTCCCTGTAATTGCATATTATTTTCAAAATCATACAAAACTGGTAGAGTCTGTTCTTTTGTGAAGCAGTGATTTTTGGGTGACGAGTCCCACACATGCACTGCAGACCTGAACTTATCTCGACCAAAGCTTTTCAAGTGCCAACAAAATGCTAAAAAATGTAATGATCATAATATGAATTATTTCAAATTATAATATATTGATATCTTATTTAATATCTCTTTCTAATTGCCTCTCAACCAAAACATCATTCATCAAGTCTTAAGCTGTCAGTGTCGACCTGAACTACAACAAAGCTGCTCTGCTCCTGAAATTTAGTGCTAACTCACAAAAAACATGGCTCGTTTTTGAAAAGTGTGTGTGAAAGAGTAACTCCAGACAATTTCCAGATTGATCCTCTGCTGGTCCGGAGTTCGTATAAAACAGATATGTTGTTAACACAAAATAAATATATTATCAACTTATAAAGTTCTTGTGCTGATCAAATAATTGCCAATTTAAACATCCCGTAGACACAGACATTACTATATGTACATGTACACATATGTAAACTTTTATCTCTGTTTCTGGTCTCCACCAACTCCTGACTGAAATATCTAGCTCATTATCTGCTAACTGCTGTTTTTAGTACTTTTTTTTTTTGCTGAAAACAGCTGCCTGCTGTTGCTGGAAAAAAAGTTGATGAATGAACCAAAACAGTAAAGTGTCAGGTGATAATTCTTTGTCATTTCATCCATTAATAATAGAGAAATATTTATTAGTAAGGATGTAACAATATATCGAATATGGCAACATTGCAATGAAAAAAATGTCTCAATTCTGACCCAGATAACACAATATTATCTGGTCAATTATTTTATTTTATTACTTTTATTTTATTTTATAAAAGGACTCCTACTGACTGCTGCATTGTTTTTGTTTTGCTTTTGTACATAATCCAAATATTCATTGCATGGTTGGCTACTTTTATTTTATTTTACTGAAGAAGAAAAGAAGATGCACTTGCTATACATGTCACATTTATTTTTTAAGAAAGAACATTTTTTCAAGTCATCATTCTTTTTTTAATATTGCTAAATTATAATTACAGCCCTGTTTATTAGTGCAGCTTTAAAGCAAGAATATATAACATTTCTGCATTAAAATGTTTATAACTGGCTAGACCTATGTCATATATTTTGTTGAGTTGTGTATTTGTGTACTCATAGTATCCCAGATGTTTTCAACCATGTTCAAATCCAGAGAAATCTGTAATTTTACTCAAGCTAACGGTGTGTTTCTTGTTGCTAGAACTTCCAAAATGGGATAGGGTGATCATAGTTACACGTAACTCAAATAAAACTTTAATATTACATCATCTGTGCACATGAGTTTTGCCTGAGTCATGTCAGATCAATTTTCATTAGCAATTCTGGTTGTGAGGGCAACAACTCCCATGATCCCACGCCACTTCAAGTCATTAGTCTACGTCTTTTGTCTTTTTTTTTTATGTGAGAGAGACGTCTAATAGCAGAAATTAAATACTTTCCATTTACATTAAGTATTAATGTATTATGAGATAATGGGTAAAAGGAAATAATAGTGACGAAGCAATATTTTTTGTTTTCATTTTCACTTCAATATTGAGTGATTTTATTTCAATCCACTGTGAAGGATTTGTGTTTTGCATGTTATGTTTTTTGCATGAGCCTGTTATGCTTTGATTATCACTTGTACAACATGTGCAAGAAAATCTGCAGACAGCTTTGAGAAAGCTGAGAAATAAACAGTAGCAGGGGTACACTCCAAATTACCCTTTGTTCAGCTGGTTTACACGTCTGTTTATTATTGAAGCCCTGAGAGACAAGAGAGAAGAAAAAAATAAGTCTGATCTAAATTGTTTTCTCTCCTGTGTTTATGACTTAAAAACAGGTGTTCATTGCCATCTGTGAAATCAGGTGGGAAAAAAGTTTTGGCAGGTGAGAAAAGTTTTTTGTCAGGATATTTTTTTCTAAATATGTGTTGTTGTAATACTCATTTTGGCCACAAGAGGCAGAAGTGCACCACTACCCTGTGGTCTCAACAGGACTTCACGCATTTCTATTGTTTTCCAGGTGAATTTCAATTTCTTCATGTCCTCTAAACACAAGGTACATACTGTATATTGTGTCTTGGTCTTTTGGCAGGAAAATCTGTTTTAATCAGCACCAAAAATCAGCTGCCAAAATAATTATATAACAGGTCTGAGTGACAGAAATTTCACTGGATTACTATTTGATTTGTACTTCACAAACACACACACAACAGGAGTAATGCTTACACAATATCATTGAGCTCCAGCCTGGTGTCAGGAGAAGGGTTAATCAGGACGTAGGACAGAGTGTTTTGATGATCGTTCTGCTCATCTGAAACAGAAACATCAGTCAGCCTGCATCTGTATGACCGTAAACTGTACAATAAAAAGTTGAGAGCTCATAATTTCAAGGCAGCGGTCTTCACTAAATGTTTGAGTTTTGAATCAAACTTCAACTCTTAAGTTTTCAATTAACTAAAAAAATGTTTTAGTGACATAAACTTTTGTTGAGATAATTTACTTTTCTTTCCTTAAACATGAATCTTTGAGTTTTAGAAACAAAAATTGTATTTCAAAAATTTTATAACTTATTAAAGTGAAAGTGAATAATGGTTAATAATTGAATACTTTCAACCGAACCTTTGCCAAGCCCCTCCTCCAGCAACTATCCAATCATAGATTAGCAAAAGTAACTCCGCACCAAAGACCTGTTAAACTTGGCATTTTGCTACACATTGAAAGGGTGTGTATGGGGCTCTTCGCTTGCAAATTTAGCCTATCTGCTAACTAACGCTAGCTTAGTACCTGCAGCCAAACTTGCGTTAGATACCACTGCAGTACCAAACTTATGGCTTATTCCCACCAGGGGTTAAAGGATGAGGAGGATGTGGGCTGGTGTAGAATCAATGTGTTGTTAGCTTAGCTCTCATCCGGCTCTCTTACTGGGGCAATCACGCTTGGGCAGGTCTGCTAGGTGATCTGCTACATGGTTCTCATTTCAAAATGTTTGACGGAAACAGTAAAAAGTCAGCTGGAGACCGACCTCTCAACTGGCTCAAGGAGTTCAAGCATTAGCATTAGCTCACATTAGCAAACTACTCGGAAAAGAATCCACAGTCATCAGCTAGAAATGAGAAGCTGCTTTTGTTTACTTCCCTGCGGAATCAGAGACCTTGTGTTTCAAAATTTATTTCCAATTTCGATGTAGTCTGTCTCAGTGGATGCACACGGGGGTATAATTGGTTGCTTATTTAAAGCGACATCGTGGCGTCCGCTCTCTATGTTTTCAAAGACCCCCGGGAAACAGAAACAACTTCCGAACTGCAACCTACACGCTTTGTCGATGTTAAATCTGCCACTATTACCACTGTAAACGACATAATGTGCAGTACGAAAATGGAAAGCTTGACAGGTGTAGCAACAGTAACTAAGGAGGGCGGGACTTAGCAAAGGGTCGATTGCAACGCCCAAACAATGACAAATCGGGTTCATAACTCACTGTTTACAATTCTAAGGGATTTTTTTGGATTTGTTTTATTTTAAGAGTTTGAGTTTCTACCTACCACAGGATCTTAACGTGAATTTCTTACCTTGTAGGTATCCCAGATTAACTCTGTTCATGACGTCACTGGCTGTTAGATTCGTGAGGTCTTCTGAAAAAACAGCAGTTAGACAAGAAACAAACTTTTAAGCAGAAGAACACATGAAAGTCTGGGACAGTAAAACCCGGAGCAGTTGGCTTTGTGTCCATCCTCACCATATCCAGAGGTGGGGAGGCCCAGGTGCCTCATGCGGTTGCGGACCAGCTCAGAGAGCTCTTCTCTCTCAGAGCGCCGGTACAGGTTGAGGCGCTGCTGAGCGATGCGCTGGGCGTGGTCCTTGCTCGAGTCCCGGCTCGTTCCCTGCCACCTCACGCTCTTCTTGCTCAGACGGCGTGCCCACTGCATGCTCTTCTTCCTCAGCAGGGGATGATCTGATTGGTCATTGGGTCGAGACTCCTCCCCCTTCTCCTTGGTGTCCTCGCAGTCGTCAACACTGACTGACACCTGTGACTGAAGTGGAAACAATTACTGTCAGATGACATAAATAATAGTTTTTAGCCTTGGAAGCAGCAGGTTCTATGAATGGAAGTCATTGGTCCAGTTCTTTGGTCCCAATGGAAATCTTTTATCAGCTATTGGATAGATAACCAAGAAATGTAGACTCCTTCAAATGGGGCGGAGAAATGCCTCGTTCCAAATTGCATACTTTTTCTTTTCACTTGTAGCATGTACTGCAGCTGCCCTTGCAAAGTATGTACTGTTGCATGCAAGCAGGTGCCATGCACGTAGGGGGCATTGGGTTTTATGACCATCCTGAGGCAAAGCAGGAAAAAGTGTCATTGGCGTCTGTAAGGACTATGAATAAAGTCGTAGCATATGCTAAATTATTCTTCATATTTAATTTACAAGATGAGGCATAGCGTGAGTGTTGTGCGTTACCTTCTGAGCACACCGAGCATTTTAATTAATTAGTTAACAACACAAAGCACCAGGAATTCAAATGACAAAACCATCTGGGAAGTCATCCTTGGAAACTGTTTGGAAAAGGGCAGGAAATTTTAAAAAACACACTTGGTAGCTGATTGGATGAGCCATTGTCAATCACTTCTAACACGGCCAAAGGCGGTCAGGAGAAGAGAGAAAACATATTTTTGATGAAGAAAAGCCTTCAGAGCCGTTCTTTGCTCTTCTTTAATTGAAGAAATACTCTCCAGTTCTGATATAACTGATTCTCTCACAGTATCTACACTAAACTCTTCAGTAGCTGCCATTGTTTGTTTGAGAAGAGTCGCTTCCATGGACACGCTTTCATCGCACCTAAAACCACACCTGTAGCTGCCAATAGTCCCTCCTAGGACACTGACTGGCTGCACCATTTTTGGTGCAGACACAAACGGATGACCTGAAGCCTGGCAAGATGGATTTTCACGTGATCTTGTGAATCGAGCTGCCTCGCAAAGCAGCATAAATAGACCAAGGTGAATAAATTTAGATGGGTTGTGAACCCTGGTGGTTTTCAGACAGGTGAATAATGGTTTACACTTTCAAAGTCCAGTACAAACACTTAATGTTAACCCAAAGTTGGTTTTGCTGCTTAATGCTGTCTGTGAAAAATCTTGCAGAAAACTTACTCCTAACATTTTGTTTTGTTCTAGGGCACAAGGAAGATACTGCCCCAATTTAATAAGCTGAGCGGAGAGGAAACAGTACTGGGGCCAAAAATTCAGGAATTGCAGCTTGGAGGTAAGGCAGCAATAACCCATTTATAATATCTCCATTTGACCATCTTGTACTAAAGGTACCATTAGATTAGCCCTCAATCTATACAAAGCCAAAATAGTAAATTAAATTAAATAATATGGTCCACAGAGGCTAAATACAGACTTTGGCCATCCTCTTGACTTTTTATAGAGCACCACCTGCAAGTTAAAGTTTTTACTTGTTCAATGAATTAATTTAACTGCCACTAAATGGACTGAAGCAAATGTTTGCACAGGCATTCATGGTTCCCAGAAAATCTATCCTAATGTCTTGATGACTTTGATTAGACTTCATCTCCTCCGGGCTTGATTCAGTTCTGTGACTCACCTGTTGTTGCTTCAGTCACGCCGCTCCTTCTTGTTTTACATCATCACTTCTTCACTGTCTTTGTTTCTCCCTCCTGTTTTCAATTAGCACCACCTTGGCTTTCACCAATTATTTCCCCTTTACAGAACTGTTTCATACAGACCTTTGTCATCTTCCACTTTCCATTTAAGCTGTGAGCTATGACAAATCGAGCTCAGGCTGTTTCCTTGACCATCCTACAACTAGCATTTTGTGTGCCAAATTAAACTGACCGGAGATGAACACAGACTGTGTGGTCGTGACTTTGATAGGCCCATTCCTCTAAACATTAAGCCCAACAGACCTCAGTGCACAGAAGACTGAAAATTAAGCCAATAATCAAGAAATTACAAGTACACCTCTAAGTTCTTGTGTAGCCATGCTTGGAGCTTTGCAAGGAGTTCTTTGAACTAAACGCGCTAACATGCTCAAAATGACCAATGATAACAACCACAATGTTAATATGCCTAAGTTTACTCTGTTCACCATAGTTTAGCTTGTTATCACGCTAACCAGGGCTCAACATTTAACTGAGGCCTGATGGCTCAAGACCATAAAAAGTTACTCTGTGGTCACCACATATTCCATGTGGGTGCCCACCAAGTTTAATCCCCACACTGTGAGTCTTCACCAACACAATGTCAAACATTCAACAAATACAGTGAACAGTACTTAACGCCAGCAAGCTACAAATACATTGGGGCTACTGTCCACTTGCACAATGTAGTGTGATGTATATCTGCTTTACAGACTCTCTGCAACTTAGCATCCTGTGTCAAGTCTGCAGTATACGTCTGTGGTCACCAGAGAGCTTTTTCATCCAAAAGTTATTAAAATACTTCACTTTTCCAATTCAGTTTGTACTTATCGTTAATAGTTTACCATTTGCTTTGTATATTGTGTGTATTTGTGTGTTGTTAGTATTTTTGATCATTTTGACATACAGATAACCGTTAGAAATGTTAGCTAGCAACATGCTAACATCAGGTTGTTCTGGCTCTTTTCTGTAGTTGGTGCGTTGAAGAGCAGCCCAAAATGAGAGTGACCAATGTACACTGTATTGTGAAAGCGAGCATAACATGTTCGCTGCTGTTTGTGTTAAATTACGAACTTATCCCACAAATTTGTCAGCTGTTTTGAGCTAAGAGATGGAGGGAGACAAGCAGACACTTTTTGCAGCGCTGACACAGAGCTGCGTCAGTGTAAAACACAAAGCCAGCTGAGAGACGAGCCCTCGGGAATTCTGTGTAAAAAGAGCTTCTGTGGAGCTGACCACACTTTTCATCATGTTAACAGGCAGCTAGGTTAGCTAACTGGCTAACCTCACTATTTAAAAACACCTACATGATTATCAAAATGATCAAAAATACTAACTAAACACTAATACACACTGTATACAAAGCGGACAGTTAAACATTAACAATATGTACAGGTTGAACTGTAAAAAGTGAAATATTTTAATAACTTGGGACCATAGACGTAACTAGACACTGAGCCAGTGAGACAATTTGTGCAGGTGGAGAACTGAAGTCTGGGTTTACCTTACAGAAGAACCAGAAGTACAAAAGCTGGACCATGATAAATGAAACGGCATAAAAAATTCAGGGAGTGAATGGAAGCAGGAGTTTAAGTGGTTAGAATATGGCACTATTCTGCTACAAATCAAAGATTACAAGCTTATTTGTAATAAACATGTTCTTGCATTCAAGATGGATATTTAGCCTGATACAACATACAGCATTATTTCTGAGATCTCACCTCAGAAGTTGAGAAAATGTGGGATTCTGTTCGATAGATCCCAATAGGAATTTCGGCGCTGGAGGAGCAGAGTTTCTGGAACAGTCTGCCGTAAGTACTAATCCAAAGATCTTCCTCTTTTACTTTCATCTGGAACAAGAGATAAATGGGTATACTGTCAGATAAACTGGAGTATGGCACCGTGTTGTTTATTTCTCTCTTACAATAAAATCTAATAACTCACAGCACAGAGGTATCCTGATCCTGGAGTGGTGTCCAGCCCCAGCAGCAGCCGTGCAATAAGGATCATGTAGTCCTTCACAAAAGACTGACACAGAAAAACATTTTATAATGTTATAAATTCATTACAGTGATGCAACAGTGGCCATGAATAAAGTGAGGTGAGTTTTCTATCAGCGACTGAACACAAGAGGGCACTTTTGCGTTACGATGCTGCTCTGTTTCTTCAGGTGATAACTGTTTCTCTGCCGACACATTCAGACAAATTCAATTTCTTTCACCTGGTATTTAGTAAGAGTCATCAGAGGTCGTTTGGTTGTAGGCGTGTGTGTGTACCAACCTGATACAGCAGGGTGTCCAGCATGCTGATACTGAACACTCTGCCAGCAGCGAAGGGTAGGCGAAACATGAAGGCCAAGTTGGAGCCTTTATCACGCTCTTTCTGTGGGGGAAAGAACCAGGGTCAACCGCATTTAAAGCTCTGTCACTTTTCTGCAGACAGCCAGATGGAAATGGCAAACGCATGACAACACAGTCAAAACCATCTACTTAAAAAAAAAAAAAATCCTCTGCATCTTCTCTTGACAATTCATGTTGATAATTCTGCATACTGCAGACTGAGCCCTACCTTCTCCAGCTTGGAGAGGGCCAGTGAATAGCAGTCCTTTGCCCTGAACTGCATGAATCTCATGTTGGATGGATGAGTGAGCTCTGTGATGATACTGAGACTGGGAAACAACCTGGAACAAGAGCGAAGAGCAACGCGCTTTATTTTACAGCACACTAATGAGACAGAACAGGCAGCAGTTTGGATCAAATAAAACAAAAAAACAGAAACATCATGTTCTTTATTAGGGAGTATTAGGTTACAGATAATTAGGGATACATTACAACAGAACTACACTGCAAACTGAGGTGTACTATTTTCCACTTTAGAGCCTTATTATACTTAATTAGAGGGTAATTACGGACAAATTGCAACAGAACTATACTGTAAACTGATGTGTATTATTTCACACTTTAGACTCCTTATTAGATTTTATTAGAGGGTAAATTATGGACACATTTCAACAGAACCGTACTGTAAACTAAAGCATATTATTTTCCACTGTTTGACGCTTATAAGACTTCATTAGCGGGGAAATATGGACACATTACAATAGAACGGTAGTGTAAACTAAATTGTATTATTTCCTACTGTTTGACCCTTTGTTAGAATTTATGGGAGCGTAATTAGGGACACAATACAACAGAGCTGTGCTGTAAACTAAAGTGTACTATTTTCCACTTTAGAGTCTTATTATACTTAATTAAAGGGTAATTATGGACAAATTGCAACAGAACTATACTGTAAACTTAAGTGTATAATTTCCCACTTTAGAGCCTTAATTATACTTTATTAGAGGGTAATTAGGAGCACATTACAACAACTCAAGTGTATTATTTCTCTTTCTGTTAGACCCTTATTACACAGTATTAGAGGATAAGTTAGATACACATTACAGCACAACTGTACTGTAAGTTAAAGTGAATTATTTCCCACTTTAGACCCTCATTAGACTTTATTAGAGGATGATTAGATACACATTAGATTAGTATTAGTTCATGCAGTCAGCTCGAGCCGCACCGCAATCACACGTGACTCACCTCACACTCTGTAGCACATACTGTACCAAGCGCACCCCACCAGTCCTTATTCAAACCCCTAAAACCTTCCATCACTCAGCCCCCCAGCCACACCAGCATCCGTCAAGATACGTGTTCATCACTCCTCAATATCTCTACGTAAACATAAGTGAGTTATCTGACTGAAATGTGTATCATTTCTCACTGTTAGAGCCTCATTAGACTTTATTAGATGGTAATTAGCACATTACAACACATTTGTTTTTGTCTTTGTCTAATTTAACACAAACCACAGCTTGTTGCATCTTATTAGTGTCTTGTAAAATAAAATACGACTGAAAATTATTTTAAAAGGATGAAATACATGAGGATGATACAAATATCACAAGTTATTAACAAACTTTCAAAATAATTTTGGCAGGACAAACATGGTTTCCAGTGCACCCTCAGATACACACAATAACAATAAAGCAATGTTTAAAAATTAAAGACCGCGCCTTGAATAATATATGATCAAACATCATGATAAAAACCTGATAATTACCTGAACATGGTCTGTACATTGACAATAGTTTTGGCATCGGCCATGTAGTCCTCCTCTGCACTCATTGTACTCTCTTTATCCACAACAACCAAATTATCTGCGTAGATAATGCCACACTGCAGCAGGCTGTCCAGACTGAAACACACACACACACACACACGCACACAAATAACAATGAGCATAACAACAGCAGACACCAATTTACCTGGAACAAACTGCACTTCCAATCAGAGAAGTACAAAATCATCTTCAATATATTTCAATAAGAAAATAAATGTAACTTATTTTCTTACTTGTCTATGGTCCCAGCCATGTAGTAGACCATAGGAAAACAGCAGATGGCCTCCAGGAAGTGATTATCTGGCCTACAGGAAACATATGATGATTCAATTTTGTCTAATGCACTTTTTGCTCAAAACCACACAATTCATTGCTGAGTAAGATAAGAAAAAAATATTTTTTAAACATGGTTGATGCAGGAAATGTGTTGGCTGTTCGCACAGCAAACGTTAAAAAGGACAATTCACACCACAAATCCAAGATACATATGTTTCCTCTTACATGTAGTGCTCTTTATGCATCTAAAGTGTTTTTTTTTTTAATGTGAGTTGCAGATTTTTAGAGACATCGGACAGATGGAGACATGTCTGCATCCTCTCTAATATAATGGAACTAGATGGCTTGGCTTCGACAATGCAAAGCACCAGATAATCCAGTTTCATGTGAAAACTATATTCTTTCTACTGAACTACACCCGTCAGCTGTATCGGTTGGCCGTTATTTTCAGCCCAGTATTGGCCTAGCACAGCTCTACTGATCCATATCAGTATCACTATATATGTTCGATATTTTTCTAGTTTTATAGGTAGCATTTTATCTATATTTGTTTCTTCTTCTTAATTCAAGTTCTGTTTTTTTATGTATAGTTATTTGTAATTATTAAAAAACACCATCAAAAGTTTACTGTTTGACCTTTTTAGTGCTGGCACTGGTCCCAGATAATCCAATATCTGTCTGGCTCTAGCTAACATTATAGCTCAGCTGAGGTGGACGCTATTATTGTTGACATCCCTTCATTTCTTCTGTGCAGTGATACAGCTGGAAGAAAATAGTTCCTACATGAAACTGCTCACAACAAGGTCTGGGAATTATCTTGAATAAAGAGATCATGATTTCTGTAGAAAGACATTGCTGTTGAGTTTTCTTTCTTTTCTTTTTCACTTTGGTGCTTTCAGCACGACAAGCCGAGTGCCATTTAGTTCCATTATATCCCGGATGATTAGTGGGCAAGAAACGGGGATCATGTTCCCATTAAGAAAGATGCTGCGAGCGCATTTACGCCTGATGCACAGCAGCATAATTTCTTTGGTTATTTAATTCAGTTTCCTCTCTCTAGAGAGTTTCTGCTGCATGGTCAAGTTGATAACTACAGTCTTTCGGTTTTGTTGCTTAATGTCTCACAACATTTGCAGCAATGGCATTACTGCGTTCATGAGAATGTTTACAGTTACTGAAAGCAGCCTCTCTAATCATTAGAGTAAACTGTTAAAGAAAACACTTGTACATCAATACAAGACAGAATACAGAAATCACCTGGAAAGCCTGTGCTGCTTGACATAATTTAAAATGTAATATAGCCTACAGGGATGCACAGAAGTGCAGGTCTTTAAATTGGAGAAAATAACACATTAAGGTGGGTGGCGGGTGGATTATTTATGCATACATGCAGATTCTGATGATCTCGGCCCCCATCCATGTATTACTAGAATGCAGACATCTCTACAGTCGATATTCCCATAAATCAGCAACTCACACCAAAGCAATGTAGATGGATAAATAGCACTAGATGTAAGAGGTAAAAAATATGTATTTTGGGTTGAAGTGTCCCTTTAAGTCAACCACTTACACGTAGAAGCCTGAAATGTAAATAAAAAACCTCAGCCTTGTAGTGTTTCTTGTCTTTATTCTGCTATATGATTATATGAAATTTTGCTCAAAAACACACGTTGCAAATGTAAATATAATGTGATGTTTGATGTCCCTGCTTGATGTGTCTTTAGGCTGAGGGATGGGTCCATCTGCCGCTGAGCGCTCAGAGAGATTTAGTCGCTTCATTACTGCCTGTCCTCACCACCACCACCACACCACCACCCCCTGACAGAACATTACTTTATGCATCTGCCCAGTCCTGCTGACTAGAGACCCAAGGCTGTCGTAAGTGCTTGAATTGCGTATCCAAGTGTGTGGGTGTTTGTATTTGTGTGTGTGCTGCAGCGATAGGAAGGCTGGGAGAGGGAGAGAGAGTTTATTGTTCTGCGCGCGTTTCTATGAGAGTCCTGAGAGCTCGCATGTGGGGGCTGAAAAGGGACACATCAGGGTTGTCAATGAAAGACTGCTTGGTGTTCTCCAAAGAAATTATTTTCTTCATCTGTTTCTCCCCTTGTAGCAATATATATCATTCAGGTTCAAGGCAAAGCAAGTTGCTATGGTTACTGTCTGGAGCTACCGAGCGCAGCATTTTTTTTTTTTTTTTATTTTCTTTGTCGCTCAAAACACACCGTCACTGTGAGCAGCAGTAACCTAACATCAGGACCAACAATGGAGTTCCACCTCCACAGCCTTGTCCTGAGTGCCGGGCTGACGTGAGCTTTTAGCATACATAATGTTTCTCAGCGTGACGTGCTGAAAGACAGACTGACAGGGAGAGAAAGGAGACCGTGTGTGCGTTTGTGTGTGGTGTGTTTGTGTGTGTGTGTGTGTTGTGTGTGTGTGTGTGTGTGTGTGTTGTGTGTTGTGTGTGTGTGTGTGTGTTTAAAGGCATAGTTCACTCAAAAAATCTAAAAAAAAAAACATTTTTCCTTTTACCTGTAGTGTTGTTCATCCATCTAGACTGTTCTGACGTTTGATGTTTGCCTTCTCGCCAAAGTAATGGAACTACATGTCAGACATTTTGATGAATGAACTTAAGGCCTCTAGCTGCTAGATTCAGTATAGGCTAGATAGCATCTCAGTATCATCAAGCTACTTCCACTCTAGTCGTAGCTAGGTTGTAGCCAGTAACATTTTTTTACTTTTACTCATATTTGAACAAAAATATCTGTACTTTCTGCTCCTTACATTTTTAAAACAGACAGTACTCTGGTTTTAATGCAAGATGAAAATGATGTAACAAAACGTAACAAGAAGAAAACACTGTAACAAGACGTAACAAGAGGAGAACAGCGTAGAAGACGTAACAAGACGAAAACGACTTAACAAGATGTATCATGACGTACCTAAACAAAAAAACATAAAAGACTTTTATGTGAGTTTTATCTTTTTAAGTCTTTGGCCCCCCATTAGAAAGAATTCAGATTAAAATATTCGCATTGGCTACACTTTTCAGTCCTGAAAGCTCCTTATTCTGCTTTCTATGAATATGATAACACATTATATACTGTACTTCTTCATTTACAACCAGCTGATTTGGTCAGGATGAAACTGAGTTTGGCACTCAATTTCATCCTGAACTCACCATATAATTACTAATTACCTGTTAAAAAATGTGGTCAGTAACTTAATCCAAGTATCACAATATTAAAGTAATGTAACCTAATTCATTTCCTTTACTTTTGGATTAGCTCAATACCAAATTTTGTGAAACTGTTAAGCCTAATTAATTATTGAAATGTACTTTATTATGACATTCATACTTAATAGTCAAACTTGAAGTGAACTGACGTAAACTTTTTCCCACACACCATCCTGGTCACCAGTATCACCACCAGTTGTCTGTGTAGCTAACGTTAGCGTTTGTCTGTTAGTTAACTTAAGTGTCCATAACTACTTGCAGTTGGTCCTTCCTGTAAATGTTTCTTTAAATTAGAAGTTTACTTTCTGGATGATGGCAGCATTTTGATTGTCACTGTACTGTGATGTTGTTCCTCTTTTCTGTTACTCCACAAGCATGACTACAGGTAAAAGGAAAAATATGTTTTGATTTTGGGGTGAATTGTCCCTTTCAGGTGAACTCACGGGTTATCCAGCAGCAAAACAATAGGGTTGAGTTCTTTGCGGGGTCGGTAATAAGCTCTGAGAGGCACAATGAAGTTATAAAGACCGTTCCCGGCAGTCTCAGCAGACACAATGATGAGCTTGTTTTTAAAACCATAAGCCTTCGCATCCTCAAAGCTGTTGTGCCTGCAACCCTGCAAAAAAAACAAAAAACAAATAAAAATAAAAATAAATAAATAAAAATACAGGTATCTTAGGTTTGATTTTATCAAGTGAAGGACAGAGAGAGAGAAAGAGGAGGGAAGGAATGGAAAGAACGACGGAGGCAGTCAGTAATTGAGTGACTAAGTTGGAGGAAGAGCGACTGCCCACCTGGTCGAGTCGTAGGCAGCAAAACGGGGCTTTCTCAGCCAACAGATGGCACAAGGTGGGCGAGCTCCCAATGTACGGAGAGTTAGGGGGATAACCTTTCACGTACCTGCCAACCAATCCAAAAAGCATGAATGACACATCCCATGGTTACTGTATTCAAAGCGTTCAGTCAGCTCTTTTGGTTGTAATTTCTTGATCTAACAAAAAAGGGTAAAGCTTTTTTCCTGTGTCAAGCAATTTGAAAGTTAAGAGGCAATTTTCAGAGTATGAATTCACTAATTTATTCATGTTACCCTGGAAATCAACACTCAGGTTCAGCTGCATGCTGGGCAAATTATTCACAAAATGCCAACAGGTAAAATAAAAGAAAAATATTTTGTTTTTCATTAGTCGGATATTTTGTGAGGTTGCATAACAGTAAAGAAACAAGACTCAATTGGATGATGTATGTTTGTTGTTCTTAATTTGCATTAATTTGCAAGTTTAATTTGCATACATTAAAAGACTGTGGTTTCAATCGTTTTTGGCTGAAATTAAACAGCATTAATTGATTGAAACTGGCTTTTAGCCGGCTGAAAGCCAATTTGAATTTATATAAAAACTAAAAGTCCAGTTTGTACAAAAGTAAGCAAGCAAAAATATATGAAAGTAGTGTGATACCAGTGATGCATGAAGTATTCAGATTGCATGCAAGAGTCCTGCATGCAAAGTCTCTCAGTTAAAGTACATGTGTATTATCAATAAATATACTTAAAAGTAACAAAAGTAAAAGTGTACATATAAAATTTCATAACATGATTGTAGAGACCAAAATCATTACGGTTATCAATTTTCAGAAAGTGCAGAACTCAATAATTTATTCATGTTACTTTGGAAATTGGCAAGTAGGTTCAACTGCATGCTGAGTAAATTATAACTAAATAAAATGCCAACAGGTAAAATACAAGGAAAATATTTCGGTCGTATATTTTGGGAGGCTGCAGAACAGTAAAGAAACTCAACTCAGTTGGATTATTTATGATTGTTTAATTTGCATTAATTTGCATTTAATGAATGTAATAATTAATGTTTTAATCATTTTTCCCTGAAATGAAACAGTACTAGTTGATTGCAAATGGCTGTAGAACTGACTTATTCAAAAACTAAAAGACACGTTTATACAAAAGTGGCAGATCAGGTTCATGATACGTGTCAAAACGTGAACAATGTTATGTGTTCAGTTCAGGTAAAACATGCACAGTACCAACAGTGGAGAAGTATTCAGATTTTTTACTTACAGTAAGTACAAGTAGCAGTAGCCCGCTGTAAATACTGTATACCTTATTATATACAAGTATTATATATAAGTCCTGCATTCAAAGTCTTCCTTAAGTAAAAGTACAGCACTTGGACCACCTATGTGTAAGTTTTCTCCAAAGTTTGGGTGCAAAGTCAACACCAGAGGCTTATTAACTACTAGTTAGTTTGTGACTAAATCAGCTACTAAAATTGGAAGCGTCACAATTACTTACTGGACATAACCAAACTAATTTGAATATTGAGTAGAAAATAGTAGTAGTAGCCTACTGTGTTGCAAAATGGCATGCAAGTAATGACACAAATATATTGTGTGGCAAAAAAACTGCTGTTTTACCATTAGTGAGAATAATTCTGTGACATATTATGATTTATACTGTATAAATAATAAATTATACATACCTTTTGGGCATGTGTAACTAATTCCTGTAGTTAGAGTAACAGTATAGTGTTGTAACTTCTCTCTGTGGTGCATCCACTTTTATTTTAGTAATGGATAAATCACAACTTAGTATCCATTTGTTATAACTAGATTACATTTGAATTTGCACACAGCTGGTGCAAGTCTGCTGATACTTGTAAAACAGAAATTAATAAATATTATTAATAAATTAATACTTAAAAGTATCAAAAGTAAAAGTACTTGTGCCCCCTTGTAAAGGTTATATGATTCTATGTTCAATTAAAACACAGTAATATGCATGTTACTGCTGCAGTTTGTCGAGATGGAGCTAATTTTACCTACTTTACAACACTGAAAAGTTTAATCTGTAACAATTTATCATATTTTTTAAACTTATTTATGTTGTGTGTAAAACTTTAAGTGCAGAGTAACACATAACTAGAGCTGCCAGGTAAATGAAGTTTGGGTAAAACCGCAGTATTTTACTCTGAAATTTAGTAAAGTAGGAGCATAAATGTGATAGAAATGATCAAGTTAAGTGCAAGTTTGTAAAATTTGTGCTTACGTCCCATCACTGGAAAACACAAACTATCTATAGTTTAGGGTCATTAATACAAGAAGACAGGAGACAATAAGGAACTGTTGCTCAAAGTTGTCTTAAGAAACTACATTTGTAGTTTACTTCACAAAATAAAAATAGTTTTCAGTACATGAAATTTAACTTCTAGCTGAGTAATATTCAAGTCCGCAGCTTTTTTTTTACGACTTTGGTGTGTTCATGAGCTTATAACTCGTAATGTGGAAACAGCATGGACACTGCACCAGTACACTTGTTATCTGGGTTAATGCTAATAAATAACTTTTTAGTCTAACCCAGGTTTCTCTATTAAGACAGTAGCTAAAAGTTATGACTTAATACCATATTACAAATTACATGTGAGCAACAAATTGATGCAATATGAGAATTAATGAAGTTACCAACCAAACATTTAATTTCGTCTGCCATGTTTTGCAAATATAACACCAACAGACAACAACTCGGCATGTTGTGTATCAAAATCTCCCCCAACTTTCCAAGTTGTTGCTCCAACACCACATGAAAGCAGGATTAAGCTTGAGTAAAACGCTTGAGTTTTTTTTTTTAAATGATCATTTTATAGCCTGTGTTATTTGCTCTGCCTTCTTGTGGTTAGGTTTTTAAGATGTGGGTGTTTGTATAGATGCCGGGAAATGGAAAGCTTACTCAGTAGATGAGTGGTCTTTCTCATCTGGGAAGACAGAGTCATCTTCTGATTGGTCACTGAGGAGGTCACATGGCAGAATTGAGGAGGAGTCGGCGATCTCCTGAACTGGAGCGATGCTCGGCCGGCGGCCGCCGTTCCGTTTGCTGAAGGTGGGATCAGTTTACCACTTGAGGGGTCAGGGGGACTCGTATTCTGAAGATCAATGGCAACAGTGCCTGTAAATTAAATTCACATGAGCTTTAAATCACACGTAAAGAACCAGAGTCTCTACAGTTGATCTAAATTCATCAACAAGAGCAGTTCATCATCCTGTCTCACCCATGCTAGCGATGATACTGTGCACAGGGAGCTGTGAGGGTCCGTCGTAGAGTCCCCCGGCGGGACGGCCCTTCCTCTCCTCCTGGTTGAAGATGAAGGCGGAGTTCTCCTCCTTGGTGATGTTGATGTAGTAGCAGGTGTCTGTGGCAGCCATGATGTGGCGTGGGCCAGGATTCAGCAGAATGCTCTTGTTGTCTTCCCTCTTTATACCAATTAGACAAACGCCGTACCTGCACGTCACATACCTGCTGTTAGCATCTTGTCATTACATTTAAAGCCATGAAAACCTGGGACTTCATATCTAAGCACTGATGCTTGATGCTTAAATGCACAATATGTAAATTCTGCCACTATCTCACATTAAAACAATTAATGATGATGTTGTCATGGAGCGTGGGATCATGGGAGTCGTTATCTTCACTGTTAACAACAACCATAGCTGATAAAAATCTATCTGACATGACTCAGGCCTGGCCTGGCAACCTCATGGTGACAAGGTTCTAGGAAGTAATGTGCCTTTTTTCTGACTGCCCATTATTCCGAAACCCATATAGACTGAAAAAATCAAAGAATTATCCGACAGGCCCATTGCTCCAAAAATAATTAATATCAACCATGTTTTTTTTTTTTTTTTTTTTCAGCTAAGACAACAAAGAGACTGTAGACTTTTGGACAGCTCCGACTGAGTTTTTGATCAGCCAGAATCTTACGACGCAGGTGATTGAGGGGTTGAGGTCATGATTTTATTCCGACATCGGAAAATAGTAACAGTGACGGTAAAATAGCTTAAAAAATAGCTATAAGGTTCAACCCCCCCACTGATTCAACACCAAGGACACTGGAGTCACTGAACTGACAACTGCATGAGGAGTGTGCATTTTTGGTGCAACAGGACTCCACGCCAACGGGAAGTTAACAGGCTGTCAGACAAATTGGCCATCAGTCCAATGCAACATTTTTCGGACTATTGGGATTTCAGAATAAAGGGTCGTCAGAACGATGGGCAGTCTCCAGAGAGAGACTGCCATATAACCTCCCATAAAACACTTTTTTTGTACTTTTTTTGTACAGATTAAACAAATTAGATACAACGACGTTAATAATGAGCTTCAGTGGTGCTGCTAGGTGGGTTTGGCAACAGTCTGGCTACTGTTTCCCTTTTCCAGTCTTTTTGCCAAGCTACTTGAGATGATGCGTTGATTAGTGAGCGTGCTTTGAGACAGATTTTGTTACCTTCAGATAAGGTCAAGTTATTCCCTCTTTTCATCTTTGTGATAGGCTTAGCTAACTGATTTGATCCTGTAGCTAGCTGTGAAATTTGATTTCTCATCAATCTTCTTAAGTTATACCAAAAGTGTTGTCATTGTGCTCAAATTTTGTAGCACTGAGCTGCAAAAGTTTTGCGTAGTCTGTAGCATATTTGACATCACTTTCTAGCACAACAAAAAACACCCAAAAAGTTAAATGTTCTTTTTGCATTGATTTGATCTGTATGAAATTCACATTAAACTAGGATGAGACAAAAAAAAGTTGTGCACCACCGCTTTTCTTGATTGTACAAGATGATACCACATCAAACAGACAAACGAACAGTGACAGTTACGGTGACAAATAACAAATAACAACCCCTGGTGTATTTTCGACTTGTCAGCATCTGAAGGAGATGCTTTAGCTTACATGTCAACTCACTTCTTGTGAGCATGAAAGGAAGCATATGTGAAGCTTTTGCCATTATATTCTCCAAAGAACTTGCTGTCACACACTCGGATGTGGTAGACCTCGTTGCCGGAGCAACATCCGTACATCCTCTGCCACTGCTCCGGAGACTGCTGCCCCTCTCTGTATTCAGTCAGGGAAAATCCAAACATACAACAGGTTAGTAACATCTTTATCACATATGCTGAGATAAATGCAGTCTTGACAAACCCTGAGCAGTTAAAAACTGCTTTCTGAGAACATCTAATCAGGATCAATCATTCACGTCATTTGCAAAACCCTCCATCTCTTCCCTGCAGACCTTCGAGGTCACGCTGGGACTCCTGAGTCTCTTTCTGGTGAAAGCAGATTGACCATCTGTCAGTCAGTTGGCTTTGCTCTAATATACCCTTTGTAATGACTTCCGGTAATTACAGTAATTGCTCAAGCACTTTGATGGAGTTTAATGGGTTACAAGAGATGCTCAGAACAACCCCAAGGTAGCAGTTTGCATACTTGTTTCTTAGCACTTATAAATATTTACATAAGATGTCTTACAAACTGTATTTCATACCTTATAGCATCCATACTATAACTGTGTCATTATAAAAGACAATATGCACATTATTATCAACATCTCCTGATCCCTTTTAAACTTATTTCGGGGACACTTTTCTTGAAGGGGTGTGCATAAGCCTGTCATTACACTGTCATAACCGTGTCATGAACATGAGGGAGTCTTTATGAACGTTTATGACTGTTTTCATGAAGTGAAATTTTTGTTATTATGTAATTTTTAATGCAATGTTGACATTGTTCGAGATTGTTTGACATTATCAGACTTAAAGAAACCATTTAGCTTTATGAACATTACATAATACTGCCATATGTGGGCTGTTTTGACACTGGCCGTTATGAGACCATTATAGGTGTGTCATGAATATTTTCTTTGACCTCAAGTGAAGTGGTACATTTTGGACTTGTCATAAAGATGTCATTAAGTTCTATTACACTGTCAATGCTTTTGTAACAGTGCCGTGACTAATTTCCTGGATTTCAGCTAAAGTGGTACATTTTGGACTTGTCAGAAAGATGACATGAAATGTTATAAGGCCAGTTTGATGACATAATACAGCACCGATGTGGTTTTCTTGCCAGGTCTGGTTCTTGGCACCCTGGGGCTAATTAGTCAGCTAATCAGGTGGCTAGCTCTAACCAAGCTAACTAGCTAACAGCAGTTACAAATAACAGCAGACAGTGGTTAGCTACTTCAGCAACAAGTAAACGAGCTAACCACTGGGGCTGGGGCAGTACGTATCACAATACAGGGGCTACAATTCAATATATTACAATATATTGCAATACTGTAAGCAAGATGATATATTGGAATTTCTTTTAATCCAATTTTAGGAAAACTGTCATTTTATAAAAAATAAACCATATTTTTAACATTTGAGTTAAAAAGTTCCTTTTTTTCTGCTATCATCACAGGGAGGAGAGCTAAAAGCAGTGCTGTCTAGGAGTTGTGGGTGTAAACACAACCCAAGATTAACCACAGTCATGAATCTTTGCATGTATCACAATATCACAATACAGTGTTTTGAGAATCTGGCATCACAAAATATAGAATGGCAATACTTGATATTTTCAGTATTTTCTAACAGCCCAACTCAGCACCGTCTATCCATAAGTCTGTAAGACAAATTACTTTGGTGCTGCACTCTAAAATAATTTCCTGCACCCCAGGGTGCCAGGATACAAACCCAGGAAGAAAGCCACTCTATTCCCTGTCATCAAACTGACCTTATAACATTTAATGACATTTTTATGACAGTACCAAATGCTACCCCATTCGTTCATGACACCGTGATAAAAGCATTTGATAGAGTAATAAAACTCAATGGCATCTTTATGACAAGCCCAAAATGTACCACTTCACTTGGGGTTGAGGAAAATATTCATGACGCACTTATAATGGTCTAATGACGGCCAATGTCAAAACCAACCATATATAGGGCGCCACTGTGACTCAGTTGGGAGAGCATGCGCCCCATGCACTGAGGCTATCAGTCCTCGGCAGCGGCTGCCGGTTCAACTCCTGCCTGTGGGGCTTGCTGCATGTCATCTCTTCTTTCTATGCCCTTTCTCAAAATATAATCTTAAAAAAAAACAACCACATATGACAATTCAATGTAACGTCAAAACAAAAAGTTAAACCGTTTCTTTAAATTTGATCATGCCAAGTTGTTACGACGAAGATGTTGTCAGGTTATGTTGCCTTGCTTAATGTCAGGTTGTCATAACAAATACATTTTTGGTTTGATTAATGTCGAGGTGTTGTTACAAAGACATTATTGTCTTGGTTAATGTCTGGTTGTCATAACAAAGACATTATTGGCTTAGGTAATGACACATTGTCATAACACAGACATTATTGGCTTGGTTAATGTCTAGTTGTCATAACAAAGACATTTCAAACAATGTCAACTTTGCATGAAAAATGACATAATTGACCAAATGACAATCACAGTCATAAACACTCATAAAGACTCCCTCGTGTTCATGACAGGTGTCATGACATCGTTATGACAGCGTAATGACAGTCTTATGCACACCCCGTCAAATAAAATGTTAACCTTATTTTCCCACTGAACATCCCTGATAAGCACTCAAAGACGCCCACACATGCAATTCAAACACATGAAACATACCTTTGCATGAACACACTCCCTCAAACACAATCAGACGACTTATAATACACATTCATATACACCATTGTATCTGCTGTGTAAAACCTCAAAGCCTGTGCGTCTTTGTCTAATAAAAAATACACAAAGCCTCACTTTCCAAAGAGTTGTCAGAAACACAGTAAGTGCTATAGCCCATTGATTCCCCCTTTGATGCAGTTTCTCTCAGCCATTGACATCAGCTTTTTAAAGTGAACTGTATGCATGCTGTGAAAAATCATTTTTCACTGGAGAGCTTTTCACACCGCCTTACAGAGAACACATCCTAAAAATCCATTTAGCTGCCGCCTGTTCTCTCTTTTGGTTTAATGCACTCTCTTTGCTTCCTGCGGTTTTCCACAACAAACTTTTGTCTTTGCTCGAGCTTTCTCACCTCTCTGCACCGCTTCCATGGAAGATATACAGAATATAGATCAGCAGATGTGAAGAAATCTGAACTTTGTGATCACAGTAAGAAGAAGAAGAAAAAAAAAAAAGAGCCTGAAGAGGCCTCCAGTTATGCAAGATGACTGACCGTCCGCGGGAGGTGTGTACCAGGAGCGTGACCAAGGTGGAGGTGGCGGGACACACGCAGTTGAGAGCCAGCATGGCGTACTTGAACTCCTCCTCACATACAACATGATCTGAAAAGAAGCAAATGATCAGTGGGGCTTAAATTACCATGTGTTATACAGAAAAGGTTGTTTATAAATGGAATTTTACAGGAATAGTTTGACATTTTGGAAAATGCTTGTTTGCTTTCTGCACGAGAGTTAGTTGAGGAGATCGCTACCTCTCTCTTATCGCTCTCTCTCTCTCTTACACAACACAAAATCTTTCGTCTCGCTCTGTGCTGCGTTTATCGCTCACTAAGCCCCCTCCCACCAAACGCACAAGCTCAAACGGCAGCAGAAAGAGCCGGTTGGCCCGTGGAACCTCTCTCCCCTCTCCACAGTGAGAGCCTTGCCAAGATCCTGGTCCCTCTCACTGCGATTTATCTTCTCAAAGACGCCCCTCCAGCGCTGCAACATCACGGGAGCGGGATGAGAGGCTGGTACACCACACACACACACCGCTGTCCCCTCTCAAAAGTTATTCCCCGCTGTGTCATAATGCCTCTTTGCCACTTGTGATACAGGCGGCACGGCATCAAACATAATGAGCCTGTAGCTCCATGTGGAGCTGAGGCGAGTTCACAGTGTGTTTTATAGGCTACATCGTTGTAGTCAATGCAGCTATTGGGAACAAGTTGGAGGATTTTCTGCAGGATAGAGTCAGTTTCCCCCTGTTTCTTCATGCTAAGCTAAGATAGGCTAACCAGCTCCCAGCACTACCCTGGTGATTTTTTTGGCCATTTGGAGGCAGCAGAACAAACTGTAAACACAACACTGATATATTGTCACCTTTTAAGTTCATTTGACAAACTTAAGCCATCAGTTGCCTACATGGTTTGAATTACGGGGGAGCTGAGGAGCTAAGAAGAGATCGGCTCCCCTGACAAGGACGTGAGCTCCCCTGAAAGTTCACTTTGTGAGCAAAAAGGGGCGGGGCTTCTCTGTAGGTTTATTTCTAGAAGTGAGCCATTTCCAGTCATGTGATCCACCATTAACACACAAACAATGACTCTGAGTTGCTTTGCTGGACTCTAACTCTCGGCCAAAAACCCAATAAGCGTCTCTCTGACAGTTTAGAAACTCTCACCTGCAAATTTAACATGGAACTTATTCTCAGGTTTGAGTATCTGCACATAAAGCGGACAATTTGGAGCAAAGTCCTTCACTGCCCAGGCTCTCAGGATGGTCTGATGGTCCTGAGGGGGAAACATTCAAAGATAATGCATTGTCATTCTTGCATTTTTTAAATTAATCTCCTCTAATTAGTTAGTAATTGTCTTCATGACTGATGGCATTAATGACTTGAGTTTATGTAAACAATTGAATGACAGCTCATAATTGACAAACAGTTACACGACGGAGAGAGTTCATCTGTTGTTGTTCTTCTTACCGCAGCCATGCGATCCACCTCGTTACGGCTGCTCAGAATGAAACAAGCCTCTGCGTCATCCATTCTGCAGCACCCGACAAGTTGACAAATAATAGAACAAAGTCAAAATTCATAAAAAACAAAGGCAAATGCAAAACAGCAAGAAAACAAAAAACATCACAAACCCTGCCACAAAAAAATCAGACAATCAAAACTGGCAAACTTGAAATGACCATTGACCGGACGAAAGAGACAACAGCAACATCCTTTGAGTCAATATTTAATTTATCACGGCCCGAAGTATAGACAAACACTCACGGATTAACCTAAAATGCTCTGTACCGTATATGTGCTGTCTGTGAATGTGGAACTGTTTTTGCATATGATTAACACAGCCAGGAGAGAGCAGAATGCAAAACAAGTGTGGGAGGATTCTGAAACGGTGCCAGATGCAGGATGTAAGCTCGACACACACCCAGTCCTCTACTTGTAATTGCTCTATCAGAGCCTTGCCAAATGTATGCAGTGTATGAAGTTATATAACGAATTCATCAAAGTAATAACTTCACTGTTTGGCGTTAGGTTTTCCTTACCTTATGCACAGAACTGTTGTGTTTTGACATGATATTTTATGTCTTTTCTATTTGCTGCTTTAGTATTACACACAGAGACAGATTAAAAAATTTCAAACTGAAGGAGGAACCTTTAGTTCCCTCTGCTAGTAACGGAGGGTTTCTGATGACATTGCCAGGGTTATTTTCAAACCTCTCAGAGCCTCATACGATTTTAGCTGTTTTCACAGGTGTACCACTGCCAGTGACGAGTAAACCGACCTGTATGTGTAAAATCAGTTGGATTCACCCTTCAAGCTTGGCGATATATCTGTTCAGTACTTGCATGCATGTGATTAAAGGGACACTTCAGGTTTTTTTTGTAGTGGGGTTATATGAGGTACTTATCAATCGTCGGTGTGTTACTTACAGTAGATGGCAATCGACACTATTAAGTGTACGCTACATTTTGAATATTTTCACTGCTTTACCTTGCCGTCAGATAAGCTTTTGTAACAGGAAACCACTGTTATATAAGTCAAATATTGATCTCTATCACTCAACCAAACTCCTTTTGCAAAAACTTGCAGAACACAAAAGTTGCTGGTCTATCATTGCCTTGATTGGTTCGTTTGTCTGTGTTATTGTGTGACTTTGGTCAACCTCAGCTAAACGTTTAAAACACAATAAGACAATCAAACTAACAGATTGAGGCAGCAGTAGACCAGCAAGTCCCATACTCTGCAAGGTAACATTACTAATTCTGCCCATGGAGTCTGGTTACTTTGGAAAGAGTGATATTTGGCTTAAAAAAACAGCAGTTTCCCATCGGAAAAGGCTGTCTGACAGCAAGGGAAAACTGTGAAAATATTCTAAATATAGCGTACACTTAAACTAGGGCTGCGCCCCCTATAGTAGACTAAACTGAGAACATTTTAAGAAACCTCATAAACTCCATTCAGCAGCAGTAAAAGGACGTGTGAAGCAGTTAAGGAGTGAGTTTGTGACTTACTAATTTGTAAGAATAATGCTACATCACTCATCGTGTTGATAAGTCTGCGAGTATTTGTTTTGTGTGAAGCTTTGAACAAGGTTATACTCTGTTGAAATAAATTAACAAAATGTTCATTCTCTTTGTCGATCGCTCAGGCACATTCAAAGTCTCGGGCTGGGCAATATATAAATCATGATATGTGAATAGATATTGTTATAGATTTTGGATATAGTTATATCGTGTTGTCTTTTCCTGTTTTTAAAGGCTGCATTACAATAAAGTGATGTATTTTCTATACTTACCAGACTGTTTTAGCTGTTCTATTATTTGCCTTTACCCAATTAGTCATAACAGTCAGTAATTATCAAAAAATCTTAATTATATTGTGAAAGCGCAGATAGTCATCCCCATAATACTGTTGTAATATCAAGGTAGCTGATCAAAAATAGTGTGACTTTTACTACTACTACAACCTACATGATCAATAATTATTGATACTGACTGATGTGAAACCGTGACAGCAGCTTTATCATGCAGGTTTAGTCATCACCCTTTTTGCTGTTAGCATTTAACAGGTAGCTCGCTTCATGACCCAAAAATTCATATGTTAACAGTTAAATTAATATCATAAACAACTACAACTCGACTAACGGCTGGGAAAATCTTTAGTCAGGAGCAGCCCTAACTTAAATTGCTATTAATTTTTTTAGGTGGGCCCTTTTTGAAAGGGGCTTAAACACGTTTTGTTGCTGACCCTGTCCACAGCAGTACACTGATCAGCTTCCTACGTACTCCTGCTGCTTCTCCAAACTGGGAGCACTCCAACCTCCATCTACTGCAGGTAATAAACTGACTATGGCTACGACCTTACACAACCCCAACACTTCTAAACTATCCCTACCAAAATAAACTTTTCTTGACATACGGATCAGCAGTCAGATGTTTTTCAGTCCTTTCACCCGAGTTAAAATTTTCCACATAGTCTCATGATTCATAACACTTTCATAACTTAAAATTATCTGATGAATGTGAGACAGATCATGTTTGTTTCATCACAGAAAGGGGGTGAAATGGGTATCGCTTGAATGAATAATTATGATGTGGTATGAGTATGAGGCAACACAATAGCACTGACAAGCCTATTTACTGAGAAAGGAATGAGAGAATAGAGAAAGTAATGAGAGAATATCTGGGTGACATTAAAGAACGGAGGGATAATAGAGATTCAAATCCCACTGATGGTTTGAAGCAATTATTTATACCTGCCTCAAATGCAGAATATAAAATGTTACAGACAGTTTGATCAGAGGCGAAGCTGTGCAGGTAGACCGAAGTCCGACTGACAATCAGAAAAAACCTGTGAAGTTGTCTTTATTTTCCTGCTGCATCAGGAGCATCAACATAATGCGCTTGAGTAAACATCTCACACCTGATCCTCCTGATGCAGACACTGTTTATGCCAATCACTAAAATCTGTCATCCTTCCAGTGGGCCCGTTAGTAATGGGGATATCAAAGTTAGATGATTTGTTTCACCTTTAATTATAGCAATTACAGCAATTAGACAAATCAGTGTAATTTCCCAGAACAGCTGAATTTGTTTGGTAAAAAGAAGAGTCTATTACCAGACAGCAAATCAGCAACACCGTCAGCTAAAAGACTAAGAGTCTACAGCCACACTAGCAGCTCTGTGAGGCGAGGCGCTGTGGTGCATTGAGCTAAATGTTAATGTGAACAACATACTTGAATTTTCAAAAACTCCAGGGGCCGGTTGCACCAACAGGACTTTTGTCTGGTCTTAAGCTTGGCAAATCTGACCAAATATTTAAGTTTAAGCCGCTAAGATCAGTTGTTCATCTCGCACCTAAAGTCAAAATCAAGGTTGCTTCTAGTGTTTACTGACTTTGATCAACAGTGACTATAGCATGTCCATATCGACTTTCCCGATTTCCACACCGACCAAACCAGTTACAGCAGAGAAATACTCTCCAAACACATCAACAATGATTGACTGTATACTCACTGAGAACAACCCCTGACGGTTTGATGGATTTTTCTCAAAGAAACATCTTTTTTTTTTTTTTTGCCTTGCTCAGGAGGTCTTTCCACTTTTTCAGCACATTGTTTTCCGAACAAAGGCTGCCCGCGTCTGAACAATCATTCATGGCCTCTGTTATTTTCCTCCAAGTCGACTGCTTCTCCTTATTTGTTATTATGTTGGACTGCTCAGAAGTCTGAACGGCTCTATTCATTTTCTTATTTTAATGTCTGAGAAGCTGCAGTTTCTTTTTCTTTAATGCTCCTGTGCAAATTAAAAGTGATTAGCTACAAATTAGCAAGACAGTAGAAAATTGTTAACAGTGCAGACTATAAACGCACGCTGCAGACCAGTAGCCATAGTTGCATGTGCATTCACATGGACATGCATTAAGACCGGGGCGTAGTTAGGACAAGGCTCGAGTTTGGTTGATGCAACCGATGTTAAGTCCATTCTGAGACTTGTTCTTAACAAAGACCAAAGACCAGTTGGTGCAACCCATCTTATGTAAATGCAAGCTACTGGGCTTACCATGGCACACTTACACCCAGCCAAGGCTGCAGTTAAAAAGCCTTTATTAATTAGGGTATATCAAAGTTAAAAATCACAAAATGAGGACGCCAATCAGTTTCAACCACACTGGATCTTCCTCATGGCGTGGCTGGAATGCCGTGATTCCTTATACAGACAATTAGTGACCACGAGGATAAATCATATCATCACAAGTACAGTAGGCTATGTGGAAAAGAAGTTCACAGCCACAGTACACTGTAAAAGTGAAAGTTGATAACTTTTAGTAAGACGTGACCTTCTGAGCTTATAACTAAGGCAATTTGTTGTTTCATAAGTTATATTAAGTTTGTAAACTCTAAAATTACTATTTAGATCTGCTTATGCGCTGATGTTTAGAAATGAATATTACTTTGATGAACTAAACGGTGTTATTGATTTACGGTATGCGCATGTTCCAGTCTGGTCCTCAGGGACTCCTGTCCTGCATTTTTTAGATGTTTCCCTGCTCCAATACACCTGATTCAAATGATCAGCTCGTCATCAAGCCTCTGCAGAAGCCTGATAACAACCCGATGCCTAAAACATGCAGGTCAGGGGTCCCTGAGGACCAGGGTTGGGAAACACTGTACTACAGCATAAGTCAATACTTATATGTCTCAGAGCTTGTGAGTCCAACACATACATATGTATACCACTTGGGCTATATCTTAAAATATCAGACAGACAGCCGCTGGATTTTTTTTAATGCAGTGCTGTTTTCAATCTATAAGAACACAGTGAGTTTACATTTCATCAATAGTAGTTCAGTTTTCTAAACGTAAACACATGAACAGATCTGAATAACAATGTGAGGTTTGACAAACCTAAGATAACATTTTAAGTGAACTTCTGAACCTAATTACTGCTCAGTTGATTAAATTCAGATTCATAACCATGACAAATGAATAAATAAACTAATAAATAAATTAGAAAATTAAAGTAACATCACTAACACCTACAACAATGAAAGGGTTTCATTCTTGTGGGTATTACTGATGATGATAATTTATTATTTTTATTGTTGTTGTGGGTATAATTATTACTGTGACTGTGAATTTCACAATTTCCACATAGTGTGTGATATGCAGGTGTAATTTTAGCCTCCTGACCACAAATTTTCTTTATAAGGAACCATGACATCGACTCCTCTGTCCAGTCACGCCCTGAGGAAGACCCAGTGTGGGTCTAAAACTGGTCAGCGTCCTCCTTTTATGATTTTCAAATTCAATATGCCTAAATGCTGAATCCTTGGCTTGGTACAAGTGTCCCTGACACTTTTTGAATTATTTGAAAAAGATGTTGCCCCTGGTCACTTCTTCCTCTGATCTTTCCTGGCCTAGTTGGATTCAGTGCAAAATAGTACGCAGGGTGCGCTGGACAAAACCTAAGATGATCTAAAATATATTCAGAAGGTCATCTTTAAACTTTGCTATCAGGGCCTGGCAGCCCTTTTCCATATTCTCTGGTTCTGTTCTTCTATAACTCTGTTTTTGAACCACTTGAGATGGTGAGATCCACACATCATCACTCAGCTCTTATTAGGGTCGTTCCCTCAGGCAACAGTTCCACCCAGATACGATTTAGATCTTTTTTTCTTTGCTGACTTTTATTTCAAGGCATCTGAAATCCGACCTCCCTCTAACACTCGCTGGTTTTAGGATGTATTGTGTTTTAGTGAGGTTAGTGAAGATCGAAGCATCGTCTATGAGGAACGGTTGCTAGATTTGATTTAACATTTAGCTCCCTGTCACGAAAAAAGCTGTTATTTTAGTTTAACACAATAAAAGTAAAATCTGCTCAGAAGACTTAACCCCATAACCTTAAATTTGAGTTTTTTCCCCCTTTGTTAAATTACTATCTTGCATCTTTCTGTTCTCATAACTTTTCTTTTTAAATTAAGTCTATCTGTATACATGTACATGCCTGAGCATGCATATGTAAGTGTATGTACATATTTATATAATATAGATCAGTATCAGTATGTTGTACATGAAATGTTTATTGTTACTACAATACAATATACAATTTATCTTGTTATAATGTGAAAAATTTCATGTTATAACAAGATAACTTATATTGTTTTTATAGTCTGATGTTATAACAACATATTGCATGTATTTGTATGTGATTGGAAATAATGAGAAAGAAAAAAAAACAAAAAACCTTTTACCCCCTTGTGGCTGGCTGCAGTTTGTAGGATCTGTCACTTACTTCGCTCTGAGCAGGTCCTGGTCTTTGAGAACAGATCCTTGCAGGTAGATGACCCTTTGAGACCACAGAGGGATCTGTAGCACTCTCCGCACCTGGATGTCCATTTCAGTCGGGCACAGGATCACCACGTAGTAATCCTTTGGGATTACACAAGAACCACTATAGTAACTGCTTAGGAATGCAGACAGAACCACATAGAAGACGTTAAGGTCACTAAATCTGGTTATAAGTTTCCTTATACATTCTGAGAAAAAAAAACCTCACTTTGAGAAAATGGCCTTTCTGTAAAGGTGAATAGGTAAATAGATTAAAAAGGTAGATGTAAATGTACATATGAGGCTAACTAAATATGCAGAAATCTGAACTAAAACAAATTCTGGGGCATCTTCTCTGTCTTCCCTTTAAATATCCTTAGAAACAAACCATGCAAACTATTATCACATCCTATATTTGCACTCTAGAGTATAAAAATGCTCATCTTGTGTAGTTTAGTACCTGCAGTCTGGGATGAGCGTAGAACTCATTGAGAAAATCCATGAGCAGGTCTATCTTTAGTGCGCTGACACAAAGCACTACATGTTTCTCCGTCTGCGCTCTGTGGCGGCTGTAATTCCCTCCAGACTTCTGTCTCTCCATCCACAGGTACATCAGCTCCTCAAACTGACACACAACAACAACAACAACAAGCTGAGTGAAACTGCAGCCCACACGCAGGAACATTCAGAGGATTATTTCACCGTCTTCCCACCTGCAGAGGCAGCACCACCAGAGCCACGCAGATCATGATGACCACCAGCAGCTGGGACGGCCAGATGCGGGGCGTGACGTCTCCGAAGCCGACGGTGGAGAAGGTGACGATGCAGAAGTAGAAGGAGTTGAAGAGGGAGAGGTTTTTTCCTGCTCGCTCCAGGTGCTGGATTCCACATGTGCTGCGTAGGACAGGTCAGATAAAACCATGTATACAAACAAACACAATGCCAACAGTTATGACCAGCATGAACTATTCACTATGAAGCAGTAATAGGCTTTCTGACGAGTTTAAAGCATAATGGAATATATCAACAATTTATAGAATTAAAATGCATTGCAAAAGGATTAAAATCTTTATACTTCTTCTTTAACTTCGGGTAAATTTGTAAAAAAAAAGATGAAAAGCTTTATTTGTTTTCTCTTGTTTGTGATTTCTGCTTATATAAATGACATTGCCTTGACTGAACTTGCTATCTACAATCTTGCGATAAAATAAATTAAAAGTTGATTAGTTTTTGCAATTTTTTTTAACCTTTCATAGCTGATTTTATCCTGAACTCCCTTTATTTTCATTTACAGGTCCATCATTTCTGAAAGGTCTGAAAATGTTACATTAGTTTGTTCAATTTGTTGTTTATCATTTGAGGAATTTAATTTCATTTGCATTCCTTTTTAAGCCCAAACAAGTATTTATTCATCATTAATTTAGTTTTGGGAAAATTGTCTGTTTGTGCTCTACTGACCTGCAATAAATTAATCTGAAATCTCAAGGTTGCACTGGTTTAGCAGCTGGAATTAATTGGAAGTGCATCAACTCTGTTTGTCTGTTTAATTAGCACCAAATTACACGATGATTATTTCTTTCCAGGAAACTTCCTTAGGAAATTATTAGGAATCATTAACAGACCAGAAAAGGAAAGTGTCACAACATTTGACACCATTTCTTCACAACATTAACCAATTATGCTTGTTGCTTTTTTTATGCCGATATTGGCACATGCCTGGTTGCTCTCTAATGGTAACTGGCTAATCATGCAGGCTATAAACAGTTATGGATACAGTATGTACACTATCATAGACATGTTTTTAAAGTAATACAATATAATACAAAAGATATGCGACCTATGCAACTCGAAGCTTAAAATATTTATTTTTTGTTGAGACAGAGAGGCGTTGATGCAGATAAAACATTAGATACAATTTACATTATGGCTTAAAGGGATAGTTCAGCTTTTTTGAAGTGGGATTGTATAAGGTGGAAGCTCTGCAATGTACTGCTGTGGACAAGGTCACATTTTAGCCACATAAGAAAAGCCAAGACCTAAAAAATCATTTTAAGTTTAAGTGCACACTATATTCAGAATATTTTCATTGCTTTACCTTGCCGTCAAACAGCCTTTTTTCCCAAAGGGAAACTGCTGTGATATAAGCCAGATATCGCCCTCTCCACAGACCCCAGACTCCATTGGCAAAAACGCCATTTTTACCTTGTAGCACACAGGAGTTGCTAGTCTACTGCTGCCTCATTAGTTTGTGTTATTGTGTGACTTGTGTATTTTAAAGGGTATCACCAGAGTCACACAATAACTAGTAGTCTTGCATAGCCAGGAGAGAGGACTGGCTCCATACATGCACATTCTGCTAGAGGGGAAAAAAAACACCCTTTACACCAATCACATACGTCTTGGGTGTCACTGAGCCCAGGATGCAGTGGTCATGCTGCTGCAAAATAGTGTTAGGGGGAACTTTTTTTACACGTCGGGAGGTGAGCTCTGGCATTAAAATGACTACATCACTGCAAAGAAAAACTAACAGCTGTTGGCTTGTTTACGTTCATACCATTAGCCTCCCAGGGGCTAATTTGCTGTTTTCAGCGTGTAGGCTGCAACTAGGAGGCTGCTCTTGTCCCCCGGTGATTTTGAAAATATAGATAGCGACGCTGCAGCAGGACTCATACCGGCAGCGTGCATCCGGTGAGTCAGACTACACAATAAACAAACAAATTAACTTATCGAGGCAGCAGTAGACCAGCAACTCCTGTGTTCTGCAGCTTAAAATCACTGTTTTTGCCGGTGGAGTCTGGGTTGGTTTGGAGAGAGTGATATGCGTCTTATATAACGGTGGTTTGCCGTCAGAAAAGATTGTTTGGCTGTTAGATAAAGTGGTGAAAATATTCTTTCTTGCTGACCCTGTCCACAGCAGTACATTGCTTTGCTTCACACACCCGTACTCCTGCTGCTTCTCTAAACATGGGGGCACAACTCTACTTCAAAAAAAAAATCCCAGACAATACGTCAGCAGAGATTTGAACTGAATAATTAAATAAAAGCATTCTGGCATCCTGTTAATTTGAAAATCCACACAGAAAGGTTAAATGAGTCATTCACACTAAAGAATGACAGAAAAAAAAACTGACAAACAGCTAAATAATATCCTTGAAGAAGCAGCCTCACCCAGTGAAGACCAGGCAAAGCAGGGTGCAGATGAGAATGAGGACTTGGTTGAACATGGCTGAGTTGGTCCTCTGGATTGCTCTGTGGACATCATTCTACCCAATAACAACAGCACACTTTAACATTTGAAGCTAAAAACTCAAATCTGCTCATATAAAAGAGAGAGATCAACTTTCATCTATCAAATGTTGTCTCTAATCACTCATGTCACTTCTGTCACACCATTAGTTTAGCTATTGCGAATGGAGATGAAGCATTATGGTTCTACTCTTGGAAGCCTCCTGCTGCAGTAATACAGCTGAACAGAATGAAATACAGAAAAACATGATAAAATGCAGACAGACTTGCAAATTATCTCCCAGTGGAAGCCCTCCAGGGTGCGCGCAGTCAGAGCAGAACAAAAGCTGGAGAATGGCGTGTTGTTGCAGCCGTGGTAGGAATGACTGTGAACATGAAGGCTCGCATACATGAGCGCAGTGAAACGACATGGCTGTGATAGCGTATAGCTGTCAGCTGACCCAGCACAGTGTGACTCGAAGCGTCTCGCCTTAACAAAGCCATTAAAGTGTTGATTAAAAACAAGTCATTACCAGAAACAATTAAGTTAATGCTTTTGTTGACTCACAATCATGTTCTCCAAAGCGCACTTGGCCAGCCAGCAGTTGAGAAACACAGGAATGAAGATGTTCTTTATTGAGGGCAGGAAGATCTGAGAAAACAGTGAGACATTTAAATTAAATGGATATTTTTGGTTTCGTCGGGCAAAAGATCGATAAAAATCTTTAAGCATAATGTAATTCATGTGGTCTGAGAGACAAGTAGACTTCTGCTCCTCCTCTTGGCTACGTCTTCAAGCTTCAGAAAATCTAGTCTGCGACAGGAGGCTTTGGCCAATCACAGGTGGGTAGGAATCACTTACTGCACCTTTAAAAAGTGCACACCAATGGGAAATACTATGTGTTGTGGCTTGTGAGTAATTAAGTGCTCTGTCTAACATTTTAACACCCAGAATCACTGTCATTCAGGGTTACAGTCTGCAGTTTCTAGCCATTTCCATGTCTGTAACTCGATCCTCTGTGTCCATGTACAACATTGTAGCTCAGTCTGACTTACAGAACTTTTTGTGGCTGCTAATCTTGAAGGCTAACACTGTACAAATATGAAAACAAGAGTCTAAAGCTAAACTAGCAACTATGAGGCTGAGGCACAGTGGTGCTTTGATCTAAATATTAATGGTAGTATGCTACTGTGCTAACATACGGATGCTTAGCAGGTAAAATGCTCATCATGTTTGCCTTTTTAGAATAACTCGTTAACATGCTGTTATTTGCTAATTAGCACTCAACACACAGTGCACCTGAGGCTGATGGGGTGGGGATGTCATTAGTTTTGCAGGTATTTAGTCATAAATAAAATAGATTAGTGGACAAATAAAAATTCACAAAATTTCAATCAATCAAATTGACCCTAAGACC
Organism: Lutjanus argentimaculatus; assembly: GCA_034769285.1. NCBI lineage: Eukaryota > Metazoa > Chordata > Actinopteri > Lutjaniformes > Lutjanidae > Lutjanus > Lutjanus argentimaculatus. Next base: position 32,230,401 of record JAWZSL010000005.1, on the reverse strand, counting down.
CTCCCCTTTCTTGCTCAGTGGTCAAATAATAGTTTTAACCAGCTAATCTACATCAATCATCAGCTAACTAATTAGAGAGCATTTTGCTCTGTAGCAAAACACTAGCTAACTAGCTAGTTCTACACTATTATCTAGCATTTTAGTTAGCATTTTGCTAACATGAGTTAACTTCAGATGGGAGTATATGTCAGTTTTACAGGTCCCTCAGCAACATTTTGTAACCATCTTCAAAATATGGTTTTCTTTTCAGCACAGACGAGCCTCACACGTAGCGCGTCTAAGTACGGGAAATAGGAAAGGAGAAAGAAACCAAAGAGCAAAAGTCCCGTCAGGTCCCATCAGTTCTCAGGCTCTGAGCACCAAGCCTTTGGAGCAGTTGGTGTCGGTTTTTGGGAAAATGGACTGCTGAACAAATGTTTTTTTGGTCCAATGGGACATTTTTTGGACTATCGGTCTTTCAGAATGATGGTGTGGCCACTGTCTGACTCTCAGTAATTCTTATGGCACCTATAACATTGTAAGAATAAGAGTAAAAAACAGAGTAAACATACTAATTGGCGAGTTACATAACAAGTATTTCAGTGTTGCCATGGTGAAAGTTTTACCGTAATGATGAAGGGAACTGTGTTGATCATCTCCAGAAGAAAAGACACCTGAAATATCTGCTCCCAAATGTTCCCCTAAAAAATAAAAAAAATAAAAAACATGCAGAGACTTTTTAACAGTTTTACCTGTAGCCACACAATAGACTGTGAGTCACTGTGCAGATACATTCCTTTAATTGTAGTCTGTCACTTTCCACGGCCACTTAATCCTTCACCTCAACCAGATCCTGTAATTACCGTCTCTCCTTAATGTAGCCATGACAAATGACTTGGGATAATTGCGCCACTTATGTACTGTCAATCTCGCAGACTGTAAGTGACTAATTGTACAGATTGTGTTCTGCAATCACGTTGACATGCTTGAAGTCGGCGAGTGTTTGTTTTGCGCGTCTTACCTTGTAGCTCAGATACATCAGTAACATTGTCTCCAGGAAACTAATGATGGCCACGATCACCTGCGCAAACCAGACCAGGAAATAATAAACACAAACTCGTTAACATGGCCAAGCATCTATTTAAATCAATCATTATTTTTTAATATTTTGTTGTTACTCACTTGAATGGCCCAAAGAGGATCCTTTCTATCCACCCAGAAGATCAACTCCCTGTCAGACAGCGCATGCAACTCTTTTATTAACAATTAACTGCCATATATGTTTGTCCTCTAGAGATGAAATGCATTATTATCTGTTTTTATACCATCAGTGAGAGATAAATACAGTCAAAGTAGTAATGTGTCCAATTAAACAAAGCCTAACATCAACCTCATTATGAAAACACTGATGAGGTGAGTGCAGGAAATGAGCTGAAAGATCACACACACGCAGAGTACTGCTCTTACTAGAGGCTCCATAATCATTTTCTACTAATTTGACCATATTAACAGAAATCACACCTTCTGCTGCTTACCAGTTAATTTCTCTGTCCTGCACTGATCCGTTCCACTGGCAGTCAACGCTGCAGAGTCAGAGACGATGGTGAGGAAAAGAGGACAAAATGAGACAGAATTAAAAGTTAATGACGTAAGTTATTTGTAGTGTTTTACATCGGATCTGATAGACGCCAATGAATCCATCAGTCTCTTAAATCTTCATGCTCATCTGTCTGAAATTAGTTTTTAATTTTAACAGGCAAACATGACGATTGTCTTCTAACTTTTTTTTATGTTAAACACAGAAAAACCTGGAATTCTTTGTGAAGCAGCAGTAAAAAATGTAAATTTCTTTAAAGATGTTGATGTTTGATGATTGTTTAAGTTCTCAGAGCATCTCTTTGCACTTTTTCAACATTTTATTGCCACAGTATCTCCACTTTTTTCAGTGTTGTAACTTTCCTTTTTATTAGTTTTCTTTTAATAATTCATCTTTTGTTTTCACTGTCCTTTACAGTGGTGTATGAGGGCCACTGTAGGTTAAGAACACTACAGAGGACTGGTGGATGAGGTGATATCAGAGAAAGAACTCAACATTTTCAAAATTAAAGTCATAAATTTACAAGAAAATAAACTTGGATATAATGTGAGATTAAAGTGGTAAACTTACAAGAAAAACTTCAGACATTTCTCTGAAATTTAAGTCACAAATATACAAGAAAAATCTCAGAAAAATTGCATTTCTTTCACGTATATTTACAATTTTATCATCAGAGAATATAGAAATAAGTTTTTGTCTTGTAAATTTACAACTTCATTCTTAGAAATTCTTTAGTTTTTTCTCTGCATCATTTTTTTTTGTACTTATGTCTTGATCCACTTTGCATGAATATTTACATTTCATGCTACTTTATACTTCTACTTCACACTATTTCAGAAGGAAAATTTGTACTTTTTACTTTACTAGTTATTTGACAGCTTTGCTCACTCATTACCTAACAAAACTATATTTTTGCACAAAAAAGATATTTATTCATATTCATATTTAACATACAAATGATCAGGCAGTCAGAGAGAGACATACGCAAAGTGCTTTGGCCAAAACAGCCGGTGCACCTGTGGAGCGTGGCTGTGTGTGCAACCAGGTGATCAAATATGATCACATTGACAAGCAGAGTCACTCTGCACCGTGCACAGAAAATTATGCATCTAAAAATTGCAAATCACATGGTGCAACAGAAGAGCCGTACAGAAGGAGCGCATATCGTAGGGAAAACAATGGCTTTGCCACCAACGCGTTTCCCGGGTTGGTCCTGAGCCACCATCCCAAAGCGGCGGTATTACACAACCTTGGAATGAGACTCACAATAATCAGTCTTTCTCCAGATTTGCATACTACACCTTTAAGTATTTTTTAAGCAATTTTTGCAAAAAAACATATTGTGGTTCCAGCCTCTCAAGTAGGAGTTTTTGCTGTTTTTCTTTTAACTATTCTAATAAGCTTTTCTTGAAACTTAATCTTGAAGTTTGGACTGTTGGCTGGACAAAACAAACATTGTGTAAGTGTCGCTTTGGGGTCTGGACAGCACTTCTCACTATTTTCAAAATTTTTACAGACCAAACAATCAGTCTAAAGATTTAAAACAGCATAAAGTTCTGCATTGAGTACTTTTACTTTTAATACTTTAAGTACATTTGAATAATTCCTCCAGCACTGGTGTTGAGACACCTCCATGTGTTAATGTGCTATCGCAAATCTTGACTTTACTTTGACACGTTTCTGTCTCAGCGTGAACAAACCATTTGTTGTTGCCACTGGGAGCGTTTTGCTGTCCCGCGCTGTGACTGGCGTTGGCGCCCTGAACCGGGTTGTCTGTCACCACTCGGATGATGTACAGCAGGCAGGTGAGCAGCTTCAGGCAGAAGTTGAACACACGAATCCTCAGACCTAAAGGCAGAAGACGGAGCCATTTTACAACATGAACGCTGTAAAATTGCAACAAAAAAAGGGATTTATTGTAGCTCATAAGCAATATCAGTGTGTGTATGCTTGTACTTATGTGTGTGTACATTTACAGTGCAGTGCAGCAAAGTGGTAATTCTCTTTAAATACATTGTTGCTAAGCAAGAAACTTGTGCTATTCTCCTGTGTGCGTTTGTGGGTATTGCCTTTATTGCGTTATCATTTAATGGAGTATTTCAATTACGCAACTGCCACTTTGAGCGTGTGAGAAGACTGCGCCATCCACTTACTTGATCTTTGGTTTTTGATGAAGAAAAGCTTCAGACGCTCCTTGAAGGTGTTTTCATTCACGTAAAACTCAACCTGCACCCTAAACAGGGAACAGAAGGAGAGGAGCTGTCACACGAGGATCAGCGGCACAAACAGACGCAGCCGCGCAGATGTTTCTCAAAGCAGTTTTTAAAGTATGAAATTTTACACAGCGTGAATATTCATCATGTTGTTTTTCTAATCATCTGCCCGAGGAGGGTTTGGGTAATTATCTGTCTCTGATTTTGTTCCCAATTACAAGACAGGGTTGCTGTCGGTGAGGCAGCTCAAACCGGAGGAAGCAAAGAGCAGCTGTCACAGTATGCGGATCATTTTACCCAGAATTAAATTTAAAAGGGAAAATGGAACATTTAATGAGAAAATGGTGCATAAATTAATATTATCTTAGTAAGCAGGATAATCAGGCAATAATTAAATGAAAAAGGGAAGGAAAATATCATAAACATCATTTTTATATTGTGAAATAGCAAAGAAACACAGTTCAAAGGTGTTCAGGGTTAAAGGAGCAATATGTGGCAGTTGGGTGTGTAAAAATTAGTGCAGCAATCTGAATAGTAGGTTGATATCATATTTAATATATGATCTATGGTTGAAGTGAGTTTTTTTCTCCTGCCCCCTCCTCCCCAGACTCAGGGAACCCCCTGCAAGTCACTTTAACAGTTATAAACATTTATGGCTTCTGCAAGACTATTAATGAGTTTTTACAGCTCATAAAAAGACACTTACTTATTCTGCCAACATTCGGCATTAATTTGGACTCTAATTAACGTGAAATAGGCGAACCCCGCAGACCCACGATGCTGTAGTGTTGTTGTCAGAGTAGTGAGTATTTTGAATATTTTTTCTTTAAGTGGAAAAAGATTTTATGTTCTACTTTATATTTTCAAATTGCCACTTCACAAAAGCAGTTTGTTCACTTTATTTTTTATTTCCCTTTGGCTGTTCCATGGTTTAATTATCCTGAGTACTAAAATATAGTAATAGTTTACTTGTTCTGTACACATGAATTGTTGTGTTGTGTAACCTCACGAGTTGTCAATATTTTTGGCAAGCAAGTTTATTACTTTATTTTACTTTAATGTTATTTCAGAGTTAACTGATCAAAAACTTTCCTATTGGAATAAAGAATAAGGAAAAAAAAAAAGGTTTTCATTCAAGTTTTCTTCAGAAGGTCTAACTGTTGGCCCTGTTGCCCCGATGTTGGAAAAACAAACAAACAAAGTGCCCTGTCGGATGCCCCCGTGGCAGATAAAATAAGAGAGAAAAGGTGACGCAGTGCACTAATGGGTGTCGTTAAATTGCAGTGCCCTCTAGAAGCCCTGCATGCTAGAAAATTAGTTGGCCTCTACAAGCCTCTGGATGGGTTTTATTACTGAAGTGCACAAGTTTACTTCTGAGTCACATAATAAAACTATTTTAATCTTAACCAGGATTTTAAACTGTGTCACCATAACAGAATCATAACTTTCTATGCACTGGTCAGGAATCCTATCTCTGTCAATGTGATGGATGTGTGATGTTTGAGAAAATCTCTCATTATTTTGGCATAATAATTAATTGTTTTGAGGTGATAAGCCATTAATAAGTCATTATTTTGAGATAATAACTCATTTTGAGAAAGTTTCTTATCATTTTGAGATACCAACTCAAGAAAGTTTCTCATTGTAATGACTTAAAGGACTCTTCTTCTTCTTTTTTTGTCATCACATTGGCTAAAATGTGCCCCACCGCAGGCAGCTGATGCTTTTTAAAAAATTTTTATTTTTTGCACCTGCCCCTCAGTCAGTCCACTACTGCCACCAGGAGAAACTTTTCTTGAATCTAGAAAAACATCTACTAATTCTGAAATGATAGTGCATGTCGGTTGTTAATTTGTAAACCAAAGCACAGAAGGAGACGAGTCAGTCAGAGAGAAGAAGCACAACTCATACAGTAGGTACAGTAGCTTGGCAACCCACAGAAAATCTTTACACTAATAACCTTCACCTGCTGCCTTCAGAAGAGAGTACAGGGAAAATTAAAAGAGCGAGCGTAAGAGAGATTAGAAGAATTGCGAGGCTGTGCTGTTGCCTGCAGTAATCCCAAATATCGCCTGGTGGCTGAAAGGTTCACAGTGGGAAGGAAAACACAGTGTGGGCTGTTGGATGCACCGACATCCCTTCAGCGTGCACTGCAACTGCTATTTCAAGTCTGCACGATGATAAAACTACAGCACGGAGCGGAGAAGAAAACCCCTTCAGAAGTGAAACGACGATGGAAGAATCTTCTGATCAGGACGCAGCTGTCACATCTGGCCAGCAGCAGGACAGAGATGGACCCTGGAGGCTGAGGCACTTCGAGTGAGAGCTCACGTGGGTCCTACAGATTGCTCCCTGTCTATCTGACTGTCTGTGTGTGTGTGTGTCACCCCTCCATCCACCCACGCACACACACATACACACACACACACACCACACACACTCATATAATGGTGCAAGTAATGACCCATAATCAGCTCCTGTTGAGCACACAATTACCAGCTGAAGTGGTCTGACATTAGTCATACTGCAGTGTCACAATCGGAGTTTCAGGCAATAAGACGCGCGGCTCTGGGAGTAATCAGATCTTTTAAAACGACTGATCGCTGCTGAGCAAGTTCTGAAAGTACAAATCAGCTCTGAAACAGGCCTGGTTTTATCAGATCAATTCACTCCAACAACGGAAACAAACCTGCTGATCTGAGTACAAAAACCAAACAAGCAAAAAGTACCAAACATGATCAAGTTTGAGCTTCACGATTGGGAATATTTGCGACTTTTTTTTGTCATAAGTGAAAACGAACTGAATATATTTGGGTTTTGCAAAGTTTGTTTGAAAAAAGTAATAAATTATTTAAAACAATTTTTAAATCAATTTCTTTTGCAAAAATGGTAGAAATTCACTGGTTGTGGTTATAATCTATGAATATTTCTCTGGTTTTCTTTGTCTTAAGTGATAATGAACTGAATATATTTGGGTTTTGGACTGCTTGTCATACAATTTTTTCAAAACAGTTAATTTTTTAATTCATTTCTTTAGCGAAAATGCTAGAAATTTACTGGTTTTGATTCTAAACTGGGAATATTTTTCTGTTTTTCTGATGATAGTGATAATAATATAAATTATCTTTGCTCAAACCAGAGCACCCACCCACCCCACATCAAAAGCAAGACAGGTTAATGACAGGGTACTAAATGGAAAGAATAACAGCAAAACTATGTGACAGACATGTTTTTTAAAGAGAAGGGCTCCCAAAATCTTAATTTTGGATGACCAATCTAAAGTACTACAGTGATTTAGTTGTGAATTTGGCCAAAACTGATTTTTAAAGGTAGTTTTATTTATTTATTTGGAGATTCCCCTATATGTGGATACACACGATGCTTTGATTTCTGATAGCCCAGTTTTCTTGTTAATTTTAGAGCCAGACCGTATTAGTTGGTCGATATTGTCTGCACGATATTGGCCTATCACAGCTAGGTTATATCAGTCTATATTGGTATCGGCATACAGTATGAGGTCTGATATGCTCTGATATTATTATATTTATTTTTTATATTTATAGTGTAAGTGTTTCTTTTATTTAGAGTTATTTATAATTTAATTATAAATATCATATCATATAGAATCTAATATTTATTTTATTTTAGTTTATTTTTATAGCACCCGTCAAAGCATAGTTACAAAGTGCTTCACAACAATAAAATAAAAACTGAATTAAATAAAATGGCACTAAAATAAAAATTGCAATAAAACAACATTCAGTATATATAAATAAGGATTTTGGCCGATTGAAAGAAATGTGTTACTCCCTCATATCGGTATCGGCATCTTGTGGACTATAAATAAACATGAAAATCGTGAGGAGCATTTTTCTTTTTTTTCTTTTTTCTTTTTTTTGAACAAAACGATTATAAGATAATCAATCGACAAATCGTTAGTTGCAGTCTACTTTATATAACAGCAGTTGCGTCCGTGAATAAAGACTTTTCGGTTCTTGTTACTATAAATAAATAAACACGCAGTCATTTCTGTGCATCTCAGCAGTTTTTTGGGCGCGCTGATCAAACTGGTCAGAGCGAGATCACGTTGCTGCTTCACCCATCAGTCAAAAATGAAAATGCATCGCATAAAATGCAATTTACCTAAAAAAAAAATATTATATTAGCAATAAAAACTTCTCACAATGTGCCACCATCGCTTCCCATTAAGGCATCCAGCTCCACTGACATCTGGACATCACGCACACTTCATGATGGGGAACACTTTGCTCCATGTGGCCCCTACCTCTGCCCCGCATCACTACCGAACGGGTCCGACCTCCAGGTGCCCACGGTGGGATTGATCCACGTCGGGATGATGATGTTCGGATCCATTGTCCGATCATTGACACCTGTAGCTGCGTCGTGCAGTCAGGCTTTGATTCCTTCAGTATAAAAGCTTCTTGACCAGCGCGCCTCCCCGCAGCTCCAAAACAACACAGCTCAACTGTGTTTGACGGAAAATGAATTAATTTAGAGCTTTGGAGGGGAAAAAAAAAAAAAAAAAAAAACTTAAAACGCACCTATTACAAAAAAGAATCTACAAAAGACAAGAGTTCAGAGACAAAGCAGTGTTTGATTAGTGATTTATTTAGAGGAATGAAGTGCTTATTGGAATATTTTTAGAAATGTATACAATCTCTCTCTCTCTCTCTTTCCTCTCTCGTGCGCGGGCCTGTTGCCACAGCAACGTTGGTATGAATAACCCGAACTGATGTCTGCAACATGTTCATCTCCACAAGCACTGCAGCTCCTGAAAGAAACCTGTAAACACTCAGTGTCACACACTGGAGGAATGTGTCTTTTCATTATTAATATTACTATTATTATTATTATTATATAGTAGTAGTAGTAGCAGTAATTGATTAGTAAATTGTCAGAAAAGTAAGCTAATGAATTTTTTTTAAGCATTTAACTTTTAAATGTTATTTTTTAAAGGGATAGTTCGGGTTTTTTTTTAAAAAGTGTGGTCGGCTGAGGTGCTAATCCATAAGTAGATGGCGGTCGACACGCCCCCAGTTTGGAGAAGCAATAGGAGCACTGGTGTAGGAAAGCTAAGCGATGTGCTGTGGTGGACAGGGTTGGCAGCAAAACATATTTTATCATTTTAAAAAGGGCCAACTAAAAAAATAAATAGCAGTTGAAGGCCCAAATATAGCACAGTTTTGGCAGTAAAAGGCGTCTTTTTCCAGCTGTTTTCTACGGGCAGGTTTGCACGCCGCACGGCTTGCATTTTTGCAGGCATCGTGAGTTGAAAACACTTCAACCCAGAGTCCGATCAGATTATTAAGTGAGAGACAAGCCTTCTGTGGTGGTGAGGACAAAGTTTACAAATGCTTGAAAATAACTACTTGTGGCTGATGCTGGATACTTTTGAGCTATGTGATTTTATCAACTGAACAGAAAATCGCAGGCCTGGAGACAAATTAGTGCCACAGGCATACCTGAGATTTCATTAAGCTGTTTTCATTACTTTAAATTATATTAATAACTGGTAACATACAGTTCGTGGCTTGTGTTAAGCTAACATTAGCTGACTTTCTGCTCGTAATTTATTTTCTTTCTGAGGGTTACACATGGGTCTGGTTCCCTGTGTCCAGTGGAATATTTGGAAACAGCCTCTCACCCTCAATCAGAGCCAGTCTGTTTATTATTACAGGTTTTTATGGAGGTAACTAGCCAGGCAGTTAGCTACTTCTAGGAAACAAAAAGGATCAGTTTACTTCACAGCAAAATTACGATTAGGCTAAGGACAGCTGATTTAGTGGTTTCCCAGCAAGAACAGCTTCAACAAAAAAGGCAGGTTGACAGGAAACTATTGTCATACAAGCCAAAAATTGCTCCCTCCAAACCAACCAAACTCCACAGGCGAAATCAGTCATTCGACCTCGCAGAACATGGGAGTTGCTGGTCTCCTGCTGATTCAGTCTCTTAGCTTGTTTGTGTTATTGTGTGACTTCAGCGAATCCGAACTAACCCTTCAATATTCCAAAGTCACACAATAACACAAACAAACTAACCGATCGAGGCAGCAGCAGACCAGGAACTCTTGTGTTCTGCAAAGGTAAAATGACTGGTTTTGCCATAGGAGTCTGGTGGCTTTACACAGAGCGATATCTGGCTTACATAACAGCAGTTTACCATCGGAAAATGTTGTCTGACAGCAAGGTAAAGCCATGAAAATATTCTCTGAATACCATACACTTAAATTGATATTGATTTTTTTACGTGGGCCTTTTTTAAGTTGCTAAAATACCTTTTGTTTTGCTTCCTTCACCATGTGTGCTGACCACCATCTTCTGCAGATAATACACTGACTGTTGTTAAGTATCTCACACAACCTCACTCAAAAAGTCCAAACTATCTTAATGCTAAAAAAAATCAGTGGTTGTTGCTCTAAAATATTAAAATTTTTATTGTTTTCTTTGTCTTATTTTTTGCAGGTTTTATCATCGATTGCAGGATGTGTCAATATGTAGAGACGTGTCCTAGACGTGTTTCTGATGTGTCATCTGAAGCCCTCATCATGACTTATAGCCCACAAAGCCCTGAGGCATGTGCCGTTTGTATTTCTGTTTCTCTGTTTTTCTCGTCTGTCAAGAGAAAACAATAAGAGGCAGTTCTCCCTGCTCTGCTGATGTGGAGGTTCTGGCATCACAAGTGACAGACGACAGCAACAGAAAGATCAATGCTTTTTTTTTTTCCCTTTTCGGATTTGAGTGGAAAATGCAGACGAGAAGAAAATCAACAACAATGTAGGAGGCTCTGCTCTCTCTGCTCTCACACTCTCTTCTGCGTCCCTCCCACCTTTTTGTCTTCTCTTAATTATGAAGAGTCTGAAGTAGTAATTTATAGATGACCTCCTCCATGACTCAGTGCTTTTGAAAATACCAGAAGAGGCCACTCCACTTGAACTCCCTTCGCCCACACTGGTTCTGTAACGCCACTCAATGCAGATTTCCGTGTTACATGAGAAGACCTTTGCATCATAACACCTTCCTGTAAAATTTGTGACCTTTTCGCTTGTGCATTTCTAATTTATACACTCGACCAAAAATATAAACACAACACTTTTGTTTTTGCTCCCATTTTTTCCTGAATCTCAGACTTCTTCTGTGCGCACAAAAGGGTTTTATTTGTCTCAAATTTTGTTCACAAAATTTGTTCTCCTCTGCCAAGATAATCCATCCACCTGACAGGTGCGGCTTATAGAGACGCTGATTAAACAGCATGATTATTGCACAGGTGAGCCTCGGATTGGTCACAATGAAAGGCTGCTCTAAAATGTGCATTTTTATCTTGAAACAACATATTTGTTAGGCAAAGAACTACGGTTATTTAACATTAGGGCTCCAGATACCACCCTACTCTACCTCTGATTGGTTTGTACTCATTGCCTTTGTTGGGCAGGTTTAGGCATGAAGTGATTTAAAGTCATGGTTAGGATAACAATATCAAAGTAAGCCAATCAGAGGCACAGGAGGGTGTGAAATAGCCATAGGTCTGAGCCCAGTTGGAGCACACATACATCAAATCCCTGTCTCGAGAACAACTACAACCCCTTTGGGTGAAAACAAGAGCTGTAAAAGTGCCAGCACTAAACTGGAGAAAATGAGAGACATCATGCCTAAAAGCTGCTGCAAAACATTTTACACATCAAACAAGAAAGAAACAAAGTGCACTGTTTTCTGTGTGTGCTGATTGTGCCTGTAAATCAAAGTGAATCAGGGAAGAGTCTTAGTGACGGTGGGACAACAGATTTTACTGGTTTGACAATCCACCCGAAAGAGTGCCAGGGACAAAGGGTATTCTAGTGTTAATAATTCACAGACGTTAAGCTGATCGACCTCCTGATAATGAACCTTGTAAAAAGAATAAAGGGACACAGGAAGTGGGACTAAAACTGACCTGTTTTCTACTTTTTGTAGTTTGTCGTAAATGGTCAGCGTATTAAGCACAAACAGCAAGCAAAATAGAGACAGCAGTTTGACTTAGCCACAGATGTAATCAGTTTACAGTGAAGACAAATCACCAAAACAACTAACTAAAAGTGACTTAACAATATCAAATAGGGGTGTCACATTTCAGTTCTAAATCAATTTTTTTTTTCCCCTGTAGACCCTGTAGCAGACAATAAGAATTACTGTACTACTATGCAGATATATCGATCCTCTTGCTGATCGCCTTGTTAGCTTATATTTAGCAATATAAGACATAGAACACTCTAGTCTAGGTCACATATTAGGATTCAGATAACCCACAAGGCCACCTTTCTTAAATGGGGGCTGCTGGACTCCAGCTCCAGAATCCAGTTCTGATTTGAAGAATCATGACACCCCTAATATAAAAAGTAATAGATGTCTGAATACATTACCTGGAGATTCAATAAGATAGTTTAATTCATCAGGTTTGTCCACTTTGATGGAGGCAGACTGAAAAGACACTCATCAGTCCTTTTTATTTATGTCTATGTAACAATACAGATTGTTGATCAAGACTTATCTAAAATAATTGTTTGCCTGACTGCCCATAGGATTTGGGCTCTTAATAGCTAAAAAGTAACATGTCATTCTTATTTTTGTGCGATTAAACTCGTGTCAGAATGTGCATTTACAGCCAATCAAACTGCACATTTTAGAGTGTCCTTTGATTGTGACCAGTCCAAGACACACCTGTGCAATAGTCACACTGTTTAATCAGCATCTCTATATGCTTCACCTGTCAGGATTATCATGGTAAAGGAGAAGTGCTCACTGACACTGATTTGAGCAAATTTATGAACATAATTTGAGTGAAATAAACCTTTTGTTTGCGCAGAAAAAGTCTGAGACCTTTTACTTCAACCCAAGAAAAGCTCAGACAAATGTCACTTAAGTGGGAATAAATTATGACGACATTTAAAACACTGCAAGTTGGAAAAAAAAACAGGAATTGTAGACAGAAGGCAGAATAACAGATGCAAGGATAAAGGACTGGGCCTGAGAGAAACACTACAAATAAGGCTGATAGTTTGACAATATTGTGTGCATGTGTTTGTGTATTTCTTCTTACGCATGCCTGCCTTTGAGAAGGCAACCTTTTGAGTGATGGATGATCCCTGGACAGATGTGACCAGTGACATTTGGGAGTTCACACACAGCCACGGAAAACACAAGTCTGCAGGCTGACCACTGAGAAACCTCACCTGCAGCATCACTCACCTCCAACAACACTATCTACCATGGACAGGGGACGGGTTCATTTGCAAAGAAAAGGACAGACAAATGATAATAACTGTCTAAATAGGAGAGGAAAATGCAGACAGCTTTATCGAGGAGAAAAAAAGTGGTTGTTGCAAGGACAGCTGGGGAAAGGTTGCCTCTGACTGAAAGCATTGGCAGAGCTAGTCGTTTTTCCTCGTCAAATAGATCTGTCAAATATTACAAACAGCGCTGCGGTCTCAAAGGAACGTTGCTGCTGTAATCACATCTAAAATTATATTTCAGCATCACTCTCCTGACGTCCATCTGGCAGAAACCTCAGATTATATGCTGGATAAATATCTTTAGGAAACTCAAATATGAGCGTTTAACTAAGTGCTCTGGATGATTGAATTCAGCACTCTTCAAAACCACTGCAATAACAACAACAACAAAAAAAGAGGCACGTGTTTCCAAGTTATTTTTGACTCTTTGTGTCAGACTTTAGAGGCAGAAGCTCTCCACTGTTTTCAGTCTCAGGACAAAAACAAATGAAGCAGATCCCAGAAAAACAGACAGAAGAGCGCTACTGATCGTGTCTATCACGCTGCAGTAGCAGAGCACAGAGCTGAAGGTAAAAGAGGAGAAAGTGTGGATGAGGACAGATACATAACAGAGGGACTGATGGTGAGATCTCATTTAAAATTCTTATTGTGAATTAGGTCACAGTGCTAAAAAAAACATGTTTCAAGTCAAACTTTTTTTCAAGTTTCAAATAGATTCTGGGGAGAATCTATCAAACACACATGCACACACAAACCTAAAGCCTACTTTTTCCCCACAAGTGATTCAGAAACGTTTTCTTTTTCAGCACCATGGACAGCACCCAAAAAATCCAAACACCACTCACACCGGCAGGGTTAAAGAACACTTCAAACTGTACTCGTGTATGTTGTTGGCGATATTCTAAGACTGCACGAGGTAAACACTTCACGCACAACAACTAAAACAAACTTCAAAACAGCTGCAAACGCTGCCACAACGGGTGGTCAAGTGGGCCACTTAGCGTTATTTGTCAGCTGCAGAAAAGAGGTCTGGCAATCAGCACTTACAGGTGAAAGCAACATGAGATGATTAACACGGCTGTAATGAAGTCAAAAAATCTGCATCACTGGTCAAAATAAAACTGTTTTTCCACTAGCTGGAAAAATCATGACAACATGTGGCAGATGCAGACAAAGTGAATCAAAAGAAGAAGAGCAACTGCAACCTGAAGTGAAGCAAGATGATTCTGATGGACAAAAATACTACTAAGAAGGTCATTTTTATTATTAATTAGTCTGCTGATCCTTTACCTCAATTAATTGTTTGTCAAAAAAGTATAAACACGTGTATAACGTAAGTATAAACTGTGAAATAGTTAGCTAAAAGTAATTGATAAATGGTGAAATAGCCCACTTTTAAGGATGAACAGTTGAAATAGTTGTGCAAAAGTGTAAATGGCTGACATGGTAAAAGTGCAGTCCATGGGCCAGTGGCAGCCCTCTGAACATTTTGCGCAGCTGCCAAACATGACATAAAATGACTGCATTTTATTTTAATCATTCCATTTCAAAACTGTCACTTTCAAAAGCCTGCATTCAAGACACCTGACAACTCGGCTACTGCGCCAAACTGCACCCCTCTAACAAGCATCTGTCAGTTCAGGAATGACGGCTGGCAGAAAGCAACTAGTTGCATAGCAACACAGTGTGTCACAGAAATTAGTTCTGTCATCAGTGCTGATGCCGTATTTCAGTGGACAAACTGGCAGTTTAATGTGGAAGTCAGACGGAAGAGCCAACAGTTCACGGTTGAGAAAAGGAGGTTTCAGAAAAAATGGATCAAGTTTTAGTTTGTCGGATGTCTGGGGAAAGATTAAATGATCTGCCTCATACGAAAACAAGTGAATTCAGTGCTTAATAAATTTAATGTTGAGACCAAACAAATCCGAGGACACGTTCATGGGTTTTCTTGTGCAGCACTCAATTATTTGCTGGCTCCCTAAATTGGTAATCAATAATTAAAACCTTGAGAACCCCTGGCTAAAAGTAATGAATAAATGGATGTAGAGTTGAAAAAGTTTGCTAAAACTAATGGTTAGATGGATAAATAAATGGTGATGTTGATGAAGGGCTGCTTGTGGGCATCTGACAGGGCTGTGGGGGTATGTGACAAAAGATTTATTTATTAATCATTTCATCTTTAAAGTATTAACAGTATTGTCTGTATCTGATGGTGCACTTTTTCATTTTTGATCATCACCCAAAATCAAACAATCTCCATGTCAGCACAGTTTAAATTACTTTCTGTTTTATCTCCCGTCCACGCTGCTGCCTACCTGTCATCATTCTGGAAGCCCTGGTCCCCGAGAAGCAGGTCTCTGAAGCGGAAGCGGGGCGGCAGCGGGGGCACCTCGCTCTCCTGCTGCTCCATCTTAAGGGTGGAGATGTCTAAGATAACCCCGCTTCTGTTGGTGTTGGTCTGGAGTCGCGCTGAAGTGGAGCTGGAGGAGGGAGAGGAGAACGAGTGAACGAGCCAGGAGGGAAATGCAGGAAGCTGGAAGGAGAGGCGATGTTGAAAAGGAACAAAGAGCAGGAGAGGAGAGGAAGCGAGGAAAGGAAAATGGGACGGAAAAGTGCAGGTGGTGGACTGATACAGGAATGAAAAAAAGTCCAAATCCTCCAGTCTAAACTTCAGTGGTTAGCCTTTTTTACTGTATGTTTCCAGCTGGTTCTGTAATATGAAATGAAGTCATACTACAGAAAAGAAAAAGCAAAACCAGCCAACTTATGCTCGTCTAAAGCATCATGCACACTAACTGCTTTACTATCCTGCGAGCGCAAACCTAAAATGCAGCTACGATGACTTTAAGCAAACATCTGTGACATTTAAGCATAATGAGCAGAAGCAGAAGTTTACATGCACGCTAGTGAAGGTTAGATAAACTAAAGTACATTTAGATGATAGAGTGAAGAGTTTTAAACCTGCTTAACTTTATTTTATGTATAACTTTATTAACAGAATCATAACATTTGTTTTTTAGAGTAACAATTTGCAGTATTTCTCTGATATTTGTGTTTCTTGTAATAAATCTGTTGAAGGTGCCACAAAAACAGGGTTTAAAGTAGACTCAGAGTCAATGCTGACCACGTCTACCATTTATTTTGGTTTCAACCAGCGGTGGAAAGTAACTAAATACATTAATTTAAGTGCAGCACTGCGCAGATTTATGGAAATCTACAGAGGGCTCCACGGAGTCTGCCATGTTGAACCACCATGCCACTAAATCCTTCACACTTTAAGTCTTACTTTAAGTTTTTTAACGTACTTTTCAGAGAAAGTATTCTAAATGTTACTTCACTAAACTTAATGACTAGTTACTTTAAGATTTTACATTAAAGGACCAGTGTGTAGGATTTAGTGGCACCAAACAGTGACCCTGCAGAGTCGTCACAGAGAGTGCAGAGAGTCACTTGCACATGCACCAAGTCTGAACTGGGTGTGAGTGGTGTGACAGTGTGCAAATGACATGTCGGGACTTTCCCAGTTGTTCAAAAACTAAAAAAATTAAAAACTAAATAAAACTAGAAACTAATGAAAAATGCAAAACCATTGTAACTCTGATCTAGAGCCAGTATTCGGGTTGTCTGTTATGAAACACGGCAGCCTTCCATGGCAGAACTGTGCCCTCTGTAGATATAAAGGGCTCATTATAAACTGGATAATTTTTGCATTATTATTCTGCCAACAAATCCCTGCAAATCTTACACATCGGACCTTTAAAAAATATGATAAGCATATAGAACACAATATATTGTATTAATTTGTGCAGCAGAACTTCACTTGTTCCTCTTCAGTAAAATGCTGCTTACACAATGATGCATGAGTAATAATGTCATATATAATAATTCATCTGTCACAGAGGACATTATTTTTTGCAGAATGAGTACTTCTACTGCTGCTGTGTATCCATCCAAGCATGAATTTTACTTGTAATAGTGTGTTTTTATAATGTTATAGGGATACATTTGCTGAAGAAAAGGATCTGAGACTCCTTCCACCACTGGTTTCAGCTCATGCTATCACTTATCTTGAGGCACGCATCATTATTCCTAATAATAACTCAGATTAGTCTTGGTATCAAGACATAAAAAACAGTAGAGAAGGGATATCTCGTTAGCTGCATGATTTATACTGTTACATTAATGCCTGCAGATGTTGAGTCACTTCTTTCCTCTTATTCTATCACAGCCTGAGAGTCTGATTAACATGCAAAAGGAGGAGTACAGTGCAATGGGATGTTACCTTTGAACCAGGATAAGAAGGTGATGAACTGATGTCGGTCACTTGAAAGAATGAGATGGATTAGAAACCCCAGAGTTAAGTGAATGGATTGATTTTTAATACTTTACACTGCATGGTTGTGTGTTTTTTGAGAGTCTCTCTTCCTGAGAGTTTTTTGCACATTAACTCCCTGGTTAAAACAACATCCTTCCATTAAATATTACTCATCGCTGGAAGATGTAAAAGATGCATTTCATGACTCAAATAAAGTGTAAGAGGTTTGGTGTGAAATCCTCTTGACAGAAGACTAATGCTGTTTTTTCAGCCTCTTCCAAAAAGATCACTGAAGAAGCAGCTGAAGTTACACAATCTGCAGAGAGGCAAGGCATGCAGCAGCGTATAAAAAAGAGCCTTGAACCTCTCTTTTCCTCCATCTCTCTGCCTGTTCCTCGTCTCTCTGTTTGTCATATTCCTCCATTAAGCTTTTCAAACTTATTGAATAATAGATGATGGATATATTTCCCCGGGGTTTTTGGTGAAATCCATCCATCTAACTTCACCAAACATAGCCAAAGGCAAAGAGCACCACAAAGCCAAATACGATGAGTGAGAAATTTTATGGGTTGATTTGTCGAGCTCGTGCGTTAACACACCAGCACGTCTCCTTTGGGACTTGAAATGCACATTTTTATCACAAAATGCAGTGTTTTTAACTTCTGACACATTACATTAAGACTACTCTTATGGTTTATATTTAGGTCATTAAATTGGTTGTAATCACTTTATGAATCATTGATAAGCTGTTACAACACAGTAGATAAAAGGGCAACGCTGGCCTGTTGCTTGCCAAATTGTGAGCTCACATTTATCTGTACTGTTAGAACTCAGAACTCACTGCTAACTTACTTCCCAGCTAACACATAACATTCCCGGAACGATCTTTACAGGTTTCCATTTGGTAACCCTGCCAATTTTTTTTAGTTCAACATAACCTTAACGTTCTAATAACCACACAAAGTACCACACACAAAGTAACATTCACAGAACACTCTGGGAACGCAACCAGAATGTTAGCTTTAATCATAAAAACTCGGAATGTTAAATGGGAACGTTCCTGGAATATTCAACAAACCTCTCAGAACGTTCTGAGAACGTCGCTACAATGTTAGTTCTGTGTTGGAAACATCCACGGAATGTAAAGGGGGAACGTTTTTCTTTTTTACTTTTTAGCTAGCTAGTAAACAACATAATGTTTTTCTTTTTAGCTAGCTAGCAAACAGTTTAACCTTGTTGTCATTTTTTAAACTAAACTTTTTTTAAACGTCAACAATTTCCCTCCCTCTTTTGTACAAACTAGGTCCCGACAGCATTCAAATTCATTTTCTATTGATTTATTTTATTTTGAAGCAAGCATCTCCATATCTGTTTCACTTTACATCACTAAACTTGTATTTACTTAACTGAGATTAGTTTTGAATGCTACAACATAGCTTTTCTTAGGCCTAATTTTAACCACTGTCAGCATCTCTTTATAGTCAGAGTTTCACTTGACATATAAAATTAACATATTAAATTACCAGATAGCTGTCCCTATCAAATAAAGGCAAGAAGCACAAAAAATAATGTCAAAAAAATAAAGTAAAATAAAATAAAATAAAAAATCTGATGAATCTGATGACTGAGAGAGAAAAAAAAAAGGCCAAATCCATCTTCTCCTTCAGCACCACGCACCATCATGGATTTTTCAGTACACAGCACAATTAGACTACTGATATTTCAGAGCCATGGTCGGGGCCACAGATTCTAAATTGCAAAAACCTTAGTCAGACAAACAATCAGTGAGTCAGGCAGACTAGAGGAACGTATTCATCTGAACAACTGTGCCTCTGCACTCTCTCTGCTACCCGCTGATGGAGAGGGAGGCTGGCAGGTTAAGAAGGCGGATGCATTTTGGTGATTTTGCTGACAAGAGGGATTGCATCCTGCCTCATCCCCCCCCCCCCCCCAAACCACTTACTGCTTTACAGTACAGAAAAATGTGGGCTCACTATTTGGCAAGCAACAGGTCACCGTTCCCCTTTTATCCAGCATTTTGTAACCGGTTATTAATGATTTATAAAGTGTAATAACCCAGCCGTTTTTTAAAGTAGTCTTACAGCACAGTGGTAGCATTATTTCTAGTAATGCAAACATGTTTACAGTATCCAGGCGGTTAGTGAAAGCTGACACACACACACACACAACACACACACACACACACACACACACAGAGAGAGCAAACCAATGAACAGCTGAACACACAACACTGGTGACACTGACAGGTAGACAGTGTATGGCTGAAGCTCTGGAAAAACACTGATACACACTAAAATCAGCATTTTTACGCACAGCAACACAACTAACTGAGAACAATACATAGAGCTGCAACAATTAATTGACCGGTTGTCAACTATTGCCAACTATTTTGATAATCAATTAATTTCAATTTTCAAAATCAATACATTTTGAGTAGAAAAAAAATGAATTCAGCTTCTCAGATGTGAATATTTCTGGTTTCTTTGGTTATCTATGTCAGCAAACTGAACATCTTTGGGTTGTGGACTAAACAAGAGAGTGATCAACATTTTTCACCATTTTCTGGACCAAAAATTAATCAGTTAATCAAGAAAATTGTCGACAGATTAATCGATAATGAAAATAAGTTAGTTCCTGGCCTACAAAATATCCAAATATCAAGATATTTGGCACTTTTCACAGTTTTTAATTCACACAAATCCCTCATCTTCAGAGCCAGTGAATATGATAAGTTTAATAATCAACTTATTGATCACTAATCTGCACTTGAAGTTGTCCACCTTACTTGTCCCTGCTGTTGTTGGGTTTCTTACCGAGGCTTGTGGTCGTTCACGGTCCCATCATCGTTCACAAACGTCTGATTCACGTAACATTCACTGCACATTTTGGCCGGAGATCCGGCGCTGCCGTCGGATTGGAGAGCTGCGGTGGTCGGCGTTGAGTCCCCCTTCACAAAGTCGTCTTCCTGGGTTAATTGCATCGGAGGGTGATCTGCCCAAAGAGGAGTGGACACCCGGAGAGAAAGACGCGCTCTTTGACGAGCCCGGGTGGTATCTGTCTCCCTTTGTGTGTGTGTGTGTGTGTGTGTATCTGTGTGGATGGATGGAGGGATGGATGGATGGATGGATGGATGGATGCCTCAGCTCACCTATTCAGGTGCATCTTGGAGGTATGAAGAGTTTCAGTCAGCCTACGCAAATAAGAAGCTGCGAGCAAAGTGACAACTGGCTGATGAACTCTTTTAAAGAGACAAACTGAAAGATGCCACTCAAATCATCTGGGTGTCAAAATAATAAAAGCAGGCTGACTGGGTGTGAGGGGAAATACTGTGGGAGCTGCAGAGGACAGGTCTGCAGCAGTGAACATGACAGCTCTCCTGGCTGAGGTAGCGATACACCTAATGACATAACTGTTGAATTATCACCCAACTCTTGATGACAAGAGAGAGATTAGCGCCATCTGCTGGAGGCTCCGGGTCGCTCCACTTCTTCGGGATGAAAATAAATAGTTAAATGGGACTTTGCACAAGGAAAAATAACCTATTTTCAACCTAATATGCAACCATATGATGGATAAACACAAAATCACCACAGACCTGAATTACCACTGTGACATAAAGGGAATTTATTATTATTTTACAACATACATACAAACCCCAAATATAAAAATGTTGAGATGCTGCGTAAAATGTAAATAAAAACAGAATGCAAGGATTTGCAAAAAACCTATATTCAATTGAATACAGTACAAAGACAAGATATTTGATGTTCAAACTATTGAACTTCTTTGAGAATACGTATACACTCATTCTGGACTTGCAACACGTTTGAAAATTATTGGGACAGGAGCAACAGATTGGGAAAGTTGTGTAATGCTCAAAAAAAGCTTATGTGGAATATTCAACATTAAAAGATTCTGACATTCAATGCCTGTGACCTTTGACCTCAGGCGACACTGAGTTAAAAACCCACATAACTGGGATACTACATGGGCTCGGAAACACTGTTGTTGGTAAAACAGTTCGTCGCTGCGTCTACAAAGTAAAGTAAAATGGTATGAGGCTGTGTTGGTGCCCATTGCATCATGAGTAACTGCCACATCTGTTAAGGCTTCATTAATGCTGAAAGGTACATACAGGTTTGGACCAACATATGCTGCCATCCAGACGACATCTTTTGCAGAGACGCCCTTGTTTATTTCAGCAAGACAACGCTAAGGCACAGTCTGTTTGTGTTGTAACAGCATGGCTTCGTAATAAAAGAGTTCATGTTCTTGACTGACCTGCCTGCAGTCCAGACCTGTCTCCAACTGAAAATGTGTGGTGCATTATGCAGCAAAAAAATACAACAACAGAGACATGGGACTGTTGAGCACCTGAAGTCGTATATCAAGGAAGAATGAGAGAGAATTTCACTTTCAAAAAGTCAACAATTAGTGCCCTCAGTTCCAAACACTTACTGAGTTTCGTTAAAAGAAAAGGTGATGTGTTACAGTGGTAAACGTGTGTATATTTTGAAAAACACAATAAAGTTTGTCAGTTTGAACATTAAATATCTTATTTTATACTGTAGTAAATTGAATAGAGGCCAAAAAGCATTTGCAAATAATTGTATTCTGTTTTATTTACATTTTACACAACATCCAAACTTTTTTGGAATCAGCATTTATATGTCAAAAATACATCAACATGATCAGTGGTGGAAGAAGATCCTTTATTTTAATAAAAGTAATAATACAACACTGTAAAAAAACAAAAACAAAAAAACTCCTTTACATACAAGTCCTGCATTCAAAATCCTACTTAAAACTACAGAAGACCAATCAGCAAAAAGTATAAAAAGTCAAAGTAATCATTCTGTAGAAAAATGGCCCCTGTGCTTAAACACATGCAAGCAGTATTTGAGAGTTGAAGCTGGTTGAAGTGGAGCATTAAGTCGACCAGTGGCCCTCGAAAGGATCACAAGATAGATCTGAGGAGCTGTGAAATGATAATGAGGTACAATAGGACAAAAAACAAAATTCTATCACACACATTTTTATTTTTATTTTTTGGCATCTCTCTGATCTTTGCTGTTTTTGTAAAATACTGGATAATTTTACCTCTTTGGATCTCAACAACTCCTTTAAATGAAACTATTTGTAAAGTCTAGAGGGGAAATCACTCATTATGACAACTTATCTTTATACACCTTCCCAAAACAAAAAACACATCAGGATTCTTAAAGTTAAGTTTTTCAAGGATGTCTTTATATCGATCAACCTCAAATTAATCCCAGACGTCACGGTGACATGATACGTGTCTATCAGGACAGCAGCATGACAAGAAATAAAACGGTTTGATAATGATAGGATGATTCATCGCCTCAGTAAAACCTGAAAATCACACATTTACTTCCACCGCGTGTGTGTGTGCCCGCTGTCTGTCAGCGTTTCTCAGGTGTGTTGAGCTCAAGCTGCCGATCATCCCACCTCTCACACTGAAGAAACCCAGGACGAGTCTCGTACTCCCCCACAGACAGCAGGGGAAGGCACGAGGGGCCGGCAGCATCACTGGGATTAACAGGCCTCTCCCGGGATAACAGCTAATGTTTATAGTATTATATTAATATTAGCTTATTTCAGTGTAATACCAAAAAGGAAGACAGCAACACAGCCTGAGATAGGTAAATATTAGAAATTCATAAAGAAGAATCTCATATATGTTCAATGTGAAATATTCAGAGAAACACGTTGAAAATTGTACTTGTACCAAACACTTGTTCTGTGAATTATATATTATTATATTTTGCATTATTTGATTATTAATAGTGATAAATCAATGAGCAAGTAGTGGTCAGATAAGCTAGTTTAAATTACGTTGTACAGTAGTGTAGTTCACTGGTTTCCAACATAGGGTTTGGGCTCCTGCAAGGGGTCACAAAATCAACACGTCCTCATTCCTCAACAACAGAACAGGTTGTTTGGATCCCAAAACGACATATTTGACGGTTCCCAAAAAGAAGATATATGACTGTTCCCACAATGACATATAAGACTGTTCCCAAAAGAACATATATGAATGTTTCCACAATGACATGCTGTATATGACTGTTCCCAAAACAACATATATAACTGTTACCAAAACAGTATATATGACCATTCACCAAACAAAATATATGACAGTTCCCAAAACAACATATATGAACGTTCCAAAAGCATATATGGCCATTCCCCAAAGTATATGATAGTTCCCAAAACACATATGACTGTTCCCAAAGTATATATAACGTTTCTCTAAACATACATGACTGTTGCCAAAACAACATATTGGTGCAAATAATATATATAACCGTTCCCCAAACAACATATATGACAGTTCCCAAAAGAAAGATATATGAATGTTCCCACAATGACGTATAAGACTGTTCCCAAAACGACATATTTGACGGTTCCCAAAAGAAGATATATGACTGTTCCCAAAACAACATATATGACAGTTCCCAAAAGAAGATATATGAATGTTCCCACAATGACGTATAAGACTGTTCCCAAAAGAAGATATATGAATGTTCCCACAATGACATGCTGTATATGACTGTTCCCAAAACAACATATATAATGTTACCAAAACAGTATATATGACCATTCACCAAACAAAATATATGACAGTTCCCAAAACAACATATATGAACATTCCAAAAACATATATGGCCATTCCCCAAAGTATATGATAGTTCCCAAAACATATATGACTGTTCCCAAAGTAT
The DNA here is from genome assembly GCA_034769285.1 of Lutjanus argentimaculatus. Taxonomy (NCBI): domain Eukaryota; kingdom Metazoa; phylum Chordata; class Actinopteri; order Lutjaniformes; family Lutjanidae; genus Lutjanus; species Lutjanus argentimaculatus. The sequence goes on along the minus strand of JAWZSL010000005.1, from coordinate 32,206,247 downwards.
ATATAACGTTTCTCTAAACTACATGACTGTTGCCAAAACAACATATTGGTGCAAATAATATATATATAACCGTTCCCCAAACAACATATATGACAGTTCCCAAAAACGATATATGAATGTTCCCAAATGACGTATATGACTGTTCCCAAAACAACTACATATGAACAGTTCCAAAAAGAAGACATATGAACGTTCCACAATGACATGCTGTATATGACTGTTCCCAAAACAACATATATAACTGTTACCAAAACAGTATATATGACCATTCACCAAACAAAATATATGACAGTTCCCAAAACAACATATATGAACATTCCAAAAACATATATGGCCATTCCCCAAAGTATATGATAGTTCCCAAAACACATATGTCTGTTCCCAAAGTATATATAACGTTTCTCTAAACTTACATGACTGTTGCCAAAACAACATATTGGTGCAAATAATATATATATAACCGTTCCCCAAACAACATATATGACAGCTCCCAAAACATGTATGAAAGTTCCCAAAACATATATGACCAGTCCCAAAACAACCTACATGACTGAAAGTATATATGATTCTCTGTGTTTCTCTAAATATATATGACCGTTGCCAAACAACATAACTGTTGTTAAAACAACCTATGTAACAACATATGTGGTTGTGTTTCTGGTCAGGATAACCTGCATCCAATTATTCTGAGAGGTTGAGAGAAGAAAAAATGACATTCTGCTACACAAATTCCTATCAATATTTTCTCAAACTTTTAATTTTTTTAAAATATTGGAATAATTTGGGATTCAAACAATTATTTAAATGAAACCATCTGAAAGGTTTTGGGATGAAAAGTCCCATCAACAATGTCAGAAACATCCAAGACATAACAACTGGGCCAAAGGAGACCAGCCACTGGTTTAATCTTTAACAAATTGTGTTTTAAAGCTCATCATTTGATTTGTTTAAATGTAAAATCTGAATCAGAAAAGTAACTAATGACTGTAGCTGTCAAATAAATGTAGTGGAGCACTAAGTACAATATTTCCCTCTGAAATGTAGTTGAAGTATAAAATTTCATAAAATGGAAAGAGAAGCCAAGTTATTTCCAATACGCTGCCAGAAGAAGAAATGAAAATAAAATGTGAAAGATTGACTGACTGGATGTTTTTCTGTATTATTTATTTCTTTGTTTATTTGATGACGCAAACTGGAGCAAGTACGGAGGAGACGTGGGAGAGGTGATATGATTCACCGAGGTGACGGTGACATGAGGTTGTCTAAGAGTTTTAAAGCTTATGATGGATATTTAAGATTGAGTCAGTCACTCCGACTACAGCGGGAAGCCTTTTTAACTGCTGGAGACCAGAAAAGTCACATCTGAGGGAATATGCCACCAGGGGAAATGCCCTGTGAGGGGAAACTTGAGTTTTCTCAGCAGATTAAAGACATGATATTGAATGTTCATATACTGTAGATTTGTCACATTCATATAAATATTACACCTAATTTAAAAATGCCTAATTGAAAATAATCATGATGTAAATCTTTAAAGAAATGTGGCATAAAAAAATCAGAAAGCCTGGATTCTTGACAAGAATAAGGTGTTGATGCAATAGAAATACAATTATCCTTTTAGCCGTGCTAGCAGCAAACAGCTATCAGATGGATTGCCGTGAAATTTTATCCCCAGACAAAGAAACCTAACAAGTGATGTTTCATCTCTCACCACCATGAGGTTGACATTTTTGTTTGTCAGTGAAATATTTTGACAACCATTGGATGGATTGGCAGATATCTCACCGTGTACAGACAGTCGTGGTTCCCAAAGGAATGAATCATAATGACTTTAGTGATTCCGACTTCTCATTTTGTGTCACCATGACTTTGACATTTGTGATTCAGAGTAAAATCTCTCAACAACTATCAGATGGATTACGATGAAATCTTGTATATACAATCATGTATTCAACTTCAATTTCTTGGCTTTCATCTTGCATCAACGCAAGATCAAAATTTTATTCGGTTGTTTGGTTATTTTGGTTTATGACTACATTCAAGCTAAACCGGTGGTGAGGTAACCACTCAAGTAAAAATAGCAGTACCACAACGTAGAAATATTCTGTTACAGGTAAAAGTCCTGCACTCCTGATTTTACTCAAGTAAAATTACAAAATTAGCATAGAAATATGCTTTAAGTTACAAAAGTAAACATACATATGATGTATATATTGCATTTATTATTTGATTAAACTTGTTCAGCACTTTAATGCTGCAGATGAACAGGTTTTAATACTACTTTATGACTTTATATACTCCTGGGTAGCTTGTGAATGCTCCCAAAGGATCAATACAGTCTTGTCTTAAATAATTATACATTACATTTTATTTATTTGATGCTATCTGCAAAATTGCATCAAATAAACATAGCAGAGGACAATATTTGCCTCTGAATTGTGGTGGAGCATAAGTATAAGGTAGAAGAAAATGGAAAATCAAACTTTTAGCCTATTTAAGTACATTATCTTGAGTAAATACAGCCTAATTTCCGCCTGTGAGCAAAACTGACACTCCTATCAGCCTCAGCTGTACTTTGTGTTAGTTAGCAAATGTTTGCATGCTAACACTCTAAACTAAGACGCTAAACATGGTGAACATTAGCCTCCAAATAAACATCACGTTAACATGTTAACTTAACATAAATATAATTCAAGTGGACACACAGTCTTGCTGGAGATGCACATTTTGACAGAAAGTAGTTCCAACATGAAACTGCCCACAATAAGGTCTGTGGATTATCTTGAGTGACCTGGTCAGATATCTGGAAAGAGACATTGCTGCTGAGTTTTTTCAAGTGTATTTTTTGGCACTTTGTGCACCACAAACTGAGTGCCATCTAGTTCCATTGTGTTTGAGAGAAGGCAGACTCTCTATGGCTGATATCTCCAAAACTCTGCAACTCGCACCATTATCTAGATGGATAAACAGCACTTCAGGCCAGGGGAAAAATATGTATTTTTGATTTTGGGGTGAAATGCCCCTTTAATAACTGATGGCAGCAGCAACATAATCCAGTCGGGTACAATATTTTGTATTCTGCTGCTGCCATTCATACAAAAATCTGTGTAACTATAATTTTAATATCACTACAAGTATTTAAAAAAGACAAGTGTTTGCTAATAACATGATTACCTGTGGATATTCACAGTAAAAATGGTTGACATGTAAAAGCACATTCTGCAGTAAATAACAACACATTGTGGTTGTAAACGTGTATGGCTGCTGTGATGTGACAGGGAGATTTTTGCAGGAGCTTTTACTTGCTTGTACAAAGCTTACATAAGCTTTGTAGCTATATTCAGTCAGAAGTCAGACCTTGTGCCATGACTGTCTCCATCTGGTGTCCAGAAGACACTGTGCTGCGCTGCCCCGAGCTGACATCCTCCACCACAGCTCAGTGTGAAAACCTAAAATTTGAAAATGTCCAACAGAAGCCAAACAGCAAAGCTTTCTTAAAATCCTTCCATCCATTCAATCAATTTCAATTTATTTAGTTTTGATTCATTTTTATTTCTGGCTGAAGTTTCTGAATCACTGTAAATTCCAAGCAGCACATTCATCTTTTTAATTATCTGACTCTTCTATTGCAAATACCAGTGATTTCAAGAATGAAATGACCTAAAACCTGGTTTTGAAAGATGGTTTGAAGTTTGATTCAGTATCACAGTGAACTGTATGAGGTGTATCTAATGACATGAGTGAAAACTATGGCAAAAAATGTTAAATACATTATGTAGACATTGATATATACTGATGAGTTTTACTTTTGATATGCTGAGGTATATTTTATTGATAATACCAGTATACATTTACTTAAGCAGAATTTTGAGTGTAATATTTTAATTATAATGGAGTATTTTAACAGTGTGATTTTACCACTTTTACTTAACTAAGACATCTGAGCTGAAATGTCGCCCTCTAGTGGAGATGACGAAGCACCAGATGAGTCTGAAACTCAGTCCGAGCCAAACAGAGGAAACTACAGCCACTGTACCTTTGTACCACTAACTTTATACACTTTATACAGCAGTAAAAGACATTAATATATCAAATAAAATCCCCTCACATCTCATTCTGCAATTAAGTTTAACCATTAAAGGCAAACATATCAAAAGTGTGAGGGGTTTAACTATCCATGGTTTTGGAGAGACAAAAACTATCCAACAATCTTAAGATATTTTTGTCCTCACAGGACACTGTAGCTTCCAATGAACCACTTAAGTTCAATTGATAATTGTCACAAATATAAAATTATCTGACATAGACGGATGCGACCACAGTTTAAGTGGCACTCAGGAAAAAGATTTCCGACTATACCTGTATTTGGCACCACAAAAAAGTAAAGTGCTGTTTTAAAAAAAACCTTCAAAGTGAGTTGACTGAAACACAAAATGTGTTTTGCTTTGAGGCTGGTGGAAAAAATGAAAAGTAAACAAACACATCCAGTGTCAGACTGCATCCTCTTTAATTACAAAAAGCATTGTATTTAGTAAACAAAAATATTTTTGACACAAATTAAATCAATGTCTGAAGGATTTGGAGAGTTTTGGTCTGGTAGGTGAAGTTGCATTTCTGAGTCCAGTTTGATTTGAAAGATTATTGTATATGATGACATGAGTTTGTTTGTCTAAGTGCACGGATGTAAACATTTGAGGGAAACTTATGAGCCTCTTCAATCATCGCTTAAGCAATTGGTAAGACTTGGTAAAGACTAAAGTCTAAGTAAACTTGTTAACATCCCAGCCTGCTGTCTTGTTATGAGTGTTACAATAACTTTAAAGAGGGGGTCCATCTGTTAAATCTTTATTTTTTGGCATCATTGGGAAAAAGTTCTAGAACAACCTTTAAGCATAAAGTAATTCAGCTGCTTCTCCTCCTCTTGACTCTGGTTTCAGACTTTTGAAAAAGAGAAAAAGACTTTGGCCAATCACAGGTCAGTAAGATATCAACTGTTGAGTCTTATTCACAAAACATAAATATTTGAGGACCTGAAAATGAGACTGAACAATGAACTATCTTTCTCCAGATTCATTTACTGCACCTTCAAAGTGATACTCAGCAGCAGTAGAATCCAATAGATCCCAAATTTTTGTCTCCAATATGGGGCAAGCTCCAAAAACAATGGGTCCTACATTTCCCAGAATGCAACTCAACAGATATTTTTCATTAGAACATTCCTGTCTTCTCGTTTCCCTAGTCTTTCAAACTCCACGCCCCACTTTGTAACATTTGTAAAAAAAAAATAAATAAATAAAAAAATGATATATATATATATATATATATATATATATATATAGTCTCTAAACTCAAACTGAAAATAATCCTGTTTTCACAGGCTATGTAGTTCTCAATAAACCTCATGTATAAAATAGTGGTGTGACCCTTTAATACACTATACTCTATACTTCACTTTTGATTGACAAAAACAAAGTCAAACTCAAAAGAACATGCCTTATCTTTATAAAGCTAGTAAATGTGAACCCTTTTTTAAGTGCTTCCAAAAGTTTTAATCTTACCTTACATTTTACTTTCATTACTCCCCCTTAGTTCGAGGACACTTGTATTCAAAATAATAGATTTCCTCATAAAGTCAGATTAGGAAAAGTGCTTGAAGATGATAATCAGTTGTTTAATGTTAATGTCCTCTCAGAAAAAGACTGATGAATATATTAATGAGTGTAGATGACCTAAATGAAGAGCAGCTGAGCGTTCAGGCAAAGCAAATAATTAAGATGATGAATTACTCATTTGTTTTTAAATACTTTCAAAGTACTTAAACCACAATTTTACAAGTTAATGCTGCATTTGTTACTGTTGAAAACTCATTAGCATTGTTGTCAAATTATGTTGAAAAACTAAGGAAGATTTAATCAACTGAGTTAGTGAAAACCACATCCTGATTTTTTCTGTTTATGTATGTATGAGAGAATGAGTTTATTATAGCAGAGTATAATATGTTGTTAACCCCAAGTTAGATTATCCAGGCACTTACCCATCACTTAAGCATTAATCAGAAACCCATGAAGTGTGTGTGAGTGTGTGTGTGAATCAGTCTGCTCCCTCTGTGCTGACCGCGGCCACAGCTGAGACGTAGTACGGTCCCTCTCTGAGGTACGTCTTCAGGCGGATGTAATGCTGGCTGCCCAGTATCTCCGCCGCTGTGGATGAACACACCAGTGACCCCACCAGTTCAAACTTGGCATCTTTGGCCTCCTTCGTCTGACCCGTCGAACGATCCAGAACAAACTCCATGAAACCGGGCGTGATGATCATCAACTTCTGACCCCACGGCTGAGCGGCGATGGCCTGGAAAACACACACACACACAGATATCCACTGATGAAGACACAAATTTCAAGATCCAAGAGATTTTTCTGTCACACGCGTAATTGTACATGTACAACAGCAGTGAAATGAGATTGCAACTATGACAACAGCTCTGCAAACAGCAAACGTAAAAGAGAAAAACCAATATCAATATAATAGAAATCTAACTATCTAGGGAAAAATAACAATATCACAGAAACTGTTATGTTCACAATAAACATTCAGGGTGCACATTTGCGTGTACACAGTTTGATGCAGAGGGCAAAATAGGTGCGGGATGTGTGCTGTGTAGGTTTTTAAGTGTTAATGGTGCATGTGGCCTGGGAGAAGAAGCTCCTTCTCAGCAGCTCAGTCTTGGCCATGGTGGAGCGGAGGCGCTTGCCAGAGGGCAGCCACAAATATGACTGGAGCAGTGTGGATGACATTATGGTTTTACAACCACACAAAACAAGACAAAATCTTCCAATATCTAGCCTACAGTTCTGTTTTTTACAGGTTATTAAAAGATCGGTAACACAGAGAGAGAACGATGGTAGTTAGAAGGCCTTTTTACCCCTATATTGCTGCAATGAAAGCTCACCTCTGCACTGCCTTTTGTGTTTTTATACTGAACCAAGCAAACCAAGCATAAAGCCACCCCAGCGTGTCATTTTATACAGAGTGCCGGCATCACAAAACCAAAAGAGGTGTGACATAACACAACAGTGCACTGGGCAACATGTGATTCTGCTCTTTTCTAATCACACACAGAGCTGATTACCTCATGGATAAATAACATGAGATTTTTTGTGTTAGGAGTTAATAAGATCTGCTTGTGTGATGATCCGTGGGGAGAGATTTCTCTCCTCCTGTCTGTCTGTGTGTGTCTGTTTATTGTATGTCTGCTCATCCTCTGCTTAAAATGGAATAAGTATGTAATTTAAAGAACACAGTCACAAACAGCAGTGAATGTGAAACTCAGCAGCATCCTGTCCTGCTTACACTTTTAACAAATATCATTGCGGCTCTAGTACTACTACCATTGGGGATCGGAGGCGAAACAAAAATGACCCCCCACTACGTCTCTGTAACATTTATACGGACGGCGAGGTGGAACAGGCTGTGTAAAAGGGGCTAGAAACAGCTGAGCACTCACAGTGAATATCCTCAGAGCCCCACAGTGCAGCTCCGGGAACGGCTGGGAGCTAATGTTGCGAATCATGTCCATGGGCTGGTTAGACAAAAGGTGGAACCAGGACTCTGTCAGGGCCAAGAGATCTTCAGTCTGCTGCTCTGGCTGCAATGAAACATTATAGATTCATAAACTGATCAACTTTTTTATGAAGATGTTATTTAAAGATGTAAAAAAAAAAGATTTCAGGTAATTAATATTCCTTATGTTTGCACACACACGTACCTGTAGAGTCAGAAGTTGTGCTATGGCGTCCAAGCTGCGCACTCTGAGCTCTGTGGCTCCGGAGCTGGCAAGCTGACTCATTCTTAACAACACAGCCTTGAACTTTTCCCCTGGAGACGCACAGAGAAATCAGCCAGAAAGATCACAAGACATCAGCTGTAATTACAAGAAACAAACATTCTGAGAGGGGCCAGTGCTCCGCTGGCACCTCTGGCTTTTATTAAACGTACAACAAGGAATTTCAAACTGTTTATGAAACAGTCTCAATTTAATACTGAAGCCTTTATATGACCTACATAAGCAAACAAGACCATCAGCTAGAGAATCAGTTATTTCTATACAGTTATTATTTAAAGGGACAGATCCCCTAAAATCTTTTGGCTGAAGAGATGTCTGCCTTCTCTTGAATATAAACGAACTAAATGGCACCTGGGTTGTGGTGCTAACCTTCTTTCTATGGTAGAAAGAAAGTAGTTCCTACATGAAACTGCTCACAAGAATGTCTGTGAGTTATCTCGAGCAACCAGGTCATGATTTCTGCAAAGAGACACTGCTGTCGAGTTTTTCAAATGTATATTTTTGTTGCTTTGAGCACCACAAGCACCGCTTAGTTCCGTTAAATTCAATAGAGGGCAGACATCCCTATGGCCAATAAAATTCAGCAACTCACACTACAATAATCTAGATGGATAAAGAGCACTACAGGTGGGAAACATGTAATTTTGTGTTTAGGGTGAGCTGTCCCTTTAATATCTGCCACCGGGTGAGATTCTCCTTGAAATCAGAAGAAATGATTCACAGCACGCAGACTGAAAGAGCCCGTGTTTACATTTACCCAGGAGAGGTTACGGTGCGTAGTACATTAGCCAGTTAAAAAGAGAAAAGAGGAGATTTTTTTTTAATCATTTTATTTTAGACGTTATTTTTGTGGTTATGCAGGAGGAAACTTGACCACTTTTGTCCACAGGGGCTGGCACAATATGAAATGTCTTTGTAGCTGCTTCAAATAAAACCTGAAAGAATTCAGGAAAAATAAGAAATATAACAAGCTAACCTGTTTTTTGAAGGACCTGCTTCCCCTCCACAGTGGATCCGAGTAAACCCAAAGTGTCCAGAGCCACGCCGATCATCGCAGGGTCCGGGTCCAGAGCCATCTCAAACACCTTGTTCTGGAAGGCCGGGTAGGTTTCACAAACCTGCTGTGGGCTGTCCATGATGGCCAGGTTTCCAAAGAACTTCACCAAACCTACAAGAGTAATATTACTGTAATAACTTTGTATTGAACAAAGGAATACTCCACCTAAACATAAAAAAAGAAATTCCAAAAGTGTCAACCCTTTTTGTTATGATGAAGTTGATCAGATGAGAAACAGTTTAAGCTTAAAGGGTCAGTAATCACAAAAAAAACATGTTTTCACACTTTCTGCTGGTGATGTCTACTAAATTAAGAACTTTCCAAAGAGAACAATCAGTCCTTTTAATGCAGACCTCAAGGCTACAGCGGTGTTACATACAACAAGTGCAAAAGTACTGTTCGTCCTGTTCTCAAATTAATCTGCATTTACTTGTTTGAGATTTTTGTTTGAGCATATCAGGCATAAATCTGGAATCACTGCTCCCATGATAGAAGAAAATAGCCTCGTCCTAAACATCTGCTTATAATTTAACGGGAAAAACACATTAATCTTCATCGATTCTAAACAGAGTGCTTAAATGGATACAGACAAAAAAGGAACCAGTCACTAAAGCCGAGTGTAGCAACATGAATTACCCCTGTCTCGACCGCAAGCGAGCCAGACGCTTTTTTCACTTGCACGTCTCACATGACAGAAACTTTATTTTAATCTATGCAGCTGTCTGCATCTCAGCTGCGTCTCACGAGCGTAAACGTGTTTATTTAAGCTTCAAGTCTATTTTTTCGACAATACACGGTTAAACATGGGGTTGATGCCCCCCAAAAAGGCACTGATTACATATGTTTATGTTCATTTTGTGACCTAGGCAGAGCAGAGTGTGCTCTTGAGCAAGAGAGCAGGTCACTCTGCTCTGGTTTGTAATCACACAGACTCCCACTTCACTTTAACCCGACAGCTGGGAAACAAGACATGAAAACTTCCTGGATTACTTCTGCAGTGTTTATTCATGTACATACTGTACATTTACTGCCACCAGACAACTTTACTGCTCAACTTTAATCCCTCTGCTCAGCACCTGTCTGCTCTGAGCGCAATCACCTGCACTTTGCTCAACCACACTCACCTCAGTGCTTATGCCACATCATACACATCATGTTTAGTGCTGCAATGATTAACTGGCTTGAGTAATTTATTAAGACAAAAAAGTCAAAATTCTCTGATTCAAGCTTTTTAAATTAAACATTTTCTGTTTTCTTTACTCCTTTATGGCAGTAAACTGAATATCTTTGGGTTGAGGGGAAATAAGACATTTGAGGACGCCACCTTGGACTTTGGGAAATACTGATCAACATTTTTCACCATTTTCTGACAATTTATAGACCGAACTACTCATCAATTACTCAAGAAAATAATCAACAGATTAATCGACAATGAAAATAATCATTAGTTGTAGCCCTAATCGTGTTGATGCATGATCGTGATGATGAATTTTGCAGAATAGGGGGTTATATTCAGCCTGGCTGTGTTTCTGTGTTTTGAGGAGTTTTCTAAAGAGACCCACCGGGAAGGTAGAGGGAGGAGAAGGGGTCAGTCTCTGCTCCTCTGATCATGTTGGAGATCTTGTCCATTATACCCTGCTGAGCCAAATACTGCCGGCCATGCTGACTGTGGGCTAGAGTGGTCACCATCTCAGTGGCTGTAGCTCTGGAGAAAAGAAGCAATGACAGATACAAATTTACAGAAGGATGCACTCCTTAAAGGGATAGTTTGGATTTTTTTGAGTGGGGTTATATGAGGTACTGATCCATTATCAGGGTGTTACCTATAGTACATGGTGGTTGGTACACCATCAGTTTGTAGAAGCAGAGAGGAGTACCAATGTAAGAAGCTAAGCAATGAACTTTTGTCCAGTAAAAAGCATTTTAGGCACCTAAAAAATCAATATCTTTCCCAAAGCCACCAAACTCTTTTGGCAAAATAGTAATTTTACCTTCCAAAACACAGGATTTGCTGTTTGCCGTTTTTGCCAAATGAGTCTAGTGGCTTGTATTGATATTATTATTTTTTTAACTGGGCTTTTATGTGGCTCATAAGTTTTGCTGCTGATCCTGTCCAACATCCGCTTCCTGCACCGATAGTCCCCTCTGCTTCTACACACTCAGGGCATGCTGACCACCATTGTAGATAATACACTGACTGTGGGTAAATATCTCATACAACCACACTTTGTAGAATCCAAACTATTCCTTAAAAAATCCTTAAAAATGGAGAGTAAAGAGAGTCAAGCAAACTTGCATCAAAATATAGCAACTCTTCATTTACAGTAACTACATTATAAGTTTCCACACAACTTCTCTGTTCTGATTAGTTTCATTACCTGATCAATACATCATCTCCTGTCAGCTTCTCCAAGCAGCTGAGAAATGAAGCTGCTGTTGGCACAGTAACCGAGGGAAATGGGGGATACAGATGAGATTTCCACCACCAGCTGCAAGAGGCAAGGAAAGTCTTTATTAGGGAATCGATATGATAGCTGTTTTATGTCTGCTTAAGGATATGCATTACAAACGTGTGCATATTTTTCATGTCACAGAGGAAAAACTGTTGAAGCCAGGAGCAATAAAAGAATCTGCAGAAGTCTGTCTTTCCCTCAGGCGACCTTGCTGCTCACCAGGAATGAGTGATGTTTTCTAATTTTCCAGCTGATTTTATGTAAAGAAAAAACCTAATAAACTTAAAGTTCATTTGTCATTCCACTGCCTCCATGAGCATGATTTCAATCTCATCTGTAACGAATTAAAAGTTTATATAACTTAATCTAAGTGCCCACGTTCTGGCTTGATTTCGTGTCATGATTAGTCATCTTTTGCACTGATTCCAGCCAAATAAATGTTATTTCACAAACTGCACATCACACAAAAAAAATGCCACTTATGCATCATCAACCACAAATGAACCCTAAGTGACACACAGTTGAACGTACCTCATAAATTCTGTATCTGATAATGTCACTCGTGGCCATCACATCCTTCATATCTTTCAGCAGGTCGCTCTGGAACAATTTGTCCAACCCGGGTTTGGAGTGACTCAGTTTAGACAAGGACCGAATGGCCTAAGAAGAAACAAAACAATCACTGCACCCACTGTAAATCTATAAAAAAAATGTCATGCAGGACATTTCAGTGCTTTAGTCATCACCTGTTTTGCCACTGCCATCTTCTCTTCACCGATACAGTGAATCACCGCTTGAAGAATGTCGCTGTTGTTGAGGATTTCAGTGGCAGCGTCGGGGTGCTCGACTATTCTGCCAATCTGACGGAGAAAAAACAGTGACAGGCTCAGTGGTTCAAAGGCAGTTGTATGTAGGGTTGCAGCAGTATCCCAGTTTCACAGTATGCCATGGTATAAAAACTGACATTATAATTAAAAACAACAAAAATCTTCTATTCATTCCTTTAGGGGTAATTGTAAGTGATAATAATACACCATGAAGCCATACTGTTTTCTGAGACAGTTATCATACAGATCAAAATCTCATGGAGTAGCAACAGTACATGTATGCGTTTGTGTGTACCGTGTGTGTGTGTGTGTGTGTGTGTGTGTGTGTGTGAGCAGCCTACCTGTGTCAAAGCCAGTATCTTAACTGTTTCATTCGGATGGGTCAGACCCCCCTGCAGCTCCACTCTGTAGTTCTGAGCCATGAACACTGGACTGAGAGCCATTAAGATGCGTTCAAGGATATCCACACACAGCTCGACCTGCTCCCTGTGAAAACAGCTCACATTAATGATAATCACATTTAAACCTGCTAAGCATTTGTTATATAGCTGCAGCTAAATTTTCATATTTGTTACTAACCTGATTCTAACGGTGGAAAATAAGTACATTTACTCAAGTACTGCAGGAGGTACTAATTTGAGGTACTTTACTTGAGCATGATACTTTATACTTCTACTCATTTAAGAGGAACTATTGTACTTTTTACTCCACTACATTTATTTGGCAGCTTTAGTTACTAGTTACTTTGCAAATTAAGATTTTTGTGCACAAAACCTATGAAAATGTACAAGTCCAGTAGGAACTATTTGACAGAAAAATTATTAACTATTTTAATAGGCCTACTTGTTTATGTCATTCACAACATTTCATGGTGCAAGCTCCTCAAAAATGAGGATTAATTCAAATTATGTAATTTTAAGTTATGCTAAATTTAGAGGTTTAGACTAATTGGTTGGACATTAAAAAAAACATTGAGAGTTTTTACCAAACAAAACAATCATCAATCAACTAATGGAGAAAAAATCAGCAGATTAATCCATAATGAAAATAATCATTAGCGGCGAGTCCTATACAAAACAGTTGAAAATTAGCTATAACTCAACCAACTACAACAGTAAAATGCTGCTTTTACATTAATGCATTAGTAATGATAATATGATAATATGTAATAGTGTAACAGTCACAGTTATTTATATTTAGGCTACATAGTTTTACCAAAGTAACATTTTCAATGCAGGACTTTTACTTGTAATGGAGTATTTTTACAGTGTGGTATTAGTGCTTTTACTTAAAAATTCGAACACAAGTTCTTCCACCACTGGAAACAATTTATCAATCAATAAATTGTTAATGATAATGACAAATATGATCAAAATTGCTCAGAGCCAAATTCAACTTGCTTGTTTTGTCTGACCACTAAAGTCCAAGTTATTCTCCTTCCTACCACAGAAGTCTAAACAAATTCATGAACCACTTAATTCGTTGGCATACATGTTTAAGAACTGTATAAACAAATGATCAGTTAAGAAAGTTGTTGCTGATTTGTTGTGACAAGGAAGGAGAAGTAAGTTTGTGAGTATTGGGTGCAAGTTTATTGCACACACGAACTTATATAAGCGCGCGTATATTCAGTCTATGATCAGCTTAGGCTCACCATTTTTTGTTTACTTTTGCCTTCGTGCAACTGGAAGGCTTTGAGGTCAGGTGCGGGCAATTTCTACTGGGAAATCCCGACCTCCGACGTTGTCTCGAACGCAGCATCAGTCTATGAGGGCAACACAACAGAGGACGTGTCCCTGAACACACCTGCACTGTAGCGCTTGTTAGCATTGTAGCCAGTTAGCTTCCTGGCGAACACAAGGTAGAATGCAACTAGCTGTCTGTCTTTCAGTACCGGCAATGCTAACTTACTGATTAAGTGACTTGCAAAAGATGCTAACAGCTGACTGACTCAGCAGTTCACACACACACACGTGCCAAACCCACCTCTGATTAGAGTTTAACAGAGAAAAGATCACACTGAGCCGCTGTCCGCTCACTGAGTCCCTCAATGCGCTGACAGGTATCGATAATAACGCTGTTTTCAAACTCTGCAGCTCTTCAATTGGGTCTTCGACACCGGAGATTTCCTCCAGTAAACTGTCAATGGAAGATGCCATGACTTTCAATGTTATGGAAACTACCCACAACCGAGTCCGCCTTCTTCTTCTTCTTCTTCTTCACATGAAACTGGAAGGATTTCGGCAGCGGTGCACTCGTGCTAGCTGTTAGCATTCCACCATGTTTCTTCCCGCGGGAGTTCTCGCGTGTTATCGCGATACTTTCCGCCGTCGGCTGATGCTGCAGCATTACTCAATTATAAATAAAAGTACAGGTGTTAGAAAAATACTTAAATAAAAGTACAATATATTCTAAAAAAACTACTCAGATTATTAATTACTTTTTAACCATTGATGTTTAATAGGCTACATTATCTTGGTGTACACCTGGATAACAAGCTGGACTGGTTCCTTAACACAGATGCACTCTACAAAAAGGGCAGAGCCGCCTCTTTTTCCTAAGGAAGCTCAGATCTCTAAACATCTGCAGTAAGATGCTGCAGATGTTTTATCAGTCTATTGTGGCAAGTGTTTTATTTTATGCTGCAGTCTGCTGGGGAGGAAGTTTGGGGAAAAAAAGCAAGCAAGGAGGCTGGATAAGCTTGTGAAAAAGGCTGGCTCTGTGATCGGAGTAAGGATGGACTCTCTGGAGGAAGTTGTGGAGAGAGACACAACGAGGACGGTGGAGGCCATCCTAAACAACACGGATCATCCACTGCATAACACCTTGATGGACCAAAGAAATAATGGTGGTGGAAGGCTTCTCTCTCTTCGTTGTAGGACAGAGAGATACAGAAGATCTTTCATACCAACTGCCATCAGACTCTATAATTCTTATACAAATAGATGAGACTACAGACAAATGAATTTCCCCTTGGGGATCAATAAAGTATTTCATATTCGTATTCGTATTCGTATTATCAATAGTAGCATTCAATCAAAGGGGTTTCTGTTTGTCCAAATCTTCAGTCAAAATTACACGCTCACCTCTCCAAGGTTGCAAATTCTGTGCATTTTCCTTTACAAATAAAAAAGCTAACAAGTGATCAATAATTTTGTCATTTTCAATTTTTTTTTCATGTCAGATGAGGTGCAATTACTGCCATTTCAAGACTACCGATTAAATATTGATCAATAAATTTTAACTGGTTATATTATTAACAGGACTTGATCAAGAAAAAAAAAATCATTAACATCCAAATATGTGCTGGGAATACACATGTAGGAATTAAAACACACTGACTGCATGTGAAGAAATATGTTACATGATCCTGCTTTTATTCAAAAGGCGGCGCTTGCTTGTTGTATGAAAAGGTATTTCAACATTTCACTCCATATTTTCAGCAATTTTATGTCTGTACTGAAGTCATTATCACTGAAGTCTTTTCATGTGTTTGTTGTTGGGCTCTTTTTCCATTGGTTCCAACAGAAATGTCCTCTACTTCACATTTTTAGATGAGTTTTGAGCCTCTTGCCAGCTCACTGAATACTGACAACCAATCAGTTTTGCCTACGAGTCTTTTTTGTATAGTGCACTGAGAATTGCTTGATACATGTAAATTTATTTTGGACTTAATGGCTATTTAACTTGTCATAATTTAAGTGTAATAAATTAGATCTCGAAACACACAGTCCATTAGATTCTCTAATAGCATCAAATCAGCATATTCTGTCCTCACGATGTCCCACTGTTATGAGCACTACATTTGCATTAGTCTGTGTGGGCTGCAGCCTGTCAGAAAGTACATTTAAAGACCCTCCCTGCTGCTCTGATTCACAGTGACTCACAGACTAAAACACTTGGCCTGGTTCCACTGTGTCTGCAGAGCTCCCTGTCTGTCTGTCTCTTCACATCAGGCCACAGCTCACACAATAAAGGCTGGACACAATTTGGCAGGTGACCAGGCAGTCGCAGCAACAATTTTACATGCATACCTCCCTACAAACTGTGTCCTTTTCGCACCAAGCAGCGTCTGTAATGGTACAGTGACATTTTATGGCACTACTGCACTGCAGATTGAGTTTATGTGAAAACTTGTATACTGACAGACCCTGAAGTAAACTTTTACATCACTGCAGCGAGGTGAGAAGGAACACTGGAGGTCAATAAATAAAAAATTTCAGTTAAGTTACTCTTACTGTGAGACAGAGCATTGAAGCTCATGGGCTGAATGGATTTTGTTCACATGTGCATGAAGCAGGACTAAAGTACAGCCTTGAAATAATCGTGCGTCATATTTCAGTGAAAACATTATACTGTTATTCTCAACCAGTGTTTCCAGATTGGGCAGTTTTCCACCCAGCTGGGCTGTTATGAGTCGCATTGTGTGGGTTAAAATGGGCTTGGGCAGATGGACAGAATTTAGGTTGGTTTACCATGAGTTGGGCTGTTTTTTAAAAACATTAAAAATCACAGTATATTAAAAATATATTCATTAACTGTGTTCCTTAGTTATGCAAACACATCCAGTCACTCAGTACAACTTTGATATGAAATAAAGCATATTTTTCTGCTGAGAGGAGATCTGCGGCTAACAAATCTGTATATTCATTATAACAGAGACCTATTGCAACTCCACAATATAATTATTTGTTTGGCTTTTTGATAGCATGAAATTGCATTTAATTTTATCTCTCCCTCTTCATGAATGTGTTGTGGGAGTGGGGGCATACTGTCAAGGTTTGACTAAGTTAGATAAAAAATCTATTATTTTATGTTATTTGCGCTGCCACTATATTTTTTTCTTCATTTTTAAGACAGAACACAGAAATAAAGTGTTATAGTTGCATTCTAGCCCACTTGTGAATACTTAAATTGTTATTTAATTATTATGAAATATTGAAAAAATCTTATGAACCCCAAAAATATTGCTACTGTTTTTAATTCATCTGTATTGTTTGTTATCAAAATTATTAAGGTGGGTTTTTTTTATCAGTTTGGGTGGATTTTAAGCATTTTTTGGGCTGGAAAACACCAAACCAGTCTGGCAACACTGCAGTGACCAGTTACAGCAGCTATTTTACTGGCCACAGAAGCAGTGGCAGGCTACTGCCAAATAGTCAGTTTTATCTTTTTTTATTTATGTCTTGGTAATTTACAAAGCTTGTTATTTTTTATATCTAAATGTACTAAAGAAGTTATTTTAAGCCAATCACAACGCATCTTCAAGTAGACACAAACAATCAACAGTGGGACTTAAGCTAGGGGTGGACTTTTAGGCAATTAGGCAAAGGTAATCAGAGAGACACTAAAATGCCTCATAAACTTATTGTTTGGCAATTTAAAAAAAAATGTTTTTGCTAATTAATTATGTATTCTTACAAACTATGTGCTAAAATGACATGAGTGTCTCAGTGCCTCCCCACTGACTAGTCAATGATCTGTTTACAGAAAACAATAAAAGTGTGTTTGAACAATAAATATCTTGTCTTTGTGCTCAATCTTTGTATTCAATTGAATACAGGTCAAAAAGTTTTTGCAAATTGTTGCATTCTGTTTTTATTTACATTTTACACAACATCCCGACTATTTTTGAGTTGGGGTTGTGTAATGAAACTATTCCTTCATTCTATCATTAATGTTTTATGCACGATGCAGGATACACTCCTCTTGATGAAGCAGGTGACTTTGAGTCGGGTGCAGAGTTACATGCTGCTTGAGTTTCATGAAAGTGGAAACCGTGTCTGTCTGTCTGTCAGCAGTGTTGTTGTGGAACTGGCCACGGCAGGACGTCCTCTGGTGACACACGGCAAATAGAGACAGAGAAACATTAAGGCTGTAAAAGCAGGTGTCATGCAGGTACAGTGTTCATTCTTTGCAGTTTATAATCTTTAATTTAAATTTGGTCAGTGATAGTGTCTCTAGTGATACTCTCATTTTTGTCATGCTCCAGTGCTCTCTGTGCAAGCTGCGGACCCACCAGTGGTGTTTCCTCCTCTTCAACGTGCTCCTCTTCCACGCCCTGCTGTTCGGGGCAGACTTTGTCGAGGAGTACCTCCTGCAGCCCACACCGGGCATCTACACTGACGGCATGGTTGTTGATGTAAGAGAGAAAGCGAGGAAGCTGGACCTAAGCAACGCCAGGGACAACGTGTCGCAGGCCTACCCCATTGCTAACCTTGAAGCCTGCAGAAACTCTGACCTCTTCCTCCTCACTCTGGTCTTCAGCTCCACGGCTAACGGCACCCAAAGAGATGCAGTCAGGAGGACGTGGGGCAACCAAACACTCATCCAAGGCTTCCTAGTGCGGATTCTCTTCTTTTTAGGGTCAACTCAGACTTTTGCTGCACAGAAGGCCCTCATGACGGAGTCTGACCTCTACGGGGACATGGTCCAGGGTCACGCTGTGGCTGACTCATCGCTCCGAGGTCCAACAGAGAGGACGGTGCTGGCTCTCCGCTGGGTGGTTGCCTTCTGTCCCCTGGCACGTTTTGTTCTGCTGACCCAGGACTCTGTGTTCCTCAATCTCCCCGCCATCGGAGGCTACCTACTCGGGCTGCACAGGCACCCTGAGGACCTGTATCTTGGCAGGGTGATCCAGAGAGACTCACCTGACAGAGACCCCAACAGTCCCGGCTACCTGCCCCCGGCTCTCTACCCTGACAAGTACCTGCCTGAGTACTGCGATGGAACAGCTTATGTTCTGTCCCAGGATGTGGTCCGGAAAGTGTACGTAGCGTCTGCGGTGGTCCGTGCTCCTGTACCAGCTGACGTTTTCGTGGGTCTTTGTGCTCAGAAGGCCGGTGTTGCACCGACCCACAGCGCCAGGTTCGCAGGAGAGAAGCACGTCCGCTACAACGCCTGCTGTTATCGTTATCTGTTCAGCTCTGCAGGGATGACCAGTCATGAACTGGAGACAGTGTGGGCAGACCTGAGACAGAAGGGTCAAAGATGCTCGCTGTTAAAAACCTACTACGGCCTGGTCAAGTGCAAAGCCCTCTCATACCTGGATAAACTGTCCTTCTTCAACTCCCAGGGCCAAGCTGAGTCACATGGGTAACCGATGCAGAGAGTGACAGAGACTGAGAGGAAGGGGGGTTGAAAGAAAAAGTGTGGAAATAAGTTTGTTTTTCTTGTGCACTTGCATTTGCATATGCCTGTTAGCATAGATGGATTACTGAATGGGCCTACTAGGCACAAATCCAAGGACCCTGCTGGACTTCACCTGCAAAATGTCATTCAAAGAGACACAAACTGACAACAATAATGACCGTGAGGAGACACAAAATTAAAACAGAGACACAAAATTACTGCAGAGAGACTCAAAATGACAACAGAAAGACCAAAACAACTAAACAGAGAAACAAAACAACCACAAAATACCACAAAGAGACAAAAACTACAGAAAGATGCAAAACAACTGCAAAGTACAAACACTGTGTCTTGTTCCTATATAGGAGAGATGATGGGGTCTTTTACATACAACAGTTTTATAACAGCTAAGATCACTATAATAACTAATGAAACCTGGAATACTGTGATATATGAATCCACATTGACAGATTTATGTAAATAAAAATGCAGTGCGGTAACTTCTAATTGGACCGGAGCTCCAGTGGAGGAACATCAATCAAAGGATGAACATGACTGGAGAGCTAAAACTGTGAAGTGAAACTAAAGCTGAATCAACATCATTTACTGTTACACTGTTGTTGTGGCTCACTGGGGCACTTGAATGAAATGGCGCCCTTGTTAATGTTATTAGTAACACCTGTACTTCCTGCTATGACAAGACAAAAAAAAAAAACAAACAAACAAAAAAAAAAAAAAAACGTCTGGTTTGAAAAAGATGTTTTCTTGCCCTCATTACACATGCAGGTGAGTCAGGGAGATGTCAGTGAAGCACAGTCTGCACATGCCCACACAGTCATGAGAGGACATCTAATCAGGCAAAATAACTGAGAACAACTGTGTGGGTGAACATTTGGTGTGGAGACCCTTTAAAACCAGCACAAAAAGCACTGTTGTACATTATCAATTCTGAAATCTAGATCCAGACAATTTAAACTTACCACTGACAAATAAACTATAACTGAATAAAAGCAGTGTGTTATAAAAGAGGGTGGTTATAATAAGAATATGACCTGGGCCTGATACATTCATCAATAAAATATTTTTATGTTTTTGTCAAGTTGGACACAGGTCGTTCCTATTCTGATGTAACCTTCCTCTTTTTTTCTGAGATCCATAACCTCTTTCCTCAAACTGCTTCCATTGCTCTTTGTGCTGATGGCACTGATTTATTTTCCAGGTCATTTTATCTAATTTTTCTTGCACAACAGCTGAGGGTTGGGGATGTGGGTGGGAGAGGGTGAGTGAGCTGTCTGTATCTGTGTATTTGCAGTATATATATTTATTATGTAATGCTGTTTTTGTTTGCATGCTTTTTGTATTTGTGTCTATAAGACCCCCTTGAAAATTAGATCTCATGGAGATATCTTTTCAATAAATTCTAAATTGTCTGCTCCAGTTTCTTTCATCTGCTACTGTGGGTGAGCTGTATTTCCAGTTTTCATGGAAATGCTAATTGATTCTAGCTGTCTAATAGACGATGGATCTTCCAAACAAACCACCCTGATGGACTTGGACATCAGTTGCAGTTCAACGAAGACGCTGTACCAAGGAGGACATCTAGTGGCCAGTATGAGGTAAAGCAACACACTGTCTGTGCAAGCATACATGCAGGGTTATATCCCAGTGTAGGTTAGTGTGAGGAAAACTCTCAGTAAGCATGTCATTGGGCCTTCATATGAAGTCTTTTATCCCACATCTTTTCATTTGGAAATGGGGTCTACAAGGCACTCTAGAAATTTAATGATGGTCTGGTGGTAAAATGGGCAGAAATCAGTCAATAATCAATAACCAGGAAACAGTTACCAGAATCATCATAAATACTCTATGTATTCATCTAAATGTGCGTCATCCTTTTTTCTAGAGCAGTGATTCTCAAAGTGAGGTCTGTGGCACCAGGTGGTGAAAGGTTTTTTTTTTTAATTATTATTAATTTATTTAAAAATATCATCAGTAGCATTTGTCCGAGCTGTTCGTAAACACAGGCTTCACAATTCAATAAGTAATAGCTTAATTTTGACATCTAAAATATATTCTCAGCTAATGAATCTGTAAGTCTTATTAGAATCTTACCTCTGTCGCCCGTTACCGTGGAAACAGCAACATGGTCAGTCAGAGATCGGTAGTTACAAAGATGAACAACCAGCTATGGCAACAAATCAAGTACGATTAAGTACAGAAATACAAAGACAAGTACCTCTAATGTGGTTTCACTGAATTGGACGAGTGGTCAAAATGTCTTATATACCTGCAGAGTCTTGCAAATGAGTGATGAGTGGTGAGAATGAAATGCTTTCTGTTGATATGTTTGTCTTTGAAATGCACTTAAAATTAGCTTGTTTGTTTTTTTGATTTGTCCTTGTTTAGGTAAAGTGTTTCTTGCAGCTAATTGAATTGATTTGTCTTATGGGGACACTGTAAGAAAAACAGGTCAGACAACACAAAATTTCAAGGCAACTTATTGCAATAGATTTTTGAGTTTGAGTCCACCTCAAACTGTTTTGCCAAAAGTTTTCAGCAGTTTTGCCAACTTTAAGTCTTAAGTCTAATCTTTAGCTAAGATAATTTACTTTTCTTCCTTAGGTAAACTTGAATCTTTAAGTTTTAGAAACAAAGGTTTTTATTTAACAAATTGCTCACAGTGAGCTGTGACCCTTATTAGTCGCTATTTGGGTCCCTGAAATTTTTTTAATTGAATATATTAAAATATTAACCATTATGGATTTTGAAATACAATTTGGGATTTCTTAAATTCTAAGACACATCGAAATAAGAAAAGTAAATTACCTCAACAAAAGATTAGTAGTTGGTAAAAGTGTTTTTAGGCTCAAAACTCAAAAATCTATTGCAGTAAGTTGCCTTGAAACTTTTAGAGTTTTCTCAACTTTTTCATTTTTAAAGTGCATTCTGTGTTGAGATGGTGCAAATATTTTTAATATGTCTGCTATCTTTTTATTGCATTTCTCTTGTATTGCTCCTTTAACATAAGGCTATACTGTACAAGTGCAAAAATTATTCCAAAAGACATACATGAGGGGGTATATTCTCTATCTTAGCAGAAAAAAAATTGAGAACTGCTGTTTAAGAGAAGAAAGATTTGTATATCATTCTGTTTTAGCGTGACTGAAAGGTGTGAGGAGAGCAGGAAATGAGTCTGTCTCACTTCCATTTTGGAATTCCTGTGATTTTATGTCCTTTAAATTATGCTGCTCAAACTACTGCTCTCTCCCTAAATTCCACAAAAAGAAAGTTTGGCCTCTATCCCAGCACCGCGAGCTGACCAAACAAAATGTTTGGGTGTTCTACAAACCTTTTCTCTTCTGTTTTACTGCCAGTGGTTCACACTGCAACTCTCTACTCCACCTTGGCCAGGTTCCATTGTGTCTGCAAAGCTTTCCCTGACTGCCTGTCTCGCCACATCAGGCCAAGGTATTCAAAGAATAACATCTCAGCATGTCTATAATCATTCTGGCTGGTGACCAGTCATAGCAACAATTTGACTGGCATACCATCAGTGTCTACCCGGATCGCTCTCCAGGATTAATCTGGATTAATTATCGTCAACACCTTCCATCCAAGACCTCAGCACCACATGATACCTGGCCTCTCACCTCTCTTACCTGGTCTCTCTGTCTGTCTACTCCTAAACAACTAGCTCCACGATGATTTAGATTTAGATTGTTGTCTTTTTTATGGTAGCTACCATACTAGAGCCACTATTTCCTGTGAAGAACCTAAACCACAACAAGTCGTACAAGTTGTGTTGGGGAGAATAAGATATTTATATTTTGATATTTTTCAGATTTCTATCCTGGTGTTGTCCTGTTAATAGTATATAGACACCATTAAAGAAGTATTTCAACACTTATGGGAATAGCTGCCTTCTTTCCTACTACTCTTTCATCTACCACTCCTGGGGTCCTATGTTCCAAAGATCCAAAGTCCTATTTTCCCAAGGTTCTATGTTCCCAAAGTCTTAGGTTCCCAAAGGCTCATGTCCCTACAGTTTGTATATTCCCAGGGTCCCATGTCACCAAAGGCCAATGTTTTGAAGGTCCTATGTTACCAAGGTCTTATATTCCCAAGGGGTCTGTGTTCCCAAGGTCCCATTTTTCCAAGGCCCTTTGTTCCCAGGGTCCTAAGTTACCGAGGTCATATGTTCCCAGGGTCCTATGTTCCCATGGCCCTTTGTTCCCAGGGCCCTGTGTTCCCAGGGACCTATAGGGTCCTGTGTTCCCCAACTCTCTAGCACATAATGGGTTTGGGGTAGGGTGTAGGGTTTATGTTCCCACAGGCCTTTGTTCCCAAGGTCTTACATTCCCAAGGTCCAAGTTCCTGTGTTCCCCAACTCTGTAGCACATAATGGGTTTGGGGTAGGGTGTAGGGTTTATGTTCCCACAGGTCTTTGTTCCCAAGGTCTTATGTTCCCAAGGTCCTATGTTCCCAGGGTCCTATAGGTCTTATGTTCTCAAGGTTCTACACCAGGGTCTTTTATTCCTAGAGGCCTTTGTTGCCAAGGTCTTATGTTCCCAAAGTCCTATATTCCCAGGGTCCTATGATTCCAGAGTCCTGTGTCCCAGAGTCCTATGTTCCCAAGGTCCTATGTTCACAAGCCCATGTGTTCTCCAACTCTGTAGCACATAAGGGGTTAGGGTTTATGGTTAGCAACATAGGACTCTGGAAACATAGGACCTCTGGAAACTTAAGACCCAGCAAAATAGGGCCCTAGGAACACATAAATGCTCCCTTTGGAAGGTGAGGGAAAAAAATAGCCTGGCTTAATCCAAGGCAGCCATCTTAGACTCCACGAAGTCTCTTTGCCCATCCAGCATGTAAAAATGCCCTAAAACCTAACTTGTCATTTTTACACTTGACTAAACTATGCTAACCATTTTCTGCCTCTAGCTTCATATTTAATGCGTAGATACAAGAGTGATATCTTCCTGTCTAACTCATGGCAAGAAAGCACATTTTTAAAATATGGTCCAGAGCATAACTCATGGCCTTATGTCCACACTCACTAAAAGACAGGCTTTACAGAAGACCAAAATGTCAAACGTGGTTGTTTTCTTGCTACTGTGGAAGCTGCCAAAAGCATTTGTGAGTGCAGTTATTCTTTATACAGAGTCATCAGCATAAACTACTGGCTCAAAAACTCTGTCGATGTCTGGAAGGATTTTCCAGGAGAAAGTGGAAATAGGGTCTGCAGAGTGGGAAGGGCATCAGACCCACCAAACCACATGTATACTCCAACGCATGCACGCACACACGTATGTATACACACACTCATAATACAGCCTGGAGAGACTGTAAATGTGAGGTCGAGGGGTCGGTAAACTGCATGTGGGTGGTGCAGTGCTCTAATGAATGCCTCCCCTCAGAGAGACACATCTCTGCAGAGAGGGACTCATCAAACCAGAGAAACGCTGTTTTATTTGGACGAAACAAGTCCGGGGCTCCACAGCCACGGCCACTGATTTGAGGGGAGGGTCAGCGGGAGTTAAGGTCCCAACTGATGAAAGAAATAATTGTCTGTCATTTTAATTTAGTATGTTTGTGCACATGTGTCATTCATGAGAACATACAGTGTGCGTTTTTATCCGTGAGTGTACAATCCTTCTGGATTCTCGTGAGTTTTCTGTTCAGATCAGAGGCTCAGTGTTCATGTGGCCCTGCAGCCCACGTTCATTTACGTAGAAGCAGTAACCTCAAGGATAAACCCTCTTTTTTGACGACATCTGTGGTTTCTTCTCCTTTCCCTTTTTGTAAACTCCATAATCTTTCCTTTGAGGTTTTCGTTACTTTGCCAAGCCAGTAGTGTTTTTTTTTTTGCTTCTCATAGAGTGCAGTTTCTTTTGACTTCTTGTGTTTTAATTATACATTCTATAGCTTTTGGCTGTTCTTACAGAAAGTTTTTTTTTTTTTTCAAAAAGTACTCCATCTGGATGAAATTAAGTGCATTAAACTAAATATTTCAGTACAATTCTCTAAAGAACAGGTCTGGAGGTAGAGTACAGCTGAAGACTTCTCTTTGTATTTAACATTTCTATATTTGTTAACAATTAAAGTTCTTATTTTAGGCGATAATAACATTTATTAAGGTAAACCTGCCATCTTGTTAGAGAGACTATTTAAAATCTCTGGCTGTAAAAGAGACATTAAAGTCATGTCAACTTTAGGTTGTAGCTACAACTTTAGAAATACTGAGGTTCACATTCCCTCAGAAGAACCCAGCCCACTTAAGAAATCATCCAGCCATCATCCAACTTTGTAAAGGCTTCTGAATATTAAATAAAATAACACAATTTCCCATTTTTTTATGCATTTAACTGTGTGTTGGCCTAGGAACCAGAGAACTCTCCAAGCTCATGTTTCATTTGCTCTGGCCACCCTCCCATTCAGACAGGTTTCTACTGTCCTGGATCTAGTCAGGCTAATCTGTTTATTCAATATTAGGGTGTGTTTGATATGATGAGGAGGAGCATCACTAGTCCAGGTTTGAAAAGTCCCACGTCACAATTTTTGGGGCAAACGCACCAGGCTAACAAAACTCAGATAAAACTGTCATACTAGTCTGTGTTGATCAAATATTAATCAAGATTCTGTTACTACATCTACATCTCATCTTAAATGTGGCATTCACATTTTAGCGTCTCCTACACTTAAGCTGTAATTTCAGAAAGGTTGTGACCAGGCTTCCATTTCTTATTTCTGCTTGAAAACAGGCCAGACACTGTCCCAACTTGTATGTGTCACTCATTGCTATGTCACTTATTGGTTGCAGGTCTATCCAAGGCATTGTGGTCTGCACCCGTTGATAATGCCCCTTCAAAGTAAAAAATTAACTGAGAGATGACGATGCCAGGCTAACTTCTGTAAGTCATTATCACTTGGTGCACGTATGTTACTCTGGTGGAGCATACTAAATTCATTTCATTATGATTTAATGGATTATGTTTTTTGCCTAAAAATAATCAAGTTATGCTAGCAGCTCTGTGAGGCTGTACATCACGCAGAACTGCTTTGAACTAAATGCTAAACATTAGCATGCAAAAATGCTCACACTAATACTGCTAACAAGCTGATACTAAGCAGGTATAGACCCTTTTACAGCTGACGTCATCGAAGAGCTGTGCACGCATTTCGGCAACAGAAGTAGCGGCCTCCTCCAGTCATCCAGATGACTTATCAAGCTGCAAAGGTTGAATTAAACATTTTACCAGCACCAAAATCACCAAAACATTTGTTTATTGAGTATATGATACTTCAGAATTGATATTCCAGTGGTCAATATAAGTTGTTCAAACTTCAAAAAGATTGTGACCGTTTCAGAGCAATTGGTGGCGTCTATGGTGGTGGCGTCTATGGCTAAACGTGTTGATTAGACTGAGGACGCGATTAAAACTGGTTGGTGGCGACAATAAATGTTGTCACAAAGTTTCAGAGTGACAGAGGCACATAGTGTGTCCACAACGATAGTAAAAGCTGTCAGTTTGCTAGCGAACAGTGCGAACAGAGAGGGAGAGATGCTGCGTTGCTGCCAGAGGAGCACTGACTGAGATTACAAATGTAACAGATTTGTGTACATCTCTCACTTTCCCAGTTATGGTTTGAATAACACTAAATTTGTCATTTCATATATTTTAGCAGTAATAAAAAAGACCTGTAGCTATAGGTAGGTTGCTAGGGACAATTCAGTATTCAGTTCTACAACCTTGTAGTTTAGCATGCTAACGTGCTAACATTTTCTAATTGCTAAATACTAAGTAGGCTACAATTGAGGCTGATGGAAATTAGTTTTGCGGGTGTCAAAAAAATCCAGTTTTGACCTGATGATGGTGTTAGAGGAAAAGTTAAGGGATCACCGTTAGATTTCATATTTGTGCAAAAGTTTGTGGCAATACACCCAGTAGCTGCTGAGATATTTCAGTCCAAACTCAGAAACCAACATTGCCATCCACCAAGCCACAATGTTAGTCAGACTTAAAAAAAAACAAAAAAAAAAAAACATGCAATACATAATATGTGTGTATTAGTACTTGTTAGCTGTAGCCCTGGCATCTCCTTCTTTTCCCTTTGGTTGGCTCCTTTTTTTGAGTTGTGCCGAGGTTTGGACAAGTGCATGCAGTCCATTCAAAATGATGAAATGCTGTGCCACTGATCCTACAGTGGGCCGGGCCTGTCAGTGTACTGAGGCACTGACTGATTTATCAAAGGGATCATCAGTCACTGCTGTCAGGATCAGTGGTGGGTGGAGACTCAGTCTGTAATAGAGCATATCGGATTTTATTAGAGGCTTGTTCTGAATATGTCGATGGGCTCTGGTGTGGTTATGTGGTATCTTCCCCTCTACTTTGTCTCATACGTTCACTGCCAGGAGATAAAGATATCTTCCACTGGTCTAATACTCAAACGTTCTCTTTCACCTACTGATCCCACTAATCCCTTTATAGAATTTTTTGGGTTGCGTGTTTTTTTTCAGATGCATTCAAATCCAAGAACGTTAGTTTAATCTGATATCAATGCTATTATACCATGTTATCGGTCAGAGAGAATAAAAATGATATTTGGATCCCCATTAGTTGTTTCTATGACAACAAATTTTCTTCCTGGGGTCTTAAATCAGCTGAAGGGATTTATTTCACAATAATCACCTGCTCACTGTACATTATCCTGATTGTTTCATGGTTATTTACAAAAAAAATTCAATAATTTGACACAGCTGATCAGAACTGTATCCATAGCAACGGTCTGTTCTTCATAGTAACAGTCTGTTATACATAGCAATGGTCTGCTATAAAGAAATAACAGATCTTAGAATGCTGTGATTGACCAATTAGAAGTATTTAACAAAGCTATATGATTAAAAAACACTTAATGAAACATTGGTAATATATAGTGTTTTTTACAGATTCTTGAAATAGGAGAAATGGCTCTATACTGGATAGGAAAGAGTCAAAGAACAAGAGAGAGCATACGTGCATGTGTAAGTGTTTTACAGGGAGGGTTGACTTGTAATAATAGTAATTATAACGCTGGGTTTCCCAATAAAACCACCTCATCATGCCACACATCTCATTATAGCTTCCTCCTCAGCAGCTCCACAGGAACTGATGGGTTATCAGTGTCCAACATCCATGAGAGTGCCAAGGATAACTGTCTTTAAACACGTACAGGATCTGTATATCAAACCTAACTTAAGTCTCGTGGTTTGGTTGAGGTTTAGAGATCCAATAGAGTATGCCGACCACAGATTTATGCCACTACTTGTGTGTGACTAAAGGGACTAAATGAATCCTACAACCATATCCCTCTATAACACTGTTTTGTAGTTCTCAGTGGTTCATGTGGATACAACAGCCTCAACAAGATATATCATGATAACTGACAATGTGGCCAAAACCTCACATAAAATATGGCTCAAGTGAAAAACTACTGTCTCACCCCACTGCCAGGCAGCACAATGCTTGTTTGCTCAGTGCCGTTTCCCTCAGCATGGCATCAAAATTTCTATTTTACTCCTGTTTTAATCCCCCTCAGTCTGTATTTATGTCTGCATGCCAGTTGCCTTATTTCTTTTGTGAAGCACTTTGTGACAATCTGCTCTTGAAAGGTGTTGTATAAACAGCAGCACAAGTAGTTTTAATGGGCCCTGGTGGTTGTTGACGCACCATGGCAGCGCTGATGCTGATGCCAGCCAAACTCTGCATTGCTGCAAGGGAAGGAGGGGAGGGGGGTCATCCGTGGGCTGGCAAGTGGCAACTATTTGTAAAACAAAGCCAAAGGAATCTAATTTAGGGAGCATTGCTACCTTCTCCTCCTGTTCACTTCCCTTTTGTCTTTTCTAACTGGCACTTTTATGTTTGGAAGGCATGACTGCTCTCTTTGCTTGCAGATGTGCTCAGCTTGACAGATTTTGTACCTAAACTATAGTTACTGTATTGTCTTGTCACATGATAAAATAAAGACTTTACATTAGACAACATCAGCACACATACTACCCAGCAATTATCACCATCTGTATGTGACAACTACGAAAGAAAATGAAGAAGAAGAAATTATTTATTAACTTGAAAAGATTTTGCACCCCCAATATGCTTGTCTTTGAGCGCAGGTGCCCTCAATATTTAAGCTGCACCTGCACATACATAAAGTTACTTGCGCTTACTGAAGTTATTTAATTTGGTTACATGTGGTCGTAGATGCTGAAGGAAGAACAGAGCAAATAAGAATGTGAGGAAGTAAAACCAAAAGTTCAACATTGTGAGAAATAATCTTTTTTGTTTTCTAGCAGAGGGTAAGCTAACATGAAGCTATAGCCAGCAGTTGGTTAGCTTAGCGCAAAAAACTGTAAACAGGGGAAAGAAATGTTTTATATCTTGTTTGATCTGTACAAAAACTAAAGTGTAAAACTGGACTTTTTTGGCTGCTCTCTGGCATCTCACTGGTTGCCTGGCAACTGCTCACAGCCGTGACATAGTTAAGATCATAATGCCCCACGAAACAATGAAATTTCATTTTTACACTTCAGTTTCTGTACGATTCAAAGAAAGAAGATATAAGGTGTTAATAAGTGAGCTTTAGCAGAGGTGGTAGGTGGATTTTGTAACCTTTGGTGAGAGCCAAGCTAGCTGCTCCCCCTCTTACCAATGTTTGTCCTAAGATAAATTAAGATAAGCTAAATTAAGTTAGGCTAAGCTAAGCTGCTGTTGGCTCTGGTTTTATATTTAATGGACAGACATATGAGTGGCAACAATCTTCTCGGGCCAAAACTCAAAATGCAGAGTAAAATGCATAACAGTACTATGATATGTGAATTCATTTTCCTAATTATAATTCTAAATAATTTCTTTCATGTGTTTGTTAGTCGGTTGCTAGTTAGCTAACACCTTATTGGTCAGTATTAGCTGCAATTGCTGATGTTATCATCCGTCTCTGACTCACAGGTTTGTTGGGTCCTGGAGAGACACTAAATGTCTCATTTGGGTCTTGAGCTGAAAAAACTTGGGGAGCCCTGCTTTTAATAGAGTCTGTAGTGCAGAACATCTAACTGGAGATGCATCTTTTCCTCTTGAGCGCCCTGCAGAGTATAAACAACCCTATAAACGCTGTATTATACTGTTGTCATGAACTAATAAACAGTTTTTATGTTACACCCATTCTCCAACTTTATATGCAATCAGAAAGTGTTTCACGGCCAGTTTAACTAATAAGATTAGTGCAACTGGATCTATAAAACTCCCTTCACTCATATTACCTAAAACGCCTGATTGAAGATTTACCTTCACCGAGTGTTTGTAACTCTGTCCCTGGTTGCTTTCTAGCAACAGCATCCGTCTGGAAGAAAGCGAATCTGAAGCTAAGGTCAGTGAAGCAATCTTCTCTATTTCTGCTGGCCGCAGATCAGTGGTGCCATTGTCCTGCCTCAGAATGTGATCTTAATCTGACCTGAATAGAGTTTTGTTTCACAGAGGACTTTCAACCAGCCAGACGTGAGACGCACTGCAGTAAGCTGCTTTTCCACTGCGAGGGCTGCAGCCAGAGGTTTCACAGCACTGTGATTCTGCTGGTCAACGGGTTTTACTGGTGTCTTTTATCTGTGCATTATATCACAGGGCATCCTATAATACTTTTTATTGGTCTTCCTGCCAGAACTTTATCTTGCGTTTGTAATTTTCTTTTACTGAGATTCCTTTGCAGCTCTTAGTGGATGCTAACAGCTTGAGAAATAAACATGTCTGTGCTAAAATGGAACCAGTCCATTGTCTCCTATTGGGAGAGAGAAGCAACTATTCTGTAATGATAGCTCTGACTTGGTGTGCTCAGCTATGCGAGCTCTATACTTGTACCAAATTATTCTGTCTGTTGGATCAGGTGCCAGTCAACTGGTTTTCGGATTATTGTATCTTACTAACCCTCTTATTTTGTCTCAGTTTTCTTCTTCTTTTAATCATCTTCCTCACTTTCACTGCCGTCTTTCTCACAGTATTTTGTATGTCTGCTTCCGGACATCCACACATGCAATGAATGAAACAGAAACACAGGAATGAATGGACAGACCGGTTTACGAGCACCGAGTGTGACGCTGGCGCTATGAGTGCAGTCCTGTGGCTCCAGGGATGTTATAGGGTCCGGTTTGATGTTGTCGCCCGGTCCACTCCTCACTGGTCGGCTGCTATGTAAAGAATGCTGGGTGTGCATCTCTATTGTCTGGTCAAAGGGTCGTCACTCATCTCATGTGACTCTCATCCATGAGCCGTAGCCACAGCTGGGTGAAGAGTTAGTTTCTTAAAGGGGTACTCAATCTATTCTACACATTAAGATCAGTTTACTTGTCCTGAGGAGTACTGGTCAGCTTCTTCTGTGGCTCTGGAGGAAGCTCTCCAAAGGCTGAGGCAATAATTCTGAAGATGCCAACATCATCCACCCTGATAATCTTGCTATAGCATGGCGGTGCATGTAAGATGCATGTGCTTGTACCTCCTTCAAACTTTGCTACTTTTCTTTAATCTGTCATTTGACAGATATGACAGAAATACTCTCATAGGCATTGGAAATTGACGATGTGAGGTGTCAGTTAAAGAGCAGTGGACCCTGAGACAATCAGCAAATGCTGGTGGCATCTTTCAAACATGTGGTCAGATTAGCTGGATGCACCACCGCGGGTGACTGCCCCAGGTGGAGAGGAGGTGAGCAGATAGGAGCCATGCTACTGCTGGGACTTAAAGCCGCTCCTGGCTAATGTCTGGCCAGGAAAATGAAACGGACGAAATGGGACATCAGAGACTGTTTGTGTCCATGCAGAGAGACCTGCTCCACAGCATCCTGGATCAGGCTGAGGGGTGGATTGGACTCCGAGCTAACAGGATGCAACACGCAAGACTCCAGCAGGACAAGGGGAGGAGGACTCTGTGTTTTTACATCAGTGATGCTTCATGCTCAAGTGTAATCAGAGTTGATGGGCACTGTTTTCCAATGTTGAACTTATGTGAAGATGTCGACCTTATCATCATCACCATCATGCAAATTTAAAAAAATGCTCTACAGAGTCACTTCCTGGTTGTAAACATGTATATATGTATTTATAATGTTTTATATTTTCACCCTACCCATTCTGAATTTAATTAATCATCTGTGCTGTATTTTGTGTCAATGATGAAGAAACTACAACTCTGATTTCATCATACAACACTGTGTTATTTATACATATACACAAAAAGGTTTTCCACATATTGTGGCTCCTCTGCAAACATCAATAACAATTTATACCTTTTTATAATTCCTTCACTGTGGAATTTCAGAGTGTAATGCATCATCTCATCCTCTGTTCACTCTTTTAGATTTTTTTTTTTTTTTCAGATTTCTTCACACAAACCATGAAGCTTGCCAACAATGTCATCCACAAACTGTTGGCTCACTTTAGGGGCATGGTCAAGGAATACAACTAACTGCAGGTTCCTTGTGTGTGTTGTGTGTGTGTGTGTGTGTGTGTGTGTGTGTGTGTGTGTGTGTGTGTGTGTGTGTGTGTGTGTGTGTGTACATGTCATTATTTTTCTGCTTTGCCCACTGAGATTAAGTTGTCATGAACTTTGTACACTTATCTTAACTATAACTAGGGACCAGTTTTTGATGATCACTCTAAAGTTTAAAATTTGTCACTTTAAAAGCTGGCAACTGAGGTTTTTATATTTTAATAATCAGAAATTTTGTTATCAAAATTTGTAGTTAATGTGATTTTGAGGTCTGTCTCCTTCTAGGCCCCTGTGGTGGTGAGGAGATTGTATGGCTCAGGTCCCACAGGCAGATTTTTGTCATCATATTCTGTATTTAATGCGATTCTCCTGTTCTGTTCTACACATACGATATCTATTGCACATCTGTCCATGCAGGGAGGGGAATCCCTCCTCTGTGACTCTCCCTGAGGCGTCTTACATTTTTTTCCCCTGTTAGAAGTGTTTTTGGGGGTAGTTTCTCCTTACTTCTTCGAGGGAAACAGGACAGGTGGTGCGGCACACTATACAGATTATAAAGCCCCCTGAGGCCCCCTGTGATTTGTGATATTGGGCTATAAAAATAAAATTTGACTTGACGTATTCCTTTGGCTACTGAGATATCTACCAAGGTGATACATTTGATATTCCAGCCAGCAGTCTCACTATTCTCAGGTTTCACCCTGATGTCTGCTTCCTCTCAATATTTCCCATAAATCTGCTGTACATTTCTGTATTAGCAGATGAAAAAAAATGTGCAATCTCTGGGAACCAGCTGGGATATCTCTCACTATATAAATAAATGTACGATTTAGAGTTGATGTGCAGTTTTATAAACTACTTTATAGGGCTGCATCATTAGTCGGTCGACTGAGATTCTTCCAGCGGAGCAGTCATTTTTTGTTGGTTTATTTTTTGCCAGTCAATGTGTATTACAATGACAGGATAAAACAGATGCATACAGACAATGCACAGTGAGAACATTTCAATGAGGAATTATAAATAAGAGAAATCCTAAATATATATTAGCTGGCGCATAGTTTCAGCTCTTGTTTTTCAGCTGCATCATAGTTTATGATGCAACAGCATGGCAGGGTGTAAACTGTACAAATTAAGTCTCTAAATCACACAAACTGCAAAACTAAATGTGATGGAAGCAGTAAAGAGTGATAGAAACAGAGCGCAGGTGAGGCACTGCAGCAGCCACTTCACCATGCAGAGCATGCAGGGCAGGTAACTCTTGTTTGTTTGTGCTTGTTTTTGCCACTGACAGGCTCAGATTGTTATTCTGACAACACTGAGAGACTTTAAGATACATTTTAACCAGAACCAGCTGTTTTATTGCTCACCAAACTAACCAGGCCCCCTTTGAAAAACTGTAATTTTTGCATCATCATTGTCAGCTTTATTGAAACTTAAAATAAATAAATAAATAAAACTCTCCAAAAGCATCTTGGTTCATCTTTCCACTATTCCAAAAGTCACCAGCTCTGGTTTGGTCTAAATAAACTCTTATTTCATGCTGTGAAAAAATGTGGAGCATGCAGGGCAGGTGATCCTGGGCAGCAGTTGCAGCCTGGGGAGGGATGTGCCGCAGTGCGCTGATTTTATACATTAAGTAAACAAGAATACAAACTTTTACTTTCTCTGACTGTGTGAAATTCTGATGTTTTCACTGTACTGATTTGAAAAAAAAAAGTTGAATATTCCAATTAAACAGCCAAATCTGATTTGACTGGAAAAAAATCTTAGTTGGGGAAATCCCTACTATTTTAGTAAAATGTTAATGTCTAACATTCTGCACCTACAACTGGTGTGAGTATATAATTACACTCATTTCTCAAATTAACAGTAATCTCAGAGCTGAAGATATCCAGGGTTAAGAAATCCAGGTATTAGAAATGACAGCATCTTTAGAAATATTGAATATAAAAGTCAAGTTATCCCACTTGAGCTCTGGCCCTGCGTGTGTGAGCGGTGTTGTGTCTTCTCTTGCGGGGGGTGCAATATTTTGCTTCAGGGCTGCCACTTCCTTTGATGCATGTTTGCAGTTTATGTTGTACATACAGTGTGGACGCAGCAGACGCGGCCACATGCATTCCTTCGTACCCTGTGGCAGCCTGAATATAGTCCTTTAATGGCAGGAAGAGCTCCACCCTTTTAAGTACAAAGTCCCAGATTTTATGAATATGTTGGATACTGTATGTACTCGTTTCAGTTGGAGAGCCTTAATTTCATGTCTCATGTGTCAACTTTGTGACCGTCTGTTGATGATTGTGATGTTTCGTTAAGTACGAGCTTGCTGTGCCAAAATATTTCCACATGGCGACTTGTTAACTGCGAAACGAAGAGGAAAACACACAAAAAAAAAACCTTGAAAATTGAGATGCTGAAATCACTGCAAAAACTACATGATCAACATAATAAAATGTGGTAATTTAGACATTCACAGCAGCTGTGACGACTGGGAAAGTAAAGGCTATTTAGCTTTGAAAGGGGAAGACCGTTGTGAGATTAGTGAAAAGACTCTGGATTAACCTAACCTCATGTGTCCACAACTGATTGACACCTTGTGGACACCTCGTGCACCAAAATTTTCATAAACAATATTATTGGTTGCCATGAAAATACAAGGATACCACAGGGGATTCAGATAATTGGATGACAACCTATTCGACCACGAGTGTTTGCATGAGAATAGAGGTTGTCATCCAATTATCTAAATCCCCTGTGCAGGTGTGAGAGATGTGACCAAATTGAACATGAGATAAATGCAATGTTATTTTTAGTTCACATACATTGACAGTAAATGAAGAAACGCTCAAACCAGCAGCTGCGACACTTACATCTGTCTTCTTTATGTGGTAAAAGATAAATAATAGACGTCATTTACAAATCAGTAATTTTACCTCACAGAACACAGAGTTGTAGGTTTACTGCTACCGTGATCGGTTACAGGCCTGGTTCCAGAACAAAATGACAAGGAGTGCATCTGATATTAGTCGGTCAGTGTGTGCTATTAGTTACAGCGCAGAACGGTGATGAAAATAGCAGGTGTTACGGGTTTGAGTATGGTCCCTGATGAACAGATTACGCTGGAACGCAACTGGAAAGAGAAAACAGTATTACAGGGTGAGTCCATCACTGTTCTTTTCAAAATGAAATGTCCTTTCAAATGGAAACGTGCACTCAGTCATTACAAAAAGCAGTGACGTAGGTCACAGCGCTGATGCCCTCCCCTCTGCACTCCTCCACACAGAGGAAAGGAGTCCGATCCTCTCGCATTCTGCTCTTAGCTTTAATAGTCTAAGAAAACAAAATAAACAAAAACAAAATAAGACAGTCTTTGCTGTAAAACACACTTCAAACTCATCAGAAACAAAACTAAACTCACCAATAAATCCTTAATCCACCACGCTATTGTGGCGCCCCACTGGCTCTCTGATGCCCAACCTCCTTCTCACTACACCTCTCCTCTCCCAGCCTGCCATCTTCTTCATCCGTGGAGTCAAGAGTCCTGATTGGAGCTGTTGTAGATCAGCTCAGTACAGTATTCCCTGTTGTCAAGATAGCCGCCATTGGTCTGTTTGGTTCTGGTTTGGCTGTGCTCACTGAGAGGCTGCTGAGCCCGGCTCAGTTTCCTGCAGTGTGAACATCTCCCATCGACTCTCCCCCGTTGCTCCGAGCTGCAGGTCCAGCCAGACTCTGCAGAGTTTGTGGACACCACGGATGCATGGCCTCAAGATTAATATTATAACTGAGGGGTGCAATGCATGCTTTTGCACCCTCGTATTCAGGCCTGTTCATTTAGTTTGTTTGTGTTATTGTGTTATTGTGAAAAGGTAAGCTCAGATTCAGCAAAGTCACAACACACAAACAAACTAACATATCAAGACAGCAACTCCAGTGTTCTGCGAGGTAAAGACACAGATTTTGCTCGTGGGTCTGGTTGGTTTGGAGTCGTGGTTTTCTGTCAGAAAAACCTCTCAGACAACAAAGTAAAGCTGTGAAAATATTCTAAATGTAGTAAACTTGAACTTTTAAATTTCCTCCCTGTCTTTTAAATTTTGTTGCTGACCCTGTCCACAGCAGTTTATTGATTACCATACGTTAAGACTATTCGCAACACAACTATAAAACAGTGAAACATGGCCGACTAAATTGTCACCAAGTTGCCAGTGAAGTGCTGCTTAGCACAAGTTGCATTCTTTGCTGATGTTGCAGTAAAACAAGCGAAAGAGTTAAACAAAACTAGAAAATGGCTAACAGCAAGAATACGTTTTTCTGCGATTATTTACACGACAACATGGAAGTGGTGAAACAAAGACATATGATCGGCTGAACTTTGCTCAACTTTGAGTCGTAGTACCTTAAGCCTGATGCACATCCGAACTATCCCTTTAAGGAGCTTTTTTTTTTTTTTTTAACATTTGCAGCGCCTCTGCCAGCCTTCTTTGTAGCCACAAGTTAAGAGTTCATGGATGGCCTGGCTTGACCGGAAGAGTTGACCACAATGGCCTTTAAATCGTTCCAGAGAGAACGGCTTCATGCTTGTTTTTAAAAAAGTGAACATATCACTTTAAATTTGGCACACGTTACCTGGTCTGATATGCACCATAGAGGAAAGTTTGACATGCATAAAAGCATATGCATAAATATCGACTGTCTAGGAAATCTTTCCAGGAACTGAAGCACTGTGCATACAGCTGAGAGTGATGCTGCTGTTTGCTACGTACGAGAACGCACAAACATACATGTTCACATAGCCTGTGCAGAACAGAGCGAGCATTTCATCCGGTGTGGGGGCCATATTTTTGCATCATGTAGAAAATATGAGGACTTCATGCCGACTATCACTAATCATGTGAGGGATGGAGCCTCTCATACAGAAGGTGCTTTCGATGTTTATGTGTCGGAACGTAAACAGATGAGAGAGTCAACAGGCCAGGCTTAGGGTAGAGGAAGGAGTTAAAAGGCTCATCTTTCATCTCTAGTTAAATGAAGCCTTTTGATGGATGTTTTCTGTGAAACGAGCCTCAGTGATGCCTTAGTGAGTGCCCTTCATAAGGCTGAGCCCCGGCCCTACACAGGCCTGCTGTTCTAGTGGGAGGCAAACACGGGGAATTCTCAAAAGTCCATCTGTCTCTTTCTGACCTGTTTGGATTTCTGCAGGAAGTTCAGCGAGCGAATATAGGTGTGACTGTACTATGATATTAATGAGTTTTGTAGAAAGGCCCCATTCAAAATAGGCCCTGAAAAAAAAGAGGAAAAAAACAGGGGGCCCCACCGGGATTTCAGTTGAGCTCGCATCCTGCCTGCCTCTCAGAGAAGGAAGGAGTGAAATCAAATTTTATAAATTGCACACTTATCTTCTATTTCAGTTGCTGGAACCAGAAACAGAACAGGACAAATGTCCACGTGCCAGTTTTTTTTTCTCTTTTTTATGGCTGGAATAACATTTTCTCCCATAACCGGAAGCAAAAACCCAGGAATATAGAAGAAAAGTGCGCATAAACTCAGAAGAGAAGATATAGGAAATAGACATAGACAAATAGAAGTGCCCAGAGGCATTTTTACAGACTCCAGCTTTAGACAAGCCTGTCATTAAGGTTTGGTTTTACTGGGACAAGTGTGGCGGTTTAAGCCAGGAGGCTTCATACGAGACAAGGCTGCATAAGACTGAGTCCTTCCCTGTTGGGAAATGACAGTGGCCTCCGCCTGGTTGCAGGCACCAAAAATACACAGCTGGGGATGGCTAAGCATTGGGTTTGGAAACGTATATATAAAGTTAATTATTGTATATGCTCAAAGAAAAATATAGTAGGCTGTAGCTAGCTACTAATTTTCTCCCTGTCTCTTGACTATTAGACTTTCTGTAACAAGCGCTCTCCATGTACGGGGGGGATTATGTAATTGTATTTGTTTAGTCGCCTCTTGTACCATTTTTTCCCCTCACTGTGTTTAAGGTCATATATGTTCCGTTCAGCTGAATGATGGTTTTCTCTCCAGAAATCACTTAGTTGCACAAATCCAGAGCTTCTTCTCATATCTAAACCTCAAATGACTGATTCTGCAGCATGCATTGTGCGCCTGCAGCCACCAGAGGTAGCATTGTTCCTCTGTGGGTCCGTCACTCTCAAGCATTACATGAATTTGCAGTCTGAGTGTTCAGAAATATCAAAGAGAAATGTACCCTTTGCAAAATCTATTAAAAAAGAGGAGGCTTCACTGCAATATTTTCATCTCATTGATATAGCAGTTGTTAAAGTTTCCACAAAAAGTGGAACTTGGGATTATTTAAAGTCGCTACTTTTGTCATTACTTAATTAGCATCTTTCCAAAGGTTTTGAACAGCAAAAATTAAACATAAAATGTAATAAATTTAATAAAATCCTTGTATTTTATTTATTTATTTTTTTTTTAACTACTTAACATTCCAGTGTGTATTATTTAGGGGGAATCTCTTGGCACACTGTAAATTAAAATCATACAGAAATTTTGTGGATTAAACTCAGCAACTTAGCATAAATATATGAGTTTTATTTATTCAAGATAACTAAACTTAAAATTTCTAGTATTTATTTTCAGAACATGTCAGAACTATTAAACAAAAGTTTTTCTAACTTGAAGTCATTTTACTTGAAATGATAAGTTAAATGAATGTACTCGGCAGAGTTCAATTAAATCATTATCAAATTAAGTTTCTAAAGAAACATGATCAGCAGACTTCCCAGCATGCACTGTGTGAGAGACGAACACTCGCCTGAAGTTTGAAGAAAACATATGAGAATTCAATATTGTGTCTCTAATTAACGGCATCACTGTGGTGCTAATGATGGTAAAGCTCACCCTCGACTGTAACATTGCAATTATGCAACAGTTGCCAACAAAATAAAAGACACAATCAAAATATATTCACATTGTGGGTCAACTGGCTCTCAAAATAAATTTAAAAAAAAACTTCTGCTTGTGTAATCTCTCTTTCCCTGGAAACACATGTGGTCTGACTAATAACTGGAAAACTAATCTAGCAAGTAAGTCGACCCTTAGTAACGACCAAGCAACAGAAATATTTCTGGTTCCTGTTGAGTCAGCAGCCAGCTTGAGCTAACGCTAATGCTTTATAGAGATGTGGGATTTCCCAGACTGAATAAATACCACACATACAAACACAAAACTGGTTTGCTCACTTGATCTTGCTGTAATTAAGAAATCTGCTGAAACATATTTCATGGATAGATTTTGCTACCATGATGGCAAACTTCACATGTATTTTTAAGCTAGTAGCACCTCTCAGAGTCAGAGTTTCCTTGTGATAAAACATTTCCAGTAACTCCAGAGCATCAGGGGTCAAAATATTTTGAAAAAAAAAAAAAAGATAGATTTCCAAAATGCTCAACATGTTCTGTTTCAAAAACATGTTCACTGCGGTCACAAAACTGTTTGCTCTCTAACTTGTTGCATACAACCGAGGCCACATCTGTATTAAAGTGGTGGTGCAGCAGCAATCAAACAGCATCATAAATTATATTCATTGAAGAACGCTGATTTTAATTCGTCTGTAAATGTTACTTAAAAAGCTGCAAGAAATAGTTTAAGAGGTCATATTGGTTTTCATGAATAAAAATGTCTCAAACCACTCATGTTGTTTGTGAGAACTGATGTTTCAAAGTGAGAAAATGTAAAAGGAGATCAAATTTGTTTGTAATGTTCGTCAGTATGACATTTTTTCAGAAGTACAATAAAATTAATATCAAGTTCATTCGACAAGAAAAATGTATATGTTTTGAATCATTACAAAATGACCTTATCTTACCTTGTTACAGTGTGAGTAAAACATTCAGAGAAGATTCAAATGAGCTCTGAGCAGTTTTCTAAGTTTGAATCTCTGGTTGTGATGCAGTGGGTTTGTTGGTCAACAAAAGACACACATCTTATTCCTCCTACACTTCCACCTCCACCTTTGGGTTTGTGCATTTTACGTTGTGGCGTGGGCAGACCAAACTCTCTCTCAGAGCCTTCATTTACCTGCGTCCAGGAAAGGTTGGAGCCAGAGAGAGAGAGACAGAGAAAGGGTGTGTGTTTGTTGTGCTAAAAATGAAAAGACAGGAAAGGAGGAGTGCAACAGCATCAACAAAATTGGCTCGAATGAAAGGAGGTCGCGTTATAAAATGAGAGATAAGACATATGTTTAATTAGAAAGGAAGCGAGTGACAGATTAGAGGAGCAGGAATAACAATGTGGGGAGATAGAAGCATCAGATCAGCAGGATTGAGAGGGTTACTTCAAAAATGTATTCTGATACAATTACTAATTCCCTGTTAAAAAATGTAATCAGTAACCTAATTCAATCAGTACAATATTAGTAAAGTAAAGTAATGTACTTTGATTACTTTCCATTACTTTTTGATTATGTCAAACCCAAATCTGGTGAAATTGTTTAGCCTAATATAACATTTTATTTTCATTGTTAGGTTTATTAATTGTTTGTCCAGCTATTATTTTCTTTGTTATATGCCAATGCATGTTTAGATTAATAGTAATAATTATACACATTTAAATGTACTTTGTTACGTATGCCATTCACAGTTTACACTCAAACTTTATGTAAACTGCCATAAACTTGATTGTGTTTTTACCCCCAACAGTAAGTAAGCAGTATTAGCAGGTTAGCTAGTTATCTGGATTTTTATGTAGCTAACATTAGCAGTTGGTCTGTGTAGCTAATGTTAGCAGTTGGTCTGTGTAGCTAACATTAGCAGTTGGTCTGTGTAGCTAATGTCAGAAGTTGGTCTATGTAGCTAACATTAGCGGTTGGTCTCACCTGTAAATGTTTCTTTAAATTAGACGTTGAGTGCTTGGATGATGTCTTTGTTTTAAAATGTATTTTAAAATTATAATCCTCCTAATAAGCCCCATTTTTACTAAATGTATAATTCGATTACGTCTTTTTTTTCTGTAACTGCAATGGAGTACAGTTACCTTTTTTTTTTTTTTTTAATTCGAATTTCGTAATCCTGTTACATGCAATCCGTTACTCCCTGAGCCTGAAGATCAGTCATATAAAAGTGACAAAGAGCACATGAGAGGCAGCACTGTGCCCTTCTTCTCCTCCTCCAGACCTTGGAGCAGCTAACCATGAATCCAGCTTTTGTGATGTAACAGTGTATTGACCCTTGGAGGGGCCCCAGACCAAAAGAGGGTGTTTACTCGAACACGCAAGGAGCTCTAAGCGTTTCACAGCCTCCTGTTCTGCGAAAGGGCCAGAGCGTTCGTTGACTGCCACTGGAAATGGCACTGGAATGGCCCCGTCTTTTTGGCTCCCTCCCTCCCACAGAAATAACAGAGGCACATAGAGACTGTATTCAATGTAAGTATAAGTCACTGCAGCTCGGTCACATGTGCCAGAGCCACAGATTAACATGGCTCTGTGTATAGTGGGAGTCCAGTCCAACACAAAGCAAGTCATGAGCTCTGAGGGATTGTTTGTTTGGAGGAGAATCATGCTGTCTGTCATTAGCGTGGACACTGCTTTTCCATAAAGACCATTTCACCAATTTTACTGTAGATAGTGTATTATCACCACATACAGTGAGAGGATCACAGGGGCAGCTGATGTCAGGTCTTGAGTTTTGACAAGAGGTTAAACATCCCCAGACAGACAGGCTATAAAAAATGGCTGATGAAATATAGAATAAAAGTTTCTTCAAATAATTTTCTTTATTCTTTCCACTAAGTACTCATCTGTTGAACCAGGGATAGAGGTTGGAGAGGAAGAT
Source organism: Lutjanus argentimaculatus (assembly GCA_034769285.1). Taxonomy (NCBI): domain Eukaryota; kingdom Metazoa; phylum Chordata; class Actinopteri; order Lutjaniformes; family Lutjanidae; genus Lutjanus; species Lutjanus argentimaculatus. The sequence goes on along the minus strand of JAWZSL010000005.1, from coordinate 32,163,628 downwards.
GCAGAATATTGTGCTACATCATGTAGATGCAGGATGATGTTTAAAAAGTGCACTTGTTATTTTCTCTAAATTTGCTTATTTACGCATCCAGCAGATGCAGAGCAACATTATCATTTGTCATGTTTGTGGCATGTCATGAGTGTGAGTCCAATATTCACTCTCATAATCTAAAGAATATTTGGGAAGCAGGACGCATTATTTAGGGATAATGCCCTTTGAGGTGTCCATTATCAGGAATTAATCAGGAACTTTTTTTTGTTTTCTTTTGTTTGCATTTTTATGCATTTTGCATTCAAAATCAAAAGTTTTTCACAAGCCATAACTTTGTTTCCCTGATAATATCTGAGGGTTTGTAACAGTCATTAGCATCCCAACAGGTTGTTATGCAATGGCGGACTTGCAAAGGCAGACCTCTCTCCCGTAAAGTGATGTTTTGGTGGAACATTCGCACGGGAGTGGTGACATGCCCGGGCCTCAAAATGTCTAAATTACTGCAAAAAAGAAAGGTGAAAGCTGCTAACTTGTTTACATTTGTACCGTTAGCTGCCTTTTTTTTTTTTTTTTTGCCATTTTTCATGTTAGATACAGGCTGTGTATTCATTTAGAACAGTGACATTTTCAATAGATCTACTTAGTTTGTGTCCAGTCTTAATTTTAGCAATAGCTAATTCCCCTTATATTGTGCAATTCAGTGACTACAGTTCTTTGTAATCAGTTTTTGATTTTTTCATCTAATACTGTTTTCACAAATTCACAACTGCTCCAAGTAAGAAAATCCGCCTGTACTGGAAGTGATTAGCTCGCTGCATAACTGTGCACCTACATGCGTAGTGATTGCAGAAGACTAACAGCTCCTAATCAGCGCTAAACACCACGTACTGAGTGCTGAGGCTGATGGGAATGCCATTACTGATGCATGTGGATATATTTAAAAGTTGACCTCATGATGGTGCAATAGAAACAGTCAGTGGATCACCAAAACCATTAGGATACATCATAAGGGAATTACGAATGTCTGCACCAAATTTCATGGAAATCCGTCCAATAGTTGTCAGGACATTTCACCAAAAGCCAAAAGTGTCAACTTGAAGAACTGAGGATGAAACTGGAGGAGTAATTCCAGCGAGGAGAAATAAGGAGTTAACGTTATACATAATTTCAGTTGAAAGTAAGGGAAATCCTGGATTTACATTTCCACAAAAGTGACTCACAGAAAAGCCTTCATTCCCGAAACTGGAATTACTTCAAGTACGCATCTGTCACTAAAGTAATTCATGCTCTATCCTGCTAAGTCTCAGTTTAACTTGACCAATACGTGACCATAGTATATACAATTATGACTAAATAGCATTACAGTCGTTCTATACGGCTGAAAAGTGGCATTTTCAAGTTGATTAATGTACTCCTGAGTATTTTGTAAACGCCAACAGTAAAATAATTTAAAAACTAAATTAACAAATGAATAAATAGCATGGTCAGAATACTGGGGCATTATACCTCGATGCACGTGCTGAAAGGCATAAATCTTCTGTGTCGTTCACTGGATGAGAGAGTGGAAACCAGCAAAAACTCACAGCAAAGACAATGTGAGGCAGGACGGTGGAAATGTGCAATAAAAGCACTTACAGTTACAGTGATGTTATGGAACAAGCTGCTTTTTGCTGTCCAAGAGCTGCAGTTATTCATACTGTGCTGTAATTATTTCCTAAAACTTTTGATGATGTACTACTCGCCTCCGAGCTTGCATCTGTTTTAATGCTGAGTTTTTAAAAAGATCATTTCCAGATCCTAACACTTATTGAGTCATAAAACTATTCGACAATGTTTTACAAGAAGGAAATTATGCAGATGTAATTTGCTGACTGCAGGCCTACACAAACAGTCTTTGTGTCTTTTATATCATAATATTCTCAGCTGGAACAAAAATGAAATTACTGCTGCCATTACCTATTTGGTTATCAGGCATGGGGTGATGAAATATTTGGACGACAATGACAAAAAAAAGTTCACGTCCTCTTCAAATTAGTGCAATTGTAGTGCTTTTAATCAACTAAAATGTTTTATCATTCTCCAGTTCAATAGTCCTCAGTCCCTTCAACAGATGTCTTTGTGGGCACATCATGCTGGGCTAACCCTCCACACCCAGCAATTCTCCCTGCGTTCTCACAGAGTTTCAACATCCCAAACGTTGGATTCTGCTGTATCATTATCATTTATACACTCTCCCAAGGACATGCCTTCATGCATTCCTCTGGAAACATGAAAATACTTCTCTTATTTTACAACAACAACACAAAAACAAAGGAGGAATGATAGATCTGAGAAGGAGAAAAGAGAGAGAAACATTTAAACCGTTAAATGCTGTCCAGGAATTTACTGTAGGTTCTGAGGAACTACACTAAAATAAGCCAAAAGCACAGTGACCAGACGTCTGCAGCTGGTCCAGCACACAACTAAACAGCCCCAGTTCAACAAGGGTGCAAAAGGACACGTTTCACCTTCAGTTTAATATTTTGCACTCTCCATAATTAATTTTATGCAACAGTTTTTGCACTACAAAGTGTTTCACAGATAAAAAGAAAATTGGAAAAGAGATGAGCCATTGTACGCATACGTCTCCTTCATTAATATGGAGTTATGACCGACCAGTCTGTGTGTAGAGGTCTGTATGGTTATACTGTAGCAGTCTGGTGTTGTTTTCTGGAAAGCACTATGCTGTGGTACAGCACATCTCAGAGACTGCAGATTTATTAACATAGCCGTCCTGCCACCTTCAGATGAAAATATGGTCAACCTAAACAAGAGTAAACAGCTAAGCTAGCAGTTGCGTGAGGGTTAAGCTAGGTACAGCGGGGTTAACTTTACTTTGCAAGGCAGCTGTATACACAAGGTCACACGAGAATCCATCTTGCCAGGCTTCAAGTTATCTGTTTGTTTCTGCACCAAAGGTGGTGCAGCCAATTGGCTCTTTTGAGGGACTACTGGCAGCTACGGGTGTGGTTTTAGGTGTGATGCCAGTGAGAACATGGAAGCGATTCATCTCGAACAATGGCAGCTCCTGAAGAGTTTAGTATAGATACCACAACAGCATCAGTTATATCACAACTGGAGAGTATTTCTTCATTGAAACAAGAGCAAAGAACGATCCTGACAGCTTTTCTCCATGGAAAAGATGTTTCACTCTTCTCCTAGCCAGCTTCGGCAAGAGTTTGATCTGATTGGTTGAAGTTAGCCTTTGTTAGACATGAAAGACAGATGGTTCATCGAATCACCTGCCAAGTGTTCTTTGAAAGTGCCTGCCCTTTTCCAAGTTTCCAGTTTCTCAGGACGACTTTGGAGATGGTTCTGTGCAACAAACCATCTGGCGTGTCAGGTTAGTAAACATTCACAGTGACAATACTGCTGCCTTCAAATGGAACTCATATACTTTGAGTCCAAGTGATTAAATCGTTAGAACAGAACACGACGCAATTGCAACATGTACACCAAAACTCTGTGTTGCTAGTAGCTGCCATAGCCACTAACAGTTTAGCAAGCCAGCAAGCTGGTAATGTAACGCAGGAAATGCAAAGGCATAATGAAAAGATGAGGCTGCTCCTCAACATGTTATAAAATTACAGAGGAAAAAAACACCAAAACTTACCGTCCACGAAAAAATGAATATTCATTGCCTCCGCCATTTCTGAAAATGTTAGCAAACACGTCACAACTTGTGAATGTGGAAGTTTCAAAAAATGTTGAATGAAGAGATTGTGAATACCACCAGAGCGAGGTGGCTGACATGCTGATGTTTAGTAGGTAATATTTACGAGGGTCACCATCTTAGTCCAGTTGTTGTTAGAATGTAGCCCAGTATGGCTTCCCCCCTCTCACTATGCTAATGCCCAGATGGCCTGCATGCTGTAAACCAGCAAGGTGGAAAGTGGGACAGATGACATCTCCTAAAGCCAGCGCAGTTTGGCAGTAGTTTGATCTAGAAAATAAAATTAAAGTTGTATGTAGACTGTGTCAGAATTAACTGGCATATAACCACTCAGCTTGAACAATGCGTAACCACATTCAGCACAGGCACAAGATATGCCTCCATTCAACTTTGTTGAAGGTAAAGGCTCCTAAAAGTTAATAAAATATATTGAGTCTGTTATTAAAAATATGATTTGGTTATTGAATGAGATTAATGGATTCAAATGGCTCTTAAATGCACACAATACTTTTTCGGACAATGTTTTAATGTGTTTAGATTAAGATCAGTTATGACTGTTTTCTTACTTTTAGACTAATTGACTAGTCTAAATAAAACTTTCCATTCAAGAGACAGAGAAAAAGAAAGATGGTGTAATCCAGGGACATGGAGACCATGTATCACAACAATTAGACCTTGGAGATGGGTGCAGAAAGCAGCTAAGGGCAAAGTGCAGCTCTCAGATTAGAAACCATAAGAATTGAGGGGTGAGAGGAGCAATGGGTGCTTATTTGTCCGGGAGAAAATAAGCACACAGTCTGATGGAAACATTATATTCACCTTATCCTCCACCCATCCCACTTACTGTGTGAGGGTTTAGCAGCGGCCTGGAAGATGTCTGTCTTTTATACCTAAATACACTGCAGGTATAAACCTAAGTATTATCATTACTAGTATTTATTTTGGCTAGGGAGCTGAAACAACAACATAATCGTCAGTCTGGCACGAGGATGAGAGTGTGAAGGGTCCCTGTGTTTGTCTAGCCAGAGAGGAGGCAGAACATTTATATGTGCGCTGCTATGCTTTATTAACCATTATTATGCTAAATTACTGTCTGAATGATGTTGACCACGTAGTGCCCAGTGTCAAACTCAATTTTCACCATACTGACACTTCACCTTGAGCCACCACATTCACTTCGAACTCCCACTTTGGTGCATCTCATGCACCACCCATTCTTACACCATACCCACTTCAGAGGGCACTGAAACGCTAAATGAGCAGGCGAAGGCTGCCAAAATGAACATTTGACAGTCAAGAAAATACCAGTTTGTCACAGAATTGCAACTTTGCACAGTCATGAAAAGTCACTTTAGCTGACAAAGCTACTTTTCCCATGTTTTTCTGGCTTTTGATTCAATCACTGCTGAATCACATAGCTTTGATTTTTGATGGGAAAGTAGCTTGTTTTTTATATATGCTCCAAAGTTACAATTTAAGGCCATTAAGTTCAACTAGGGGCATGTTTATGGGATGCGGTGGATTCTTTAATATTTTTCAAACTACATGGAGGGAGGACCCTGGTGTCAAGATGATGGAGGACGAGTGGGAAAAAGCACAGAGAAAGGTTTCTCTCACCAAGTAGCCTACTTAAAAGTGATCTAAAGTCCCCTTCTAAAAGGACAGATTTATTTATTCCTACCACTATGGGCTGTGTGGTTTGGCTTGGTTCTGTACAGAAGCACAGATTCAAAAACTTACAGTATCCAAAAAAAATCCCATCTGCCAACCAAACTCTGTAATAATATTTAATAACAGTGACAAGGTTTGCAAAAGGTCTTTTGAAACTGTTTTATTAGAGACAAATGTCAAAAGATGAATATTCAACATGTCAAACTTGTTTGGAATATCACATAAAACAACTTTAGTGAGTCAAAAAAGGTTTTGCAAAATCTTAATGACAAATTTTTATGCCTGGCAGAGAACATGTAATGGGTTTTGTGTGTGGTGCTCCAACAGGGCTGGAGCTACTGTTCACAGCTAAGTTGCTTTGGCATTAGCTGTGCATGCAGATGCCATGACCCATAGCTCCCTCAAATTTTGCAACCTTTATCTTTTAATTAGTTTTTTCAGCTTATTGTTTGAAACATGTATCACCTGACAGAAATACAGTCGTTGGCACTGGAAAAGGAAGCGTGGGGTTGAAGTAAAGAGCAGCGGACCTTGATCAACAATTTAGCCCCCAACCAGATCAGCTGGATGCAGCACAGTGGACCACCAAAAAAGGAGTGGAGGTGAGCCAGACAAGAGCCATAGCCATGTTAACCCAACTTGCTCCTGGCTAATATTCAACCAGGAAACGCAAGGGACTCAAGCTGGCCAAGCAGCGGGAAACATCTTACAGAGGCTCCAAAACATCCCGAATCAAGCTGTTGAACTAGCAGATGAACCTTTTCTGAGCTGATGGGATGCGACACGCAAGAATCCAACACGATGAGGGGAGGAGGACTCTGTGTTTACATCCATGATGCTTCATGCTCAAACGCAGTCAAAGTTGATGGACAGTGTTTTCCAGATGTTTAACTCTTAATGTGCAGATGTCCAACATATTATCATCATCATCTTGTTCTTGTTGCTGCTGTTTACTTTCAACCTGACACAAATTCAAATAATGCACTACAGAATTATTTCCTGGGTGTGTATATGTAAATAAATGTATATGTTGCTTTTTGTTTTTTGTTTTTTTTTGTTTATGTTTTATGATGTTCTACTTTGAGCCACAACTCTTGTTTGTTTGTTAATTCGTTCAATGTTGTTGATCGATCACCAAATTGGAGCATTCAAGGTCCACTAACCAAATGAGAGAAGCAGATTTCACTACAAAATCAACCGTAACTTTCTTAATTCTGAGCCAATTTTCATGAAATTTGGTTGGTTATAAATCTGATAAATTTTAATCTTCTGAAAAGCCACAACTTCCATGCAGCCTCCAACTTTTACACAACATCAAGAGTAAATTACTTGGAATTTCTTCTTTTGTGAGATTCTCCAGAAATGTAGCGTTTTATATGTAATATACTGATATAAAATAACCTGGTTGCTTGTAATATTCTAAATAAATAGCACTAAAAAGAAGTTTGGGCCCATTCATTGTTTCCTTGTTACAGTAAAAAAAAAAATAATAATCAGAACTAATAAAACAAAGCCACAGAATTTAAATTTTGTGCTATTTTTCATTCATCTGACTTGATTTAACAGGCGTTATGCTGTTGAGTGTGATTAGTCTTAGGGAGTAAAGGTTTGGGTGGGCTCTTACATTTGAAAATGGCTGATCTAGATAACAACACTTACACAATATCTCTGGCAGTTGTGGTGGCATTGCAGTAGGTGCTTCACCATAAGATAAGATCAGATAAGATCAGATAAGATCAGATAGATAAGATAAGATAAGATGAATTATATTAATCCTAAAAGAAATTCATCTGTTGCCTTGCAAAGATCTGAACTCTAATGAATGTACTTTATGACTGGACTAGTCACATAAAAAAGCTGAAGAGGTCTGGAAAGAGCTTTTTTTTACTGCTTTTAATTTAATTTTATACTAACAGTCAATTCTGTCACCAACACATTCCTTGTGTGATTCTTTTGGGCCTGTCTCTTTGAATAAAACATGTCTTCTTTTATTTACTCTATTTAAAATAAAGCAGTTCTATCCCTCTGCAATAAGATAACTAAATGTCCTTCAGAATGAAAAGCCTCTTCATACACTGATCCAGCCCTTTGACTGCAGGAATGAACCTGGCATGAGAAACACAGAATGACAAGCATTTTTCAGTCGCTATTTCTGCTCTTTTACATCATATAAGCCTTCCTATTGCTTGCCAGAGGAAATGAAATGTTTATTATATAGCCCTGAGGGCTTTTGCAGAGAGAGTTTTGGTGGACTTAAAGAAAGGATAAGCTTTTCCCCTCTCCCCTCCAAACTTGGCTGCCTCTCGTGGCATATGAGAGGCAGGAGGTAGAGGTAGGGTCACAGAAATAGTACGGGAGAACCAGCATGAGGAATGAAAGAGCAGGAAAGAGGCGGTAAAGGGGTTAAGATTGGCAGCAAAGTCGGAGATCTGCCAATCTCCTGCATGGGTCTACGTGATCTGCTGGATTTCAAGAAGGACATCTGCCCAAATAAGCCCTTCCACTCACCTGGGACAGCTCTGCAGCACGTAAAAGCCTCCTGACCTCCCCGCTCGGAGGCTTTAATTTGTATGGATGGATCCTAAATCTGTTCAATCTTTCTCTTATCCTACAGAGGTTTTCATAAACAGAGGCCAAGCTGATAGACTTGGAAATAAATGCATTTAAGGGGAGTCAACGAATAAGGTTTACCTGAGGGCTTGTTTCGCTACAGGAAACCCAATTTATTTTCCTCAATAGCAGATTTGAAAAATTATAGTCTTCTTATCTGTAAACCTATGAGATATGCTGGAGCTGTCATTAATGGAAAGCCCAGTGCTTCAGGCGAAGAGAGGTACAGTAAGCCACGTTTTGCTGTGTAAGGATTCTTTAATAAGAAGAAATATTCAGCCTGGCCATGCTAACAGTGTCACCGTCCGGAGGAGGAAGTTATCTCACTGGTGTGGACAGGACACGGGGTCATATGGCCCCATGACTTGTGTCTATAGGAAAATTCTCCAATTTCCTGCAGTCACTGCGGCCGCAGCGAGTCGGATAATATCCCGCTATCAGAACCATCTGAAAGTGATTCTCAGGCACAGCCACTGGCCTGGAACAGTTTTGCTTTACAGGACAGTTAACGGCAGAAATTCACACACACACACACACGTTTTTTTTTATGTACAGTGTGGTTGCACACAAATATACAAGCTGCATTTTCTGTATGTCAGTGTAGACTGCACACACATAGTAGCATCTACCCGTATTAACCAACCTGGTATCCAATCCTTTCGTTCAGTTTCATTTGAGTGAATACTCATATTAGGGGCGCCCACGACTAAAGATTTTCCCTGTCGACTAGGAGTCCTTAGTTTAAGCAGTTAGCTGACTAGTAATTGCATGCTTGTGATATTAATTACTTATTTAAATATATTTTTTGGAGGGGTGGCATCAGAAAGCTACAAGTCTCATTCTGCAAAACACAGGAATAAATACTGAAAAAAAAAAAACACTCGTGGATTCTCCCCATGCTTGTGTGCATGCGTCCAGTTTCACCCACCGTCAAAAACGTTTATGCGAGGTCAAGTTTCCTGTCAGGGCAAACTGCAGAAACTGACTGTAACTTGTACTCTGTCACAAAGCTGACCTTTACCTCTATAATGGATGATGTATACTTACAAATTAACTTTCTCCTCTCCTTTCCTTGCCTGTATCTGCCGTGTTCTCATAGTTCCTGGAGTCAGAGTCCTGGTTGGAGCTGCTGTAAATTATCTCGGTACTGTATTCCTGGTGGTCAAACTAGCCTCCATCAGTCTCAGAGGCAATGTCCCACTTCAGGTAAACAAGCCCTGTCTCAATACCAAGAACACCAAGTTTGGACATGCGTACTTTGCAGTTTGGACAGTTCGACAGAGGACGGGAGGATGCAGGACAGCTAGCAGCAGTGTGCTGGTAATTGACTTACGTGCTCAAGAGAAACGGTCCATGTTGTAACAGTCCCTTGATACTTGCTCTCAAATAGAGTTTGACATTTGTTTTTTTTAAGACTAATGGATAAATGAAATCTTGCTTGACTGACGGCTTGATTCCACCAGGCACAGCTGCATCATGTTACAGCTATGCAACATGTGTCGGAGCTGATCGCAACCATACTAAACAATGATTCCATCAGCAGAAGCAGCTCTCCGCTCTGCTCCACTTTAAATACGCGTCGGCTCTATTTTTTACGGATGCCGTGTGAATCTGCACAGAGCAGATCGAGCGACCAGGAAGTTGGACACAGAAACACCATAGAGAATCTAGTCAATTTTCAAAATAAAAGACCCAGTGCAGACTCACGATCATAAAAACAGACAAAAAAAGAAACTATTTAACAACTTATCCCTGGCAGTGGTACAAACATCAAGGAAAAGGGACCAAATCAACAAAATCTGAGCAAGTAAACATAATCAGGCAGGAAAAACACTCCTTTACTGAAACACTGCTGGTGGGTCAATTAGCTATGTGGAGGAAGGATCAGAACTGTGGCGCAGACGTGCCCAATGGAATCAACAGATCAAAAGATCAACTGGTCACTGTCATTTAAAGGTGGGGTAAAGCTGTTTATTTTTGGTGTCATTGGGCAAAAATTCCATTATAACCATGAAGTGTAATGTAGTTTAAATGATCTCAGAAAACTAGACCACTCCTCCTCCTCCTCTTGCCTCTGTTTTCAGGCTTTACCAAATCTAGCTTGTGATGGGAGACTTTGACCAACTACAGGTCAGTAAGATAGTTGATTGTTGAGTCTCATTCCCAAAACATGAGCATTTCACGACCTGGGAATGAGACTCATATTTGTCCGGTAATTATAAAGGCTGGGTTATGCTTGTAAAAAACGAGTTTTTGTATACACACAAAATTACAGAATTAGTTATGTAAAGAATGAAAAAAGGAGGGCTGAGAGAGAAGTTCAGACCCTGTTTACTTTATCACCTCCAAGTGGGCGTGAATGTTGGTTGGTTTTGGAAAGTTACAGAAATTGTCGGACAGTGAAAAATGCCCCCAAACTCTCCCTTTAAAAAGAAAATCTACAGCAGCACCTATAGAGGCTACATCAAAGACCCTTGAGAAGGGGAAACAGTTCAGGTAGGAAAAAAGACGTCTCTAGCTGGTCATCAGTGGAATCTGGGATATCTGTGTGTGTGTGAGTGTGTGTGTGTTGTGTGTGTGTGTGTGTGTGTGTGTGTGTGTGTGTGTGCAGAGGAAAGTGGGAGTGAGGGTAGAGAGGGGAGTAGTGGAGCAGCAGAGAGTGAAAGACCATCTGTTTGGAGGGATCTAGGGGTCTGAGGGAGTGACACTTCCTGACCACTTCTGAATTATGTCAGAATGATGAAGACAGAGGGGCTAAAGGCTAATTCAACAGCCCTCGAAATGCCCCCTTAACGTTAAATACCAGTCTTCTCGTATCATCAAAAACATAGATCCTCTACTCCTAATTTTTTAAGATTCCCTGGTGGTCTTTAATATGCCAGCAATGTGGAAAATACATTGTGTTTCCGTTCTTTCCATGTGGCTCGTGTCAGGAGGAGACAGCGAGCGGCTGACGGGGGGTAGGGTGAGCCATCTCTGGGATGAACACTGAGCCTGGTGTAGGACCTGGTTCCATGGGGGGAGTGGATACAGCATCATAATGACCAAGCCAAAATTTGTCTAGTCCATATTCTGAGAGCATAATGAAGTCCTTTTACAGAGGGCATCATTGGAATCTGGACACTGATTTTATGCCAGAGAGAGCAGGTTTCACTAGGCCCTGCTGTTTCCACTTAGGCTACCCAGGTCTCTGGTGGCCCAATCCAAATTCAATACAGAGCCTTGTGTCCGGAATAAGAATGAATTGTGGCTCTGTTTGACAGATGATAAGTAGTGAATCGGAAATTGCAGTTGGATTTAATCAGGAGATGAATTGCGCGCTGAGGTGGGATTTTATTATCCTATGAATTGAATAAAAACTTGCCTGGAATTTAAAATAAGGGTTTCTCCTACTGTACATGGTGTCAGGGTGCACTGTTTATGGAGGGAGGAGCCTGAAAGGTGGAATTTCACAGCACCCAATCCAGCCAATTTCTCTCTCACACAGACTGCACATCTGAGAGCCCGCATACCTGTGCACACACTTACAGTATGTATATACAGTACATCTTCTATGCTTATACTCACACAGGTGCGGACTAACTTCCTAGTGTGTTGCGCCTTTCTGATGGTGCCAAGTCGGTCTTGTGTCAATATTCTCTCCGACTGCCAAAAAATGTGTCAGGTATGAAAAAGAGGCTGAAGCTATACTGCCCAGGACCTTTCTGCTCCACTTTTACATACTGCAAGATATGTATTTTGCAGGCTTGCCATTTGTAAATATTCACAGACTCTTTCCTAAAAGGAAAGTGCAACAGACTGTAAGGAAATTATCTGGGTAGGAAGGGTGGGTAAACATTATCCCCGGTGTTTTGTTTTGTTGTTTCTTTACATTTCTTTTTGGCGCTTGCCTTGATTAAGAAAAACAGTGCAACACCCTCTCCACAATATCTAACAGTAACTTAATTCTACTGAATTTGTGCAACTTATTTAGTCATTTATAACTTAGACTTTAAGGCAGTTTTAATACATTTTTTTTTTATAGAGACAATGTGAAATCACTCATCGTGATTAACCTAGGGAGAATTATCATCTGAATCTGCAGCTCCCTTCAGCTTGACGGAGCGTTAATGTGTCCACACATGATCAGAAGTAAAACCGCTCTGCGCTGGCTGTGCCATTGTTTTCCTACGGAGAGAGTGGCTGCACCCAACTAGGCGGAGGCACTACCCTTGGCTTGGTGGACCGCTCAAAATTGCCACTGACTGCTGCACTCAAAGCTTAAATTATTTATACTTTGACCTCGGTTCCTCTGACCTTTAAGAGAGATAACATGTGACGGCGTAGCCAGAAGCTACACATACAAGCAGGGGAGGGCGAGAGCGATGGAAGAAATGTGTCTCAGAGATCTCCTCTATGACACAACATTAAAAACATATTGATCTTGCCAGTAAACGTAACACATGGCGAAAACACCAGCAGCCAGGTGGGGCTTCTAGATTTGTGAATAGGCATATAATTTACAAGCTAAATCCAGCAGGCTACTTAAGTTAGCTTAGCTGTTTGTATGCCAGGCAGACATGATGTGTAGCCCTACTTCAGATCAAAAACAAATTTCTTATCATGTGTGTTTCAGCTTCATGTTTAGCCGTCTGGCCCACAACTTTATTGTTTTGGTTTATTTTCAACATGCTCGTCGTGTTTTTGGCTGCAACAGGCTGCTGTTTTTATTGAAATAAACTTTAAATACCAATTATACACTACCTGGTCAGGACTAAACAGCAGACAGACAAAGTTAAGGACTGGAGAACGGCAGATATTTCCCTTTGTGGAGACCATTTGACTGTATGAATATTGATGAAGCATCTCCACTTCCTTCTGTACAAAAAGCAAAAATATACCAGATATGGGCGCTGCAATCTTGTACTTGTGCAGAGTCTGTGCAGTAATGATCGGGGTTTGAGCAGAGCTCAGCTGTCAAATTTTTATAGCATCAAATAACTAATTAAAACCAACTTGAATAAACATTAGTGTGATATGAATAACCTAAAATGGCAGAAACCATCTTTGGGGAAAATTTTTCTTTTTTTTTGGCCCATGTCCAATTTGCTGACCCAGAGGGGGCAGGATTTACGATTTACGACCTATACCGCAGCCAGCCACCACGGGGCAATTGAGATGTTTTGGCTTTGCTTCGGGGGAGCTGTCATGTTGTTTATCATTATATTTGTCAATGGTACAGACCAAAAACGGAGCTAAAAGAGAGCAATTATTGGACTTAGATTCAACCAACCATATGCTTAAAAGTTTGCCATATTAATTTAAAAGTTGATAAGATGTCAGTGTTGTGATCACAGCTTGTTTTAAGTGCCACAAAGTCGCCAAACAATCAGTTATTGTTGGCTAAGGATCGGGTAGTCCAATTTGAACCATAATATGTTAATGGAATAACAATTTTCAAACAGCTACGTAAATCTCCCCACTTACAGATCTTCTGGTGATTTCTAAATGCAAGGCAGTTGCTAACAAACCTACGCCCACTGCAGTTTTTCAAGGACATGCCTTACTGGACACGTTGCTCTCCCCCAATTCTCCACAGTAGTAAGCACACGACTTCTGCATGTCACCGCCCCAATATGAAGGGCTGCCTTAAACACTTTGGATTCGTTCTGCAATTTAGTTTTTTTTTTTTTTACCTCTCTTTTTGTTTCCACCAAGTTTTAGCCACAAAAGTTGGGAGATTGTCCTCAGTCTCTATTAAGCATTTAGAGACTGATTTGTGCATCTCCATAGCAACCAAATTGCAAGCTAGAAGTGGAATTAGCAATAGCTAAGATTTGCACATAAATATTGCATCCAGCCATTCTTTATTTTTAAACCAAGAGTTGTCGCTGTCACTTTTTGAATGTTAAAATTTCTTTATGACACATTTCACTTCTCCCTAGTTTTCCTCTCTGTTGAGATGCAGAGTAAAGTGAAGGTGGGAGCTACTATAGGGTAGACAAAAAAAAAAAGAGCTGCCTGGAGAGATGAGAGGTGATCACTAACCGAGTCTCTCAAATAATTTACAACCTTCGCTTCTGCAACGCTCCCCCCTTTCTGAACCGCTTCCCCTCTAATAATTTTTGTGCGGTCCCTAAACAGAACGTGAGGTGTGAAAGGTGCTGTGTTACGATTACAGTAAATGTGCATCGTTTTAGCACCGTACAACAACATCTCAACCCCGCACACAAAAATACAGGAAGAAAAGAGCAAACACTGCAAAAATCAATCTAAAAACAGCACATAGTGGGGAAACTCAACTCCATATTTCACACTTCAACAAGTGCAGGTCTGTGAGGTGTTGACACTTTCAATCCAGTGTAGCCAGGTCTGAATGCCTGCCCCCACAAGAGCTTGTCTCCCCCAGCAGGTTATTCTGGTGTTATTACGAGAACTAAACATGCTCATTATGGTTGTGGCACTGCTTTCGGGGTGGCTGTCTACTCTGGTGTGCCAGCACTGGAAATGCTTGTGGTGAAGGAATGACAGGGAGAGAAAGAGATGGAAGAGATTGAAGGAAACGAAGAGAGATGGAGACGATTTAAAAAACAAAAGAGAAGAAGATAAAGGAGTCATTGTGGAGGAGGGAGTGATGGATAGAAGAGAAAGACAAAGAGAAGTAGAAATAGAAAGAGAAAGACCACAATGTGGAGCTGAGTGTGACCAAAATCTCAGCAGACAGGAGCTTGTTTGACCACTTTCTACCTCCCAGTGCATCACCAAACCATCTCTGCGCAGGAAGGAGACAGAACCAGGAACACAAACAAGCGGACAGAACCACCTGTAAAGGAAAAACACAAACCACAGTGTCCACTGCACATATACACACACATGCACGTGTGCGTTCACACACTCACGTACACACACATTCCTTGTATGAACAGTGCTCTTGTGTGCAGCGGAGTTGAGAGAGACAGCACTGTCTGGTTCACCGCCACCACCTCCGTAACCTCTGCCACTGCCCAGCGTGAAAACACACCTACACAGAGGTGACTGTCTTTACAACCTATTTATTTGTTGGGTGACATGAGGTTATTTTACGTCCACACGTGCTCTAAAATATGACACTGTTTATGTGACTTAGTTAGCATCTCTCTGTAGGTGTTTTAAATAGTCAAAACTACACATAAAGTGTAATAAGTTTAATAATATCCTGTTTTTTTTTTGTTTGTTTGTTTTTTTTTTTTTTACTACTTAAAGGTCCAGTGTGTAAGTTTTAGGGCGATCATGAACATAAATATACAAGTTCTAATTGTGTTCAGGAATATACAAAAGATATCTACACATTTCAAAATTTATTTAAAAAGATTAGTCTTTACTGCATTTTTCCGCTCTTTGATATCCTAGTTGTTAAAGTTTTCACTGTAAAAAGTCATAAGGAATTTAGTTGTATCAACTAATATTTTCACAATATCTAAATGAAAATAAGACTTGTTTTGTTTTTTCAAGTTAATTGAACTTATTTGAACTTACTTTATTTTCATAAAACTTCAGAGTTAAATGAATGAAGTGTACCAAGTTAAATTAAGTTAAAATTAACTTAAATTAGATCCTTACCCCGTTATACTGTAAAAAAAAAAAAAAAAAAAAAAGTTGAGAAAACTCAGAATTTCAATGCAACTGTCTTTGTTATTTCACTGCACTTCACAAGTTTTAAGCTCTTGGTCAAACTCAAGCTGTAAAGTTTTGAAATAAACTCGAAAGGTTTTGCCAAATAGAATTTACTTTTCATCTTTAGGTAAACTTGAATATTTGAGTTTTAGAAACCCCAAAACATCTGTATTTCAAAAATTGTTCACAGTGAACTCGATTTTTCATTATTTGGCTGCTTGAAATTTACATGGTTGCAAATGAAAATATTAAATTATAAACTATTATTGACCTCCACTTAAATGAGTTTAACTAACAACATGTTTAATACACATTTTTTGTTTCTAAAACTCAAAGTTTCCAAATTTTCTAATCTAAATCTAAAAATACAGGGAAGATATTGTGAAGGGTTTTCTGTACAGTGTACTATTGAGATTTTACAAAGTCACTGGAAGCTGTTTCACATATTGTTTTTGTTCCCATGCTGGAACAAATTAGCTCAAACAGGAGCAGCTACAGCTGTAAGTTCTTTGTGCGAAATGAAGAACTGACTTTTTGAACTGGTTCAGCTTAATATCTTAAGGTTACTGAACATGTTTTTTAAATACAACTTTAACTTTACAAGTTTATTTGACTAGAAATGTTTATTTGTTTTGAGTCATTAGTGCAGAATATGGCAGATATTGAATATAATATTCATAAGTATTTTTTTTATTAGTGTGTAATTCCCATAAGATTTGTTGTGTTTTCATTTCCTTAGAAGGAGCTGTTAATATCTACAGAGGGTGCAGATTCTCTTCCATGGAGTCTGCCATATTTTGACACTGTAAAGGCAAGACAACCACCTTCACTAAGTTTTGAATCAAACTCAAAGTTTCAAATAAACTTTTAAAAGTTTTTCCAACCTCTAATCCTTTGTTGAGATCATTTACTTTTCTGCTCAGAATCTTTGAGTATCAGAAACAAAACTATTATATTTCAAAAATTGTTGAGTAAACTTATTAACGTGAAAGTGAATAATGGGCACTAATTTGCAGTTTTCATTTGCAACCATTTAATTGTCAAGCACCTAAATAGGCAAAATTTTAAAAGTTTATTTCAAAACTTTGCCTGAAAAGTCAAAAATCTTGTGAGGACAGCTGCCTTGAAATGATGAGTTTTCTCAACTTTTTTTTTTTTTTTTTTTTTACAGTGTACAGTGGCCCAGAAAGGACAAACCTAATACTGGCTCTTAGCCTTTTACATTTTTTGCAACTTTCTCAGCCACCGTAGATTTTCTTACACACTTGGAGGGAGAGCATGCAGTGAGGAGTATTCATTTGGTTGCAATCTGCAATCTCACCACTAGATGCCATTGAGTCCTAAACACTGGCCTTTAAGGTCTTTGTCACCTGGAAATACTTGTAAACATGCTACTTATGTAAAACAGCAGTGACATCCAGTTAAATATAAACCATGAGACTCATGTGAACACCCAACCAAACCCAGCGCCCAATTTTCTTAGCTTTTAGTCTGCAAAACACTGTATTGGTTGTTTGTGTGTATGTACAGTACACAGCTCACTGTAAACACTGATATCCAAACAGCCTGTGTTGCTGTTACTCTTGCCGTGCATCAAAGAACAGTCTTGTGTCCTCACTAGGCCCAGGCTGCAATTTGGGCTCAAGGCGTGGCCCAGCACCCATTGGGCTGTGTCCGCCCTGCGTACCAGTAATGACCCCTTCCCTATGGGGAGCGTTTGATCTGGGCTGCCTGTGTGCTTCAGCAGGGCCTATTTCTGGAGCGTGGGGGGGATAAAGGGAGCTTTCAGACTTGGTGCCAATGACCATAATTAAGCAGCTTTAAGGGGTGGCAGTGAGCGCGCTAGCGAGCGCAGAGTTTGTAATTTGGAAGAAGGGGGCAGAGTCGCTGTGGCTCATTGGAAGTACAACATGGGAGGGTCGGGTGGCACCAAGCGCTGAAACACAAGGGACAGAGTGTGTGAAGGGGATTGTAAAGAGGATGTTAATGACCTGCGTCCATTAGCACCCACCCCTGAGGCCGGCTGACCAACGGCTGCCTTAGGCTGAAATGCAGAGAGATCACCATGGCTGACACACGTAGTCTGCCCCGCCCTAATAGAGTGTCATTCAAGGCGACCTTTCAGCGCTTAAAGGCTCCTGGACGGTCATCTCAAAGAGTTAACACTAATGGACCCAAGTCACCCAAGTCCTCAGCTCCACTCACGCTGCTGTGTGCAGCATTCATCTGAACAGGCAGTTTGCTGTGACACTGATTCATACGTGTTTGGCTATATTCATTCAGATTTAGTGAGTTTAATGTGGTGTTTAGATGATATCTCCGAAATTATCAAATTATTCACGTCAAATTGATTTAATTAGCCTACAATCAAAGATTGGCGAGATCGCTGGAGGTTGCTAAAAAGCATTAGTCCTTATTTAGAATATTAGATGGTGGACTGAGGCCCAAGCAGGTGTGTTTTTTTTCTCATAAATGGCCTGGGGAGTTAGTTTAAAGGACCAGTGTAACAAAAACACTGCGGTTCTTATTTTCAGGTGATTATGCACTGATGAAAACATGCTTCTGAATATTATATTCAGTTATTTCTTGCAAATAAATCCCTATAAATCACACACACCAGACCTTTAACTGATGTAGGAGTTGTTAGCGCTGTTTATTTATTTGCTCTGTTAATTAAAGAATTCGTTCATTCAAATTACAAAGAAAGAAAAACACATTTAAAACTATATATTTTCTCACTAGTGTCATCAAGCCATGGCAATAGTTTTGGTTTACTTGCCCAGGTTTTGAGATTTCTGTCTTTTAGACTTTTTACCTCTTTCCCATATGAGGGAGGAGAACGAAAATGTTTGTGGTGCTCATATCATTGAAAAATATGATAAATATGTGATAAAATGTTATATAAAAATGTGACATGAATGTGAAGAATAAAAATGTGATCAAAATGTGAATTAAAGTATGTAGGATTTGCGGGGATTTATTGGCAGAATATGGCAGAAATGAAACATAAGATTCATAAGTATGTTTTAATTAGTGTATAATCACTGAAAATAAGAATTGTTGTGTTTTTGCTGCCTTAGAATGAACCGTTTATTTCTCCAGAGGGCGCAGGTCCTCTCCTGCGGAGGCCACCATGTTGCACTGCCATGTTTCTACAGTAGCCCCGAGTGGACACACCAAACATTGCCTCTGCACCTTTTTTGAGTTTTGTGCAAGTTTCGTAATTCTTCTACATCTTGAAAGTGGAAGGTGAGGCGAGTTGTTTGGAATCTGCAGGCTCAACGCTCATTTCCACTAAATCCTACATACTGATCCTTTAAGTGATGTGGGAGTCATTAGTATAATTTGTTCATTTGTTGTCAATTAAAGGATCTGTTCACCCAAATAAAACAAGAAAAGCACATATTTTCTCACTTACGAGCGTCACCTAGCCATGCCAAAAGCTTTGGTTTTAATTTCCCGGGTTTTGAGATTTCTGTCTCTGACATCTTTTCTTCAACCTCACTATGAGGGAGGTGAATGGAAATTCTTTGTTGTTCTCACAGCATTGAAAAAAGGGATTTAAAGGTCCAGTATGCAGGTTGTATCTTGAGGTGAGCTTGCAGACTGCAAGCATCTCGTCTCACCCCAGCCTTTCTACCATCTAAAAGAACATGAAACTTTGAAACAGTGTTTGATTTGTCCATTCTGGGCTGCTGTAGAAACATGGCGATGCAACATGGCGGCCTCTGTGGCAGGTTAAACAAAACGAAAATACAACAATTTTTATTATCAGGTGACTATGCACTCATGAAGACTTATATTCCACTATATATTCCAATATTATATTCCATTTCTGCCATATTGTGCCAATAAATCAATTTTTTCCCCCTCATCTTACACACTAAATCTCTAACTGATGTGGGTTTTGTTAGTACTCTTTGTTCCCATTTTCCTGGTCAATTTAAGGTTCTGCTCATCCAAATTACAAAGAAGAAAGAAAGAAAAAAAAAGAAAAAACAAAGCAATAAAAGCACATATTTTCTCACTTACCACTAGTGTCATCTAGCCATGCCAATAGTTCTGGTTTTACTTTAACCAGATTTAAAGTTTCTGTTTGAGATTTTTGCTTCCACCCCAGTATAATGGAGGTGAACGTGGTGCTCACAGCATTGAAACGTTTGATATAAGTGTGATGGGATGTGGTATAAAAATGTGAATAATAAAAAAAATGTAAATAAAAGTGTGTAAGATCTATTGGCAGAGTATGGCAAAAAAATAGAGTATAATATTCAGAAGTATGTTTTCAATAGTGTATAATCACCTGAAAATAATAATCGTGTGTTTTTGTTATCTTCGTTAGCTTTATATCTGCAGAGGGAGCAGGTCCTCTTTCATGGAGGCTGCCATGTTTCTATAGTGGGCCAGAATGGACAAACCAAACACTGGATCTATATCAAGGAAACTAAAAAAGAGCAAAGATGGCCTTTTTGTTGCATGTCATCCCCTGTCTCTCTACCCCCTTTCCTGTCTGATCTTTAGCTGTCCCTTTCAAAATAAAGGCATAAATAAATAAATAAAAGTTCAACACTGATTAGAATTAATCCGGGAGAGTGAGACGAATTGTTTGCAGTCTGCATCTCTGCCACTACATCCTACACACTTTCACTTTACAATTTCACTGTAACGTCTCTCTTCAGAAACACTGATGCTGTTGCTCTGAATAATCCACTGACGCTGCTGTGAGTATTTTTGACCTGAAATCCATTAAACTTAAGAAATAGTTCTTATGAAAACTGTTGACTCCCCCCTGCAGTAACTCAGCACACATGTTTAAGAAAGAGAAACTGTCTTATCGCCCTGTTAAGCAGACATATTCAGTAAACATCTCAAACAGATGTCAGGTGGTAATTACTGGCTCTTGTGGCTGTGTGGAGGTCTTTGGTATAGGTCTTATCCTGCGCCGGGCCGTGACCCCTCTTAAGATAATGGGAGCCGATCCAGGTGCTGCTCCGTCTCTATTAACACTTCTCCGACACAATGGGCAAGAGAGGACTGATGTCAACACTGATGTGTCGCATTTGGTGCAAGTGAGATTTTTCCAGAAAATGACTAATATCAACATGTTAAACATCATTGTGCTTGGTTAGTCATATCTTTTTCAAAACCCCCTTCTTATTTCCTCCCGTTTACTCTAAAGGGAGTTGAGTCATGCTTGCCAAGTTCACAGACAAGTAATGACCCTCTTTTTGCTGGTAAATTTTCACATAAAATCAGAGGTGGAATGTGCAACTAAGTACATTTACTTAAGTAATGTTCTTTATCTCAAATGCAAATATTATACTCCACTACAAGTATCCAACACCTTTACTTACTAGTTACATTTTAGATCACAATTTTTCATACCCATATATTTCATATCTCCAATATGTGATTTTGAATGATTGTGATTAACTGCAGGATGACGTGTTCCTATGCATTCCTACGTATATATGTTGTATATATACAGTATATACATATATATAGTATCAGTTACTCTTATTTGTACTTTTAATAGGTAAGAACATTTATTATTAGAAAATTACTTTACAGTACATTTAATATCAGGTTACTTTAAAGCTGGATTGCACCAACAAAGATTCATTTTTAAACCCGATCAAAACCTCTCTCTAAATCTAAATTTAGTTTTCAATAGAATTTTATTCTGTTTTCACCAAAAATTTAAACTCCAATTTAAAATGTGATCCAGTAATAAACTTTAAACTTACACTAGTGGAGGTTTAACTTATGAAATGGCCGCCTTTTTGACATGGATTTCTCGGGATGAACTCAACACAGCTGAGTTTTACAATGCCAACAACAATGCAAAGTTGATAATTCTGACAACAAGTTTCCTTAAAGGAGAAATTAGAACGTCTCCGGGCAATTATAAGAAGGCTAACTAGGCTAAATAACTTTTTTCCCTAAGCTGGCGCACAATAGACCCCTTTTCAGCCGGTAAATATTATGACTTTTTTTTTCTGGCAACCAAGAACATAGCAAGATAACATTTTAGCTTCATTATGTGGCACACCACTCCAGTTTTTCCTTTGTTTTGCCTCCAGTTAACACAGTAACACCATCATGACATTAGCACTAAAGGGTCTATACAACGCTTAATTACCCTTGTAGCTAGCTACTGTGGCTAGCAGTATAATTTTTTTTTTAAATTTTCTAGCTAGATAGCAAACAATATAACATTTTGTTAAACTTAAGCTTGATAGGAAACAATATTTTTAAGCTAAACATGCAACATTTGTTTAACATTTTAGCTTGCAAACATCAACCAAAATTAACAGTTTCATTAACAGTAGTTACAAGGTCACAACAGCACTCGGATTTATTTTTTTATTTATTTAATTTGGGTAAATATTTATTATAACTAAATTTAACTTTTGGTTTACATCAGTGGGTTTATCCAACTAAACTGAGACTATTTTTTAATGCAAAGTTGAGCTCTGTTTGATTTTTTTTAGTTGGTGCAACCCATTGTAAGAAACATTGGCATGGGTGACTAAAGTAATATTTTATGACGCAGTATGATTTGGGTATTTTAACAGCACTGTAAAGGGGAGTCTCTGGAGGAGCCGTGGGCGTCCCTGTTAGTCAGTATCCAGCCTGTGAAGCGCTGCCCACCGTGTGTCACCATGCTCCATTCATATGGTTTACCGGCGCATGGGGCTTTGGGTAGGATCCATGTGGCCACCCCCTGGAGAAGGCGTGTAGTTGCTCTATGCAACCGCTGGGTTTGTAACTTGACACCTGGCCGTGCGGTGCATTTGCCATCGCTTTACCCACAGAAAGCCTATTTAAAAAGGAAAGGGATGAGTCCAGCGCTCCTGACTCCGTAACCCCCCTTCCAAAACGAACCCAGCTTTCTCTCCGGGCTGCGCGTCCCTCAATCTGGATCGGCATAAATGAATGAAACACAGGGGAATATCGACAGACAACCGCACAGGAAAACTCTCTGTCAAACCAGCCTGCCAGAAGGAATTTATGTCGGGCTTGACAGGCAAATCAACATGAGTTTTTCCCTCTGGAACTTCATCTCAAGCTTGTCAAATGCGTAAAACGGCGACCGGTGTCTTCTGCCGCCCCCCTTGCAAAGGAGTCACGCTGTGATTAACGGTCAGGTTTTTGACTGCCAGGACAAATGAATACAAATGAATTTAGGCACCCGAAGGAGAGATTGCAGAACCTCTCATCTAGACACAAAGTAAGTACCTTTTCATTTTATTTCATTGTGTCTGTGTGTGTGCGCTGATGAGAGGATGTTGGACAGAGCTGAGGAGACTGGCTGGGGACTGAGTGGTACAATTTAAGGAGCTGTTCGCCTCCATGTGCGTACTGTTACTGTACCTGTGATGTGCCGGCTGGCTGTGGTCCAGCTCACCATGCAGGAGAGGCGTCCACTGGGGACTATTGAGTCTCTGTATGGGGTCTGCTTGGTTTGGATCATGACATTCACCATAAATTTACCAAAATGAATCAATTTGTCCAAATTTTTGTTTCCTTTCCTATTTTTATTGTCGTTAAACGGGACAAAAAAGACCATGAATAATCACCAATATGTGTGGGATACATTTAATATTTCTTGATTGCTGATAGAAATATTAAGTTAATTTAAATGTCTGAAAGTTTTTTGCGCAAATACACAATGGGTGCATGCAGGATCTGTGCCATATTGTGTTTACTAAACTCACTAATCTGTCGGAGGAAGTAAAACAGGCAATTATTCACACCTGTAAAGTTTCACGAGAAGTCCATCAGCATCATTTTGTTAGGATGCTTTCCATGTTTTCCCCTTTACGCATTCGCAGTCCACAGCCACTTTTACGCAGGGTAGTTAAAAGGAGATTTTGTTTATGGAGACGCTCGACGTTAAAGAAAATGCTTGCAAAAACCATGACATCAGCCTTTGCAATAGTCCCCCTCAGCAATATCCACTTATCCGCTTATATTTAACAAAACATCTGCAGCTGACACTAGTTTTATGACTGTGTGACATAAAATGCAGATGTTGTAGTTATGCATGTGTTTACAGCGCGGACCTTCACAGACAGTGAAAAACAAATCGGGCTCTTACAGCAAATGGACCGAAATATTTGCTCTTGCCTTTGCTACAGTGTTGACTTTACATGCAGCAGCCAGCTGTTGCACAATTCATGCTTTCATTCATTTATGCCTTCATTCATTTATTTACACATGCGTGCGTCATTTTCGCTGCAGATTGATATCTGGATTTGCTGCGCAGTGAACATCTGGTTAAGTTAGAGATAGAAGGGATGCAGTCATCCAGGGAGTAGGAAAATCTAGTTTTTCATTTAAAACGAACTGGCTTAATGGTGTCAGATTTATTCATCACACCTGTTTGGACGTTTTACAGAAAACTCGTTAGTAAAGAAAAATTAAAAAATGTCTCTTGGAGGAGTTTTTTTTATCCTCACAAACTGACCAAAAGCCCAACGGCTGCTGCTAAGACATGATTAATTTACAGAGAGACTACCTGAGAGGTGTTATAGCCGCAGGGAGAGTCATTCCTCAGATGTCCACATGGTGTCGCCCTTTATGTCTCACTCCTGGACTTTCACATGCAATTATTCTTGGGCAATGCGTTGGTATATTTTGACAGCTTTTTACAATGAAAAAAAAAAACAACAACTAAAGAGTTTAATTTAAAAAAAAGTCATATATAGCCAGACAGACACTTTATGAGTCAGTCCCTCTTGTTCTAACTTGCAATTTCAGTAGCTGAGGGGGGTGTCACAATGAGTCACAATGCTATTTTATGTTTCATCTGTTCTTACAGAGAATAATAGTTGGAACAAGACTGATGTAAGTCATTTGAGAAGTAGGAATCAGTCAGAAAGTAAACAGTCTGAAGCGAGAGATTACTGCAGAGAGAACAGATGATGGACAATACACGCACACTGCTGCTGTTATTAGATGTCAGTCACCCTCTCCTCCTCATTGGCCTCAGTTACTGTCAGCTCATCAATAGGAATTTTCCACTGTGTGTGTGTGAGTGAGTGTGTGTGTGTGTGTGTGTGCTCAGTGGGTAGGATCGCCTTTGGGAAATCCGTTCAGGGAATCATTGAGTGGTCCAAACTTGTGAAAAGAAACGGAAACTATACAGGCTCCTCAGTGTTTTTTCTTTCTTTTTTTTTTTCTTTCAACCTTTGACTGGTCGCCGGCCTACAGACGAGCTGCTGTTTGAGAGTGTGTGTGGGGAGGAGGAGGAGGAGGAGGAGGAGGGGGTGGTTGGTGGTTTTGTCTGGGGGGGGTCGAGAGGTTAGAATCAGAGTTTACACATGAGGAAAAGAGACAATGATGCCAGGAAACTCAGCAGTTAAAGAGAAAATTTGGCTTTGAATATTTATCTGTAGGTTACTGCTGCAGATTGTACAATGTTGCCCGCGGCATCTTTGTCATTTAGAGGGATGGTTCTCAAAGTGGGGTCTGTGGACCCCTAAGGGTCCTTGATGTGTTGCCAGGGGGTCCCCACCAAAAAGGGGACTAATTTATTTTCCAACACAACATGCCCAAATAAAACACCTAAATGCAAAAATATTGATGAAGATTGAGGACAATATCTTATCAAAGAGGTCTCTAAATTGTGCCAGTTTAGGGGTCCTTGACAAGAAAAAGTTCAAAAGTCACTGATAGAGAGATGAAAACTGATTGCATCTAACGACTACTTTCATTGTTGATTATATATTAATATATCAGTTAATTGATGGTTGAGTCCATAATCCAAGATTATTCACTTTCAAAAAAGATCAATAAAAGAATCAATAATGAAAGTAATCGTTAGTTGCAGCCTGGTTAAGATGAGCTGAAGTTCAATGAAAAGAGAAAGAAACAGTTCAGTTCAGTCAGTGGCTTCAGTGGCTCACAGGACAATATGTAGGTTAGGCTGGTTTACTGGATGACTTAGGAGGAGGTATTGTTCATCCAGCCTGTATTTTGTCCACTCAGCTTAGCTGAGGATCCCCTCAGGGAGCCGTGTCATTGCTCACTGTTGCAGTATGAAAACCACACCAGACAGGGTCAGTGTGCAAATGTCAGACCCACAGATTTAAATGTCCATTGTGCAGAAATTCCCCTTCAAATTCTCCAGAAGAATAAAAATCCCAACAGGTCACATTTACTTCAGAAAGCCCGCTAATGAAAATCTAAACAAGCTACCGAGAACTTTTAATATGAAAAGCCAAAGAAAACGGCACTGTTTCCCAGGAAACATGGTCCAGTTTGCACAGATGTAAACAGCCTGAGGGACAGAAGAATGAGCTGCAGCATTCATGACTCATTTTCAGAAAGCTGATCTCTCCTCAGCTGATAAGACACTGAGTGAGACTGTAACCAGCTGGGAGTCTGGCAGATACACACACACACACACACACACACACATTTACACACATACACTCACCCACACTGCAGTCTTTAAGGCAGGGGTCCCAAAGAACCCTTTTCAGAAGGAAGAGTTCTCCAAGGATTGTTGAAATTCTGACAATTCTTTCATCAAGGGTTGGTCAAGGGTTTTTTTGTACCAATATAAATGCGTTCTCTGTAGAACCCCCTGGGTGGATTATAGATAAAACCCTTGAAATATAAAAAGGATCTGGGTAGAACTCCCTGAGACAAAGGTTCTCTGTAGAACCTCCTGGGTGTGTTCTAGATAAAACCTTTGGAATATAAAAATGTTTTCTGTCAGAACGCCCTGGGTGTATACTAGATAAAACCCTGGGAAAATAAAAAGGTTCTTGATAGAACCCCTTGGGTGGCTTATACAGAAAAACCTTGGAATGTAAACAGGTTCTCTGTAGAACCCCCTCAGTGTGCTCTAGATAAAACCCTTTGAATTTAAAAAGGTTATTGGTAGAACCCCCTTGATGAGTCCTAGTTAACTTGGAATTTAAAAATGAAAATAAAATAAATAAATAAATAAAACCTTGCTCAGTAGAACCTCCTCAGTGTGTTCTAGATAAAACCCTTGGGTGGGTTCTTTTTGGCACTCATAAAAGGTGGAAAGGTTTTGGATAGAACCTCCAGATAGGGATCTGAGTGGAACTATTACATTCTCTGTAGAACCTCTCGTACGGGGTTCTTGGTGAAACCTTTCAGAGACAGTTGTAGGTATAACCCTTTGTGGTGAGTTCTAGGTAGAACACTCTGAAAGGGTTTCATGTAGTACCTTTCAAAATGTTTTAACAGGGAAACAAGGGTTCTCCAATAGGGACAAGCGGAAGAACCCTTTGTGGTTCTAGTTAGGATCTGTATTTCTAATAGTGTAAAAATCATGAGTAACCACAACCAGCTGTGTGTGGGGTTGATTGTGTTGAAGCTTCATTAGCAGCTACGAACACGGAGAGACGCAGACACACACAGACGCCGCAAACACACATGTACGCACTCACGCACACTTCGATATGTACACACACACCGATTACAATCACTCAGCCAGTGGGGGAAGCAGCCGCTGCTTTAGTGCGGAGGTTGTTTGCAGATCTCTAAAGAGATACCGCAGACACATCTCTGCAGGTAAATATGTTTATGCCACAGTTAGAGTCTTTCCCACATGTATGTCTTTGGAGCCCACGCTGCCGTCTGCTGCTCCTGCACCGCTCTCACCCTTCAGCCACAGCTGCTATACACATTTCCTCCTCCCATGTGTGTGTGTGTGTGACCATGTGTGTCTGGATGACCTCCAGTGGTAAACAGTGGCTCCCCTGCCTGTCACCAGATCTCGGTCCCCCGCTGAGCTCTCAGTCCACTTGCCAATCAGTCCCCTCAGCTCTGCTGCACACCTGGATGTAGTGAGGACGCTTAGAGAGACCATTTTTTGTTTCCGTCCATGCGTGTGTGTGTGTGTGTTGGTTTTGGGAGGAGAGTTGATGGATAAGTGTACTATAGTATTTCTGTCTTTAAAAACCACAACTTGAGGCTGTGTGTGTGTGTGTGTGTGTGTGTGTGTGTGTGTGTGTGTGTGTGTGTGTTTTGGAGAGAGGTGCTCGGCTTGAGTTGTAAGTGCTTTTGCAGAATCCAGTTCCCATTTGTTATTCACATGGTATCAGTGGCTCAAATGAAAGCAATGTGGGTTTGTCTGAATCTGTGTTTTGGTTTGACGTAAAAACAGATGATTATCCTATCATTTCATAATACTTAAATCATTTTGTAATCTCATAATTCATAATTTTGAGGTTTACTGAGAGACGAGCCATACATTTCCTAATGACGGCACTTTTGTCTTTATTAAAACCTTTCTTAAGATGTTCCTTGTGGTCGCCATATGCAAGTAATTCCAATTATTGGTACGCCTTTTTAACAAGGCACCATTTATAAAGGCGATAAAATGAATAGTTTTATTAATGGCTAATAAACCATTTAACAGAGGTAACACCAAGTCATGGCTTTGCAAGTCCCCAAATGTAATGCCACTTTAACAAGAGAGCAACACTATGGGCAATAGTGTACATTTACACAAAACATGCATGCTTTTTTGTTAAAACAGGTTTATTAAAGGAAACACAACTGAGTTAATCCTAAAAAAGTAGTGCTGACATTGCACTTTCATAGCATATAGCACTAGAGAGGGATATGACATGCAACAAAGGTTGGATCGAGCCGGTGACGGTTGCAACTGTGCAGCCATGCTTCATGCACTGTAACCATGCACTAGCAAACAACCACAACAGTATGAATTATGTGAATTTCTGTCCTCTGTTGCTGTATTTAGTTGATTTCAGGAAATAGACTGTAACTTTGCACACTTTTTTAAATAATAAGTTATCAAGTACTTTCAAGTCAAAAGACTCAAGTCCAAATGAACTCACGAGGCACCGGTGTTTATGCCAAGTTGACTTGCAAATCTTTTTTTTCTTTTTGTCACATCATGTCTAAAGTCATCAAATTTGTGACTGGAGTCCACACTTCTGGCATTTTTGCATTGCAAGACTGTAAAAAAATTGCTTCAACTTGTATTGTTTGGCTGCCTGGACAGATTTGTTGGACTTGATGATTAAAGGTCTTTACACACCAACAGCGATGTGAATAAATGGCACAAAATTATGAATAATTGCGAAGATGTGTACATGTCAGAAGCGAAACCTCGGAAAAATCTACCATGGTCCAAAAAATAGAAGATGCAATTTTGCAGTTGTTGGGTTGGTTTATTAGAAAGTGAGAAACCTGTGAAACCTTATTGATGGTTTACCAATATTTATAACTGTATTATTACCAAATATAAAAGGGGTTTTTAACCTCACAACCCCAAAATGTATTGAAGCCATTAGTTACAACTCTTAAAGAGCTTTATAAAGCGTTCCTTATTAGAAAATGGTACCAAACTTTTTTCAAGTTAAACAGTTTAGTGCTGTGTGACTGACTGCTGCCTCTTTCTAACCTCCTCTCTTCTCTTCTTCTAGGAGAGCCCTATTGCTCTGTACAGTTTTATATTGTACTTGTTACCTGGGACTTACACAAGTACACTCTGAAGGTAAGACATGACTTCATGCGACTTCCACCTCCCTCGATCCAGTCACTTCACTTTCTCACCTTTTTCTTCTTCTTCTTCACTGAATTTTTTACCAGTGGAAAAAGCTGTGAAAGATGGATTTTGGGAGTTATACTTTTTCCTGTTTGGTCATTGCCCAAGCACGTAAACACATTGCTATGAGGATTGGGCCAACAGTTGCCATGACAACGAGTGTTGAGTAAGCTGAGTGAGCAGGGGGAGTGATCAGATCATACAGTTCAGAGCTGATCAGTATAGAGGAAATGTACTCTAAATGTGAAAACAGTGCAACAGTGTGAAAGAGGTCGCTCGTGGTGATGAAGAGAACTATCACCTGAATCTGCAGCTTCCCCTCGACTTTTCAGAGCCTCACAGGTTCAGCTCATTGTTTAGCTGTCCTGCCTGTTTTGGTGCACTCTGTCTGCTGTCATTGTGTAATTTTTAGCCACAGCAGACAGCTGTTTTCTGTGAAAAAGCTCTAAAAATCCACTTTACCCTACCTGCTTTGCAACAAACAGCAGACAGACAAAGTTGGCAACTGCTGGTGAACACAGTGGAGCATTTAGCAGATAAAGAGACAAGTAGGAGGTGGTAGGGACCAAAAACAGAGCTAAAAGAGAGGGAATAACAGACTCAAATTTGACTAATCAATATTGTAATGTCTCAGGTGCCCCCAAGTTGCCAGTTTTTGCAAGTTTGATTAAGAAGATGGCAGGTAGGTTAGACACTGATGCTAATTTTTGTCTTTTGTGTTTCAGTGCCCGCTGACAGTTGCAAAATTAGATATTTTACCACCTGATTGGGCTACTTTTTATGTGATTGAGCAGGTAAAAATAGTTTTGTGCAGCTTGTGATAATTTCAGCTACTTTTTCTGTCCTGTTTGGCAGTTTTACCGTGATTAAAAGTAATAGAAACAGTCCAGTGAATCGGCCCCTTCTCCTCTCCAGTTATTATGATTGAGACTGACAGAGCGCAGAGTTCAATAGGTCCGACACGCAGCCACTGAAACCAAATGTCATCTCAGTTTATCACAACAATGATGACACTTTCTTTTCCGATTCAAATAGTCATGCCTCTGTGATAAAAGTCTTGAAAAAGCTTACGTTGTTCTTTTAAGACTTTTTATATTCGAAATCGCATCACCTTAAGACATGGTGGAGATGATTTTTCATAGCTGTAGCCATGATTTGCAATCAAGTGGTGTGTTATTTTAAGAAAATATGATCACGCAGTCTCATCGTTTCAGACTATGTCAGACAGACAAAAAAATTTTAATTTCCTAAGTGGAAATGAAAAATTGGCAGTATACAGTAGCTGGTTTTAGACTCTGATTGGGCTTCTTGGCGTCAGTGAAATCTGGCAACGCTGTCCATGATCATCATCACTGTTGCAGGGAGGCTGAACTCACTGCTGTCCTCTCTCTATAAGAGGAGTTCCATGTGAACCCGCAGCGGTGGTGGACTCAGAATCAATCAGTACGGCTATAAGCCTGTCAGTAGTTTCCCTTTTAGCTTCTGCAGTGATACATTTCTTCCTGCATCAGACAGGAGCTTCCTCTGCAGTCAGTGTCAAGGTCAATGATGGTGAACAATGACATGCTGTCTGTGTAGAAATGTCAGCGCTGAAAAACAGATGACGAACATCGATTTAGCTCTTTTTCTCTGCAGGAAAAGGCTACAGAACTTAGTGTTTTCCTACCTGATGTCAATTCAAGAAGCACTTCTTCAGTCACAATTGGACTGACTTCTTGGAGTTGCTCTGCTCACAGAGATGCTCACAAAGGAATCCAGACAGGCCACAGAAGGGAGTGAGAATCTTTTTTTATCTTTGCCTTCCTCAACAATGATGATTCCTCTCGAGACCTGAGGTTGATGCCTATTTTTACAAAAAAAGGGGGAACTCCACAGATTTTATACATCAAAGATGTGAAAAATGTTGTATACAGTTGTGGCTTTGATGACTACAAGTTTGTAAAAAAAAATCTGTGGATGTGGAGCTAGACAGAAACTTACCACACCTCTGCAGCCCACAACTCATCTCTACTCGAGGCCAGTAACTCAAGGCTACATGAGCTGCAACTTGAGCAACACACCAGAATGCGTAATGTAGGCCCCAGGTTTTGACAAGGAGGAGGAATGCGTGGAACAAAAAATTGTTCAGCTGCATCGATTTTGATTCTTTTTTTAAACTGTCTATTATGCGTCCAGCAATGTTATAGAGCCAGGGTGCAATTAAGCGCTGCCCACATCGGAGGGGAAAACAACTCATGACTTTGTATTGTGTGAAGATGCCCCCTTTTCACTTTTCGTCTACTAGCAAGCAACAGAAAGATGCCTAAAAGTGCTGTGTGGTGCTAACTAAGCAGTGCAAAGCCTGGTTTTGGTCTTTGTCAGGTTAAATGATGATCTTCAGCTAGCTACAGGCTATTTTGTCTTTGTCTTTATAAGAGTGCCGTGTTAAATCTGGAGAGCACTCTTCTAAAATTTTCCTCTACCAGTTTCTGAAACAGTGGCTGTGCCCTCCACACTACGACACACATCAGGGAGTGTATCAGGGAGAATCGGAAAACAAGGCCAAGTCAAGAAGCCTAACAATCATCGTTCATGCCACATAACTGCAACATCCCAGATTTTGGCTGCGGTCCTTTGCTGCACCTTATTTCCTGTCTCTCTACATTTGCAGGACTGCACAGCATTTTTCATCCCTTGTCCCACTTATTGAGACCACGTCCCACATTTTGATCGGCTCTAGTTTGCAGAAGTCAAACCGCTGCAGGACAGACACCGTCTAAAATCTGGCTTTTATCCAGTGGCTGTGAAGAAAGCCAGGAGGGTTGTCATCACAGGGGTTTATTTGATATCAGTATAAAAAGGACATGTGACTCTCTCAAGAGACATGTGGCCATTTGTTCCACATTGTCCCACACAAACATGGTCTTTGCCTCACATTTGGTTTGTTGGGATCTTTTCATCCTAAAATAAAAGAAAAATGCCCCGAATCTCCAAGGTTAGAGGTTAAGTTGCTAGCATATAACCACGTGGTCCCCAAGTTGTTTCCAGCGAGGGATGTTTGTTACATGTCATGTCCTTCTACATCTCTCTCTCTGTGTCCCTGTCTGTTTCTCTACTGTCATCAAAAGAAGGCAAAATGCCCAAATTACTCCTAAAATAAGAAATAAAAGGCAAAGAAAGAATATTTTACCATTTTTTGTTCATCATTTGAATCATGAATCATAAATCACGATTCCAAATCTGACGTTGTGAGAATACATGTGATGTATTGCTGTGGGGACGATTTTTCCACTCATAGATATCATAAACGGCTCACTGTAGACCAGCGTTGGCCAGCCAGAGGGAGATCTTCTGAGTGTGTTCGAATGAATCGGTGACTTCATCCTCTACAAGGGATAACATTACAGAGTGAAGAGCCTTGGACTTTCTCTCTGTCCTACTTGAGTGACTTGGCAAAGAGCAAGGCTATGAACTCCAGCCATGTGTTTAACACAAGTCTGTCTCTGTCTGTGTGTGTGCGTTCACATCCGTACTGTATGCTGTATATCTAAAACCACATGGTAAATGTATGCCCCAGTAATACTACAAGTGGTATTTAAATAAAGAAGTTTGGAGACAGGAGTCTCTGTACAGAACAGATACATGTAATGCACCCGCTGCCTCGCTGCCAAGTGCTGTTGTCCTTTACTACAGACGAGACCACACAGTGTGTGGATGGGTATACATTATACCCCATGTAGGTCCTGTTTCCCCAGGCTATTTTATAAAGCCCTAATGTTCTGAGGAAAGGGAAAGTCTTACAGTCCTATACTGAACATGGAAAGAACATAAAGAATTGGCTCTACATTGTATAATAGAAGTTAGTGTCGGGGCTGCCTTAAAATTTGAAGTTGACTGAATTTTATTTTTTTTTTAATGATTCAAAACAAACTTTGCCAGTCAAATAAGCTGCATTTATTTATTCAGTTATATTTGAGAAAACATGTTCAATATTCACATGTTCAGTGTTTCCTCAAACTATAACAAAGAAGGGTCTCAGGAGAGTTTAACTCTCAAGCAATGAATGCTGGGAAGCCTGCTAATATGCTGATCATGCTTTTAAAAAAATCTTAATTTGATTACTTGAATAAAGTTACAAGAACTTGTGTTTATGCTGAAGTTCTGAAATGTTCTGAAAACAAATACAAAGAATGCTCCATTAAATTCCTGAATGTTTTTTTTTTTTTTTACAGTGTATGTTTGATAAATAACACTGAACATGTAAATATTGAACACGTTTTCTCAGGCATAACTGAATTAATAGAAAGTTTATTTGACAAGAAAAGTTTATTTGTTTTGAATCATTACAAAATAACCTCAACCTGTCTTTTCAGATTCAGTCAACTTAAAATTTTAAGGTAGCCAAAACAAATAGTTTATTTTTACAGTGTATCTGAAAGTGCATTAGATACACGCAGAAAGTTTTCATCATATGAATGTTTCTCAACCTGTAAAAAAAGGGTATGTGTTACTGTCACCCAATGCACCCTGGGAAGTGGTCTAATATGCTGATAATATTTCTTTAAAAAATAAATTAATTAATAAGTTGATTGAACTCTGTAAAGCACATTAACTGAAGTCATCATTTCAAGTCTAGACAGAAGAAATCATGTTTATAAGTTTTGAAATGTTCTGAAAATAAATACTTTATTTGATTTAATACTAAATTTAAAGTTTAATCAACCTGAACAATCAAAACTTACATTTTTATGTTGAACTAATAACAAAAGATTAGTTGTTTCCACTAAGTGTCTGTATGATTTTTGGTGTATAATAGAGGCATGATTAAGCATGATTAAGTACAAAATTTGTTAAAACCTCGTATGCATCAATCATACTCTACAATCCAGACTAGACAGATTAGTTTGTTAAGTTTTTGTTTCACACTGTACATCTGAAAACTCTGGAAAAAACCTGTGCGCTCCGAGCTGCTTCGTCCCTCAGGTCTAATTCCTTGATACCACCAGTATTATAAGGCTCAAATTCCCACTCTTAACTTTTTTTTTTTTAACTTTCCATGCAATTATATATGTCCAAAGGCTGAGCCCCCATCAGTGGGCTAATGAAGCAGCCTGTGTGTTATAGAAAGACAAGCACCTCATTGAAGTCCTTGCTTTCTATGGCTTATACCAGTACAGCAACTGTTACGACATCCCATCTGTCTTTCGCCCCATCTTTTACACTTTCTGTCATCTCATCAACATTGCTTGTCCATTTTTCTATCTTTTCACAAGCTTCTATACACATGTCCCCATTAGACAAGGCCCGGTGACCACAGGTCAGAGTGAGCCCCGAGACAATAAAGATGTTGAGGGGCCTGGGTCTGAGATCACAGGTCATAATATGGAATGAGCAGCGGGACCCCTGAGACTGAAATGCTGAACAGAGAATCAAAGCTGCCTGAAAGGCTGGTGGAAACTGTATTCTGCCTCCAGACAGGGAGATGCTGTACTCACTTGTGGTGACTGTGGTCATGTTTCTAAACTGACTCCATTGATGAGAGGAGAAAGGAAAAGGGGAGGTCGTCTGATGCTGCCGATGTCCTTTGGCTCATTAATCCCCTATAGCCTTAAAACAAAGAGGCCGTGCCTTGACATCAGTCACACAAACAGCACATTTCCTTCAATGTACAACACAGCAAGCACGCAGATGTACTAATTGGTGTGGCAGTTATATAATTTCACCACCAAACGTAAATTTAGAACCTGAACTCTGTCCCTTGTGCCTTCACACAATATCCAACAGCCTCACTTTCCCTTGTACTGGCGTGCGTTGGCCAGATGGTTCCTGAGAGAGGATTAGGTTCTTTAGCCTGATTGTGCGTTCCTGGTACTGGCTGCTTTGGCCTCGACTGAGCTCCCTTCACAATTACCTCCACCAGCCGCCATGTTTCCATCAGCGACGACAAAGTTTTGTCTTACTCTGTGACTCACATGACCAAGAGGTGAAGGGGGCAGTTATTGGTAACGGAGTCTGTACTGTACAAAGATTATGGTGATTTATGTAACTTGTCACATAAACTTTAAACACACAAGTAGATATTATTTACATCAATTTGTAAGTTCACAACTACTACTACTAACAATTGCTAAAATGAATACATAGTGCACAATTTCTGTGATTCATTGAGTTTAACAATATATGCCATTTTAACATTATATTTCAAGTTGTATTACTGAAATGTAGGTTTTGCTTCTACACAAAGGAACCCCAAAGGATATCAGGAGCTGGACATTAGACATTTTTAAATACTTACTGCATCACTTTGCTTTTTTTCAAGTGCAAGTCAGAGTTGTTATTAAAAAAATGTTCATATTTCATTTATTTTCTGCTCCATGTTAACCAAAAATTCATTTGAAGTTTATAGGACATTCATTTATGGCACTTTGTACAACAAAACCAATTATATGACCAAAAACAGGAAGCCAAAATTATGTAAAGATCATGCATTTGGAACCACTGAGCATTGGTTTGGCTTTGAAACCTCAAATGATTCCTGGAGCTGTTAAATATGGCCACATTAGTCGTACATTTGGGGCTTAGCAGTGCCTTTAAGAATTCGCCAGCCTCTATAGCAGTAAACATGCTATATTCTGCGGCCATTTGTTGTGGGTATGCTTAAAGTTGTTTTATGCTTCACGGCAGTCTATGGTCAAAACGATGCCGCAGCTTGCCATGTTGGAGAGAAGCGTGAGGCTGCAAACCACTGACATTTGAAACAAAGGCCACAGCAGCACCACTGTACAGCATGTACCCACTCAGGACCAACCAAGGTCGCTGCACACTCCTCTATCATCAGCATAGTTTTATATCTGTCTGGACCTATACATAGTCATTTGTTTTGGCTTTAAGTTACAGTAGACTGCCTACAGAAGCAGTTTGGTGGCCTCAAACCCAGTGGTTTGTTTTTCTTTCTATTTCATTTTTCTTTTCTTCAACCATCTTTTTCCCATCTCTTCACCCTGCAGTGTTTTGAGTTCCATTACTTTGTGAACTGCTGTTCTGCGTCGGCTGAAAGATCAGGAAGTTATTGGAAAATTGGCTCACAAGCCAAGTGTAGTCAATCCAGCCGCCACTGGCAAAGACAGCTAAAATATTTTGCTGAGCTTCACTTGTTTCAGGAAGAGTAAATTCTCACAGTGAGTCCAGAATGTCCTATTAATAATTTTAAGATGTTTAACAGTTTCCCTCTCATCCATCTCTGACTGCTAACTGTTGATGTGTGAGTGTAATTGCTGCTCAAGTGGCCATGTTTCAACAAAACTGGGACAAGTTATTCTGTCCATTTTCCCCTGTGTTTCACTCCCAGTTAGCATGAATGATTTCCACAGAAGTGTGATAAATGTTGTGTTTAGGGACAGCAAAGTTTGGGCACGCACGATAGCAAAATATTATTGACAGTCCCGGTGCTTTTGCTTTCCTTTGTCCTTACAGCTGTCCAGCTGTTGTCCTTGTGTGATGGTTGAATTTCTTCAACTAAACTTCCCTTTGGAATTTACATATGTAGCCATGTTTCTTTTTCACAGAAGCAAATGTTAGAGGATGTACCTCGTTCCTATTGATGCATTTAAGGTTCTTAAACTGAAATTTGGAAAGAATGACCAAGGATCAACATAACAGATGTGATCAGAAGGATAATGTAAGGCCTTCAAACTTAAAACAAATCTTAAAATATCACAAAAAAGCACCAAGGCACTCTCTTTTAAAACAATAAAATGCCTTCATTGTCACAGCATGGTCATTTTGGATCTTGAGGCATTTTAATTGTTTTAAAAGAGGGTGCCTTGGAGTCTTTTGGGATTTTTGAGTACACATGAATCCCTATCCAAAGAGCACCTCAAACAAACTCAATTTAAGTTCAAGAAGCGCTTCTACGCAAACATTTTTTGAAATCTTAAAATATACTCGCCATGCACTAAAGAGAATACATAATAATAGGCTTTCCTTTTCTCTTTTGTTTGATGGCTCTGGTGTGTAACCCTCATAAACAAGCCTGTCCATAACCATTTGCACCTCTAACACAAGTCTCCCCTCTGTCTAGATGTGGACATCCTCCAAAAGTTGGGGCTCAAGGGAGAGAAGCCGTCACGCTCGGTGCCAGCAGGGGTCATTCCATTCAGATCGGGGATCATTCTCAACCAGCGGGCGCACATTGAAACTCCATTGCGCTCAGTCTTCCCAGCGGCCATCTGGCCCAACCTGGCACTGGTCCTGAGCGTACGCTCACACCGTGTCAACACTGCTTTCCTCTTCAGTCTGCTCTCAGGCCGCAGGAAGCTCCTTCTCGGTCTGCAGCTTGCACCGGGCAATCTGGTCCTTCACACAGGACCAAACACCTCGGTGGCATTGCCCTATGAGCCCCATGATGGTCAGTGGCACCAGCTGGCGGTGGGAATTAATGGACAGAGAGTGACTCTATATGCCTCCTGCGGAGAGCAGAGTGTTCATGCAGACTTTGGGTGGGACGGTGAGGAGGGACTGGCTCCAGAACTCCAGGGCTCCTTCCTGCTGGGGCGGACAAGCCAGCAGCAAGCCTCAGCACACTTTGAAGGAGCCATCTGCCAGTTTGACCTGGTCCCTTCTGCACAGGCAGCTCACAACTACTGCAGGTACATTAAGAAACAGTGCAGGGAAGCTGACACATACAGGCCTAACCTTCCTCCCTTGTTGCCTATCCTACCACGAGACACAAACATCACAGCTACCCCTGTTACCCCTAAACATGTTGGCTCGGAAACAGCCAAGAAGACCATGCGGACGAGCCTTGCCAGGAGCGTTGCCGCTGCTGCCTCGGCTGTTAGATATGTGGCCCCTACCCAAACAATAAAGCCCAGTCCTGGGACCATTCCTACACCCCTGCTGCCTACTGTGATGCCAGTCACAGTCCAGTTTGGTTTGGCCTCACCGCCACCAAAGACCAGGACTGAAACTGTCACAGCACCACTCAGGACAAGAGTACCCCCAACAAAACCACCAAGCACAAAACCCTCCACCTCTAAAGCTTCAAATCAGAAACCCTCCAAATCAACTCCCACAAAGCCCACTCCACCTAACAGCTCCAAAAAAACGAGTGCTGGAACAGACAACAAGAAGAAACCTACTATTCCAGCCACTACAAGCACCAAGCCCTCCAAGACAAAGCTTGACTATGACTTATCAGACCAAGGCGTGGTGCCAAAGAAACCACAGCCCACCAAGAAAACATCTCCCAAGCCTAAAGTCACACCATCCAAAGCCACTCCGTCCAAACCCAAAACAAATTCTGTTAAAGTTGTCCCTTCTAAACCAACGATATCCAAAGTCAATCCCTCAAAATCGACAATCTCCAAAACTACAACTGCTAAAAACTCCAAGCCAGTCTCCAAACAGGTCATCAAACCAACAAAGCAAACCAAAACCACCACAAAGGCTCCAGTCACCCTGCGACCAACCACCAGGCCTTCGTACAACCCAGTAACACCACCTGCTACTGATGGCTTCCAGAGCTGGGAGGTGCCACCTACTCAGTTCTCCCTGCTGGCTGGACCTTTTGGACAGAAAGGAGAACCAGGCCCATCGGTAAGCACCTCTTGTCTGTTTGGTTGGTTAAGTGAGTGTGTTTGTGTGTGTGTGTGTGTGTGTGTGTGCCACCAAAAAGGCAAATTCTTTTTTGGACTTGTATGTAGGGCTGGCTAACACTTAATGCTTTAAGGATGTTAAATGCCTGAAGGACTATTGGGCAACACAGAAGTGTACTAACATAAAGGGCCCAGGCTACGCATAAAAGAGCATTATAAAATAATTTTTCAAGTTGACAAGATGCCAGTGTAGAGCAGCTAAAGTGATGTTTTGGCTCTGATCACTAGCATGACTGTAACGAGCTGAAGGCAAGACAGTGATGACATGCCAGCATGCACATACAAGCCGCATTTTCACACAAAGTACCCAAAGGCTTTTGTCAGAGGACTGTTGTTGTCTGCAGCGTAAATGCCCGTAAAGAAAAGGCACATTAGTCTGCTAATGTGAAAAAGTGATGGCTATTTTTCATCTTTGTACAACAATGTTTCTTCTGTAACTCAATGTTGATGTGTCGAAACACAATGAACAAAAAACAACTGGTTTGAGGTCGCAAATTTTTTAAAATAGTGGCTGAAATAAAATGCTGCGAGTACTGTCTTGAAAGTTCCTGTACTTTTGCAAAGTACTGCCCAAGCAGGGACATTTTGAAGGGTAAAATAAGCTGCGTTTCCACCCAAAGTATCCAGAATTTTTAGTCCCAGTTCCAGATTTCAAGGAACTAAAAGATTCCTTCGGTCCATTGTTGTCTGCATTTCAACCATGGTCTAAAGACCCACAAGGATTAGGCAAATTATTCTGCTGATGTATGAAGAACCAAAGGCTATTTTTACACATAATTTTTGTGCAAACAGCAATCCCGCCATAAAAATGGTGACTGAAACCATTGAGAAATGCACCAGAAATTCCTGTACTTTTGGAAAGTTCTACCCCTACAGCAGGGACTTTTTTGAAGGTGAAATAATGTCCCCAGAACTTAATTTAGTGTCAGTGTTCAGTTCCTCAAAATGTTCCTAGTCCCTGGGGAAAGTTCCTGCAGTGGAAACATGGCTATAGAGACTTTGAAACCTGTAACGTTCTGCAAAACCAAGATGAAGAGACATGCAGTCTATGTCTTAGCTGCTTGTGTTGGCAGTTGTGGGTGGTGAGTCTGATGGTTTACGTTAGGAAAGTGGTGAAAGTGAGTGAGGTACACTCCATTAGGGACATCCCAGTGTGCTGGTCTTTGTCACCAGTAAAAGACCAGGTTTGATTCCAGCGCTCTGGGGCTGGAAATAAGAGACGACAGAGATATATAGGTTAATGCAGCACTATCTCCTTTCCCACACAGGTCAGAAATCCTACTTCTCCTCCCGCCTTTTCTCCTTCCCCTGTGCTCTGAACCCTCCAGGCTGGGTGTGACGTGTCAGGTCTGACGCCTTGCCGTCTCTGCACCAGATTCCTCTAGGGCTAGTGGAGGTCTCATGGCCCTCTTTCAAAGCCAGGTCAAGGGTCAAAACAGTCAGTAAACACCATCATTCAGACTTCCAATGCAGTACAAAGGTAGTCTAGGCCCATAGTATATAGGAGCGGGAACGCTGTGACAGACTGAGTTGGCAGGCAGATGCTCAGTTGCATCTTGACTGACCCCTTGAGATCAAATTCAGCTTCATAGTTAATTTTATTTGAGGGTAAAGGTCTTTGGCATGGACAAATAAACTGTGCATGGGGGTTTTATCATGTTTTAAGCTATGCATAACTGTCTTAGCATCCAAACGTGGCCTGAGTAATCAGGACTCAGTGTCTCGTCAGCACGTTCTGGGTGTGTTCGTACTTGTATTTAAAGCTTCCTCTCTGATTGAGTCATTTTAGTGCAAAGTGTGAGCAGGGCCTGTTGTGTTTGATACGTGTGCCTTGCCTATTCTTTGTCGTGGTCTGTAATTTTCCCGCTGTAGATTGCAGAGTGCGGCGTGTCAAGGGTTGGCTAATTCACATCTGTACTGATGTCCACGCCACACTTGACTGTCATTACAGTGAAGCAAATTACTGCCATTTAGAAAGCAGTACCTGCAATCTCAATATGAAGCGCTGTAATCTCGTACAGAAAAGAGATTGTCGAAGGATGATTGAGGGGACTTATGAGGTCATTTACTAAAGAACTGTCGATGTTTAGGATACAATGCTGAGGCCACAAGACTTCTGTTATGTTGTAGGGACGCCACGGTGAGGAAATTTTCCCACCAGTTATTAAACGCGTTCAACACCGGTGTTACCAATTTCTCCGGACATTTTAGAAGAAAAGTTATGAGTGATGGCGCTCAATATCTGTTAGGTTAGAGCATTTACTTTGAGCTTAGGTGGTAGTGCAGATCTTCCACTAATCAGAAGATTGGCGGTTCGATCCCCGGTTCTTCTGGTCCACATGCTGAAGTGTCCTTGGGCAAGATACTGAACCCCAAACTGCCCCCGATGGCTGTTCCATCAGTGTGTAATTGTGTGCGCGAATGGGTGAATGTGACTAGTAGTTGTTAAAGTGTTTTGAGTTGTTGATGTTTGTTAAATTCATAATGTTGATTAATCGATTAATGATTCATCACTAACATCCTTACTTTGAACAAAACAAATGTTTAGGTAGGCTTGTCATGAAATTTTAAGTTACCACATCAAACGTCCATGTTGACCCCAAAAACTGTAGCTGATGTCCAGAGTTGAGTTGTACAGTAACACTAATGTTAGTTCTTTGTCTAGACTAGCCAAGTTACCCTCAGTTTGGCAAATTAGCACCAGCTAATACCTTCATGGTAAATTACTGAACAACAGAAGACTCACTTTTATGTCTGTGTGCCTGTTTGCCAATGCTTGGGCTCCGTATAATTGCCACTCCAGCAGATTTTAGCTTGTACAACCATATCCAGTTGTCAAGCAACCTCATGTCAGGCTGTGATCAGCCTACAGCGTTATGTTTGAAACTGACTCCTGCTACTCTGGGCTGCAACTGCTGCTGCTGCTGCGCAGAGCAGACAGACACTTTCAGTTTATAATTGTAGTGTCCGTCGTCTGACTAAGTATAGATAACATGGCGGTGACAGTGGACAAATAATGTAATCAGTGTATCCTTAAACAGTGTGTAACACCGGTAAAACATAGTTCCAACCATATTCTCCAGTTACGGCTCAGGAGTACTGAGTGTGTATAAATGTTCCAGGCGTGTACATGTCTGTAAAATGTGTGTGTTTTGTCTGGGCTCTCACTTAAATGACAGGATCACATATTTAGACATGTGGATTATTTACTCTGTGAATACTGTATATCATGGATTAAACAGGTGCTTCCTGTCAAAGTGTGTGTGTGGGTGCATGCATGGATGTGTGTGTGTGTGGGGGGGGGTATTTGGATGTATATGCACTGTGTCGCCCTGTAGTGCCTTGTGAGATCCCAGATGAACCCAGTCACGCTTCCTTTTCAGCATAGTTTAGATTTCATAAACACACATGCCGTGCGCATACTGTCTCTCCCTCTTTCTCACAGCACTGTCTTGTACACGCACACTCTCTTATACACACATACACTTTTTAACAAAAACGAAATTCAGAGGGCAATGAAAAGCACTGCGTTCGTTGAGGTTCCAGCCAATATCTTTGTCATTCATCACTGTTGCTGCCTAAAGCATTAAGACTCCTCTGCTGAAAGACACAATAAAACAGTGATCTGGACTTGTGTTTCCACCGTGCAGATTCTGCACTCTGGCTGCCAGGAGAAACATCCAGCGCAGGCACAGATATGGCAACAGTTCCGCATCTGAAGCACCTTTGGCTCCTCACCACGGACCTGACAGTGATTTATACGCTCTGAATCTTTATCTGATCCCTGAAAGTCAGAGTTGGAGTTTTTAATCTGATTATTTTTAATTGGAGCTGCACTGGCTGGGAGAGTAAATTTAATTTTAACCTGAACAGACTGTTTCTCTCATATCTAGACTTCTGTATTCAGTTGAAGGATAACTTAGGTATTTTTCCCATTCCCATTTTTAGATTAATGGGAACAACAGTTTGTGAAATTGGTCCAGTATTGAGAGAGAGCACTGCAGCTGTCAGAAGCTAAACTAGGCTCCAACATAATGTGGGTTCTGTCAAATAAAGTCCACTAAAAGTGCTTGTTTTTGCCACTGACAGGCTCAGAAGTGTCTGACAACATTGTGGAAAAGATTGCTTCAGAGACAGACCTTTTTTTTAAAAAAGATTATGGTACATTTTGTTCAACCAGAAACAGCTTTTTTTTATTGCTCTTACCAAACTCACTTGACTCCCTTTGCAGAAACTGCAATTCTAGCATCATCACCGTCATCTTCATTCAAACTCACCAAAACCATCTGGTTTGTCTTTCCACTGCTCCAACAGTCAACAACTCTGGTTTTATTGAAATAAACCCTTGCTTCACCGCATTAGACGTGAAAACATCAGGAGAGCGTATACCTCGGTCAACAAAGTATTTCTTTCAAACAAGCTTGAGTTGGTGATTGTTGGAGTAGTGGAAAGATGAGCCAAGACATTTTTGGTGAGTTTTGACTTGTTTTTAAAATGAACAGTTTTGTAAAGGGAGTTTGGTGAGTTTGGCAAGAGCAATAAAATGTCTGTTTCTAGTCAAACAAAACACATCTTACTCTGTAAAAAAGGTCAGTCTCTGTAGAGATTCGCTCTATAATGTTGTCAGACACAATGACAATCAGAATCTGTAAGTGGCAAAAACAAAAACTTTAGTGGACTGTAGTTTAGTTTCACTTCTGCCAGCTGCAACACTTTTCCTCAATACTGGACTAATTTCAAAAATGTATGTCCCCATGAGTCACTTAGACACAAAACATGGGCAAATAGGGTTCAGGTTGAAAAATACCAAAGTTGCCATTCAAATGTTGCCACAATTATAATGTTTTCCTTCAGTTTAATTTGAAATGGTGGCAAAAAAGATGATAGAGGAGTCTGCAAATTTGTACTGTGTACCCCAGCAGTTTCGAATTGTTGTTTGAAACATTTAATGAAAGTCAAACAAGTAAATTCAAATACTACTAGTACTAGTTTTAAACTGTGAAACATTTGCTTTCACAGATCGCTGCACAGCCCTGAATGAATAATTCAGACACAGTTGTTACGTGGTGCAACTCATGTTCCTCGTGGGCACAGTCAGCAAGGCCAAACCTCATAACTGAAAACAGCCTTCGCCATCAGACTGTGTTTGAAATGTGGTGATTGGAAAATGCTTACTGATGTGGGAGTTTCGTGAGATGGCTACCTTCCTGGCGAGACAGCGGGAGTCAACAAACAAAGACAGGAATATGTTAAAGCAGGATGGACAGGTGCAAAGAGGAGGAGACAGTGGGAGTAAACAAACAAACAAGTGTAAGGAAGGAGGGTGTGGAAGTGTGACGATGGACAGGAGTGTGTGTGGATGTTGACAGGTCCTTCAGGCCACCACAGAGCGCACCACCTGTAACAATGGGGGTGGTCTCAATCATGGAGGTCATCCTGGAAGAGATGGTGGGGTGCCAGTTATAACCCTCACAGCGACAGACAAGCTGCACGCAGGTAGCAGCTATGATCACAGTAACCTTTAGACGTTGTTTTGATGTTGAAAGTCGTGCTTTTGTCTCTTAAAGTTCACAGTCCTGTGAAAACTGAGATGAGGAAACAACGGAAAAGGGTACAACTTTCACACGTCAATAACTGCCCTTAATGGTAGATGCCGCTGCTTTTTTACTAGATCTTCATATCTAAGTTATCTCAGGCATCGAATTTAACAACATTGTAAAAATACCCCAAAGAAAAGATTTAAATTATGCATTCACAGACGTTTAACATTAGGATCCAGAGCCCTACAGGTAGCTCTTGTTAGCCGCAGCTCTGTTTTTCCTCACTTCTCCTTTTCCTCAGTTTTGATTAAAAGAAAACGAGGCTGATAGAGCCACACAGGGGCATTGAGTGGCGCAGGAAATGACCTGTTATTTCTAGTGTTTCTACGGTTTCCTGCCACACAGACTCGGAGCTTCCTGATGGATAAGGCTGAACTCTCATCACCTTGAGATGGAATTACTTCAGAGGGAAAAGGTGTCACTTTTTTTTACCCTGCAGCAGCCACTGTGCAGCATGTCTGCGGAAACACATGAAGGAGTCTGATGGTTTTGATAGAGTATGATAGAAAAAGATTGCTTTTATACACTGT
Organism: Lutjanus argentimaculatus; assembly: GCA_034769285.1. NCBI lineage: Eukaryota > Metazoa > Chordata > Actinopteri > Lutjaniformes > Lutjanidae > Lutjanus > Lutjanus argentimaculatus. The sequence continues at coordinate 32,118,683 of JAWZSL010000005.1, read as the reverse complement.
AAAAAAAAAACTATTTGTTTTAACTTAAAAACGCAACCTTAAAATTCTAAGTTGACTGAATTTAAAAAGACAAGTTGAGGTGATTTTTGTAATGATTCAAAACAAATAAGCTTTTCAGGTCCAGTAAACTTGATATTCATTAACATAACAGTAACATTTTCACATTAAAGTATCTAAAAATGCTTAAATCTTTCCAACAACGCTCAAACACAGAGAAATGCATAATTTATTCAGGGTAATGGTATGTTTCCTGCTAGCCATTGCTAGCTAGTTGCAAGTTGCTATAACTACTGTAAAAAAAAAACAAACATGGGATGTGTCAGATAAATCAGAGATTTAGGACTGGACATAACTTGAATAAAACTTTAATATTACTTCTTAAATTGTTATTGTTTTAATGTGAGACCAGCAAAATATTTAACATATGTCTCGAGTTCTTAGACATTTTAATGCAAAAATGTTACATATTATAGCTTTTGTATCAAATTTGTTTGTCCAGAAAAGTTTATTTGTTTTGAATCATTACAAAATTAAATCAACTTGTCTTTTAAAATTCAGTCAACTTAAAAATTTAAGGCAGCCTGGACACTAACTTAACTTTTTTTTTTTACAGAGTTCTCAAACAGTGCATGCTGGGAAGTCTGAATATATTGATCATGTTTCTTTAGAAACTTAATTTAATGAGCTGATTGAAGTCTGTACAGTACATTCATTCAACTCATCATTTCAAGTCAAAAATTAGAAGAACATGGGCTTGAAATTTTAGGTTTAATTAATTAAATAAATAAATAAATAAAACTTGAATATTTATGTTAAGTTAATGAGAAAAGATTTGTTGGACTTGTATGATTTTTTTTACAGTGTTATTGAATAAAATCATCAGTATGGTAAATGTTGGTACGCAACCCTGACTGAATGTTCTCTCTCTCCAGGGACTGCCAGGACCTCCAGGGAAGCCAGGCCTGCCAGGCAAGAGGGGTCCTCGGGTAAGTCTCCGCGGTCACTCTGAAACACCTCCACCAACGTAATAAAACACACATACTTCCATTTGTAACCTCTTAAAAATGATTAAATCTGGTGTTCAACCCCAAGATTTTTAATTTTTCTATGTATTCATGTTAATAAGCGTGTCTGTATTTAGGTTTATTGTGGGCATCTCTCTCTGCGTGTGTGTTTGTTTGTGTTTTTGCTACTGCTGCTGACGTGCATGTTGACTGAAAGCTCAAACACAAACAGTCAGTGAATAACCCTCGTGGCAGGAGGTGACTCAGAGACACAGACAGACAAACAGACAAACGGACAGTGAGGACTATATCTGCGTGTCCAGACCTAGAGGGCTGAAAATCCTGTACCGTTTTCTGAAGTTACAATAATATTCTGCCAAGCCAGGCCTCCCACATCACTTCAAATCCCTCCCATCACCCAGCTGACACACACACACACTCACACATACTCACACAGAGTTTTCCTATGCAGGCAGATTGACCATATTCAGCACGGGGCTGCGAGTGCTGACCTCCCACCCCTAAGCATAAACAGGAAAGCTCCTATAAAGACAGCCTTTCAAAAGGCTGCCTGTGCCACAGGATGCCTAATAAAAGCACTGTAAACAGACAGAGAACACATGGCTCCACTGGACTTTCTTCTCCTCACTGAGCTGTTGCAGCAGGCAGGCTGCAGTGACACTTCATAGGAATCCCATTCTGGCCTAATGAAAGGCCTCTTTCTCCAAGGCAGTTAAATAGGTATAGTCTCATCCCAGGGTCTTCTCTGAGGAATCCTCTTCTACTTCCTCTGTTTCTCTCTCATGTATAGATGCAGACTGACTGTTTTTGGCCACGCGGGTGACGTGGCTCTGCAATCGGTCAGTTGGTTGGTCCAACACAAATGAAATACTTAAACGACTGTTGGATGCATCACCCTGAATTTTTGTACAGACATTCACAGGCCCCAGAAGATGAATCATAATAACTTTGGTGATCCCCTGACTTTTCCTCCAGCAGGGTTTCCGTTGGTCCCTAAAAAGTCCAAAATCCAATCATCTGAATTAAATAAAATGTCTTAAATTGATGGATGATTAATATGATTTTGAATCAGCCTCAGAATTTCTTGGAACGCACCCAGCTAGTGTGTCACGATGCGGTGTGTGGGCTAATGTGGCATCTCGTCTTATCAAAGAGATGAAGAAGTATTAAGTTAAAATTTACTTGCTATACTTTTTTTTGCCAGTGTGGACGTAAAATAAGTCTTAAATAGTGTTCATAATGGTCTTAAAAAGTTCTTAAAAAACTTGCAGAAACCCTGTCAAGTGCCAACAGCAGGCTGTGGTTTTGAGTGAAATGTCCTGACAACTATTGCCATGAAAATCGTATCCCCTTCAGAATGAATTGTAATCTCTTAGCACCATCATTAAGCCAAGTTTTAATTTGCGGTTTTGTCATATCCACATCTGTTTCAGTTTCAAGCAAATGTTAGCATGCTAACATAGGAACATAGCAAACATGGTGAACATCATACCTGCTAAATATCAGCATTCATTGTGCACGTTAGCATCCTGACATTAACATATAGCTCAAGGCAGTACAGGCTCACAGAGTTGCTAGCTTGGCTGCAGACTGTTTGTCTTGTTTTTTATATAGGCTATTACAGACTACAGAAGCCACTGTCTCCTTGTTTTAAATTTTTAATTAATGGACAAACACTAACAAGCCACTCAGTCAGTCCAAACAATTAAATCATCATCTAAATGCATCACTTATACAGTCAATAATTAATGCTTTTCATAAGCGTGCCATCATGTAGTCTAGATTTGGATGCATGTGCTTGTGTCTTATTATGTGTGTTTTTAATTATTACTTTCTGTTTGTGTCTGTCTGTGTCTGCTAGACTCTTAAGGGCCAAAGTCTCTGTGATCCGCCACCACTATAGATGTATAAGGAGGTCTTTGTCTGGCTCTAATTAAAGCTATTTAAGCCCCAGCAGCACCTCCCATCCCGTCTCTAGCAGCAGTTCCATAACATCAGCCCCACTTTGGTGGATTTCTTATGATTCAAATCAAACATACCTGGAATAAAACTTAAATTAGGCTTAAAAAATCTTGAGCGCAGAGCTGAGTGACCTAGCCAAGTGTAACATAAGTATGACTCTGAGTGGGACTATATTTGTATGACCAAGCGGTGGTTTTTCTTAAAATACGCGCTACATTTAACTTGAGAGGACTTGAAAGTAATGAATCAGTTTTTCTTACATATTACACAATATGCACTACTGCTCAGTTCCTCCAGCTAAGGCTGCAGCCGGGACTGGTTTGGACATAGTTTTGACTCAGACTTGTCCTTGGTAAAGCCCTTATGCCGGTCTCAAACCTCATCCATCAGCAGCATGTATCGACCCATCACCTCATACTGATTTACATCCTGATGGCTTAGACATGTCCTTTGTCAGCCGCAGCAAACCAGCTGTTGAACTGCCCGTGGCATTGTCAGTGGAAGTGGTTGGTTTGCACAGCGCAAACAATGAAAACAAGCCTCTTCAATAAAAAAGCACTTGTAAAGGTCTTTGGTTTTGATGCCACTTTAACGGGGGTCACTTGCAAACACGCCGCCAGTGTCTGACTCTGACCTCACAGTCATTTTGTTTAACGCACACACAAGTACACATCGGCGCTCACACACACACGAGTGTATACACGCTACGGCACTAATCTCACGCCGCGTAGCTCAGACATATGCGGTCGTGTTTATGACTTGCCTATATAAAGAGTGAGACAGATTATGGAGCTTTCCTGTAAACAAACGCATTTATCAAGTTTAATTGCTGCTGCCATGTGTGAGTGCAAACACAGAGACCCATGCACACATACTTACAGGCTCTCAAACAGGCACTCACAAACACATGTTGTCCAAATTGTCTCCTCTTGGCAAGATAAGCGTGTGGTTTCAATTTGTTCATCACAGGAATAATTAACTCCAAATCAGAATTTATGCGGCAAGTTGCTTACAGGCTGCAGGCTCACAGGTGGAGGAGCACGATTTGATCATGAGACTTTGGAAGCACATTTCTGCCAGTGTGATGGATAAAAACATCCTGTTGGTCATTATAATGAGGAATTTTGTTGAAATAATGACTTGCCAAACTATGACATAGTAAAGTTTCTCATTATTTTGAAATTTAAGTCATCATTTTGAGATATTAAGTCATTATTTTTGCAATACTATGCCACTATTTTGAGAACGCTTCAGATTATTTTGAAATTTCAGTCGTTATTTTGACACACTAAATCATTCTGCAATACCAAGTCATCATTTTAAGAAATCCTCTCATTATTTTGAGATACAAGTCATTATTTGGAGACACTAAATCAATATTTCGCAATACAAAGTCATTATTTTACGATGTTAAGTTATTATTTTGAGATACTAACTAAGATTTTTATGATATTAAGTTATTATTTGGAGATACTAAGTCATTATTTTACAATGTTAAATCATTATTTTGAGATACTTTGAGATACTAAGATTTTTACAATACCAAGTCATTATTTTGAGACACTAAGTCATTATGTTAAGATACTAAATAAGTTTTTTACAATACTAAGTCATTATTTTGCAGTATTATTTTGATATACTCATTCATTATTTCAAGAAAGTTTGTTGAAAGTTTATAATGACTTACAGGCTCTTTTTATTTTCATCACATTGGCGGTAATTGTCTTCCATATATAACCATAATTTCTGTATATGAAGACCTAAACTCCAGAGTCTGACTTTTTGCTGCAGAGAGAGCTGCTTGCAGGTTTTTTTTGTTTTTTTTTTAACCTGACCTTCCATAGCCTTGGATTACTGGAAGTCTGTATGATGACACACAGAGCACCATTGAGCCCACCAAGCACCACCCGTGAACCTTGACCTCTGATCCCACACATGAGTGTGAGACGCCGTCGCCGCGGCAACCGCTGTCGGTACAGAAGCCTCCGCGAGGTGTCCATGAATAGCCTTTCGAGCCTGTTTGCAGGTATATAATGACGACGGTGGTAGGAGGGTGTGAGAGGAAACGTGTGGTGGATGCGTTGCAGCCGCACAGTCCCCGTATCTCTCTGAAGACCGGCTGCATGTATTCGTCTGGAGCCTGCTGGGTCAAAAGGGTCTTTGTCTGAGAGGAAAAAAAAAATCTATGTCGCCCATCTTTCCTCATACTTCCCATCCGAACCACCCCTCTGTACTAACCGAAACTCCCCCCGCCTTGCTTCACCTGCACATAAAGCTAATTCACATCCCAGATGGACATTTCATATAGAAAACTGTGACTATAAAGTGCTCTCGAAAGAGTAAAGGTGTTGAGTTTCGTTTAGGGCAGTGTGTTGGTCTGTTTTGGTAACACCAGGCAACTGATCAGCTTTTTAAGGGTCTGTATAATCCCCAGTGTAAACTGTGTATATGGATCTCATTGTGGAACATTACTGTAATAAGCTCCAGGACAGTAAAAACCACAGACCATGCTTCAATTCATTTTTGCAATCCCCTTTTGGGCACTTTAATACATTTTTTAATACCAGGTTTTAGATGTTTGGCATAAAGGTAGCTCTAGGTTTCCATCGTAAGTTTCAAACTTGTCATAGCCATTATGAGCTATTACTGTTATTGTTGTAAATGCCTAAATAATGCTTTGGATTACTTACTATTTCCTTTTTCATATTCTCAGGTCACTGCATGATGTATTTAGCTCAAAAAACTTTGGCTTACGAAGCAAATATATTTATGTGGTTGGCTTTTTACCAGCACAGCTTAATTCATTCACCATGACTGCTCTTTGTTTTGAAGTTTTACCGTAATTTATGTGGCACTAGGCTGCAAATTCTGCTCTTTTCACTCACTCAGCGATGACAAGGTATGCTTTTGCAGACTTGCCAAATCAAAAATACATATTTTATCTCTTACCTGTGGTGCTATATATATACATCTAGATGGTTTTAGTGTGAGTTGCAGAGATCAGGAGATATCGACCGTAGAAATGTCTGCCTCCTCTCAAATATAATGGAACTAGATGGACTCAGCTTCTGTTGACGAAAGCGCCAAAAAATACATTTGAAAACTCAACAGCAGTGGCTCTTCCCAGAAATCATGACTCAGTCATTCAAGAGAAACCACAGAGCTTGTTGTGAGCAGTTTCATGTAGGAACTAGTTTCTTTCTACCGAATCAACCGAGAAAACCGAATCATCGCACATACGGAAGTGTGCACCTACTCATGGAAGAAAAGCTTGTGACAACACAGGATGTAAATTTTAATGGCATGGTCCTCGGTTGAGCTGTAGGGTTGGGTACCATTCATATTTGAACTGCTATGGCACCAATTTCAGCACCTGAAGTTTGGTACCGGTACCCAGCAGTACCTTTTTTGGTACTTTACTCTCAGTTCAAACTTCTAAATTTTTATTTGACTTATTTAGAACATTTTGTTGTTTATTTAGAACATTTTAAACACCACACAAAATAAAATCCCCTTATGCAGTAAATCTCCCTCCTGTTTTAGCACGCTACATAGCATGTTGGTAAGGGACCCAACAGCTGAGTGTTGCCTAACATTTTTGTATAATCCTACGCTAATGTCCACCCAGACAGAGAATCAAACAACTTATCTAAATAGCTAATGAATCACTTGACTTAAAGCTTAAGTTTCCTTGTCCATGCAGGGTTAAGTTAAACTTTTTAGGTGCTAGCTGCAGGTGCTAATTATCAGCTGCTGCAGGGGATTTGGTTTTCAGGCTATATCAAATATGACACACTCTTCACTTGTAGATATTTTGTATTTGGTTAGACGTGTTGCTTTGTCAGCTATTTTGAATTAGAATAACTACATCAAGTTTTGAAAAGTTTAACCACACTTGTGACCACTTTCTGCTCGCTAGTTCCCCTGACTCACTGTGACTTTAACAAGCTGCAGGGGTGACGTGGCTCTCTCCACTTCTCCCTCTGCTCTAGCTACTTTCTCACCCAGATGCACTCCCAAGTACCGAAATTTGGTACAGATTAAACTAACGTGAATCAGTACTTGGTATACCGACATGATCAGTTGGTACCCTTAAAAGTTCTCTGCTCGGTACCCAACTGTACTCAGCTGTAGCCTTTCTTCCATGAGTAGATGCACGCTTCCTTCTGCATGCTGATATGGTTAGCAGGCGTAGTTCAGTAGAAACAAAATAATTCTGACATGAAACTGCACACAACAAGGTCTGTGGATTATCTTGAGTAGTCAGGTCATGATTTCTGGAAAGAGACATTGCTGGTGAGTTCTTCAAATATACTTTTTTTGGTGCTCTGAGCACCACAAGCTATCTAGTTCCATTATATTTAAGAGAGGGCAGACATCTCTACCTCCAGCAACTCACACTAAAACAATCTAGATGGATAAAGAGCGCTACAGGTAAGAGGAAAAGTATGTATTAAGGTGTGAACTGTCCCTTTAACAAACAGCTGAATCCTCAGAAGCAAAGTTTCTCCTGCGTGTGTGTGCTGACTGTGATCTTTAATTATGGAGACATCCAGCAGTTTTACATGCTCTTGATCTAATGTTAGTTTATCAGACTTTGCCCCTTTGGCTCTCATTTGGCACAGCATCATACAGAACCTCTTTTATCTTTAATACGGGGACTGTGTATACATTTAAATCTGTCTTTTAACAAGCTTGTGTTGAGAGTCAGACCATGTTTACAGCATAGCCCATTAAACCGGCTTGTCTAAAATATTCTATGTGGGAATGTAACCTTGAGGGTGACGTCATGTGTCCAGATTTAAGATCCACAGGAACATATACCATATTTCTTGGCCTTAAGTTGCACATATGGTGTTGATATTGAATTTTGTGGATTCAAGGACAGATATTTATATGCCTCAGACAAGCATGTTACCATAACATGTAACATTAGGAGCTATCATTTGTTTAGGTTTTGACCATTTTGTCTCAACTTAGAATGAGTTGAGCTAGCAGCATTATTACCACATGAACCACAGCAACGCCCTGCATCGCTGTTCAGAGGCCGGTGGTTTTTCATTTGATAGCGTGCCCCACCCTGGTCTTCTCTAATTAGACACCTGTTGTGCGAGAAGGGGACACGACATGTATGGACGCAAGAGCACAGTACCTAATGTTGGTGCCAGCCCGTGCCTACTACCAGTGTTCTGCCCAAAGTGCGGTAAACCACAGGGTTAATTTTGAAGCATGTAATTCAAACATGTCTAGTTTGTTTTAGTTTATTTAGGGCACAACAGCGTCCGTTAACACTGTCTGGACACAGCAGCTCTCGAGAGGAACGCCAGATGAATACAAACCGAAAATGAAAGGGGAAGAGAGTGTGGGAGGAAAACAGACAAGATCTTTAAAGCCTAAAAATCCTTGGAATGAAAATGTCTCATTTGTAAAACATAACAAGTTAAAAACAGATTAGGTTTACCAATACTTCAGATATAATCAAAGCAACAGTTTTAAATTATGTGGATTCTTTTTTTATACTCAGAAATATAAATGCAATACTTGCTCCCATTTTTTCATGAGTGGAAGTAAAAGATTTACGGCTCCTTCTTCTGCGTACAAAAGATTTATCTCCCGGGGCGGACGTTTAGCTCAGTTGGTAGAGTGTCCGACCCATGTATGGAGGCTGCTAGTTCTCTGCAGTGGCCGCTGGTTTGACTCCCGCCCTCTGTGTGTCATCCCTCCTCTCTCTGCCCCGTTTCCTGTCTACTCTCTGGCTGTCCTGTCCAATAAAGGCAAAAATGCCACAAAAAAAAAAAAAAAAAACTTTAAAAAAGATTTATCTCTCAATTTTTATTTATTTATTTTTTTCACAAATTTGTTCAAATCCGTGTGGGGCATAAACAGTATGATTATCACACAGGTGTGGACTGGTCACAATAAAAAGGCTTGAAAACAACATTTATTACGCACTGAACCATAACTATTTCACATACATCAGACCAGCAATATGTCATTGAGCCCCAGTTGCCAAGGCAGCGCCCCCTTCTGGCAGAAGATCATACTTTGATATAATAAGAGAGATATGATAATGCAGAAAAAAAGCTGCTGTGTAGCAAGCTGTAAAAACAATAAGCATACGAATCTGTCATGACCTCTGGTTCCCCATCCTTCATGGAAAGGAAAGGGATCCCAAAAGAATAGCAGTAAGAATGTATGTGCCTCCAGAGAGCGGTCACTCTTTATTTTGGCAGCAGTGTTAATTCATTTTTGTTGACAATCAATGAATCAGCCAATTTATGCTGGATAAGATGCTAGAAAATAATGTTTTAATAAATTATACTGAGTTTTGAGGCACGTAAGATATATGAATACGCGTGGTAAATAGCTTAATCATATTGGTGACAATTACGAGTGATAGATAGCTAACATTAGCTTGAGTATAATTCAGTATCTGTAATTCAATATTAACAGTGTCCAGTACTGTTGGCTCATTGATCGATGTGGGAAGACTGAAGTAGCATGATGTGTGACCAATCAGCCTTAATTTATTAAGGTATTGTGACACTCAAGTTCAGCCAAGGTCAGAAAATAATTATTAGACATGTTTGATGTTTGTTTAACTCAACATGGATTTATACAAACATATCAAAATGGAAATTAAAAAATACATCAAATTGCATTATGGGATTTTCTGTTTTCAGTCCTCCAAAAGGGTGATCAATCACTCCTCATTCCTAAACCTAACCAACCCAACCAAAAAAGGCAACAAGTATCAGCCAATCAAAGGCAGAGCTCAGCAGTTTGTAACTTTGTCATCGTGGGAAAAAAAAAATGGTGTCTCATAAACTTTTCACCTGTCTGTTTTTCTCATGTCTCACAAGCCAGATTATGACAGTAGTCCTATGTGACATAGTCATATCTTCACTAGGCACTTAACTATGGCTTTTTCACATAGGGCTGCAAATACTAAATATATTTGCTAGGAGGGCAAAGACCCACCCTACTCTGCCTCTGATTGGCTTACCCTGACATTCTTACTCTAATCAATCACTCCTCACGCCTAAACCTAATCAACCTAAAGGAAACGAGTATCAGCCAATCAGAGGCAGAGTAGGCCCTCTTTGCCCTTCTGGGGAAAAAAATGTTATCTGTTGCCCTATGTGAAATAGCCAGAGTTCAGTAACTAAGGCCACTCTAAAATGTGCAGTTTTATCTTGAAACAAAAAGACACTTCATATACTGCAGTGGCTACATTTTTCTTCCCAGGAGGGCAAAGTCATGACCTCCCTTCTTTGCCTCTGATTGGTTAGTACTCGTTGCCTTTGTTTGTTAGGTTGGTTAGGTTTAGGCATGAGCAGTGATTGATTAGGGTTAGGGTAAGAATATCAAGGTAAACCAATCAGAGACAGAGTAAGGTGGGTCATGACTTTCCCCTCCTGGGAAGCCATAGTTCAGTGCCTAAGAAATGTCTTTTTTTTTTTTTTTTTTTTTTTTTTTAGATAAAACTGCACATTTTATAGTGGTCTTTTATTGAGAACAGTCCAGGCACACCTGTGCAATAATCATGCGGTTTAATCAGCATTGCCTGGAAAAAGTCATAGATTTTTAACTTCAACTCATGAAAAATGGGAACAAGAACAAAAGTATTTATATTTCTGTTGAGTTTAAATATCAGTTTGGAAATCCTTAGTGTTGTGTGATTCATATCAGAGATAACACCTGTGCACACACTTAGTAACGTCCTGTTGATTCATGTGAAGCACTGTCTCAAGTGAATCAGACATGACGGTCATCAAAGCGCCCTTTGACAGGAAGAGCAGTTACAGCAGAAGGCATTTATGTTGTCATGTCTGCACCCGACCAGTATGTCTGTTTTTGAACTTCCCTCAAAGGGCTTTTTGTTGAGCTGTATAACCCAGCCCAAACCCCCAGATTACTTTTTCTTCTCTGTGGGATTATAGAGAGCTGCCTGTCTGGACGTCGCTAGATGTTGTTTTTTTGATGCTGCACACCAGATCGCGAACATAATGGCTTCCCGATTTGTTTTGACTCACCTCAGTGAAACTTGCTGACCCGACTCATGAAGCAGTTGTGGCTCTTTTTCCGCCCTCTCTGACTTGCTCGACCCTTGACCCGCTATGGAGGTAGGTTAGGGGCCCGAGGGTGCCACCCCCACATGGAGGGGCAGGAGTGAGGTCAGAGATCTGCAGGAAAAAGTCACTCAGAGGAAGAGGAGGTAGACAGACAGACAGACAGTTGGATGGATGGATGGATGGTTGAGACGTTGCAACATCCCCTGTGCTTCTGTCTGACGTCTGCTGTTGAAACCACAGAAAAATTGGTGTAGATTCATTCTCTGGCTTCCAAAGGTTTTGTGCTAAACCTTCCCGTGGGGGCTTCTGGATGGAGCGAGATGGTTCACATTACCAATATGCTGCTACTGTAGATCTCGCTTTGTTTGCTTTCAGACGCAGTTGTGTTCATTTCCTCAGCAACAGCCAATGCGCACAGAAACGCACACCAGCGCTGGAATTCAAAATGTTATGATACGAGATGATCTGCATTACTCATTAAGATGCTTGGCAAATGTGTGTTTGTGTGTGTGCGTGTGTGCATGTGTGTGGAAGTGGGGGGTGTGGAGCGTGAGGCAACAGGGGGCAGGAAAACCACATCCATATGGTGAAGCAGCTCCACAGAGCCCCATTTTCCATAAGCTTCTACCCCCAACACCAACCCCGAATACCTCACCACCACACACACAGCTGATGTATAGGAAAATAGGTTAAAGTAGCATGAAGGCTGAGGTTCTCCAGACAGACGTTGCCCCCATTACACCCCCTCTTCTTCTCTGGTCTCATTCACAGTAGCAAAGCCACAGTCTGCATCAGCTCCATCCCAATATGAAGATTGATTGAGATCTCGATCACCTTTTGATTATGTTTTCCTCTTTCTGGCTTTTCCACAGGGCGCCCCTGGTCCCCATGGGAACCCCGGCCGACCTGGTCCACCCGGGCTCAAGGTATCTTATGCACTCTTCAGTCTAACTCATGATCACAATTGAGTCTTTCTGTCTTTTTTTTTGCCAAGAGCCCAGCAGCCATGTTGATATTTCCACATGAAACCATTACAATGATTATGAACCTGTCTCAGCTTCTAATGCCATACTAAGTTTATGATCTTCTCTTGACTTTAACGGGAATGACAATCATTTGAGGATGAGGATGTGTCACATTTTCAGCTTTTATTTATCAGCTGGAATCCAGAGCTTTATAACGTAACATCTAGGGTGACCAGATGTCCTTCTTTGCCTGGGACAGTGCCTGTTTTGGGTGGCCTTTGCCAGGCTGAATCCGTCCCCACAAATGTTTTTAACTGTGCATGAAAAACAGACCACAAATTGACACCGAACAGGTGGGAATACAATACAAGCTGCATGGCTAAGTTAGCTAACAGCACTACAGTTAGTTCCTTTCGCAACAGGTAAAGCTATCTTTACATCAGGAAACTCTGTAAATAACTCTGGTACTGTATACCTGGTGGGTCCCAGTTTAGCCATGTTCACTGGGAGACTTCTGAACCTGGTTCGTTTGCCTGCTAATGGCAACTAAGTTAGCAGAGACTGTGACCCAGAGTTGAAGCTGAGCAGCTGGAGAACATGAGAGGGAAAACAAGAAAGAATATGATGCAGTTTCACCCAAATAAGTGAAGAGTCATTAAGTTGTGTTTTAGTTTGTATTATAAAGTTGTGCTTTTGTATAGTAATGTTAATCAGTGAGGCTCAGCCCCCCTGCCCATCATATCCTCCCTGTAGCAAACATTAGCTGCTAAAGCAGTCCACTGTAAAATGCTGTGCATATAATTTGCTGTTACAGATACCACTTCTCTCAAAGTGAGTAAATTCTAGAAAGCAGCTCAGTAACAACAGTATTTTGTGCAAACAGAGCAAAGTTTGTGTGGCACCAGCACACCAGCATATCATACTGTTACTGGCTAGCTAACTAATGAATCCTAGCCTTAGCTCTGCACCGCTTAAAGCTGAAGATCGACTGAGGGGTGGATATCATTGTTGAAATTGGTTGGTTGATTTGAAACTATTATAATAATAATAAATATTTTGGCATATATTATTAAATAGGTGCATTATTTGACTGGGGAAGTGGTCTACAAGGGTTAAAAAATGTCCTTTTCAGTTCATTTCAACTTTAAAATTCAGGGTCTACCTAAGTTCACAGCTGTGCAGCTGCATCTGGCAGTTTGAGACACTACAAACCCTAAAGTTCTTAATACCACAGAGCTGTATCCTTGTATCACCTTAACATGTGTGTTGCAGAGGTGAATGTCAGGAGCCCCATTTATTATGAAACGTTTCTCAGATTCTTGGAGATCTGCTCAATTTAAGCTCCAAATATGCTGTAATGTATGTATGTTTATGTTGTTTCTATGTAAAATGAATCTGAGCCTGTGCTAACACTGCAACTCGAGCGGACAGAGGAGACAAGGGTAGTTGGACACCAGGGGAGTTGAAGTGATTTATCAGAGCTCCAGGGAAAGACGTTATGAGTCGGAAAGTGAGAACTTCAAATAAATCTGTCTAATTTTAACGTGTGAACAGGACATGACCCTGCCCAAGACAAATTCTCTGCGTCCCTCATCTGATTGTCTGGACTGATGTATGTCTTAGCAAACACCCTTGACCTCTGGCACTGTGTGCTCAGAGTACATAGTGAGGAGCACTACCTGTATTTAAAGTGCATTATAAAAATGCCTTGCATAAATGACAACTGTGCTGCGGCATGCGGTCACATTTCCCACCCCCCATCACCAGAGCCCTGACCTCCACAGGTCAACCAAAGGGAGTGTGTTTGTCCTTGTCTGCCTGATGTAAATCATATTATTCCTGGATGCATTCTTCATGTTTTACAATCTTCCTTAACCCAATTCTCACCCTTATCCGCCATCTGCTTTTCTCTATATAATCAAAGGAATAGTTTAATATTTTGGGAAATGCGCTTATTTGCTGAGACGAAATTCATGTAGGTGTTGGTGCAGAGGTGTAGGGCCAAAGCACCAAACCTATGATGCACTGTTCTTACAGTGACAAGTTTACATACATCATTCAACTCTAACTGACAACAGGATCAAATGTTAGACTGACAATATGACTTGTTTCATCATGTTGAGAATATTATGCAGAAATCCACAAGAGCACTCTCTGCTGCGACTGCAAGTCTGCATCACAATATGACAACTTTGACCATTTTATTTGTTTTTACTGGCTCTCTTGTCTAAAATGGGAGAAACCCAGGCACACAAAATGCTTACTGCCTAAAGAGAAAGACTGCAAAAAGCTGCCTCTCACTGCAAAAACTGCAGTCTGTCTGATTGGGCCTTCCGTAATGGTTCGATCTTCAAGCGCTTAGAATAAAACGAAGAAAACTTGGAGAAAAAAAAAAAAATGGCAGCGCGTCATTCCAGTGCACTACAGCAGCACTACAGCTGTAGTGATGTGAAGCAGATAAATTATTACTATTTTAACCACTAACAAAATTAGTCTCAATAGTCTCATTTTGACAAAAAAATGAAGACAATGACATGTTAAGCAAAGCTCATCGGTGTCTCCATCCACTGCCTTTTGGCCAACAAGCCCCATGTTGATACATTTAGTAGCATAATTAATTGTTTCTGCTTTTGGTAAAAGATAATTGATAGGGGCACCCAGTGGTCTGTTGGTTAAAGGAACAGCTGGACATTTTGGGAAACATGCGCATTGTCTTTCTTGTTGAGAATTAGATGAGTAAATTGATACCAGTCTCATGTCTGTATGGTATATCAGAAGCCACAGTAGTGGTTAGTTTAGCTTAGCATAAAGAGCGGAAAGAGGGGGAAACAGCTAGCCTGGATCTATCCGAACGTAACAAATTCACTTACCAGTGCCTCTAAAGCTCAATAATTAACACATTAGATTGCATTTATTTGTGAAAAATGGCAGTTTGTGGCTTTATATGGGGTTATGTGTTGGGCCATTTCTAGCTTGGGAGCAGTGAGTCTCTAGGAAGTCACTACACCCGGCCAACAAAGAAAGGTGCACAATTTGGACAAAAGGCAATGCAAAGTGCTTTACAGGGGCATATAAATGCATTCAAAATAAGAGATTATGAAACCATTAAAAAGAAAAAGAAAGGGCAGAATAGTTAAACATGAAAGAAATTACATTTAAAAGACAAAACAAAAAGTGATAGAACAAATGAATAGTTACAGATTACGTAAACTATAAATTACTGTTTATATCTCCTTTATTGGAAAGCCACTGTAAAAAATAACATTTTAAGCCCTGATTTAAGTATTTAGGAGTCTTGTTCCACAGGTTGGCAGCATAGATATTAAAAGCTGCTTCTCCTTGCTTAGTTTTGATCCGGGGAACACTGAGTAAACCTGTTCCAGATGACCTGAGGGGTCTTTGTAACGTACAAGTAAATCAGAGATGTAAAAAAGTAAATTGTGAGTTTTATAGGTGCTGGTAAGTGGATTTTGTTTGTATTTCTCAAAAGTTTGAATGCTTCCTTTAAGACACATATCATATAACCATATAAAAGTCCTTGGTTCAGCTCTGGCCAAAAAAAAAAAAAAAAGTCAGATATTTGAGACCCTGCTTCGGTGAATGAGCACTTGAGTAAATTTGAGGGAGAGTGGTGCAGAGCGGGCTTCTTCTACCTGGCAGGTGTGTTGAGAGAAAGACTCTGAAGTGTTTGATGTCTCGGGGTTCTCTCCAATCTTTGCTCTTTCATCGTTAATAAATGAAACAAAGTTGTAAATAGCGGGGGTCCACGGGGAGAGAAGGAGTCAGCACTCAGTGTAATTTCCGATCCATAGCTTTGATGTGCTAGAGCCCCGTTATTGTTACCTGCTGACAATGAAGGTTGGTGTGTGTGTGTGTGTGTGTGGACTGGAGGGGCACATAATGCACTGCATCTGTGCTGCATTTTCTATGTGAATTTATGTCATTATCGAGTATGAGATTCATAGAGGCAAGCTTTTGTAGCCTTATTAACCTTTCCCAGGAGTCCAAATGAGGGGTGTTAGCCAGTGAAATTATTTTGTTAATAAAACCGTTGAAGACTTGAAATCACTGACGTATCGTTGTGTTATTTTCACCCATACAAAGTCCTCCTTTGTGATTTTTTTTCTTTTTACCAGGGCAGAAAAGGAGACCCTGGCATCTCACCTGGGCCAGCACCTAAAGGAGAGAAGGTATTGTGTCCTTCCCATTCGTCTTACACGCTACATTAATTTATAACAACGACCTGTTTGGCAAGCTCCTCCTTGCACTCTTATGATTGCAATTTAAAAGTGCAGCGAATCATTGTTGCATTGCTGCCTTTTGACGTTGTCGCTTTGTGTTCCAGGGAGACTCAGGGATTATTGGCCCGGTTGGACTGTCTGGCCAAGAAGGTCGGAAGGTAAGACCCCCCCAGTGTCTCTGAATATCTCTGCACTGAATTCTTCCAGTTACAGTTTTTTTCAGTCGCAACCATCAACCATCGGGCAGTTCTGAAGCCACTTATTCAAAACTCTTCATAAAGTCTGCGTTACCAACATGCATATAGGCCAAACGTTATTCTCACCTCCAAAACTCAGTCAAACCACCAAAATACTTCATGCATGTCATGCAGCAATTCTCACTCAGAGAGCATACATTGCCACTCATAACACAATGACCTGAGCATTATATAAATACTAAACTTTTATCTTTGAAGTCTTAAATTATTTTTCACACACAGTAAAATTGATATTTCATTACTGAATAAAAATAACACCATGCTAAAGTATGTGTAACTAGAGTGAATCATAAATTCAGCTATTCGCTTCAACATCTTTTATTTTTTATACATATATTTACATATACTACTTAATTTGCTTGTGAAAAATTAAAAAAGAAACAAAACAAACAAATTCCTGAAATTCCAGGGCTGCTATAATAATTACTAAAAAGCCCATCAACAACATGTAAGTGTATTGTCTTCTTTTGTCTATTTGGTGATGAGACTCGGGACCCCAAAACAGGACCCAGAATGATTATTATTTCATTTTATTGTAAATATTCTAGTTTTAAGATAAGATTTTCTATATATTTCAATGTGGTTTCTGCAGAAACTGTCCATCATTCTGTTTTGGATGTGTTTTTGACAGTTTTGAAAACAGTGTGTTAGCAAAAAAATATGCTTAAAATAGTGAAGTATTTTGCAGATGGTGGAGTATGAACGAGAAAAGAGTTTGTGGATTTGGAGTGCACTTTGTGTGAAAGTTATGAAAAATGATTCACAGTTTGGTCCACGTATACCTCTGTACGCTGACTGGGTGAAGAATTTTGACTATGTGGCTTCGGTTTTGATCAATATATGTTAGCAATCTAAAAGAAAACTGTAAATGAAGTTCACTGTTCTGAAAGAGCAGTAAGAGCTCCCATTTATCAGCTGATATTTTGAGTGAGCATAAAGCTGCTTACATCTGCAGACTTTGAATAGTGAGGCCCTTGAAATGTTTGGGAAAGCCCAGGAAAGACAGCCTGGATGAGTCACTGTCACCATTTCATAACCCTTGTGTTTTTGTAATGTGCCTGTTGTGATGTTGTTATGCATCAGTGTGTGTGTATGTGTGCGTGTGTGTGTCATCTTTCCCCTTTGTGCTGTGCTCACCATTTCTTCCATCTGTGTTTGCTGGATCCAGCACAGAGGGGTCTTAAAATTGGCAGGAAGGACGCCATGAGGGATGAAGGGGGAGTTTTTTGTCATCAGAGAAATGACGATGGGGATCATCGCGCACTCAAACACAAAATTACCAGCGTCTTAGATGTTACTTAACTTGAGTGATGAGTGTAGGAGGAAAAAGTGGGACAGAGCTTCTGGTAGACAGAAGTGGAACAAACACAAATCAAGAGTAATTCCGAGGGGAAAGTTTGAGCTGTGTATGTATTCATGTTCATGATTGCGTAAATGCATTCCAGCGTGCTTGTCAGTGTGTGTTCTCATAAAATAGACATTAATTACAAACAATACAGCGTGTGCCAATGAAGGCTATCTATATTCCAAGGTGTACTTCTGCAGTTGACAAGGAAATTGTAGAGTAGGTCTGTTAATTTGAAAAAAAAAAAAATGTAAGTGATGGATAAAGAGTTAGCTAAGAGTCGGCTAGTTGGAATAGCTAGTCTTAAATGTATCACATAAAGGGTTGATTATTAGCTTAAAGTATAAATTGTTAGTTAAATGTATTTATTTGCCATAGCAAGCTTAAAAGTAGTGGATAAACAGTTGATAGTTACCTGAAAGTTTTAAAAAGTTGAAAAACTTAGCTCAAAGTTATGGCTGTATGCTTGAAATATAGCTAAACATTAGTAGATAAATGTTTGAAATAGCTATCAGTATAATAGTTTAAACGTAAAACTTTAAAAGTATAAACTGCTGAAAACGTTAGCTAAGTGTATTTAGTTAAAGTAGCTAGCTTAAATGTAATGGATAAACAGTTGATAGTTATCTAAAAGTATTAAAAAGCTGGAAAAGGTTAGCTCAAAGTTATGGATATGTGTTTGAAATATAGCTTAAAAATTAATGGATAAATGTTTGAAATAGCTAATAGTTGAAATAGCTAGTGTTAAATGTAGCAGATAATTGGTTGATAGTTAGCTAAAAGTATTAAAGAGCTGAAAAGGTCAAATCAATTGACCCAAGTGATCTAAACACTAGTTAATTTCTGTGAAAAACACAAGAGCAGCCTATCGTGTAGACGTGATTTATATGGAAATTTCCCTGACATAACTTCTGTTATGATTTGGAGCTATATGAATAAAATTTATTTGTCTTGCCTTGATTAAAACCGAACACATTTGGAGCACGACAGATGGTGCTGAAGAAGGGGTTCTTGAGTTCATCTGACAGGGCTGTGCCGGTCAACAGACATAAAATGGTGGGGAACCACTGCAGTGCAATTTAGGACGTGATCACTGCAACTGTCTGATGAGTCTTGTGTGCTTCTGAGGTCTGAACTAAAATAATCTGTTTCACATTTTCTTAAACAATCAGATGTAAACACACGTCTCATTGTAGCAGAAGAACTGCTTTTAGTCACATAATGTATTACAGAATTGAGCCGTGCACACTTTCCAAACAAAGTAGAAGAATTAGTTGAGTAATTGAATAAAGCAGGTAGATTGTATTTATTTCAGCAGAGGTGTAAAGTGCCTCTGCATGTATTCACTGTCTTCCCACAGCGCTCTGTAACAGAGCGTCGGACTGTGCTTGGACGGCCGCCTCGAGCTTAACATATGGCTTTTGTTAGGAGTCTGCTTTTCTGTGTGTCCAAGTTGTATGTCTCTGTCTCTGTCTCTCTCGTTCACACACACTCAGTCAGAGTGGAAAACGTAAAGCTGGTGGAAAACATTCACACAGTTCTCTCAAGCTAAATGAGTCTTGGCAGTGATTTGACAGCCTATCAGAAGGTTAGACAGTGATATGGGAATCAGAGCTGCAGGTGAGAGTGGACCGGTCCAAGACAGACAGCTGATTGACCTCTTATGCTGCCCTGAGATTAACAACAACTTATTTTTAAGCTTAAAGTTTAAGATCAACTGGCAGGAACAGGAACTGAGTAGGGAAGAGCAGGGATAAAAGTATAAAGGGGCGGCTGCGACACAGACCTTTTCCGTGTTTTCTGCTTTTAAGGTGATGTTTATTTGCTGCAGATTATATCATCTGTTGGACCTGTCCGTAGGATAAGGATCGGTGAAGATTGAATTTATGCTAGTTTATCTTTGATTGAAAGTAACAGTGTTACTTTTGCCTCACTATATTATTAAAGATATATTTCTTTGCTCATTAAAAATGTCCAGGGTTAGAGTGAGGAAGACCCACAGATGTGTACGTTAGAGCGTGTGCGGCTGTTTTATCTGTAAGAGGTAATTATGCGCTATGAAGAGTTTGATGCATTGGACTAATTTCCTACATCTGAGACATTCAACATGTTCAAATTTAACATGTCATTTACTCTGAGGACTAACGGAAGCATTAATGAGCATTATATGCCAGAATTTTTTTTCAACTGTTACATCTGTCCTGCATCTGGTTCTTTCATCCTGACAGAGAGGGGCAAAACTAACAATGCACAATGTCGATTTACAGTCTGATTACGTCCGTCTCATTTATCCAAAACTTTGGTATTAGTAGAGGACATATGTATATTGTTTGCAATAAAATATGGTTACTCTAAATAAATGGGGAACTAGCACTTATAGTTTGTTAGCTTGATGCTAACACATAATAACAATTCCCATTAACAGGCTAACAGAAATTAGCATTGTGATCTTAACATACAGACCCATTTTACTTAACAAACTTAACAGAAAATGACATGTGTTCAAAGTTAGAGGCTCATATTTCCTCTGCTCTTTGGAAACAAACTACTAACTGCTGACTTCAACATTGCTAACTCAGTTTCCTACTCTGGCATCAACACTTTGCCCTGGCCAGCTACAGCAACCTCAAAGGGTCAAAACTTTTGTACTGTGGGTAGTTCTCTCTCATTTTGGCCTAAAGTCATATCTGTCATCTTATTTATTATTCTTATAGTTTAAGCTTGTTGAGTAGGAACAGCTAAATGTAGAAGTTTACCTCAAAAAGTATTTTATTTGGTACTTTTATATGCAGTATAGTGACTCTGCTGCTGAATTAAAACTCAAAGACTGACTGATGTGATGAGAATTGTTTTGGGAAATACGACTCATTATATACAGTTTCTAAATGTGCATGATTCAGCTTTTTACCATGGTCTAGTGTTAAAAAGAAAAAAACATAAATCGTAGTACTGAATCTCAATACTTGTAGAGTCACAATACATATTGAATCGCCATTGTGAGAGCATCAAATAAGGAGTAAGTGTACCGTCCCAGTCCTCGTGCAAAGAGGGAAAAGAGGGAAATACAAAAAAGTTAAACTTTCGTCCTGCTCTATCTGCACTCCCTACCCGTCTGCACTGAGATAAGCTCAGTTAATGAAGCCCTTGGATAAATTGTAGCTGCTCCTATTCTAAAGAATGGCAAGTGGCTGCTATGGCAACTTCACCAAAACACACACTCTGACATCATGAGAGCATGCCTCAGGTATTGGTCAATGAACCACAGACATGATGACTGTGGGGGAAACTCGTTAAATTAACGGCAACGAGTCAGCTTCTTTTCCATACACAGAGCGGCTAATTAACCCGTTTTGCGCCTAACAATGTACAATAACCTCTCACAGGTCGATCCTACGTACCTGCACGTTGCACTGCTCTGACAGAGATGTGAGTCAAAATGTCTAGAAACAGGCTCTTTGTTTTGTTCTGTTCCTCTTCGGTCAGCCTCAGGTGGAAAGTCCCAGGCGTGTCCTGTCCTGATGCAGGTCTCTCCGCTGAGGCCTGCTGAGAGGTCAATACAATAGTGAAAAGCTCTGATGACTTTCGCTGCAATTGCATCCCAGTGGCGGCCCACCCTGAAACGCCATGTGCTGTTTCTTCCTCTTCATACCTCTCTAGCTGTTTGACTTGCTGTGTCTCGCTCGCTTGGCTCGTTACACTCAAGCTGCGGTTTAGGAAAACGGGACAACGGCATCTTTTCCTCTGTTCTTTTCTCTATTTTTCCCCTCTACCTTCTCTCTCTCACACACACACACATACGTACAGGCCCTTTATCAGCCTTAGCTTGACACTTCAGCCGGGAATTCTGGAATTTGGCCGCTGTTTTTCCATGGAAAACTTTAATGGAGAAAGCAGTGGTGCTTTGAACGTGCGATGGGAGAGTGTGATTTTACACCGTCAGACAAGCCAAGCATGTTCCGCTCTGTACAACATTTGTTCTACTGAGGAGACTCTGAATGGCTTTTCAGTATGGTAGGCAGGGTCAGGGAGAGGGGACACACACAGGGCCAAACCTCAGCTACAAGGCCACATTACAAGCCACACGTCTCACCTTACTGCCTCTATCCTTCATTTGTCTGTGTCTATTCCCACCGCGAGCTGATCTGTCTCTTCTCTTCTTTTTGTCAGCCTTTTCTACATCTGTCTTTCACACCACGGCTGCTTTTTTCTCACTTAAAGCCAAGTCAGAACAGTAGCATTGTCACGCGTAACTACTCAGTGGGTATCTAATCTTTAATGCTTTGGTAGATGCTTTCCTGCGCATTTTATAATCAAGGGAACAGTTGTACAACAAGCTTATTCTCTTTCTTGCCAAGAGTTAGATGAAAAGATCAATACGACTCCTCTCTTAGTACGGAGCAAAGGCCCAAATGTACTGAAAGCACGTCAAATAATGGCGCACTACAGGCATCAAAACTGAAAGGTCAACACCACCACAGAACCAGCAGTATTTTGAGAAAAGGTTGCAATACATACATACGTAGTCAGGGCCCACACAAGTTTGTATGCTCACTGATACCCCTCATTGATTTTCTATGCATTTCTATTTGAATAACCTGTAACGTTACATAACACAGGAGGGGAGCTGTTGGGTGCACGCTGCTGCTTACCTCAGTTGGTTGGCAGCTATCCCATTTCATCTTATTTTTTTCTTAGAGGCAGGTGAAAGTCACAAAAAGCACATCTTATCCTTGCCCATATATTTATTTTAGCTCTCTCTAAACAGGTACTGCAGCTGTAGAAAAAGAGAGTAGGGGCGTCAAGGCAGTTTGACGCACCTCACAATGCTTTCAGTGCATGTTTGGCCTTTTAAAAAATAGTTGTGCATCCAGGTGCATGTGTCAGACAATTTCAGTGCATTTGGACCTCCAAGTTAGGATGTAGTTAGCATAGCTTAGCATAAAGAAGTAACTGAACCTGGCTGTTGTTCACCAAGATGGTAACTCTAACTCTTAAAATTTTACATTTCTGTGTGTATTTGGATGAAACAAATGAAATGCTACATGTTAGGAAGTTAGCTGTAGGTCTGCGTAGGCGTACTTTGGAGAGAGCAAGGCTAGCTGTTTCCCCTTGCTCTCACGTACTATGCTAAGCTAAGCTAATCACCTCCTGTCACAAGCGCCACAAACAGAGTTGAGAGTGGTATCTATCTTCTCATGTAACTCTTGGCAAGAAAGTGAATGTCCCAAAAAAATATGTAACAGTTCCTGTAAAGCTGCAGTAGGCACTTTGAAAATGAACAAATCAAAACTGTCCGCCTCTCTCTGCTGCCTCATATCATTGTGCTAAGCCCCTCCCACCAATTGATGCACAAAACTTGCACATGCATTTTGCTGGGCTTGAAGCGTGACGTGAGGGTTGTCAACTGTTGTAACTAACTAGCAAACTAATGTCTGCTCTGCTAAAGGAACCTTTTAATTAAATATTGTTAGTGACATGCAATGGTCAAAATTAGCTGTTTCCTCACAAATTATAATGAAATAATCCTGCCAACTGCAGCTTTAAAGCATCAGCGTTTATTTGTCCCAAGTAGAGTAGCTCTGGTTATTCTAAACAGTACAATGGGCATCAAAAAATGTAAACAAATTGGAATGGTCACATCATTTTTGTGAACGAAAAATCTTTTTCTGCTGAATAACAATGGTAGAGACACGTATGTATATGCACTGACCTAACATCTCTGTCTTCTTATGAAATATCATTGGTATTTTTTAGCTCCATTTTGGCTGTAGTTCCCACGCAGATGCACTGAAGAGTGAAATTTAATGCTAATGAATAAATCAACTTGAACATATCTATCATAACCATGTCAGTGGTCACAGTCATTAGTGTGTTTTGGGCCAGAGTTGCAGGCAGTTATGAGGACTACAAGAGCAAAGAGTAAGAGCGTTTGTCCCAAAAGATCAGTTAGAGCATCAGTACGCAGCTTGACAACCGTCAACTGATCCATAAACACTCATGTTGACTCAGTTTCTGTTACGCTCCATCCTGGGAAACTATGACTGTCTTGGGACACGTTATGTTGAGTCCTTGTTTATAAGACGCGCCTACATGTGCATCTGCTTTTCACATAATGTGCCATACATGCATGTGTGAGGATTTTAGGGTCAGTGATAATCCTCATAGTGGAGAGTCTTAAACGGATGATTTTCCTTTCAAACTACGTCCAAACCAAAATTCTCCTCACAAGAATATCCCATGAATGCAGAGCATAACGATATATTGTAATTTCCCTGCAGGAGCTAGACTGTATTAATCATACTCATTTCCTTCATTTATGCAAGACAGTTCATTGTACGACATTAATCTGTCTGACGGCCTGTTCCAAACCAAACTTTCTCCATTTAGCTCCTGCCCACTGTTCAAACTAACAAATCCACATGCTCATCATTGTAATTATGGGAGAACTCAAATCAACCATCATTTTCTTTGCATGTCTCACAAGAAGAACAACAAATCAATGCTCCGTCTTCCACCGTGCTCGTAGTATAATAGTGATACTGCATGCAAGCAAATAGGCTGCTGAAATTGCGGCTCAGACAGGGATGAGAATGAGGGATGTTTTTCCGCTGGGTAGATTTCAACCAAATTGTCCGGTTAGGTTGTTTGTTACATGTGTCCCCGCCAGACATCCGTGTGGAAGGTTTACATTCTGCCATACATGCAGCAGCACATGCATGGAGCCAGACGATCGCTCTAAGCAATCATCTGGCTCCATGCTGCAGGGGAATCTGGAGAGAAAGAGGTGGAAAGATGAAAGCGGAGATTAATGAGGTGACTGGTACATTTCTGCTACCAGGGCGCTGTCCAGTGGAGGCAGACTGTGGAAGACACACATTCATCATTTGTGGTGCGTAGCCGTTAACAGACATGAGGTCTGTGCCCATTTGAACACCCATAAAGTTAAAGGGAAAGTTCAGATTATTTGAAGTGGGGTTGTTTGAGGTACTTAGGCCCGTAGTCACTGTATTAGTTACAGTAGATGGAGGTTGGCTGCACAAAGCTAAGCAATGTACTGCTGTGGACCCTTTTTGCCCACTTGAAAAAACACCACCTGACAAAAAAAAAAAATATCGGTTTAAATGTGCACTATATTTAGAATATTTTTACCACTTTACCTTGCTATCAGACAGCCTTTTGTGGCAGGAAACCACCAATATAGAGGCCAAATATCGAAACTGACCAAACTCCATTTGCTAAATTGGGAATTTTACCTCACAGAACATGGGAGTTGTTGGTTCCATCTGACAGTTTGTTTGTGTTGCTTTGTGACTTCAGTGAATTCGCAATATCCTTTTAAAGCACTTAAGTCATGCAATAACAAACACAGCTGCAGAGGCAGCAATAAATTAGCAACGTCTGTGTTCTGTGAGGTGAAATTACTGATTTTGCCCATGGACTTTGGTTGGTTTGGAGAGAGCGATATTTTACTTAAATAACGGTGGTTTCCCGTCAGGAAAGGTTGTCTGACGGCAAAGTAAAGTGGTGAAAATATTCAAAATTTAGCGTACACTTAAACTGATACTGATTTTTTGAGATGGCCTTTTTTAAGTGCCTAAAATATGTCATTAAAATGCCATTATATGAGCCAAATATTCTCCCCAAACCAACCAGACATCATAGGCAAAATGAGTCATTTTACCACACAGAACACAGCAGCTGCTGGTCTACCGCTGCCTTGATCGGTTAGTTTCTTTGTGTTATTGTGTGACTTTGGTGAAGTATATTACGGATTCACTGAAGTCACACAATAACACAAAAAAACAGAGAATGAAGCAGTGGTTGACCAGCACTGCCTGTGTTAAATTACATGTTTATTATGATAAAATTACTGATTTCTGCTATGGTGTTTGGTTGGTTTGAGAGCCATATTTGGTGCACAAAACAACAGTTTCCCGTCAGAAAAGGCTGCCCGATGGCAAAGTAAAGTGGTAAAAATATTCTAAATATAGTGTGCACTTAAACTGATGTTGATTTTTTTGGGTGAACCTTTTTTATGTCACTAAAATACCTTTGTTGCTGACTCTGTCCACAGAATTACATTGTTTAGCTTCTGCGCTGGTTCTCCTCTCTGCTTCTCCAAACTGAGGTGTGCATTTACTGTAGGTAATACAACCCTAAATCAAATAATCTGAACTATTCCTTTAAGTGCGCACAAAGTAGACTGGCAACCAGTCAGCGAAGTGACATGTCATCGGCAGACACAATGTGTCTTTTATTATATTTCTGCCAAAATGCGCTTAAAGTTCCCAGGGGCAGTCCTCGGCTTAGTGAGGTAGGATGGGGGGAAAAAAGTACTTACAGGGTGCTACCGGGGAGCTGTTGTAAATGAAAAGCATTCTGGTGGGTTTATCTGATTGAACACACATGCTCGTTAAGCAAGTGGCATTGTAAACACAGGCGGGCCGGTGGGAATGGCCGCTCTCATTAGCAAGCTCATAATGAGTCAGATAAGGATCTGAGATGGTCTAGCTGGGGTTGGGAGGCTACGGTTAATGCCCAGGACCCTCAGTATATGTATATGTGTGTGTGTTTGTGTGTGTGTGTGTGTGTGTGTGTGTGTGTGTGTGGCTCGAGGACCCCACAGCACAGCTTGGAAACATAAGCCGCTACACATGTTTGTACTATAAGTAAGCCATGTAATAAGATGACGGTGTACATGTATCTTTGTGTGTGTGAATGTGCATGTGTGTGGTGTGTGTTTCCCTGCCTGTCTTTGCTTACATGCACATACTGTATGTGCACACATGTGGATGGAAAACAGAAATTAAAGCAATTCAGGCTAATAGCAACATACTGACATTCAGACCCATATGGAAAAGATATAGATACATTTTGATAAATGTTTGTATTATATACTTATATTTATTATATTATCATATACTTTTATCTGAAACTTGTAAGTAATACATGGGAGTCAAACCAGATGCAACATCTTTGGTAAATTTGTGTAATATGTAAAGCCAGACTGTTATATCAGTCAGCTGATATTATCAGCCTGATATTGCCCTATAGTGCACCTATATCTGTATCAATATTCTTTTACAGAATATAATGCAGATTTTTTTTTTTGTTTGTTTGTTTTCTTTAGTTTTTATAGGCAGCAATTTATGTATATTTGATCATTTTTCTTAACTTACATTGTTCTACTTATAGTTAGGGCTGCAACTAACAATTATTTTCATTATCAATTAAATCGATGATTATTTTCTTGATAATTGATTGGTTGTTTGGTCCATAAAATGGTGAAAAATATTTATTATTGTTTCCCAAAGCCTAAGATGATGTCCTCAAATGTCTTGTTTTGTTCACAACCCAAAGATATTTGGTTAACAGTCATATTTTTCTTAAAAAAACGACTCAAAACTATCTATGGATTGTCAAAATAGTTGCCGATTAAATTAGTTGATTTAATGGTTGATTAATAATCAGATTTATTTATTAAAATGATTGAAAATACCAGTGAAAAGTTTGCTGTTTGAATGCACTGATCTAATTTTGGATTTTACAAATATATATAAATACAGATTATCATCTGATATATCACTATGGGACCATATATCACTCCCTAATATCGGTATTGCCATCAGCCCCAAAAATCCTTACTAGACATGAAACTTATCTGACTTGGGCAACCATTAGTGAAACCAAAATCTTGCAAGTTTTGTATAAAAGCTTTACAAGACATGTAAGATGTCACATATATGATACAGATAAATTTAAAAAATCTTAAACAAAACAAAATACATATGTAAAATGGAAAATATTTATGTGTAAAGCATATGACTTCATACCTGAGACATATTTAATCAAAAACTACTGACATGAGGCAACCAAGTAGTTCACCTCGTTGAGGG
This sequence comes from Lutjanus argentimaculatus, assembly GCA_034769285.1. Classification (NCBI taxonomy): domain Eukaryota; kingdom Metazoa; phylum Chordata; class Actinopteri; order Lutjaniformes; family Lutjanidae; genus Lutjanus; species Lutjanus argentimaculatus. The sequence continues at coordinate 32,090,917 of JAWZSL010000005.1, read as the reverse complement.
TGTGCCACATGTGTTAGTTCTTAACACATGTGGCTGGGATTTGATGCCAAGTACAACATAAATAAACAACGTACATAATGTTTATTTAATTCACACTTAATTCTTTTAATTATGTTGTATGATAAAAAATACAAAGTGGCCACTTTCATGAGTAAATCATAGTATGAGACATAGAACACTTAGGAGGCAATTGGAAATTCTTTTATGTCTTTTTTCTGTTTCTTTTCCATATGGAGAGTCAAGCAAACACAAATTCATCAACACCGTTATTGTAGTTAATATACAAATGGAAATCTTCAGAAGATCACACACAGGCGCCATGTGTCTGCATGTGCATTCATTCCCGTTCTCGCCACAGCGCTGCTTACCAATAGAGTATGGAAAAATATGGAAAACACGCATTCACATTTCTGTTTGTGTTGCTGCGTTCCGGCAGGAGTCTGTCAGCACCTGGTGACATCTCTGTTTATTCAATGTGTATTATTACTCATGTGTTTTCCTCCAGCTCCAAGCGTCTCCTCCTAGTGGTCTTTTGATGATGTGCAACAGATGATGTAAGGTGATAGTGAGACAGACAGCTTGGACACGTCTTAGATAGAGAGAGAATTGCATAATGTTTAAGGGTTTGGCCTGTGATTATTTTAATCTCTTCTACCCCACCCCTCCCTACCATAGACCCATTTTTGTCTTCCTAAAGTGGGGAACAGGGGAAATTTTGGGGGAGATAGAAGGTCAGAAGTATATGCTGCATAAAGGTGTTATACATCATCTAAAATCTGGGAACCTGAAACTGAATTTAAATTAAAATTAATGAGGTGACTGGTACATATCTGCTACCAGGGTGCTGTCCAGTGGAGGCAGACCGTGGAAGGCACATAATTCATCATTTGTGGTGTCTAGCTGTTAACAGACATGAGGTCTGTGCTCATTTGAACACCCATAAAGTTAAAAGGTATGTTGGGATTATTTGAAGCGGGGTTGTGTGAGGTACTCATCTAGAGTTTACTCATCCCCTGTTTGGAGACACAGAGAGGAACACCAGCACAGAAGCTAAGCAATGAACTGGTATTGTGTATATTGAGAATGTTACCTTGCCGTCAGACAGCCTGGAAACTGCCATTATTTAAGCCAAATATCGTCCTCTCCAAACCAAACAAACTCCATAGACAAAATCATTCATTTTACCTCACAGAACACAGAAGTTGCTGGTCTACCTTTGCCTTGATTGGTTAGTTTGTTTATGTTATTGAGTGACTCCAGTGTTTTAAAAGGGTAGTTTGGATTCACCAAAGTCACACCATAACACAAACAAACTAACCAATCAAGGCAGCGGAAGACCATCAACTCCAGGTAAAATTACCTATCTCACCTATGGAGTTTGGTTGGTTTGGAATATTTTGAATATTTCCCATCAGAAAAGGATGTCTGTTGGTAAAATCAAGTGGAGAAAATAATCCAAATATACATTGCACTTGAACTGATGTTGATTTTTTTACGTTGTCCTTTTTTAAATGGTTAAAATACGTTTTGCTGCTGACCCTGTCCACAGCAGTCCATTGCTTGCCTTCCATGCTGGTATTGCTCTCTGCTTCTCCTAACTGGGGACGTGCCAACCACCATCTGTGGCTGATACACTACTGGATTAAGTACCTCTTACAACCCCACATCAAAAAATTCGAACTATCCCTTTGACTATAATATTGCACAACAAAAGTATTGTTGACACAGTTGCTGGATGTGGAGCGTAATGCTGACAATGGCAGTTTATAGTGCTGGTATGAAGGTGTAAGCCAGTGAGAGTGATCATGTAACATAATGAGAAGAGGGATGCTGCGTCCTCTTCCCCAGATGACAGGACTTAAGGTTGGTTTACAGGAACTCAGGGAGTCTTGGCTCGGCGCTCTGGAGCTGTGGTTTAGGAAAATGGGACATCAGGAGTCTTTCCTTTCTTTGCCCCTCTGTTTTTATTTTGTTTTTTTTCCCCCCTTTCCTTTCCTTTCTCTCCAGCGCTCTCACTCTATCAAGCTGCGGTCTGGAAAGGCATGTCTGTCTTCCCACCTTTGATTTAGTTTACTCTCCGCTCTTTGTTGGGGGTCTGTTGCAAGAGTCAGCAGAAATGTAGAAAAGCACTATGTCAGTCTGTCTTCAGTGTTGTAGTCTGCTCTGCAGGCAGAGGGAGGGACCTGCTATCTGACTCAAACAGGAAGGCATTTATATCCTCAACATGCCATGATCCTGGCACGGTCTCCGCAGCACCAGTTTCTCTGTGAACACAGCCAGTGGAAAGTCTGATCCCCTGACAGAAGGGCAGATTGATTCCTTGCACATGGCACCGAACATGTCTGTCGTAGCTGTTATTGTTAACATGCATATTTTACTTTGCACAAAACTCCACTTGTCATACCCACTCAGAGCGAGAAATTCTCTCGGGCTAGTCAGGTTTTTCCTCATCTGTGTTTCAGAATTCATGTTTTCTTTCACCTCTCCCATTATTTTACGCTTCAGCTCACCTCTCGTACGTTATGTTTGTGTCTTTACAGGGACAGAAAGGTTACCCTGGTCCACCTGGACTCCCTGGAGAGCCTGTAAGTATCTTCCTCTATTTCATGGATACCTTTCATAGATATCATCCTCCCATGCTTGTGCTGTTCTTCACACTTCTGTTAATCCCACACTTGAAAAAAGTCCAACATATCTTACAGCTTGTGCCAAAATGACATCATGTAGTTCTATAATGTAATACACTGCATTTGTTAAAAGGATGGTTCAGATTATTTGAAGTGGGGTTATATGAGGTATTTATCGATAGTCGAGAGAGTGTAACACCTACAGTAGACGTTGGTCAACACACCCCCAGATTGGAAAAGCAGACAAGAGTAACAGGAAGCTCAGTAATGAACTGCTGTGGACAAGGTTAGCAATAAAAGGTCATTTAGCCACTTAAAAAAGGGCCACCTAACAAATCCACATGCTCATCACTGCTTTAGATAGCCCTTTCAGATGGGAAACAGCTATTAAATAAGCCAAATATCGCTCTCTTCAAATCAACCAAACTCCATTGGCAAAATTAATAAATTGTGTTCTGCTGCCTCGATCTGTTAGTTTGTTCGTGTTATTGTGTGACTTTGGTGTTTTAAAAGGTAAGTTCAGATTCACTGAAGTCACTCAAAAACAATAACACATATTATAACAAACTAACAGATCGAGGCAGCTGCAAACCAGCAACTCCTGTGTTCTGCAAGGTAAAATGACTGATTTTACCAATGGAGTCTGGTTGAATGAATAAGAATGATATTTGCCTTATAGAACAGCAGTTTTGCATCAGAAAAGGCTGTCTGATGGCAAGGTGAAGCTGTGAAAATATTCTATTATACTATTTTATTCTTCTTCTATTATATGGGCCTTTTCTAAGTGGCTAAAATATTTTTCCTGCTAACTCTGTCCACAGCAGTATATTGCTTAGCTTCCATGCTGGTCGTCCTCTCTGCTTCTCCAAACTGGGGGGTGTGTCACCATAGTATACTGATAACTACCTCATACAATCCCACTTCAAATAATCCTTTTAATATCCCTTTAATAACTGTGCCTTTAATAATGATTTGCTTTCTTGGTGTCCACCTTCGAGGCCCTTATCAATGTCTAATCCCTCGTATTGTCCCGTCTCACCTCATTCTTTAAAAGCTCAGTCATCGTCCTCTCAGTCAGTGTGTGTTTGTGTGTTTGTGTGCACGCACCAAGCATGCCTGCAGGGTTGCCAGATTAGATTAGCCTGTTATGAAGCATTGGTGAGGACAGACATCTGGCCAAAGTGCTGCGCTGTAGCGATGCTCTCCAGGATATCAGAGAGCGAAGCCAAAGAGAAAGAAAATAGAGAGAAGAGAGAGAACAGGAACAAGCCAACTAGGCCAACAGTGACACGCTCAACGGCTGTAACACTGCAGCTTTGGAGACAGTTTTCCTTTGTCTGACTTGTTGTTTAATGTTCAGTCTCATTCTTACAGTATTTTAACCTTTTAACCTTCACCATATTCACATGGCGGCCATTTTGCTCTGACATGACACTCAGGGTGGGAAGCTTAAATGTTGTACTGCTGTGTTATGCAAACATATGAAATCTGAAAAATGGTAATCATTTAATCGTCTCCTGATTGATCAGCAAATGAAAAGACAAAGGATAGTGAAACATGGCACCATATTTAAAGCTAAAATAACACAATTAGCCAACCTGTTAGCTAGGCAACAGCTAACGTTAGCATTCCACCACTTCTTAGCTAACGTAACTTTTTGATAGTGTTACATGTTACGATAGGAAAGGCGTAAATGAATTATTCCAATCATATTTAGAATTTCCACCTTTTCCATTATATTGCTACCTATCGGTAATGTTAGCTAAGACGTGGTTGAATGACAATGTTAGCTAATGAGTTAGCAAATTATGTTCACTTAGTTATGTCATTATTGCTAACGTTATCTGAAAACTAACAGTAGCTGGTTATGTTATTCATATTAATGTTAGCTGATGTCTAATGGTAGCTAATTATGTTATTTTAGCTTGAAATATGGCGAGATGTCCATCCAGATTTTTACTGTCCAATGTCTTTTCAGTTACTGATCAATCAGGAGTTGGCGGCATGATAACGACTTGTCAGATTTTGTACGTTTATACGCAACCTTAAACACAACAAGTTTCCCACCCTGAGTGTTACGTCAGAGGAAAATTGCTGCAGTTTGACGATGGTGACTCTCAGGCATGTATTTAACTTTTCCTACAGTCTCTTCTTCCTCTGTTTGTCCCTTCTTTAAACTGGGGGAAACCAGTTCAATGAACTCTTTTATTCGCTGCTACAAATGGGAGGAGACGTGACTCTGGCTGTTTAGTCCAACTCAAAAGGACTATTTTAAGGATGGAGCATCCAGCCTCGTGTCCGGAGCTATTTTCAGTCGGGGTTGGGTAATACTACTAACTGTTGGTATTAAGGAAAGGGCCTTAGTCATGGAAAGCAGAGTGGAACATTCTCCTCACTGTCACACAGTTTTTAGCAAGTCCTGTTCTCTGGGTGACGTCACCAGCACAGGGAGTTCCCGTACTACTCATCACGGAGGAGTACTTTGTCCTTCCACTGTGTCCATCCTCAAACGCCCCCCTCTTTCCCACAGAGCTGCTGCTGCTGCTGATGTTCACGGCTCTATCCTCGATTCTGAGTGACAGAGTAATAAGCACAACTGTTTGGCAGCGCCGCGGACTCTCCAGCTATTGAGAGCAAAGGCCAGCTGGTGTGCATAAAGTGTTGATGACTCTTTGTTACTGTAATACACCGCGGGGCCATGCTCAGTCAAAGCCCCTCCTCGCTGCTGGCCAGTCAAAGATCCAAACCTCACTCAGCCAAATTCTTGTCTGCTTTTAACTGGCTGCATTGTGCTCTATATTTATCCAAGAGAGGGAACGGCAGGCAGTGCACACGGCTGCACGTCCGGAGTGTGTCAAAGGAAGTTATACATGAACACTTGTGCCTGTGCGAATTTTGGACACAACCTGCTTGTGTGTGTGTGTGTGTGTGTGTGTGTTTTGCTTTCTCACATTCACACACACATAAACCAAACTCCTAATTAGCTCTGAGGTCCATACACAGACCACATCTGAAAAGAAGTTTCAGCGGTAACTGTGAGTCCTGGTGTCCAACATCCTTGGTAGGAATAGGTGACATGCAGTGGTGGAAAGTAACAAAGAAAATATATGCCGGTACTGGACTTAAATACATAGGTAAATGTACTTGACTTTTAGTATTTTCATTTTCATGCCATTTCATGCCAAAAACCTATGATCATCTTATAAAATATAATACATTGTTGTGTATTATAACATATTATAACCAATAAAAAATGTTTAAAGGACCAGTGTGTAAAATTTAGGGCCATCTAGTGGTGAGTTTGCAGACTACAAATACCTTTTCTCACTCTCCCCTTCCAAGCATATACAGTAGAAGAATCTATAGTGGCTGCGAAGCTCACACAAAATGCAAAAGGCCCTCTCTAGAGCCAATGTCTGGTTTGTCTGTTCTGGGCTACTGTAGAAACATGGCAGCCTCTGTAGAAGAGGACCGGCGCCCTCTGTAGATATAAGGTAATAAAAATACAACGATAAAGCCCCATAAATCTTGCACACTGGTCCTTTAAAACTTTGTCCATCGTACACAACTATAACAGTAAAATGCAATTTTCAATAGATGAAAATGTATTATTATAAATAATATAATGTATAAGAAAATACAACATTCACAGGAGTTTTAAGTACTTCAAGTTTTGATACCTTTAAGTTCATTTTGCTGATGTTTTTTTTAGGGATTAACTGACAAATCAAGGTACTGCATTTGATTTCAAATTAGATTAGATTCAGCTTTTTTCATTGTACACAGTAAGTACCAGTACAATGAAATGCAAATATTACAAAAGTGCTGAATCAACAATAAACCAATGGTATATACATAATTTAACTACCCTGCATATTGATTTGTAACATCTTCCTTACTGATTAAATACAACCAGAGATACTAAAGGGATAACTACCCGTAAACATGAATGGTTAAGTCCAGTGGTTCTCAGACCTTTTACGCCAGGCACCCTGCAATAAAGTTACACACGATCTGCCATGTGAAGAACAAAGAGAATGGCTCATGTATTGGTTTGCATGAGTAAGCCCAGTAACCCAGAAATAGTAATACAAATACCAAAATTACACAATTGCATCACCATTATATTTTTCCTCTTGTGCACTCCCTAGAGGCAGCTGGTGCACCCCAATTTGGGAAACCCTGGTTTAGTCAAATCTGTGGCAGTTTTATTGTCTCACAGTATGCAGTCTATCATCATATCACTCAACCCTAATACTAAACTATTAAATCAAAGAGAGAATCAATTCCAATAATGTACATACTCATATGCAAAGTCCACTTTTATGCAAAACAAACACATTTGTTTGGTCATATTACGCAGTACTATTATAAAGTTTTATCTGTAGTCCACATCTCTGTCCTGTCTGCCTCTCTGAAACTGTGCAGAATGGTCTGCCTGTGTGTGTTTTACTGTAACGTTGATCACCCGCCTCGCCTCTCTCCCTCACTATCTCACTCTCCATGTCTCCCCCCTCTCTGTCCCCCTCTCTGTCTCTCTTCCCTGCAGGGAGAGCAAGGTCCAGTCGGAAGCCCAGGTGCCAAAGGTTATCCTGGCAGGCAGGTGCAGTAAATCCTCTGCTGTGACTGGTACAGTTGTTGTCAGGGCCATAGTAAGGGCAGAGGGCCAAGTGGAATTAGGTTATGTTGAACAGCTGACTTAGAGGAAAATGTTTAGGTAAATACAGTGTGGAAGAGTGGTGTAATGTTTAGAAAAATAAACAAACAAAGCAGTCCAAGAGAACATCACACGGTACAGCTTCAGAAATTCCTATAAAGGTGAATGGGTACATTTATTGCACAGCTCCTGTGATGCATTGTGTTGTATTGTACAGGAGTACATGTTATTGTGTCCAACCCCTCTATGGTATGTTGATTAGGAATTTATTAACTAAATTAATTGAGTACAGTTTTACATTTTGAACAATCTTGTGGCATTTTACATGTCAAAAAATGTTCCTAGACTCAAACTGAATTTTTAAAATGCCTTTATTGTCATGACATCTTCATGCTCATTTGTCAGGGAGTCAAAAAAAGGCAGAATAATACTGAAAAGAGCTTGTTTTTAAGATGATATGTCATCAGAGATTAAGGAAAGATACTAAGTTGAAATACTCGCTACTATTCCAAGCAGGAAAAACTGTTTTTGTTTGCCTGTTTCATGTTTATTAGAGTTCAAATTAATGTTTGCCAAATGAGTAAGTGTCTGTTTATGAAGTTGTAAAAATCATGAATAACCTTTTAAAAGGAGTAAATGTTTATAAATAGTTTTGTGTAAAATGTTAATGGAGTTTGGCAGGCAGTGAGGCAGGCAGTCACTGAACTCCAACTCCAGGGCAGTGGGCTTTTGTTTTCAGGATAATGGGCTTAAATTTACACTGACAGACAATTGAGTTATAAACAGCTGATCAACTTACAGTGTAGGACTTGTCGTAAAATTTAAATGTTGCACATGTCTTGCACCCCTGCAGCGTTCCTGCAGGCTGCCTGAGCTTCTTCACATCTGGGGAGGAGAGAGTGGAGAGGGGAAACAATTTGCTTCAACCACAGGCAGTGTTTATTAAATAGGATTTCAACCTATTTAATAAACTGTCTATGGCTCAGACTCACTATTTGGACTGCAGTACTTATTTGTGGACGCGCAATATTGCTCCTTTATCACCTTATTTTAATGACCACCTCTTAATGCCATCATGATGCACAAGGACAAACACATTCACATGGTATTTGGGGAAACATAATTAGAGGTGCAAACCAGTAAATGCGTTGAACTGATGCAATAAAGTTCCTCTCTTTGTTTTTCAGGGTTTACCGGGGCCTATAGGACCAGTAGGGCCTAAAGGCGTTCGGGTAAGTTAACTCTACCTCTTCCCTTCAAATGTGCTGTTCTAATTTGATTTTATCAGTCTAAATTACTAACTTTGACAGGACCAGGGAGCATGTTTATAGGCTGACACTTTTTTTATCATGCAATATACTATAAAGGGAGACTATAAATCTTAATTCTGAAGCACACAGAAAGTTCTTTAATTAAAGGCTGCAAACTGTGTGCTGTAAACATGTTGTTGCATGAATGAGAACAGGTATGTGCAGCGAGAAGCAACAACATCCAAGTGCTTGCATGCATTTAGGTGCACCAGCATCCACCTCCGTTGCACACACATAAACACATTCACTCAGCCACTATTAATAGTGCGCTAAACTTAGGAGCCTTTGCTCTTAATGTAAACATTGTATTACTGTATACAGACACATACTGAAAGACTGGCTGTTGATAAGCCTCTGCATACAAACACACACCCTTTAGGTACACAAACAAAGCAACACACACTCACAGACACAAACAGTGATTTTTATGTTGCGTTCCAATAAAGGTTCTTTATCAGCTCCCCTTGGCTGCTCCGAAGCCTCCCCTGCCCCCACTGGCTGGAATTTCCTGTTTAAGCTCCGTATGAGGCCCTGCTGTCTTAAGGAGGCATTCTAGTCCTCCCTCTCCTTCTCACTGAGCCACCTTTCCAAATATTCTGCACTCTCTTTTGCAGCGTACTCCATCGTCGCCTGAATCTATCACCTAACCGTTCCTCCGGTGTTCAAACTGTTTGTGGTGTTTGTGCTTGTTTTCCTCTGTATGTGTCTCACCCTGTACCGACAGCTCAGTCTGATGTCCTGGCCTATCTACAGAGATCCCTGGCGTGAGGGTATGTGCCCTTGGACTACATCGTGGAAGCCAGCACCATGCAGTCCATGGGCATATACACTTGCCTCATGGCTTGGTTCTTCATGGAATCCCACCCTATCCACCGTCGGCCAGCCCTAGAGCCAATTGGAGTTGCTGTTCTTCCTGCTGCTTTTACGGCGTCCAGATACTCACGTCCCATATTCCTCTTCTCTCCTCTTTTCCCCTGTCATCTTCTCTCCTCTCCTTTCCTCTCCTGCAGGGTTTCATTGGAATCCCGGGGCTTTTTGGCCTTCCTGGGCCTGATGGCGAAAGAGTGAGTTCTTGTCAAATGTATGTTTTCTCCCTGGCAAAAGTCAATAATTGACCCTTCCTAAGTCCCACCCTATTTAGCTCCATGCTCCAATAACAGCTGAGCAAGTTTGGTACCCGTCAACTTTCTTCTCTCCTATTTCCTGTGTCTATGTTGAAAAGAAAACCAAATTTTGAAGATCAAAGGTTATTGAAGGGGGACCTGTAAAAGTGATGCTCTGCGGCCCAAAAAGACTTTGAATGCATGCATGTCTTTCCATCTCCAAATACCTACTGTGTCTTATGAATTTGAGTCTAGCATTATTCCAACCTACACGGCCGTTGCTAAGTTGCTTGCTAGCAGGTAAATACCACAAGGACGGGATACTTCTCTATCATTCGTAACGTAAAGTAGCCTAAGTAAACCCCAACGTATTCAAGAAACCAGAGAAGAGACTAAGACTACCTAATGATAGCTTAGCTCTATGTTTCTGCTTGCAACTTTTATCTGTAGTAATTAGCATATGACACAACTCTAATGTGAAGAATGGGGGAGGACACAAATCGATAAGCAGAATTGTAAATGTTAAAATCCAACTGATCCTGGCCAGGTAGCTCAGTTGGTGGAGCTTGCGCCTCGTGCTGCAGCTTTGAGTCTTCTGCAGCAGCCCCCATGCAGCCTTTTGATGCATGTCATCATCCCACTCTCTGTACCCCTTTCCTGCCGTATCTTCAACTTTCCTATCAATAAAGCCATAAAAAGGCCCAAAAAATATATTTTACAAAAACCAACCGATACCCAAACTTAGACAAAATTACTGCATGAGATGTTTTAACAGGTCCCCCAGCAAAATCTTTTCACTATCTTCAAAATTTGGTTTTCTTGCCGACATAGACGATCTTAACACATCTAAATAGCCTGCAGGAAACAGGAAAAGAGAAACCTGACCAACGTTCCAAAAAGGGCGGGACTTACAAAGGGTCAATTGCAAAAATGCTCAGTGACCAACTGAACCCAGCTAATGGCCCTTTGGGATGACAACAATGTATCTCCAGCCATTTCATTCAGCTGTCTTGTTGTTGTAATAATGCAAGAAACAGTCCTCAGCTGTCCGAGATGCTGCTGTATGAGGCTGCGTGGGAGTGTTGATGACTCATATGATAAAAGCCCCCTCTTAGAGCCTTTGAACTGCCTGAACTCATTGAGGCCCCCTTCTTCTGTACCGCCTCTAAAACATGAAGCGATTAGCCTACTTATGACAAGCTCCAGAGGGTTGCGTCAGTGCAAGGAGCAGGCTGTAATCAGGACCTCTCCAGCCAGCCAGCCAGCCAGCCAACAAGATGGCTCACACCTTAACTGCACACAACAGACAGTGTCTGCCTGTCTTCTCCCAGGAGAAACTAGTGTTTATTTAACATATATATATGACATGGGGGCCTAAATCCCTCATAATAGGCTGGGAAAATGTTGGATCGGCTGCAGTCAGCTGTTCCTGACATCTGTTGAAGCAGGAGTTGAGAGAAACTCTCAGTTATGGCTTTATAATTGTGTGTTTTGGGCTTCAGTCAGTTATGCCCACAAATGTTATGCTTCACTTTTGATATGCTTTTTATATAATGCGTGTCCTTCTCTTTCTTCTGCTTTTCTGTCTTACTCAAACCCTTCTCTTTCCTTCCACTGCTTTGTTTTCTATTCCACCTCTGCTCTCTCTTGTCTTGATTTTCAGGGCATTCCTGGCGAACCAGGGAAGAGGGGCAAGATGGGTAGGCCGGTAAAGTTTTGTCTCAACATACTTTACAGAAAATCTTTCCAAAGTGTGATGAATTGTGTTGAGAGTGACTGTGAATGTATCATCTGTTGTTATTGACTTTTGATGTTAACAGATATCAAACAACATTCAAATTAATATTTGACTTTATTACTTTGATTATAGATCTTAAAGGGATAGTTTGGATTATATGAAGTGGGGATGTATGAGGTACTCATCCATAGCCAGTGTAAAACCTATTAGTGGTCTGCATACCCACAGGTTGGCGATGTAGCAGGAGTAATGTGTTGGAAGTTTAAGTTTAAGTATACACTATATTTAGAATATTTTCACCCCTTTACTTTGTCATCAGACAGCCTTTTCTGACAGGAAAGTGCAGTGATAAGAGCCAAATATCGCTCTCTCAAACCAGCCAAACTCCATAGACAAAATCAGTCATTTTACCTTGCAAAACACAGGGGTTGTTGGTATACCATGGCCTCGATTGGTTAGCTAATTTGTGTTATTGTGTGACTTTAATGAATCCGAGTTATCCTTTGAAACCACACAAGTCACATAATAACACAAACAAACCAACAGATCGAGGCAGCAGTAGACCAGCAACTGCCGTGCTCTGCAAGTTTAAATGACTGATTTCGCCTATGGAGTTTGGTTGGTTTGGATAGAGCGACATTTGGCTTATGCAACAACGGTTTCCCATCAGAAAAGGCTGTCTGACTGCAAAATAATATTGATTTTTTTTAGGTGGACCTTTATGCGACTAAAATGCATTTTGATGTTGAACCTGATTACAGCAGTACATTGTTTAACTTTGTGCTGCTGGCATCTACTGTAGCTAAGACAATGACCATGTACCTCATGAAACCCCACTTAAAATATCTGAATATCTACAATATCATATATCTGAACTATCCCCTTTATGCTGCATAACCCAGTCAAACAAGACAGTTATATAAATTAGTTTAGAATCCATTCTTCTATCTGGGTCAAATCGACAGCTTTTGGTGCAAAGCTTCCAACACCTACACATGTGAAAATTTATAAGGTCTGCATTTACGTCATTGTTTGAGCCAGCTCAGTATTTCCATGGCTATTGGAAGGGTTAACTGCAGCCTGAGTTCTGTGGAGTCCCACCAGTCGCACGTCGGGGTCTTGGATGCAACAAGAAAAAGGCTTTTGTTGCAATAAAAGGCTTTTGGTCCCCGCTGCCCCCCCCCACCCAGCATGGAGCCAAGCCATTTGGAGGAAGCTGTTGTGTGTGTCAGATAGTGCTCAAAGTCAGTTTGACAGTGTTTCAGAAAGAGTGTGTAACCCTGAAACTCACTGCTGAGATCATTCTGCAGCTGTTGCTTATTGGCTTTTCAGTAAATAAGGCATTTATAGACCAAAACGTCTCAACACACGCGAGCCAGTGTCCGCTTAGTGTGAGGTTTTGAGAACTGCAGTTTGTTCTGTAATTAGACAAATGTTTAAGAAGTAGCTGTGGATGCATATTCTCCATGTGTGAGGCTTTGTATGACGTGTGTGTTCTCTCTGCGCTCACAGAGAGCTGCATCATAATAGTTACGAGCTGATTCAGACTTTAAGACACTTTTCCACAACAAAGCCCTTGTTATTGCCAGTTTCACAGTTTTGGCACAATTCGTGGAAAGCTAAAAATATTCATATGGAAGTGCTGTCATCACAGCTTGGCCTGCTCAAAGGAGATTTTGGATGATTCTATGACAGCAGCAGCACTACTTTTCAAGGCTGAGAAGAAAATAATGTCAGCGTATCAAAATCCATAATAGTGTCTATGCATATTAATTAGAGTAGACATTACATGCCTGGCTAGACGGCACCAGAAATACTGGTCAGTTAAAGTAATTATTGATATTTTATTAATATACAATGCAGGTTAACTGTTGAGCCAAACATGTTATACAATCACCTGCTACTAATGCCTAGCGAGGTGTAAAGTAAAGACGACATCTCATAAAACTCATAAAAGCATGGTTTGGCAGTAATTTGACCTAGAACATGAAAATAAAGTTGCACATAGGCTGTAGAGCATCAGCATCTCAGACCAAAACAAACGTTTGCTTAATTTACTCAATAAAGTTGGGAGAAAAGTGTCATCTGAACACACACTGCTCATAAAACTTAGATTGAACTGTCAAACTAGGCAGTGTGGATGAAATATAGATCAAATAAAGCTCAAGATTGCCCGTGTCTCGGCTAAAATGATTTCAGAAGCATATTTTATTGTACTGTTTAGCAATAATAAAAGATATTCTGTGACCAGTTGTCTGCTATTTTGGGTCTGGTTTCCAACAGAAGCTTCCAAAATTCAGATCAAACTGTGAAACCGGGCAGTGCTGATCAAATATGGATCAAGATTGTGTTACCACATTGCTTATTTCTCCCTTAATGTTTTCAGAAACATATTTTAGTCTACAGTTTAGTTGTAATATAAGAAATATTGTAGACATGCAGCCACCATTTTGGCTCTTATTTCCAGCGAAGACTCTTAAATCGCAGGTCAAACAGTAAAGCTAGATACTGTTAGTTACTGCGTCAACTATTTCTCACCTAAAATGTTTTCAAGAAGATATTTTAGTGAACTGTTTGGCTGTAATATAAGAAAGTAATTCGCCAGACCGCCACGTCGAAAATGAACACAGCCGTCTTGGATAAACAGAGACACAGGAAGTGTGACGTCATTCTTTGCTCAGGACGCCATCATTTACCGGACCTTAGTGTTCTCTGACCTTTAGACTAGTCTGTGGGTCTAAATCTAAATTTTAGTGTAATCAACAGGGAAATTAGTCAGTAGGAAAATCACTAATATTCATACCAAACAGCATTGTCCTGAGAAGAAAGTAGTAGAGGAATGCAAATTCTGTTGAAGGCCATTTTAGATGATACAATACAGTTCGTTGTGAAGTAAATGTAACTGGAAAACACACAAACCATCATCACTGTCTGATTTCAGCGCTCCCGAATGGAAAATGCAAAGCTAGGACACTTACAAGATGATTCCTGAGAGATCATCCCTCTCCTCCCTCCCTGCCGGAGGAGAAAGAACAGAAGAAGCACCTGAACCTGAGCCAGACATTTTAATGGCTGTAACCGCAGCGCTTGCACTCTGTCGAGGAAACACACGCACAGACACACACACGCAGAGCGCCATCTACCAAAGGCCGATGAGGGAATAGATATATGTAAAACAGTGGAGCGCTTAAAAAGTTTTTCCAATGTGCATCGCCAACAGTTCTGCATTTCAGCTTAACTTGTTTTCTTGCGTGTAACTCTGAAGGGTTTGGCTTTGTTTGTCTTTTTGAGGCCGTCTTTATCAGGAGCATCAGTTGCAGCTCTGCTACTGTGTGCTACTATTAAATTTTGAAGCCAATGTAAAAGCAGAGATACACCAAAGGCTTGTGATGCTCTTCAAAGGCTTTTTTATAAGAGCTGTTCTTGGCAAAGCTAAGTTTCCCACATTTGTCCTTAGTTTGTATGGCCGTGGTGACAGATTTTATGATTCATCCTTGGGGTCACTGTCATGCTTCATAGATTTCTCCTGCACTTGTGCTTCCCCCCGTGCGGACAGTTTCTTAAAGCAGTCCCATGCACTCGTCCAACAGCCTGGAAGGAACAGAAAAGAGCTTTTTTTTTCTCACAATTGCAGCATTTACTGCAGTTATGATCGCGTCATTGACCTGATGAGACGTGGAGGTAGACATACCAGCAGTCAGAAGGATTTATTATTGTTTGAATATGAAGTCTAAATGTTAAAATTATCCCACTGGTTGTCTTCCAAAAAATAAACTGCAACCTCAAATACAAAGAGTTACATTTAGTCAGCAGATTCTATTTCTAAGGTGGGTCAGAAATTAAAATAAATATACATGCTGTATATCTAAAACATCTCCACGTTTACAGAAATAACTGCCATTTAAAGGAGGTATCTGCAGTAATGAGCATTTTGGAACAATGTGCTGAGGCCACAGTAGAAGAACGTGGCCATTATGAGTGTTTCTGGACAGTCGGGGTTTAAGATACGTTGGCGCTCGTGCTTTCGGCAGATGTGGTTTCTCTTTGCAGCACCACCAGCTGTTAGCATAGCTCAGATTAGCATCCCGTTTACTGGTAAATGGACAGAGTAATTACTTGGCTGCTGCTCTCTCTTGTTGCACTCAGCCTAAGTATAACAGTTGGGTGCCCACACCCTGCAGCTGATGGATTTAATGTGTATAATGAAGCCATTATGCTCTTATTTTGTACATATCTCAATTTACTTTATGTCTAATGTTATGTTTGACTCAGTGAAATTCTTATAATTGCTGTGCAATTACGGTAGCAGCATTCTTGGTTGTATAACAGTCAGTGGTATTTGTGAAAACATGCTGTGTAAATTTGCCTCCATGGTTAAAGACATAGCAATTTGCACACTCTCATCCAATGAAAAGCATTTTTTTGGTCATATTTTATAACAAGTTTTTAGTTCTGTGATTGAGGAATGTGCTTTTTAATTATTGCAGCAATTTTTGCACAATCAATTCAATTAGCTTTGCATTTAACCATGTTTACTGTGCATTAAAGTAGCAAAAACTATCTTATTTGTATATTAACAATAGGTCAGATTTCTGCTTTTATATGATTGGAGTCACCCACAAAGAATTATCACCCAACTCTGCAGTTCCTCTCAGCTCTGTGGAGTTTTATAACATCTCTCAGCTCAGTGTTTTGGTTCTTGTTGTTTTGTTTTATTTCATTCTCAGTGCTCTCAGAGTTCTTGTTTTCAGACGCAGCAGGCAGCTCTATTCATCCAAAAAGATCTCAAAAAATCAACTGTGCTCTAGCTGCAGGGTACCAAACAGCAGAGAGACAAAGTTAGTGACTATCTGGTGAACACAATGGAGCATTTAGCAGCTAAAAAGCCAGATATTTCTCTCAGGAGATGGTGGAGACCAAATTTGGAGCAAAAAAGACAGTGAATATTGGACTTAATTTCACCAGGTGACCAGAAACACAACTCCAAATGGATGATGGAAGTGACAGATTTGTTAAATAAGCAACGTGTTTGCTAATCAGTTTAACATAACAGCTTAGGACAGTGGTTCTCAAACTGTGGGGTGGGTCTCATTAATGCCAGTGTCAAAACCAACCATATATTAAGTATAGTATAAAGTAGCAACCGTACTTAAGTACAATACTTGTAAAATAAATGTTGCTTTGTTAATGATTGATTAAAAATTGGGGTATGCAGGTCATGACAGAAAAGATTTGAGAACCACTGACTCAGAAGATGAGAATATGTCATTGTTTGCTCATTTATCAAATGTCTAAATTGGATTGTCATTGTTTGTGTGCAGCAGAACATCAAAGCTCCTCTCTAAAAGCGCCTCTCTCTGTCTTCAGGGGTTTCCAGGGGACTTTGGGGAGAGAGGACCACCTGGACCAGATGGCGAGCCAGTAAGTCACACACTTAGTCACTCCACATTCGCACACCTAAATACAACATAACCGATCCACACACAAACACACGCCCACGCAAACTGAGAGCAGTGGTTTCACTCGCACCCCCATCCCCTGGTGTTTTAGTACTGACATTCTGGCAGCACTGGTGGGTAAATCATCCGGCGGTCCAGCCGTTTGCCTCTGTTTTTCTCTTTTATTTGATGTTAGATTTTCGCTCCGGACAAGCTTTACTGCCGGATTTAATTTCATCCCGTACCTTCCTCTGTTGTAGATAATTTTACTTGGCACACGTCTTCAAAAAACCTGCAGTATTACAGGGGGGAGTAGTTAGCTGGCCTGGCTTTCAAATACAACCTTTTCCATTCATCAGTGTAAACTGGCCACCAGCACACACACATGCGCACACAGCATTATTCAGAGGTGATATCCAAGAATAGTAAATGATGTAATAGAAGGTCGTTTTGAGTAATTGTTGCCGATTAAGTAAACGATTGGTCAGCAAAGACTGTTTGCCAGCCTGTTTGTCTCCATATGGAAGGCATCAAATGATTTTTCACTATTTCTGGATATTCACTGTCACTGTGACAAATGTAGCACTTCATCAGTCAGAGTGGAAACCTCTAAAATAAATACATAAACACATCAGCAAGTTGCTCTTTAACAAACTCCAAAATACATAATAAACTCTGAAATACACCATAAACACAAAGAGCATTCATTTTTCAGGAAACACTTTGCTCACACCTTCCTGACTTTTCCAGTGGTTCAGTTGATCAGACAACTAAACTCCTAATAAATCCTGACTTAGTTGTTTCTTTTCTTTTTCCTGAGTAGGGATGGGTTTTATTGGATTTTATACCAATAATAATACTTACACTGCTTATTGATACCAATATCAACACCCTTATTGTTAAAGACATGACAAGAAAAGATGTTAAAAGATTCAGAGAGCAGTATTGTTTGTCCAGAAACTTCTTGATATTTTGGTACCAACCAGTCTGGGAACCAGTGCAGGTTTAGTATCGGTTCTCAATATTCATCCCTATTCCTGATAGTAAGGAATGAGAATTTTGCCTCAGATGTTAGCATATATCTTGAATAATCTGTATGAAATCGAAGGTGACATATTTTTACATATTTCTGTCCCACGAGACACTTTTTTTTTGTCTCTAAATTTGAGAAAATAAAGTTTTGTCTTTTTTTTTTACTTCCTCAAAACATTTGGAAGAAGTAGGAAAAAGCAGAAAATCACAGTTTTCTCTTGAAAGAATCTGTAGCCATGCTAGCAAGTCTGTGAGGCGGTGCTTTCAACAAAATGCTAACATCAGCATGCTAACTTGAAAAAATGTACATCTTGTCTATTTTTCACTTCCCCATGATATTGCATGTGACCTCATGGTAACCTGTCTGCTTCTGGCTGGCTGTTGCTAACAACATTAGTTTTGGCATAGCTAGCTCCAGAACATTAAAAGCAGCATTTTGCTAAATGTCCATTTACATAATGGCTCTGGTGTTTGGTGGTTTCTGGCTGTAGAGCTACTTAAATCACACAATTAGAGAGTAAATGTTTCATGAGTTGATTCACTTTTGTGGTGATCCTTCGTTAAAACAGTAGAGAATTTGTTTTATAAAATTTTAGTGAAAAAAAGGTGACTATTAACCACTTAGGGATCAATTTGACATTTGACACACAGACATTGTCACTTTAAGCAGTTTCCACTGTACAAAATTTACCATGTTCACTTTCTTAGATTAGCATGTTAGCATGCTAGCATTTGGTAATTAGTACCAAACACAAAGTATAGCTGAGACTGATGGAAAAGTAGTTTTGCAGGTATTTGGAGAACTGATGGTAAAATATTAAATCACTTGTGTGGTAAACCATCCAATATTTATTGAGACTTTTCACTAAAAACCAAAAGTGTCACTGTGAGGCTGTGCTTTAAGCTAAATGCTAACATCTGCATGCTAACATGCTCACAATGACAATGCTAACATCCTGATGTTCAGCAGGTATATTTATCAAGTTCACTTTCTTAGATTAGCATGATGGCATGCTGTTGTTTATTAATCAGCACCAACCACAAAGTACAGCTGAGGCTGAAAGGTAAATCATTAGGTTTGTGCACACTGGAGAAGTTAGCCTTTAGGGCTTTCTGCCAGAAAGGGCTTTCTTGCACCCAAACCATGACTTTTCCCCCTAAACCTAACTAGGAAAGCCTTTCTGACAGACAGGCTGAAGGCCTACTTTTCCCAACAGCTGACTCTGCAGGTTTTTTGGTAAACTAATGGTAAAATCATGAATCAGTGATCATGGTCAGGGATTTACCAAAAAATTGATCATGTGAGGATGAATGTCTGGACAAAATTTCATGGCAAATCGTCCAGTAGTTGTTTTTGTATTTCACTAAGATCTAAAATGTCAACCTCATGGTTGCATGTCTTGAAACCATGAATGTTTGTATCAGTTCATCTGGTAGAAGCTGAGATATTTCACAGGATAAGGGAAGACTTCAATCCACTGGTGGTGCTAGAGGAAAAGTCGAGGGATGATCAAAGTCATTAGGTTTCATCCTCTTAGAACAACAAATATCTGTACAATTTTTTGGAGGGAGAACGAACCTGCAGATCTGAAAAAGCCACAGTGGGACGATGGGCTCACATCCCCCTCCACCTTCACCTCAGACACACACACACACACACACACACACACACATATACATGTACACAGCCCCCTCTCATAAGCTGTGATGAACACTGAGCCACTCTTCTGAGCATGTTTGTTTAAAAAAGAGCCAATAACCCCAGAAACTTGCTCCTTCTCCCTCTGCCTTCATCTCACTGACGCTCCTCTCTCCTCCTCTCTGAACAGGGTGAGATGGGAGCCCCCGGTCCGAACGGAGTTCTTGGACTTATTGTGAGTTGGAGTTTGTATGTGTTTCTGCGTGTGTAGTCTGCGTGCTCACCTCAGTTTAAACATCCTATGTTCCCAGACACTTATTCCATAAATACATAGCTGTCAAGGGCTGCGTTTAAATGAAACAGAATCTGCCTGCTTAATTGGAAAAAATGCTCTCAATTAGCTCTCATCATCATTTACACTGCCAGACACTTCTGTGGGAAACTAACCGCTCACTGTACTGTAGATTCTTACCCCTGTAAACATATTTAAAATAGTGAAAGTGGAGGCTTTTCTGGAATCCAAGACAGAACACGAAGCTATTTTGACTGTAAGGCCTGAATTATGTAAAGCCTGAATTATGCTGTTTGTTCCTCCCACTTCCTCTCATGACAAACATGACATGATCAATCAAACAGACCTTAACAAAGCGTGTTGTTTTCCTCTTCAATCTCTCTCTTATTAACTATTTTTGAACAGGAACTCCCCCCTCCTCGCCCACCCATCACCTTGCCCTCCACGCCTGCCCGCCCCGACAGCCACATAATTGTGTCTGATTATAACGTCTCCCTGGTTTCTCTTGTCGTGTCCCGTCTTCGCCCGCCTCTGCCGCTCCTCCCGGTCTATTCTAGGCCACCGGTGGTGGTAGTAGGCCTGTAATTGGAGGACTCTGTGATTACAGCTCTGCTCTGAGCTCCGTGTCCTCTGCATCCATCTGACCCAACAGTATTCTGTACAGTACAGCACTGAGCTGCACTTCAAAGACATAAATATACAAACAGCCTACTCAGGGGACTGCAGGCCTCGGCTCAGGGTGAGGGCAGGCCACTGTTGGGGAAGAGAAAGTGTTGGCATGCAGACAGCCTATCAGGAAGATGAAGAGGGGCTTTCTGAATTTTTATTTGTTTGTTTTTCTCTATCATTTTGCAGCTTTTTTTTGCAACTCTTTGTGGTTTTTGGTGCGTTCGTTGAATGACAGTGTTTCGTACTTCTGGCAGTCCTGCGTCCTGGCAGATTCGTTCAGATCAAATCAAGTTTAATTATACAGCACAACCAAAGTCAACTAAAGTGCTGTACAATAAAATAACAAAAGTTAAATAATATCACGTGATAACAGCAAAATAGCTGTAGAGATAACATAAAAATACCATCCCATAGCAAATAATAAGTGAAAGAACTGTGGAAAATATAAAACAGAGGAATAAAAGTAAACATAAACTTTAGGACATTTTAGGAGCCTTGAGACAGCGACTGCAAACACCTGATCAACCTTACAGCTTTGCCTCGAACAAGGAGCAGCCCCTGTTCAGATATGTTCTGGGGCGCCAGGCCGTGGCTGGCTGACTAATGACTGGACTGGCTAATTTCCAAAGAAAGAGCATCGCCATAATACAGCCGAGTGGAAACTGAGACAATCTTTAAGTCCTTAAAAGAGAAGAACGGTGATACTTCTTAGCTGGAAAAAGCAACTTTTCACAACAATGTTAATGTGCTTGTCAGATTTTAAAGCTGGATGGACGACCGCATAGTCTGTTTAACGGCTTCATTTTTTGACTTTTCCAGCTCTTCAGTTTCTCTGTCATTAATTTCAGCGTGTCTTCTTTCTTTTTTTTATAATCTTCCTCCTCCATCCTGTCCATCTCTTTCAGCCACTCATCCTTAGCCCACCCAGCGAATCTAAATTCACGACAAAACCTGACATTTTGAAATAATTTGTTTGGCGCATAAATACTGATGTGATGTGGTCACAGGTGTGTTTTCATAAGAGTTCTTTATCATGGCTCAGCCAATCATAATCAAGAACCGGAACTATTGTTTTATTTTTATTCATGGGTCATGTCCAGTACACCACACCATCATCCTCTGATCCTGCTTTGATATTATGCAGGTTGAAAGGTTGTTGCACTTCCACGGAATTGAACCTGGACGCCCCCGTAGCACAATAAGCCAAGAAATCTGAATTAAATATAAAATCATTAGATTATATATATTGTATTTCTTCATGCATTTCTGCAATTTGCACAGGTGAGCAGGAGATATGTGCTTGATAGGGACAGTTAAGTGTCAGTGGGCCCTCTAGAGGCCACAAAACAGACACTGTTGTTGTTTTTGGAGGCAAATCACTCCAGTTGAATCCTGAATAAAACTTATTAGAATTCATTTGAGTTCCCCAGCTGAAGAAGAAGAAAAAACAGTTTAACCTTTCAACTTAAATGACTTGTTATGAGGGACATTTTTGCGGTAGATTCTTCAGTATTTTTGTAGTATTAATTTATTTTGGTTCTTCTTAACAATTTTCCAAAAGAAAAGCACATTAACCAAAAAGGTGTAGGCTAAAGTTTTTAGGTAACATCTTTTTACTACTAGGCTTTAGCTATACAAAAACAAAACAAGTTCCAAATATTAAAAAATGACTTTTTTTGTTATAAACAATTTTTATGAAAACCTTTCTATATTTCAATGGCCTTATCTAAAACCCACCCAGGAGGTTCTACTAAAAAAAACCTAAAGGCTAAAAAGGGGCACCAGCTGTACGCAGTGGGGCACCAGTGCACCAAAAGTTGTGATGCACCATGATGCACCACATTTCTCATGTTTTGTCCACTGAAACTGCACTCTTAGATAGCCTTCTCCACTAGAAGGAGACTCTGGAGGGCATTTTATCACGTTCTGTCTAATGTAAGGGCACCCTAGAGGGCGCTTTATCACATTGTCTTGGACATTAGGCCGCTCTAGAGGGCACTTTATTATGTCTTGTCTCTCATAGGGATATCCAGGTAGGTACTTTTGCTCAAACATGGAGGCCCCTCGAGTCCCAAAGTGTTGAGAACCCTTTTATATTCCAGTGGTTTTATCTAGAGCCCACCAAGGGTATTCCAGCAAGAACCCTTTCATATTATACTACATACAACCCTTGACAAAACCTTTCTTTAAAAAGGGTTTTTCAGAAGCAAATAGTTCTGGGTAGAACCTCAGTCCTTCAGGAAGAACCTTTATTTCGAAGAGTATAGCCTTTGTTTTTTAAACTTATTCATACTGCCTCTTAGTTAGGAGGTCAATTATTTTGTGCTTTGTACATTATCTGTGCACTTTAAAGATCAATTTTTAGACACTAGTCTTGACAGAGGGACAAATATTTAATAGACTGAGCCAAGACCACCCTGTCGGTCTTCGCGAGCAGGATGTGCAGAGCAGCAGAGAATGAAAATAAGATAACTGCTCGCAGCCTGTGATGCTTTTCTGCGGAGCGGACACGTTTCTTGAGTGATTTCATGGCGGCCACTAGAAAGCAGATAATCCAATCAAGTCTTTAATCGCTCTGCATAATTGGCCCTCACTGAATGAAACAGAACCCAGTTATTCTTTGCCATTATGACTGCAATCTTTGGTCTGTCTTTCCTCTGAGTCCCCGTGCTGGTTCCTTTTCCAGTGACGGAGCAGATGTTACCTCGAGCGTTTATCGTCACATTTAAATCATTTGATTCAGGCTTCAGATGAATCACAATCTTGGCGTCTTGACTGCAGTATTCTTATCTCCCGCGTATTGTTCATCCATCGTTTTGTGTTGTTTGCAAAGTGATGGCCACGTGGATAATCTGGAAGAAAGACAACGACGCTTATTCTTACTTTTAATGAATGCCAAATTGAACTGAAGCGCACTCATTGTGTGTTTGTCAGTGGTCTGAGACGTGTTTATCTGTTTCTTCTGTTTCTGTTTCGTGTTTCTTATTTGTCCCCTCTTCTGGCACCAGGGTGATATGGGACCTGTGGGAGAGATGGGACTTCCAGGACCTAATGGACTGAAGGTAATCGCACACACACACATACGCTCAGATGGAAGCTGTTACATTCAGTCTTATCTTGTATTGTCTTGTTTGGACTACCTTTTAGTTAAATTATGCGTTATATAATGCAAGACAATGGCCAATAAGCAGAGTCTGGAGACATCTGAAAAAGCTTATGAGGGACAAATTTGTTTCTATTAGGTTGTATTTTAGGTGGGATTTGGCTTTGTGGGGTCCCTCTCTAACTCCATCTGTTGGTGCTTTTTCCAGGGGGTGCCCGGAAATCCAGGAGAACCAGGACTGAAAGGTGATAAGGTGATCTGAATATTCCTGTTATTGGCCTGTGTTTGAGCAGCATGTGATGGATATGTACTTCTTTGCATCCTACTGTAGTCTCTCTGTCCAACTTGTATACATAGAGCATGCTTTCATTAGGTCCCACCCACACACCACACTGACACCTCCGATGATTGCCAGTTTTTTGCCCATATAAAGCATGAGATTTGACAGGTTTCTCTAATATTCAAGTCTTTCCTTTGTCATTTCTATGAAATCCTTTGTGTTACATGTTAAAGAACCTTCACCTATTGAATTTGTATTCTTAGGCTGGTTGTCTGTCGAACAAACTTAAAAGAATAGTTAGACATTTTGGACCAATAATTAGATGAGAAGCTTGACACCACTCACATATCTGTCTGTTCCAGGAGATGGTTAGCTTAGCTTAGCATAAAGACTGGAAACAAGGGGAAACAGTTAGCCTGACTCTCAGCACAATCTGCACATCAGCACCTCTACAACTCACTAATTGACACACTATATCTTATTTGTTTAATCTGTGAAAAAAAAAAATGAGTGTAAAGGTGACTATCTGTGGTTTTACAGGGGGTTATGTGCGGGTCTACTGGTTGCCTGGCAACCTCACAGTGATGACAAACAGAATATAAAGTCATGCTGCCTTCGTTGGAACTCATTAATTTGCAGTAGGGAAGTTGTGTACATGATTCATTAACTCAGAGCTTCAGCAAAATATTTAGTTTATGATGCTGGGAAAACCACAGAACAGGGACGTGAACATGATAAACATGAACCCGTTTGAAGGCAGCCATAATTAATGAGCTCAAGAGGTATTTATTGGCAGATTTTTCTCATCTTATGATAAAGCCTCACTAGATGTTTACCCATGTTGCCAATATTTAAGCTAAGCTAAGCTAACAAGTTGTTAGCTTTTGCTCCAAATTTAGCGCACAGACATGAGTGGTATCAAT
The DNA here is from genome assembly GCA_034769285.1 of Lutjanus argentimaculatus. Taxonomy (NCBI): domain Eukaryota; kingdom Metazoa; phylum Chordata; class Actinopteri; order Lutjaniformes; family Lutjanidae; genus Lutjanus; species Lutjanus argentimaculatus. The sequence goes on along the minus strand of JAWZSL010000005.1, from coordinate 32,066,106 downwards.
CTTTTCATCTAAATCTCAGCAAGAAAAAAGAATGCACTCCCTCTCATGTGATATTGCTTAAACAGATTATCGAAAATAAATAAAATAGTAATATCTTACACTGGGTGTCTATTTGCACTCAGGTGAGAATAGGCACACAGCATCCAACCTCATCCATCCTCCTGAGTTAAGCTATAAAGAGCCACAAATTTGCAGGGTTTGAGTCCAGACATTAGAAGACGGTTTAGACTTAGTTGTCTTATTATTCACAGTTTATTCTGTTATTTTTTCAGTTTTCAGTAGCATTTTGGGCAACAAAATTACTTGGTTAGGTTTAGAAAAAGTTCAAGTTTTGTCTCTACCATGTGGGTGTAAAAAGTCACTATGGCTATTTACACCCTAGATGCAAATAGCATTGTTGGCTGCAGACACGTGGGTGTTTGTCTCTGCAAACAGAAACTGGCTTAATTGAAAAGAATTGGGACAATGTCAGAAGATAGTAAGAGAAGATTTTAAATAGGAGCACTGATTTTGCTTGTCTGAGGTCCTCTGGCAGGGGGAACTTCTTGACAGAATCTCAAGAAAAGCTCACAGATTTAATCACAAATTTAAGCTAAAGGCCAGCTGTAAAACTTGAAATCATTCTGCATCGAAATAATTGAGCCCAGGGGAGGTAAAAGCAGAAATGACGTTCTCCAGATTTGCAACTGACAGAAAAGATCTAGTGAATAAAAGATTACATCAACATTATGCACTTCTCGTTTTACATAAGGAGGTTATAATTAATTGCCTGCGATTATTAATCTGTTGAATGCTGGCTTATTCTCTGAGACATGTGTGTGGGTGTACTGAATAGAGTAATTGCTATCAATGCCTTTCATAAGACAGATTGACACCACATGAAGAACTTGGCTATTGCAATTGAAGTAGATTCATTGTCTGAGTGTTCATAATGTACAGACCGGTAATTATTATTGTCTGTTGAAAAAGCTGAATGTGACTGACAGAGTAGAAAGTTACCACTCCCCCTAATGTTATTCATTTCTCTTTCTTTCTGTCCATACCTTCCATGTTCCTGCGTCAGGGTGATATTGGGATTCCTGGAGAGCAAGGGGAGATCGGGTACAAAGGAGACAAGGTAAATCACCACTCCAACACATACGTACATGTTGTAAATGTTCGCACACATGCAGAGTTAAACAGCCTTTTGTTGCAGAACTGTAGGCTACCTTTGCTAAATGACTTATCCAGATGTGCACTGTCCAGCTTGTGGAAATTCTTATGTAAACCCTCCTCATTTGTCTGTGTAAGCAAAATCGAACCCTTTTAGCATCATAGAACAGAGTGGTCTCAAGAGATAACAGAAATACTGAGCAGAGTCATGCATGTCTAATGTCTGTTTCCCCAGAAAAAAAAAAAAAAAAAAGATCAGGGTTCTGTTTTTTTGCTTCTGAATGCTGTCCGACCGTCTGTCTTAGTTTTTATGTGTTGTGTTTGTATTGGACAGGGCATCCAGGGGGCTCCAGGGTTACCAGGCATCCGTGGGAAACCAGGACCGCAGGTTAGTTCTGGCAGGTCATATCTTACCTGTTTGGTAACCATGGTAATAAGGGTTAGGACATGATTTAGGAAAAAATGAACAGTTTGTAAGTCAGTGTTCCTGTCCTAACTTAAGATCCACTAATTCTAGGTATTGTTAGTTTCAGCTAACAGTAGCTAACAAAAATGTCACTAACAGTAACTGTTAAAACCAGTGTTAGTTAATATTTGCTAATGTTAGTGTTTGGTAACAGTAGCTAATGGTAGTGTTTATGAACCGTAGTGTTTGCTAACAGAAGCTAACGGTAGTGTTATCTAACTTGTTTAATCTGTATAGCTGCTCTTTTATTGCTTATATACAACAGATGTGGTGGGAACTGTGTGTACTTGGTGGTGTTTTAAATTTCTCAAGAACATCTTTGTGTTTCTCTACAGATGTTACCAAAACTCTAGCACAATCTTGTTTTTTGCTTCTTTTTTAATGTTTCAGTCTAATGTTTTCAGTATGTCTAAAAAAAAAAAAAGCAATGGTTACTAAACTTTTTTAGTTCAGGGAGGTGAGAAAATGGCATCAGTTGCTAGGTAACTGACATTAAAGTTGATAAGCAGTGCTGGATTAATTATTTAGGATTTCCTAACCTGAGAAATAAGACAGGATTTCTACAGTTAATCAGGATTTACTTATGTAATACCAAATTTGGAAAAGCTTATATTAGACTGCTCCTATCTTAACTTAAGACTTAAGATAGGTAGTTTCTGTAGAGAAATAAATAAACTAAAATGCTAAAATGTGGACGTTTTCATCTCAGGGATTAGGTTGACATTTTTGGTCTGATTTATTGTTGACAGATAGATCAGAAGATCGACAGCACTCGCTGCACAGCAGCCAGTTAACTTAGCTTAGCATAAAAACTGAAATCAAGGGGAAACACTTAAGGTGGCCCTTCTGTCTGCAAGTAAGAAAATACACCTACCAGCGCTTTTAAATCTCTGTAAGCTGTATCATTATATTGAATGGACAGATATGCAAGGGGTAATGGTAATCTCATCCAGCTCTCTGCAAGAAAATTAATGAGCGTATTTCCCAGACCATTCCTTTAAGACATGTCTAATGTTCTCGTATGTCTTTGTTACAGGGCAAGCTAGGAGAGAGAGGCCCTAATGGTGCACCTGGACCACCAGGCCCAGAGGTTTGTATTTACATTACTGCACTGAATGTACGAGTCTGTATCTCAGACAGACAATAGAATTTTTTTTTTTCTGTTGATCCTGACAGGGTTTCCCTGGTGATATGGGACCACCGGGTGAAAACGGCCTTGAAGGACCAAAGGTGAGTAAAACCATCATTTTGGCTGAGTAGTCTATCAAGTGGCATATGCTTCAGAACTAAACAGAACAAAATAGAGTTTAAAGCCATGCTAGCAGCTCTGTGAGGTTTAAATGCAGAGGTGCTATGAGCTAAATGCTAATATCAGCATGGTAACAGGGTCATAATGATGAGAATGCAAGTGTTTTACAGGTATTTGGTCATAAATCTCAATTAGTATTGAACAAATTATAAGTTTGACCTGATGATTATGTTAGAGGAAAAGTCAGACAATCCCCAAAGTCATAAGGATTCGTCCTCTGAGTACTGTGGCTGTTTACACAAAATTCCATGTTAATCCAGCCAATAGTAGTTGAGATATTTCAGTCTGGACCAAAGTGGTGAACCAACAGACCGACAAACCAACACTGCCTTCCCTAGAGCCCCACCACTTGTGGCTAAAAACATGTGTAGAATTACTACGTTTACCTTTACACATTAGCATTAATTTGCCTGCTTTTTACCCAACCAGGGAAAGCTGGGGGCCAGAGGTTTACCGGGGCCACGAGGGGTGCCTGGCTTAGAGGTAAGACTGTCAGACACCGCCCACATCAGAACGACCCTAAAGCGCCAAAAGGCATTAAAAGTTTTACCGCACAAGGCTTCTCTTTGCTGAGGGCGGCTTTATGTCCCCAAACATAATTCATGCTAAGATCAATATCATCTGTTTCCAGGGAGACGAGGGCCCACTCGGACCACCGGGACCAACGGGACTCGAGGTGAGTTATTGGATAAACACCTGGTGTCGCCTGGAAGGTGGACAGACAGGAAAGAGAGCAGATAATAGAGATCACTTTAACTAGTATAGCATGTGAAAAAACTCATGCACGCATGCACTGAATCTGTTTATTATGCCAAAATATATACAAAAAAATGTACACATACCCATAAAAAGCTATACGTGAATTACGATGCACAATAGTATAAAATTATTTCCATGACTTCTTAAAAAATAGTCATATTAATTAGAAACAAGAGCAGGTTGTTTGAAGATGAGTAAAAAGAAATGCCTCAAAGACATGAAAGGAGGTAATAGATCTTAGTGAATTGGGCAGGTTGTTCCAATCAGAAGGAACTCTATTTAAATCTAAAAACTAACATGAAAATAACATCCATGTGTGTTTAGTCATGGAGAAACTTTGAGTCTGTTTGTACACGCATGTAAGTTTGCATGTTTGTTTAAACTGCAACCCATGCAAGACAATTAAGCCATCCAGCGTGCATCATTGTGGTTTCATTCCATATCCTTTGTGTGTCTGTGGTAAAGAGAGCGAGAGAGGAAGGGATTGAAACGTCACTGAGTCTGTGGAAACTTAACTGCAATGTGAAGCTAAATCTGTTTGCATACTTTGCAGCACAGTACAACAAACTCATTCACAGTGTTGTAGTTTACAGAACAATGTAATCCTGGCATAGTGTTGGCTACCTGGTCTTCAGTTAAAGCCCAATACTGCAGTGTTTCCCAAACTTTGTCTGGCACGGCCCCCTTCAGAAGCTGAAAAAAAGTTCCCACCCCCCTCACCTCACAATTATTATCAATCATTAACAATAATTTAGAAAGCAACTGATAAAACAATGATTCAAGTTGAATTTTAGTGAAATAAAGGTCAGCAAGCTCTTGTTTGTTTATTCCCTACTTAAATCATATTCGTTTAATGTTTCACTCTATATTTCTCCCCTGGTCATCCACACCGCCCCTGCAGTGGCATTATGTCGTCTGGATTTAGATCCAAGTTGGCAGCATATTAGTTTCGGTTTAGCAACAGGATAAACTGATGTATAAAAGCCTGTTGCTTTTTAAATGATGGGACTCTGAATTACCTGTTTAAGGGCAGAAGTTGGTATTCTGCAGAGTCAGAAGAGAAGCTATTAGCAAATCTGAACATGCTCTTGTCGTGAGTTGAGTGTGACACAGGTTGGCCAATACCCTTTGCACAAATTTGGATTTGATTATATAGTTTAGTTTTAAATTTCACAAATAGGCTGTCCTGCAGCACAGTATTACACTTAATCGCTATATTAAAGTCCAGCTTCAGTCATCTCTGAAACAATATAAAATGCTCTGGTGTTCTGGTTTACATATAGCTTTACACCTTACCTTCATCTAGTATTTAAGGGTTCCTGAATATGCAAATAGTCCCCCCCAACTCCGACCCCTACCTCTAAGTAGCGGCACCTGGCTTCTCCTCTCTTTTGCTAGCTAATCAGAGTAAATAGCTAGATCCAGCTTCTCCTGTGGGCTGGGCATCGCCGTGAATGATATTCATAGAGCTAACCCACGGTATTGGTTCCTTAGGTTTAAGATGTCATATACCCAGCCTCAGTGAATCCATTTTTTGATCTTCTTACAAATAAAATCTATATGAAGAGTCCACTGTAGGGTGGCATCCATCAAAATCGCCAAGATGTGAAGCAGTATAATCTAATTGCTTAATTTTAATCATGCATCCGAAAGTTTGCTGTACTAAAGTGAGAGTTTAGGGGATAAAGAGGGTCATCAGTATGGTTATGGTTTGCATTGGAGTGAAGGTGGAGATATATGGTTAGACTTTTACTATGGGAGTTGCTCTGTCTTGTCCCTGGACGACATGGACTGCATGCAATCCATACTCTTGGCCACCAGGGGGTGATAACTGCCATCACCATGTTTATGGGTGGCTAGATTTATAGCTGCCATAAACTGCTGGAGGATGTTAACAGGCCACAGCAGAAATATAAGATTTGTTGACTTTATTTCTCAAATATTTCAGTGAATGACAAAGAAGACTGATCATTACAGTTAATTCTAGACATGCTTTCAACCCCCATTCCTCTAACTTTTTTCTACAGTTTTCATTATCCCAGATGCTACCTGTTTTTCTTCATCAGTTCATCTTTTTCTTTTTCAGTCACCCTGTACTTTCTCTGACTCCAGGCCCTTCCACACTCCCCCTCGTCTCATTCTCTGACCCCCCCCCCTCTCTCTCCTCCATCTGAGGGGAAGCGCTGTACGACTCCTTCAGGAGCTGTGATTGATCTCTGGCCAGGTGCCACGGGTCCTCCTACCGCTCCACCTCGTCCCACCAGCTGTCTTTTAGCTCTGCTCAGGATGACACCCTCTCTTTACCTCTGTCTTCTTTTATTTTACCATCTCTCACACCTTCTCAGTTGCTCCTCATCCGTCTCTCTTGGCTCAATCGGAGTAATTCTTCCTTTCTTCGGTTAATGCGGTCAGTCGAAGACATAAATCTAAATCAGGTGATAAGAAGTCACAAATCCCGGACAGCTCGTATTAATTCTCATGTTACAACAAGAATCTGCTTTTATTGTGTGCTTCTGAGCGAAATACAGTGTCAGCCTGTACTGTCTTATGAAAGCTGGAGTCAAACTTGTGGAATTGTTGAGTCACTCAGTCTTTAGGAGTTTGGCTTAGACAGTTGTGACCCGGAGTTACTGCTGGTAAAAAAGCACTTAGCCCCCCTCTTAACCCCGGGAATTACTGTCAGTGTGCCAGAGGAACATTACAGTCATTGAACACTTTCACAGCCTGCCAGAATGTCCTGTCAGTGTTACCTGTACACGCCATCATCGCATATTTCGGCGGCGTGCACGGTGAGCTGCAGCAGCTGGTTCCCTGCACCCTCTTCAAACTGTCAGCTCAGAGGAAACAGATCCTTTATATTCATCGGGAAAATTGTGATGAATGTTAATGATGCGTTCACTTGGCGAGTGTGTATCTGTAATCCACTGTTCATTATTCTGTGCTGTGTTCTTTTTCAGGGTAGAATGGGCAGAAAAGGTTTTCCTGGGAAGGTCGGGCCAGAGGGAGTCAAGGTAATAAAGCTAATACTCAAATATGATTTTGGTAACACTTTATTAATATATATTAGAAATGGTTGCATATTTAAAGGAGAAACCTAAAATATATTTACTGTAATAAATCATAAAATGACCGTGATATATCGTCAGAGATCAAAGAAAGTTGAAATACTCACTTCTCTGACATCAAAGCTGCAGCCATGGTGTCCGCCTTTGAAATATATATTCCAGCTGGGAATAACTGTTTTTGTTTGCCTTTTTCACATTTATTAGAGTTCAAATTAATGCTGAATGGTCGCCAAATGAGTTCATGTCTGTTTATGGGTTGTAAGAAATCATTAAAAATCTTGTAGAAGGACTAGATGTTTATAACAGTTAAATTGAGCCATATGTTAAAAGAGTCTGCCAGATAGTGAGGCAGGCAGCCACTTAACTCAATGTTCAGATTGTGTATTTTAGGAGCAGGGGCTTTTGTTTTCAGGATAACAGACTTAACTTTTACACTGACAGACAATTGGCAGTTATAAACAGTTGATCATCTTACAGTGTAGAAATTGTTGTTGCTTGTTATTGTCAGTTTACAATGTTGTGCACTCATGCAGAGTTTTTGCGGCCTCCCTGAGCTCCGTCAAGTCTGGGGAGGATGCGGCAGGGGGAAACAACTTGCTTCAACATAGATCGTGTATTAAATAGGATTTAACCTATTTTATATGCAGTCTTTGGCTCCAACTCACTATTTGAACTGCAGTTCTAATTTTTGCACAAGCAATTACTACATACTGCATCTTTAATAACTATTATTAATGAATAGTAAATTGATGAATTAATTACATTTTAGTTAAAAGTTATTTAACTGTTAATAAATAATATTAAGTATTTGTGAATGATTACTAAATTATTTTTAAACCTTAAAGAAATCTTTGCATCAAGAGGTAGACCAGATATTTCCAAAATGTTGTTAATGGTTAATGATTAGTTCGTAAATCATCTATAAACATTATTTGAATGGTTATAATAAAGTTGCAACTGATGATTATAATAACTTATGTTACGTTACATGCATGAACTTATGTCATTAACATGCTTATTTTAACCCAATGCACAGTCTTTTCCCAAAACTACCCAAGTCATTTTGTGTGCCTTTATTTTGAAAGTCTGCCCAGACGTTGCAATTTTATTATTGCTAACTTGTCCGTAGAGTCTGCACTGTGTAAAACGGATGCTAGAGGCATAAATACAGCATCATAGTTTGAAGTGAAGGGTCACTGACCAATCTGCCATATTTGATGAGAGTGAGAACGTGTTTTCTGTAAACATGATCTGGATGGTTATTGTGAAGTTGCAACTGATGTTAATATAATATATAATATTTTGAAAATAGTTGCTAAAATACCGTGCAGTTCATAAACATTACTGATGGAATTAGTGGTCATTACAAAGTTCCAACTGATGCTTATAATACTTTACAACTGCTTAATAAAATGTTTATAAAGCATAAATAACCATTGTGTGACTGTAAACAGTAAAATAACTATTGACTAAAGTTTAATTACTGATCAATTTGCCATTTGTCAATGATGGTTATCAGAAAGTGTTGCCTTTGACTAGTGACAAATTTGTCTCTGCAGGGAGAGCCAGGTGTCCCAGGAATTGTTGGACCCATGGGGGAAAGAGTAAGAAATCCTGACACAGCCGCTTCCATTTTTTTTTTTTTTTAAATGTCTGTCCATCCATTCATCTGTCCAACACTGAGTCTCTGTCTTTCAGGGCTTGGTGGGTTTCATCGGACCTGTGGGAGAGGCAGGACTGGCAGGGGAGAAGGTAAAATACCTCGTTCTACCCTTGTTAATTCATGATAAGTCCTCACAAGGTGAGTTTGAAGACTTAATGTTGTCTTGTGTGTAATTTTTAGGGTGATCGAGGGGAGATGGGCGTGCCCGGACCACCTGGAGAAAAGGGATCGACGGTAAGACACAGTGAACAAGGCAGAGTGGAGAGAATTTAAAGTTTGATAAAGAGAATGCTTGAATACGGGCTTTCTGGGTCTGGTGTCATTAAGAAAATCCTAAAAAAATGGTCATCTTAAACTAAACTGTGTGTGTTATTCCCATGGGAATATACTGATGTGTGGGATTAGGTCAACACCACAGTTTGCCATCCACCAACTCAAGGTTCTCTCAGTCAAACCCCACCTCCTGCTTCTGCTATAGGCTGCCAGCAGATCCCAACATTTTTCCTGAGGAAACTGACAGCCTGTGACGAAGGAACATATTTTATGAATATTTCGCATATATTAGATATTAGATAATATTTGTATTTGTTTTTTTAAGTCTTCTAACATCCCTTAAAATCAAGAAGGCCTTGCGACCCCCATGAAGCTTTGGTGACCTCTAGAGGTTGGGAAGCATTGTCCCAAACTGAAGTATTCTAGAATCTTCTCTGGCCACAGATACAGAGAACCAATCCGTAAAAAAGGCACGCTTTAGGATGAGTTCCATGCCCTCGGCTGTAATTACTTTAAACAATCTGGGCACACTGTAACAGACTCGTGTTGTTGTAATGTTCTTGTTTGTTTATGGCTTGTTTTGGATGTTATTTTTGTGTACGGACTGTGAAAACAAAATTCCTCTATAGAGGACAATAAAGAATGTATCTGTATATGCCAAAGAGGAAAGGAGGCACCTCACTCCCCATGGACGATTTAGGACAATGTTTTCTAAGCAGTGGTTTGGCATTTGGCAGGAGGCCGTCAGCTGGAAAAAAGTTGTAACATGGGTTTAAACAAAGGAAGAAATAGTTCCAATGGATCACCTCCAATAATTTACCTCCTTGATGAAATTAAATAGCCACAGGTTGTGCTGACATATCCCTCTGAAATACCAAGTTTGCTCTAAAGAAAAAGAAACAACATCAGACGTTCATCCATATTTTCTCTTAAAGGAATAGTTCAAAATATTTGAGGTGGGGTTTGTGTGAGGTACTAATCCACAGTTACCTACACTAGATGGCGGTCAGCATGCCCCCAGTTTGGGGAAGCAGCAGGACCACCGGTATGGGGAGCAAAGCAACATACTGCTGTGGACAGGGACAGCAGTGAGACATATTTTTGCCACTAAAAAAAAGACCCACCTAAAAAATACCACCACTTAACCTTGCCACCAGACAGCCTTTTACAACGGGAAACCGCCATTTTTCTAAGCCAAAGCAACCAGACTCCATTGACAAAACTGTAAATTTACCTCACAGAACACTGTAGTTTCTGAGAGTAGTTGTAGTAGTAGTAGTTTCTTGATCATTTAGTTTGTTTGTGTTCATTGTGTGACTTCTGTGAACCCAAACTAACCTTTTAAAACACAGAAGTCACGCAATAGCACAAACGAACAAAGTGGCAGTCCAGTAAATCTAATGTTCTGTGAGGTAAAATTACTGATTTCGCCAGTGGAGTTCGGTTAGTTTGGAGAGAGCGATCTTTGGCTATACCTTAACTGAAGTATAGGTAATACACTGACTATGGATAAGTGCCTCATACAACCCCACTTCAAATAATCCAAACCATGCCTTAAAGTCCGCCTGACACCGGAGTACCCCATAGGTCTTGTGGTTCATTGGCCTGTCACACACCTCACCTTCCTCTTTCAAACAGAGCAAGTGGCTGCTTTGTCATGTTGTGTCTTTATCTGATGTGTACCCTCTAATGTATACTGTATGACCTGCTGGACTGGATAAGAATTTAGTCATCATTCTTGAGAGAAGTTTCCTGCTGGCAGACAGCCAGTTGGATTTCTCTCAAGACGTAACCACACACACACACACACACACACACACACACACACACACACTTATAAGGAAGTTCTCTGTTGTCCCGCTCTCTCAGCTGCAAAGCAGAAACAGACCCTCTGGAAAAGACTGCATCATGCAGAGTGGAGGCTGCTGACCAGCAGACATCTATAGCCGCTAACAGAGAGCTCACACTGCAGGCATTTATGATTTATTCCTGTGGATGGATGGATGAATGAGATCAGAGCTGCCTACTGTGCTATACGTTTGCATATTGGAGAGATTTTATTGCGCTCAGACGATCTGAGTGGTCCGACTGAAAATACTCCCTGTTTCATAGTTATGCTTTTACAAATGGTCCAGCCAAGAAGTGGGGTCCAATAAAGGAGAAAGAAAAGCAGCCAAAAGCCGTTTGTTTTCAGATATAAAATCACCTCCTCAGGCTCTCTGTTTTTCTCTTTTCCCCGTTGTCTCTTATTGTTGCAGTTGATGTGGTTTCCAGTGTACAGAACATTCCTGCAGATGTATGTTTGTACCAAATCGTACTAGCATGTGTGTATGTGCGTGTGACCGAAATCCAATTTGTTACCTCAAACAAATTTTAAAAAATGGAGATGAGTGGTTGCTCTGTAAACTCAACCGTAGACCAAAAATGTATTGGGTGCTCCTGGAAAATGGGGGGAAAAAATGGACAAACAGGGAAGGAAACACTTAAAAGCCTTTACGAAAGTGGATAAACCATTAAAAAAGCAAACATGTTTCAACTTCTGTTGGTCTTTTTCAGAGCTTAAAAGAAAAGTTTTATAGTTTTAGAGTATCACAGTTTTGTATTGCAACAAGAGACTACTCCTCCTGGTAACTAAAAATAAAAATAACTTCCCTGGCTCCTCCTAGTGCTAATTTTTGAATTTTATTGTTGTTTATTTTTGTTTGAAGCTGGCTCTGATTGGTTGTATTCATTCATGTGCAGTGGATTCTTGCAAATGCCAGTAGGAGCACGAGGAGGAACCAGAGGAACCTGACTTTTAAATGTATTATCTGTGTCATGTCCTGTTGTCAGGATATAGTGACAGTTTCAGCAAATATGACAAAAAATATTTTTATTGAAGTTACCAACTGTTATGTGGCTGCTATAATGGCTTTAATGCCATTATTGTTCCCAAATTCTTCTTCTTATTGTTCATTGTTCATGTGTACAAAACTCTGGCTTGTGTCAGTTGTGTCAGTTGTAATTTATGTATTGCGTGTGTTTTTGTCTGTGTTTATATGATAGGGTCACCCAGGGACACCAGGTGAGACTGGGCCTACAGGACCACCAGGAAGACCAGTGAGTCACCACTCTTTTGCTCATTTTGCAACTTTTCCCCTCTTTCCACTTGATCAAGTTTTCAGATGATTGTGTATAGTCAATGAGCCATACGGTTATCAACATCAAGAGCTACATCTAGGTTTAGTCTGAGGAATTAAGTGTAAATAAAGATGGACGACGTGTCTCTACTTCCGCCCTCTGTACAAAATATGAAGCCAGATTTCAAGCCAGATCAGGATCTATCTAGTGATCAAGGCCGACTCAACCATGAGAAGAGCTTGGCTGGCAATCACAATGTGAAACACCCTCTTTACAGCATCAAATAACCTATTAAAACCAAACTGATCAGAGAAATGAACACTTGAACAAATTTGAGCATGATAAGAACCACCTAAAATGATAGAAACCAACTTTGAAAAAAATTATTTGAAGTGTATTTTCTTTTTTTTTTTTAGTTTGGTCCATGTCTGCTAACATGGATGGCAGGATTTGTGACCTATACTGCAGCCAGCCAACAGGGGGCGATCAAGATTTACTTGCTTCATTTTTTGGGAGCTATCATGTTGTCCATCTTAACATATGTCAGTGGTCTGGGGCTTAGAGTAGTATGTATGGCTGTGTCAGAATAAAAAATGCCAAACAATAATACCTAAAAGGCTAAAGCATGAACAAAGATGTCTTTCAGCAACTGTTTCTGTGTACAAAAAGCAGCTGCAGATGATAGTAGTGTGTGGTGTTAATACCCCACAGTCTGCAGCAGAGGTTTCTCTGAGCATGATGAGAGCTGGCGGCCTCCTGCTGAACCTGCATTACTTTCCTGTCAGTCAAAGGCCCAACACCTATAACCAATTAGAAGCTGCCCCTGCCCTCCAGATCCCCTTGCTGTGTCCTTGCCATGGCCAGGTTTGACAGAGTGCGGGGCGGGTTGAGCACTAGCTGAAGGTGGGGGCCACTGAGCCACCAAAACAAACATAAATATGGGGCTCTGGGGTGCAGCAGGACAGGATTCCAGAGTAGGGCCTTTAATTGGTGTGACTGACAGATCTAACAACAAACCCTATAGTATGTTCCCGAGGTCAGACTGCCCCCCCCCCAGGGTCAACAACCAGGGGGCTCTGTGCTCTGTCAGTGTAAACCTTTGTTTTATCTCTCCTTCACTTTTTCCTTTACCCCCCCCTTTCTTTACCTCCTCATCCCCCTTTTCTTTTGTCCGTCAGGGCCCTCCTGGAGCGACTGGACCAGCCGGTACCAGAGGACCCAAAGGCTTACGGGTAAGTTTGACGCTTCACACCTCGCTGACTGCTGTTCTGCAGTCAAAGGATCATAGTTCCCAGATCATAAACTTTGCAAAAAGAGTGCATATTTGCATCACTTTGCTGTTTTTGTATGTGCTGTAATGTTTGTATATGAGCCATGTGCCATTGCTGTTGTTGCCGTTGGAAAAACTTAAGTAGGTGAACATAATGAAGTGATATGGACCTGACTCTGAACTGACTGAGGTCATGGGTGTTTAATGGACATGGCTGCTTGCGTAACACAATCTGGGATTTAGAGTCAAAGCACGGGTCTGTTTCATCCGTTTTCAGAAGTCGGTGCTCATTATTACTCCTGGAAGAGCTCCAGTGATGTAAAACAAAAGGTTTTTATTACATATAAACGGAACAATGACTACTAGCTGTAGGAAAGCACCGCCGTCAGTCCAGCTACATGACATTTGTCGCGGAAAATGTGACCTAGGTTTTGTGGCTGTTCTAGAGGGTGCTTTGCAGATAAATTTACCAAATTGAAGGGACATGATTAATGGATGGATAAGCAGCTTATCAGGTTTTTTCCGAGGGTTTCAATCATTCTGGGTTAGCAGAAGGTTTCACGCTCAAAACAGCATTCACAAAAAACGTAATGGAGCAGAATCAGATACAGAAAGTCCATTTTATATTATTCCTAAATGTCCTAAAGTTTTTAAGGGAGAGTTATGGTGGGATTTTATGACAGTTTTTTTTCGTGGTATGCTATAGCCAATTCAGTATCATAAGTTATCGTTCTATGTGGGTGAAAGAGACCAATTACAAATACTCAAATTACTGTATTAAGTCATTTGGGTACTTGTATTTTTATGAGTATCTTTTTCAAGTCTGTAATTTTACTTGTGCTTTAGTATGCATTACATAAACAGTGATCAAATAGCAATTAAAACCATGACATAAAAGCTGCTGCTGGCACAGGAGTCTGGAGTAATTTAGACTGAAGATTTGAAGAAAAAGAAAGCCCTCTCACTAAAATGCCTGCCACTGATAAATGATAATACCAGTAGTTTTACTTGTAATTGAATAATGCTTCAGTAATGTTACACCACTGGTGTTAAGTAAATTGAGGCACATATTAATGCATCTCTAATAATGCAGGCTTCATCATAATGTTTCATTGTTGGTAATGAGTAAAATGTAATGCGTTTTCATGCATTTAAAATAGGCTATGCTGCATTATTCATAATTATTATGTAAGAAGTCAAAATGCATCGAATTACAAGTTAAATCTGTCTGCTTTTGGAGGGGAAGAATTATATGATATATTAAAAGTAAGACATTTTGTCAAGCTCTCTTTTCACTGTGGAATGGAAGCAGTTAGTTGAGGTGCTATCAGCAGCTGTATGCAGCCAATATAATAGTTATAATGAAAAATTACAATGATGCATGCTTTAATTTAAACTCATCAGTTTGTTTCAGTTTACTTAAAACATAAAATGATAACTTTCTATATTGCATGAAGCATTATAGTGTACTCTGGAATACAGGTGTTACACTGAATTTGGTGACCCTTCTCACGTTAACACCAGAATGTATCTTATATCTCTTCATTAGTGCAGTTTGTCTCATATGTTGATCAGAATTTTTATTAAAGGTTTGGGTGGGCCACAGAAGATTTTCAGATTATTAACCTGGGCCGGGGCCGTTCTTAAGTTTGGGAATGGCTGCTCTAATTTATAACTAGTCAAGATCATCCATTAGACACTTGATCTTCATTATATTTTATTAGAAACCACATCTATAATGGTTTATAGCTGTTGATATAATGCTTTAGAAAAAATTATATCTGTTTATGAACGAAGTTACCGATACACCTGTGTTTTTTCTATTAAAACGTGAAACAGTTTGCAGTTTGCTGTGGGGAATAAAGTCGATCGACATGAATTTAAAATACGTCAAGAACGTTCAACAAAAACAAAACTAATATACTGTAGGTACAGGTGCCAGTATTCGCCTGAGATTTGTCAAATTACGGCTCTGCAGTTTCGATAAAAGTGAAAAAATTTACAACTCCTGAGTATTTTTTGAGATGAAAACAGGGGCTGGAGAGCTGGAGTTTTGACTGGCTAAATACCACCAACAGAAATGTTACACCAGATAAATAATGTCATTCATAAAAGTTGGCCTGTGTAACAACATATGGCAAATAAATTTTTGTTCACAGAGAGTATTCAAGTGGACTGAACTGGCAATAATTAATGACAGTAATGAATTTTGAGAGTGACGAAGATGGCTGTTGCCATGGCAACGATGCAGAACACAGTGATTCATTTTTGGGATCAGTTTTGCTTGACAGTTTCAGACACACCTCAGCTTCTCCCGGCCTTTATTTGCTCTATTGTGCAGTTCAGATGCTGTCACCGACCTTTTTCTAAAGTTTTTAAAAGATGCCATCTTTTGTTGCCGTGGTCCACCGAGCCAGCTGTAAAGTGGGATTAAACATAGCCTTGAGCTTCTTTATCTGAGGCATCCATGGAAGACGGATTGTGTGGTTGGCCTGGACACACTCTCATGTCTCAAACTGTGTTTTCAATTAATACTAATGTCAGCAGCTTCCACTGCCAGTAAAGCTGCCTGCTGCTTTGTGACTTATGTTGACTAGTCCGAGCTGAGAAACCTGAATGTTGCAAGCCACAAGACGTGGAGGTGTTTGTCTCACAGACAGTCCGTGTGGTCAACCACAAACGCTCACTCATGTCTCACCCACAGTCCACAACAAATGCTGCAGCTTTTACAATCTATTCATCATTTAAAGGGATACTTCAGATTATTTGAAGTGGGGTTGTATGAGGTACTTATCCATAGTCAGCATATTACTTACAGTAAATGGCACTCAGCAAACCCCCAGTTTGCAGACGCAGCAGGACTGCTGGTGTAGGAAGCTAAGCAATGTACTGCTGTGGACGGAGTCAGCAGCAAAACATATTTTAACCACCTAAAAATATGCATTAAAGTGTACACTATATTTATTTATCTATTATTATTTAGTTTTACTTCTTTACCTTGCCATCAGACAGTCTTTTTTTGACAGGAAACTGCCGTTATATAGGCCAAATATTGCTCAACCAGACTCCCTTTGCAGAGTCATTTTACCTTGGAAAACATGGGAGGTGATGATCTATTGTGTGACTTTGGAGAATCCGAACTATCCCGTTAAAACACACAATAACATAAACAAACTAACCAATCAAGGCAGCAGCGTGAGGTCCTGTGAGATAAAACTACTGATTTTGGCAATGGAGCCTGGTGGCTTTGCAGCAAAAGCTGTATTTGCTTTATATAACTGCTATGCCTTTTGGAAAAGGCTGCTGAAGAGAAAATATTCTAACTAAAGTGTACACTTAAACTGATATTGACTTTTTTTAAATGGCTAAAATAAGTTTTGTTGCTGACTCTGTCCACAGCAGTACATTGCTTAGCTTCCTGCAGCAGTATTCCTGATGCTTCTCCAAACTGGGGGCGTGCAAACTGCCATCTACTGAAGCACCTCATACAATACCACTTCAAAAAACAATAACTATCCCTTTAAGAGATGCTATGAGGACTAATCCACTCACTGAGTTGTCTGTAAAAACCAAAACACTATAAAGTTTAATTTGTTGTTTCTTTTGAAGTGAAAGATGCTTTGAAAGGTGATTTGAACACCTTTGTGCTAAATGAGCCTGTGTACAACTTTTACACAGACTTTAACACCATGTCTTTTAGATGTTAGCCACTTGTCTTGAGGCGCAAGGCCTTAATGTTGAGAGCAACGTAACATCTGGCTTCACTCTCAGAGACATTGGCACTGGACTGTTTTCTAACATGGAAATACTGTGGAATCAGATGAGAGATAAAACTACATGTTGGCTTCAGAGCAGCTAGGCAGCGAGTACCACTGTCGTCTCTGTTTTTCTCTGTTTGTGTTTTATCTGCACATTTAAAATCTTAAATTAGTGGATGCCAGCCATGAGGAATCACCCGTCTGACTAATCATGCTTTGTATCTAATAACCCCAACTCCTCTGACCTACAAATGCTCAGCTAATGTCTTCCATATTGAGGAGCATATTAATCTCATCAGCCCTCCCCCTCTGCAGTCGCTGGTTGTTATTGAGCTAGTTTAAATGGATGTTTTTGATTGTTTTGAAGTCATGCTCCCGGTGTTCCTGTTCTGCCTTTGTTTGAAAAGGTCACACACTTGTGTCACAAATTAATGTAACTCAGTGTAATTAATTGACTTTGAAGCGTAATATTTGAGTGAAACCATTTTTCCAGAGGCCTGTTAGGGTGGAATAGTTTCCCCTACACATCAGCTAATCTGGCTATGTAAACGTAAGCGGTGGGTAGCAGGTACCCCAGACAGGAATGTTAATGAGCGCTGCTTATCCAGCTCTATGTATAATAGGCTTATAGCACTTCAGCTAGCGGCGTTCTCCACGGGCCAAACTCCCACTGTGCTCAGTCATCAACCACTCACACTCCTGTGTGGCTGTGTCATGTCATATTTGCTGTCTCCTTTGAAATAATTAATGATGCTGAGAGTATCACCGTTTGCCCCTTGTTATTTATAATCACTTTAGCTAAGACTGACCCATAGACTGGGTTGCACCAACAAAGATTAATTTAATCTATGATTAGTTTTAATCAGAGTTTAGCAACATTACATTTAAAATGAGTAAAATTAAGCTTGCTTATCCAAATTAAAAATAAATAAATAAATAAATTCAAGTGCTACCTAGTGGACGTAGTAAGTATAAAAAAGGGGGTAAAAATGTTAGGGCTTAGCTTCTGGCTGATCTGTATGTTGCATTGTTTGCTAACTAGCTAAAAAGTATAAAAAGTTGACAAAATGATACATCGTTTGCTAGCTAGTTCAGAAAAATTAAGAAAACATTATTATTTGTTACCTAGCTAAAATGTAAAAAAGAGGTTACATTTTTTGCAGGATAGCTAAAAAGTTCTTTAAAAAGTTATATATTTTGCTTGACAGATAAAAAGTCACTAAACATTATATTGTTAGCTAGACTAGTTAGCCTATTTTTTTTACCTACCTAAAAAGTTAACTAAATGTTATATTGTGTACTAGCTTGCTAAAAGTTATCCTAGTTAACCTACTCATGATGGCTCTGCAGAGAAGATCTAATTTCTCTTTATTGAGAAGAACTTGTTGGCTGAACTGGAGTAAAAGAAAGAAGAGACAAATCATAAATATTAGTTTGGTTGAGTCTGTCCCTTAACTGTCTTTGAGGATCTCAAATAGGCAACCATTTTAAATGTTAAACCCCCTCAAGTGTAAGTTAAAAATTAATACCGACCCAGTCTAAGTTAGACCAAGATTTAATCTGGTTTAAAAGTGAATCCTTGCTTGGTGCAACCCAGCACATTATCAGCTGCTGAGTTAAGATTGTCACAGTATCAGTGAGCCAGCATCTTCCACTGTTATATGGATGAGAACAGTTGTGCAGGTGCAGAGCAGATGGACTGTATTGGTCCACTGCCTGACTCCCATTTATTATCACTGCTCACTGGACTAGCAGGCCTTTAAGCACTTTAGATTGATTATGTTTGACAGTTGCACCCATGTAATCTAAACAGTCAGACTGCTCTGACAGTGTGTGTGTGTGTTTTAAGTGTGAACAGTATGTATTTGACCAGACTTTGTGCCCTGATTCTACAGTAGTATCAAATTAATACAAGTCACACCCTCAGTAACTTTAATACCCCAGAACCTTCAGGTCTCCCTGTAAGGTGACACCCTACAGGGACCAAGGAAACTAAAAAAGAAGGAAAGACATCAACCATCATTAACCAGCATTTTATGCTCTGCTTGGTGCCAGACATTGATGCCAATTCTATTTAAGTCTATGGGAGATATATGGAGATGCACACTAAAACCCAACATATTTATGTCGTATGGCCTTTGATGAAGAGATTCCACTAAATAATGAAAGTATACATTTCATTTTTTTATTTGCTGTTGGTCTGTAGGCATACTGTACATCACTCATGGTGAGTAAAATTTAAAAAAAAAAGAAAGGTTGCAAGTGAAGTGAGTTTAGGATGAATAAATCCATATGATTTCTTCTCTCTTCCTTTTATTTCGATCCAGAGGCCACTTTATGATTGACAGGGCTAATACTAGCTAATATTATTGAAATATCATGTATCTCTCATTTTTTAAGATAAGATGAAATAAGATAAGATAAGATAAGATAAGATAAGTTGTTGCATTGCTGCCACCATCTTATTCAGAAAAACACAATTAAATATTTATGAATGAAACAAGTATGAGGGCAAAAAGTGCTGGAAACTCAGTGTAGGCAAGATTAAAAGACTAGTATACATAAAGTTAAAGACACTAACATAATGTTTACACTGAAAGCAATATTGGCAGTGATACTAAAAAGTAACAAAAAGTAATATTGCACATGATACCGACCGTAACATTGTACCTGATAATAATAATGAAAAATGAAAAATAATATTGGACAATATTAAACGTAATATTGTACATGATATAAGATAATAATAATGTGAAAAGAAATATTGCACATGGCAATGAACATATTATGATGTAATATGAATATTACATATTCAAGACCCCTTGTTTACAGTTTATTTCCCAATAATGACCTGCTCACTGTACATGATCCTGCTTCTTACATTCTTACTTACAAAAAATATCAATAATTTGGCACAAAATATTAATTTTATAATGATTTTATTGATTTAAAAATGATTTTTTGGCTCCTCCAGAGTCTATGATCAGAACTGTGTCCATATCAATGATCTATACTTCAGCAAAAGTCTGTTTTATGTTGCAACGGTACAAGTAACAGACCTTAGAAAGCTGTAACTGTCCAATCAGAATTGAGTATCTAACATAGCTGTGTGATAAATGATATTAAATTTGATATTGTACATGAAATAATAATGAGAAGTGGCATCTCCATGCATCTGATGTAATGATCCATTCCTCAAATTTCCTTGATTCGCCCTGAAAAGTGTATTTTACAGGCACAGGTTCACTGCCTCTCATATGGGGGTATTATTGGCATCAGTGCACTGTACAGACATGTTTATTTACAGTGTGTTGTTAGCTGTCCTGCTGTGTTACAGTGACCTCTATTGGTGAAGTGACAGCTGTCTTTGTGTTTCAGGGAGCGATAGGGCCTGACGGTCCACCAGGAGAGATGGGGTTAGAGGGCAAGCCGGTAAGAAATCTGCTTTGATTGCTTGCATTTTTTGGAATTTCCTTGTTGATATACAGAGCTAGAAACAACACACAGACAGTAATGAGCATAAATTAGCATTTAATAGTGCAGAAATGATTTCCTCCTGCATAGCTAATGGGTTCTTAAGAGGGAAAATGTATCTTGGGCACCAAAAATAGCAAGCAGCACATCTTCTCCATCCACTCTGGAGGCAGGGAGTGTACAGTAAACTGACATGACTCATGCATGGCTATCTCTCATCCTTCCCTCTCTCCACAGGGTTCTGATGGTCCTCCAGGAAAAATTGGCTTCCCTGGACCACAGGTAAAGCACCGGGAAACTTTTCCACTCCTTCCTGTCATATATTTTTTTGGTGCTTATGTTTCTCCGGAGAGGCGAGGCATCAGAATGATTTAGAAGAGCTGCATGATACCAGTAATGTGGAGGCCCACAGTGAGATACAACATATTAGTGTGGAGGAGAGGACTGTCCTTGTTTTCTACACACTGTGGAGTGTGCAATTAAATCATTTAGCCATATATAGATTCTAATGATCTTTATGTTTAGGATGGTTTGTAAATCTAATGAAGCAAGGGTCAATACATTAAATTTGGGGCAAATAAAATGAGATGAAAGAGATGGAGAAAGACAAGAATGACAAAAACATTGCTCAGTGGAAATCAAGGTCAAGTGAAGTTAACCGTCTTTCTTCTCTCAGTTTTGTGTTGTGCAATAGGCGCATGTTGTTGTCATGTATTATTATTAGGGCTAGGGATTGTTTAAATTCCCTCAGTAAATCTGGCCTCGTGTGTTAATATACTTTTTTATATCAAGAACAGTATTGAATTTTTTGTGAGCGTCATTAAATCACCAGCTAACGAACCCTGATCTGATTGATCGTGTCCTACATGTTCTTCCTTTTATTGTGTCCTTACAGGGGAAGATCGGAGAGCCAGGGGAAACTGGGCCTAAAGGTTTTCCTGTGAGTTCAATATGCTCATACATAGTACATAATTTACTTAAGAGACTCAGGGTGTTTTCACATCTGTAGTTCAGTTCATTTGGTCTGGATGAAAATGGCACATTGTGATCCAGTACCTGCTCAGACTGACTTCCGGCTAAAATGGTTGTCTGGGTTTGTTTGGGCTGGTGTGAAAGCTGTCAAACAAACTCTGGTGCGGACCAAACAACCGAACAGAGACTGCTTGAAAAGTTGGGACTTTGTCTGCAACCAAGCAGACTCTGGTGTAGTTCGTTTCAGGAATTAACCAACCTCAGGACTATATGATAGCAGATATGTGATTTTAGCTCGATTTCAAAACCTAAACTACAAATAAATCCGTCTGCTCATTGTGGAATCTGTTCAAGAAGCGATCATATAATTGATCTGTATAAGCTATGCATGTCATCATTTAGTAATATATCTGCTCATCACTGTGGGTATTTTCTCTCTATTTTCTCAGTAATAAGCCCCAAATCATTACCTGTTTCTACCTGTTAGTCATTATTCATAACATGCAGTTGAATTAGCAGTTGATTCTGCATAAACTTCTGTCACCCACTGGAATTTGAATTCCCCATGTCGGTCCAGATGATGCAGGATGATAGTCACCAAAACTGTCCAATGAACAACTTACTTGTCTGTAAAACTTTGTGTTTACTCCTCTTTCTTCATGTGTAAAAAGTCAAAGTGAAGATGAATTGGAAAAGAACTAAAATGCAACAATGCATACATTTTCTTTGGTCTGGACCAAATGAGTCAAACTACAGGTGTGAAGACATCCAAAACAAGTTTTATATTCTGCATACAGCATAACTATGTAAATACCGTACACTGTAATAGTGTTCTGTTGTTTAATGCTCTGTTGGTCAATGCACATTGGAAAAAATTAAATGCTTTACATGCAGTGTATCTGTGAGATGATGTTTGGGCATGTACATGTACTTTGAACTCACTTAACTCTCTGTCTCCAGGGTATCCAAGGACCCTCAGGACCACCAGGGGACAAGGGAATAGCAGGCGAGCCGGTAAGACCCTCCAACCATCTCTCCATCCTTTCATATATTTCACTCCAGTTTCTTCATCTTCTCTGCACCTTTAAATCTCCTCTCACATGTCTTGACCTCCTCACCTGCCTCGGTGTCTTTCCCTCTCTCTCACCTTCTGTTTCCTTGTTGGAAAACAGACTCTTTTACAGTAGTCTTACTTTTTCCTCTTCATTTTTCCTAACCATACATACTCATTTTATTAGATTCTCTTTGGCAACAAACAGCACCCTGGTCCTCTCCCGCCAACCGATTTACCGCCAAAATATCACAGCCAGGAGGGAGTTTATGAGACATATTTCAGTATTTAATAAGAATATATTCGCCTGTATTAAATGTTTCCTCTGCAGCAGCCAGATAATTGTCTCATCCTTCACCCATCTGTGCTGTAGTGGCAGCAGAGTGAACTATGAGCATGCTGAATACTACTGAATAGACAGTTTTTGGATTAAAAAAAAGATTATTAATAGAAGTGCTAAATAGCTGAACTAGCAAACTAGGGAAAATAGATGTGATTATTGCCATGATGGATAAAATCTCTCTTGTTAAAGATGAAATGCTCTTCATGTGGTTTTTAGTTTATGCGCAGTAAAAATGGCAGAACAGTGAAAGAGGGATTAAAAATGCGTCAGTTTGCATGCTCACTGAGTTTAGCTCTCCAGTTAGAGTCAGCGACCTATTCGCTCTTTGTTTTCATTTGTATGAATGAATCACAGGCTAATATTCTCCTGTTTCCTATTAAATTAAACATTGGCCTCCACTGTAGTCATTAGTATCTCAAGGGGGCACTTAGGCAGCTGAATACAGTTTACTTCATACAGCAAACTCTTTATGCAGAATATAAAACCGCGTACACAGTTGTAATATATGATGTGCATGATCATATCGACTACAAGTTATAGGATGTGTGTTTTTTTTTAAGTTATTAACAGTTTGTTGACTATTTACTTCAAGGATTCAGACAAGCTATCGTGGTTCCCCATAAATGAAGATTCAATTACAGCAGTAGGATGAAGTGGAGTTGCCTAGCAACCATCTATAAATATGAATGTTCCCCTATATACATTGTTCGAAATCAACTTTTCCTCTCCAAATCATTCTCCACTGTCTCATCTCATGTGCAGCACAGCTGCTTTCAATTATAGATACACTGATTTAAATACACTTCTGAGCCCTGATGTTAACTCTTTCCTTTGGCTCGTAAACAGCAGTATATAAGTTAAAGGGACAGGTCACCACAAAATCAAAAATAAATATTTGTCCTCTTACCTGTAGTGCTGTTTATCCCTTTAAATAGTTTTGGTGTGAGTTGCTGAGTTAAAAGATGTCTGCCTCTTCTCAGATATAATGGAACTTGATTGCACTTGGCTGCAGAGCGTCAAAAAAATACATTTGAAAAACTCAGCAGCAATGTCTCTTTTTCAGAAATCACAGCTGGGTACTCAAAACAATCCACAGACCTTAATGTGAGCAGTTTAGGAGGAACTATTTTCTTTCTACCAAACTTCAACTGTATCACCACGCTAGTTAGCTTAGTGGTGCTAAGGAGGACACCATTAATGTTTACATCTACGAGCCTCTCATCCATGAGTAGGTGTACACAGATGGAGAGACACTGTTGCATCATTCACTCCTGAGAGACTGATTTAAAAAAAAAAAGACTTTTTGCAGAGAGAGAGTGAATATGGACAGAACAAGAGTGCCTGTTCACAATAACAAACAACTTGAACTGGAAAAGTCATAATTTCTGAGTTACCAATCAGAAATTTCAACAGTATGTTGTTAATAAGTATAGATACAAGTTGTCCTGGCCATTATTACAAGAAAACATAACTATTGTGCAACATATAGTATGACATCATTATATAGACTCTAGCATCCCAGGTAGGAGGAAGTTCTGTGTAAAATTTAACTTAAAAAGAAACAGAGGAAATGAACTTGAACTAGTTCATTTTAGTTTGTGTGAACTGAACTTTGAGCTAGCTCTTGCGCAGTGTGAACTTGAATAAAACTGTCAGTAGAAAGAAGCAGAGTGCCATTTAATCCCATTATATTCAAGAGAAGGCAGACATCTCACAGCCTGACATCCCTAAAACACAGCAACTCACACCAAAACTATCTAGCTGGATAACTATCACTACAGGAAAGTGGAAAAATACATATTTTGATTGATTTTTCAGTGAACTGTCCCTTTAAAGACCACACATGTGACTTCAATTATACCATCACTATTGTTTGGGCTGGATGCAAGTCAACCAGGGAACAAACATTATTCATATGCGCTGAGATTAAGAAGTATTCATGGCAAAGTGTCAATGTTTTAGAAGCATAATTAGTGACACAGTCATTGTTTTCAGAGCCAAACTGTGAACAGATGGTTTACTGTTGGCTCATCCACCATCAACATTAAGCAAGCATTTCCTTTTTTTTTTTTACGCTGTTCTATCTGATGTTGATTTGCATAAAGCATCCCTCATCCTTCAGAAATTTGTGTTGTCATCTGTAGGGACCACCTGGGCCACCAGGGACTGTGGGACTGTTGGGAGAAATCGGTCATAAGGTGAGAGACTGATGTGCATCTGCATGCGCACACAAAGCCTATTGTGAAGACTAAATGATTAAATATGCGACATCTGTTGTTCACCTGACATCAGCGAATCAATAATGCTGTCCGATTGAGGTAATCTGTCCAATTAAACAAATTAAGCCACATTACAAAGGTGCTCTCTCGCTCTTTTTCTCTCTCATCTCTAATGACAATACGTAATGGAACTCGCCCCTGAGATATTGTTCATATTTAATGCCAGAGAGTCATTAGCCTTTAATTTTTGTCCAGAATCATTCAGCATTTTCCTTTCTCCCTCCTCCCTTTACGTCTTTATAAAGGGTCCTCCAGGCAAGGCGGGAGAACCAGGATTGCCAGGCGAGCCAGGAGAGAAGGTGAGACAATGTACAGTTTTCTTATGGGTGCTGGAAATCCTTGAAATCACTTTTTAAACACAGGTTTGAAAAGTGCTTGGGTTTCGGATAAAGTGCCAGGGGCTAATCCTTTTAGAATATACAAAAGGTATATTAATATGTTTTTACCACAGCTGTAAGGTGATGGAAACTCTTGAAAATGCTTGAAAAATGCTTGAATTTAACTTTGGAAAAGGTGTCGGAACCCTGAAAATACTGCGTTGCTTATTTTGATCACATTACATTGATTAATGTCAAACAAATACACAATAAAGTCAGAAAGAATATTGTCTGTGCCCTGATGTGGTTGTATCTGTGTCTGTGTCTGTGCCAGGGAGCCATCGGACCTCCTGGGAACATCGGAGAGCAGGGACTGATGGGACAGCGGGTACGTTTATCAGCATTAAACTATCAAATAGTTTGCATCTCTCACAGGTGCAGCTTTTCATTTCATTAACCTTTGTATGCATGTGCCAACAGGGAGAGCCCGGCCTAGAGGGAGAAGCTGGTCCAGCTGGTCCTGATGGAACCAAGGTGATGTATTTTCTCAAAATGTCCTGGATTTTGTTGTTATTCATTTTTTGTTACTTTTAAGCTAGCTAGCAATTAATGCAATGTTACGTGAAGAAATACAGACAAGCTGAAAGTTAATGGTTTCCCCCTCTGTTTTATACGTAGTAGCGAGGCACCAGTATGGTCCCTTCAACTGAGATCACGTTTACCGTGTTAACGAGAAGAGACTGTACAAATTCTCCTCACGTGGTATTCAAAGCACCAGTAACTCTAAGTTTTTGGTGCCTTCTGCTGCCTTCAAAAGAACCTTGTGAACCGTAATCATGACATGGGAAGTCGTGAAACAAAGAATACCTCCGGTTCACAATGTCGTGAATATGACAAGAGGGGGGCGCTCATATGGGCTCATCTCATAAACAAAGTAAACACAGCCCCATTTGACGGCACCGTTCAGACTTCTGAGTCCACAATGTCATGTACACGACTTCCTGTGTCATAATTCTGAGTTCACAAGTTCCATTTGAAGGTCATTTGTGCATTATAATTTGAGAAAGTTAATGTCATGTTTTTATGGCCATATTCTCAGGGTGAAAAAGGCGACATGGGTCAGGAAGGCGACAAAGGAGAAAAAGGTGAAACTGGGCTAAAGGGAAAGGACGGCCCACCTGGAAGTCCTGGACTCCCTGGCGTCAGAGTAAGTGGTCTGTTTTTCTGGTCAAATTCACACACTCAGACACATTTTTGCAAACAGATTTTCACAGAATCTCAAACCTCACCTGAAGCTGTGTCTTTCTTTTGTTTTTTTTTTCTGTGAAGGGTCCGGAAGGGAAACCTGGCAAAATCGGGGAAAGAGGCAAACAAGGGCCAAAGGTATGAAACATCAAATCACCTCTGATGGTTACTGCTCAGAAACCAAGAGGATTCACATGCAGTGACACAGAAGCATTGTATGGTTATCTATTCTGTTAATCGTTCTTTGTGGATGTTTAGGGTGCTAAAGGTCATCAAGGTCACCTTGGGGAGACTGGGCCAGTGGGGAAGACTGGACCACCAGGTTTTGTTGGGCAGAAGGGGTCCAGAGGAACAATCGGACACGTGGTAAAGTGGAACAGTAATGATACAGATATTTATCATTCATTTTTATAATAATTCTGAATGCAATCGAGTCCTCTGAATTACATAAAGTGTGACTGAAGACACAACATGTGTTTTCTTTAGGGAGCTCCTGGTCGAATGGGTCAACAGGGGGAAACTGGTATTGCAGGTTATGAGGTAAGATTACCTTTTTGTAAGTAAGTATCTGCATGTGGATGGACTTTAAACATTAAACAAGTGTGTTAGAGATTTGAATTTGGTGTATAATTTGAAGGACCGGTGTGTAGGATTTAGCGGCATCTAGCAGTGAGCTTGCAGCTTGCAAAGACCTCGACTGACCCTCCCCTTCCAAGCGTGTGGGAGAACTTACAGCAGCCACAAAACTTTTGAAAAACGAGAAAGGCCCTCTCTAGAGCCGGTGTCTGGTTTGACTATTCTTGCCTATTGTATATGGAGGTATACTTATAAATATTATATTCCATTTCTGCCAGATTCATGCACACTGGACCTTTAGTGACCAAAAGTGTAAACTGTTAAATATGCAATTTTTGTCAATTTTCATACCACAATGCACATTATGTACATAATCCTTAATTTTGCACTACTTTTTCCAAATTTGTTCTATTTTTCTTTTCAGAAAGCAATGCACATACCTTACCATCACTGTATATAGTCTGTTTATTATCTATTTTTACCATCTGTGTATATTTGATAGGTTAGATATATATTTTTAAACATTTTTAAACTATTTTTATTCTTATTTTATATTTTTATATTTTTTATATTTCACTTCTGTTTGCACTATATCTTTCTTGATCCTGTAAGGAGCACCTGTAACATCAACAATTTCCCTCGGGGATAAATAAAGTATTCTGATTCTGATTGATTCTGATTTAGCTGAACGAGGTATTAGAATATATAATCTCCCAAGAAATGTTCAATTTTATACCATGACAGTATAACTAAAGCAGTGCTGAAGGAAGATTATTACTTCAAAGTCAAAATTCAGCCGGTAGGAAGGCCATTACCATTACCATTAGAGGAAATATTTGTGATGGAAAAATGACTTATTCTCTAAGATTGAAAGATGTGTTTAACAGAAAATGGGGGAAATTGATTAGCTTTATGAAATAAAGACATTAACACTGTAAAATTTTATTGGCATTAATGTAACTTACTGTATAACAGCTTTAATAAGCAAATAATACAGTAAACTCATTATGTTTTTGTTTCACTTGTGTATGTATTAATGCAATAAAAACTTAAGTGATGAAAAAAAAATATTTGGTGCATAATTTCACAAAACATAATTTCTTGTGTCTGTCTTTGCAGGGTCATCAGGGACCACAGGGCCCCATGGGGCCTCCAGGACCAAAAGGTGAAAAGGTACACCTCATTTACTTTACGTGTAACACTGAGCTCTTATTCCTCCTCTTTATCTTGAGTATCTCAGTCTGTTCCCAGGATACTGTATATATTCCAGCACCAGTTTGGATTGGACGCACATCACCTGAAATGGATCAATAACACCAAATGTTTTTCATTGAGCTGAAGCGAAGCAAGCATCCCAGAATGTACCTCTCTCTGTAGGCAGCTTGTACTGATCAATCTTGTTTTGATACCCTCAGTGACTTCATCAGAGACGACACATTGTTAATATACTGTGGATTTTATTTCACACAAAGGCAGAGAGAGCTGATTTTATATACACAGAGAGGAGATTGCTGTAACACATTACAATCTGAAAGAAGGCGTACACAAATAAAACTTTCCAACATATGTAACACTTTAGGAAACGCTTCAAAAGGTAGATACAGTGTACTGAAAGATCAGGGATGCGTGTCTTGTATAAAACATCTACATTATTGTTTTCATTTTCATCTGCAGGGCGAGCAGGGGATGATGGGAAAGTAGAGGGTCCTCCCGGTCCTCCAGGTGACATCGTAAGTCACACCTGACTTACTTTTCTCCCTCCTTCTACTCTCTGTCTGCTATGATGTTGCAGAAATCAAATCATTTGTAGGCCACTCATATATTTCTTGTTTCATCAGGGTCCTCCAGGTGACAGAGGAGAGAGGGGGGAATCAGGAGATCCGGGGTACAAAGTACGTACCATCACTCCAGGTGGTTTTAAAATGATTTATTTAGATATTTGAGATCATGAGGTCAATATTTTATTATTCTGTTTCAGGGTCAGATTGGTGTGGATGGAGAGAGAGGCCGACCTGGAGCTCCTGGACAACCTGTGAGTGTCAGAGTTTGTGATTTCTAAACACAGTTCTGTCATTAAAGGGATAGTTTGGAGTTGTTTGAAGAGTGTTTGTATGAGATACTTACCCATAGTCAGTGTATTAGCTAGAAAATATGCTGGTTGGGTGAGCACAAAAGCGATTTTAGCCACCTATAAAATTCAATACAAAAAAATACAGAAAGCCTTTTACCACAGGAAACTGCCTTTATATGAGCCAAATATTGCACTGTTCAAACCAACCAAACTCCATGGGTAAAATAAGTAATTTTACCTTGCAGAAAACAGGCGCTGTTGGTCTACCTCTGCCTCGATCTGTTAGTTTCTTTCTCTTATTGTGTGACTTCTGTGATTTAAAAGGATAGCTTGTAGATTCTCAAAGTCACACAATAACACAAACAAACTAACAGACTGAGGACAGGTAGACCAGTAACTCCAGAGATCTGTGAGGTAAAATGACTGATTTCAGCCATGGAGTTTGGTTGGTTTGGACAGAGTGATATTTGGCTTATATAACAGCAGTTCCCTGAAGGACAAGGCTGTCTGACTGCAATGTAAAACAGTGAAAATATTCTGATATTGATTTTTTTGGTGGACCTTTGTTTAAGTGCCTAAAATACCTTTTATTACTGACCTTGTCTACATCAGTAAATTGTTCAGTTTCTGTGGAAGTACATCGTACATCATACACTGGCATCTACTGTTGGTAACACACCGACTATCGAGAAGTACCTCGTACAAAACCACTTCTAAAAGTTGGAACTATCCCTTTAAGTCTGCTTAAACAGCCAGCAGGTACGCTCACACAGTCATCTTTATGTTTTCATTTCAGGGACAGCCTGGACCTCGTGGGCAACAAGGACCTAAAGGGGCCAAAGGAGACCAAGTAAGCATGTCAAAACAACAACATCTTGTGTGTTTATGTGTGTGGTTGAGGGTGATTGCGCCTCTGCGTGCATAGGTGAAGAGTTATAGTTTGGTATGCTGCCCTCTTTACTGTTTGTATTGTGTTTGCTTCAGTCCAAATTGTTGCTCCTTCCTATTGTTCAACCTTTCAGGAGAGCTTTAGATACAGTATGTTCAAACTTTTATGTGGTGAACACAGACAAAAGGAGCTGCAGCACATTGTTTAATTCACAGCCAGCAATCAGACAGAATCGTTTCAACAGTACTGTGTCTTTATCAGAGTCAAAGTGGACAAAGACATGACACAAGCAACATATATAGTCAACCTAGACTAGGTGTAAAATTGTCAGTTGGTTAAACAGGGTTTCAAATCCATTGGATAATGAATCCAAGGGTAGGAGTTGCCATAGTTAGTGTCCAAGTAATCTGTATGTTCCAGTCCCTTTTGTAAGTAACAAATAAGTCTTTTGAAAATTGCACAAATTAGAGCTTTTGCCCACTTCATTGATTCAGTTCCTCCGTTTACCTTTATGCTTTTATTCTTATATTTATGTTGCTTATGTTACTTATTACATCCTGT
This sequence comes from Lutjanus argentimaculatus, assembly GCA_034769285.1. Taxonomy (NCBI): domain Eukaryota; kingdom Metazoa; phylum Chordata; class Actinopteri; order Lutjaniformes; family Lutjanidae; genus Lutjanus; species Lutjanus argentimaculatus. The sequence continues at coordinate 32,035,493 of JAWZSL010000005.1, read as the reverse complement.
TTATGCCTATAATTTTAGTGTAAACCCCATTGAGCTTACGTGTAATGAAATGTGCTACATAAATAAAATTGCCCCTCTCAATCTTGGGGCTGCAACAACATCAGCAGGTCTCTAGCAAATTGAGAAAGTTAGCTAATATAGCAGAGATCCAATGGAAACATCTAGTAAAGAGCTCATTAATCAAACTGAAAGTACTTAATAATACTGTACTGTTGTGCTGTCATTTGCTGCTTTTGGCTTAAGAAAGAAATGCCATGCTGGTCACTAGTATGTGGTTAAATGTTGCTGTAGGTCATTGGCAGTGACACACGATCACCAGCAGATGTGGAACAGTCATAATCAATAACAATCTTATTTAATCTTAAAAATATTTTCTCTCTCTTAAGGGTCAAAAAGGCAAAAAGGGTCAGCCAGGACAAAAAGGAACCAGAGGAACTGAGGTACGTCCACAAGTCTCCATACTGTACATCCACACCTACTTCAGTGTATTACAGTATTTCATTACAAAAGACACATGTTTTGCAAAAAGTTCTCAGTCATTACGAAATGTGCATTCCTGACTAGACTACTTGAAAATGGGGATGGGGAACAGATGTCATAAATAGATTAAGCTGGACAGTAAAAAAGCCTGTAGCAGATTTCTGATGAGTCCTCTCTTCTCCTCAGGGTATGGGTGGTCCTTCTGGTCCCAGAGGTGTGGTGGGCCGCGAGGGACAGGAAGGTGTGCCCGGGATGGACGGAGTCCCAGGAAAGGATGGCAGTAAAGGCATGCCGGTGAGGAATCAACGCTGCTTTAACCTCATTTACCCTATTTACAGAAGACTCAATAACTTTTCTAACATGACCTTGAGGCTTAGATATTTATTATTCTACACAATGCAACTGTGTTGAACAAACAGTTTGCTATGTTTAGAGACCTGTCGTGGTGCAGGAGAAATACGGGGTTTGATGGATGATTTATCCCCTTGGAATCATGAATATAATCAGCAGAGTTCATGGCTCTCTATTAAATGATGAGATATACAGTATAATGTGTTAAAAGTTGACATTTTTACCTGAGAATGAAGTTAGAATGAAGCTTAGAGTGACAACAATGTAAAGTCTCATCCTCTGGAGAGCATGAATCCATGAAGTGAATTTCATGGCAAACTACCCTGTAGATCTCCTGCAATCTGGACCAAAGTAATGAACAGACTATTATCGACATTTTAAGACTATCTATCTATATCTAGGGAGAACATGGGGACGATGGGGAGACTGGTCTTCCTGGCAAAGCTGGCTCGCGTGGTAAAACTGGTGTTCCAGGACTCCCAGGAGAACAGGGGACTATTGGACCAAAGGTAAGAGGGAAACGTAGAATGCTGTAAAATCAATTCAGGTTGACAATACATGAATAAGTAGAATTAGAAGATATAATGATAGATATACAGTAATGTGCTGCCATGCAAGACATAATCACCACATGATAGCAGAAATAATCATTTAACTTCCTGATCAGTCATTTGATCATTTATCTGTCCATCCAGGGTGAGCAGGGTCTTCGTGGCCAAAGTGGAACTCCAGGAAAAAGAGGCTTCAAAGGTGGAATGGGACTACCAGGGCCGCAAGGAGACCAAGGACCTAAAGGACAACCTGTGAGTATCAGCCAACAGTTAAATAAACTGTCTGTAACATTTTATACGTCTCTCTCTGGAGAGCCAATGTTCTGATTGTTGACTAAATTCTTCTCCAGGGTGATGCTGGGGAACCAGGATTTCCAGGAATTCTGGGAGTTTTTGGACCAGGGTAAGTCCAGCACCAAAGAGAAGCATATGTTTCACAATCAAACACATTTCAGACTCAGCCTTTAAAAACCAGCCTGTGTTTTGATCCTAAATCTTTAGCCAGTCAGCCACAGAGGCACCTAATACTGCAGTAAAGATCAGTAATCAAAGACAAATATAGCTGATTTAATGTAATACGGCCCTCTCTGCTATAGGTTGCCCAGTCCCATAAATCACACACATAATCACAAACACACTGTGATAATAAATGTGACTTCTTGTTGTCGTATGGTTTATTGGTTTTGAGTTATACAGTCTGGTGTGCAGGATTTATATTCTGTACCAGAAAACTTTCACTCAAAAGAAAACACACTCAATAAATTCTATTTATCTGTCAATGAGGGACTACTAAACTCAAGTTCAAGATTTTTTTAATGCCATTGCACTGCTGCAGACAACAACGCAACGGAATTACAATGGCACTCCCTGAGATTATAAAACTGTGTATGAGAACATTAGAAAAATAAATAAAGAGAACAATATACCAATGTAGAAATGTCCAAATACAAAAGAATCTAAAAAAAAATATAAAGACATACAAGGGAAAAAAATATATACATATATGCAAATAAGGAGATATTCATTGAGATATTAAGTGTGAAATGAACATTAAATATTCAGCAGCATATGAATTAGTAGCATATAAATACTATCAGTATATTTGAGTAATAAAACATTAAAGGAGCCACTGAAATGTGTTTGGTTTATGTACAGCACTTTGGTCAACCTCGGTTGCTTTAAATGTGCTTTATAAACAAACTTGACTTGACTTGACTTGACTATGTCTAGACATGGATTTGTTAGAATAAACTCTTTTTAGATTTCCTGGATTAAGTAGATCTTTAAGTAGTGAACTTCTGCAAATATAGCTTGTTTTGGGATTCAGGTGTAGTCTGGACATTGCAACACCTGGCCATGGCAAGGTGGAGCTTGGCAATAATGACATGTTTGCTTGCACATGTGTGCATATTCTTCAAGCTCTCTCCCATCATCTGATCCCATTTACAAAGACACACACACTTTGAAGCAAGCCAACAGATTTTCTCCTAACTTCCTGCCCCTGACCTGTTTGTACTGTACTGCTCCTTTCTGGAACGTTTCCCACAAGCCCCTGTTTTAAGAGCGTGTGTGCTTGTACCTAATTTTGTATGGTTTTGAACAACAGCACAACTGCTGCTAGTGTGAAGCAAAGTTTCCATCATGCACCATAAACACATTCCAGCTAAAAAAAAAAAAAAATCTATTCTATTGTATTGAAATCACTACACAGAGCTCAGAGCCAAAGTATGTCAGGACAGCTGGAAACATTGTCGTCAATATGGAAACTGTTAGTGGATGTCAGATGTTCCATGATGAGTCGTAGATGTAGTTGGAGATACAGGAGGAGCTGGTGTGTGAAAAGACATTTTCCAAAACTGACCTCAAGTGTTAAGGTTTTACACAGGTGTACAGAGTGTGTATAAATACGCATCACTGCTGTTTTCAGGGGCCTCCAGGAGACTTTGGGCCAAAGGGCATTCGGGGACCAAAGGGGCCACAGGGCACGATGGTAAGTAAGCCAGTGATCTAGAGATGACACTGATGAAATGTGCTGAACGTCTTGTTGTTTCAAATGCTTTTTACAAAAATAACAAAATGTGGTATTACTATGCTACTTTCCCGTATAAACAAACATAGTGGGAGTGGCAGGAAAAATCGAGAAAGTTGTTTCTTAGATATGTTGTGATTCTCCCTTGAAAGATTATGAGTTGATGCGGGAAAAGTCAATAAAAGGAAATTTAAAACCCAACTTTAAACATTACGATCGCCTGTAACAACTTTGTAAGACCAGGCAGTCTGTTCTTCACGTCTGAACCAATTGGATGGTGAAACATTACAGACATAAACATTTGCGTCGTGTTAACATTGAAAAATAGGCTGCTTTGTGAGTTTTGGTGAGGATGGCTGGGCATGAGCAACTGCTGATGGATACAATTTGACTTGCACCCCATGGCTTAAAACACCAGGTTTTTAAAGTACCAAGTGGTGACACAGTGAGACAAAAAATATATCATGTATAGAAATCAAAAATCTAAGATGCATCCATAATTGTTTTATCTCTGAATCAGAATCACACTGAATCATGATGTGCAAAGAGATTCCCATCCGTAATAATGGACCTCAAACTCTCCCCTTATCTACTTCATCTCTGTCCCAACCTCTGACTGCAGATTCAGTTCCTTCTGCAAGATGAGATTTTGCCAAATCTTCGCAAAATCTTTTAACTTATCTTTAATGATAAATTGGATTCTCTTGAGGTCAACTGTATCCATCAGTTCTGTGAGCCACAGTTTCAATAAAACTTCTTAATTTTTCCAAAATAATGGGATTATCTTTCTGCAGTGATAAGGCCACATGCCAGGAGGTGTTGTTTTGCCTGTTTTAGTTTCCTTACATCTTTAGATATCCCCAGAATTATTACAGATGGGCCTTAATTCTTTTTCTCCTGTTTTTCTCCATCAGGGCAGAGGAGGAGTTGTTGGCCCTATGGGAATTATTGGACCTAATGGCAGCGCAGTATGTATTACACTGATTGAAATGAGCTTTAACATTTCTCTCTGCTGTTATTCTACAGCCAACTGACTGTGTGCATCTCTTTTCAGGGTCCTAGGGGAGAGAAGGGCAATCGTGGAGAGACTGTAAGTTCTTAGCACATCTATTCTCTTTAGTTGTTTACACTTTGTTTACATTGTCTACTCTGAGAAGAGTGGATTTGATGATGATATTCAGGCTGAAAATATTTCATTTCTCTCTCCAAACAGGGAGTGCAAGGACCAAGGGTATGTTTGCATATCATTGTCTTTTTTTCTGTTGTATAACACATATTTATTTTATTGTAGGCACTAGATTGACAACATAACCTCATCCTGCATGTATGTTTTTCATTTTGTTAGGGGTCTCCTGGACCGCGCGGACCCCCTGGACTTCCAGTAAGTTTTCCTCTTTCAGAGGTTAAACGAAAACCTATAAAGGTTTTATAGGTCGAAACAAACATTTTATGATCTGGGCTGGATGATTCATTGTCTAAATAACTCTTTTTCTTCTCAGGGTCGCCCGGGTATCCCTCTATCATTTGTAAGTCACACTAATGCTGATTTCATTATCCAAAAAAAGCTTAAAGTTGCTCAGATATTCTGTAATGTGCACAGTGGCACTGATTAAATAAGATTTTGTTATCTTGCTGCAGAAAGAAGATGGTCTTTTGTTTATGGATTCACACACCCCACTCAGGACTGAGGTTAGTGGAGTAAATCAACATTTCTCTGTATTGTTACGTCTTTTAATTTGTTGCAAACTGCCCAGGCTCATCTCTTTGCCTGTCCTCCAGAATAAGCCAGTGATGGACCTGCCGATGCTGGACCAGGGTGCAGAGATCTTTAAGACCCTCCACTACCTCAGTAACCTGATCCAGAGCCTGAAGAACCCACTGGGCACTCGGGACAACCCCGCCCGCATCTGCAGGGACCTGCACAGCTGTGAACAGAAGTTAAACGATGGTGAGTGTGGGTGTGTGTGCTGTGTTGGAGACAAAGACGGAGAGCAATTTCATGTTCAGACTAGTAATCCCAAATGCGTTTATATTTTCAGGCACTTATTGGATTGACCCCAACTTGGGCTGCTCGTCAGATACAATTGAAGTCTCCTGCAACTTTACCGGAGGTGGACAGACTTGCCTAAAACCAATAACAGCATCCAAGGTATTTAGGACACAATAACAACCCCAATTTCATCAGCAGTGTCTAGAGGATTATAACATTTACAGAATATTAGACACATGAGCACATACCAGACTTGCTAACCAGACTTGTTACCGTTTCTGCCTGTTTGAGCAGCCAACAATCAGCGTTGGCCGCGTCCAGTTGAACTTCCTGCACCTGCTGAGCTCAGAGGCAGTGCAGCACATCACTGTCCACTGCCTGAACATCTCGGTGTGGAGGCCAGCTGAGGATCAGCCAGCTGATCAGGCATCTGTGAGATTCAAGGCCTGGAGTGGGGAGGTGTTCGAGGCAGGAGGAGAGCTCGAGCCAGAAGTCCTAGAAGACACCTGCTGGGTAACAACATGGGGCCTTATTTAGATGATCAATAATAAATGGTCTAAAGTGCATGGCACAAGTGCATTTATGCATTTTTGCTATTTAAACAATGCATAAACCGGTGGCTAAGTAAGGCAGAAGGTGCCAAAGGGTTGTATTTAGTCTCTTTAAATAGCAGATTCAGCAAGTTGGAGAAGTGAACAGAAGTGCTGAAATGATCTACTTGTAGTGATGCAAGCACAGTGATTAATCTGCAGGTTGGGCAGGCAAGGTCATAAAAATTGGGCTCAGCAGCATGACAGCTATGACATTACTGCAGGCACTGAAATGTTACTACATTAAAGCAGCCTCTCTAATCAGTAAAGTAAATAGTAAAAAAACACTCACATCCGTACAAGACATAATAAAGAAAACCTGGAAAGCTTGGACTTCTCAACATCATTTAAAAGATGATTTAATGATTAGAAAGTCTGCTTTCAGTCATTTTAAATGTTTCCATGTGTGCAGTAATGTCACTACAGCAAATACTGTTAATATTTGGGCAGCAAAATTAAAAACCACAGTTATGAGCTTGACAAGACAGAAGATTGAAACCAGCAGTGAAGTTACAGCTGCCTTGATTAAATGCTCACAGCATCTCTCTTGTATAGAAAGATGCTTTATCCTATTTCACCCACCTGTAATGATCCACCATTTATCAGAATGTTAATTTTTTCACCTGCGAATTAACTGTGGTGCCCTTGAAGCAGTGTTCACGATAAGACAGATGTTGTGTGCGCATTTACTTATGAGGCACGGCAGCATAACTGTTGACATTAATATGTGTGCATGGAAACATCACTACGTTAATTACTGAAAGCAGTCTCGCTAATTGTTAAAGTAAATCATTAAGAAAATGTTCAGACATCAGTACAACACACAGTAAAGAAATCACCTGGACAGTTTGTACTGATCAACATAATTTGAAAGATTATTTAATGATTAAGAGATGCTGTCTTAGTCATTTTAAACATTTCCACATGCACGGTAATGTCACTGTTTCAAATACTTATACTATAATATACTTATATTTAAGTAGCAAAACTAAAAGCTATAGAAACTCACATTTTTAGACAGCTCTGATGGAAGACAGGATTTATATGGTTGCTTAACTCCAAACAGTTTCATTCATTTTAAGACCAACCCATCGTGGGCACACAGATGGGCACAATTACATTTGCTACCTACACAGCTGGGTGTGAAAATGACAACTGAGTAGGTCAGAAAAAAGCAATAACAGCTGTGCTGTGCACCACTTTGCACCAGGCAAGAGACAGAGCCCATGAGGTCATTTGGCTTTTGTCCTTTAGTTGACATCATTCTTGATTTTCAAACTTGTTGCCCTGCTTGCAATGGTCATGTTGTGGACTAAAAAAATACCTTGTGCATCTGGGTTTCAGATAAAAGATGGCCGCTGGCACCAGACCCATTTTGTGTTCCACTCCCTGGACCCCACCCTGCTCCCTGTGGTTGACATCTACAACCTCCCCAACACTACTCCTGGCTCACATTACCACCTAGAAGTAGGCCCTGTTTGCTTCCTGTGAGGGTTGCAGTGTGAGTCGTCTGACCGTGGAGGGATGGATCATCACCCAGGGGTGATGCCCTCGTGCAGGCGTGGAGATCGGAGCAGTCTCCTCCAATCCATGGCAAAATAATCCTAGCGAGTACAAGCCTCCCTCCAAACAGATCCTGCCACACTCCCATTGGACTGCAGACACAGAGGGAGGAAGCATGGGGAGCTGCAGGGGGGACACAGAAGAGCTGAGGAGGAGCAATGGAGTTCTTGCACTAAAAAGCTTCTTCACACTCTTCAAGAGGGATCTCCATATGTGCGCCCGCTTGGAGAAAAAAAAGGCTCTATGCCACACAATCTCTCTAGAACATTGCAAAGTGAAGGGAGAACAAGGCCAAGTTAATCAGCGGACTTTAGAGTAACTTATTTTTTTAACTGTATACAGTCTGTATACTGTGTGTACTTTTATTTTGGAAATACCAGGAATTCAGTTCTGTTAGAAGAGAAGAATTAAAGTAATTGGGATCAGTTAAATGTACATATATATGTATGCTTATTATTAACTTTTATACATGTATATCTTATGTAAAAAAATAATCTTCAAGTGCAATAGAAAATGAGAAGATAATTTGATATTTTAAACTTTATATGGAAGGATTTTTCAGGGTGCCATTTTTATTTGCCTTCGGTGCTCGTCTCCTTGTGAATTTAATCCAGAGGCAGGCTCAGAAATCACATCTGTATTTTACTGGTGCTCCAAAAAAAAAATGGGAAACCATGACTCTCATTTTTCTCCCTAATGCGGGAAAACCAGTGGCACCCAGTCAGCCGTCCACACTGAGAGATGGTGCATTAAATACTTATTGCAATACGTATTATTAATCTTACATTTTTGAACCGGATGCCACTGATGATTGGGGAGAATATCTGCGGTTGTGGAGATTAGAGGTCAGAGTGAAAAAAAGAGTATGGAGCTCTAGTTCTCAATAGTGTTTTATTAAGGTCTCTACAACTGTGGAGTGTGAAATCAGGCGTCAGTTCCTTGCTTCCTTACTTATGTTAAAAAATAGGAAGGTAATAGTTGTTATTTACTCAGCGCCACATGGGACCAGGAGTCTCTTCTTCTTCCCCACTTTTTACAGTAGACAGACTACAGGTACAGGCATTCCTTAGAGGAGAACTGAGCCACAGGAGAGAGGAGAGAGGGTCCATGTGTCAAAATAAAAGCCCCATCTTCTATCCCATCCTCTCTCTAATGCATGGTGCTAAGTAAATTATCTAAGGTGCTACCCATAGTGCTGTAATTACACCACTTTGCTAGAATATTCTGATGTTTATAGTGCATGCTTGCTTAAAAAGTCCATATAATATATTGCCATAGCTTCCATAATGCACTATAATGGTAATATCCCATCCAAAATTACATCTGTCTTTTATTCAATGCTGCATTTTACAGAGACGCTTATTCTGACTGAAAATATTTTAGAGATAACTATAAAAACTCCTTTTGTATCCAGTATAAATCACAGGGTTTGAAGTATTTTTAAGAATAAAGTTTTCTTCTTTTTCTCTGTACAAAGCCCCGCCACAGCTGTATGTAATATTTTTTAGAAACACAACTAGCGGAGATAGTTTTAATTAAATAAATAAAAAGTTTTTCTTTGTTGTAGCTGGACACAAGTGTGTATAATTGTGCAAAAAAAAACTTGCTGTATACAGTGGATCCCCTCTTGCTAATTTAATGTTATTTAATGTTGTTAAACGTGGTTGCAGACTGAGCAAATTTCTGTCAGTTGAAGCAATACTACTCTTTCTGACAACTTTATTATATCAGTTTGCCCAACTGGTCTTGGAGTTTATAGATTTTTTATGTGTAAATTTGGGGCTCCAGAGAACAAATTTATTGCAATGTTAATTATCTTTTATTTTTTTATTTTTTGTTATTTTTGCTTTATGTTGTTTTTTTTTTTTCCTCTATGATAACCAACCATGTACTGTACCAGGACTCTGTGCTATACTATAACTTGTGTTTTAAAGAATTATGCAAATATGTGAAAATTGTTTCTTCTTTTTTTGTAAATCTGTTGTAGACATTTAAAAAAAAAAAAAAAAACGAGCTAAGAATACCTCACATTTGTACACATGACTTGGAGCAAAGATTTTCTGTTGCCTTTATAATTAATTAAAGTCTGTTTGGAAAGATCAGCCAAATACAGCAAGTCATCAAACTCCGAACAAGACCATTTCTGGTGCCAACATCCTTTATCTGTCTACTGTTTATTCATTGTTCAATGTCCATTTGTTCAATAAATACTTTCAATTTGTGTGTGGATCATTACTTTACATTAGCAACTGAAGAAAGGTTAAGAAAGGTCCAAAGACTGTGTGACTAGGTATCAGGTAGTGGCTCTTTATTAATCCCCATTGGGAAACTTTAGTCTCATAGCAGCAGAGCTATAAGGAATAGAAAAACTATCTAATATGTAAGGAATAAGAAATAGCTGTGAGATACAATAAACGAGATGACAATACTAACAATACTAATAAAGGTATGTCAGAACTGGATGCATCAGTATGCATCAATCAAGTATAAAATGTGTAAAACAGTGCAGATAAACAACATGCATCAATAAAACATAAGATGAAAAGTGTGTATAAGTGTCCATGTGCACTGTAAAACATTGAGAAGACTCAAAATTTCAACTCACTGCATAACTGCAATAAATTTTTGATTTTTTAATCTAACAAGTTTCAAAAAAGTTTTACCAACTACTAATCTCTTGTTGAGACAATTAGCTTTTCTTCTTTAGATAAACATTAATCTTTGAGTTTTAGAACCCCCCAACATTTGTATTTGAAAACATATTGAGTAAACTTGTTGAAGTGGAAGTGAGTAGTGGTATTTTGATTTTTTCATTTAAAACCATAAAATGTTGCGGCTAATGTGATCAGTTTTTGAGTTTCTAAAGCTCAAAGATTCAAGTTTATTTAAAGAAGAAAAGTACGTTAAACTTTTTTTAGTTTATTTAAAAACTGAAAAGTTTGAGCTGGTCTCAAAACTAAAAAACCTATGGCATTAAATTGCTTTGAAATTTTGAGCTGTCAACTTTTTTTTACAACATGCACAGGTACAAAATATTTACAATGCATAAAACAGTGCAAAAAACAGTGTTCACAAGTATAAGTATAAAATTTGACATGTATAAATGTATAAAACAAAATCACAATGCAAAAACAGTGTGCACATGTATAAGTGGTAAAGTACAGTCCATGAGTGCATGACTGCAGATGGTTGTAACTGAGAGATAAACATCATCTCCAGCTGATTCATAGCTGTCACAACAGAAGCAAAGACCATCAGATAAATCAGAAAGCTCATGTCTCAATATACATCATAAACAGTGGAGAAATGGAGGAGTTAAGAGGAGTATTGACTTGTTTGGGGCAAAAACCTCTTGGTTTGGGCCTCCTCTGACCCCTACACCTACTTCACTGTCTGCAATCTGCAGCATCCAAGTTTCCATTAAATCCAGAGTTATGTTAGAATAATTATTTTTAATTCATTAAGAATATATATACCATGTGAGCACAATTTAAGCAAATTGGCTGCCCTTTGATTATTTTATATAATTAAATTTATTTAAACAATCTGATGACATCCTAAGTTTATAGGTGTTTACATTGTTTATTAGAAGATCATCATTGGTTATATCTGTTGTTAAGCACATATTGGAAAGTCAAACTGAATGAAAAATGATGTTAAATGCAAAACTGTGGTTATTAAACAACAATCTACTTCTAAACTAGAATTACAAAGGGGCGTTTTTCTCTGTACTTTTGTACACGATTATTTTCCAATTGTGAAAACTAATTAAGTGGGGAAAAAAATAAAATGGTCAGACATAGGGAATGTAAATATAGGCCCCATATGGTCGGCCCCTGTGGCAGTTTAATTTATTCAAATCTGGTCCCTCTTAAAAGTAACTGAATAGGCCTGCTCTAGTATAGTTCATTGTGAAACTGCAGCCTGGTTGCAATTAAAAATTTCCACCACATGATGTCGCTATTGTTGTCTCGATAAAGTTCATGAGTAGTTGAACCAGCTGTTTACATCAAGTTATAGATGTTTCAGCCCTTCACTGAACTCAGCTAAATGGGTAATAAAACACCGAGACAGTAGTGGTTACTGTAGACTCTATTCCCACTAAATGTTATAATTAGCTCACTGGAGCAAATGTTAATTATTCTGCGCCACCGTGCAACACACCCAACACTCTCACCACACACACGGACACTATGTTTAAGCATACTCTTTGATGAATATGTCACAAACACACAAGTTCACTTTGACACTGCTTCAGTGTGTAATCCAACAGCTAGATGCAAGTTCTTTTTATTTACTTGCATTTTGTCAAGGATGCAAACACTTGGCACAAATTTATGTCCCTCTATTATTTATTGAGGTATTATTTAATATGTTTCTGTGTCTGACAGTGATGACCTTTACATGTCAAGGACAAGATTAGGATTCTGGGACCCACTAAATAAAAACTTATTTTCACCCTTAATATGCTTACTGAACATTTTGTTATTTACAATATGTGACAGCACAAAAACATATAAACATTAGACAACATAATAGATATTATCAAAGACCTACCATTCTTCTTGAGTATGATATCATACCATTAACATGACATTGGTACATAGGCATATATAATATGAAAAGTAAAACAACTTGGGATAAAGAGAAAAAACTATTAACCACTTAGTAAAAGAGGTAGTAAATAAAATTAAGTTTCTTTAAAAAGGTCTTGTATCATATTTATTATGAGTGCATTTCTTGTTGATAGACTTAATGTGCATATAGTAGTACATCCTTAAGTAAATACTCAAGTAGAAGTACAGATACTTGTGTAATATAAGACTCCGGTAAAAGTAGGAGTACTGATTCAACTTCTTTACTCAAGTAAAAGTGAAAAGGTAGAGGCTCTATAATGTACCCAAAGTATATAAGTAAAAAGTAGCACTCTAAAGGATATTTCTAATGAGCAAACTGAACTTCACCTTTTCTCTGTGGTCTCTATTTCTGTCTGTTTTGTCATATTATGTATTTTATGTTGTTTTTGTCTTGCTACGTTTTGTTACTTTCATCTTGTTGAATTTTTTTTTACGTTGTTTTCATCTTGCTACGTCTTGTTACATGATTTTCGTCTTGTTATGTATTTTATGTCATTTTAACAGATACCTCAAAAAAAAACCTTAAGTACAACAACCAAGTATTTGTACTTAGTTACTTCCCAGCTCTGAAAGTAAATGTAGTTGTTTGTTGTTCATAAATGTCAGAATTTTTCATGTTTTTTTTTTTTTAGCAACATCTACAAATCTTGATCAGAATGCATTGGTGGGATTGACATTTTCCACAATTTTGCAATATACTTCTTACATTATGTTAGAGCTAACAAATTTATCTGGTTGAAGTCATGTTTCTCAATTATTTTTTTTTTTTTTACACATTTCCCCCGTGTGGTAATTTCCCTTTACTGTGGGAGTAACTTCCGATGTTTAAGGCTAAATGAAAACAACAGGTCAATTTCTTTCCAAAGTGCGCTGTCAGAGGCGGTAACATGACTATATGGCCAAAGGTGCACAACGTCAGAACGTCCTTATTTTTGAGCTCCTATGTTCCTCCCCAAAGTGTTTGTTTTGGCCAATCGCTTTGTCCCAGTATCCACCCAGTTTCATGCTGCCTTTCTGCTCCTCGAATTTTTTTTATTCTGCAGTCGTAAACAATAAACTTAAATTCAAACACCATTGCTGACAAACATTGAGATATGACTTGGATAGGACAATAATTATAGCCCATAGCCTGTGATTGTTGTAGCTTTACATAGTCATCATGACCACTTTAAAGCATGCACTGCGCTGGTTCAGTTGCTGTGTTTCAAATATTTCCCACACAGCCTGAAGGCGACAGCAGTTTCCAACGTGCACAATGGTGACGTTTACCATATCATGATGGCGGTAGCCTGGGCTGTTTTGAATTCCGTCCCGCTTTTCGAAGTTTACTGTACGTCTTGTCCGTAAAATGTATTTTTATTCCGGAGAGGACGCAAAATAACTCAGCCGCTATCATGGACTCCGTCGTGGGGGACGATTTGACGCTCCCCGTGGACATCAACGGAAGGTAAACCTCCGTTAGCAGCAACGGCTAGCGAGCTAACGCTAGCTTGTAAGAGCACTGCTGTACGTTAAAGCTAATCTAGCACCGCTACACGGGCTGTGACTACTTACTGGAACAACACAGAAACACCGAAGCTGTCACGTATTATTTGATATAAAGTTAACACTGTACTGAATTAGCCAAGTCAGGTGTACTACGAGTATTAAGCTGCAGCTTTTATAACGTCAGGTCTCACAAGAAGTTAACTAAATTAACGTCAGCTGTTTAGTCTTGTTTATTTTGCTGGTTGCAAGTTAGTAGGTCAGCTAACATTTGGACAAACATATGAATTTCATACGTAACATAGCTTAATGTTGGAATAACAGCTAGTTAATTAGCGAATAGTTAGCTGCAACAATGGTTTCAATAATTATTTATTGAGGAAAAAATAAAGTTATTCTCGCAGTAATAAGTTAGTGGCTGCATCTCTAATCTCTCTATCTGTCTCCCTCCCACTTTACCAAAAATGATATTGCATTTCTGCTGAATACTTAGCGTTAATTTGTGATAGGCAAATTCTTTGTTCATAAATGTAAATGTTTTGAGACACAACCCCTGTTGGTGGTTTTTTATGAAAGAACTGCCAAAAGAAAACAGCAAAAAAAAAATCTACTGAACATCAATGATGCATCGTTTATTTTTTTAGATAATATTTTTTTATTGTTTATTTACTTGTTATGTTTCTGTTTGCACCGTATGCTCAGTTTTGTGAAGAAGCCTCTTACAACAAAAGTGCAGTAGAAACACTGGTGCAGAAAGCCTGTCATGCTCAGCTGTTATTCCCCGTTATAAATCATGTTCGGCTCACTGGATGTTGCTGTGATATCGCTGCGATTGGCAGCTCGGCTTGTTGACCTGTCATTGAGAGAGTGAAAGAAAGCGGAAATTATCTGAGCCAGTTTCTTTTCAGCGGGGTTCACACTGAAGCAGCTGCATTCTTTGTACAAAACGTGGAGTTAACATGTCCTATTTATTTTCTTTTTTTTTCCTGCGTGCTCTTCATGACATGACAGAAGAGTGTGATTGTGGTAGGTGAACTGTGCATTATTAGCTCTGCTCCTCAGTGCATAGAGTTTGCTGAATATAGCTAGTTTATAGTTGTTTCTGCTCCACTGAAAAGCTAGTTCTAGCATCTCTGTGTCAAGTTTGTAGTGTCCTTGGTTGTATCCTTTTTAAATGACCCTAGCCCTGCTGTATCCTGTGTAAAAGCGGTCATCCCAGGTGGTAAGCGTCCCTCAGTAATCCAAGACGTTAGCTGATATGTGTGGTGTGAATTACTTATTCTGAAACCTGATTCACTTTACTCTTTGAATTTAATAAATATGGCTTTGCGTACTGTTAGTCGCCTCAGTTATTGCTGTTTTTCATTAAGTTCTGTAAGTGATGTGCTTGTGAGCTTTCATGTTTGTGGCAGCTGAACAAAATGGGAAGAAAAGAGGAAGTCACCGTTTACAGACTCTTACATTGTTTCCACTGAGTGCTGTAGGTGTTACTACAAGTGCAGCAGTGACAAAACCGTGTCAGTAACACTGACACAGACGTGTTTTAATAACATCTATTCTTTATGAGAGAGTTTCATTTGGGCTGGTTTCTATGGCAGCTGTTTTGCACGTTTACGTTTGGTGTTTCCAGTCTTATCGTGGCTTTTGCTACTGAGTGCTTCCTCTCCATTAACACAGGAAGGGGTTGCTTGGCATGTGAAACCTCAGTGATGCAACACAATATTATTGACATTGAGTCAGTGTTTTGTAGAGGATTATTGTGCCCCTGCTGCTCATATTCTTAATGTTCTATTTTTCATATTTTGTCACAGGGAACTTAGGACCACTTTGCCATTAGGAGTCTTTAATATGTTGTTGAGCACTGTCAAAAAAGCCAAATTACATTTACTTTGATTCATTGTAGTGAAAGTCCAAAGGTGCTGAGTAGTTTCAGTACACCTTTTTCACAGCAGCTGCTTGACATCAAATAGTAGGGTGAACACAGGTGTTACTGGTGATAGTAATTAAAATACAGTTGCATTCATGTCAAACAGAGTCAGGTGCTGCTACTGTACATGCTGGCTCACTGGAAAGTAAATGTAACAGGACCTTAATTAGTATCATTGTTAACACCTGTATTTACCTTACTATTTCATATCAATATTAGGGACGTGTGTTAGGGCTTGACAGTATATCCATATTGTATTGATATCATGATGTGAGACTAGATGTTGTCTCAGGCTTTGGATATCATTGTATTGTGTTATAGCATTTGTTGTTTTTTTTCCTGGTTATAACATCTGCATTACAGTAAATTTATGTTATGTTATGAACTTAGCAGACTGTTGTAGCTGTTCTATTATTTGCTGTTAACCCTGCCCACTTAGTTGTTACTGTATCCACATTACTGATGATAATTTCTGAAAAATCACATTGTGTTAATATTTTTTGAAAGCACCAATCGTCATCCCTACAATATTGCCGCGAAATCTATTAATATCATTATTGAGATATTCGGTAAAAATAATTTGATTTTGGCCATTTCGCCCTGTCCTACTGTGACTCTATTGATACAATATGTATCACCATACAGACATTATGATTCATCTTGCAATACTGTAAGCAAAATGATGTATTTCTATTTTCACTACTTTTAGTTAAACTGTCATAGTATAAATAACACAGCACCATAAAATCTTAGTTTTTTAATATAAAGAGATAGGGCTGCAACTAACGATTATTTTCATACTCGATTAATCTGTCGATTATTTTGTTGATTAAATTGTTTGGTGAAAAATATCTAAAAAAATTGTGATAAGTGCCGATCAGTGTTTCTGAAAGCTCAAGGTGACGTCCTCACATGTCATGTTTTGTCCACAAAAGTAAGAATAAAGAGACCAGGAAATAATTCACATTTAAGAAGCTGGAATCAGAGGATTTTGATCCTTTATTATCAAAATAGTTGGCGATTAATTTAATAATTGATTATGCAGTTAATTGTTGCAGCTTTACAATCAGAAAAATGAAGATTGATAACACTGCTATCTTGCATTTGAGGTTAAACACAACACAAAATAAACCACTTACACAAATCTTTACATCTGTCATGATATCACAATACAGAGTTCTGAGAATCATACATCAGAAACCATAATATCGCAACACTCAAGTGTATTTATATTTTCTTACACCCCTAATCAATCTGGCTGCTGTGAAAAAGGTCAGTTGGCATTGTATCTTCTCTTCTCTACGTTAATGTAATGTGCTTTGTTCCTTTTTGTTGGTAAGCTTTATAGTGTTAAGGTTAGAATCAGTGTCAAAGCAAAACAAAGATGGGGAAGAACAGTATGTCATTATGGATATTGTTGCAGCCTGACAGTGTGGAAGCTCTGGATGGAAGCTCTAAATTAAGTGTAGATCTAGCACTCACAGATACTCTTTTTTTTTTTTTTTAAAGAAGTCTTCAGTGATAATTACTGCAAGACAAAAACAAGGCCTGTTCTACAAAAATGTAATTTGTACATACATCATCCAATACATATCCATTTTTAATAATTTTTTAGTTATAACATTTTGTATTCCTCTGATGCTTAGCTAAAGCACAGACTATTAAATTATATAACATGTCTAAAATGTCAATGTGTAGACATGAAATTAAACAAACCAATCTTGCTTGAAGCATAGATCTGTGCAGAGGAATACACCAGAGAAGCAGCAGAGTGGCTGTGCTTCCAGTGCCAGGGGAGGTATGAGAGGAAGTTATTCAACGCTGGACATTATATTATTAGACACAAAGGTCAGGGTTTAGGAACATGAGCTCGGAGCCAAATAGTTCATGTTTTTGTTGATGCTAGTGAAGCATCAATCTTAAAACCAGATTTGACAGGTGAATTTTGCACAGTAATCCTTAACGAACAGCATTTATTTACTACACGTGCAAGTGATACATTTATGATGTAGCAGCAAAATCCCGGTCCCTTTCGTGTCACTGTGATCCAGATGTGTGTTGCCAATGTTTGGTGCTTTGTGCCGTGTCTGTGAGTGCCGCCACTGTCCTGTCACTGTGTGATGCTTAGCTGATCAGAGTCACAAAAGTCTACTTGTCTACCAAAGAAAGCCTTCTCCCTCCATTGGATTCTCTGTTTGCTCTCCTTCTGTCTGTCTGAACACGAGAGCTAGGCTGCCACTGGCACATGGTCTTACACACACACACACACGCGCGTGCGTGCGCACACATACTCTGAAGGGGTCTCTGCCAGAGTGGATGTAAATGAGGCAGCGAGTCATTCTTAAGCTATTTATGGAGCGTTCTCCGGGCTCAGTGGAACTGGCCAGCGTGAGTAATACATAAACACAGCGCATGTGTGTTGTTCAAAAACCATAATAATCAGTATATGTGTGTACTATGAGCAAGAACAGAGAGTGTAGCCTGCTTTGGTTCCTGTGATTTAAAAAAAAAAAAAGTGAAGTCTTGTTGAATGAGGTGAAAATGTATTTATTTACATATATTCATGGCAACTCAGCTGCACCGCTAACAAAATGATTCTGTCCCCAGCTGCAGACTGCCAGACTCCATAGATGCCGGAGACTACTCCACAGACAGCATGACAGGTAAAGTAAAACCTTTTGTTCTCTCTTGTGTGTGTTTTTTTTTTATCTTGCTCAGGTTGCATCTCCCCCCTGTGTATTAATTAATACTGCTCTTGAATCATTGCTGTGACCTCCCACAGTTGTGTCTCCAAAGCTGTGATGAGGGATTAGCTGCATGATGTTAATTAGCTAATCCTGTTTCTAATTTATTGTCAAGCTCTTGTAGTGTGCCACCAAATATACTCAGGGCTAGAACAGGAGCAATACACGCAAGCCAGTAAACAACTGATTTATAGATATAGGTCAGCATCTGTGGCTTTCTGTCAAGTTGGTCATGTGGACACACAGAGACATGCAGGCAAAACACTGATGGTTGCGGCATAATGAAAATAAAAGTTCATTATTCCTTATTTAATGAATTTCCCCTTGGATCAATAAAGTATTTCGTATTCGTATTCGTATTCGTATTCGTATTCGTATTACACAATAGTTTGGTTAGGAGATGTGATGATGTTTACCATGAGATGATATAGATTTGTCAACTGTCAGAGATTTTGCTAAACCGTTGATACCATGATAGCCATTTCTTTACTAGTTGTCTTTATTAGGCCATCATGGGCAGTGCTGCAAATCAATTAGCAGGATTGCTTTACAATCATTAGAACTTGGCTTCTTTTGAGAAATGAGTGAAGGGTTGTGTTGAGCAAGATATTGAAATTAGTATTATTTTGTTTAGGTATGGTATTAACACTCAGGTATCGTATTGACATGAGTACTAAATCATTACAAATGATGCCCAGTAGCAGTGTCATGATTTTCAATATCCACAAATTGATATAACTTCAATTTTTAGGTCATAATTTGATTTTTCTGCATGGTACCAAGTTGATAAAACAACCGGTGAGCTATGCCGTGTTGTCATTGAAATTTTTTTTTTGTCCCTTCAGACATGCTGGACATCATATGTAGGACAAGGTGGACAGGGAAAATATTTTGCCAGTTCTGCCTCTGATTTTGACTATTGAAATTAAAAGCTCATTTTGATTGGATATTTGATTTAAGATGGAGGTTTTGACACCCCTAATGGCCAGCGTTAGTAATATAGAGTTGACAAGGTATTGTGTTTCCAATGTGTTTCTTAGCTTCAATAGCTAACTGAGTTGTAATGGCACTACCTCATCTCTGAGGTCAGGCTAAGAAAAATGATTTATTTCAGCTGAACTTTATCTTCTGCTGAGTTGTGCTTCTTCCCCCACATACCTACTTTAAAGTGCACCAGTGATGAAATTTAAAAATAACAGGGTTTGCAGAGTCTTGGGAAAATAAGGTCCATGCTGAATATAACCTGAATTATAATTTCATTGTAGAAATCAGATCAAACTGTATGGTTTCATCCTTTTGTCTCCTGCTGGTGTCTCACTACCTGTCTCTGATGTTTGCTTGTTCCTAGTTTCTCCTGAGTAGTTTTTTCAGAGACTGGATCCAGGAATTAATGGAGCAATGAATTAAGGGCAATGAAAAACATCTGTAGAGATCTAGATTTCTGATTATATCGAAGTAATTTGTATACCACTGAAGGCAACATGGACAAAAACAACATGTTGCTGGTTAAGCAAGAAAAAGTAGAGAAACAAGCAAATGATAAAAATGTGACCTCTTCCTGACAGGCTGTCAAACTGTGAATCTGGAGTTTGGTGTTATGAAATGTGTTGTTGACTAGAAGTGTTACATGATCAGCTGTGGGCTGCTTTCAACTGGTCTAAACAGGGCAGCTCTCCAGACACTGTCTCTCTTCTGATGCCTACAGTGAAAAACATATCTGCTTTCTCTTTCTCTTTCTCTCTCTAAAATAAACAGATTTGTGACAGTTCAGAGTTATTCTTGAAAGCTGCAAACTCCAAAGTGTAGACACTCAAATGAGTAAAAGTGTGTCACTCTGTTGTGTTACAGCTCCATCCTTCCCTGACAAGATGTCCCCAATCAAAGCTCTCACCATGAAGGACTACGAGAATGTGAGTGATTTGTATTAAGTGGCGTTGTGCTTTTTAGTTGATGTGATATAGTGATACAAAGTCTCTTGGATTGTCCAAAGTCTGTTTTAGATTAGATGTAGCTTATAATAATGCCTAATATTTTAATTTATTTATTAATGCTATTAATTGTTAATAGATTGAAACCCTGAGCTCAGTATGAGGTAATGCAGTCAACTTAACTCCACCACAACGAACAGGGTATTTTGATTTATTAAACCTGATCCTCAGTCTGACTAAAACCAAGCCACATTGACCATTTATGGAGTTTTAGTGATGAAGAGTGTGTGTAGGAGTGGGACTGAGGTGGGCTGAAGCCTATATTTCAGTGTTTGTGTGGAATGCATGCTCAGATTTTTGGCTTGTGCTGCCCGGCTGGCTGCATGATTAGAGGTTTATGGAGGGGTCCAGACTTCTGCCTCCTCCCTACCCGACAGTCTACCCAACCCCCATTACCAGATGTATGATGTTCTCAGCCTGCAGCACAATGATGCACAGTCCACTTCACACACATTTGCACTCAAACACACATACAGGCATGAAGGGCTCCCTTCGTTTTGACAATAACCATACACACGTTCCTTTTCTGCCATGTAAACACGTTGTCCCCCTTAACTGCTGTTTTTCTTTGACCCACATTATTTGTCCTACCCTTGTTTTCTTTGGGCTAGACAGACCAACATTTTTTTATACAAGTTTGTCAATAAAATGTTATTTGTTCATTCATTTTTCTGTATTTTAGCATGTTTTTGTCAATCACCCACAGCAAATCACAGCTCTGAAGAAAGAGAACTTTAACCTGAAGCTGCGCATTTACTTCATGGAGGAGCGAATGCAGCAGAAATGTGACGACTCCACTGAGGACATATTCAAAACGGTATTTTATTGACTTTAATGCAAAATGTGTATTGGTCTCTATGTCGTTGTCATACATTTATTTGGCCCCTAAACGCCTTGATGTTGCATGTGACTCAGCGTTTCCAACTGGGACTAATTGAGATCACAACTTCAGCCGCAACAACAGCTGGATTTCCTTCAACCAAAATCTCACATTTATGATCTTAAAACAGCCGTCTTGCCTTTGCTTTGTTGTTTAAGTGAGATGTAAGCACATTGGAATCTCCTGGTCTTATTAGGGCTGCTTGTGTTTCTCTTTTGTTCATTTTGAGAAGTGAAATGCCATAGAAGAATTTTATCTTTATATACACATTCCAAGATAAACCCATCTTAACAATGCATCTGTCAGGAAGAAAGATCTCTAAGAATCTCTAGAATATTTTCCAAGTGTTTGTGCCAGTTTTTGTGTGATGGCTCCAGATGTGCATCTTGTGCTACAATGGACTACATGTTTTCTGTTTATAGAACATTGAGCTAAAGGTGGAGTTGGAGTCTATGAAGAGAGAGCTGGCAGAGAAACAGGAGCTACTCGTGTCTGCATCGTGAGTATTGTTCCCTGTACAATCTTTCTGTACTGACAAAAAAAGGTCTTAGTTGGAAGGAAATATGTATATATGTATATATGCGCTAACTTAACAGGTTTACCACAATAATTAAAAATCAGGGAACGTCATGCAATTTTAAAATCTTGTTTTCTGGGCCTGGAAAAGTCATGGGATTAGTAAAAGCCTTCAAAGTTCTGGAAAAGTCATTGAATTCTTTGTGTGCAATGAAATGGTAACACTGGATAACCTTCGGCATAATGTAACATAACACTGAATTAGTTTTCTGTAGCTGTTGGCATGCGTAGGTCTGTATTCTCACAAGAGAATGATCAATGTGCGAGATGCTAGCTTTGCAGAAACAGACTTGTATAATAAGTTTACATATACTCATAGGTTGTGAATGGTCATGGAAATTTTATTATGGGTTCATTGAACAGTTTTGAAATTTTGTCCATGAAAATGTGTGGGACTTAAAGGATAAGTTCGGTTTTTTGACACCTGGACCTTATTGTTAGGATTAAATATGCTCGTAGACTCACCCAGACAATTTTGGTGGAGCTCGGAGCCGTTTTCGAGCAATTTAGATCCATCCGACGGCGTTTATTCTCATGCCATAGTAGCGGACGGGGCCAGAAATCGAAGCCCCTAAATTAGACATTATCTGCTGCGAAACTCATGCAATGTCCACAACAACACCACCAGTTAGCCCCATTCGTGGACGTGCAGTGGTTGCTCGTTCTCTGGCCAGCTGTTCGGCTCTTTCCCTCTGCATTAGGGTGACCAGATGTCCCGCTTTGCGCGTGATTTCACGCATTTTCTGTCTCTTTTCACGCATCACGCAAATTGAGACCATTTCCCGCACAACATCCCCCTCAGGCCCCAGCAATGAGAAGCCGGTGATGTTACTGCACTCTGGGCTGTTTGTTGTTGTCATAGTAGCACCGCACGTACGGCGCTTAGGCCCGCCCCTAATTTTCTCCGCGCTACCAACAGCTGAGGTGACAGCTAGTGAATGACACTCGCATTGCGCGTTCTTCTTTGGAAATGGAGGAGGGGGAGACGCCAAACAAGAAGAGACGATGCAGCTACAGGCGGTGTCCCACTTTGTCCCTCACAAACATACCCCTTGTCCCTCTTTTGGTTTATTGGGACCTGGTCACCCTACTCTGCATCCTCCTTTCAAATAGCTCCTCGTCAATGTATTCTGGCTCAAAACGATACGGGCATCCATTATACTCAAAGTCGTCGTCAGACACTTCTACATCGGATAAATATTCCGCCATGCTGCACAGCATGGCGTGTAGCCTAGCAACAACAGCGTCTCTTCTCAGCTGCGGTCCTGCGGCGCACGTCTATGTCACCAAAAGTTACGCATCCTTGTAAAGCCCCGGATGACCATAACAACGAAGTTGAGCTGACATGGTGATAACACTGGCCATTCATTTATAACATGTAGGTGAAATGAACGAGTTTCGCAGCAGATAAAGTCTAATTTAGGGGCTTCGATTTCTGGCCCCGTCCGCTACTATGGCATGAGAATAAACGCCGTCGGCTGGATCTAAATTGCTCGAAAACGGCTCCGAGCTCCACCAAAATTGTCTGGGTGAGTCTACGAGCATATTTAATCCTAACAATAAGGTCCAGGTGTCAAAAAACCGAACTTATCCTTTAATAATCCTTGTGAATGTTTTCCAGGAAAGCTTTGGAGAGTCTGGCTGGTCGAGAATCAGGAGAACCCCATCGTTTGAGAGAGCAAGCTCAGAGAGAGATGGACGCACTTCGGGAGGCGTTCAGCAAGAGGATAGCTGACCTAGAACAGGTGAGTCAAAACATTGTAGTCCATTTAACTGATTTTGTTGGTATTATAAAGTAACTTGCCATGTTAATGTATTGCTTTACTACAGTTCCTGAGAAATAATTTTCTTTGATTCGTTTCATTCTTTCTCTTGTTGTTATCTATATATTGTTTGAATGGTCATATTAACCACAGTGTATTCATGTCCATTGTAAGTTTCATGTTTGTCATTAAATTAACACCCTCCTCAGTCTTGTGTTTTCTTGTTGAGCAAAATCTTCAGAGGAAAGATTTATCTAAATTGTTCTGATGTAAGACCCTTGTTAGTTAGGATAGTTGTGACAATCAGCTTTGGCGAATTGCTTTGGTAGTTGTCTCACTTGTTTTTTTGCATCATTTCAGAGTCTACGAGCAGCAGAGGGAGAGGTTGAAAAGATGGCAGGCATTGCTGAGCAGGAGAAGCTTAAAAATATTAACATGGAAAAGCAGCTCCAAGCCCTGGGTCCTCCAAACACCTTCACTTCTGTCCCCAGCCCAGTCCAAGACCTGCAGCAGGCCCTGCAGGAGAAAGACAAGTAGGGACACAAGAAATATGCAAATACATATTAATATTTCTTTACTTTTTATAGTAAGGTCTAAGTGTTTCCTATGTTTTTTTTTTTTTTTTTGTTCACACCAGTGTCATTGAGCAGCTCAAGATCATGTTAAAGAACCAGGAAGCTGTGATCCAACAGAAGAAAAATGCAGACCAACAGACAGATGCACCATCAGCTGATAGTGTTAAACGGCTGTCTGATCTTATCGCCAAGAAAGATCAGGAACTTGAGGTGTGACTTATTATTTTGCTAAGGATATTCCATTTAAGAGCTTTCCCTCTGTTTTAATTAATTTAATGTAACAGTGTTACAAAGATTTTAAGCCATTTGTTATCGTTTTTTGAGAGTACATATGGTATATTCAGAGAAATGAAATTTATTGCCACTTTTGCCGTTCACTAAATACTTACTACTTATGAAAGGATATTTGAATGACATTTTAACTGTCTGTTTCCCAGGCACTGAGGGACAAACTACAGAGAGGGAAGGACCAAACAATCCCAGACCATCAGGTTGGTGTTATGGGGACTTCCTCACCAAATATCTTTGTGGTGTGCCTTTTAAATGATTGCTGCAGTGTGACACTGATTTCTGGCTGACTGCTAAGACTGTGCTCTTTTGGATTCTTTCCATCTACATATATTTTTTAGATCTTTTGTTGTTGTTTTTGTTGTGCCCATCGGGAGACTTTCTGTGTCAATCAATATTATGTCATTCTTTCATATTCTTCCTTGCCTCAAACCAGAAGCTAACTCGCAATAATGCGTCAAGTCATTCAAACCCAAACACTCACAGACCAACAGATGCACACAGGCTATTTTCTTTGCTGTGTGCACAAAGCAGGCACTGTTAACTTCAGTTGTGCTGAACCACAGGAAATGTACTTTGGCATGTTTTATGACTTGCTTTTTTCCTCCGTGTGCCTCCTGGTGCTGTTTTATTTTTGTCCCCTGCTTCAGCAAAGAGGATGAGTACTCCTGTTTGTTGTGGTAATCTTGTGGCTTTCATGGATTATCTTAATGCTGGTTTCTCAATATGAAGATTAAGTCATTATTGCTAATTGACGAAGGAGTGAGTTTGGAGTAGCCACCTCTTGTGCTAATTGATTATCTTGTTTTTTTGCCCTGACATTAGATTGATGTTTGTTACTCTATGGAGTAGACTCTCAATTTCCCACAATGCTTTACATGATGGCTTTAAAGGATAGTAAACCTGTATGGGAGGACTGAAGATTATTCTCTTATGTATTGTCTAATGACCTTGAATGTGAACCCTGTTGATTGGGCTAATAGGATGTATTTTCATGTTTGATCGATGATAGTTAATAGGGCTGTACTGAATAGTTTGAAGCTTCATTTATAACATTGACATTCAAATTCTAAATCAACATTTGAATGCTGTACATTTTTGCTCTTTTTGTTATGTTTTGTTGTTGCATGTCTATTCATTCTTTTTAAAACTGGTATTCATGCAAAGTTAAAGATCAGTCTACGCTAATAATTTTAGTATTATTATATCCCAGTGGTGGCTGTGTAGGATTGTTTCCGACTCATATGATCCAGACATTTCCAGTAACTCCAGAGAATTGTAAAGTCCAAAAGTCAAAATTTATTGAAAAAAGATAGATATAATCATTTGCAAATGTCACAACATGTTGTTATCTAACAAAATATTCTGTTTCATTTGTTGGTATTTAGCCTTTCATATTCACTGTAGTCAAAAAATAGTTTGCTCTCCCAATTGTCGCACACAAACGAAGGCATGAACTTTTAATGGGGCAGATCAGCGACAATCTAATAGAATCATAAATTGCATTCATACAACCACATAACAATAACAAAAATATATTTGGCTCTAATAAAATACAACTTAAGTCATTTAATCTGATGAATCACTTTATTCAAATTGAGGATTTGGTTTGCTTGTTTTGGTTGATGATGTCATTACATATGATTGTTGATGTGCTGATCTAATACTCATTATCACTATTGGCCCGATACTCTCCAAAATTACTGGGTCAGACATTGGGGGAAAAACACATAATCTGATACAATCCATTAGCCCAAACTATCATTTAAGATGCCTAACTAAACTTTGAGCAACGTGCTGCAAAGAGAGATGTGTCACACAGATGAGCAGCTCATGTCATGTGACCTGTCGCTAGAACGTGAGTGAGACCTGTCAGCAGAGCTGTCATCATGTCAGCTGTGTGGAGTTATTTTAAGCTCAACGAAGAGAAAAGGAAAACAGCTAAGTGCAATTTATGCAGTGTATTCAAATTTCATTTTGAATGTTTGAGTGATGCTGACCAATCACAAATGCTGCTAAAAGTTCTCTGTGTGAAAAAAATTTAAATAGAAAGTAGCTGCAGTATTGCAGAGCTGAGTCATGTTGTAGGATTGTGATATTTCTTCCTTCATGGGAGTAGATTACTTATTTTACAGTATCAGTATCATTTTTTTAGATGGCTTGCAAAGCAAAGTGCATCCATACAAATGTATTGTTAACAGCTTAGTTGTTTAAGCGAGCCAATGTCAGTATCAGCTTCAAGCCATCCCTAAATATGATGATTAAACATTCCTAGCTTCACTCATGAACCTTATTAGAAGCTTCAAATGTTTAAAAAATACATTTTTTGAAGCCCTAGTAGTTAAATATTGAAGATAACTTATAGTTTGTCGTCTTAGAAAGCCTTAACGTGTCCCTTGTATAGAGACAATGCAATCCAGTTTGAAGCAGTGGTCATCAAAACATTATGCAGGCTATTGGTGAAAGTACTGTGTTGTTTGAGCTGAGAGTAGAAATCTGCTAGTTGGCCGGCATCCATGCTTTCTTCATCAGGCCTTGACGTCTGGACTCAGGTCACAGTGTTAAGACTGGATTACTGTGCTGTCTGGAGATAGTTCCTCTGAGAGTTATTTATGTCCATCCTTCTTTATTAAAGGAGGAGAAATGGTCAGTGTTTATCAGATCTGGGTAAGCAAATTAATGTGCTGTATGTACTGCGAAAGATTTTGAAAACTGAACTGTCCTTGTGGGATGCTTTTGGGACATGACAGGACTTTGATTGACCTCTCCAGGATAGAGGTGTAATGGAAGTGTTACAGCAATGATTGCCGGAAACGACTTTAATCTTAAAGTGGATTTTTAGATATCCTGTTGCGCAGGATGAACTGCATGAATGTCTTGTTCCATCTTCACCAGTCACATGAGAAAGCACCTATGGGGCTGACCTTCATACCTGATGCCATTATCAGGGCATCTTGGATGGAGGTTTTCAAGAGATGGTTTGGCACCGGCTATAACACAGATCACTGCAGCGGTCCCACAGGATTTGATCTGATTGAATATGTAGGGGAGAGTGGAATAGAGGCGGGAGTGGGGATTATCAGAGGCTTAGAGCTTATAGTGCTCTGCACTCAGTCATTCTCCTCTGTGCTCCTCTCACTGATGCAGTGAGAGAAAATGATAGATGGCTATTCTGTGGTTGGCAGGCTGATGACTGTTAGTCACTGGACAGTTTGTATGTCAGCAAGAGGCTTTTTGGACTCCTTTTAAGTGGTTGAGTCGGGAATCTAAAGATCTGAGGAGCCATGAGGGACCCGTGCCGTATATGTGGCGTTCGTGTGGTGGGAAGCCAGTGTCGCTGGATCTTCAGCTCGGCAGCAAAGAGGAAGTTACAGATCATCTTGTCCCATGTACTGGGCTGGGAGGTGACTCGTGATGGTCGTGGAGAGTTCCTCTGTGGGAAGTGTGTGTTCCAGCTGGAGAAGGTGGTAGAATGTGATGTTAACATCAGCCAGCTGCAGGATGAACATAACAGTCAGGTCCAGAAGCTGCAGGCGGAGAGAGATCACCTGATCCAGTGCATTGTCCACGTCTACAAAAAAAACAACCCAAGCCTCAACAAGAGTGACACGGAGACCCCTGTGTTGGGCAGTCCTGATGATGAGGCTGTGTGTCAGCTGTTCTCTGAAGGACAGCAGCTCAGGGAGACTGGAAGTGGTCACACGGAGAATCGCATGAAAAGGTGTGTGAGTCTGGATCAGATTGCTTGTAAAGGGACATTCTCAGGACGATCAGGCTCAGGAGCAGCAGGCAGGGATCAGCAACTGGGCTCGATGGCTCTATAAAGAGCTCTGGTGTCCGAGGAACACGTCACCGTTCACAGAGCTTGTACCTGGACCTGATCCAGCGAAAAGGCATGCTGCCTAGACCTGGATTCAAAGGTCGCTCCACATCCCTGCAGTCGCTCAATAAAGACTTTTCCACCTCAGACACTTCTTGGGATCCGTCACCCAAACTTAAACTCAGAGAGCCCAAGGTGTTTGTCGCCAGACATGGTGCTGCCGATGACCCAGGAGGAAAGGTTCAGGCCAGAGCTCTGCTCCACAGCTCCTCAAGTCAACCCTCTGTGATCTCTGACCTGATACAGCTCTTGCGTTGCATCTCCAAGCAGCAAATCTCTGCCCCTGCAGGAAGCCACATCCCTGTCCTGAAGAGGTTAAGTACTGGCCCTCGTAACTCCCGAGCGAAGCGCAGACTGAGAGAGGCAGAATGGAAGTCTCTGCATGACCTTACAGAAGAATTTGATGATGAATACACTCCAGCTGGACAAAACACTGTAGCACCGGTAATGAGCTGTGACAGACTGATTTGCTGCTTAATGCTGATGGTATTGATTAGGGATGCATGACATGGTCAAATTGCAATTACATGGAAATTGTGATATGTAATGTGATTAGTGGGAATGATCATTTTTCATCACAATTTTCATTTTCCAGGATACAAAAACCATTAAAATTGTGATGATGTGACATTTGTTGGGGTCTGTACCACCAGTACAGCACCTCATTATAATGGTGTGTTTGTACACACATTTTTCTTTAATCAAATAATTGCAAGGTTCTGTAAATTGAATTGCACCCGGCCATGTTGTGATTTCGAATAATTTGCGATTAAATGTGCAACTGCAAATATTTATACACGTTTCCCTCCTCTTGTTATGTGTGTTCTCTTGCTTAGATGCAGAACGAGGTCAGCCGACTAGAGTCCTGTAATAGGCTGCTGACTGAAGAGCTCACCCAGACAAAAAGCACCAATGAGAACCTTACTAAAACACTGGAAGATACCCAGGGCCAAAACAAGGTACATGGAGATGACATTTGCTCTTTCAGATATTTTTCAGTTAGATTTAAATGTTTCTTTGTGTAAGATCACTTCTTTATTTAAACAGAACCTATTGGGGAGGTTGGAGGAGAAGGAGAATGAACTCAGCTCTGAGAAGAAAAATGCTTTGAAGCGAGACAAAACAATTCAGGGGCTCACACAGGTCCTCAGAGAAAAGGAAAAAGAGGTAAAGTTCATACTATTCTTACATTTTATTTTTGTGTGGTTCATATCAGCTCACCTGTCTTCACCCATCTGTGCTCTCATCTGTGTTATGCAATGCTCTATCACCAACCTGTCTGTCTTTCTTTCTGTCCGTGTATTGCACAGATTGCAGAGCTGTGTCATGAGATTGAGGACAGGGATGACGCTTTGGCCAAAGCTAGAGAAGCCGCACATAAAGCCCAACTGCAGAAATACCAGGCAAGTCCTGTACCTTTTTATAGACAGTCAAACTTTAAAGAAACACTTAAGCAAAGGTAGTACTAATAAATACACATTCCAGCATCTGTAAGATAAATATTTCTTGCATATATCCCTCAGGGAGTAGAGGAGCACCAGAATGTATTAATGGAAAAACAAACGGAGCTGGCTCAACTCCAGGGGGAACACCATGCCAAGGTGCTCGAAGCCCAAAAGCTACAGCGTGCCCTGGACAGGAAGGAGCAAGAGCTGGCTGACTTGCAGCAGGCAAAGGACCAGCTGGAGGTGGAACTGGAGGACCTACAGCAGCAGAAGAAGAAGGGAGACAAGGCCCTGAATGTAAGTCAGCTGGAGGACAGCGGATTTTATTATTGTCTCCTGAACAAAGCCATCAGGCATTTAAAATCCTATTTCCTGTTATCTGTCATTCAGATATCACTTTTATGTGATAGTACAATCATTTCCCCCTCCAGGATCTGAACAATCAGCTCAAAAAGCTGGGGGTGAGATTGGGGACAGGGAAAGCGCTCTGGAGCAGCAGTACCAGGAGCAACTGGATCAAACCAAAAGAAAACTGCAGGCCCATGAGGTGACCATCCAGCGGCTCACATCCACTCTGGCCGACAAAGAACAGCAGCTACAGGTGACACAACAACATTGAACATATACAGACAGATTCTAGACCAATATATTTATATTTTTGTGTGCATTAATGTTTACATTAATTGGAAAATCTGACATTGTTTTTCTCTTTGTTCATCAGGAGTACATAAACATGGTCAGAGACTTTGAGCAAAGCAAAAGCCCTGGAGGAAATGACAGCGTGCTTTCCAAGCTGCGGCAAAGGCTGAAAGAAAAGGAGAAGGCTCTGGAGGTGTGCATTCCTTCTGTGTAATCTTCTCGCTACAGTGACTCTTAATTTGATTCTGACGTCCTTCTGTTTGCTCTCTCACAGCAAGCGCTGGATGACAAGTTTGCTGCTATTGAGGAGAAAGACAATGAGATCCACCAGTTGCAGCTCTCTCTAAGGGAGAAGGAAAGAGACCTTGATAGGCTCAATAACTTGCTCTCTCACAACGAGGAAACCATCAATGTAAGCAGTGAAATAATATCAGAAATGGAGGCCGCAAATTTGCCTTTCCTAGTAGTCAGTGATGAAATCGTTTTGTCTAATGCATTTTTCTACTCATTCCTCTCTTTCCAGAGTTTTGACAGTCTGATTAAGGAGAAGGATGTGGAGCTGCAGCATCTTGCAAACACACTAAAGAACCTGCAGAGAGCCAAGCAAGATGTAGAGGATAATTTGAATAGATCTCTGAGAGAGAAAGACTCTATCATCAGCCAGCTACAGCTCTCCCTGGAGGGCAAGACAAAAGATATGGAGGTTAGTTAATAAACCCACACACCCTCTGCTCTATGTTAAATACTCATTGGTTTTTTTTTTGCCATTCTGACCCAGGAAGTTTACACATAAATTCTTGATCTTTGGGCCTTTTTTCATTTTTCTAACTCTGCCAACATTTGTTTGTAGGAAATGGCTGAGTCAATGCTGAGCCAGTCACAGACTCATGCACGCGACCTTGCTGACCAGATGGGCCAGGGGTTGAAGGTCAATGAAGCGATGCTGGCAGAGGCTGTGAAGGCCAGGGAAAGGCTGGTCGCTGACAATGAGAGTGCTGTGGAGGGACTCTTGGCTACAATCAGCAGCAAAGACCAAGCTTCTCAAGGTCAACATTTAATTATGAAAACATTTTCAACAGCTTCAGTGGGATTACCTTAGCGACACTTGCTCAGTTCCACTGGGCATGGCTGTGTGAGGTTCCGCCTGCACCACAGAGAATATGCACCACGTCTATTTTTGACAATTCGCGCATCAAGCTGCGCAGAGCACATCCCGCCGGCAGAAGTCAGACACAGGAGTGGCATTGACAATCTGGTCGTTTTTAAAATAAAAGACCCTGTGCAAACTCCAGATCATAAAAAAACAACAAAAAACAAAAACAATTTTAACTACATAACCTACTTACCTATGGTAGAAGCATAAAAAGGAGATGAAAAATGACCAAATCAACAATCAGGCACGCAAAATGCTCAACGTCTGGATGGATGGATCAAAACCACAATGCAGACACAACGTGCCCAGTGGAATCAAGGCTCCAGTCTTTCTAGCAAGTAGCAAGTATTGATAGAAAATAGGGTTGGGCGATATGTTAACATTTTCTGACCGGCTACCATCATGGCAGCAATGACATAAACTGACAAAATGTCAAGAAAGGAAATTTTCTTAACCCAATATTAAATAATTACATTTTTTTTTTTAATAAATCCTTTATTTACCTCATTAAATGTGCACAAAAAAACAACTGTCGATGGACTCAGCCAGTCGCCAATATATTTGCCCAATTGCCCAGGCCTAACAGAATATAACAAAGAAAACATAGTATCAATAAGCATGAAGTAACATGTTAATGTTAACAAGTAAACGTTGAATTACATTATGCATGCATTATTAAAATGAACGATGTGATTTGTGCAGCAAAACTGAATTACAAATTCTTTACACTTTCAAAAAGGCATACAGTGTTTATTGCATTTACATTAACAGATCTACAAAAAGTCACTCGTATGCACAGAAGGTGGGCAAACTAACTCTCATTACTGTGATGTGTTCCTTCGTTTCTCCCAGGAGTCTGCAGAGCACTACAACCGCATGCTGTCTGAGCGCACTCAAGAGATTCAGGAACTGAGGAAGCAGCTGTCTGACAGGCAACAGCAGCTCGCCACCGCTGAGAAGCAAAGCTCCACAGCAGCCCAGGAGGGTTGTTTAGAGACCGCAGAACTCCGAGCCCTACTTGCTGAAAAAGACAGCATCATCAACGTGAGTTCCTCTGGGATACAACACAGTTACTCAGCTGTAAAAAGTGCTTGACTTAGAAGCCTAACAAGGAGAGGAAATGAAAACTCCCAAAGAGAATAACACTAATGATTGTCTCTCCTTCAGTCTGGCTTCAAATGACTTGGTAGTCTATTTTGAAAATCTGTCTGGACAATTTTTCTCATTTGTGGTCGGCTGTGTTGTTGTCTTTTGCAGAAACTTCTGCAGCGTGGTCAGGAGAGAGACCAGTTTCTGGCAGAGATGAGGCAGAAGGAGGAGCCGGATCACGTATTGGAGCTCAGACAAACTATTCAGATCATGCAGGAGAAGTTGGACGAGAGGGAAGGTTAGGCCCTTTAGACCTTTAAACCCTCTCACTGGATATTTATAAGTCAGAGTACATGTCGGTCCTACATTTGATTCTGTTTTATCTGTGCTGCAGCTGAGCTGTCCAGGAGGAACAGTGAGGATAATGGAGAGAACATTCCTCTCTCCAAAAAGACTGTCGTCGTCCTGAAGAAGGAGCTAGCACAGAAAACGGAGGCACTGAACAAAGCACTGAAGAGGGAGAATGAACTGAAGGTCAGTTGGTTGTAAACATTTTACTTTGTTCATAATCAGGGCTTTTGCTGTCAAATGTCTCTTTGATTAATGACCTGTTTTTTTTTTTTGGTATTCAGATTTCTTTGGCAGAGCTGGAGTCATTATTATCTGAGCTGGAGGGTCGCAGTGAAGGTCAGGCTGCTAATATTGAGTCCCTCACTGCCACTCTGAAGACCAAGGATGAGATTATCAATGTAAGGATTCCCTCATTCACAGAGTCAGACTCGGTGAAACTCACAGCGGCTTTGAATAAGGAGCTTTCCTTCTGACTGCATTTGAACTCAGTGGCCTCTTCTTCAGCAGTCTTAATTCTCACCTTTTGTTTATGTCTCCGAGCAGGTTCTTCATCAACGTCTCGGTCAGAGAGGGGACAGTCGGGCTGATCATACCAAGGATCAGGTCATTGGCTCTGGCATGGAGAGATCACTCCCAGGCCTCCCTCAGAGAGAGAGAACCATGATTGGTGGAGACAGCGAGCAAGAAGTAAACTTAACTTTTAGCTTTTTCTCCTGAATTAAAATACTTTTAATCAGGGTGGCTCCAAGTGTAAGAGTTGAATTTGAATCCCTCTGTTATCCTGTTATTTTCGTTGATAAATATATTTGGACAAATGTCAAATCAATTATTGTTATTTTTGCCTCACTTATAATTTTGAACTGACTGACTGAGTACGCCTATACTCTCACATTTAATGTTTAGTTTCATTGCCAAATTGGCCTTAAATGTAATCAAACAGTAGCATTAAAAAGTCTTAGATTTAACTTGCTGATACATGGAGACACCCTGTTTTGACATTAACACCATTGCCCTTTCGTTTTCTGTCTCCTTTAAGGCTTTGCCGAACCTTATAGCCTTGCAACAGGAGCATGATGCTCTGAACAAAGCCCTGAGAGCTGAACAACAGCTCTACTCCAGCTTGGTCAATAATGTAAAGGAGAAGGACAGGTAGGAATGATAGTCACTATAACAAAAAAAACATTTCAGTTATTGAAAATGAAATTTATTAGTTAATGTATTTGATGGATAAACCTGACTCTATGCATATATGCCTCTTTTTTCAGTGCCCAGCGCCTCCACGCTCTACAGCTGGAACTGACAGCGGTGCAGCTCCTCAGGCAGCAGCTGGAGGAGCGCATCAAAACTAATGAGGAGCTAAGGGACGACTTGGAGAGGGAGATACACCGAGCCAAACTCAGAGAAGGTGCAGTGCAAACACACTGGGTGGTCACTGACGATGGGGACTGAATGAAAGAAAAGAAACACAGAAAAAAAACACAAAAGGAAACAGCACGTCAAGTTATTAGAAGTGTTAGTTATGAAATGAGAGCTCAGTATATCCATAGTTCCCAGGGAAAGCACACACAAACACATTTGTCGTCTTTGTTCTGTGTGTTTACTCCACTAATATCTCCTGCTGACAAGCTGACATCCCTTTTTATCTGTCACACCTGGTCCCTCCACTCTTCATCTTTGTGCACCTTTATGTTCATTGTTCTTTACATCATCACCTCTTCATCTGCATGTTTTGTCCAGTTTTTGTTTTCTCTGTCACTCTTTAAATGTAACAGCTTCACACTAACCCTCTGTTTCTTTGCCTGTCTGTCCTCTCTAAAAAAAAAAGTGAATAAAGGCTGCTGTCGGCCAGTCTCTTCCCGTCTGTCACTTTAACATGCTGTCTGCTTGTTTTTCAATGTCCCATTAAAACATTTGGTTGTCTGTTGATTGCATCACCTCTCTGTCACCCTCTCTTATTAATCCAACCCATCCAGCCATCTGTCACAGGAGTTGGGTTTCATTGCACAAGCATGTCTTTATATAACAACTTTAAGAGTTATATTAATGGTTATAATCAACCATTAATACCTTTAAGAGGTATTAATGGTTGTTATAGTGCTATAAAATATTAGGGTATCCTTCTGTAGAGTAGCTCCCCTGAAATAGAGCCTAATAAAAAAAACCCTGAGCTATTATCTTATGACATCACATTGTTAATGTAATTTAGCACAGTTAATTCTTCAGATGTAGTGTGACATCAGAGCACAGCCTTGAGTCTGATTAAAAGTGTCACTGTACACTCAGGTAGTCGATTAAGCCAAATGACTTCAGTGTGTGTCCACATGCATGCGTGTGCTCGCCTGTTTGTGCATGCTCATCCCCCCGCCCCTGTCTGAAATGAGCCAGGTGTAAAAATAGGTCAGCTGTAAGTAACAGGCCCGTGGCTCTCATTCACACTGAATCCAACATGGATGTAGCTGCAGTAATTATCACTGATTAAATTTCCACTTTTCTTGTATTGGTTATATAGTCATTATACTATAAAGTACATACAGTATGTGCATGCTACATGTAGACAGACGCACAAAAACATAGTGATTATATTTATGTATGGTACCACTTTATAAGTCTCCCTATTTAGCATTTATAAGCAGTCTAAACATGTTTTATAAATGGTTTATAACACTCAATAATGTTCTTGTATTAAGCTATAAGGACAAATGTTTGTAATGTACAGTATTTGACGACAAGTATAACTTCTAGGAAGATATATTTCATGTTATTATAATTGTGCTAACTATAAAGCTGCAGCTCATGATTATTTTCATTATTGATTCATCTGCACATTATTTTCCTGATTAATTAGTTCATCATTTAGTCTATGAAATGCCAAAAAATTGTCAAAAATGTTCATCACAATTCCTCAGAGCCCAAAGTGATGTTTTGAATTGTCTGTTTATTATACAACAACCCTTACTTATACATAACCTATTATACAAGTCCATTAATAAACTATTGTGTCTGTTTATGAGTAAGTTATACTGGGATAGTAACATTTACGACTAAGTGTTCATATAGAGCTTATAAATGCTTAATGAGGGAGTTACAGTAAAATGTTGCCTTGAATATCAATATTTTTTGAATGTTTATTTTTCTGCAGCTACAGATCTCAAACTTCTCTTTAAAGACTGTAGCTTTGTGCAAATTCCACCACTGACTTTGAATTTCTTATATAGTGCACAGCCACACCAAGATGTATTAAAATGCATTATTAAACAAAACTGTTTTTCTCAAGCCAGAGTATAATCCAGTTTAGTTTATGTTCATAAGGTACTGTAGAATTATGCATTTCTGGTCTCATTAACAGTTTTTATTTCCTGAAAAATAAATGCTTTAATGCTTTTTTGTTAAAATCTAGTGACTATTTCAGTTATCAAAAGCTGAAATAGATTTTACACAGCTACATACCACTGTGAATTTCAGTTTGGTCTCTTATTTTTCTCCAGAGCTGCATGTCATCATTTGTAAAAATTTCTGCCTTTTGGCCAAATAATGCTCACAGCAGAGCCAAATTTGACTTAGTCCAGCTCCACCTCTCTGGACTTGGTGAGACTCCACCCGGGTAGATTGAGTAGGGTGAGAATATCAGCAACCTTCTCTTGGTCTTAGGGTGCGGCTGAACCTAGAGATGGAGCTGAACTAGGTCAACTCCACACACTGCCTCCACAGTGAGCCTCTCCTTTAGACTGGTCTATGCATACTTAATGCCAGCGAATTTATAGTTGTGAAACAATCACAGTACATACTATCTTAATGACCTCTTTCAATAGTCTTAACAATGATACTGCCATGTTAGGTTAGAAACGTTCTGACAGTAGTACACTTACCTACACAGGTATTTTTGATTGTCACATCAGAGACATAGCTGTGCTTAACCCTCTGTCTGTCTCTCCAGGTATGGACCTGATTGATCCTAAAGAACTGGAGAGCATGAGACATCAGCTGGAGGATGCACAGCGCTGGAACGCCTCTCTGCAGGCTCGTTTAGGAGCCATCCAGAACCGTGGAGGAGGGGTCGGTGGGGCCAAAGATGGTGGTAAGAGTCGAAAAAAATACACTTGATGTCTTATTCCAGAGTTTTGGTAAATGAGAGTCTTGTTGTTACATGTGATTTTTGATCTTTTTCAGGTGAAACTTGGAGTTTCATTGGCGATCAGACTTCCTACATGAGCATCTGTGTGGCAGAGGGGCAGGATGACAGCTTGTCTCAACTCTCTGCACAGGAGCTCAGACAGAAGGTTACTATTGTCTATTCAATCATTGAATACAGCAGTAGACTAATTATTTGGGAAGACGTGTCACTAAAATACATAAAACAGGAAAACAATGATGCAAACTGATAAAAAATTGTTCTTCTGGGCTTCAGGTGCTGGAGCTGCAGGATTGCGTCAGCAGTCTTCAAACTTTAAACAACGAGCTGCAGAACCGGCTGTCACTGTTGGAAAAGTCTGACCATGATGCTTACGACAAAGAAGACAAAGATGTGGCCAGGAGTAGCCCCTGGAAACAGGTTAGAGGCCACAAGAGACAGCCACAGATGGAGGAAGTTGTATTGGGCATTAACGTTTATTTCTGTAACCTCACAGTAAAGGGCTTTTCTGTCATTTATCAGTAAATCTGTGTCCACACATACTTAATGAATCATGTCGAGTCATTGTCTAACATCCACCTTTAGTAGTTCGTTTCTAACCTTTGAACCTACATCTTAACCTTTACTCTGTCTTGCCTGTTACTAATGTCTCTTTACGGTCTTATTTCTCTAACAAGTGTGTTTCTCGTCTGTAGTAGAAGTTACCCTCTTTTTCTCCTTCACCTTTCCTAATCAGTCCCTGTTTTTCTTATCTCTGTGTCCCATGAAACGGTCTCTCTCTTCACCATGCCACATTAGACACGTCATACCATTCTGCTGTTGCTGTGCAGTGTCTTATGGATTCTGTTCCCTCATTAAGTTTTCTTTTACCAAGCCATGTGTGTCATACTCGCCTCCCATCCCATTACTCTAGCAGCTCGAGAAGACGCAGCAGATGCAACCTGTGGCTCATAGTAGCTCTGGTCAGGACAAAGGGAGTCAGACAGACATCAAACTTGGACAGGTATGAAATAGATGATCATTTATTACATTTTGAAGAACTTTCTGAAATATTTAAGGACTTTTTTTTTTCTCTTGTTATTTGATTAGAGATCCACTTATCAATCAACCATTTTCTTTTTTCTTTCCACACCTGTAAACATCTATATATTCAACTGTCCCTCAATCATTACCCTTTTCTGTGTTTATATATCCTCCTTTGCATTTTAAACTGGTCATTTAAATAAATGAAGCAAAATAAAAGTTAAAAAAATCAATAAATAAAAGGAAAGGGTCAGATTGAAGAATTTTCTTAAATCTGTCTCATTTTTTATACATGCTCCTGTATCTATCCTGTAACACACCTCGCATAGTACATTTGAATTTTTATTCTAAATGTTACCAGTGTAGCAAGTAAATGAACATTCCAAAAACTGTAATAATGAACTTTAAAGACAAATTTTATATAAATACCATGGGGGAATTCTGTTCATGTAACTTAACTTCTAAACTGTCCCTTTTTAGATGGTGTCTGGAAAGCTGTTGGTTGATGTGAGTATGGACAGTGGCCTGTGCCAGAGTAGAGAGTATGCTCAGTCTGGCAACGACTCCTTGGACACTGGAGAGAAAGATTCCACGGAGAGGAACACGAATGCACTTAAATCCCTGCTGACTGATTGTGGGGCCACATCAGTCTCGCACCTTAGGTGGGTCTTTTCTTCTGCAGTGTCCAGGGGCATCATTACAGAAACTTTCTAAGTCTGAAATTCTATCTCATCTCAGTTTAGGGTGACATTTAAGATTTTTAGTATCACAAACAAATTTCCTAAACGGATTTTGGAAAAAAAAATCTTTTTATCTTCAGATAGGAATTTAGTTGTTACAGAACCATCCTAACTGGAGAATTCCCTTAGTTAGGATGGAATAGACCCTGTCCAGAATTCAAGATAACTGCCAAAAATGGCAGCACCCTCTTGTTAGGCCTGTGTAGCGACAACGATTAACATGGAGGAACAACATGAACACTGAAAACTGAGTTTGATGCAGCTTTAAATTTCCCAGACCATGCATTAATGGGTATATATTGGCTTGAATTTGATTTGATTCAAACTTTTATCCTGGGCTGATAATTGGGAAGTAAGCATCCCAAAAAGGAGATGTTTTGTGTCCTCTACCAACACAATTAATGCCCTCGAGTCATAAAAGCTAAAATTGAATGTCGATGATATCTGACGAGTGAAATGAGGAAGCTGTTGTTAAGGATACAGACTGTCTTGTGTACATTCTAAACACAGATACATGCATGATAGTGTGAGTACTGATTAAAGAATTGAGTTTACAGCTCCAATTCTTAAGATTCAAGAACTGAGATAGGATAGGACAGTCATGAGTTTAGGAATTGCTTCAGTAATAGGAAGATAAGGTTTTTCTTATCTTTGAAACATAAATTAAGATAGAACAAGATATCAGTAAATTTATCTGTAATGAGTCCCCAGATCCTTATTTTCAATCTAACTTAAGAGTCAGTTCTGAATAAATAAATAACAAAATGTGTCTTTATTGCAGAGAGCTGCTGCTCAGACTTAGATTAGAGAATGCAGAGCTGCGGGGTCTCCTGAAAGAGCAAAAATCTACTGAGTGTAAAGAGAAAGCAAGCACAGACACATCAGGGAACAGCAGTGACGGACAGGCTGACTTGAGAAGGAGTGTGGAAACACTGCAGACGGAGTCTGAAGGTCACACTAAGGTCATCAATCTGCCGAAGGAGGTGTCAGATGAGGAGACTCGTGTCACCACTGGGCTCATTGTCAGTGCCACAGAAGGGATGGAGAGTCTACCAACAAAAGGCCAGTCACACAGCAAGAGTGCAAAGCAGCACGTCTCAAGGGATGGGGTAAGTTTCATGTAACGCTGTCACAAGTATTGATACTTAAGTACTTTTGAAAGTACAAATTATTTAAAAAAATACCTAAAACCCCCTGTACACTGGACAAAAATGGCCACTAAGGTCTGGCTTTTGTTGTCCGTGCAAATGGGTACAATTTGCATTCACTTCTGGGTTAAATGACTGCAGTAGTCATGGGTCTCTATCATTCCATTCCTGCTGGCAGTGATGGAAACAAGGCACCCAGGTGGTCACCTTTTTGGTAGAGGCAGTGAAGGCTTGTTGTCTTCATCTGTGACTTCTGTGACTCTTTTGCCCCTTTTAAATACACGTGCTGTTTGACTTGTTGGTTTGATTCGGCTTGTCAGCCCAGCAGAGCTTGCACCCGGTTGAAGGTGTGCATTGATTTATAAAGAACTCGTCTTCAGTCATGCGACTAAACAGTGGATAAACTGTTTATATTTCCTGGAAAAGTTTTTATTATGAAGCAGCAAAATCAGGAAATGTTGGATTTTCTTTGGCAGTAAATTAACACGACTCCTATCCAGCTAAAAGTTAATATTAAACATTAAAACAGAGACCTGAAAATACAAACAGTGACACAGGAGAGAAACTAAACTTCAAA
This sequence comes from Lutjanus argentimaculatus, assembly GCA_034769285.1. Classification (NCBI taxonomy): domain Eukaryota; kingdom Metazoa; phylum Chordata; class Actinopteri; order Lutjaniformes; family Lutjanidae; genus Lutjanus; species Lutjanus argentimaculatus. Next base: position 31,994,902 of record JAWZSL010000005.1, on the reverse strand, counting down.
GCACAGAGATTCATTTGAAAGCTACAAAAATACTGAGAGCCGAACACGCAGACATTTAAAAATATCTTTCTGCTCTCCTGAACAGATATGAGAAGAGTTGAGTTGCGTCTTTTCCAGTGCACATCAGAAAAAAAAACAAAGGCAAACTTGTTTACTGGCAATGAAACAAGGGACAGTTGCCTATTTTTTTTTTAGCACCTTTTAAAAAATGTGCATATGCACGCTAATTTTGTTGTAAAAGAGGTGTATGTACTAATTGAAGATCTCATTTCAGTTCAGTCTTTATTGTCCAGAAATTTAGCTTGAAGCGTAGCAGAACCGGGCAGGGTTCAGTGACTTTTTCTTTACTGGCACTGTTAGCAGGTTGTTAATTAAATAAATAAATAAATAAAATAAAAATCCTATTTTTATGTTTTGCATGGTTGAAAGAGGTATTGTGTATTGTTTTTGTAATATTAATGTTGTATCACAGTTTAAAATTATGGTATCGTGGCAACCCTGGCAAAAGTCTAAATAAACATCAAACATCGTTGATTTCTGCATGAAGGCTAACTGTCAGTGTTTTAATGTCAGTTCCATTTGTTTCAATTGAAGGCTTGTCTCAAATCACGCCTGCCGATCCCAGTGAGGTTGAGAATGGAGTCTAGCAGCAGCAGGCCATCTGTGAGCTCCGACCTCTGAGAACTGATGCACTTCAGCACCCTCATCTGGATGATGTCAGTGGGTCTGACCAGCAACTGCACACAGACTCCGACTCCCCCATGTCACCCCAGCTCAGCAGCACTTCCCCTTCTTCCACGCTCAGACACGCACATCGTAGCAGCAGTCCAGTCGGGTCGGACGAGGGCTCTGAAGCCAGAGCAACACTGGATCACACCCAGGCTGACACCCAGGCTCTTTTCACTCAGCTGGAGCTTCTTCACCAGGAGTGTCAAGAGAAAGAGGCCCTGATCAACAAGTTGAGCGAACAGCTGGCTGACTGGGAAGAGCTCCACGCTCAGCTCCAGGAGAAGAATGAGCTCAATCGGCAGTATGTGGAGGCTTTACAGGCCGCAGAGTCCACCATTGCTTACCTGACTGCCTGCAGTCTGGACAGCCAGGGAGGATATGGGTCGCACACTGGCTCTGTTGCCTTCCACAGCAGATGCATGGAGCTGCAAAAAGCCCTGCAGGAGAAGGAGGAGCTCAACAACCAGCTTATAGAGCTTCTCAACATGGCAGAGAAGGCCATCACCTCCTCTGACAGCCAAGAAAAGAATCCAGATACCAGTGATTTATGTCAGAAGATAGAGACAGCCTTGCAGCAGGCAAGCGCATGTTCAAGTAGACAGAGCCCGAGAGGAGGTTTTGGAGGCACAGAGGACTCAATGCAGGAGTTGCAACGACATGCCGACTCTTTGCAGGAAGCACTGTGGGAGCAGAACAGGCTTAATGCTGAGCTGCAGGAAAAACTGAGAGCTGCCGATGCTGCTGCTCAACATGGACACAACAGCAACAGTACTGACCAGAGGCAGATAGCAGCAGAGTCACTTAATGACAAGGAGTCAAAGGATCACCAAATTGAAGTGGGAAGTTCTGATCATTTGAATCGGGAGATGATCAAAGTTCTGCAAAACTGTCTCAGTGCAGCAGAGTCTGCTGTTGCCTCTCTGACAGCACACTGTGCAAACAACAGCTCCCTGTCTTCTGTTAGATCATCCCAGATCAGCTCTGACTTGCAGATGAATTTAGACAAACTTCAGAGAGCCCTGCAGGAGAGGAAGGAAATGGGAGAATCCACCCAGCCAACCACCAAATCCAGTGGGAATCAGCCTGCTGCTCCATCTGCAACAAAGGGGCAGCTTCAAATTCAAGACCTCTGCCGCCTCTACAAGGTCTTCACTGAACACTGTCAGAGAATCTCTGAACTCCAGGCTTCTCTGCAAGAAGAGCGAGGCCGTCGAGAGGAGAGCAAAGACCACAGGACAACGCAGGATGCCAAGGGATTACCACCGAGTGTTCAGCTCCAGCTGGAGACTCTCCATAAGGCTTTGAGGGAGAAGAAAAAGGCATGTAAGAACCTGGAGGAGAAACTGGCCACCGCTCTCACCAACACACCCTCCCCTGAGACTGCAAGGAGAGGTAAGATAACACATGCTGAACTGTTTGCATCCTTGATTCAAGTATGTGCTGTTGTGTGCATGAACAATTCTGTGATTTGGCAAAGGCATGTAAGTGTAAAGTTAAAGGGACACTTCACCCCAGAATCAAAAATACTTATTCTCCTGCTTACCTGTAGTGCTGTTTATCCATTAAATTGTTTTGATGTGAGTTGCAAGAGCGCTGCATGTAAAGGTCTGACATCAGGCTATAAATGAACTACACCACAGTCCATGACTTTGCGCCACCACCACTCAGTGACTAGTGTTTGGTGTGATGACGTTTAATGTTTATGACAAACATTGTAGTCAGTTTTAGCCACTTATTGGCAACCACCTTTTCAAAGACATTTAAAACATTCAAATTTCATTAATTTGGTATTTATAGATGTATTTTATGTCGTAGAAACAAAACGTAAATGTCTTATATTCTAGAGAGGGCAGGCATCCCTACAGCTGATGCCTTCAAAACTCTGCATCCAACATCAAACAATCTAGATGGATAAATAGCACTACAGGTAGGAGGAAAAATATGTATTTTTGATTTTGGAATGAACTGTTCCTTTAAACTCCTTTGCTAATCTAAACTGATCAGGAACACTAAAAAGGAGAGAGATAAGATTCTGTACATATTAAATGATTCCTTCCTAACCCGACATATATTGCCTCCAATGCCAGCTCTGGAGCAGGATGACAAAGGCGTGCAGGTGGATTTGCAGGACCTGGGTTACGAAACCAGTGGCAAGAGTGAAAACGATAGGGAAGAGAGCAGTAGCACAGGTAGACGGCCTTTAGACAGACGCTGCATGTCTGTCTGTTGAGTGGACACTAATCTCAACTGTGGATAGATTCTCTCTATATGTCTGCATGAGGTGTGGAACGAGGGAAACTGTAACACACTGTTTCTTATCTGAGAAATGTTTCTCTTTGGGTCTCATAACCTCACTGTCTACTGGTTTTACTCTGGTATTTCTCACTATTCCCAAATTCGAATGGACTGTCAATATCTTGCATTGACGAATTCTTGCATGTTTCCACTCTGAAGTTTGGGAATGTCTTCTGAGCACTCATTAACCTTTCACTTTTATTTCTCGTCTTATTTCACAGTCCAGCTGTATTTCAAACGATTTATTTCCTCACATGGCACTATCATCATTTGTTTTTCCACAATTTGCAGTGTTTTCCTGTTCCCTACTTGATTGTTTCCGTGTCCCTTGTGTTGCCAGATCTAGAGGTCGGGTGAACCCTAGCTGCAGTGCCTCGAGCCTGCCCTCCCTGCTGAAACACGAGCAGGCCACATTCTCCTCTACTGAAAACCTGGACTCAACCTCCAGCACGCCGTACCCTAGTTCCCCAGCTCTCAGCTCAGCCAAGGTATTCAACTTACTTTCACTAAATCCCTCCCTTAAACAAGCTGGCACAAAAAGTCTGTCAAGCTTTGGATTTCCTCATGTTGAACAGTGCGTGGGACTATAAGAGAGATACTCAGTATTTAAGAGTTTGGAGGATGGTGACATGCAAGAAATGGATTTAATGTTGTGAAATGCATTAAGTGCTGCTTTCGAGGTCAAGGAACACATCATTAATTAACAGCATCAGCTTGTAGTTCACGACTAGCACATCCACTGTGTAGTTTTCCCCCGCTGCCCTGGATGCCACTTAAACATGAGAAAGTAGGGTTGTAGCAGCATAACATGGTATGAAAATTGACTGAAAATTAGTCATATCATGTACATCTTGTTACATATAATATCTTTCCAGGTACAATGCTGTTTATTTCCATGTCTTGTAATCATTAGTTAGTGAGGATGTTAACTTTTTGCCTTCGAAATGCAGCTTTAACCTCAGTCTTTCAGCACATTATCATGTATAAAGCCATTAAGCACATATTTAAGACTCCCTTTACATTGTTCTTGTTTGAAAACTAATCAGTTTTATTCCATTTAGAGAAATTGACATTTGATTGTTATTAACCCTCTTCTGCCTGTTTTCAGGTCAGTCTGAAAAGCCTGCAGGTCTACGATGAGTACGGTGTTTCTGAGGACCCTCTGCAGCTTCAGGGACAAGTCAAAGAGCTGAAAGTCCAACTGGAAAACCAAACCAAACTCATCCTCCAAATGCAAAGTCTTCTGCGTCAGAACTCTCTCTCCAGTGATCTTGTCGCCAACACCTCTGATCCCTCAATCATCAGGGATCAAGAAGGGGCCCAGAGAGAGGAGCACAGCCAGGATCGTTGCTACAGAAGTGGGCAGCTAAGGGAGAAAAAGGAGGGGAGAACCAGGCGATGAATGATAAAACCAGCCGTCTCAATGTGGAACTGGAAAGAGAGAGGACACCGAACAGAAGCTTAAATGAACAGCTGCAGCAGACACGCAGCCGCTCGACATCACCTGCGAGGTCAGCAGCTTTTTTCAGTGCATGACAATATTCTACTATTTTTACACTGAGTGAAAGCTGCACAGTCATTTTAAAAATCAAATCTTGACTCATGCTATCAAATTTGTTACCCCCCACCCCCCCACCGCCCGTCGATTGTCCTCATTCTGTCTTCTCCGTAGACTGGACTCCCTCGTGCAGTCGCAGGCCAGGGAAGCTGTCACAACTGAGGCAGCAGATCAAGGAGAGCCGCAGGCTGGGAGGCCTGCAGCGTCGGCAGCTGGAGGAGCTGAGCAAGGCTTTCAAGGAGCTTCTGCAGGCCAGCAAAGTCGACTACTACATGGGGGAGGTGGTCAAAGAGCAGCTTGACAAGAGCCTGGGAATTCTGGACAGGCTGGAAGGACGGCTGGACAAAGGTAACTGCTGCCTTGAAGTATGCCTTGAGAATTATTGCTAATCAGAACCACACTGCTCAAACACAGTTAATTATTTGATATCATATGATTCATGATAAAGAACAGTGCCAGAACACACAAAAAATAACATCACAATCTCTAACTTAATATCAATATTTACCAAAGTTCAAGGAAGGTACTAAGTTTTAAAAAAGCAGCTGTCTTTGAGTCAAACATTTTGATGCTTTCACGAAGAGAAAGCTAGCAGCAGAGAGAGGCGAACACAAAGATGCAGTCATTCGTAACTGATTTGTACAGACAGGTTCTTGACAGCATCTTTTCCTCTGTCTGTTAGGAGAATCTCATCCGGATAATGAGGATGTGGCAGCTCTGGAACTGTCTCGCAGGTACATCTCAATCTCTCAAACTGTTCTTGCTTGTTGTCAGTGTCTTCATTAATTGCCTTGATTTAAATTTGTTGCCTGTTTATTTGTGGTGGAAAATAAGTATCTGTAATATTTAGGATTGTCAAATAACCCATCTTAATGTGATGTTACTGGGATACTTGCTTGTCCTGTTACTTTAATGACATGGTTTAGGAATAGTTTGACAATGTGGAATATATACTTACTTGCTTTCTGGAGTTTGATGAGAAGATTGAAACCACTGTCATGTCTGTCCCAGTAAATATAAGGCTGGAGCCTGCAGCCACTGTGGGAAACTGTCAGCCTGGCTCTGCTGAACAGTAACAAAAAATAGTTCTGCACATAACCCTCTTTTTTTTCACTTTATGTTTTCAACATTTATAAACATAGAAAACCAACAGATGAACTTGTAAACAAACAAACAAACCCCAAAACAAAATAACACAAGAAAGAAAAATGTTTGTTCGGGAGTTACATATTTAGTAGTCCATCCTGTCTCTCAGGTTCATGAACTAAATCAGCGTCCTTTGCATAGTCTTCGTATCTGTTTTGGGTCCTTAGTAATGTCCATTTCTCCCAGTTCTCTTCCAGCTGTGTTTCATTCAATCTCAGACGATGTGTCAGTTTTTCCATTATGTAAACTTCCTCTACTACAGTATCTCTATCCATTGTTCCTGAGTAAAGGGGATCCACTTCACCGGTCAGACAGAGTCAAGCTAGCTGTTTCCGGGGCTGGGTATCACTCAGAAATTTTCAGTGCTGGTACCAATACCTTGGTTTTGATACCGGTTCCTGAATGATCCTTTCAATACCGAATCCATTATAACAAAAAGAAAATTATATTACACACGATGGTATAATTACTCACTTTACGCTCATGAGATGATCCTTCATGCACTCTGCTGAAAAACTAAAGGAAATCATCACACCAGAAAAGTTTATATTCATGTACTAATCAGCAGTTTCAATTGTTAACATGTTTTTACATCCAAAAAGCACGGCTAAAATGTGAAACATTAACATGTACTATATGACCTTAAAAAATACAGAACCACTCAAAAGAAAGACACAAAACAAGATGAGATTAAAAAATAAATAAATAAATGAAAGACAATCATGCCATCAGTGATTGGTTTCTCCCACAACCCTTTTAAGGACCTCGCCCCACCTCCACCCTGCCAATTGCCTTATGACCCTGGGCGGTGCGTGTTTTGTTGGGTTTGAATAGCGCCCTGCTGTTGACCTAATTTTTGTCTGTGACAACCCAAACATTGAGGTTACACTGTCACTAACTGGGTCACTGGTGTCTCTGAACACACACACACACACACACACACCACATGTCAATGCTCATCCATTTATTTCCTTCACAATTCAAGCAGAATCCTCAGAAAAAGCAAATCAGTCACTTTTATGTAGTATTAAATTTTGCAGAATTTACCAAGATAAGTATATATGTACAGTTCAACTCACTGATTTTAAAACTTTCTACAGTTTTCTTCCCTACCATTGGCAGGAAATAAATGATCAGAGTAGCTTTTCCTTATGTTTGTGTGGGAATAATAGTAAAATTAAAGGATTGGTGGTTCTAAAAATTGCTATTTTATTTATTTGTACTGATACAGTAACATTGGCTTGAACAGTTAAATATTTCACAGCCCTTTTGTGTCATTAGATTAGAAATTAAAAGTTGTGACATGCGTTCATCCATATTGTCACTGATGTGGGCAGTCTTGGGGAGCTTCAGCAGGGATCACAGTCTCTGCTGTCCTGTGAGGAGAGCATGAGAGATCCTCCCGACAGCCCGGCTAGAATCCAGCAGGAATTAGATAATCTGCGCGTGGAGCTAGAGGGCGAGAGAGAGCTGCTGCAGCAGCATGTCTGCCTCCTCGTCCAGCAGAACCTCACCCTGGCTGAATGCACCAGGGAGCAGCTGGACCTGTGAGTGGGTTTGATCCACACAGACAGCATGACGTTTGCAGTGAACTCCCCTTTCTTATTTTCCAGCTGTGTGATTCAACTGAAAATCCTCTGGTTTTGATAGGAACATGTTTTCTTGACATCTTGTTCAATTGACTTTGTTTTTTGGGTGCTTTTCCCTTCCTGCTTTACATCATTTTGCTCTCCACTGCCTTGCGAAATGATGTGATGGATAAATCCAGCTGTTGGGTCCTCTGGAGACCAAATATTAACATGACTAATTCCCATCCTCTTCCTCCTCCTCCTCCTCCTCCCAGACTGGCTAAAGAGCTGCAGGAGAAGAACCGTGTGATCCAGAGTCTGCAGAGCCAGTTAAGAGGCCAAAGTCCCAGCAGCCACCACAGCTCTCACTCTGATCTGTGCCACTCAGACAGGACCTCCTCTTCCTGCAGCCTGGCTGCACAGGGCGGCAATCGAACCCACAGTAAGAACAAAGACATGTTCATACAGTACAAGCTGCAGATTTCTAGATGTAATACTTAAAAATAGTTTTAGTAATGAGAATTTATTTGTGATCAAATGTGAAAGCCAGGTCAAATTAAAGTCTTAAAAGGATTATTTGGAATATTTGAAGTGAGGTTGTTTGAGGTACTTATTGACTGTCATCTCTTTAAACATAATCTTAATAATGGAATTTATTTTTGATTAGGTGTGAAAGCCAAGTCAAATTATAGTCTTAAGTGTCATGGACGCTGGGCTCAGCCAGGTATAATGTATACTAGACTGCAATAAGATTAACATTAAAAATGCATATTTTCCCCTTTTCTTGCCTCTGTGGTGTATCATTGAGATTAGAGTCCTTGTCCACGGGCCACAGCCAGCCTAGTCGCAGCCTGTAATGGCACTTATTTTCCACTCAGATCCTTTCTGTTGCAGCGAGGCGTCCCGCAGGACAAAGCATGCCGGCCAAGGGCAGGACAGGTGTCCAGTTTCAGTCCACCTCCACTTAAAGTTGCATTATTCAGTGGCACCTATCCGGTTCAATCTTCAAATTGTGTTTCCCCGGGGAAAAGAGACAGTGAAGGCTATTACAGAGACAAGTGAAGCATGTGGATACGTGAGAGGTCCTGCAGACCCAAACTCACATTTCCATCTCTGCTATGACACCGTATAGATGCAGACACTTAACCTGCTTAATGTTACAGTGCTTCATCTCTGTTTCTACTTGTCAGTGGATGACCTGGTGTTAATTTAGGGTTTTAATAACGAGTGTTGAAGGGTAACAGAAAGTTGTCACACAAAAAAGGCCCTTTAGACCAAGAAAAAAAAAAGGTGAATATCTATTTTTTTATGTTAACCTATGTACCTGTCCATGTTTAGGCCAGCGACTCCCACCTGATTGGCCAGGAGCAGCTGTCCCTCCCGTAGGAGGGGCTCAGGAGGAAGGTGTGTCCAGTAGCAGCAGACTGCAGGGCCTGCAGAGGGAAAACGGGCGACTGCAGGAGCAGCTGAGGTGCAGCGAGGAGCTCAACACCAGCCTGCGTGGTGAACTCGACCTGCATCGCTCAATCATGGCCCAGACCAGCTCGCACCATCAGGAACAGGATCACAGCCATGAGCAGGACGGATCAGGGCCTCAGACGGACACACGGCAACGAGACGGAGATGTTGGCTCACAGAAGAACGCTGCAGAACAACCTCGCACAATGAATTCAGGTAAATATTGGACATTTACAGCACAATTAACAAACTAATAGATGTTTTACACAGTAGCCATTTTGACATGAAATAGTAGTTAAACACAGGTGTTACCAATGATATCAATTAAGGATCCATTCAGGTCAAATAGATCAGGGTGCTGCTGTTGTGCATGTTGGCTCACTGGAAAGGCTCTGCTATGATAAATGGAACAGATTTTGATTAGTATCATTAGTAACATCTGTGTTTAGTCTACTTTTTCATATCAATACGGCTGCTGTGAAAACGTCTGCTATGTAGACTTTGGCTTTTGATACTTGAAGGCAAGCATATTGTGGTTTGTAGGTACACAGTGTAGCAACATTTTGTTCTTCAGTTTGTTTGTGATCAGTATTCAGCCTGTGATAACTGGATGAGCTTTCTAAGTGGGGAAAAATATTACCCTGATGACATTTGAGCTTTGGGCTATACACACAAATTTTGGATGCTTGATACAGTGTCACTGGTGACATTGTATTAAGTGTGTGTTATTTAGGTTAATAGCACAAGGCTACTAGCCTTAGCTACAAGTCTCTTCTAAACCATGGTGACTCAGACAGAACAGCTGGTAAAAGGGCACACTCCCACTCTAAATTTAGCAAAGATAAAAATGTCCATAGTGAACATGTGATTTGGTTGCTGAAGCAATGTTTAAGTGGAAATGGCCTGTTGGTAGAATCATGGTTTTTAATGTTGTGACGACGCTAGTTTATGTTGCATTATGGGACTTGTCAGGTCTAGCATTTTTGTAGATTTGCCCATGCTAGGGACTAAAAGTGAGGATGTATCAATCTACTGATTAGATTGTAGCAGTTCCTGTTTTAATCTGTCTCTTGTAAGCCCTTTTTATGTAAGTGCAGCACTAAATCTGCTTAAAGTACCCTTTAATTTAGCTTTGTGCGTGTGTGTCTGTCAGACTTGCTGGCAGAACATCTACAGGAGATCCGAGCTTTGCGACAGCGCCTTGAGGAGAGCATCCGCACCAACGACCGTCTCAGGGAACAGCTGGAAAAAAGACTGGCCGAGGTGGAGAAAGACCCAGGTACACACCTGAAATGATCTGCCTGCGTTTCATTATCTCTCTTATTAGAAAGTACTAGTGCTCCTATTTGTTGAACTGATGAGTGTATATTTTTGTGCCCTTGTTCAGCAGCCACCAACATCTTCATCCATGGCAATGAGGAGCAGGGTCAGCTGGCCAATGAGGTGCGATTCCTCTGGGAACAAAACCAAACCCTGAAGGAGCAGATCAACGTGGGGTCCAGAGGTAAAAACAAACTTTTTACCTTTAACCTACAATCAGGAACACATTTGCATCTGTTCAGCTGAATCTACTCACTGATACAGTGCTCAGCACTAACTTAGGGTATTTTTATGTCCTCCAGAATAAGCAGAAGGAGAACGAGAAGCTCCGGGAGACTCTGGCGAGGCGGACGGCCAAACTGAGCAGAGCAGGAAAGAGTGTGAAGCTCTGAGGCAAGAAAACAGCCGACTGCAGGAGAGACTGGAGCACAGCAGCCAGGAAAACTCCCAGCTGCAGGATACACTGCACTACAGCAAGGAGGAGCTGCACAGGTACACACACCACACACACACAACACACACACACACACGCACACACACACACACTCTATCATTACTATTCGCCTTCATGCAACCTGAAACTACACAACACTACTAATTACCATTCTAAAGAGTCATTACTATTAACAATTATCCATACTATTTGTACAACTCAGAAACATGATAGTCTATCATTAAGCTCATCCATGAACACATGCACGACACACACACACACACACACACACACACACACACACACACACACACACACACACGTACCATATTGATGGTATGTGACCTCTTGCCCCGGTCCTACTGACACAGTTGAGTGAGACTGACACCTGAAACCTGGAGTTTAGTTTACTGTCAGATCACTTCTCCTCTCCCTTTCCTTATCTCACCTCCTGAGTGGGTGTGTGTGCTTTTAGGACTCATGTACTATATAAACAAACTCAGTTTTTTTGTTTTTTCCCAGAAAAAATACACAGATTTTTTTTTTATTAAGGATTCTTCAGATTTTTTTTTAAGGAGCAGATTGATTTTTAGATCATTTTGCACTCAAGTGTCTGTCTGGTAGTGTTTTGTTTTTCTTTAAATAGGGTTGTATGAGTTATGAGTCAAAGTCAGTTTGTTATCTGCAGTAGATGGCAGTCGGCACACCCCCAGTTTGTAGAAGCAGCAGGAGAACCAGTGTAGGAAGCTAAGCAGCGTCCTGCTGTGGAGTAGGATGTTTTGTTTCAAACCTTTTTGATCATTGAATTTGGTGTGTATTCTTGTGTCTTGTGTGTGTTTGCAGGCTGCAATGTGAGGTGAAGCTCCAGAGGCAGCAGCTGTCTGACTCTCAGCATCTTCTGCAGTCACTGCGGGTGGAGCTGCAAGTTTACGAAAAGATCAAGACTGAAGCTCAGAAACACAATGGTACTTTTTTTTTAAATTTAAATAGCAATAGGCTGAGATAAGACTGTGTGACTAAGTAACAACTACAAATCATCTCAACTTTACAGTGTTTTAGTTATAATGTTTTCCAGCCTGTTTCTGTCTTTATAGCCAGATTTTTCTTGAACTCTGGCTCTGTCTTTATTACTCTACAGCTGTGTGTATAATATTGCTGTTGGGATATGTTGGACACAGTAAAAGTGGTTTTATGACCCTTTTAAAAGCATCTTGCAGATTGAAAAACCCTGTTCTCTTTGTTTAAAAATCATGTACATGCATACATGGATTGATAGATCCACATTAATCTTTTGTTCTTTGAAGATAATATTCTTGAACAAATCAAATTAGAGAGTCCAAGATTAGAGAAAGCAAAGATAATATACATGTAGACTGTAGTACTATATATAATGTGAATCTCTGTGGTGGAAAGAACATATTCAGCTTTCAGCTCGATAAAGTATTTTACTCATGGCTGTTGGACATTCTGCTCCAGTTTGCTTCTGTTCTGTACGTCTACTTCCTGTTCTGCAACACTAATAAGATGATGTTTCCCTCTCCTTCGTTGTTACTTTTGGCAGAATCCAGTGAGACGACCCAAGAGCCCGTCTCTGCCCCGTCCTCCGGCTCAGTGGACCTGAGTGAGCTGCTGCAGGAGATCAGACACCTGCGGCTGCAGCTGGAGAGGAGCATCCAGACCAACACGGCCCTGAGACAGAGACTAGAGGAGCAGCTGCTCAGAGGACCCAACCGCTCTGAAACCATCAACATCAACTACCTGCTGTCCTCTCCAGGTAAGTACGTGATAATTACCTGTGACAGATGTAAACACACACACACAGGAATCTGCCAGCTCATATCAGTGTTGTTTTTTACGTTTATCTTAGATGAAGGAGGCAGGTCACCTGGTCGGGAAGGCGGTGATACTCTCCGTTATTCATATCAGAGTCACAACGAATACACCAGTGTCCACCATGGTAAGAAAACCTCATCAGAAGTGAATGTGATGTTTAATTATAGCAGCAAATAGAAGCTCTTTCAGATTAAGTGTTGTACATTTCAAAAACACCTTTAATCTTTTCAGAAGAGAAACGTCGTGCTTACTCTGAGGTGGACGGAGGCTCGGTCAGCAGCAGCTCCGGCGACAGCGTCTCTGGTGCTCCCTCTCGCCTGGTGCCGGGCCACCGGATGTGGGCCAATCGCAACGGCCGCCATATTTTGGGTCTGATTGAGGACTATAACGCCCTCCGCAAGCAGATCTCAGAGGGCCGGAAGCTGTCACGCAGCATGGACACACAACTGCAGGAGTGTCTGCACACATTCAAACAGCAGAGCTCTGACAACAAGGTACTGATTATCAGTGACTGTGCTTTTAGAGTTTAGTGTTGGCCTCCACACGATTGAACATTCTGTTCCCTTGCACCAAACTGGATTATTCTAAAGGGAACAGCCCTACAACTCTTTCACTCTACCTCTAGAACATTTTCTATTGTTGTTGAAAATGCCTGTTCTTTAGTTGGTCAGTTTAACAGTGTGTGTTCCTCAAGGGTCTGTTCTTGGGCCTCTGCTATTTTCAATTTAAATGTTTTGTCCCAGCCAGATCATTCAAAACCAGTGTATCCCACCAATGTTATGAACGACAAGCTCAAATATATGTCCCTCTAAAGTCCAGTAACCCTACCAGTCAAGATAATCTCCTTGCCTGCATCAATGATGCTGGATGTCACAAAACTTCCTAAAATTGAATGATGATAAATTGGAGATGTTGGTTATTGGTCCAACAAATTGTACCAGCCTGGTTCACAGCAAGTTCTGCTCTATTACTCAAAATATGAAGCAGCTTCCTAGAAATCTTGGCATAGTATTTGATGTAGATCTTTTAAGCTAAGAATGCTGTGCAGTTAGGCAGGTGGAGCAGTCCTGAACAGTCCTGTGTAAGCTGACTTACACTGACTGCCCGTTTTATTCCATATTGATTTTTAAATCTCATTGATCACTATTAAAGTGTTAAATGGCCTTGCTCCAACTAATACAGTATAAAATATTTGACCCCCTTGTGGGACCAGCTGTTCTCAGTAATCGGTGGCTGCAGCTCTACTGGTTGTTCTTAGGTCCTAGCTTGTGACTAAAGATGACTGGGCCTTTTCTGTTTGAGCCACCAGACTGTGGAACGTTCTACCCATTGAACTCAGACTGGCTACATCGCTTTCATCTTTGAAATCTCTTCTTATTACTTATTACTCCTTTATTGGAAAACATTTGTGAATGATTAATATGTTGCTGGATTTTATCTTCCCACTCTTGGGGATGTCTTGGTATTTATCCAATGTTTACAACTATCATTTATTGTTACTATTATCATGTTTAAGATGATGTTAACTTGTGGTGCACTGATTGATAATAATGAGAATGTGAAGTTTGAACTAATGTTTTAATCCCGATCTTCACAGGTGATGATGGAACAGCAGCATCTGAAGACTTTGTCGGGCAGCGTGAACACCATGCAGCACGTGTTAGAGGAGGCCGGTCGACTGCTCAAACTGGTGTGGAGAGTCTCTCTGCCAGCTGGTAACACAGCAGGGGACAACGGCAACAACCAGCAGGTAAACGTGTCCAAAAACAAATATATACTGTATCCATCCAATCCAATTAAGTATCCACGGAAACCAAATCTTAATCTTTTTATCCTCCATGTCAGGATGAGCTGCTGAAAAATGAGATCGCCAGACTGAAGAGCCGGCTGTCACAGCAGGAGAGGATGCTGAGTGGAGCCGTGAAACGCCTCCGAACAACCAACCAGCTCAAAGAGGGAATGGAAAGAGTCATCATCGATCAGTGTAAGATGATCTGGTTTTACTGGTTTAACAGTTTATTCTGGATTATAGAGATAAAACAAGTAGTCAGCTGTAAGAAGCTCTTTTTGGTAAGCATTTATCAAACCAGACTGTCATTTTAGCTTCTCTAATGTGAGGATATGATGCTTCTCTTTATTTTATGCAATTGTAAATCGAATACCTTTGTGTTTTAGGACTGTTGTTCAGGGAAAAAAACAATCTGAAATATTGTTCTGGAATTTTCTGTAATTTTATAGACTTAACGATAAATATAGTATCTAACTTTATATTATTTTGCTATTATCTAGTGTGTCTGACCCATGGAGTCTTGAAGAAAGCCAGGGGGAATTTAGAGGTGAGTTTTCCCAAAAAACAAACAAACAAAAAAATGCCCCTGCTTATGAAATGTCAAACTATTGTACACAGTGGTGAATTCTTCTTCAGTGAATCACTCTTCTTCTTTTCCTTCTCATCCTCTTTGTGCACTAATGATAGACAAATTACTGTACCCTCTTTGGCCTGAAAGGCCTGTCTGGAGGACCAGACGAAGGTCAGTGTGGTTGAGGTGCAGCTTTGAGACTGATTTTAATGCATGAGATTCATGAGACCCTTTGTTGATTTTCTTGCATGAAGCAAACACCAGAATATTTCTGCATCATGAGATACTCAGAGGTGCCAGTTTATTGGGTTGATTAAGCAAACTGTAGTCATGTAATAAATCCTACCATCATGTCTATTTTATACATTTTCAGAGAAATATGTCACTTTACATGTGAATGTTGAGGCAGTGTTGATAGTCAATTTAAGCAGGAAATTCCTCAGTGCTGCTGTGTTGACTTCTGGGTAGCCAGGGGGCGTGTTAGATGAGCATTTCTGTCACCTAACGCTATCTATATTGGACAACAGAGGAATAGCTATTGGCTAGGGTGGTGATGGACATGGGTGTCAGAAGCTCACTTGCAATGCATCCTGGAACATGTAGGCACTGCCAGCACGGTGTCACAAGCAGGAGAATCTTTCTTGGTCAATATAGCAGCACTGAGGAATTTTTTGCTTCCATTAATCACATTTACCATCAACACTGACTGGACAGCCACATGAAAAGTGCTGAATTTCCCTCTAAGGTTTAGTTGGTTGTACCTAATAAACTGGAAATGTATGACTGTGAAAACAAATCTGAATTTATGATGCATGATGCGCCTTTTCTACTATTTGATGAGGCATCTTTAAAGGAATATTTAGGGAAATATGCTTATACACGTCAGTTATGAAGCTACAACCAGGAGATTATGTTAGCATAAAGACTGGAAATAAATAAAAACAGCTAGCCTAGCTCTGTCCAAAAGTAAAAACAAACACCTATTAGTACCTCATCATCACTAGAATCATTCCTGGTTCCCTTGGGATTAGTTTAGATCTTATTATTGTTGGCAATATTGTATGTTAATATTAACAAATGAACACCACTTTTATGACCTTTGAAGCGTACATACAATTTCCAGAAGTAAAAGTTAATTTAGGCTATGAACGAACTATACACGGTTGCTTGACTTCACATCACAGCTAAGAGACTAGTGTTAAAGGTTATGGCGTTTAATGTCCCTGACAACCTCTATAGTCTCCTTTGGCCACTTGTTAGCCACCGGCTTTTTTAAGACACGTAAACGCTTGTGTTAACCACAGACCATATTTCAGGCAAATAACCAAAAACCCATCAACTTGGAGACAAGGGAACAGGAGATGCTAATATGCTAACTAACTGCAGGCTTTTAAGACTCATTCCTGAAGCACTCTGTTCAAAAAAGTGTAAAAAGCTTTGGTTTCATGTGGACTTTGCACTGATTGCCTGACAACCTCACTCCATAAATGCTAGCCCCCTTTTTCTTTACCTTTGGACAGAGCCAGTCTAGCAGTCTTTATGCTAAGCTAACTGTTTCCTGGCTCTAGCTTCATGTTGTATCAACCCTCTTGTCCAACACTCAGTGAGAAAGCAAAGACGCTCATTTCCCAAAATGTCAAACTATTCCTTTTAAACAAGATGTCAGGCATGTGTCTGCAGGCACTTTGTAAAATGTCAGTATTTTCAGTCTTGTTTTATGTCTTCAGCACCAACCGGTTTCACTCTGCTGCATGTCTGAGGTCAAAGATGTAACGTGACTGTCATGGTTTGCAGGCTGATGTTACAACATCTTGTCTACTTGTGTTTCAGGAGGTTCCAGTCAATGGCCAGTAGGGGGCACTACAGACCAGCAGCCTGAGCAGATAAACGTCCCCGTTTCTAGACGGACTGCAGACAGACACTCTGAATCCTCTGAGGATCACAACAGTGACGCCTCTTTACACTGCAGCTACTAAAACCTGCTGCTACACTGCTTTTGATAATGTAGCTAAATAACGTTCATCGGGCCTTATCCTGCCTTTCTGTCCTGCTGTAAAACTGTCACCTTATTTTCCAGATATCAAAGCCTTTTTGTACTTTAATAATTGCACATGACCTGCCTATAATTTTATTTTAGGTACTGAAGTTGTAAAAGTTTCTTTTTTAAACAAAAAAGCCTTTGTAAATAGTGATTCCTGCAATTTAAAATATTTTTCCTTTTATTCTTTTTATATGATGCATATAAGAACATGAAAATGTATTTTATTACTGACTTTTATTTTTACTTTTTGTTTTCATCGGTCAGTGTATGTATAGGATGGTTCAGGGTTTGTTCAAGGAATTATGTGCAAATGCAGTAAAGAAGAAAATGTAATGATGAAACCTACTTGTGGTACAAAAGTCCCTTTATTAGCATATACATTTTTTTTTTAAGTACAAATGTTGGCAGCCACTTCAAAATGTGTACATGGATACACAGAGATAAGAAAATATCAAAGTTCAGGTCAAGATTTAGAAAAAGTATAGAGCTGCTTTACAGAGAAAGCTTTTTACTACATTTAGTCATATACATCAGAAGATTATATTTGAAAGGTCTAATTTCTTAAGTAGCACTTGAAATGTGTCTGGTCATTAAAGGGATAGTGCACAGTATTTGAAGTGAGGTTGGATGAGGTACTTATTGACAGTGTGTTGTCTACAGGAAATGACAGTTGGCGTGCCTCTAGTTTGTAGAAACAGGACGGGTCAGCAGCAAAATGTATTTTAGCCACTTAAAATAGCATCAATTTAAGTGTACACTTAATTTAGAATATTTTCACTGCTGTACCTTGCTGTCAGAAAAACGTTGTTATACAAGCCAAATATCGCTCTCTCCAAAGCAACCAAACTTCCTAAGCAAAGAGAGTAATTTTACCTGGCAGAAAACATGAGTTATTGGTCTACAGCTGCCTCGATTGGTTAGTTTTTTTGTGTTACGTGTGACTTTGGTGTTTTAAAAGGTTAGTTTGGATTAACCAAAGTCACACAATAACACAAACAAACTAACCAACTGAAGCAGCGGCAGACCAACAACTCCTGTTTTCTGCAAGATAAAATCACTCATTTTCTCTGTGGAGTTTGGTTGATTTGGAGAAAACACTATTTCGCTTATGTTAACGATGGTTTCCCGTCAGAAAAGGTTGTCTGACAGCCGAGTAAAGCAGTAAAAATATTCTAAATGTAGCCTACACTTAAAAGTGGCTAAAATATCTTTTGTTGCTGACCTGGTACACAAGCTGGCTGTCATCTACTGTAGGTAACGCACTGACCAACAATAAGTACCTTGTTCAACCCCACTTCAAATAATCCAGACTATCCCTTTAAGAATCACCAAGGCGACCTATAAAACTAGGTCTTGGAAAGTTCAACTGCAGTCAGTGACTGATGTTTAGTAGCACCAAGATCTCTTCATAACGTTTGTTCAGGCAGCTTCTCATTGGCCTCGTAATGTAAACACTTTGGTTGTTGTCATGTCAGATTTAGTTAAAACAGCAGTTTTGGCAAAATTAAACGTTTTAACAAACTATGGCTCCAATCTTTAAACATTATATTAGAATAAACACACTCAACCCAGTCACTAATTTGTGCTATTTGAGCTAATGTAATAACTGTACATAAAAATGAGGCATAATAACACCAGAAAGTTGTTTTGTTTTTCTGATTGCACGGCTGGAGGTAAAAAAAAAAAAAAAACAACAAAAAAACAATGTTGGCTTTGTTAAACAACAGTGAGAGTTTGGGGAAATGTACATCTATCTCTGAACCAGTCTGACAAACGCCTGAACGAGCTGGATGAACGGCTCCTGACCTTCATGGCTCGCCTTGGAGCCTGGTGTGGGTGGTTTGGACTGGGTGGAGGGCAGGATGCCGCTGGCCGGAGACGACGGAGAGCCCCTGCGGAAGTGGCGCGACAGGCTCGAGAGGAGAGTGCTCTGGAGGTGAAGAAACAAAGACGATCAGAGATGTTAGATAATATTCTGAAAGCACAATATGAAGGATGGTGTTATTTTGTATTTAATAATGAGACACAAATATAAGTTTTATTTCTTTCAAAGCAAAATAATTTCCTAAAAAGCCTAGATACTGGTTTTTAACAAAGGTTACTTAGACAGGATTTGTTTCAGCCACAGATTTGGTGCATTAGTGAGTATGGCAGCAGGATGGAACATGTTCCGTCATTAAAATTATTCAGGTATAGCTAAAGAGGAATAAACTGTAACAGGCTTTAGCTCCACAGATAAAACTTGTTAGTAGGGTAAATCCATAGCTGGTTAAGGCATTTTAATAAGATTTTCCTTAATTAGTCTCACAACAGGTAAATTTACTAAGTTTAATGGAATTTGTTGAGAAGACGAACAGAATGTCACAAGACTCATGTTTTGAAAGGCATACAGAAGATGACAAAGACGTGTGATGTCTCACCAGTTCAGAGCTGAGCTCCTGTTTGAGCCTCTGTTTGTCTCGAGGTAGGATGGAGGGATCTTTGAGACACCGAACAGCCTGAGAGATCAGCACGTAGAAACAGTTCTCCATGGTGAACATCAGCAGCGACCTGAAGGAAAGGACAAACAAGTTGATCTCTATTTAATATTCCAAAACAAAAAACAGAAGTTAAATGAATAGTTTGACAATTTCTGATATACACATTTCACTTTCTTGCTGCAAGTTCTATGAAAAGATTGATACCACAGCCAATAGCCAGTTAGCTTCTTATAAAGATTGTACGTAAGGGGAAACAGTTATCCTGGCTTTGTCTAAAAGTAAAAACCCTTCATGCTGACTCAGGAACAATCATTGAACTGAAATTTTAGATTGTGTGTAAAATTGTAGTCGATTTATTTTCCTCTCATCAGGAAAACAGGACATCTCACCCTATGTCTTACTAAGAAGTGCATTTAGGCGGAATTAACAGGCTCTCGTTTTTTCCTTTCATCAGTAAAACATATACACTTTTTAAATCTTACATTTGCGTTATTTCTTCCATTGTATTATTTATTTGATTACACAAATAAAATCTCTTGTGACTGACCTGTGGGTCCTGACCCAGTCTTTGGGAATGACTGGTCTCAGCTGTGAAAGCAGGCAGAGACAAGAGCCAAGGATGGCATTTTCCCTCAATTAGTCTATGCTAGGCTAAGCTAACTGGCTGCTAGCTGTAGCTTCACATTTGCTAGACGCACATGGGAGAAGTAACCTTCAGGACTTTCTGTCAGAAGCTACAGTCGGCAGAAAGGCTTTAGGAAGTTAGGTGACACATATAAAGAGCAACAAAGTTCACACCATGAGCAAGTTAGGTGGATGTGAAGCTCATTGTTGACTTATCTTCAGCTGTTGTTTATTTTCAGTTTCTAAGTGTAACAGTTTTAATTATTAATGTGATGAAAGTCCCATTCAAATAATACTTGAAGTAGCAGGAGGGAGATTTACTCACTTCAGAGCTTGGAGCTCCTCTGATGAAGCGAGTGAAGCTATACTCAAGGAAACCGGTTCTTTCTTCTTCTCCATCTGTGAACGAACGGCACAAAAACAATCAGGGATCTGCTGTCGGCTGGCTAGTTTAAGTTGTTCGTGATCAGATTTAACACCTACCTCGCTCAACATGCTGAGGGCCACATTGATGGTGGCCAGCAGGGTCCCAAACGAAGGAGCCACATCAGGTCAAACGCCGGAGTCGTGAAGCTGAGCACAAACAAGGTCCGATACTCGGCCAAGTCCATACTCTGACACACAGGAAGAGACACAAACAAGCTTTTTATTCTACATTTCTAATCATATCTTATGATGCTTCTGGCTAATGATCAGGATAAAAACTCATAATTTGGCTCATTTTGGAGCAGAAGGAGCAGGCAGACCTGGTCCAGGAGGATCTGGCAGCAGTCTGGAGTAAAGTGCTGCAGAGTTGCCAGGGTTTTGCTGAGGATCTTCAGAAGGCTGCACTGCACAGCCAGCAGGGCCTTCTGCTCAGCTTCCTCTCGCTCCCCTCCGCCTGCTGCCTCTTTAGACGGCGTCTGAGGGGGCCGCTGTGTCCTGGGAAGTGGACCAGGGGGCAACGCCTCACCATTTTTAGCCTAAAGACAATCCAAAACAAATACAAAGCCTTTATTTATCTAAATAAACCAACATCTCAAAGCATTTTTGTGCCTGACAAATCATTTTAAGTCACGCTGGTTATACCACAGAACAGAAATGCAATGATGCAGCAGTCAAATCATCATAAAGAAAAATGTTTCTGACCTGGAGGTAGTGATGAAGCATCTTCTTGCTGTGCAGCAGATACGTGCAGGTCTGACACAGATAACAGAGGTTCACCTGCACAGAGGAGCAACATTATTAGAATGAACTAAAATTAAACTGAAAAAAAAAAAAAAAAAAAAAAAAGAAAACCAACTGAAACAATATTGTTTACAAAACTAACTAAAACAAAACAAAAATATTTAGTGTATTCTTAAATCTTGCCCGTGACAAATCTCCCCATAGTATAAAAAAATAACCAAAAGCAACGCTGAAACTAATAAATATTAAATATTTTCAAACAATAAAACATAAGTGCATAAGCAAAAGCCAACTGAAACTAAACTAATCCTGAAAATAAGAATTAAAAATAAAATAAATATAAAAACTAATGAAAAATACAAAACCACAGAAACTCTGCAAAGGAGACAGAAAGAGAACACTGAACATCTGGATGCTGCAGTGTGACCGCAGCAGAGGAGCTGTGCCGTTACCTCTGCTGATGTGATACCTGTATGTCTCGGAGCAGTTTGGGGAGGTGAAACTGCCACTCTTTACAGAAGCTCGAGAGCTGCAGCAGGAAACCCACGGTGTGATCGGCCTCGTCCAGACACGCCAGACTCTGCACTGTTCGCACTGCGTTTAGACACTGAGCGGGAGGGAGAGAGAGAGCAGGTAAACATGTTCAGTGAGACTACTGTCAACAAGACAACAACACTCACATTACCAGCATAGAATAACACCAGAATACTGTTCTAAATGAAATTTATCTGCAAATATGTAAATCATTTGTTTTGTTTTTTTCCTTGCCTTTTTGTTTTTTAATAACAAATTTCTTATTAATGGTTGTGGCATCAAGGCCACCATCGTTAGTCATTTTTAAAGAAAAATCAAAAATGCAAAGCTGCTCAAATTAGGACTATTTGCTGCTAGATTTTAACAGGAGTGACATTTAACTAAATAGCTTTTGCTTTAGACTGTTGGTCATATCAGACAAAATAAGCTGTTTGAATATTTAACTTATATTAGGGCTGCACGATATGTTAAAAAGAATCATATTGCAAATATTTTGACATTTTGACACAATTGCTATCTTTTTTGCATCAGATATTTCATTATTTCTGAAAAATAAAATTAAAATCATGACAATGTGACATTCGTTAGGAGTCTGTACAAACAAAAACTTATTTTCTTACATCTAGAGAACAAGATTTGTAGGTCAGAGTTTCTCTGCAGCACTACAGTACTTCAGTAAAATCCTGTTTTGTCACACATCTTTCCTTTATCAAAAACTCGCAGCTTCTGTGATTTGTATATTTAACATGAGATTGAGGAACTGACGGGAGCATTTCCTACTAATTTCTGACATTTTGCAGATGAATTCAGTGAGCAAATAATTGTCAGATTAACTGACAATGACAGTAATCTTAGTTGAAGCCCTGAAATAATAAAAGACAGCATTAGACTGTACACAAAGTTGTGAGTGTCTGAGGCTGCAGGTTCATTGCTTTTCATTTTTTGACAGACATGATCTCTTGACCCCCAGTATTTTTGTTAATATAATAAGACGTCTTTCCTGGTGGTATCTACCTGTAGTATACGTTCTTGATGAACTCCGACAAAGTCCAGGGCTTCGTTGATGAAGTTGTAACGTAGAGTCTTGAGCAGACTCTCCATCAAAGACATGCAGAGGCGGTAAACCCCCGGCCAGCAGGCCGAGTCCTGAGACTTTCTGGAGAAACTCTGCTCAGACACACGGATACACTGCTGTTATTATGTCATGTTAACGCAGGGTGAAGTCTGTGTCATTAAGAAAATGATATGTGACATGCAAGGCAGAAAAACGCTCCTGTAGAATTTACTAGAATTTCATTATTATTACCTGTGACGCTCCGTTTGAAGAGCCCTCATAGACACACAGGAGAGGGAGGCAAATCGTCTGGATGACTCCTGCTCCTGCAACAGCTGCTGCCCCCTGCAGGACAAATGAAACACCCTCGACATTTGACATCTCAAAACAAGGAGTTTAAAACTGGTTATGAAACAGACAAAATTAATACTGACTGCTCTACATGACCTACATGAGTTAACAAGGCCATGAGTAAGAACACTGGATATTTCTCTATAGTTATTCTTGATGCCACTGCGGAAGATTCTACTTGACCTCATATGAAATGATTTGAGGCACAGACCGGAAAAGCCTGTTTACATTTTCCCAGGCAAAGTTATTTTAGCCGGTTAAAAAGAAACAGTAGGAGATTTTATGTGTTAGAAACACTACTGCTTTTGTACACAGCGGCCTCCAAAATCAACAAAATATAAAAGTTAATTGTAGCTGCTGGTGATATTTTATATTTTTTATCATGTTATCCAGTATTGTCTGTGTATCCAAAGCCTGATACAGCTCTCTGCCACAGACCTGGACTGTTGTCCTGCTAAAGAAGTCCAGCAAATGTACTATTTATGCCTGTTTGAGTAAAGTTTGCTAAAATCCTAATTTAAAAAAAGAAACGGTATATTTCCAAGGCTTTTAAATATTAAAATACATAATACTTTTGATTGCATGCTGAATCAAAAGCCCAATAAATATTCAAGTTTGAAAACATAAACGAGAGTATTTTAGTGTTTACCTGAGGAGTGCGGGCCAGGGTGAGCAGCAGGTGGAGTGCAGCCTCAGTGAAGTAGAGGTTCTGTTTTGATCGCAGGCTGAGCTCAACAGCACTGAGCACCGAGGGGAGAACTGGAACCTTCCTCATCACTGAGACCCAGTGCTCACCATCCTCATCGGTGCGACACAGCTCCTTCGCTAAGTGCAGTGCTAGCACACACACCTGACGAAGAGGCATACGAAATTAACTTAATGTTGGATTTACACACTTGATGTGTGCACGCTGGCAAAGAGACGTCAAAAGTGCAACAAATGACAGTTTGAGGACAATTAAATTTTTTGATTTTTGTTTTTATGGACCCATTTTGAAGATGTCACTTTAGACTCTGGAAAATTACAATGAGGATTTTTCTCAATATTTTGGAATTTGACAGACTAAACAATTAATCGTGAAAATAATTGGCAGATTGATCAATAATGAAAATAATCCTTAGTTGCAGTCCTCAGGAGTTGGTAGAGACCAAAAACAGCAAAAAGAGTCAATATTGGACTTAAATTGGACTTGGGATATAGGTCGGATGAGTAAATAAGCAATTATTTGCTAACAGGTCAAAATGCCAAATCAACTTCAATCAAGGTCATTATGTTCACAACTTGTTTCCACTGCACCCAAGTGGTCAAAAAAATCAGTTACTGTCGGTATAAACTACACATATTGATAAAAATAATATTAACCAAAGCTCCTCACAATTAAATAATCTAACACATTTGACATCTAGAAAGATTGAAGCTAAACGCTGAGAATTGAGAATATTGGTGTAAATATGAAACTGATTCTTTGACTCCTGTGGAAGGGGTGAAGTGAGCCAATATAGGCTTTTTCAAAATGCAAAAAAACAGGGCTGCAATTAACACTTATAGTCGCCTATAAATGTCCAGAAAAGTGTGAAAAATGCTCATCATTTTTCCAGAACTCAAAGTGACGTCTTCAAATTGTTTCTTTTGTCATAAATTATTTAAAAAACAGGCAAATTCTCACATTCAAGAAGCTGGAACCAGCAGATGTTTCACATTTTTGCTCAAGAAGTTACTTAATAATTAATCAATTATCAAAATAGTTGGCAACTCATTTTCTTTCAGTCAGCTAATAGTAGAAGCTCTCGCGAAAAAACACTTTTAATCTGTTCTGTCCATCATTCCTGCCTCGACTCACCCCGTCTCTTTGGTCCTTCTGTGGTCCGCGGGGAGAGTCCGTCTCCATGCTGTCCTCGCCCTCTACCGTGTCTCCCATCTGACTCATGTGACGAGTGTTGTCAATGAGCGCCAAGGCCTCGTCTTTCACCGTGTCACACACAGACAGCAACAGCTGGGGCAGCTGGGAAATATCTCCACCTAATTGACATTAAATCAACAATAAGACGGGTGCAACATTCGATTCAAACTCAGACAACAGAAGAGAGACACACACGTCTCTTACCGTTGAGTCCCTGAATCTGCAGCACAGAGATGAGTGCAGACAAGATTTTAGCTTTGGTCTTCTCCATCATCTGCTGGTCAGCCTGCAGGACGCTCTCCAGGATCAGGGAGAGGGGGGACAGGATGTCAGGAGCTGTCGCGACCACGCTGGACACAAGAGGAGAGCAGAGACAGAGTTTAATAGAGATAAAGGAGTTAGGATGTTTGAGTTTGCATGGTTGAGTGCAACGCTAAGGACACTTAGAAGATCTCTCTGTCAAATGCATGAATACACACCTTTTCCACTGTTTCAGGAGGATGAGCAGCAGAGTGGCCATCATGGACCCAAGACGAAGACAAGGTACGGACATGGGAGAAGTCAGCTGAAAGAAACCAGTCAGTAAGTAAACCAGCAACAGAAGGAAGAGAAGAGAAATGAGAAGACATATATAATGTGTACATATGTTATTCCATGATGACTTACAGTAGCTTTGGTTCCGTCCAGGACGTCCATGAAAAGCTTCAGTTTGGTCGAGTCCTCTGTCAGCTGCATCACATCGGACTGAAAACATAAAACATAACAATCACCACTGCGTCACATTTTCATGTGGTCCATCTGTAGATGAAGTTTTGTGCAAGACACTAATGAATTTCTCAGGTGCAGGACACACAAACAAATCTGTAAAAATCTTTACAAAACCCAAAGTGCAAAAGAAAGAAGTTGTGGTTTTAGAGGCTTATTTCTTAGTCAGAAGCAGTGATTTTCTTCTCTTTACTCTGCAAGGCAATCAGAGGAGACTCCAAAAGCTGTATTTACACTTTGGTTTTGTGAGGATTAAACAAACAAGATTTAACATATCATTTAGGGAGCTTTAGAGATGCTGTTAGGCAGATTTTGTTACTTTTGGACAGAGCCAGACTGGCTGTTTTCCTCTTGTTTTAGTGTTTATGCTGTCAAACAAACCGGCTGCAGGCTGCACGTCAACCATACAGACACAAGAGTGGTGCTGATCTTCTCATCAAACTCTTGGCAAGAAAACAAGCATATTTACAAAAATGTTGAAATGTTACTTTAAGGGCAGGCTTAAGGGGCCAGTGTGCTCCTTCAGAACCAGTTATTATAGTTTTGGTTTTTATTTTTATTGTGTTTTCAATTTAGTTTAGTTTCAGTTTGCGTCCTGAGTGGGTTTGAGTTTTTACTGTTCAAAAATGTTTCCTTTCAGTTTAGTTTTAATTAGATTCAGTGTTACTTTTATGATGTGGAGGTATCTGATAGGGGCAAGATTTAGTTTTTGCTTTATTTTAGTTAATTAGAATATTTTTTCACACCTAGTTCTAGTTTTATTTGTCAGGTGGTCAAAAAGCTTTGTGAAACCTCCTCCCCCGTTTCTGTAACTTTCTGAAACTGACGATCCAGTTCACATCCACTTCCCCTGGTGATCAGAGATAAGAAACTGGCCAGGGAACTTTCCTCTCAGGCCCTCTTTTGATCTTGACAAAACTGTTTTTGTGTGAACAAAAAACACAGATAGTGTTTCTATGCCCTTACATCAACATCTAAAACACTAGGATTGTGTTTGCTGTAACATACATGGCTTGTGGAAAGAATCAGGAGCATCCTCCAGGCTGAAATCAACATCTGTGTCTCAGGAAAGTAACAGATGCCCTCCTCCTCCATCTCTGCCACGTGACACACTAATGACTTGACATACTGGGACCAGTACTCATATCGTCGTGCGTTGGCAAACTTCTGAAGCCCGTCCTTCAGAGACTGCTCCAAGGAACCGCTGCAACAACACAGACACAATTAACATGGTTCACCTGAGAATTGAGCTGTTGTCTGTAAATGAAAGTGATAAACATGGAACTCTTTTATTCTATCAGGGATTCTGAAATTACCTGACAACATAGTAGATCTCCAGGCCGATGATTTTCATGACAAAAGCACATGTCTCCAGAACACAAGGCTGAGGGGAAAATACAATGCTTGTGTTGACACATCTGACATCTGATTACTCACGTTATCATTACAGCAGTTTAAAAAAAAAAGAGCTAAATACCTCTGTGGTATCTGAAGCTGGAGTGAGGGTTCCGAAGAGAGGCGTTGTCAAATTTTCCCAAAACCTTTCTCTGTGTAAAAAAGCAGCGACAGATTCATCATAATCAGTCTTTCAAACATTTGCACATATCGTTCCAGGTCAAAGTGAGACATACTGTGCTTACTTTTTACGTAAGACAGAGATGGCACTGTCTCTGCGATCCTGCCAGAGGGCGAGGAGGAAGGCCAGGGCTGCTCGGTGGAGCAGCGGGGGACACCAATACTTCCCCTGCTGTTTGGAGTCAATCAGGTCCAACACCACGTGAAGACAGCTCCACTCACCAAGCAGAAACTCCTAAAAGTTTAACAAAAAAAAACAGCACAGAGATATATTGAACTCAGGAGCAGCAATACTATAAGAAAAAACAAGTCGACAGAGACCAAAGTTAGGTTCAGTAGGTTTCAAATAGTTACATTTAAGCCTTTTTAAGACCATTAAGAATGCAATTTAAGACCTATTTCACATCCATACATCCATGCACCGCACTTTTCAGTGGTTTTCAAGTTGCATTTTCAGGCTTTTCCAGCACCTTTCTGCTGTGGTAAAATGACATATTTATACAAATGAGCTCTAATTGATTATTTCACTTCTTTCATCACATTAAATCAGATGTTATTTGACTATAAACAACCCAAAATTATGTTTTGTGATAGCAGAAGGCCAACAAATTAAAGGAAATCACAATTAAGTTTCATGTTTCAAAACGAGTGACCTGTCTGTAAGTTGAGTAGCATCTTATACAACCTGGCTGAGCCAATATTCAACTTATCTTATTTCTTTATCTAAAATGCTAACTATTCAGTCAGACAGCGATTTATTATGAAAGTAATGCAATTACAGTTTCATGCAATTTCAAGCACTTTATCTAAAATTCAAGTACTTGAAAACACCACATTGAAATAATGTTTTCAAGGATTTCCAGCACCCAGAGGAACCCTGCGTATCATGTTTACTGACATATTACTGCAGCACCTAAAACACTAAATCAGAGAAAAATTTCTATTTTTTTAATACACCTTTGCCCTACAGTTCATACCTTTGACCCCTCGTTTCCATCCTTGACTTCCAGATTGAGGAAAAGCTCGATGAGGCCGGGCTGGGTTTCCACAGCAACGGTGAGGAACTCGAGGATCATGACCTTGATCCTCATGTCTTCTGTTTTGCTCTGCAGCCGAGTGAGGAATGCATCCCGGATGGCTGCTGCATCGCTACCAAGGCAAGCGTAGACTGACATGGGAGCCACCTGCAGATGAAATATCAGTTAAACATCAACATCTGCTGCTGCACAAAACAACAGTACATCAAGTCCAACATATGCTGTACGTATATATTCTAAGTCCTTACCGTGGCGAGCCTTTTCAGCAGCTGGATCGCCAGGCGAGGCAGCGCTGGGTCGTGTTTGTGGTAAATATACTTGGCCAAGACAACTATGAGATTGTTGCCATGGCCGCCATGTTGCGTCAGGGCCTGCTCCAGAGGGGACACGACGTCCGACGGCGGCTTCAGGCGGATGACGTTGTTGGTGACAGAGAAGGCCAGTTTGACTGTCTGGATCAGGATCTGACCGGGACCCTCAGAGCCACAGCTGGAGAGCGTCAGAGAGATGGGGAGAACACACAACAACTATATCAGGGTTTGTACAGCTTTTTAAGAGTAAAATTCAAGCACAATTTACTTTACATGAGTTATTATGTAGATGAAACATCAGATTTAGGTGGAAATCAAACATTTATCAAGGACTATATTCAAATTTAAGCATATCCTAACCTTGAAAACATAACAGTTAAAATTAAGCATTTTCCAAACTGTCAAGACAAACACCAGAAATATGGAAGGTTTTGGATTCATTAAATGGAAACATAACAAAGAAAAGTAGGTATAAATGTCTTATAATATATGTTATGTTTACCTGCTGGGCTGTGCAGCCAGGACCACGTCTATGGTGTCCACTCCTACTCCCATGATATTGACGACTGCCTGTCCAGCCTCAGTGTTTGCCAGGCTGTAGATACACAGAGACTGCAGGGTGGGGGTGCTGCATCAAGGAAGAAGAGAGAAAATCAACAACAGTAACAACAAAGAAATTAAGAGCAAATATCTGCAGGGTTAATAGAGGCTTTTAAGAAAACATTTTCATGCACTTCAGGCCCAAAAGTTCCCAGACTCTTGAGGCCTTTACCATCACATCTACATTTTTATTATATATGCAACTGTGAAAATATAGTCTACAGATTTCTTTACATCCGCAGGAATCCATGTTTAGTGTCACTTTGTTTATTTCACCAGCTGTTTCTATTAACTGTATGTTTTCATCATGATTATCTAATGCTAAATTCCAGAGCATTTATCCTGCTATGAATGACAAATAAGATGCTGGGATCATTTCATTTCAACTATTTAAAGTCTATTAAAATTTTTTTACATGAGTGATTGTGTAGATGAAACACCAGATTATGGTGAAAAATAAGCATTTTTCAACTCGAATTCAAGCATAATGCTAACTTTGAAAACATAGTGGTTAAAATTAAGTATTTTCCAAACTTTCAAAACAGTCATCTTCATTACAAATTAATTGTTTGGTCAATAAGAAGTTGACAAATGCAAATATCTATTGTTTTGTCCAACCAACAGTCCAAAAGCCATGTATTCAGTTTACTATCATAAGCTGAATCCAGAAAATAATTGTCATTTTTGTTTGGAAAGAAGACTTTTATTACAATTACTCAGCATCAATTAAAAAAAAAAAAACAGAAACGTAAACAAAAAAAAAACTGTCTTTCTTTAAAATAGCAAATTAAACAATTCTTAACTTCTAACTGAATCCTTTTCAGCAGGAATGGTAATGATTATTATTATCTGTGGGACTTGAATGAAAAAGTCCCGGACGCTTACCTGCCCTGATCTTCTCCCTCTGGGCTCAGATTCAGGATGGCATGGATCAGCTCCAAAATAAGACAACCTGAAAAGACATAGAAACGTAGTTATTCAGTTTTCACTTCCATTTTACAGGCTGTAAGACAGAAACTTGCCATCACTGTCATGACAGACATGTGCCCTTACCTATCCTCTCTCTGACTCCGTAGGTGTTATAACGCCACTTATGATAGGTTGGCAGCATCTCCTTTAACACCAGCAGCACACACGGGATCAGGCCTTTGTTCTGAGTGCTGCCAAGCTGACCCTGAAATTAATCATCAGAGAGAGAAGAGCGATAAGATGCACATTAGAGCAGCAGGGCACCACATTTTAAGATAAGATATTGCATTATTAGGCCCACAACAAGGAAATCTGCAGTGACAGCAGCAAAGTGGACAACAAAATAAAAAGAACATAAATAAAAAACAATAAATAATGAATATTTAAACAAGCATTATAAACAGAGGAAAATATAAAAATAATAATATATACAAGAGGAAATATAAAGAACAGGAGCAGTATAAACAAGAATATTAAAAATGGGAATATAAGCAAGAGGAAATCTAAAATATAAATATAAAGGAACAATATCTATATTAATTTATACATTAAGTTTACATAAAATGGCATCGTTCAGCAATCACTGGCCAGAAAACAGTTGTGAATGTCTCATTTGGTAAGAAAGAACTATTTACCTTCACGAGGGTTGTAATGAGACGAAGGAAGGCGATGGTCACAGCATACTCCCCCCTTGGCTGCTCAATCTGGACCAGCAGGTTGCCATAGTTACCTGCCTTCATCCCTTCAGCGCTACAAAAACAAAACAAACAAACAAGCATTAAAAAAAGAAAAAAAAATATATAATATGTTTCTGCCCCCCTTAAATAAAAGATACTTCCCAGGCAAATTAAACATAAGGCAACACACACTTTGGGCTTTTTACTTTACCTCACACACTGAGCCATGTTGGTCAAAGGGTTGGAGGCAAAAGGAAGGAAACCTGTGTGGTGCAGACTGGACCACACCTGAAGATTAAAAAAAAAAAAGATATATGAGCTGTGTGAGGAGGATTCAAGAACAGTGACTTTAAATACTTAGTTTTACTTCCTGTTCTCACTGGAAGCATTCAGTATACTCACCTTCCCAGGCATCCTTGCAGCCAGTACGGAGAGACAGTTCACGCAGGAAGCAATCACCTCCACTGGAGGGTTGATGACTGATGTTAACCTAACAGAAGATAAAAAATTCAGTCTTGGTATCTATCAAACAGGACGCAAATTGAGGAGTGTCTCTGTAAAGTTAGTTTACCTCTGCAGCAGCATGTAGATGCGTGAAGTGAGAGGCAACAGACAATCTGACACAGTCCAGTCTGTGCTTATGATCTTATGGACCAGATCCAGGATGGGCTTCACACGAGCACAGTGAGCTAAGACATCTACAGCAGCACAACGAAAGGCAGAGAAACACAGACAAGTCAATTATGATGAAATTAGTGAATCAGCTGACCCACTACCACAGCACAATGCAGTCTGTGGTCAGGTGAAGGCAGTTGTGCATTTGCCAAATTACACCTGTGGTAAAAAGTCAGAGAGTACGGAGCCACGTTGTTGGTTTCTTGGTTGACAGCCTTATTATCCAATAAAGGAGAGAATATAATAATGACCAGCTGTGTACCTGCAGTTGAAACCACATGGAGCAGCATCTCCACCTCACAGGTGAACAGAGTCCAGGAGCTGTAGGAGTAGTCCCAGCGAACCACGTAGCCCTGCTCGCCTCCAATCATCACCTGGCCCAGCACTCCCTGCGGCATCCACAGGTTAGTCTGCCCTGTGCCTGATGGTTGAGACAAAATGTTTCAGCAGAGATATGTCAAGAAAAATCCTAAATCTTCTGTTATTATGCAAAAATACACCAGAACCCTGGTGTATTCTTCCCAGTAAATTTTGTGTCTGTATTAAACTTTTAGAGCAACAACCAAAGAAACTAACCAAGAGGGTAGAGGAGTTTTGGTGTTTGTCTCCTCCACAGTGTCTCATCATCTTTGGAGATGATATCATTGGGTTTTTCTTTGTAAACTTGTGTGTAGAAGGACATCTTGTCCAAAAAGTTGTACACCTGTCACATAAAAAAAACATTGTTAAACCATTTACATAAGACAGAGTTAAATATGTATAGTCTGTGCATGCGTGAAACCTACCTTTTTAACGGTTGACTTGTTTGACAGAAGTGCAGTTAGAAGCTGTAACAATGGTCCAATCTTATGGGGGAACATCCCGACTGCACTGTCCAGGATCATTCCCAATCCCATGTTCGGCTTCTGGATTAAGAATTTAACAGGACAGATTATCACCAGTTGACGTTTTTTTGTTTTTATCCAAATTTATCTCTGAAGAACCTCCTTGTCTTTATTTTTTTCTCACCATTTCCCAAAAGACTTCAGCCAGACTGGGAGCAGAGAGGACCTCACAGGCAGCATCGATCAGGTGGGAGCCCTGCGTCACCACACCGTCGCTCTGTCACATGATAAAGCAAGTTTCCATACTCAGAGGTCGCAATAAGCACATATTTTCTATCACTGACTGACATTTTTTAACATTGATGGAAAAATCTGAAGACCATCTCTCATTTTGAGATGTTAAAACACAGATATCAGACTTAATTTATTCTAAAAATCCACTGAGAATGGGAGAAGATCAAATCAACTATTTACATATTTATAAGCTATAGGAGCATCCAAATCCAGAGATCTGGTGGGAGCTGTTTGCTCCACACACCACACCTGACTGCCTGCAGCACAGCGCAAGAGGAGGGGGAATGACCCCGATGGTGCTGGCAGAAGACCTGTGGTTTACATTACTTTGAGCGGCATGCATGGGAATGTCTTTCAATACATTTCTTGCCTTTTCCCTGATAGTCTGGATAAGTCACTAAGTATATAGTGTATAAGTCACTTTTTACAGGTGCTGAGGAGGTCTGAAAAGTCACCAAATCTAGCAAGAAAGTCACTGAAGTGGCAACACTGAGCCCAATGATTATGATGTGGTTGGTAAACAAGGTCCAAAAAGAGGGAGTGACACAGTGGAGGATGAGAGACAAGCATGTGGCTAAAACGACATTAATCAAACAGCTGCAGCACTTTATGTTGTCAGTAGACCTCCACTGTTAATATGACTGTACAGTCACAGTCTCTGTTCATCTTTTATCTCCACACCCTTATCAATGCATAATCTGTAAGTCTGTTCTGTATATTAAATGTGATTATGATCAAATTGTTTTTGAAAATTAAATGCGATTAAATAGGCAACGTCTCACTGGGCCTCATTCACCAATAACTTCAAAAGTTTTTTTTAAAAGTTGTTCTTACGAAAGTCCTAAGAAAAGTAAGATTCATGAAGGTGTTCTTAAACCACAAAACTGTTCGTATCTGTGTTTCTTAAATTCTGTTCTTACCTTAGAACAAAGCCCACATAAAAAAAAACATTGGTGAATCTTCAAAAAAACTGCATAAGTGGGTTTTAAGAGGAAATTTCTTCTTAAGAAGTTGGTGAATGAGGCCCTTTATAATTAAAAATGAAACCTAAATTTACAGGTAATAGATTCTGTATTTTTATGACCCTGTTCATCAAAATGACAGATGATGATGAGAAAGCGTGGGTGTGTTACCTGTAGGCTTTCCTCTTCAAAAGAAGTGATCACAAACGAAAGGAGGCCGTAGATACACATCTTTGCTGTGCTTGCTGTGCACTGGAGAGGAAAAAAAAGTGTCAAAACATGGCAAAATTTAATGTAGTATAACAATACAAACTCATATCTGAGAATAGACATTGGTACCTACTGGTATGTGTATGTTTGTGTTGCTGTGTCATACTTTATCAGAAAAAAAAGTGAAATTTTAAACGTTTTTAAAGGTTTGTCAGTGAAACATGTTATTTTCAGTGGCCACTTTTTGCAAAGCTGTTGACTTTCAGAACACAATATACATTTTCTCTGTGAATTGTTTTCATTTCGGTGTCTGGCAGCCCTGCAGATACAAACCACAGCTTGAGGAGCATGATTACAAACCCTGAAGTCTGATTTAGCTCAGATTCTTACCATAAAACCAGAGTACAGCATGTCTCCCTACTGCCAGGTGGTTTTCATTCCAGCTATCTCATTAAAGACTGATTTAGGTCTGAGGCCCCCTGTGATTACATTTAACTACCCGGAAGAGAAAACCAGAAGCACTGAACTCAGAGGATGAGATCCAAGGCTCTATGGCCTCTGATTAAAGTGTGGACTTCCTTAATTTGATATATTTCTACTTACACTAGACGTGTAGAGGAAAAGGATAGAAATTATGCTCCAACAAGACAGCAACAATTAAGGAGCGACTGTTTTCCTCTAACCAAAGTTTATGAATATTTTCTTTGTGCAAGCGTGCATCTGTGTTGTCTTACATTATTCCCTGAGACTCCGAGGCCTTTTAGCATGGTTGAGATGTACTTGAAGACGCCCAGCTGCAGGGCGGTGTTGCCTATCCTCCTGATCACGGGGCTGGACTCGTCTGGTCGCAGAGTGTGTCTCAGCAGGACCCAGGCCAGCAGCACCGGCCCGTGATGAGGGATGTCACCGAACGTCAGCAGCAGCTGATCCATCTCCTGGAAGAAACAGAGGAAATATGGAGATTCAGATGTCTATATGGTTTATTAAAGGTGCCTTTATGGGAAGTATTTAATAATGTTTAATAATTTTCTGGATTTTGTCATACCCATTCTTGCCATGTTACAATCTGAACTTTAATTCCCCACTGTTTTATGTTATTTGATTCTTCTGTTGCTAAACAAAGCTTATTTTTATTATATAATTCAGTTCTCTCAGTCAATTTTGTGCAATACGGATGAATGAATGTTTTTCTCTTGAAATATAGAACTAATGTTTTTCCATAAAGGCTGTAAAATGTCATCAACAACAATGTCGTCATAACTTTACCCAACTTTGTGTCTAATTTAGTTTAGTTTTTTCACCTACACATACTGTACAGTGCCTGGTTGAGTATTACTGCTCTACAGTCACAGTGGGGCGTTGTTATGTGTGCTGCATTTAGAAGACTGTGGTCAAACCTTGATGACATCAGGAGCACTGGAGAACTGATGCTGCTCTGTACAGTCTTCCAGCGCACACTTGTGCAGGAAGTCGATGTCCATTCCTTCAACCAGGATGAGAGAACTCAAATATCTGCAGGACAGAGAGCACACAAGACTTCAAAGACTGCACAAGGCATGAAATACTAAGCAACAAACTAGATTAATGCAGATATATTTTTAGCCAATAAATAAATAGAAATTGCAGAACTGAAATACATGTTTGAGATTATTTAGAAACTGCGACACAGTTGCATAGTTGTCACTGTCCAGTTGTGATTCATATCTTAGTCTCTAGTCAAAATTCTTTAACAACAAATGTAAGGGGTGTTTACAGAAAACATTGACTTATTTTTTGTTCATGAAAAAGAAAATTGATTGTTTATTCACTCCGCAAAGGAGGTTACATTTTTGGTTTGGTTTGGTTTGGTTGTTTGTTTTGCTCAGTAGGATTACAGAAAAACTTACTGGCCTTATTTTTATGAAACTCTTATGAAACTTTTGAAAATTGGAGCAGATTTTGACGTACTTTTGTAAGCATTGCAAGACAGGTCAATTGTAACGCCATCGTCTGTGGCAAAATTAACAGAATTTTTCATGCATTTGTGAAACCATTGTAGCTAAAGTGAATCCTGTGCTGTGACTAAACATACAAGACATAACAGCCACTTCAAACGTCTATATCACCCTTACTGTTTTTTCCAAGTCGATATAAACCCAAATATGCCAATTCAAAGGCTATAAAGGGCTAACATAATTTGCATGTCATAGAAGACCCTGGGTCTCCAGACGCCTTTACAGTTTTCAATGCTGGACTTTTTGAACTCTCAAATATCAACATCAGCATAAAAAGAAAAAAATGTTCTGTTGGATCAAGTGAATCAACAGAGGAAAGCCCTGTGCACAGCCATGAGCTCATTCATCTTCCAGGATTTTGAGTCAAAGAAACTAATATTACAGCACACAACAGAATTTCTCTAGATTGTCTTTATTTCTTAATTCAGTCATGTGTAATTACAAATCTGTGAATGAACAGTGTGTTTCTTGTTGTGGCTCAGGGAGAAAACCTGGAAAAAGCCAAAATGTGATGACACATCGTCTGCTCACAGATTTGTAACTATATACAACTGAACTAAATAATGAACACTGTAGATATTGCACTGGTATGTCAATTCTTATGGTCTATATGGGGTCAAATGTGTCTGATCACACTTGCATTTGGTTAGCACTCACCAACAGTACTTTCTTTGTTTTTAATCAAAGACAGACATCCTATTTACACTTTGTGGATGACAGCTCACTTTAAACACACTGCATGAACGACACACACACACAAACACTATGATGTGCTCTTACCCGATGCGGTCAACCAGCGCGTCCATGCTCTTGTCTACTAAGTGTCTGTTGGTCTGTCGCAAACCAAAGCCTTGTTCTTTGAACATTTTGGTGAAGCTCAGCAGGTCAGACGGGCTCATCTCAAAGTAGGCGTAATACAGGAAAATGATCTCCAGCAGCAGAGACTGTTCTCTCAGACACTGAAGGAACCATAGTGACACCTGCCTCTCGGTCTTAAAAAACAAACAAACAAAAACATGATTATTTTACGTAATATGTGATGTTTGCATTAGAGCTGGGTTATAATATACAGTATTACAGTGTTCCAAATGTGAACCCAACATATGAACCAAATTATCACCATGAGGTTTCCGTGTGTTTCCCAAGTTGGCGCTTCTGCTTTGAAGAGCTTCTCAAACTGCGACTGGTAGTTGCTCACCAGGTCCTTCTCAAGTTTATTGACGCAATTAGAGTACTCATTCTGTACAAAAACCAACACACCCAGAGTTATCTTAGAGAGGGAACTACTTATTTTCAGTGAGAAATGAAGCTGAGTTCTTTAAATTTACTGATGTGACCTAAATCCAGCTGCTTCTCACCCTGTAGGGATGTCGCTCATCCTGAAAGTATGTCAGCAAGAGCAGGACACATCTGAGTAGACACGTGCGCTCGTCGTAGTAATAGTCAGCTATCTGTGAATACACACACAGTCAAATTTATTGGATTAAATATGGAAATGTCATGCTCAATCAAGCATAACTATAGTATACAGCAAGTGTAAATGGCCGCAGAGTTCTATATTTACCTTTAGCAGCAGTGCTTGGCTTTGTCGCTCATCCTTAAGAACAACCTGTATGAAAGACTCCATTAGACACTATTTGATATCTTTCTTTCATAATAACATCTTCATTTAGTTTTTTGTTCCCTCATGAAATATCAGTGACCTTAATCCAAGTAATTCCAGTGCCAAATCCCACAAACAAAATACAGCATCACTAAAAAATGAAAAACTCAGTGAAACAATATTATAATTTTTCTGTAAAAACTGCATACGACAACCTTTTGTATGCTGCACAAGGGCAGCAAGATTTTAGACACAAATATGAAGTACTTATAAACATTCTCAAGTTCATTTGAGACCATTGTTCTAAAAAAAAAAAAAAAAAAAAGCCTAAGGTGGAACAGACACCTTTAATGAATCTCGGGTTCCTCTGTAGTCCTCCTGTAGGTAGCACTGTAACAGCTGCACACTCTGCTGCTCATCAAGACCCTATAACATGATACTTTAATCATTATCAAATTATTATGACATGCACCACCAAAGTAAGAAGGTGATTCACATCTTTTACATGAAACACACATTTATGACTCTTACCAATAGCTTACTGATCCTCAGACCGAAATCCTTCAACGGCTGTGCAACATCTTTGTTTTCCTTCACTTTCCCAGCAGAGGTTGGAGCTGGAACAAAAGATGCTGACAATTACTCTTTCCGTTGTGATGAATAATAGTGTATTTGATGTCAGGATCACGCTGTGACTTACCTGGGTGACTTGTAGTAAGTGAGTCCTTGATGTAGTCTGTCCCAGTGTCTGTCGAGCTCTGCCTCGATCTGAGCCTGTGCCCATCAAACATTTCATCATAAGGGAAAAATCACTTGAGTCATTGGGACTAGTGTCATTTTCTGTACTGTCTAAATAGCAACATTCACGAGCATTATAACTTAACTGCCACATATTAATATATTTTGTGACTACAACACATCCAAACTCCCTCAAAAAAGATTATTCCACTAATTACACATGGTAGAATAAAAGCACAAATGGGATCATTTAATCCCCAAAAGTCAATTCTATCTTTAAGCTCTGTTGTGGTAGCTGCACACTCTTGCATATGAACGGTATATAAAAACACGTGGCAAGAAAACATACCGGCTCTCGCAACGCAGATCTTCCCAGCAGTATGGTCCATAATTCTCGACAGCTCCTAAGAGAATAATGGTATATTTTAGCAAAGCGATAACTGTCAATGATGAACATTACATAGAACACAAGACATTGTGAGATGATATACGATTTGTTAACTATAATTTTTCTATGCCATTTATACTGTGGAGCCTTTCTTTAATAATTCTGGTAAATTATTTGTACAGTATCACTCCTTCAATAGTAACAATATTATTGTGCATACTGTCTTTTATTGTTAATTTTTTTTCATGTTGTTGTCAATTTTCTATTTATGCATATTGACTTGCAGTAAATGCTTTCTTTTTTTTATTTATATTTTCCACATATTATATTATGTTTTGTGAATTTCCAGGTGTGGGATCATTAAAGTTTATCTTATCTTATCTTAATTCGTGCTCCATATACCAAAGCAGATACCATGTATGTGAAAACAGGGCTGCACAATTAATCAAAATATTTATCAAAATCTTAATATGGCCAAGTAGACCAACAAAGAAGTTGCAATTTTGCAACAATTTTTGAGTAAGGAAAAACATGTGACAAAACAGTGGACAGTTAAGTACTGTAGTGCTGAAGAGATGCTCTAGCTTCAACTATTTTATTAATCAAGTAATCATTCCAATCATTTTTCAAGCAAAAATGCTAAACATTTTGGTGGATCCAGCTTCTTAAATGTAGCATTTGCTGCTTATCTTTGTCATTACTGTTAGTACATAAAGAGTTTTGGTTTTTGGACTGTTGGTTGGACAAAAGAAGCAATGTGAAGATGTCACTTTGGGCTCTGGGAAATTGAGATGAGCATTTTGCACACTTTTTTTGACATTTTATACACTAAACAATCAATCGTGAAAATAACTGGCTGATTAATCAATAATGAACATAATTGTTAGCTGCATGCCTAATCGGAATATCTGTTAAAATAATTGTTGTTACTGTATTGTGCAGCCATATGTGAAAACTTACTTTGCAATGAACCCCAATTCTGATCTGTCAGATATTTAAATTGCAAATTACATCGTGACATGCATGATAAAGTTAATTCAGTACGCCCCACCCCTGAATCAGCTCCATGTACCAGCTGTGAAACGCTGTGAACGAGTCACTACATCTTCAAACTATAGAAACACACACAGATACACTGAAACCTTCAGTGAGGCTTCACGTGTCCTCTGTGTTGCTGTGCATTTTACAACTCATACATTGTGACGTTCACGGTCACCCTCCTCTGCTGTTAACTGTTACACCTCCATTAATTTTCCCCGAATATGAAAGCTGTCAGCTCGTATTAACCGACTGTAAAAATCTAGTTAACAGGTCAGATGCTGAAGTAGTTTCCGAGGATTCTCGCGGACCCATTTTCAAATTGTGTATGTGCAAAGGGAAAAACTTTCCATTCAAATAATTTGACCTAACGTACTAAATAGTACTCATTGTCCTCTCTGTACCTCAGCGCGAGCGTTAGCCTGTTTTCCTTTGTCCCAACTAACGTTAACCGCTGTCGGTTAGCGGAGGTGACCAACCGTGGAGACGTTTTAACCGGAAGCATAAAGCGCAGTTTCTTCGTTTAGGATAAATACGCTGTTTTACTGTAGCTGACACGCTGTTGTTGACATGCGGCTGACACGCCGCGCTACTGAAAAGCCATTCAAATGTTCAACTGCTAGCACTTGCTAAGCTAAGTTAGCGCGGTGCTAACTGCTGAAAAGACACACAGTCAAATATAAACGTTACTGCTGACAGGATTTTTAAAAAAAACAGCCACGTTGCGTTCAAATCCTTTACTATCTGATAACTACTTATAAACTATCAAAACATCGTAGACGTTAACTAAAGTTTGTTGCTAACTGCTTACCTGATACTCATCTCCGATTCCGCCATCTTCGTTCGTGCGATGTGATTGGTTGTTGTCATTAGCGTCGTAGGTACTTTCTTCTTCGTCATCTAGTTTTTGTTCTTGTTTAGAAGGGAACCCCAGACCCGCGGAAAGATATCGCGAGAGTGATCATTTATACCCAAACTACGGCCTTTACTTAACCCCAGTAAAGGTGGTTTCTGGCCTCAACATACTCAGATTTTAATCGCAGCGTCGTCATATTATAAAACGCAATTCGTTATTGTAACATGTGTGCAACAACTCATACAAATCTCGCGAGAGTTCCGCAAATCAAGGGTTCTCTTCTAGACATGACTTTTTTTCCCCCATGTGACCA
Organism: Lutjanus argentimaculatus; assembly: GCA_034769285.1. NCBI lineage: Eukaryota > Metazoa > Chordata > Actinopteri > Lutjaniformes > Lutjanidae > Lutjanus > Lutjanus argentimaculatus. The sequence continues at coordinate 31,954,222 of JAWZSL010000005.1, read as the reverse complement.
CTGCCATCTTCTGGAATGAAATAATCATCACTACCGATGTACAGACCCCTCCACTTAATTGCCCCAGAAAACCACATTCTAAGCGAAAATTAAAGCATCTACTTGTAAATTTAAACGCAAGCGTAATTCTCAATGTGCGCGATGGAGTTATAGGTGTGACAAAAAAAAAAAAAAAAAAAGAAATCTTTAAACGAATAAGAAAATACATGTGGAAATATGAAGAGTTATAAAAGAAATAAATAAAATAGTACATAAGTGAATAAAAATGTGTAAATGTAAAGTAAACTAAATAAGATAATAAAGGAATGTGAAAATATAGAGACAAATATCAAAAACCTTCACATTTATTTGTTCTTCTTTGTGTTTATTCTATTTTAATTATTCTTTAATAATTTTCCTTTATATATCCCTTTTGTATTTACTTATGTTTATTCCTCTCAATATTTCTACATTTTTTGTTTACCGTTTTAATCTTTTATTTTTTACATTTTCACGTTTATTTTCTTATCCTTTTTACAGATATTTTTATGCCACTCGTTTGACTCCATAACGCGCGTTCTTAACAAAACAATACCATGACAATTAATTTAATATTTAAATATATGAATAAAAAAACAAAGAAAACCACGCCTTACGTTTGTGTCACGTGACCCGGCTGTCAAATATGGCCCCCTCCTACTGGGTGTGAGACAAGGGACAGCTGACAAAGGGAGGAAATCTGTCAAAAACGACGGGCACCGATTCATATCACGGTACATCTTCGTCCGATAACACTGCACTGATGTGGTACGTACGCTTGTCTTTGTCAACCTGGATTTTATTTCCATTCCGCCGGCAGTTTTGTGCTCTGTGGTCGCTATGCTAACTCGGTAGAGTCAGCTGTTTTTCCACCGTTAGCTTGATGCTGTCCGAGGCTGCAGCATCCTTGGCTTGGCAAGAGGGACACGATTCTCACTTCAGGGACGGTTAGCTGCTGGCCCCGCTCGGCGGCATTTGCACGGGTGTAACAAACGACTGGAGAATTTGTCAGATGATGTGCCATGTGTTAACACAAACTCCACAGCTGATTGAGCCCATATTAGAAAGTCAGTCTTAACCTCCAACCCCCCCCCCCACAGGAACAAAAGGTTGCAGCTGATGTAGAAACAGCATGTATTTCTCCTGGGGGGTCTCATTCGTGTGTGTGGATTTCACACTGACTGGATGAATGTTCAGTGTGTCCATAGTTTCATGACAGAAAGCAGATAAAAACATGAGCAAGGTTCACTGTACGTAAGATGACTCATGGACTCAGTGCACCCAGTCTCACAACTACTGGGTTCAGTGATACCTATAATTTAGAGCTGCGACTATTCAACGACTGGTTATAACTATTAAATTAGTCGCCAACTATTTTGATTATCGATTTGAGTCATTAAAAAAAAAAAAGAATGTGAATATTTTCTGGTTTCTTTACTCCTCTACGGTAGTAAATTGAATATTGTTTGGTTGTGGACAAAAGAAGACAGTTGAGAACATTGTCTTGGGCTTTTGGAAACAATGATCAACATATTTTATTTTTTTTCTTCAACATTTTATGGACCAAACAACCACTTAATCATTAGAGACAATAATCAGCTAAGTGTTAGTTGCACCTGTTTTGATTATTTTCATAGTCAGTTGAAAAATCGATAGTTGTTTGGATGTTAGAAAATGGGGGAAAATGCCAATCATTTGCCTGGGTCCGGACCTTTGTCTTTTTTTTTTTTTTTTTGTCCACAACAACCTAAAGATATTCAGTTTACTGAATAGGAAAGAAACCAGATAATATGCCTGTTTAAGGAGCTGGAATCAGAGAATTTTTACCTTTTTTTTTCTTTAAAAAGGACTCAAACCCATTAGTTGATCAAAATAGTTAATAGGCAATTAATTTAATACTTGACAACTAGAGCTGGACAGATGTTATTGGTCCATCACAGATGTGTTAGTCTACATCGGTATCAGACTACATGTTGTCAGATGTGAACTTTTGTAAAAACTTAATGCAGATTGTTCTTACTTTTTACCTTTAAAGGCAGCATTCTGTGTAAATATCCTTTTTCTTAATTCAAGTTTAATATATACATATATTTTGCTGTATTTTTAGAATTATTTGATTATTAAAAATACTGTGTACTGTTAGTTTTAGTTCCCTGATATCATTTAGGAAAATAATGTTTATTGTTATACCGTAAAATATCCTGCCTTCATTATGTATCATTGTCACAAGTGTTAACCACTTTTGAAGGATCAATACAAAACGTGTGTTTATGTCTATGTTCTGTACAAAGAATATGGACCCATATATTGATAACAGAATGTTTTTCACTCCCTCATATCTGTATCAGCATCACGCCCAGAACTCCAGTATCCGTCAGGACCTTCTAACAAGTAATCGATTAATCGTTGCAGCTGTGTTCTTTTTTGTGGTTATTTTTGAATTGTAACCTCCCTGATTTATTTGATTTATTTTTCTCCCCTTTATTTCTAGACATCCTCAGCGAGTGCAAAATGCCTGCCAAATGATGAAGTGTGCCAGCGAGAGGAACTGACAGGAGAAGGCCTTCATTGTTGCAGACCATCTGTTCAGATCAACCCTCCTCCTCCCTCCCTGCGAGCCTCCACCCTGCAGCCATGCAGATCAATCCAGTCCTTGTGGAGTCCTCTGTAGTTCTGGCGGTGGTGCTGTGCGTCCACATGGCGGTGTGGAACCAGCACTCCTGGTGCAGCATCGCCCTCTTCATCCAGGCGTTCTACGTCCAGCACAAATGGGACCGTCTGCTCAGGGCGGGGGGCGCCGTGTTCCAGTTCCGTCCGGCAGCGAACAGCGGCATCGTCCCAGCCTCCATGGTGATGCCTCTGCTGGGCCTGGCGCTGAGAGAAAAGTGCTCCGCCTCAGGGAATGTCTACTTTGAGCGCTTCTCCATGGTGATCACCATCACAGGCATGATGCTGGCTCTGTTTCTCTCCCTGATCGCGCTTGGCATCACGAGACCCGTCCCCACCAACACTTGCGTCATTGCAGGCATGGCGGGCAGCGCAATTCTCTACACGACAAAACAGACGCTGACAGTGTCTGAGGTCATCGAGGTCTTAGAGGTGCTGTTGATCTTCGTTTATCTCAGCCTGATCGTGCTCTACCTGCTGCCGCGCTGCTTCACACCCGGAGAGGCGCTCCTCATCGTCGGTGGAATCAGCTTCATCGTCAACCAGCTCATCAAGCGCTCGCTGAACCTGGCGGAGGTCAAAGGGGATCCGGTGAACTATTTCCTGCCCGTTCGTAGTGGTGGGCTCGCTCCTGCTGGGTGTTTTCTTGCCCTGCTCTTCTGCTTCATGGAGTCCGAGACCTGGGTGTCATCGCTTTTCTTTCACATGATGACCGCCGTTCTGGGTCTGGGGATTCTCATGCCCTGGCTCTCGCTCTTCATTGGCCGCCACCCTCTCATGTGGCTGCTGGACTTTGTCACGTTAAACGACACAAGACTCTGTCTGCTCGGGTACTGGGTGTTTCTGGCCATCGTGGCCACGTGTGTGGTGTTGCACCAGAACTACCAGCGCCAGTCGGGTCCAAGAAGCACCAGGCCTCGACCGTTGTCAGGAAGTACTTCCATCTGATTGTAGTGGCCACGTATGTTCCAGGGCTGATTTACGACCGTCAGCTGCTCCACGTGGCGTCTGTGGGCTGCTTGGCGGTGTTCTTGTTCCTGGAGTACGTGCGTTTCTTTCGGATCAGGCCGCTGGGTCAGCTGCTCAGGCAGGTGCTCACCTTGTTCCTGGATGAGCGGGACTCTGGGCCTCTTATTCTCACCCACATTTACCTGCTGCTGGGCATGTCCCTGCCAATATGGCTGTTCCCAGGGCCTTGCGCCCCTAAGGGGATACTCCCTGGTGCAGGCGGCCTGGTGCCGTACGCAGGTGTGCTGGCCGTGGGTGTCGGAGACACTGTGGCGTCCGTGTTCGGCAGCACCATGGGGGAGATCCGCTGGCCCGGCACTAAGAAAACCATGGAGGGGACGGCGACATCTGTGTTCGCACAGATCATCGCCATCGCCATGTTTCTCATCTTCGATGGGAGCATCAATCTGAACTCCACCTACTCATGGATTGTCGGCTCCGTCACTCTGGTGGCCATGTTGGAGGCATACACCTCCCAAATAGACAACCTCCTACTCCCACTCTACCTCTTCATCCTGCTGTTGCTTTGACTGAACAGACGGCACAAACAAAAAATAGATCTCCCCCAGCCTCACTGCTTTCTGAGGGAAGAAAGGATGTTGAAAATTTGGGGGGGGAGTGTAAAAATAGGACAGAAGTAATAGAAGTTCCTTTAGGAATCAGTGGATTTCATCAAAAAGGGGAGTCTTTTTCACTAGCACAAGAGAGCTTACCAAGCTGGGTAATTGCGGCAGCAGACATGATGTTAGCATGACATTAGAGTCTGTTGCCTTCAGATCACAAGTCATTTCAGTATCAGTTGCTTTGAGTGATGAGACGATCACTTCAGAATAAGTTACAAAGAAATGTGAGGTAGAAATATTCTTTGAGCTGTGTCTGTAGTGACGACGGTGGTGTTTGGTTTCTTTTGCGTGTCACTGAGGACACCATCAACTCCTGAATTATGCAACAGGAGATAGTTTAGCAAAGTGGAAAAATGTCCTGTAAACACTTACGAGAGTTCTGGACTGCTGCTAAATGGCACATTCTGATCATCACTGAGAAGGTTTTCGTATCTGGATACATGCCTTTGTATTGCCTTTGAAGAACATTATTTAAATTTAGCTTATTGATATCTATGTCTTTTTCTTAATCAATGTTTTTTGTTATTAGATTATTTTGCCTCCCCGATGGCAATATGAAATACTTAACTGCTGAAAATATTTGCCTTAAGAAGTCTATTTTCTATCACATATTACCTACTGTTGTAGATGCTGTAGATGAAAGCATGGCAGCCCCTTGCGACTCTTCTTTATAAGGGCTGATTTTTACTTCAATATGGCAAAAACTCACTATGCTCCTGCATGACACTAATGTGAAACTCAGTACTGTAACATGTACACAGGTAACCTTCAGTATATTTTTGTTTGGTAATATTTCTGAGGTTCAGTGGGACCCCGTAAACGTCAACTTAATATATACATTTCCTTGTGATACTGAGCCTACAAACCCTCTCTGTAGATATGCTTTTGGGCCAAAACAGGTCCTTTCTTTTCAGCGAATTTTGTTGCAACAATCTGTCCATATTATTTGCTTTATAGAAATATCCTCAAAGGTAATCAGGTCTCATCTCATCATTCTTGGATGAGGATGGTACATTTTCTAAACTTGTTTTCAGCATGAATTAATTAACAATGTTTTGTTTGTGTTCATCTGTAAAAGTTCTTTGGTGTTTTTTTTTTTATGTTGTAAAAATTTATTAGCATGATCCTACTCGTATGTTGTTTTCTTCATGATCCTTACATTTTCAAAAAAAATGTATAATTGCATGTTGAGTGCATCAGAGATGAAAGATGACGTTGATATGCCTCCTATTTTAGTGCATTTGTTTAATACTCGCGTGGTGAATGAGAAGCAGGACTCGTGTGACTGACTGAATGATTGCACCCTGACATGAACATTAAAGAGATAGTTTGGATTATTTGAAGTGGGGTTGTCTGCAGTACTTTTCTGTAGTCAGTGTATTATCTACAGTAGATGGCAGTCGACACACTCCCAGTTTGGAGAAGCAGCAGGAGTTCTGGTGTAGGAAGCTAAGCAATGTACTGCTGTGGACAGGGTCAGCAGCAAAACTTAAAAAAGGTCCACCTGAAAAACTATGTATTAATTTAAGTGTACGCTATATTTAGAATATTTTCACTGCTTTACCTTGCCATCAGCCAGCCTTTTCTGATGGGAAACCGGAATTATTTAAGTCAAATATTGTTTTCTCCAAACCAACCAGACTCCACTGGCAAAAACAGTCATTTTACTTTGCAGAACACAGGAGTTGCTTGCCTTGATTAGTTTGTTTTAGTTATTATCTGACTCTGTTATTTTAAAGAGCTGGTTCACGTTCACCAAATTCACACAATGACATAAGCAAACTAACAAACTGAGGCAGTGATAGACCAGCATTCACTGTGGTCTATAAGGTAAAATTACTGTTTTTGCCAATGGAGTCTGGTGGCTTTCTGTTAGTTGGGGTCCCACCGACTGTAGGTAATAAACCCACGATGGATAAGTACCTCATACAGCCCCACTTCAAATAATTGGAACTATCCCTTTAACCGTTTGTTTCTCAGTTTGATTTTGAAATGAACATAAAAGGTTTGGATGTTGTGTTTAGTAATATTCATACACAAATTCTGTTGTTTTTCATTTAAGTTACGTCTTAAAATGAACATACTTGAAAATAGAAACTGTTGTCTGTACAAAATGGAATCCGCCATCTCGTTTTGACACAAATAAAAAATACTGGACAATAATAATAACGCTGGTTGGTGACAATGTTGATGAGGAGTTGCTGAATAAAAGTATATCTAAATATCAGTTGTGTCGTTGAATGTTCATGGAAAATTGGTCCAAAAGTTTAAAAATCTTTATTCAAAATAATTTTCCAGTCCATTAAAAATTCTCATTCAAAAACATTCATTAAAAATGTGAGTTAGTCACCATTAATCCAGTTTGGACTTGATTGTTGAGGTAATTCTGCATTAAACTACATGCGAGTCTACATGTGGCTGAGATAAACCGATGGTGTCTTCGATTTGGCTACTCATCTTCAAAGAAAAATAAAGGATCTTGTGTCTTTTCTTTAACTGCAGCACCAAATGCCAAAAACATCCTTCATTTAGTGTAGAGAGGCGGGAACGGGAGTTCTTCAGTGGGTTGCAACCTTTATAGACCAAAGAGACAAAAACATAACAGATGCATTAAAACTTTTAAAACAAAATAACACAATATTATAAGGTGACTTCATAAGCAATAAAACACATCATGATCAATGTAACGGAGGCTGCCGGAGCTGTGCTTCATCTGGTATGACCAGTAGCTTACGGTGGCTAATGTTAGCTAGCGTTATACTGTAGATACCCACCACAATACAGAGTCAGTTTGATGACTCTTCTCAACTTGTGCCACTGTTACTGCTAAAGTACATTTTAGCATCAACTGTCAACCCTCAATTGTCACTTGTGGCCACAGTGGCTACTGTTACTTGGTTTGGTGTGACCAGTAGCTTATGATGGCTAATGTATCTTTAACCCTTTTAAATCACATCCCCAGTCATATTTAACAATATATGCCAAAAAAAAAAAATCCCCAAACTCCATTTCTTTGTATTCTTATATCAAAATTCAAATGTTTTCTTCCTATAAAACAAAATATGACATGCTCTTACACAGACTTGTACCAATTAGCTGTAACCATGACATCCTCCCTTCAACGAATCTTAAACTATTAGTAGTCTGGCTTTGAACTAACCCTTTAGATCGTTCACCCTCGCTGACTGAGGTGACCCGACCATATTCCAAAACCAAAATATGACATAGGTTATGGTTATGGTGGAATAACCCTTTAACATCCCCAGGACTTCACACTCATCTCCCTGTGTGCTGATTCTGACAACCATCTGCTTGAAACACCTGGTTGACATGAAAAACAGAAATAAAATAAACACCACAAGCCACCCAACTAATAAACTCTCACCAGTTTTCGGGGCTCCAGCGGGTGTCGTGGGACTCCATGATGTGGAAGGTGTAGACGTGGCGAGAGTCCTCTGAGGTGTTTTCAGCACTGCGATGCACCACCTCTCCATGGATCAGGACTACGCCACCTGAACACACAATGGATAAGTCGGAAATGTGCAACAGCTATACACTAATGAAAAACATACTTAGAATATTCCATTTCTGTCACAATCTGCCAATAGATCAGCCTAAATGATCACTGGACCCTTAAATGACTATTTGTTAAAGCAATATACAAATCACATTGTGCATCCAGTATCATACATAAAGATACTGTAACAAAATTGGTTCAAACTATTAATATGTGAAAAATGCCTGCATTTAAACGTCACACCACCGGATTTTTTTTATTCTAATCTCATCACCTGTTTGTACATTTAAATGTACAGAAACAAGTGAATTACCTTTTTTAACAGGTGCGGCGACAAACTTCTCATCATCATAGTTCTGCTCTCGACCCATGAAGTCTGTGAGGGGAAAGGTGCCCGGTGGGGTACGCACCATACGCCGAGTAATACCACCTGGGAAAAGGTGTAGATTATAACATAAAAAAGAAGTACAATAAAATGATCTGACAAAGCAAACCGTACAGTGTGATAGAGAGATGATATAGTGGCTGGATGATTATTATTTACACAGTGGGTTGCACCAACCAAGATTGATTTAATCTAAGATTGGTTCTAATCGGCTTTTAGCAAAATTTGATTTAAAATAAGTAAATCCAGATTTAAAAATGAGCAGAGGTCTGTTGCACAATTAAAAACTAATCCCAGTTTAGTAAATCCAGGTTTACTGATGTAATCCTAAATTAAATAGAGTTTAATCAAGATGAGATGTTTGCTTTCCCAAATTAAAATTATTAAATAAATTATAAATGTGAGTGCTGTTGCTACCCAGCTAAAATTCGACAAAATGTTACCTTTTTTGCTGTCTAGCTAAAGGCTAGATAACCTAGTTCGCATACTCATGACTCAGCAGAGAATATCTAATAACTTCTTTGAGAAAAACCCGTTGGTCAAATTATCAGTGAAAGAAAGAAGAGACGCATCATAAAACTCAATTGGGTTGAATCTGTCCCTTAACTTTCTTTGGGGAACTTTTGCTCAATCCATCTGAAAAAGACAGTAAGTTTAAAGTTAATACTGGATCACATTTTAAATTGGAGTTTAAAGTTTTGGTGCAACATAATTTTAAGTTAAACCATGATTTAATCGGGTTTAAAAATCAATCCTTGTTGGTGCAACCCAGCCTCAGTGTTTGTCTGTGTGGAGCGACAACTTTAGAGGCAACAGTGCAAGGTTAATCATTTTGTGAGCTTACTTTTGTGTGACCCCGGGATGAACCACAGGCAGCCATTGTCAACAGTTGCATCTTCCAGGGCGATCCACAGCCCCATAACTCTGCCCAGGGGCTCTGTGTACAGAAACGTGGCGTCTTGATGCGGCGTCACTGAGAGACAGACAAAATTCTGCTACAAGACCATTTTATAGAAAGAATGTGTATCGCATAAGTCTTTCATGTGGATTTCTGTGTTTTTAAATCAACTTTCTCACCTTCTCCACCAATCCCTGGTTGCTGGAGGAGAGCACAAGAAAAATTAGATCACTACGCATATAGCGTCATCTGACGTACAAGGTATTTCATAGATAGACTGTACCTTAAAAATGAACATGCTTTGCAGTATGACAGGATTTACAAGCCCCAGCCTCTTCGCAATGCCCTAAGGAAACCGCAGATAATGTGAGCGTTGTTTATTCTGTGACTCGGCACATCCTGTCTGATTATTCAACAATTCCCTCACCTGAACTCTGGGTGAATGTGTAACCTTTTTGTACAACGGTTCATAGGCATGTAGTGCTAAAAAACAAAAAAATTGGAATAGTTATGGACTTTTTTGGCGCATGACACTGGCCAAAAATTATGAGAAATCTTACCATGTCCGACTTTATTTAGTGATCGCTGTTTTGGTACAATGAATTCCCCTGCAAGACAAGAAATGCCTTACACGTCTAATCTTTGCACCGCATTTATGCCATATAAAAATAATGGACAGGCTAGAGAGAATTTTTGTAGGGTTCACCTTTGTCGTCAAAAACTCCTTTCTCAAAGAAGAAGCGGATCTTATCTCCACTGGTGATGAAATAGTCAGCATTTCCCTGCAAGTCAAAAGGTTAACATCAGTCAGCTGATGCAGCAGGCAATGACTGCATTAAAGAGACAGAGAGAGAGATAGTCTACTGTTCAATAGTTCATGATTAAATGCAACAAAAGCTTGACTCAGGGCGGTCAGACGGTTTTAAGGTTGCAACTAATTATTATTTTCATGATTAATCAGTTAGTCAGTCTATAAAATGTCAAATAATTTTGAAAAATGCTCATCACAATTTCCTGGAGCCCAAAGTGACATCTTCAAATTGATTTTCTTGTCCAACAAACAGTCCAAAACCCAAAGACTCTTCATTTACTGTCATAAATGACAAAGAAAAGCAGCAAATCTTTACATTTAAGAAGCTGGAACCAGCAAATGGTTAAACTGAACACTCTGGGGCTGGGGTACCACACTCTACAACTGGACTGGACTCCCTCGCCAACAGACCCCCCGGCAGTCTCACCTCTTCCACCCTAGTGCTCAACACCGGAGTCCCCCAGGGCTGTGTTCTCAGCCCCCTCCTGTTCAATGCTGAGTGACAGGTTGTGCTGCCATAATTAAAGAATACAATTACTGAATATATTTTTAATATACTTACTGGCCCAGCTCATGGTAAACCAGCCCAAATTCTGTCCACCCACCCAAGCCCATTTTAACCCACACAATGCAACCAAAACCACCCAATCTGGCAATACTGGCTTTTCATAATTTGATTATTCCTAAAATGTAAATAAAACATTTGGTGTCTGATTTTACTGTTTTCATCTGTCTAAAAATATCCATTATTGGAGGAAAGAAGAAAAACATCAATGTAACAGTTGATTCCAAAGTGCTGAACAGTAATGTACAAACCCACTGACACTGACTAGACTGTTGACATAAGAGTTTGTGATTAGCCTGAAACGAGGAACACTACAGGTCGAGGTGCACGCTGTGAATCAGTGGAGGGTTAATGTTCCTACAGACTACAGGAGCATGATCATGAAGGAGAAGCACACTGAGTTTCTACAGTTAATTCACATAAGTGGGAGCCTTACCTGCATCTTTAAGCGCATTACGAGGGAAAGCATGTGAGAGAAATATAAAACTGTGAGTCACCGACACTGTTTAAGACTCATCTCACAGCGTACTGCACATTAGGTCACCTGCTTTTTGAGCTGCTCATCGTGATAGGTGGAGAAGGTGATGCGGCAGTGCTCCGGGACGTCCATCTCGTCCACTATCTCCGTCATCCTCTGCCTCAGCTCGTCACACTCCTGGGAGGACAGCAGCCCGTCCAGAACCACGTATCCATCCTCCATGTACTGTCAAGAGGGAGGAAAAGTGTCTGAGTTATCGCTGAGGAGTCGAGACATGTTTTCTCTCATGTATATTTCCAGTTTTTCCACACAAATGTCTCAAAGTTAAGTCAAATCTAGGGTCAGATGTACAGCATTTTATGGAAGCCCTGACGGGCAAGTGAGAAACAAAAATCTAGTGATCAATTTTCTACAACCTAAATTATTTTCTCTCTCTGGTTTGTTATGACTTGAGAACCAGTGATAAAGACTTTGCCAGGATAAACTTTCTAAATTCCTTCATTTATTTTCAGCTGTGAAAAAAAAAAAGATTGGTGAAGAAAAAAGCTTTGCAAGGATAATTTTTCAAGTGGATTTAGCAAATATATTCCCCCCTTTTCACTCATACTGCCAGTTACAGCCAGGAGTGAGTGAACTTGGAATATGTAATATGAAATATGATCTACGCAAAGTAAACTGAATTGCAACCAAGATCATTTTTGCTACTTTTGTGTTAATTTTTTCTACTTTTGAGCAAACAAATGATAAAAAGTTTTAGCTAGTGGAAGAAAAAAGTAACTTAGAAAAAAGATCATAGCTAAATCAATAATTAGACACAGAATTCTAATTTTAAAATGATTTCATGGACTTCAAAGTGATTTTATCGTTCCTCCAGAGTCTATAATCGGAGCTGCATCCATAACAGCAGTTTGCTCTGTACAGCAACGGCCTATTATACAGAAATACTGTAACTGACCAATCAGAATCAAGTATTTAAAAAAGCTGTGTCATAATCGCAGTTAACTTCATTTAGTCAGTTTATATCATTTATGAACATCCTTGTATGACCCACAATTTGCTCTCGTCTCTTCCTGTATATATCTGCAACACCACGGGACGTATGTGTGTAGGAGTGAAGTGTGAGGAGCAGATTGCAGGAGGTGCATGTGGAAATGTTGTGATGTTCAATAAGAAAGAAAAATTGTGTTTGGGCAACCAGTAAGAAATGTCAAATAAGAGTGATTGAAATCATGTATATCCTGTACTTGAGAGTATAAATAACTGCCAGAGAGAAGGAGAGATGCTCTCAATCCATAATAAAATGCAGAAAGACTTGTTTGTGAGTCTTAATTAGACAATGAAAGAAATCTCCACGGCACTGGGAAAGCCTCCTTTATCCTAGGCAAAACGTTTTTTGTCCACCTGTTTCACAGATTAAAAAACGATTAAAGGAACTTGTTCTTAAGTCATGAAACAGAGGAGAAACAATTTAGATCAGACCTTTTTTTTTTCGTAGAATTGACACATTCTCAATGTGGAACATTTCTGTTAGATAGACTGGTGCAGCCATTAAAATATGAAGTTTTGGGTTTGAATATTTCACTCGGCGTAAATCGTATACTTTCAGTCAGGACTGGCACAAGCTGATCTTTCCACTTTTACACAAAGGTGCAAGTCATTCATTAGGCCTAGAAGGATCATTGTTTTCTCAAATTAAGGGTAAAATGTACAGCATTTTCACATTAAATGTATTCTCAGCTGAATTACACAATTAAAGGAGAAAGTTTTTATGTCCTGCCTGTTCAGACTATAGCTGCAACCTTTACTGCAACAATACCCTTTTTTTTCTTAATAAACATTTGTTTTGTCTTTAAATTGTCAGAGTTCAATGAAAAATGACCATCATATTTCAAAAACCCAAGGTGCTGCTATATCAGCACTCGTGAGAAGCTAGTGAAAAACAAGGGAATATTTAGCATTTTTGCCTTCATTATCGAAATAGTTTGTGGTTAATTTGCCATCATCACTTCACACAAACATGTCATTCATTTAGTAGAGGGATCTGAGTCCCATCCTGATACACATTCTCAGTTTAATTACATAACTACCTTAAATCAGTTGCTTTATATTCTGTTATTACTTTTTACTCTACTCTACTACATCTCAGAAGGAAATGTTGTACTTTTTAGTCCACTAAATTTGTCTACTAGCTTTAACTACTAGGAACTTTACACATTAAAATTTTTGCACACAAAACATACAAAATATCATGTTTTGTTATAAATTACCTACTACTGTACCTGACAATACATATAAGTACAGTTGAAAAAATTACATTAAATGATTAAATGATTGCCAAATATTATCTGGTCACTATTTCGATAATCATTTCAGTTATTTTCATACGGAAATACTGTCATGATTGCAGCTTTCACAAATGTAAAGATTTGCTTTTCTTTGACAAATTATATACAATATATATATTATTTTATAATTACTACTATTATAATAATATAATACATTAAAATATATTAAATATTATAAATGATTAATATTATTGGTATATTTATATATCATTTAGTTATATATTATATAGATAAATTATATTATTAAATATAAAGATTTCTATCTATATAATTATATATATATATATATATATTTGTTCATCAGTCATTTAGAGTTTTGGACTATTGGCTGGCCAGACAAACACTGCAAAAGTGTCACGTAGGGCTAAAACTATCGACTGAATTGATTACTCAAGACAATAATCTGCAGATTAATCCATAAGGAAAGTATTTAGTTGCAGTCCTATTACAAAATAGTTAACCGCCACCAAATAAAATAAAAGTAAATACAATTCGGAAAATGTATTTATTAGTAGTATTCAAAGCAGAAAACTGTAAAAGCATGTAAAAGCAAGCTTTACTGTGGTATTCCACAGTTGTGTATTTACTTTTATTTTATTTTCAATGCAGGAAATGTACCTGCAACAGTTTCTTTTTTTTTTTTTTGCAGTGCACAGCAAGAATAAACAGGTATTTTAGGCGCACAGTTTTCCTTAAATAGGTCACTTGTTGCTGCAGCTTGTTATGTAATGAGTCTGAAATGTGCACAAACACTGTCAAACATGAATGTTAGAAAAAAAAAAAAAAAGACTTGCAGAAATATGATACAGTAGACGAAACGGGATCTCTAACAGTTATTAGACACATTTGAATATAATAGAATTAACATGCTGGAAAATGAGCGATCGCATTTAGAGTTAAAGTATAAAATGTAGGATATTAGTAATTTACTGTGTTCTGTATCTTTGTTTTTATTGTAATGTCAGACTCACCCTCTGTACATCCCGATCTGTCATAAAATCCATGTTGGTCTGCTCGGAGAAATCCAGGCTCATAGGACACGATGTGTATCATCCGGGTAACATCCAAGTCCAACCTACGCTCTAATTTCCGACCATGTGACCTGTCGAAACCAATTAGTAAAAGTAATAGGATTTTGGACTTAGAACAAGAGACACCGCCCATGTATATGTATATATATGGTGGTGCTGTAGTAGCTCAGGATGACCTCTAGATGTCGCTCATGTCGTTGATGTAACATGGAAGAAAATACAAAGGAGCTACAGCGCCATCTTGTGGCCACTGTGGTTTAGAACTTAATGTACTTGGTAACTTGTACTTTAATGGAGTATTTCCATTTCATACTACTTTATACTTTCAGTCATGAACACCTTTTGCTCCAAATGTTTACAAACAAAACATACAATGTGAGTCTTTATCATAAATATGATGCACTGTTATAATTAAAATACAATTTTTCTGCATTTTAAATACTTTTACTCATTATTTTTTAAGTGACATTTAGATGGATACCGAATGGGCCTACTGGACACAGGCCCAGGGGCCAAAGGCACGGTGACTGCTAACATTTCTTTGTGAAAGTCAATCATACAACTACAAAGAGACACAAAATGACTACAAAAAGACACAAAAGCATCACACAGACAAAAACGACTATGAGGAGACACATAAATACTGTAAAGAGTCCAAAATAAAACCAGACACTAAACGTCCACAAGGAGACATAAAACAACCGCAAAGAAACACATAAGTACCACAGAGACATCAGACTATGAGGAGACACAAAAGCACCACAAAGAGACAAAAAATGACTAAGAGGAGACACAAAAGCACCACAATGAGGCACAAAATTACTCAGAGGAGACGCATAAGAACCACAAAGAGAGACAAAAGAACAACAGAGACATTAAGGTCCACAAAAATACACAAATGCACCACAAAGAGGGACACAACTACCATAGAGACACTAAACGACTAAGAGAAGACACAAAACTTAATGTAACACAGCTACAAGGAGATATAAAAATACTACAAAGAGACATCCAGCTAAGAGGACACACAAAATAACCAAAAAGAGACACAATAGAACAAAAAAGACACAAAAGTTCCATTAGAGAGACACAAAAGTAGGACAAGACAGAAAAATGCTACAAAGAAACCCAAAATGACTATAAGAGACAACACAAAAGTGCCACAAGACACAAAAATACCACAAGGAGACACAAAAGCAGCACAAGGGGACACAACATAACTATGAAGACACAAAAGTACCACAAAGATGCACAAAAAACACAAAAAGACACAAAAAACACAAAGACACCAAGAGGAGACACAAATGCACCACAAAGGGACACAAAAGTGTCACAAAGTACCAAAACAAGACAAAAAAGTACCCTAGAGGCACAAAAGACAAAGAGATGCAAAATGACTATGAGGAGACACAAAAGTACCACAAAGAGTCATAAAAGTACCACAGAGACACAAAACAGCTACAAGGAGATATAAAGAGACACCCAGCTACGCTGAGACACAAAAGGGCCACAAAAAGTCACGAAAAAACAACAGAGACCAAAAAGTTCCATAAAGAGACACAAAAGTGCCGCAAAGAGGCACAAAGGCATTAGGAGGAGACACGAATTCACCACAAAGACAAAAGTCTCACAAGAGTACCAAAAAATGACAAAAATGTACCCCAGACAAAGAGACACAAAATGAGTATGAGGAGACACATAAGTACCACAAAGAGTCATAAAAAGTGCACACAAAACAACCACAAGGAGACACACAAGAACAACAGACACTAAAGTTCCCCAAAGAGACCCAAAAGCACCACAAAGAGACACATGACTACGAGGAGACATAAAAGTACCACAATGAGGCACCAAAGCACTACAAGGAGACACAAAATGACAACAAGGAGACACAATAGTGCCAAAACCAGACACAAAAATTCCACAGAGACACAAAAGTATCAAAACAAGACAAAAATATAGCACAGAGCCACAAAAAAAAAAAAAAGACAAAGAGACACAAAATGGCAATGAGGAGACACAGAAGTACCACAAAGACAGACAAAACAGCTACGAGGACACAGAAAACTACCACAAAGGGACACTGTGTCTCTTTCAATCTGGGTGTCCTCCGATAAATAAGGGGTGGGAGCCTTCATGTCTCTGCTCAGGGGCCCGTTGTCTCATAATCCATCCGTGATGCTGCTTATTAAGTGCCATCACTCCTTGATTTTTCATTAAACAGAATAAGTGAAATCCTAAATTTAAGTACAGATCAGTGGCTCCCAACCAGAGCGTCAGGACCTCCTGTAGGGATAACAAGATAACAAAGAATAACGAAGAATAGAAAAAAAACATGTTTTCTTGAGAATTACTATGAATTTAACCTTTACAATTTATTCGAAAAACAATCTGAAAGTCATCAATTACACCTCAGAAGCCCCTGAAAGAAGAACCATCCACCAGATGAGGAATTAACACTCTTTGCAACAGGATTTAGTGTTAAGTGTTTATTTTATTATCATGTGTCAGAATGGTACAAAAGTAGCGTCTGAACATTAGGAAATCAAAGTTCAGTTGTCCATAGTTACAGACGTCCCGCTTAAAAAGCCAGTGTTCAGTCCACTTGGCGACGATTCGTAAATAAAGGCCTTTGTCACGTGTGATGCAGACGGTGCTGATTAAAACAAGTCTGTCCATCCAGCTTACAGTTTGTGTCCAACAGTGACTGTTGTTGTTGTTGTTGTTAGGGGGTTAGGTCAGTGGCTTTCCGTATGGCTATTAATAATAATGCACACAAGTTCAGCATCAACAAACTCATGCCGAACCTCCAGAAAAAAGAAACCAACAAACTGTTTTCATATATCCCTGATCTACAGGCATCAGAATACAGAGATGAATTAATCTTACACAGTAAATACAATCATGTATTTATTTAAAAAAAACTTTTTATACATAGGTAGAGATTAGATGTCAATGCAATCATGGCAGTTTTTTTTTTTTTTTTTTTTTTCAATAATGCATTTTGTGGGTTCAGGTGAAATGTTTTGTGACCGTCCAGAAATGTACACACCTCAGAAATATTACAGATATTTAACAGCAGAATGATGTGTGCTGCTACACACAATGCCCACACTGGAGGGTGAGCTCACCTCCATTTACAGTAAGTTAGACTGTTTCTGTTCAGTTGTGACATCCTGCCTTGTTTGTTAGAGGAGTGGGGAGCTGTGTCCAAAGAAATGAGAAAATTCACTGCAGTAAAACCCTCCGTGGATCCAAATCCATCACACAAACTGCACTAATTAAGGCATACACATAAATATGGAAGCTCATTTATGCAAAGGTGATGAAAACAAAAAAAAAAACAGGCTGTAAGTCATGAGAAACTTTCTTGAAATAAAGATGTAGTATTCAAAATAATGACATAGTATCTGACTTAGCATCTCAAAATAATGAGACACTATTTCTTTAGATACTAAGTCATTATTTTGAGATACTAAATCATTATTTTAAGATATTTTTAATTATTTGAGCTACTACATCATTATTTTTGTCATATTTTGAGATAAGTCATAATTCTGAGCCACTATGTCCTTAATTTGAGACTCTATCTCATTATTTTGAGATACTTTGTCATTGTTAAATACTAGGTCATTATTTTGAGAAAGTTTTTCATTATGACTTACAGGATTGTATCACACTGGCAGAAATGGGCCTCCACACATAACATAAAAACACAGGACCATTTTTCATATTCTGAACTTTAAAACCGTTCAGGAGAGGCAACAAAAAAATTCAAAGCAAAATTATTTTTGGCAAATTTTGCACAGACTGAAAAAAAGCTTTTAAACGTACTGATTGGCAAGAATGGGGCTGCTTCTGATAGTATACTAATTAAAGTGCTAGAATGAGAGCTTTCACGTAACCAAGAGGAATTTTATTAGTCATGAGAACTTCCTCCTTTTGGTGATCCACAAACAGCTGACTGACCTCATCTCAGACCTTCACCCGAGTCACTGACGCTGACATGCAGGAAAGGGAGCGGGACTGCAGGTTAAATGTGCTCATCTCATGACTCAGAGGGAAGTGCAGCCAAGGTCACAGTCACAGCAAAAAAAAAAAAGAAAAAAAGAAAAAAAGAAAAAGACTGAGGTGATCCAAAATATTTGTGGATATACGTAAATCCAAATGCAAGCAGGAAAAAGTGAGACCCGGAAACATTTAGCTGACTACAGATGTGTCATGATGCTGATGTAGACTGACCATGACAAAACTGAAATGGAGACAGGGCAGATATATATGAATAGATAAATGTGTATCTAGCAATTTTAGCAAATCCAGGATGTGGATGACTTCCCAGTGACGCCCTGAGAAAGATTCCTACGGCACTCTTCAACTTTAAGAGTAATACAGACTTAAACTGCTGGACCAGGAATTAATTTAGGGTTAGATAAAGGTCAGAAAGGATGAAAAAAAAAGTGTATTTAGCTGTGACTATCCAGCCTCTAATGACATGCCCACCAGGTTAAGGCCAAAACACACTTGACACAATAACTGTCAGGCTTTGTTGGGACTAATGTGACACTCTGGTGCACTGCAGGAGGGAGATTTTTAGTGTCAGCAGCACTGGCAACTGCACTGCACCACCGCGATGAGCTGTCTTACTATATCAAATTTACTTTGGAGTGACGTATAACTTGTCCTACAACTTATCCTTTTATCTACAGCCAGCTACTGCACTGTAAGGTATACATTTTCACAGTTTAATGTGCTTAATTTACTTGCCTATTTGCACTGATTGTTGGACATCCAACAGGTTACTATCTGCAGAATGTAGTTAAAGACATGTAAGAGATAGTACAGATTTTTTGCAGTGGGGTTGTAGGAGGTACATTGTCATAGTCAGTGTATTACCTAAAGAAAATGGTGGTTGGCACACCACCAGTTTGGAGAAGCAGCAGCAGCAGTAGTCACTTTTCTGACGGGAAACCGCTGTTATATAAGCCTAACATCACACTCTGAAGCAACTAAACTCCATTGGCAAAAACAGGGAATTTTACCTCGCAGGACACAGGAGTGTTGTCTTTATCGATTTCTTTGTGTTACTGTGTGATTTTGGTATTTTAAACAGTTAGTTCAGATTCACCAAAGTCACCCAATAACACAGAGAAACCACTAAATTGAGGCAGCGGTAGACCAGCTTCCCTTGTGCTCAGCAAGGTAAAATTACTGTTTTTGGCAATGGA
This sequence comes from Lutjanus argentimaculatus, assembly GCA_034769285.1. Classification (NCBI taxonomy): domain Eukaryota; kingdom Metazoa; phylum Chordata; class Actinopteri; order Lutjaniformes; family Lutjanidae; genus Lutjanus; species Lutjanus argentimaculatus. The sequence goes on along the minus strand of JAWZSL010000005.1, from coordinate 31,934,651 downwards.
GTTTGGTTGCTTTGGAGAGAGCGCTATTTGGCTTATATAACGTTGGTTTCCCATCAAACGGCGAGGTAAAACGGTGAAAATACTGTAAATATAACATACGCTTAAGCTGATATGGATTTTTTCTGAAAAATGAATATGCTGAAATATGTTTTGCTGCTGACCCTGTCGACAACAGTTCATTGCTTAGCTTCCTAAACCAGGTATCCTGCTGCTTCTCCAATCTGGGGGCATGCCGATCGACATAGAAACAACGCTGACTATGGATAAGTACCTCATAAAATCCCACTTCAAAGAATCCAAACTATCTCTTTAAACTAGGGCAAACATATCAAACAATCTTTACGTTTAAAAATGTTATACATGCTGGAAAAGCTGTGACTTCTTTTGAATAACTGCCTTTCTCTGCTGTCATCACTTCCTTTTTTCTTCCTCTTTGACCTTTGCTTCCAACTTTAAAATTGGCTGCTAGTCAACACATTCAAAACTGAGGCTCTTCTTTCAGGACAGGACTACACAGGGAGCACTTTACTAATGACCCCTAGAGGGACATTTGGCTTTAGCCAAGGCCGCAAGGTGCAGTTGTTGTTATTACAGTGAAACTTCCCGTAAATCTCTAAAAAAGCTGAAATCAAAAAGAAACAGCTGGTAACAATAAGACCACATACCATATGAATGATATGCAAGACTCTGAACATTTCAACTATACATTTTACAATGCATGAAAAAACAAAGTCATGAACGTGATGTTTGTGATCATTAACCGGGCATACAGCTTGTAAAAGATAAGGCCATATTAGCAACGAGATGCCTGGCTGGAGTAAACATAGCAGGGTTACTCCAAATGATGCTATTAAATCCAAAGTCTTAACAAGAAAAGTGTTTCAAGCAGACAAAAGAAAGCATGTTGCATTAATTTGGACCATGGATGTGGAAATCACATATTCTGCATACTCTCTCTGTGAATAAATGTTTCCCTCATGTAGGTCGGTCAGAACCGGTTTCCTTCACTTTGTAATTTCCTGTTTGTCTTCATCTTGGATAAACAAAGCGCTGACAAATGTCCAGTTCTCCCTGGAGTAAACTGAGCATGATAAATAGAGGGGCTAGCGTACAAACAGCTGGGCACTTGAGTCACTAACACAAACACTTTTCTTTTTTCTGGCAGTACCTGACAGCACTTGGAGGTAATAATCATCTAAGGTCTCATTTCAAAATCATATTGAGCATAAAAAAGTTCCTTGATTCTTACTTTTTTATTGGACGACTTGTATGATTTGCACTGTGCAAGCTTAATGTTTCAATATAATAAAGACAAATAAATCAACTATGACAGTGAGTGTTATGAATGTTTGCAACCCTGTAACTTTAATACAGGGACAGCAAACACACAGAGACACCTTGTGTAATCATGATCTAGTGAGTCAAGCAACATATTTAATATTTCAATTGAACAAAGGTCACTTAAGATCTTTGACTGTAGGTATATGTTCCACAATAAGCTTAAAATAAATAATAAAACAAAACAAGAAATCAGCAGCTGTGAAGGTTGGGTGGCATTCACTCACTCACTTTTGAACCAATCACAATACAGCCTGTCTCACAGGCAAACATGATACCAATGTGTGGTAACATTTTCAAAGAACCAAATTCTATATCCTGAAGTCATCATAAATTCTTCAACTTGTTTTAACAGGCCAAATCACAATCAGTCTCACATACCTTAAAGGGATAGTTGCAATTATTTGAAGTGGGGTTGTATGAGGTACTTAGTCAGTGTGTTACCTACAGTAGATGGTGGGTTGCAATCCCCTCTGTTTGGAGAAGCAGAGAGGAGCACCAGCATGGAAAGTAAGCAACGAGCTGTGGACAGGGTTTACAGCACAGCACATTTTAGCCACCTAAAAGTTTAAGTGTGTGCTGTGTTTAGAATATTTTCAGCACTTTACCTTGCTGTCAGACATCCTTTTCTGACAGGAAATAGCTATTATAGAAACCAACCAAACTCCACAGGCAAAATCAGTAATTCTACCTCACAGAACACGGGAGTTGCAGGTCTACCCTGCCTCGATTGGTTTGTTTGTAATTGGAATTGTGTAACTTCAGTGTATCTGAACTAACCCATTAAAACACCAAAGCAACACAGGTGTAACACAAACTAACAGGTCGAGGCAGCAGTAGACCAGCAACTCCTGTGTTCTGCAATATAAAATGACTGTTTTTGTCAGTGGAGTTTGGTAGCTTTGGAGAGAGTGATATAATAGCTTACATAACAGTTCCCTACCAGAAAACACTGTTTAATGTACAGGTAAAGCAGTGAAAATATTTTAAACATAGCATACACTTTACCAGATATTGATTTTTTTTTAGGCGGGCGCTTGTTTAGGTGGCTAAAATACGTTTTGCAGTACATTGCTTAGTTTCCTACACCAGTACTACTGGAGGCATGTCGACTGGCATCTAATGCAGGTAAAACACTGACTATGTATAAGTACCACATACCCACTTCAAATAAACCTGAACGGTCCCTTTAACATAACACACCACTAATGAGTGTCATGTTTAGTCATGCAAAACAAGCCAAAGCCCCTTTAATAGAGCCTAAATAAGACATGATGTTTAATGAAGCAAAATAAAGAGTGCAAGAAGGACGGTACATTTCTCCACCACAGCTCCCATAGAGCCCGCTGCCACACAGGCCAGCGTTATAAATTAACAACCGCAGGGTATTTAGACATTGTACTGTAGAGTTTGTTCCCATTTGTTTCAGCTGAATATTTGACAGTGTTCCTCTGATGCTTTTCATCAGTCGTCTGAGTTAAGGCCTAAACTGTGAGATCAGCTGGGGGCTGATCTGTTGATCTTCATCACAGAGTCTTTTTGCTCACATAAAAATACGCCTCTGAGCATGAGAGCCCAGAGAAAAACAACAGGACCAAACCTTCATGCCTCAACAAATTGGCTGTCAGTCGCACTATAATTTATTTACTAACATCCGCCAGTATTCTGAGCCACACTGCACCGCAACTGTAAAAATTTGAAACGTAAAATTTTGAGTCTCAAGGCCAGAGGACGGTCAGGCAAACACTGCTTTGAGCATGTTCAATTTGTGCATGTGTCACGTGACAGTGAGCACATTTAGCTCACTGGCAAGGCTGAATCGTGCAAAGTTTTTCCTGTTTTTTTTTTTTTTTTTTGGCTCTTTCTAATAAACAGGTTTGCTTTAGCAAGGTCCTACTGTGGCATGCATATTCAACATTACCTGCTTGCATCCTTGCAGCTTTTATACTCAGGATGATATTATAGAAAAGCCACATTACTGCAGCACCTTTCACCACACGCTTGGTTATGAGATTTTTCCTTGGCCACCATGAAACTTGGTGGTTTTGAAATTTGCACCACATTTGTGCATTTTCAGGTCCTGCCAGGGAAGCACCAACCAAACAAGACATCACTTTTATGAGCTTGCATGGCCGACACTGCTGCAAACTTCTTAACGTTTGCCTGCCTTTATAAACAAAATCTCTGCTCATTTATATCTCCAATCAAATTTCTCTCCTCTGCAGCTCTCAGGCTTGCTCCTTATCGGCCCTCCACAGCTGCTCCTTGACTTCTGACGGCAGCGTGTTGAACAGGTCCTCCTCCACCACACAGGCCGCTCCTCTTCAGCAGCCGACACTCGCTGAGCTCCACTGGGAGACACTCGAGACGGTTCCCTCTCAGCTCCAGCTGGGTCAAGCCGGTGAGTTCTCCGAAGCGTGACGGCAGCGTCTGCAGGCAGTTGTTTCCCAGATTCAGAGTACGCAGCTTCTTGCACTTGAACAGCTCTGGGGGCAAAGTCTCGATCTGAAGTGGAGAGGATAAGAGGAAGAATAATGAGGGGTGTGAGTTAACAGTGATCAGAGCAGTTGAGTTGTTCAATTTTTAATCCATATGCCTCGGCTGGATGAGGCAGGGATCTGAGATCTGAGCAAAGGGCATTAAAGGGATAGTTTGGATTGTCTGAAGTGGGGTTGTACAAGATACTTACCCATAATCAGTGTATTATCTACAGTAGATGGCGGTTTGCATGACCCCAGTTTGGAGAGGCAGAAAGGAAAGGGTCAGCAGCAAAATGCATTTTTGCCACCTAAAAAAGTCAATATCAGTTTAAGTGTATGCTATATTTACCACTATTTTCACCACTTTACTTTGCCATCATGAAGCCCTTTCTGATGGGAAACTCTACTGCGAATGCCTCAGTTGGTTAGTTTGTTTGTGTTACTGCTTGTAACTTTGGTGAATCCAACTAACCCTTTAAAACTCACAAGTCATAAAATAACACAAACAAACTTTAAGCAACCAGACTTGGACAAACAAAGTTAATTTGTCCAAGTCTGGTTGCTTAAAGAGAGAGATATAAGTTCAGTTTCCCATCAGAAAAGGCTGCTTGAAGGCAAAGTAATACAGCAAAAATATTCTAAATATAGCAAAACTGATACTGATCTTTTTAGCTGAGCCTATTTTTTAGGTAGCTAAAATGTGTTTTGCTGCTGGCCTTAGCATCTACTGTAAGTAATGTACTGACTATCGATAAGTACATCATACAAACCCACTTCAAACAATCTGAACTATCCCTAGTTCCTTTTTATTTCAGACAGTACCCAATTAAAAAGATAATACAGCTCAGACCTCCACACAGGAAACTAATTAAAATAAGATTAAAGGGCACAAATTTATATATATAGAGTATCATTAGAAATTTAAGACACTGTAAAAGAAAAAGTAGAAGAAAATGGTTTTAAAGGTGTCAACAAATCATTTTAAACCAACAACCAGTCATGTACTCTTATATACTATATTGTATGCTCTTATATTCCATGAATCTGTAATTCTTCCTGTTTGGCAGGAAAAAAAACAAACATTTCAATATTGTTATTCATTGATTTGCACAGAAATCATATCCTATTAAAACACCTTCATGGACACAATTACATAACTCATTTGAATTGATAATGTGCTGTTAAGAGGATTTAGGCATGAGAGGCCTTAAAAACACCAGAAGAGACACTAGAAGGGTCCCGTTTAATGGATCTATTTTTGGCTGCACGCAAACCTGCTGGAACCTATTTCAGTGTACGAGCAAACACAGTAAAACAGCAGTAATAGTAGCCTTTACTGAAAACACATGACCCAGTACGCTTCTGAGTGAACAACTGTTTTCAGGAGAAGAATTTCTCACCGTGAGCAGAATGAAATTCCTAGGCCTACATCAAATAAACAGCATTTTGTTAAGACTGAAATGATCTACTTCACCCAAAGCCAAATTGACTAACCGAGCCGTGACTGTAATGGCAGGATTTAGCGCAGCCCTCAAAGTACGGTAAGGTAATTATCTTTGCAACTGAAATAAACAACATCCTAACTAAAGCCCACTTGTGAGAATTTGAGGGCTTTAAAAGTAATAGTTTACTACTCAGGAAGTCTGCAGGAGATGGGAACATTTTCATCAGCCATTTTCTCCTCTAGAGGGGGGGAGGCTGGATTAGACAAAGGAAAGGGAAAAGGGAAAGCAGTGCATTATATTCAAAGGCCCATAACATGGTCTAAGAGAAAAATTGTGTAATTATGAATCAGACTAAGCTTTGAAATCCCTCATTGTTTCCATTTACTGGCCTGATAGAAGAGAAGAAAATGGATTTGGCAATAAAAGTCTGTGCTTCATTCTAGCCAGCAGCACTTTTATCTAACGTGTGACGGCAGTTATAAACTGACTGCTGGGTGCCACTGAATCATGTATTCTTTTATTTAACCACTGGAAAGTGACAAAAGACCAAGATTATATCAGTATTTTCAACCATTTTAAACACAAAAAGTTCGACATGGACATAAAATCTGAACTTCCGAGGGCATTTTTAAAACTAGAAAAGTAGAAGGCGCCAAACCGCCGAAGCCTCAGTCATGTAGTTATCTTTAAAGCCATAATTCCCAACCTGTCTGTGAACATCTCAGCATGTATAAACACTGACCTTTGTAAATACTTTATCTGGCCTTTGAGCTAATCTTATTCAGAATGACAGAAGGGTGGAGACAGATTAGCTTTCTAAGAACATGAGACAAGCTTTCACTAAAATGAAAACATGGACTGGACAACATTATCAGCATAGTTTTTGTCAAAAACATTTTTTCACTGATGAAAATGAGACTGTATCTGTTGACAGAAACAGGGTTCTCCATACATCTTCCAGCACAATGCAGCTGAATCAGGTGCTTCTCAGCTGGAACTGGAGCACTCTAAATTGTGCATACAGACAATTGTTTCAACCCAAACGCTTCAATGCGAACAGACTAACACTGACATTGTAGTCTATCTGCAGAGTTTAAGGTTGTAAATTAATCAGTGTGTTCCAGTCCCTTCTAATCTAGTGACAACTTTCGTCAGGGAATAAAAAATGAGACAAAAAATGTCAGGGAGGAACGAGTTGGGAAGAGATCCAATCTCCTTTTGTGGTAGGTAAGTCAGATGCACACAACTCGATAGTACTGATCTACTTGGGAAGTCAGCTAGCATGCACTTGCTGCATGAACTGCATAGAAACGTCAATGTTCGGGAGAAAGAGAAGACCAGAGATATGTATAAATTTCACATTTGGTGGCAAGTTAAATAAGACCTTCTGTAAACACGTGTAAATGTTTTTGTTTTTTAAGTTAATGTTACTTTATGAGCTAACCCGAGCTGGTGCATTTCACTAAACTTGAAACACAACCTAAAAGAAACCACCGCTGTCCTGACATGCTAATAATAACAAGAGTACAGTTTCACTGTCCTCAAATTGAAACAAATATGTAGTATACTTAATGTTAGACATACGATGGGAGAAAGGAGCAGAAATGTAGTAACTTTAAAGGGAAAATTCAGCAATTTTCAAAAGCAACTTCAGCAATTTATCAAAAAAATAAAAGGCCCAAAAAATACTCATTTCCAAAAAATAACACTGTTAGACAAATGTAAGAAATTTTTGCTTCTTACCCTGTTCGCTGTCACAGCAAAGTACTGCAGGTTCTGGAGGAAGCCGACATCAGCGTGGATGCTGGTCAGATTGTTGTGACTCAGGTCTAAGAAGCGCAGCTTGCGACAGAAGAAGAGCTGACTGGGGATCTTCTCGATCTTGTTCCTGTTCAGGTACAGCCTCTCCAGGTTGGTGAGCGTTCCGATCTGAATGGGGATGTAGGCGATCTGGTTGTACCACAGCTTCAGGCACACGAGCCGGTGCAGGTGCTGGAAGCTGATGATCTCCTCTATCGTCTTCAGATTGTTGTCCTTCAGGTCGATCTCCTGCAGGTTGTGCAAACTGAAGATGGAGTGTGGGATACGTTCAAGATCGCAGCGGACGAGCTCAAGCTCCGTCAGGTTGACCATTTTCTTCAGACTGTTGAGCACCATCAGCTTGGTGCCCTCATTATTGATGGAGAGCTTCTGGAGGTGCACTCCCACGTCTGTCACAACCTGCGGCAGCTTCGTCAGGTTGCTTTTCAGACGGAGCACTTTGAGCCTTTTGAGCTCCCGGAGCCCGTCGATGACGATGTATCGATTGTTCTCAGCACTCAGGTTCCCGGTGAGGTGCAGCTCGCTGAGGTTCTTCAGGCTGTAGATCCACAGCGGGATCTCCTTGATGTCTGTGAACTTGATGTGAAGAGACTTCAGGTTCTCTCTCAGGAAAGCAAGAGCCGGCGCCTCGATTTTCGCTGGTGTGTGATAGAGCCACATCTCTCTCAGGTTGGAGAGCTGGGCGATGATCGGTGGGATAGTTACATCGGGGATGAGCTCAGCTTCAGCACCTCCAACTCAATCAGATCAAACACTGTGTCAGGAATCCCACTGAGCATGAACAGATGCAGCTCCAGCTTCTCCTGGGAGTTCTTGGTGATGCGCTGCCGCAGCTTCTCCAGCGTCCACTCGTTGTTCAGGTTCAGCTGCCTCAGCTTGTTCTCGCTCACCTCTGACAGAAACACAGCGAAGCGTTTGGAGTAGAGCGGGTCATACTGATCTATCATGTGCAGCATGAAGGCAAAGTCATTCTTCAAGTCGGGGATATCGCTGTAGCTGCTTTCCTCGCGGATTGATTCGAAGGAGTATCGTTTGAGAGAGCGGCTGAGCATCCAACAAAGAGTGTACATGCAGATAAGACCATAAACCACCACCAAGCTGATGTAGAAACACGCTAAGATCTTAAAAAGAGTTGCCAACGGATGAGCGCAATAGAACGTGCTGTACCCTGTTAGTTCCTGAATGTTCACAGAGCACACTACGCTGAACGTGATATAGCGTACGTAATAGGCTGTGTAGCTAATTATCAGAATAAACTTGATTACTTTGATGATGGTCTGGCGTATGTAAAGACGGTACACGATGTCGCCCTCCTCTACATGGATCCTGAACTTCTTGACCTTCTCAAAAAGTGCCTTTGCCTGCTCACCTTCCTTTTTATCTAAAACCCCAGTCTCAGAGCGATCTACAATCCCTTGTTCAATCCTGGACTTTGTTCGTTGGAGCATGGGCACGCTGGCCTCCACATCCTCGCTCACGCAGGAGGCCTTCTTGTCCATCGAGCCGTTCATTTTTCCCACGGGCTTGGGGTCGCTCTCCTCCACCACGGTCTCAGACAAAGCCCTTGTTGTCCACGGGGAGTCAAAGCACTTGAGGAGGATGGAGACAAAGTGCTCCAGTTTGGAGCTTGTGCGGGGGAACTTGAACCAGAAGTTGCTGCAGGCCAGGAAGATAAGGGTGTGGAGTAGCACCAGATAGGGGAAATATTTGGCAAACCAGTGCAGTTTGTTCTCGTAGCAGACAGCGTCAACGTAGTTATACTGATGACGGTCAAGGTCATATTGAATGCCTTTGGGTTCTGGTGCATAGGTGGCACTCACATTTGGGACGGGCATGGTTTCGCACGACTTGTTGACCACCCACTTGCAAGGCAGGCAGATCATCTTGTCCTGCGTGACCTGCAGCGTGCCACCGAACACCGCGATCATCAGCATGACGATCGAGATGTAGTCGGTGAAAACGTCCCACCATGGCTTCAGGATACGGTACGCTGGCTGGGTGTCAGCAAAGTACCGGAGCTCTGTGATGGGAATCATGATGGTTTATCTGAAAAAGACAGAGAAAACAGAGAATTAGTTGGTGATATCTCAAATTAAAAACATAATGGACTAGATTTTGGAAACCTGAAAGTGTTACAGTAAATCTTATAGCATATCAAAATGTTGAACTAATGTTGAAACAAGTATTTGAGCAGAAGGAAATTAATCAGCAACTATTTTGATGATGCATGATTGAGTAAGTTTCAAGCACAGAACAAAAATTCTCATATTTTTTCTATTTTCTCTGTAATAGTAAACTGAATATCTTTGGGTTTTTCTTCATCAATTTATCTGATTAGTTATTTTGGCTATAAAATTTCAGTATACAGTAAAAAAAAATGCTGGAAACTTTCAAGAGCCCAAGATGATATCATCAAATTACTTGTTTTGCCTGACCAATATGGGTTTAAAACAGTCTGTTACTATTCACAAACAAATGTCAGTTATGTTATTTGTAATTATAATGCACAAAAATAAACGAAAACAATTTGTATCTGTAAAACTGTATCTGTGCTTATAATTTAGGATATATCATATATCATATATGGCCCCATATATGATATCTATGATATAATATAGATCTCTAAGTTACTAAGTTACAGATAACCTAGTAATCATTTGGCAAAGGGGCCCTTCGTAAACATGCATCAATCAAGTTCATCCAGTAGAGAGTATGTCACTCTCTCATAAGCAGCCCATTGTACCGCTGTTGCAGACCATTCTTTGATGTTTTTACATCTTTGCAGTGGAGTAAGAAGGACGTCTGTTTTAACATGTTGAGTCCAGTGTTGCTTTTGTGAGAACGGAAGCGCTTGCTCAATGCCAGTGAATGTTGTCACAATACCAGAACTTTGATACAATACCAGTATAAAAAAACCTCAATACCTCTTTAAATACCACAGAAAAAAGGAAGATAGTCCTGAGCACAATTTTTGTCTTTTTAATATTTACAACCTGCACACAGAGCTGGTACGAAAAACAAAGTCACTGTGGTTTTGTTCTGCTGCAAACCAAATTTCAGGCAGAACAATACAGACTGAAATGAGGAACTGAGGTCTTAAATGAGCACTTAGATATTTTTTCTTTCATAACTTCTGTACTTTTGATACCAGTACCAAAGGTATAATTGAAGGAGATCATACCATTCTAAACACATGGGGTTGAAACAATTTCTAAGTATCAATATCTTTAAAAACCTTAATGCAAATACAATGCACTGTAGTTTGCATCATGCATGCATGCATTTTTAAAAAATACAGAATAACATTCAGATCTTTCAAAGCTTTGGTTCAGGCATATCGATAAATCCTGCACACAATTAGGGACTGAACACCAATTCAGTTATCATGCATGCAGCCCAGTCAGCATGTTAAAGGCCAAGTCTGGAGGTTACCAGACTGGTAGCACACAAAGAGTCACAGTCATTATATTTGCCTTATATTTGCTGTGCACCAGGGATATCCTGGGCATCTGGCATGTGCACTGCGGTTCAGAGACTGCAGAGCAAGCCAGAAGCAGAAGGACCACAGACCCTGACACAGCATGCTATGTTCACACAAGTCATTGTTTTTCCATCTCTTCGTGATTTCTCTGCACACACATGATCACGCCAAGATGACGTTTAAACAGTGTCTTCTTTAGGGTAGTAAGTTTAATCTCCAGATGCTAGGTGTCAAATCAATGCACGTAAACATCTTTAAAAAAAGCAGAAATGTGAATGACCATTTCAATGTTGAAATGTGAAATGAGTCGTCTTCACGTTTAAAGCACACAGAATAAATTATCAGAATTAGTGGGGATATTGACAATCAAGTCCAGAACAAGAACTAGGAACACTGAATAAATTACTAGAATGAGTGTGGGGATTATAAAACAAGAACAACTTGAACTTTGACAGAAAAAAAATTCTCTGCAAAATGGAAGTGATACCAGTGAGATCAGGCTGCTGACCACGTAACAAATAAAACCCCAAAACCAAAAGGCTCCCCTAGACGTCGTTTACGCTTAAGTGCATCTGTCAAACCAACAGGGCTACTTCCTCACACAGTAAAGTGTGAGTAATGCAATAAATACAGCAATCTAAGCACTTTTTTCTTATTCAACTTGTTTCAAAACTTAGTTGTTAAGCTGTTACTTGGAATAAAAGTGAAGTGGACAAACCCCATCTTCTAGAGAATATCCAAATATGATGACCTTATCACCTCTACTTCCTATTTTATTACAAAGTTGGGAGGAGATGATTAAAAATGGTCTCTCCCTGTCTGCTCAACTTACGCCTGACTTACAGGAAAAGGATGAAAGAGGATAGCTGGTCAAGCGGTCACCAAAAAAAGCCTTGTTTTATCCAGTTCAAACCAGAATGGCAGTACAGTCTCTGTGGGCCTCCTCTGTTTGGGTGCTGCTTTACTTCAACTCAGAAATTACAGCACACAGTGACCCCAACAGCTGCCAAAACACCTCTAAATGTGATAACTCCCTCGGTATTAAAAACAACAGATGAATTACACAACCAAAACCAGAACAGTGCTGTAAATATGTTTAGGCTGAAAGTGTGACATATGTTTTACAATGGCCAAAAAACAAAAATCTGCTCACTTTCACTGTTTGCAGTTGCCAGAAACAGATGGCAGAGAAATCTGAAGCAGCAGGCGTGTTCCTTAATTCAAACTATAGATAAAGGCCTCTCACATGATATGACTGAACTCATAAGATCAAGTAAACTGTAACAACAAAGATTCACGCAGCATGTCTTGAAAGAACGTCACCGACTCTAGCTTCCAAGTCCAGATTCAGTAAACTCACAGTGTGACATAATCACAGTCACTGATATCTTTAGTTTAAAGTAATATCCAAGATTGGGTTCACGTTATCCTGGCACAGGAAAATAAACAACAGTCTGCAAGCGGCTTATCTTGTCTGTGCATCACACCACCTGTCTTTCCAAAACATTTCTCCAGAATTTTAAACAAGAACATCAGCTTTGAGGAGCTAAACAAGACAGGCCAGAGGGATGTGAAGTCCTAATCTGAATTAAAACTGAACATATTAAAAAAGGTAAAACTGGTTTAGGCTATAAAGTGACTCTGCTCTTGGCTTCCTGTTTGTAGCCTTACCCCGGTACATTTCTCTTGAATTTGTTCCCTGAACAGAGACGCTTTTGTGTAGGCAGCAGTCTTTGTTGATGAGGCTCTGACACATGGGCTGGGAGAGGCGCAGGTGAACCTGGCCTCTGTGAGAGCCAATATATTATAGAGCCAACTATTATTTCCCTCAAGGACACTAATGCCTCTCAACGAAAGCTACAGTCAAACAGAGAGAGAAACACAAACCTGCCTGATACGTCTCTTTGCAGGTTATACTGTATCTCCCTCAGAAAAGAACGAAAACTAATGCTGAGGTTGATTTTTTTTAAAGGAATTATTTATGATTGACAGCCAATATGAACCAATTGAGCTTTAAAATGGCAGAAAATTCAATCAGCGGCTAACTCCGGGTTTGAATCTTGCAGCCAGCTGAGGCCTTCCTGCTGGGGCTTTTCCATTGGCCACGCCGAGTCAAACCATGCTGCGCTGATTTGCATTTCCATTACCACCTTCAATGCACCGAGCTGTGTCAAGACACGCCTAAGATGGAGTGGGGCCAAAGTCCGCCTCCAAGCAGGTTGCAGTGACGTCTCCCCGAACCGCATCCAACCTGTGACGACCCTGTGTGGGTGACTCAACTCATGTTTGTGCAGGAGACCAGAGAGAAAGAGGTTTTTAAAAGTCTGTTTGGATAAAAAAAAAAGTTCATTTTTGACCCTGGTGGTGTGCTTCATCACAACTGCTTGTCAAATGAACGAATAGCTTCGGAGCCTCTCCAGCCACAACTTTCCGATGTGCTGCATCCGACTATTTGTGTAACTTTCTGAAACCCAAAATCCAACACTCACACCAACTTCACACTCTGGCCAGATGTGCAGATGTGATGAGTCAGGATCTGAACTCCTCTCTCTGGCTCCCTTTCTTGACACAACTATTTCTGTCACTTTTCATGTGAACAGAAGTGAAAGACTATGAATGCCTCTCGGGAGAGACTGTGCCATCACAACACCTGTTCCATTACCCCCATATTATAATAAATAAATACATAAATAATATTGCTTCTTCCTCATAGCATTTGGCTTTTGACTCCAGTGTGGCTCTTTGGAACTACAAACACTTTTAATTTCAGACAAGGTCAGACAACACACCATACAACCTTATTTTTAAGCATAATCTCTTAGTTTGTCTGTGTGTTAGGCTTGTGTTAGACCAGCACCCTGTCCAGGGTGTACATCACCTCTCGCCAAATTCAGGCTGAGATACGCTTCAGGCTCAAACACCCTTGCTAAAGACCATAAGTGGTTTAGGAAATAGATGGATGGAAAGACAAATGAATGCCAGCATTATTGTTGCTAATAGCTGACTTGAACTTTTATTACATTCCATTAGAGTATGTGCTTTTGGTGTCTGGCATATCTCTCAATATTCTCCCTGAAGGAACTTCCATCTAAGGGCTAGAACACACCCACAGGAACTCCAAAGTTCCAGAAAAACACATTTCCTGACTTGTTCTCTGCCCTGATAATGCACACCCTCTGATAACAGCATGGATGGGTAATCAACAGGGGACGGCACATTTGGGGATTCTTTCACTAGTTTTTAGTTGTTGAAACCATTATATCCAGAACACAGTGTTGTTGCTTAACACATACTGGACTAGATATAAGGGAAAATTCAAGTGTCGGACTAGTTTAAGACAAGATCCCGACAGTCTCAGACAATCATTTCCTAATTCCAGCTTCTCGAATGTGACAACTTACAATTTTCTCTGTTGTATACCACTGTACATTGAATGTCTTTGGGTTTTGACTGTTAGCTGGACAAAAAAGTGTTTGGAAGTTGGGTTTTAAGATACTGCAATTGGCATTTTCACTATTTTCTGACATTTTTTAAGTGATTATCAAGAAGCTAATCCGTAAATTAATGAACTATGAAAATAATCTTCAGTTGCAGCCATGGTGAACAACTTTAACAAAAGGAATGCACCCAAATTCTTACTCAGGGTATCTGCATATATCAGTTAGCATTCAATCACCATGCTTCACAAAACTCATTAAATCTTCTATGAGGTAAAATGAGCCATAGGTTATTTGTGGTGCTCCAAACTGAGTCTATGAGATGCTGTGAACTGAATTTTATGATGACAATGACAAAAAAAAAACTATACTTAATGTGGATAGATTATCTCAGTCCAGCACCTCATCTGCTTTATGACATCAGTATCGACCATGTTACCGATTCAGCAAATTGACTTGCTGCAACTCTTATGGCTTTCAAAATTCTACAAGGACTCAAAACAAAGATTTTATCCCTTTGACATAAATACATTTTCCACAAATAAATGTATTTGCGAGGTAAATATACCACTCTGATTTTTATTCACCTGCCTGTTGCTGGATTTATCTAAAGCCCATTCTGTGGGCGTATTTAAGGAGGTGCAGATGGTAATTATGCACTGTAGGTAGAAACGGTTCAGGATCACATTCTCAGCAGCAGATATGGGGATCACAGACATCCACAGATTCTTCCAAAACATGACATTTTTCTGTTCCTCAGACACAAAAATTTGGTAGAAAACGGAGTTATCACAGCTTCTGTTCTCACCCCGTCTGCCCAGCCCTGGCAATGGACAACGTGCAACATCAAGACATGCAGCAGCCAGGGCAGCGTTTTCAGTCCCAACCAGGTTTAACTGGTTCTTGCTCACAAAAAGCTACTTTCCTTTTCATGACAGCACCGCTGATGTCATAGTCACACACACGCCCACAACACACATTTAAGACAAGGGTCATTTAAACCCACTTCATAAAAGTAAATGTTTATATTATAATTTTACTAACATGACTGGTTATTTAGCCCGGCCAGATTTGTCCCTTATCAGAAAGGACAACAATAAAAGACATAACACAACACCACCACACCACACCAATCATATAAGCTCTTACACACATAGTATTGCTGCAATATTGATGCAAGTGATGGTGAAACAGTACAAAACAACGGCGCTTTGTTGTTTTTCAGGATCTAAAGCAGTGATATTCAACTTAAGGCCTGGGGGCCAAATCTGGCCTGCAAAAACCTTGTTGGGTGGACCACCAACCATTTTCTAATTCACAATGAAAATAAATTGATTCGTACATTTATTTATACAAATGAGTAAATGTTTAATAATATACGTAACATCATGATTTAAAACCTGCCCTCGTACAGCTCCTTGCATCTGATTTACTAAAGGAAAAACAACTTCTTTAATCACACTGTTTACTGCCCAGTGAAAGCATGTTTTATTTTAGGCATAAATAAAAAAAGATTCCATGATTTTTGGCTTTATTGCTGAAGCACATGGTCCAACCTTAATGCCCCTTGGCTGCTGCTTGGGAAGTTGCATTATTATTATTAGTCCACATACATACTAAAAGAGCTTAAATAAGCTATTAATTCTCTCCCTGGTGGGAGCAGTTTATGTTTACGGTTTAAGTTTATGAATCATTCCAATATTTGAGTGATTGCATGATGGAAGAAGCTCTAGCTTGGGCTGAAAAAATATTTGGTTACACAATAAACCCAGAAAAAAAAATCCTGATGTTTAGTTTTATTATTAATCATCATGATAACCACGTTTGATTACCACGCTTTGAAAAACTACAGTTGTTAGCAACAGTCTCCCAGACGCAGACACAGGATGCAACATGGGTTTGTTTTGCACGGACATGATGTCAGATCGTTGAGAGGTTTTCAATATAACAGTTGGTGAAAGGATTTCAGTGTATGCCTCAGTACTTTTTGAACATTTTCAGCACATTATAATGGTAATAACGATAACTTCTTCTCTAGTTCCAGCTACATTAATCAGCCATTTCATTTGAAAATAAGTTAGTCATTGCCCAGCCTCTGCTCATTTTGCAAAAGCAAGTTGAATTTCCCTGCGATAAAGATCTCACAAACATAACAAATATTGTATCTGCCACTCTCACGTGCATGCTACAGTGACACTACATCTACAGCAGATGTTTCAAAGAGGTGGGGCTCCTCAGGGTGGCTCGTTGAATGAAAGTTAAAAAAATATGACACTAGTTATCAAAAGGAGATCAGAGAGAATAGCCTCAATATGTGCGATTTGGTCAAACAGACAGTTCAGATATACAGTACTTTTAGAGAAATTTACTGTCTTCCCAACTCTCTCGGAGTCAGAAACTAAGAAATGCCTTTTGCATAGACCTTTTATATGTATTTGGCGTGGTTGGAGACTGGGTCAAATAGCAATATTAGGCTACCTTGGCTCAATTGTTGAGTGTTTATGGGATCAATTGATATAATCATAATCCCACAGATTTAACAAGCTTTGTTTGAGGGGAGAGGCCCACAGTCTCAGACTTTGAAATCCCCTGTCTTACAGTATCACTGCAGCATTTATGTAATAATGAAAAACACCGTGAGTTAACATTAATTCACTGTGCTCTCAACAATACACCACAAAACCAGTCATTCACATGGAGACACTACATATGAAACAACAGCATTATTCTTTGTCGGGGCCTCCAGTTTGAGACATTTATAATTTACAATCATAATTCAAATCCTTTGTTTACTATCCCAGTGTTTTGTTTGTGTCATTACAGCAGAATAACACAGTTACCTGCCGGCCTCCAACTGTGGACGAAACGTTGGTGATATGATATAATCGATTCATTAGCTATTAATCCTGGATTGATAGTCTGACTGTAAAAAAAAAAAGTCTGATAAAATAGCATGTGATGTAGCCCAGTGAGCGACCTCTCATTAGGTGGGCTTTTCCTCAGCAGTCAGCCGAGTGGCGACGGGAAACGATGTCTCATACCGATGCCCGGTTAGCAAACTGCGGCAGTGAAATCACTCTGAACCTCACGGCCAGCTGACGTTTAGTGACCAGAAAATAAAGAAAAGACCCACCTGTTTTGTTAAAGCTGGTGTCTGTCGCCACCTCCGTGCACGGGTGACACATTTCTCAAACGTTTCTCAGCAGCTGTGGCTGGTCGGACACCGGGCCGGAGCCCCGTACGGCAGTGACGGAGGAGAAAACCACCCGAAGGCATGAGGAGACGAGCGGGATCGTCGGTCCGCTCTGCGCACCGAAGACTAGAGTACTGCTGCTGGACGAGAGCGGCGGAAGTACCGACACACAGCCGCTGTCAAAATAAAAGCACGGCGGAGTATGATAAACTGTCATACAAGACTAACTAAACTAAACTAAACTAAAATAAACTAAATAAACTAAACTAAATAAAATAAACTAAACTAAAATAAACTAAATAAACAATAAAATAAATAAACTAAAACTAAAAAACTAAACTAAAATAAATAAATAAACTAAACTAAACTAAAATAAAATAAATAAACAAAAATAAACTAAAATAAATAAAATAAAATAAACTAAACTAAACTAAACTAAACTAAACTAAATAAAAACTAAACTAAACTAAACTAAATAAACTAAACTAAACTAAACTAAACTAAAACTAAAATAAAAAAAATAAACTAAACTAAACTAAAATAAAACTAAACTAAACTAAAAACTAAACTAAACTAAACTAAAATAAACTGAAACTAAACTAAACTAAAATAAATAAATAAATAAATAAACTAAACTAAACTAAACTAAACTAAACTAAACTAAACTAAAATAAATAAACTAAACTAAACTAAACTAAAATAAAATAAAACTAAACTAAACTAAACTAAACTAAACTAAACTAAAATAAAATAAAATAAAATAAAATAAACTAAAATAAAATAAACTAAAATAAAATAAAATAAACTAAACTAAACTAAACTAAACTAAAATAAAATAAAATAAAAATAAATAAAATAAACTAAAACTAAAAACTAAAATAAAATAAAATAAAATAAAATAAAATAAAACTAAACTAAACTAAACTAAACTAAAATAAAATAAATATAAACTAAACTAAACTAAAAATAAAATAAAATAAAATAAAATAAAATAAAATAAATAAAACTAAAAAAAACTAAAACTAAACAATAAACTAAAATAAAATAAATAAACTAAAATAAAAAACTAAAATAAACTAAACTAAACTAAACTAAACTAAACTAAACTAAACTAAAATAAAATAAAATAAAATAAACTAAACTAAACTAAACTAAACTAAAATAAAATAAACTAAAATAAACTAAAATAAACTAAAGTAAACTAAACTAAACTAAACTAAAATAAACTAAAATAAACTAAACTAAACTAAAATAAACTAAACTAAACTAAAATAAAATAAAATAAAATAAAATAAAATAAAATAAAATAAAATAAAATAAACTAAACTAAACTAAACTAAAATAAAATAAAATAAACTAAAATAAAATAAAATAAAATAAAATAAAATGAAATGAAATGAAATGAAATGAAATGAAATGAAATGAAATAAACTAAACTAAACTAAACTAAACTAAAATAAACTAAACTAAACTAAACTAAACTAAACTAAAATAAATAAAATAAACTAAAATGAACTAAACTAAACTAAACTAAACTAAATAAAATAAAATAAAATAAACTAAACTAAAACAAAACAAAACAAACTAAACTAAACTAAACTAAATAAAATAAAATAAAATAAACTAAACTAAAATAAACTAAACTAAAATAAAATAAAATAAAATAAAATAAAATAAAATAAAATAAAATAAAATAAAATAAAACAAACTAAACTAAACTAAACTAAACTAAACTAAAATAAACTAAACTAAACTAAACTAAACTAAAATAAAATAAAATAAAATAAAATAAAACAAAACAAAACAAAACAAAACAAAACAAAACAAAACAAAATAAAACAAACTAAAATAAACTAAAATAAAATGAAATAAAATGAAATAAAAGTTTTAGAAAAATCTCACTCACCTATTATGTAGTCATGTAAAACCAGATTAATATGGGGGAAAGCATTTTGTATAATAACATAAATTATGTATATTATAATAAACAATATATTCATATATGTCAAATTAGCAAAGGACTTGTCTGGGTTGGTGATATTATGGAAAGGGGAAAGGATTTTTGTCAAAATATCACAATGGGGGATATCGCCCTACAATAAAACATTCAGAGAGCACTGTTCCTGTTAAATAATACCTCAAAATCGATATTTATTGATATTGCAACGATATAAAAGGGACGACTGTGTGTTCTTTCACAGCATATTAACATCATGAGGCTTTCAAAATAAAACAAAGTAAAAAAAATAAATAAAGTTTTAAAAAATTTAAACTGAATACTTGAAAGAAGCCCTCACATCACCATCAGTAATGTGGATATAATAAGCGGGTAAAGGCAAATAACAGAGCAGCTAGACCAGGCTGATAAGTTCAGAAAAGTGCATCACTTTAATGTAAAGTAAAGCAGCCTTCAAAACCAGGGAATGACAACTCTTACGTCGTATCACCACAGACCATCCAAATCTGGGACGATATCTGGTCTCATATCACAATATCGATATAATATCGATATTTTGCTCAGGCCTAGGTGTGTGTGGTCTGAAAATAACAGAATGTAAGTAACATATATAAAAGTATTGTAATTTCCTCATTTACAGCTCAGCAAGTAAGAATTATTAGTGATAAAGAAAAATCTCCTCCCCTGCAAATTAACTCCAGTACTCAACAGTCATTCTGAGTGGACGTTAGTAAAGCACATGTGTAACAAGGTAATGAAGCAAGCACGTGTTCATACCTGGGGAAACAACCCTAAACAAACATTAACAAATATGTAAACTGACAAGTGGATTGCACAGCTGGTTAGTGTAATTAATAACCAATTAAGGGGGGCTTTCATTTGTTTTTATTTGTTTTTTCTTCTCTTCCATTTTTGGTGATATGGATTGTTTTGTTTTTGAGTTTAATGTTGCCTCTCAATGTCATGCAGTGTATATGGTTTTACACATTATAAATGGTTAATTCCATAAACTGCTGTACAATTAAGGTTCATAAAAAGTATATTTTCAAGACATTTTGAGTGTTTGAGTTGCATGTTATTACTTCATAGTGCAGCATTGGCCTTTTAATTAGTTTACATATATAAATCTTTTGCTGTTAATTTAATTTAATAAACTATAGAGCCTATTGGCATGACCACTATTAAATACAGTACTGCCAATGCATAAAGTACAAGATTTATAAGTATTCTAAATCAGAATGTAAGAGAGAAAAAGTTTTTTTTTTAAACAGAAGTGATTTTGCTGCGTATTAAACCAACTCAAAGTGTCTGATCACAGCTCTAGATCATAATAAATATTACAGAGTTAATAATTGAGCAGACTGTGATGGTGAGAAATAGCCTAACTTCTCAAATATACACAAAACATTTTTAGAAAATATAATTCTCATGCCCTAAAGTATTTTATTTCAAATATTATATACACATCTCCCTACAATAAAACATTCAGAGAGCACTGTTCCTAGTGAATAATACATGTTTGCTTAAAATAAGGTCCTATAAATAAGGAACGAAAGCTTCCTGTAAAAATTAATTGTGCAGAATATCCAATAGACTAGCGTGTATCACCTTTTATTCTGGTTTGTTTTCAATCAGTAACTTAGGAATACTGCTCACAAAACCTGTCACCACCATTCACCGCAGAAGTGAGGTGTGTTAACACCAGGAAACCTCTCAGTTTCAGATTGCAGTTTCTCCTGAACAAGCTCCCAAGACCTGTCTGAGCCAGATTACTAAACACACACCCTTCACTCACCACCAGCTCGATAAGTTTGTCATTTGTGCCAATTGACATTCAGCTCAGGTGTGCACTCCTGCAGCAGTATTGGTTTCAGCCAGCCGAAACAATGGCAACAATGCTTCTGATATAAATCTGCGCCTATGTCTAATTTTTCCTGTAAAACATTGACAATGGATGAAGGGATGATAAGTAAAACTAATAAATACTGCAGGATACTGACCCTCATTTGGGCCACACAGGCCCAGAGGTAATATTAGAGTCTTTATGTCACCCTCTGGTGGTCATGTTCAAAGAAATAACCTGCCTTCTCCACAGCATGCTTTAATTGAATTAAAATATTGAATTTGATTATGTATTTGAATATAAAATTGCACCATCTTTATTGCTGAAAATATTATTCTTTTGCCAGATTTCTTCCACATACACTGACCAGAGACAGTCAGAAAACTACAGTGATCACTGAGGATGATCAAGATTTGTAACATACGTACTTAATGTACAGAATGCTGGCTCTTCGCTATAATGAAGAATTTATGCCTAAAAATTATTTGTATTGGTAACCTGAAGCTTAAGTATCACCTCCAAAATGAGTCCATAAACTGTGCAGTTGACCTGAAATTAACCACCAGTATGACATCTGCTGTACTCAGTCATCTAACACTTAGGACCATAGACCAGTGTTTCCCAAACTTTTTTTTTTTCTTCCGGTGACCCACTTTTTAAAAATGACAAACCATCGTGACCCAATTCACAATAGGCCTTAACATAAATCTTTGGAAGAGTTAATTTGTGCATAAATTAACTTTCCTGGCCATTTTCACCGCCATATTTTTAGATTTATATTCTTCTTTTATTCTATTTGTACTGTATTTATTACTGACTCCTTTTCTACCTGTACTTTCTATCATGAGCTGCTGTAGCAAGTGAATTTCCCCATGTGGGATCAATTAAGTTCATCTTATCTTATCTTATTTGGCTTTGATGCTTTACAAACCTTACACCTGCTGAAATGTCCAGTCAAGGCCAACTACTTTGGATTTTTTAAACAATTGTGATAATGACTTTTTTTTTTTTAACCCATTATTTATTACAACTTGTCAATCTACATGTAAGCAAGGAAAAAAAATACATAAAAGAAAAGAAAAACAAAAACACAAAGTTAACGTGTATACATAAATAAAAAGTAAGTAAAATACATAAATCTAAATAAAAATGTAACTTACTTAAACGTTTATTTTGAAAATACCGATAGCCGTGACGTCATCAGTCCGCGACACGCTTCCAATACATCCATGTGATGAAATCGCTCGTAACGTTTATAATCTTAAATGCTTAACTTCAAACATCATTTGTCACGCTGGGTTCACGTAATTGTTTTGCTGTTTTACGTCCGTCTGTTGCCATGAGGACGATGTTGACCGTCAGTCGGTTGTTTCGATGTTTTCATCACAGCCGTTCAGCACCGTCCAGACTCTGTGTCACTGGGTTTACTTGTCGTCCTCCGGGACCACCGACCGCCTCAGGCAGGACAGGGGGGCTTCTCTGCTCACAGGACCAGCGGAGTTTACACATTTTGTCGCCTGCTCGTCTCGGCATTTATAGAGGACTTTCAACCTCACCGAGCGTCAGAAGTGACGCTGTTGGAAAGATCGAGTCAAAACACTATCAGCTCGTTTACACATGCAAGGTACCAGTGATAACCAGTGTTGGGACAGTGTTGCTTTATTCAGTCACATTGCGAAACGAGATATTTGGTTTTTTTTTTGTGTTGTGACCTGTGTCTGAGTTTAAAGTCGTGTATCTGACTTGCATCACCTGTGCAGGTTTGCTCCACCAGGTCCACGCAGAAGATCTCCAAGCAGGCTTATCGCAAAGGTGTTGTCATAGTAACGTGTCCAGGATGTAAGAATCACCACATCATCGCAGATAACCTCAACTGGTTCTCTGACCTGGAGGGAAAGAGGTTGGCAGCGCTTTAAACTTCAGACCGACATCACTGATGTTGTTTTTCCCGCTTTGTGGTTACTCATAGTTTTATAGTCAATGGGTCCAAACTGTTGCTGAATTTTGGTGCCATAAGAGACGAGGGCCAGTACTGGACTTTTGATGCCGATACTGACATCATATTTGATTTTTTTTTAAGAAAGATATATTTTTTTAATTTATCATGAACACACACATTTACACAATCAATCAAATTTTTAAATTTCATGAATCATCGTGACTAAGATATGCACTGTGGGGGGACATTTGACAGTTAAAAATTAAACTTGTTAGTGCACTCTGGTGGACAAAATCTGTTATGGCGATTGTTTCAAAAATACCTCAAGCATGGGTATTTCTGATCTACAGTTTTTTGTTTTTTTTTAACTTATTCACAGATATTAGTGCTGCAACTAACAATTACTTTCATACTCAATTAATCTGTCTCTTTTTTTTTGATTAAGTGATTAGTTGTTTGGTCCATAAAATGTCAGAAAATGATAAAAAACATTGATTAGTGTCTTTTTTTGACCACAACCCAAAGATATTCAGTCCACTGTCATAGAGAAGTAAAGAAACCAGAAGATATTTACAATGAAGATGCTAAAATCAGAAAATTTTGACTTCTTCTACTTAAAAATTACTCAGACTATTTAACTGCAGCTCTAACAGACATATGCTCATATCAATATATCTTTAATAACCCTGATGTATTGGCTCAGTCAGTTTATTAGTATAGAATTACCAGGACATCAATGTATGTGATGCCAAACCTGTTTGAGTAGATTGATAACACTGATAAGTGTGAACAGACTCCAATTTGTGAAAGCAAATTTATAGCTAGTGCTGACATGGCAGCAACTTCTCAGAGGTTCATGTCAGTTATCCCCCCTTTGACCTTTCCTACATCATGTTTTTAATTGTTTTTCATTTTTAATTTAATAACTGATGTCCGAGTTGAGAAAACAAAGATCATCTCTTTTAAAACAATATTTAAGTGGAGACTGGTGTCCATCACCAATCCAACACTGGTGAAGTGAACAAACAACACCTCTACAACCCTGTGAGCACGTCATGACAAACTGGTCAGAACGCACCAGATAAGTTAATCAGTAACTCAGTGTTCAGTATATTTCAGAATGACTCATCTGCTGTGTTTCTTTACGCTTTAGAAACATTGAGGAAATCCTTGCTGCCAAAGGAGAAACCGTGAGGAGGGTTGAAGGAAGCGCAGCTCTGGAGATCGTGGCGGATGAATCCAGGAAAAACAAGTCGCAATGTGGTGAAGACACAGAGAAGTCAGACGATGACTCAGAAAAACATTAATGCGTGTTTATACTCTGTATAATGTGCATATAGGAAGATGTTTATATTTAATTTCATAATAAAACAAATCAATCACTAATGTATTTGTTGTCATGGATTTTGAGCAGGGAATAGGAACATGAGTGAAATAAGCTTGTAATGGCAGGGGGTAGTGGTACAATTATTACATTGTACACGTAATACACTTTATCACACACAATACATATATATCTGTAAATTACAATCTATCTAATCTATCATCACATGTCTCACTGTTTGTTTTTAACTGCATAATTATGCACTGTCACTGTTTACCTGCCTCATCCAAGTTCATTCATTCTTCTATATATATAGATAGTAGATGCTACTTCATAATATTTATCTTTATTTATTATTTGTGTGTCCTTTTATTCCTGTTTTTATCCTTAAATTCTTGCTTTTACCCCTTCATTATTTTTTTTATTCTTCACTTCTTATTTTCTATCCTTGTATTCTTGTTTTCATTTTTTTTTTTTAATGTTGTTTTCTTTTGCTGCAGGTCTCTGGAGAGGGACCCATCTGCAGTCAAGATGGTGGACATATATCCAATCCATGCCGGAAGTCACAACCGGAAGTTGGTCTTCCTAACCCTAACCCTACGCTAACCCTAACCCTAACCCGATCTACTAATGTATGTTATTGTTCTTGTAATGTTACATGTTAAATAAAGTTTAAAAAGTTTAAGTTTTTTTAAAAAAATACACGAAGGAAGACCAACTTCCGGTTGTGACTTCCGGCATGGATTGGATATATGTCCGCCATCTTGACTGCAGGTAGGTACTCTTGGGGGTCTCTGAGGTACCAAACATAATTTCATTGTGTGCCTACGATGACAAATAAAGCATCTTATGTCTCGTGTAATTTACCGATAGTGTATATAAGTAGGCTAGTACTTTATCATATTTATCTAAATGTTTAATTCCGCTCCAAACGTTTATAGGTGGTGATAATTAGTCCATTTAAATATTGAACGCAGGTCCGCTCCGAACTGTCACTGGTTGACACTTCCGGTTAGTGCTCACGTTAGTTCTCGCGAGAACTCCTCCGTGTTGTTGCAACAGATAGCATAGCTAGCACAGATCCAAGCTAGCTACACTTCTGCAGTCTTCTTGCATTATTAGGCTGCGATGGACGCTCTTGGACCCCCAGACGAGGCTGAGAGGCCTCGGCATCGTCCTTTCTTAATAGGAGTCAGCGGAGGAACCGCCAGCGGCAAGGTCGGTCCCTTTTTTTTTCAGGCAGGATGATAACGGAAATTAGCATCCCGTGTAGCTTAGCTAACATTAGCATTAAGCGAGCTGTCAAAGCAGCTGGCACGCCCCCTTGTCCCGTTAATGCTTTCTTTACATTGTTCATTAACACCTAAAACAGTCATTACATTCTGCTGTTAATTTAAACGTTTAAGTCACTGTTAATACTTCTTTGTGACCTTTTAGCTTCATGCAGCTAACTAGCCGCTGTAATAAATGTATCAATTCCATCGCGTTATCAAACCGAAAGTCAGCTGATGATCTTTTACATTGAGAAGGTCGCTGATCCGGCACGCTTCATTCACATTTCAGCACTTTTGTTTTAATGGGGGGTGGGAACAGGCGTTTTAAAATGTGAATATCTACCAGCCAATAAAAGACACTGTTCAAATTCACCAGTCACTCACAGAAAATCATGATTTTGTGTCAGAAATCTACCAGCCACTTCCACATGTTCAGCAGCTTTTGTCTCCCGCCCTCCTGCACCTCAAGACAATACCTCAAACTTACTGTTTTATCCTAACACATCAATAACAATAGTCGAGTGATGGAACTTTTCTGCCACAGTCAACAGTTTGTGCCAAGATCATGGAGCTCCTGGGCCAGAACAAGGTGGACCACCGCCAGAGGAAGGTGGCTATTATAAGCCAGGACAGCTTCTACAGAGTCCTGACTCCAGATCAGAAAGCCAAAGCGCTGAAGGGCCAGTACAACTTTGATCACCCAGGTAGGCCCAGGCTACACAGTAATCTTTTTCACGTCCAACATCTTCACAGCAGCACTGTTATACATTTAAAATTTTAGGCCTAACAGCTTTAATATGTTCCTCCAACACCAATCTTAATAGGGCTGCTCAATATGGTAAAAAAAAAAAAATCATTCAGTCATTTTAACAGATACTGTGACTGTGATACAATTCACAATTAGTGGGATTGATCATTTTTGCATCACAGTTTTCACTTAACATAAACTAAGATTAAGACGACGTGACATTTGTTTGGGTCTGTATCAAACAGACATATTTTCTCATATCTGGAGAACAACACTTGCAGGCCAGAGCATCTTTGTAGCACTACAGTACTTCATTATGTCTCAAAGCTTCTGTAATTTTTGATAATATTTCAAATATTTGTGCAGCTCTATAGTCTAATTATGTCAGTTTCTTCAGAGATTATTCTGTTTCAGATTTGCAGATTAAAAAATCAGCAAAAAATAATAATGGACTGTTGTTGGACTGGACTATCTTGCTTTGATAAACTAATACTGGCCAGTGTGGCTGTTACGTTCCAGACCTTGAAAGTGGTGGCTCATGAATGCCCATCCCCCCTCTATCAGTGTTAAACTGCAACATTGCATCATTTTGTACTAGATTACTATGCCCTTGAGCCTGACTAATACTGGATATTTGGAAATGACACGTCCGATAATAATATAGGTCAGTATTTTTTTCATTTGTGTATCTACAGTAAGCTGTAAATTAGGGCTGCAACTAACAGTTCTTTCAGTTATTATGTATTATTTTCAAGATTAAAGAAAAACTCACATCACAATTCCCAGAGCCGGAGGTGACGTCTTCAGGTAGCTTCTTTTGTGAAACCAACTGTCCAAAACCCAAAAACTCTTGATTTACTATCACAAATGTCAAAGAAAAGCAGCTAATCCTCTCACTGAAGAAGCTGGAACCAACAGATTTCGGACATTTTTGCTTGAAATATTACTGAAACGATTAATCGATCATCAAAATAGTTGGCAACTAATTTTCTTTCAATTAATCGCAGCTCTACTGTAAATGAAGAGTTTTATGTAGTCTGTGGTATATAGTCAAACTGTCTCATATCTTTAGCAAGAAACCTGCAGTTATTGTTGTCAAATTGCAGCAACAAACTTGTTCAAACTTGTCTTAACAGACTGCACTAATGCCCTATTTAGCTGTGATGTTACGCTGCCAATACACACACACACACACACACACACAAGAATTAACCGCAGGGCTTGTTTGCTGGAGATGAACTGTGTGATAATACCTTTTCCATATCACTTGAGGAATTAACAGCATTAAAAATCTGCTGTTTCCTCCTTAATACCTTGCAGAGGCATTTGACAATGACTTAATGTACAAAACCTTGAAGGACATCGTGGAGGGAAGGGTGGTTGAAGTGCCAACGTATGACTTCGTCACTCATTCCAGGTAGGAGGAAAAGATTTCATGTCATTTTTTTTCAGCTTTTCACAGAACGAATAACACTCACGACTATTGCCTCTGTATGTAAAACCGTGTGTTTCCAGGTTGGAGGACACAATCACATTTTACCCGGCAGATGTGGTCCTCTTTGAGGGGATCCTGGTCTTCTACCCCCAGAAGGTTCGGGATATGTTTCACATGAAGCTCTTCGTGGACACAGATTCAGACGTCAGACTGTCACGCAGAGGTATTGATGTCTCTCTCGTGCACAGTGTTGTGGTTTCTGCAGGTTTCAAAAAGTTAAAGTTAAGACTTTTTAGGAGATTTTTTTAGGCTATTATGAACTCCATGTATGACATATTTCACGTCCATATTGGGGAAAAAAAGCATGGCATATGATGCTCACAATACAGAACAATATTGGGTGATGGCCAACATTTACTGGTTACTTTCAACAGGCTCCTGATTTTTCATTTACCACATTAGATTCATGTTAACATAAACAATTTTAACTTATTGCTTCTACAAGTGGCAAAAGCAGACACCATGTTAGCCCACACATCATATTGTGACTCACTACTCGGGTGTGGTCTGATAAATTCTGACCGGGATGCACAGTTTCCATTAGTGTTTCCTGATTCCATGTTGGTTTTGTTTTGTAGTTACAGTGTGAGCAACCATTTTTTCCCCAAAACATATTTAGAAGCGGGACTGAAGCTAATAGAACTTTTAACATCAACTTCATAATAATTTTCAGGCCTGTCAAAATCACACTGAAGACATTTTAAGGCCTAAAATTCAGATGTTGGATTTTAGGCTTTTTGTGGACCCACAGAAACCCTGAATATTCCAGATGTCGCTACAGTTTATCAATAGTTTGACCCGATGTTCCCTGCAGTTCTGCGAGACATGAGCAGAGGCAGAGACCTGGAGCAGATCCTCACTCAGTACACAACGTTTGTCAAACCTGCTTTTGAAGAGTTTTGTTTGCCTGTAAGTATGATGGTTATCACTGATTGTGTGCCTGTTTTCTAGTTATTCTTATTCTGTCCTGTTATTTCTAAAGAACGCAATTTCTCTCCCAGACAAAGAAGTACGCAGATGTCATCATTCCAAGAGGAGTTGATAATATGGGTAATGTTTTTCCTGCTCCTTTCTCCAGCATGATTCCTTGACAAACAGGGATGTAACAATTTAGTTTACAGTGTTGCACTAAATATATCATTGATACCATACTGGACTGTCACAATATGCAACCTGATATTACAAGGTTCATTATTTAATTTTATTATTTTTATTTCATTTTATAAAAGCACTGCTACTGACTGCTGCGTTGTTATTGTTTTGCAAGTGCGCATAATTCAAACATTCATTGCTAAAGACAGTTCATACCAGTTCTTTGCACATGCTCAGGTCATGGCTGGCTACTGTTATTTTATAAGAAGGGAAGCAGATGCACTTTAATTTAAAAATGAAAACACATTTTATACAAACAAAAATACTGTACACATAAGATTTATTATTTAATAAGACATTTTTATTTGTTTTTTTAATATTGTGATAAATATTGTGTTGTGGACTTATCGTGCCTTGAGTTTTTGGTGTGGTTACATCCCTACTGAAAAATCATCTTTCTCTCACCAGTGGCCATCAACCTCATTGTGCAGCACATACAAGACATCCTGAACGGTGACATCTGCAAATGGCAACGCGGTTGTAACGGGCGGAACTTAAAACGGGCCATTTCTGAGCAGAGCGACCTGCAGAGCGGAGCCGCCAATCCTCCAGGAAAGAGGGTCCTGCTGGAGCCCAGCTGTCGGCCTCACTGAGACTGTGTGGATACATGGGTGTGTCCAGACTGTGCGACATGAGCTTTGAGTTACTACTGATTTATGCTGGATGGGTCAGCGACTGTGTTGCCAATCTTGCCCTCTGCAGCATTTAAAAAAAAAAAAAAGATAATCCACAATCAAACAGTGCGAGCATTCAGTGCTGCAGCCTCTTCATTGTTTTACAGTAATTATGCAGTAATAGATTTATGCTTTTCACATGTGACAGTCTTCCATGATACGGTTTTTCAGTGCTGACTGTGGTAAGATGAGCTGTTACTGAAATGGAGGGTAATACAGTGGAGGATTGGAAGTGTTATTTAAATGTTTAATTTTAGTAAAGCTTCTGCACTTTGACCTATATTTATACCTGAATCTTTGTTGCTTTAATGGAGATTATTATATTTAAATTATATTAAAGGGATAGTTTGGATTATTTGAGGTGGGGTTATATGAGGTACTTATAGATAGTCAGTGGGTTACTCACAGTAGATGTCGGTCAGCATGCCCCCCAGTTTGGAGAAGCAGAGAGGAGTACCAGCGCAGGAGCTAAGTGATATACAGCTGTGGACAGAGTCAGCAGCAAAATTTATTTTAGCCACCTAAAAAAAAAAGGCCAGCCTACAAAAATCAGTATCAGTTTAAATGTACGCTATATTTAGAATATTTTTTCTGCCGTCAGATGGCTTTTTCAGACTGGAAACCACCAAATATTGCTCTCCCCAGACCAACCAAACTCCATAGGCAAAATCAGTCATTTTACCTCACAGACCACGGGAGTTGCTGGTCTACTGCTGCCTTGATCTGTTAGTTTAATTGTGTTATTGTGTGCCGTCTGTGTATTAAACGGACAGTTTGGATTCACAGAAGTCATGCAAACACAAACAAACTAACCGATTGAGGCAGCAGTAGACCAGCAACTCCAAAGTAAAATGTCCGATTTTGCCTATGGAGTCTGGTTGGTTTGGAGAGAGCGATATTTGGCTGCATTTTTCCGTCAGACAAGACTTTCTGATGGCAAAGTAGCTGTGAAAATATTCTAAATATAGTATAAACTTAAACCTTTAGATTTTTATTTTAGGTGGACCTTTTTCTTTGGTGTCTAAAATATGTTTTGCTGCTGATCCTGTCCATAGCAGTGCAGTGCTTAGTTTCTGTGCTGGATCGGCATCTACCGTAGGTACACTCAATATGGATAAGTACCCTCATACAGGTCTACATCAAATAGTCCAAACTATCCCTCTCAATACACATCTACTGTAGTTGTCTTGCTGCTTCCCTGTTTTAACTAATTTTAAATCAAATTTGGCCCAGTGACAGTGTGGTTTAGTGGTTCTTTAGATTGGTACTGAGTGCTTCCTCTTGAATATAAACAGGTGAATACATGCCTTACTTTTTTAAGTTCATTTTCCACTGACCATTCTGTAAAACAATAAATGGAGATTCTATTATAAAGATTTTAAGTGTCATTCGAATTTTGTCACCGAAAAATGAAACCTCTGGCTGACACAGTGTGTATAGAAACAGAGCTGTTTGTTTTATTGGAGTTTGATAGCACAGTGTGATGTGTTGGTTTTGACCATTATCCCAAAAAGGAATCAAAATGATTTTTACTACAGCACATTTTTGGAATGACAAACACACAAAGTCGCTGAGGACTTTCAGTCGCACGCAAACAACTCTTTCACACACCGACCGACATGACTGGGACATGAATGTGATTGTGACTGCCTGATGGTTCTCTACACCTGAACACGGCACACAATGATTCAGTAATGACATACATAGATCACAGCATCTTTAGTAATTTATCTTTTTGTGTGTTTTTGCTTTGCTTTTTTTAGTGCACATACGTATGGCACTTTTGGGAGAAGCTAAGCTCTTCTCATAAGCATAAACATCCTTTTTAAGAACAAAAGGAGCACTGTATATAATACATTTCATAACCATACATGATTCTTACACAAAAATGTCTCAAAACAAACTCAGTCTCTAATGGTCATCCTCTCTTTTCAAGTTCAAGTCTCCCCTCACGCCTCCCTCCAGCAGATTCTCGAGTTTCCAGCTTGCGTGTTCACAGTTCAGGGCAGGCGGCGCTCGAGGTTCTGCTGGGAGTCGAGGAGAGGGTTGCAGAAGATGACCAACAAATGGCACATACATGAAGGAAGAGGAAGGAGGAGGAGAGTAATGGACCATTCAGCTCAATCTCACGCACACACAACAGCTCCACTCTAAAACAGAGAGCCCAGGGAGCAGACTTTGGTTATTTCCGTAGCGTCTCCCTGTCCGCTCTGTGTGACTCTTCTTCGCTCCTCCTTGGCACCAGGCTTCCTCCCCTGAATCTCTTCCCCCGTCTAAACGCCGGAGCCGCAGTAATCCCAATTATAATCTCCCAGAGCTGCAGCGCTCTTTGTAAACCTCGGCCACGCTTCAGTCGTCTGTAGTTTGTTCTGCATTTCCCCACAATGAGTCTCCCATTAGCTCCAGCGGATAGCTTCCATTCGTCTGTAGTAAAGTGGAGTTAGTGTCATGAAGCACAGTTGGAGGTCAGTCTCAGAGGGGCTCCACGGGGCCCCTAGGTCTTCTCCTCGCGGTCCGTCTTGCGCCGGGTGATGTTCCTGGGCTTGATCTTCAGCGACAGCTCCCACAGGGCCTCCTCCGCCAGGTGGTCACTGAAATCGTTAAAGAATGAGACGATGTCTTCGTTGCGCTTCAGCTCGTAATGCCTGCGACGAGAAAAGAAGAGGTTTGATTAATGCAGTGATTCATTAGAGAGAAAACAAACAGCCGCCGTTGAGATGGCAGCCATGTTTTATGATATTAAAATTTAATGAAAAACAAAGAGGGCATACTTTGTGTTTCCTGCCAGTGGCGAACAAATGATGACATTTATTACAGTGATTGATGTTTACAAAGCTCTCTAATAATATATCAAGACCGAGTGCTTCTTTTCATCAGTCTGTAAGTTCATCCCAGTGGACTTACACTTGCTGGAAGCGCCGCATGCTGTCCAGGATGTTGAACTGCTGCCAGCGTTTGGAGAAGTTCACCTTCCCGTCAATGAGATCAGGGTTCCCCAGGTGGACGAAGGTCAAGTCCTGGAGAATGAGACCCCTGGAAGAAGGAGGAGACGTGTCAAATTATGGCTCTTAACTAAAAAACAATCTTCATATGCAGATTTATGCAAGTCACTGTCCAGAGAAACATCTTCTGTTGCGATGCCTGACAGTGTAACAGTCATTGATCGCCTTGCTGTGGTGAGATGTTTTTGCGTTTGCAGCCATCTTCATATCAAACCAGCTCTTTATTTCAGTGACAGTACGACCCTCGGGTGACACAGCATTAACTCAATTTCTACGTTCGTTGGCTTAAGCTGGTCCCCTAATTCCACCGCTGACGTTGTTAAAATGACAGATTTTCCCTTACAGACCTCTGAAAGCAGGACTCCAAGCTCCAAACTAATTAAGTTCTTCTTGTTACTCTTTTCCTGACACAGGGAGGACAGGGCGCAAAGCCTTGTAAGTGCTGTATTATTGGGGCGTTAATTGTGCTAATTTAGAAGTCTCATGAATGTGCGCACAAATATGCACAGGTGGATCATTTACACAGTTAAGGGTGTTCGCTAAATGTGAAGTAGCACACTTGTATAAGCTCACCATATGAAAAAAAGTTAAGAATACGAAAATGTTCTTGCATGAGGCCTGATGTATTCATTCACACTTACAGGTACGGGATGCATGGAGGCTCCACTTCAGCCAGAGCAGCTCTGTATGCTCTGAAGGAGGAGGAGCTGTCAATCAACGTGCAATATTCCTCCAATCCCTGCGAGATGAATGTCATGAGAGAAAAGTGATTAAGATTATCATGATACTTCTCTATAATCAGTGAGAGTAGATGGATATATTCAGGGAGGACTGCAACATGCGGACAGTCCTCTCACCTCTGAGGTCTGTTTCTGCCACTCCAGTCTCCTGATGGGAGCAGAGTCCAGGGCGGACAGTATTGCCAGGTAGGAGTTGAAATTATTCAACTTTCTTAAGTGCTGTAAATAAAAAAAAATATCAATGTTATAGCATTAAATAACACGATAATGATATAACAATTAGTGTATATTTAGGAGGACTAAGGTTCTAAACTAACCTTCATTATCTTGATGAACTTGAGAAGCAGCTTCTCTCTGTCTTGGGCTTTCTCCTGTTGGATTATCAAAGAGCGCACCCTGCAGGATCAAGAGAGATAAACAACATTTATGAGGCCAACATGGTGTAAGAGGGAAGCCAGGCATAACAATGACAGACAGCGAGATGTGAAGGCATTAAGTCTGTGGTTTATGGCCGTACCAATAGCTCATGTTGTTAAAGTGCTCTGTGAACTGAGTCAGGTTCGGACTCTTCTCCTCATTCTGCTCCTTGGCCCAAAGCAGCACCTCGGGAATCTGAGGGAAAACAGGAAGAGGTGAAGTTAGGGTCGACTGACCGTGTGCCTCGGTGTCAAAAAATGATCGATACTACAAGTACTAACACAAAGAAGCCACTGTACCTCAATTTTATAGAAGAGCTCAGCGTCGAGAAGAGTGAGCTGATCGGCGATCTCATGACTGCGGAAGTCATGGAGAGTTCCAGGCCTGTCAGGACACACAAGCCATTAGTCTTAATCACAAAGTTTTACAGAGCAGATTAGCTGTAGTCACAGGACTGAGACGAATACAAAAGTCTCTTTCCAGTTTAACATTTCAAGTCTTTGTGCTTTACAGAAAGTCTGGTCATGTTCAGAGTGTGAACATCGTGTTGTGGAATACTAAAAAAATATATCCATCAATTATTTCCGATAGCGTCTCGTGCCTTTTACTTCAAATGATCAAGTAGGGAACTTTGATCATCTCTATTTCTCTGTCCCTCATGCTGAGACGACAACTAGCTGAAGAGCTTTTATGTTTTCCATCTTACTTTGAGTTGAACTGTCTTTACTGTATATCTCATGTTATATATCTTATCTTTATACCTGATTGTATTGAGTAATCCACTCACACGTTACTGTTAACATATGGTTTGCCACTATGGCCACCAAATTGCCATTTTGATATTGTTACTCCTCAGTTCTTATCTATTGATTGTGATATATGATGGGAACCCTTTGACGGCTAGATGGTACATCTTAAGGGTTTTATTCTAATAAATACATTTGAAATAAATCCTTACATATAAATATTTGAGGTTAACAGGAGTACAAAGTCTGCTGCTTTGTAATGAAAAGTGGAGATTCAACTCTTTAAAAGCATCTTCTGAAACATCGACTGTGTAAGTTTATTGCATGTCACACAGTGTGAGGTAGGTCTAATAAAATCTTGGCTGTAATCTGTCCCAGACTGTATCATATCAATTTGCAGCATGTCGTACTGTGCGAAGAATGTGAACTGAATTGAACCACAATGATGTGAATCGAATAAAGTTTAGAGAGCAGAAGCGCGTCATCAGCTTGTCACCCATCAAAGTTTTCTTTTTTTCCCCCACAAACTTGTTTCGTCTCTTTTCCATGATTTGGTTTGTGTGTGTACGTGTGCGCATGGTTTTTCCCTCTTAAACTTAAGTTAAACATGGTGCTTACAAAGTGTCTCAACTGCCAATGAGTTCTGTGCAGTTGCATGTCCTTTTTGGATTAGTTGGTTTGTAGTCGTGGGTCACAGCGGCAGTAACGTTTTGAGAATTTGGTCCTAAATTTAAGACATTGTACTGCAGACTGTCTTTGTGGGCAAAGTTCCAAGTCTGCTGAAAAGTCTCCACATTTCTGAACTCACAACTTAAGATTTTACCATGTTTCTCTCACTGCTGTCTATTGTTCTTGAACAATCTTACCAATTTAATTTAGTGTATAGTGTCAGTATCGGTATCGGCAGATCTGAATTCCAAATTCAGGCATCAAAAACAGCCTCAGACGCCAATCTGATGAGGGCAATATAGCTGAAAATGTTTGGGGAATAAAGCATGAGATGTGTATTTCAATATTGGGTTCCATGAAAACATGATTAAACATTTGAGGGGAGCCATTAAATCATCTGCGGATGACAATTTAAGTAATGTTGTGCAGTCTTTTGTAGTTTGTGATGACAAGTTTACCAGCCAATAAACAAAACAATGTGTGTTATCCTCAAGCGTACTGAGCCACAAGATAAAAGAGCAGCTTTACACTGCTCTTACTATCAACACACACATATCCCATACTCAGGAAAAGCTTGACCCTCGACCCCCCCACAGTACCTTGCAGAGACCCCTCGGGCGGCGAGCGGCTTGAGGGAGTTAGTGTAGCGCAGCAGCTTCTTCTGCTCCACCTTGTCCAGGATGTTTTTGCGGAGCACGCGGGCGAGGCTGAGCTCCCCATTGCACACCAGCGTGAACACCAGGTCCATCAGCTGTTTTAAGATGTCCTCCGTCAGCTCTACCAAGCTGCAGGACAGAGGAAGAGGAGAAAGAAATGATTAAATCATTACAATTGCAACATGATCAACAGAGGAGCCGAAGGAAGAAAGTAATTCAATCGGTTGTTGTTGATGAAATGTCAATTAAAGGAGGACTTGGAACAAAAAGCGAGCTCTCTGGATGCTCTTGTGAAAATGGGGACATATTTTCTGGCTGTAACTGTCAGGAGAACAATAAAGTAAAGCTCTTAGGATGATTGAGTTCAAATAAACATTATATAAGGCTGCAAGTCATTGTTAGTGAGGTAATATGACAGAAGCATAAAAATAAATAAATAAATAAATGCTACATACCGACATCTCTTAGTACACTGGTTCCTAACATTTGTGGCTCATGAACCTTTAAAGTCAAGCAACATCTACATACAACCTCATATCACATGTTGCTTATGTCTGTGAAGAATTTAAAAATTATTTAGATTGAACGATCTGTGAAGGTAACACACTCCATTTAAAGATCTATAGACCTACTATCGAGTGCAAAATTTGACAAAGGTCATAAAAATATACATAATTTGTGCATCAGATTTTTTCTTTTTCTCTTAATTCTCATCTTATTAATCATCTTGTGACTCTCTGGGGATCCTGACCCCCATGTTGGAGTACATCTCTTAAAAATCTTGCTCACATGCAAAACCAAAATAATGGCATACACAGTCCTATTTAAATCATTAGCAATATCCAAGTTTTAAACTTCAGACGCTTTTATTAATTAATTTTCTGACAGATTATTTTCCATCGTCCACATCATGTTGTAAACAGGTTTCTCTGAGGAAAGCATCACAAGCTTTGACATAGTCGTCCAGATTTTGGACAAAGACGTTGAGTCGTACTCACCACAGCTCATCCACCACACGAACCAGCACAAAGAACGTGTTCTTGCTGACCCGCTTCTTGAAGGTGTCTGGACTGTGGCAGAACCTGGTGTATGTGCTACGTGGTCAAGGACAACACTTCATGTGGGCTACGAAACACAATAACATATTTATAAGAGTTCTTGCATGTTTATGATGCTTCATCAAGCCAAGAGACAAGATGTGTGAAGCTTTACGCCTTTAAAATATTGTGCAATCCCTCCACAATAAAATGCATAAATTATTTAGCTCTTACCCCACACTGTGGGGTTAAGGCAGGCCAACGACATTGTCTCTGACCCCACACATGTCCTGAACAGTGAATGCAAACTGTTATCATCAAACCAGAGATACAGGGTTTCAGGATTTACAAAGGTTAGACTGAAGTGCTCTTTTATACAACAGTCAGTCCTAAAACTTAAAATGCAGCTCAACTCCAGATCAAATCTACACAGAAGGGGCTTGAATACTGTCTTACTGATTGTAGTGTTACGTTAAATACATGTATCTTTGCTGCTTGTGTTAATTTTTTTGTCTTTTCTATGATGTTGCAAATGGAAAACAGGAAAATATTCAGACTTGATCTGACAATAAAGTATTATCATCACCATTATGTTCTATTCTGCTCAAGTGAAAAAAACAAAACAAATTTACTTATTTTTAGTCTAAGTTTAGTATAAAATAAACTCAAAAACTGGTTTCTTTTTGCAGTCTAGTTCTCTGTCAGTCTCACTGCATGCACACATACATTATAACACAGTAATCATTGTCAGTGCTATAAAATAACAAGATTTTACAGCCATGTTTACTGTTCTGTGAGGCTGTACGTAGTCACAGTGGTGCTTTTACTAAAGGCTAACATGCTCACTGTTATTATGAGCATGTTAGCATGCTGATGTTTAGCAAGTACAATGGAAACCACGTGTAGTGATCACAGTTAGAGTCAAAAACATCAAAAAGTTTAGGACAGAATCATTCAAATGCTGCTCAAATAATTTGTCTATAATAATAAAGTAGTCTGATCAAGCGTTCATTTTGCATCTTTTCATAGGTTTCCACTGTATAATGTTTACCGTGTTTGTCATTTTAGTTTCAAAATTTTGATCTGATGATGGAGCCATAAAAAAGTAAGACATCATCAAAGTGATTACAATTCATCCTGGAGGGGAACATTAATGTCTGCACCAAATTTCATGGCAAACTAATTTATCTAGTAGTTGTTGAGACAGGTCACTAAAAGGATAACTTTATAGTGGTGTTAAAGGAAAAGTCAGGGGATCAATTAATTGTGATACGCTGTCTGGACACGGGGCTATGTGTACCAAAATTTGTGCCAAGTCATGTGTTAGATATTGAAATATTTCACAGTATAAGAAAAACTTATGACCTGCTGGTGGTGCTGGATGAAAATTCAGGGGCACTGGATGAATATCTGTACCAATCCAGCTAGCACGGATAAAAACTGACAAAACATTATGCATGGAAGTTTGCAACTAAAGAGGCAGTTTTTTAGATCATCGCAGGGAAAATCTCAGAAGGTTAAGTTCATGATACTTGGCACACAATCACAAAAAGCCCCAATATTTTTTCAGTGGTACAATAATTTAGACTTCAGTATCCATCAGCAGAGGATTATGGTTGTTCTGGAGGTCTCCATCTATGAATGCTTGTAACTGATTGAGCTGAGTGATAGAAAACAAGATAAACACGTCTTTCTTTGGTAAATAGGGATTTTCAAAACATCACTACGCAAGAAAAAACAGCCTTCTGCCAACAAAATAACGATTAAGCTCAGAGTGACACGTCAGGCGATTTGAAAAGGATATCTGTAGTGTAGCTTCTTAATGAGGTCCTCAGGGGTTATAAAAGTCCTATATGTTGTCAGAAAGGCTTCACAGTACAAAACAAGATCTGTCAAGCAAAAACAGAGGAAAAAAGCAGCAGGTTTCAGTTGAAGTGCAGCCAAAAGTTGCCAATTAACTAACTAAATCTGAAAGCACATCATCAAACGTGAAAGCTACATACCCAGACTGACACATCGCAAATAACTGAAGCAGAGACATACTGAGTCTATCTTAAAGGCTCCTCAGACGAGGAGATTAGAAAAGCAATAAAACATCAGTCAAGCTAAAGAATCAAGACGTTATAAATAAAAATAAATCTGTCTTTGAATATAAAATGATTGCAAGGCTGTCAAGCTAGCAAAACAAAGCTGCTCCAGTGACCCAGAAGCCCACTGACATACTGTACTGCAGACAAACACATGGGCTGAGTCTTTACCGTACCTTTGCGGTCTGTTTCTGTAGCGTGGACTAATAGAATATCTCCTGATCCAGCACGAACGTCTGGGCCATCATCATTCTGGGGAAATTAAGCACAAAGATTTAGAGAAAATGAACGACAGACTGAAAAGATGGAGGATGAGATTGCAAGCAAGGGAGGAAGAGACTGGTTAGAGTTGATGCAGTCTAGCTCAAAATGTAGCTTGCACCTTCCCTTCTTCTGCCTGTTTTTTTTTTTTTTTTTTGCTTCCACCCCCTCTGAAAGGCCCCCACCTCTCCCTGTCCTGCACCAGCTCCTCTGATGACGAAGAAAAAGTCAGACTTGTGTGTGATAAAAGCGCCACCACTGCAATATATCTCGTGTACCAGCTCTGAATGTCATCGCGGGCTGTGAATCTTTCTGATCTCTCCCTATCTTCTCCTGTAAATCTCTGCTGTCACATTGGCCCTAACCTTGCAGAGTGGCGAGCAGCATTTTCACACATCTGTCTATCAGACTGCACCACACAGGACAAAGGAGGAGGAGGAGGAGGCGTAGGAGGAGGGCGGTTTCTCAATTTCAGCGCTGCAATTACGCAGACAGAACTCCAGAGGGCAGCAATGGCTCTCAGTGGTGGAAGTCGGGATCTGATTTCACATCTGAGTGACTCACAGTGACCTTTAGCCTGCGCTGCACTAACGGGATAAAATGTGCTTTGTATGCTGGTGCTGCACAGTTCTGTCACAGCAGATTCCTAAAAACGGTGCACACAGCATCAGTGTTGGCTGCTGTCTTACTTCTTGTTTTAGTGTTATCCTGCTCATGATC
The DNA here is from genome assembly GCA_034769285.1 of Lutjanus argentimaculatus. Lineage (NCBI taxonomy): Eukaryota > Metazoa > Chordata > Actinopteri > Lutjaniformes > Lutjanidae > Lutjanus > Lutjanus argentimaculatus. The sequence continues at coordinate 31,894,715 of JAWZSL010000005.1, read as the reverse complement.
TCCTTGTGGTCTATGAGGGAGAGCTCGTCCACGTCTTCCTCGTCGCTCCCGGCCGACTCCGTCGACTTCTGCCTCCTAAAACAAACACACACACACACAACTGTCGTCAGCACAAACACTCACAGTTATCAGACAGCATTGACTATAGCTGTGTCCCAAAGCCTGTACACTAGAGCTGACAGATCATTAATTTCAATAATCAATTATTCGTTTACATTTGTTGGCTTCAGCTTCTCAAATGTAGCAAATTTATGTCTTTCTTTGTCATATATGACAAAGGTGTGGCTCCTGAGTTTATTTAATATCTTTCTAAGTTCTGGACTGTTGGTTGTATAAAACAAACTATTTCAATTTATCATTTTGGGTCTAAAAATAAAACCTATGGAGAAAAGATTAATCAATTAAATGACAAAATAATTGGCAAATAAATAAATATGAAATAGTCATTAGGTAGCACTACTATATACTACTTCTAAGTAGCTTTTAGGTGCAGTACTACATACTGTTAACACTGAAAAATCGAACCAAAATGTCTGACTGTCTGTCCTTTGAGTTTCTGGACAACTTCACACTTGGTGGGTGTACTGCTGAAGACCCAAGGAAGTGCAATGTGGAGTGTGAAGTAGTTTGGATGAGCGGTTCATGAGAAAACTGAGAAAAATTGCCCTGCAGAGCAGTAGAGCCACAACAGCTTCAGATGCAGCATTTCCACTCCCACAGTTCTATATCTATATGCGCAAGTTTAAAAAACAGTCGCTGACCACGTCATACCCAGAATTAGGGTTAACCCTGTTAAGGTTTTAATAAACACAGGCAGTGCTTAGCTTAGTTATGAAGCTAATGATAGCTAGTGACCTTAAGTGAATAATGTCAGCCTATCCTTTCTGTCTGGATGAGAAACTTCAGTTGAAAAACTTCAGACTTCAGTGGCAGGGCTTATATTTTGCGAATGCTGATAACAAAAATTGTGTATTTTGCCTATTTTAATGCATAAAATATATAACGTATATTTTACTTTTCGTGTGTGCAGTGTCTTTGGCCTACATTCAGTCAATTAAATGTGATTAAACAAAGAAGCAGGAATAACAACTATTTTCAATAATTTAGGTGTGGCTCCTGTTTCACACCTCAATAAACTGTCAACAACTGTTGGAATATTGTAATATCACTGTGTTGTTAAAGGACCAATATGTAGCACAAAACTGAGTACAGCAGTCCAAATAGTGAGACGGAGACTCTGACTGTATATTTAATAGGTTGAAATTCTATTATGATCTGTGGTTGAAACAAGTTGTTTCCCTCCACTGCCCCTCCTCCCCAGACTCAGGGAACTGCAGGCAGGGTGCAGGAATACTACAGGAGCACAAGATGAGCTCAACATCGACAATAACAAGCGATGACGAGTCCTCGACTGTGAAGTGATCAGCTGTTTATAACTGTCAGCTGTCTGTCAATGTAAAGCCGAGCTCAGTGACTGCCTGTCTGAATTCATCCTTTTACAAGATGATTTATTTTTTCTAGATATTAATAAACAGACATTTACTCATTTGGTGAGTATTCAGCATTAATCTGAATCGAATTTATGTAAAACAGGCATTCAAAAATTCTGGCCTGGAACAGAAATTTCAAAGGGAGACATCGTGGCTAAAGTGTTTTTGTCAGAGAAGCAAGTGTGTTGAATGTTTCTTTGATCTCTGATGACATATTGTGGTCATTTTATGATGTATTACAGTCAATATATTACATATTTCTCCTTTAATAAAGATAAAAAAAAAGAGCACGAAAAACTGGTGGCGCATGTGTACGTCTGAAACTGTGGGTCTGGAACCGTTTCATCTAGAACTGTGGGGGCTTTTCGGCTCTGCAGGTAGATGATGATGTAGCAATAACGGAGGCCAAGCAAACAGCCCATTGCAACAGGCATGTTTTGAACAAAAATATACTACAAAATTGTACGCTGTAAACATTTTTTATATATAGTACATAATGTATGCAGCTAGTATGTAGTTCAGCTTTTAGGATATTAAAATTAGGACCCATACCTTTCCTTGTCCAAAGCCTCTTTGCTGTTGGTGGAGGGCATCTGAGGGGTGGGGTCCTGCAGTACATCGTCAGATGTGATTGTTTCCTAATCGATGGGGGGAAAAGCAATAATCAACATATGTACAGCAGGTTACATGGAACATCACTGGTGAATGGTTCCATGCGGTGTGAGAAGACGTATGAACCGTTGGTGCATGCTCCACTCTTGGTGGGGGGGAGAATGGATACTTTATACGAAGGATGTTATCCCCACTACTTAGATTAAAGGTGATGGACAAAATCTAACTTTTCCTCTGAAACCCGTCAGATGAGATCCAAAACAGAAAGACACCAGAGGGTAGAACTCACACACACACACTGAAACTGCACTGCAAACTCCAAATACAACCACACCTCCATACATCGTCTCTTTCACTCTCACTCTCACTTACACCACCACCACAACCCAAACATGCCTAAAATACACCCACGAATGCACACACGCCAGCCCAAGGGAATACAAAGACCACCACACACACACACACACAGACCCACTGTTGCACATGCACAAGTGCACATAAGCTGTTATGGGGAATGTTATTGGAAAATTGAAAACCGGTGAACCATTGAGAATCCCTTTTGGAGCAGCCACATGTCAGGTGTTACATTGGAACAAGGTTAAATGCTCGTTACAGTTGAAGCGCAGCCAGAGAGAGACAGCAATCACCTCGCCAAGCAGTCACAACAACATACACATGGACATCTTTCTCCACAGACACCAACCACAGCAAACCCGAGGCCCTGAAGTCATGCTCGCTCAGGTTTGGCCACATTCACATTCCATTTCAGCGCCACCGGTTCAAGAGATGAATCAATAAGAGCAACAGATGAGTGCCGCGAGTGATATCTGCCAGTCAAAACAGGCGCACTCGTTTTTAAATCCCTCGCCCCATTTCAGATTGATTCATATCCTGAAGCGATGGGACGATGTAAATGGAATTGACCTTTCACCCGTGGCGGTGAGCTACTTACTCTGAGGGAGAGAGGCAGCTCCCCATTGGCCTGGCTGGACGAGTACAAGTTGACGTACTCCCCCTCCCCGCCCTCGTCATTCGCGCTCTCGCTCTACGGGAAGAGAGGAGGGACACAGACCCAGGCGTAAGGGGAGCGGAGAGGGGCACAGAGCGTTTGCAGAGACGTCAAAGAGTGATATGCGACTAGCCGAGGTTTGATTTTGTACAGTGACAGCGGTGTGTTCTCCAGCTCAGTGTCGTCATGACCACCAGGTGGCACTGGAGTGCATCATTTGTACAGGTATAATAGTTTTTACCGGCAGAAAGAACATGCAGTGCAACATGCTCTACTGGGATTCTTTTAAGACTGATAGTCAGACAGCAGACAGTTTGTGGGCAGTGATAATGACAACAAGATGCCACTAAGTGAGTGAGTCACGATATTATCATCTGAACACCAAACTGTTGTAATCTAACACCAATCTGCCAGGGGAAGAGGTCCAGTGTCACATTTTTATTATCTGTCGTATACAGCTGCTTCATGTACACGCAACCAAAATGTAAACCCAACACTTGGTGTTTTTGCTCCCATCTTTCATGAGCTGGAGTAAAAGACGTGCACACAAAAGTTTATTTCTCTCAAGTTTTGAGCCCAGATTTGTTAAACTATTGAGCACTTCACCTTTGACAAGCTAATCCATCCACCTGAGAGGTATGGCGTACAGAGATGGTGATTAAATTAAGGCTGCAACTAACGATTATTTTCACTGCTGATTTACCAGTTGATTATTTTCTTGATTAATCAAATAGTTGTTTGGTATAAAAAAAATATGGTGAAAGTGTAGATGAGTGTTTCCCAAAGTCCGGGTGATGTTTCCCCATGAAAAAACTTTGACTTTTTTCGATTAAAATGATTAATTGTTTATCAAAATAGTTGGAGATGAATTTAACAGTTGACTGGTCACAATAAAAGGACACTCTAAAATGTGCAGTCTGATCTTCTGATCGTCTGCTCTTCCTTCTGATTGGCTAGAACTCGTTGCCTTCGAGGGACAAGAGCAGCCCACCCGAGTGCATTGCTCCTGTGTCAGTGCCCTTCCCCTTTTTCGGCGAAAACAGCCACTGTTAATTTGACTAGCGGTAAATACAAATTCTGAGGTCAAACCATATCACTGTTTAGCAATTAAAAGCCTAAATCCTGCAGCCAGTCATGTGAACAATTACGGCGTGTCTTTGCCGATCAACAATCGGTGTCCTTACTTCAGAATTACTTAAAGAAATAGGGGTCCATTCAGTCTGCCTCCATCAAAGTGGATGAACCCAACATAGACAACTGCCTTACTGAATCTTCAGGTAACACTTTTTATATCGTTAAGACACTTTGCTGTCTTGGTAATCTGTTCTTACTAATCACAGTAGAAAACAGGTTGATTTTAGCTCTGCTTCCTACGTTACTTTATGCTGTTCATGAGGTTCCTTATTATAAGGTAGGTCAGCTGTTAAAATAACCTCTGCTCCTGGCAATCTTTTGAGTGGACAGACTGATTAAATTAATAGCAGGGGTTTTAATGGCAGGGATGTAATTATTCACACTAAAACCTTTAGTTTAACCATAACTGTGCACACAGAAGAAGTCTGAGATCTTTTTGCTTCAACTCATGAAAAATAGAGCAAAACAAAAGTGTTGCGTTTATATTTTTGTCGAGTTTAAGTACCCTGCTTGTGCGTCCAACATCTATCCTGTGTAAGCTCACCGCTGAGGTGTGGAGAGAGTCAGTGAGAGAAGACTCAGAAGGAAGACAGACAGCCACAGAGCCCACTGAGCCAGCCAGGGAACCGTTGGGCCCGCCCCCGCTGCCATCCAGAATGGTGGCATTGGTCAAGGCAACCTGGTCCAAGCTCTGCGATTGGTGGAAAGAAGGAAAGCAGGAAAGAAAAACAGAATAAAATAAAAAGACTAAAAGGATCAGAGAGGTGAAGACAGAGCAGGTTGAAAAGGAAGCTGAACAATAGGAAGCAGAAGAAGGGAACAAAAAAAAACATTCACCTCATTCTCCAACACCTCCATTAAGTCTGGACTATGAGAGAGATGTGCCTGAACATGAAATGCACCGCACACACACTCATACACCCAGTCAATGTAAAACTGGAACCAGTGGCAACAAAAACATCTCCAGGGAGATAACATGGACGATGAAAAGACAGAATTACTTAACCAGAAATCATGTAGATAAGCTTGCATCAACGCTGAGTATGTATATGGGTTTAGACAAGAGACGTCTCAACAGTGTGTGTGTGTGTGTGTGTGTGTGTGTGGGCCAGTGGAGGAGATGCCTGTCTGCAGGGGAGGTAGTGGTAACCTGTTTTGACACGTTGCACATATCAGCCCTCTTTCAGCATACCAGCATAGAGCAGCACATACACAGATCACTGCTGAACACTCTGCACACACTCGGCTCGCAGACACACACACACACATATATATGCATGCACGTGTTCATGCACAGACACGAAGGATGAGCTGGATATTAAGGCCCCTCATTCTCTCCTTTTTCTTAGCAGTGGTCTTAAGAAAATACTGATTAAGTGGGGACATCTCGTGTATGCTAAGAGCAGCGACACACACACGGGGAGATACACTTCCACATTAAAATGAACAATGTTAAAGGGATAGTTCAGATTACTTGATACAGGGTTGTATGAGGTACTTATCAATAGTCAGTGTATTAGCTACAGTAGATGCCAGTTGGCATGCCTCCACTTTGGAGAAGCAGAGAGGGGCACCAGCACAGAAGCTATGCAATGAACTGCTATGGACAGGGTCAGCAACAAAAGGAACTGATTTTGATTTTATTTTACTTAAGTGGACTTTTATTAAGTGTATGCTATATTTGCAGTATTTTTACTGCTTTCCTTTGCCATTGGACAGCCTTTTCTGACAGGAAACTGCCATTACATAAGCCAAATACCAACCAAACTCAATTGATGAAATCAGTCATTTTAATGCGCAGAACACAGGAGTTGCTGGTCTAAGACTGCCTTAATCTGTTAATTTGTTTGTGTTATTGTGTGACTTTGGTATGTTAAGGACAGGATTAGGATAGGATTATGTAAGGAAAGGATCGTTTGGATTCACCAAAGTCACACAGTATCATGGCAACTCCCGTCCTCTATGAGTTAAAATGATTTATTTCAGTTATATAGTTTGGTTGGTTTAGAGAGAGCAATATTTGGCTTGTATAACGGTTGTTTCCTGTCAGAAAAGGCTGTCTGACGGCAAAGTAAAGTGGCAAAAATATTCTAAATATAATTCTACACGTACACTGATATTGATTTTTTTAAGTGGACCTTTAAGTGGTTAAAATGCCTTTTGTTGCTGACCCTGTCCACCGCAATGCAATCCTTGGCCACTGTGCTGCCACTCATGTTTTTCATATAATGAAAATGAGACAACAGCAAAATAAAAAGTAATTAAATTTTATAGTTAATGTTATTTCATAAGCCAACCTGAGCTGAAGTGTTTTTGCTAAACTTTAAATACAATACAACCTAAAAGAAACCACCAAAGTCCTGTACTGATTGGAGAACTTAAATCTCAGATCATAAATGAAAAGACAGATTGACACACTAAAGATAATTAAAGCTTAATTAATTAATTAATTAATAATTAAGTTTCAACTTCTTCAAATTGAACAAAAAGAGGAAGGCACATTTAAAGAAATGCAGCATACTTAATATCAGACAAATGACAGGAGAAAGGAGCAGAAATGTAGTGAACCCCATTTTAATGTTAATAACAGGGTAATAGATGTTTCTTCCAGGAGTGTATAATAAGTTTGGAAATTCTAGAGAATCATTTAATTAACGCATTACACTTTAACTAAACCCTTTAGATTTAAGTAAACTAAAATCTTATGATATTCGCTCAAGTAAAAGCAGACTAAAACTAAATGACAATTTAGTCAAAAGGCTATGACTAAAATGAAATCAAACTCTGCTGTCAAAACTAACACTGGAAATGAACTCCTGAATATTTCTCCCTCTTTCCACTCCTCATATGCAAAGCAGCTTTCCTGGCATGCCTTCCCCCAAAAACATCATGCCCCAATGAGTTGAGGAATGCAAACATTCCACAGAAACAGACAAACGGGAGGTGTGGAGGTGTGTGTGTGCATTTGGGGGTTGAGGAGGAGGTTAGAGCGTGGCGAAGGGTGAAGGAGAGACTAGCCAGATGGAGGCAGAGAGGCAGAAAGTGGACAAGTGCGTGGACGAGAGGCCGACGCCGAAGGATGACAAAGACGAGGAGGACAGAGAGGAGAGGAAGGAAGAAGAGCAGAAACAGGGGGAATGTGTTTTCCATCAGGTCCATCTGGTGCTGCATTCCACTGGAGATATCCTGGGGGAGATCCACACTGGGTGCCTCGCACACCATGGGGTCATCACGGGTCAAACCCTCCCAAAATACTGACAAACCACTGTAACACATAGCCAAGTCCACCATGGGGTCAGGCCCTTAGTAAGTGGAATATAGGATTGATTAACCACAAGCTAATTCAGTAACAAGAACCTGTTGATGGTTAAAACGTTCCAGTTAAACCAACAAAGGCCTATTTTGTTATTTATAATCCCCAACCAAAAGCCTGACGGTCCCCTTGTGATATTTGGATGATCTGCTCAACACACGCACACGACTCACCCACTGACGTTTACATGCACAAAATCTTCCTGCTTTTGCCCTCATTCCAAAAAAAAGACAATGGCCCTCATGCAAGAACATTTTCATATTCTTATCTTAACTGAAAATTCAGGATAAGATTCAGCAATGGATTGATGAAAAACTTAAGGACTCATACGACAGGTCTGGACCACTCATAAATTGTGTTCATACCTATGAGGAAAAGATACAAAATATGAGAAAACTGGTAAATGTGACAAATTCTCCTAAATCACTTGTGCAAACCACTTAAGAACGAATCTGTTCATATGAGTCGTCCTTGCATGAGGCCCATTATTCCTACTGAGCTGTTTACATGGCTCATGAAAAAGAAGACTACATTAATATTCCAGTTTACATGCAGCTGTTCATACTCCGATTGTGGAAAAGTGGAATGGCTGGAGCTACTTGAGCAATTTTGTTTATTTGCATCAAAATAGCACTTTTTCAGTCTTCCACTGGTGGCGGATACAAACAACCTCCTTCTTTCATTCGTTCAACCACCTCCCTGAAAAGGTTGGCGATGTGATATTTGTGCATATCCAAAAATCTGTTGATATCTAAGTCTTTCACAATGTCTAAAAGTAGGTGTGCGTCTTCTTCTGATCAGAAATGTGGGCTTTTCTTTTGTGCATGCATCTCGCAAACTGTTGGATAGCTGGATTGTTTACAACGCACAGAGCTGACCGGTAAACAGGCAAAACGCTGTATGTTGAAACTGCGGTAAAAAACAAAAATTGATGCGTAATTTGAATGCACTGTATAGAGATGTTCCTTGCAACTAATGTCCCTGTCGATTACAACAGAAATTTTTAATTTAGACTAGCCAACTAGTCTAAAAGTAGGGAAAAACTCAGAAAACACTCGAAATTGAGCTCAGTTTATCAATCAATACGGTTCAACATTGTCTGAAAAAGATCTACATGTATTAAGGGCCATTTAAAGCTGTTCTTCACATTACCTACATCACATTATCCTACAAAACATGACAACAACTCACTAAATGTGTTTCTTTTCAGACTGAGCAAGATCACAGCACCTGCTGGTAAACAATGTCATTTATGATACTGTTTATCTGCAGCTAACATTAGCTGCCACACCGTGTGGCTAAAGTTAGCAGTGCTAGCATCAACAGCCCGCTCTTCTTGCAGGTTAATAAGAGGTTATATGTGAGTTTATTCTCACACAGCCTATATAAAACATTCTTTTCATTTTCAAGATCAAAATACTGACAAATCAAAGCTGGTTTTACGAGATGTCGTCTCTCCCACTTTCTACCTTGCTGGTTTAAAACATCTGGCTATCAGTGAGAGGAGAGAGGGGCTGCCGTCTGCAGGAGCTGCAGCCTGGGCTACTGGTGGGCCACTGTGTAACATCTTAGATGTTGTTGAGCATTAATAAATTACAAATAATTAGTTTAACTGACAAGTATTTCTGGTGCCCACTAGCAAAGGTTTAATCGTTTAGTCAACTAATCATGTACATCAGTAATGCTGTATACATGTCCTGAAACATGAATAATACCAGTGTATCTCACAAATTAATTGGAAAATTCAGAATTAGGCCTAATTCAGACGATTCAAACAGATATGCTGTTTACATGACTTGTATAAAAACTAAGAATAATTGCCACATTCGGACTAATAGTGAAAAATTGGTCTGCATGTAAACAAGCCACTGTAAGTCTGAGGCAAACTGAAAAGAGGAAAAGGGTCAAATAATTACCTGTCAAGTGGAGGAATGCTTCAGAGCAACACACAAACTTGCACAGAACAACAACAAATAACAGCACACACACTCAAAGCACACATTAATAACACCATATCTAATACTTCAGCTAAAAAAAGGCACACACAACACAACAATAAATCCACACTGTCAAAAAAACAAATGCACACATGGACGGGCGGATGAACAAAGTCAAGGACCACACAGCAACCAAACCAGCGACCCTTGAGGGAAGAAGGCCCCCATCAGAAACCTCAGAGGGGCAGGAGGGGGGGCAGATAAACAGACTGTATCACAGATGGAGCACACACAGGTCAAGCCGCCCCTGGACCAGTCCAGGACCACACAGCACCCACACCGGCGTGGAGAGATGGAGGTGGAGGGAAGGGCGGGGGGTTAAAGCAGGGGTGGTGGGGGGACTCACCGTGGGTGTGGTCAAGGACGCTTGGCCAATCAGGTAGGAGTTAGAAACGGACATGCTGAGGCCCAGCCCAGAGCCCGCCTCCTCCATGCCGCTACAGACGGCTGGAGGTGGCAGGAGAGAGAAGAGGAGGAGGAGGAAGAGGGGGAAGAAGAGTGGGAGGCCTGAGACAGAAACAAAGAGGAAGAAAAGAAAGGTAGAAAAGAGTAGAAGAAGAGAGTGGTTGGAGTTAAGAGAAGGCAAAGAGGGTGTTAAGGGAGGAAAAAGAAGAAAAAAGGGGACAGTTGATTACACTAGTAAGCAAGAGTGAATTAGAGCAGATTTAATCAAAGTTCAGCAGCAGAATAGTGAAGTCAAAGTGGTGAAAGCTGAGGAGGATTCTGGGAGGATAAATACTGAACAGACTACTGTTCGTTCTTCCTAGAAAGCCCTAATTACTCAAGAGTCATATGACGCACACAGGTTACACACATTTATGCCTACTGCGACAGTCCAATAAACTCTCTTTTAATGTCCTGAGCTTTAAGGGCTTTACAGAAACCAGGCCAACTACAACAAACCGGGCCAATATTATCCGCTCTGTTTTTTTTTTTTCACCCATTTCCTTATCCACGCAGCAGCCGAAATGACTTTTTTTCCTTTTTTTTTTTTTTTTGCAAAGCTGTGTAAAGTCGCCAAAGCGTGTAAGCCTGGAACATGGGTTTATGGAGGAGGCAAACAGGCTTATTCCACTGGGCCACGAGCTCATCAAGTCCAAAACATGAGGCCAGATTAGGGCCTTGCGGCGGGGAGCGGAGATGAGTGCAGTTCGACTGTACGCTCAGACAAAAGAGTGATAAAAATAAAAGCCGGGCACAGGGCTCCGAATACACAGTTGTGGTGGCAAAGAGAGGACAATGGACAAAGAGAGAAGAAGAAAGACTCTCTGAGGTGGCCCGGGTAGACTGCCACTCAGCCACAGTCTATTTTCTTTACTTGGCCATGATACTGTACATCCAGCCATACCCGGGAGAGAAGAGTCATCTGTTTACTGTCCACAATGTACTGTCCTCTTTACTTCAAAGCTTCAGGCCAAAACCACAGATCAATTTGTCAACTTCAAATATGTATGGCTGGCATTAGTGAGGGAAAATGTACTAGTATGTTTCTTTGTGAGAACATCATGTCTTGTGAGAGCCAATCTGGCAAAGCATGAACAATCTACTGAACATGCGATGTTTTGCAGGTGTTGTAACTTAACGGAGATGATCAGTAAAGTGAATTTCCAGTATATTTCAACCTTGTGTATTTCCCATAAATGTGGACATTGTCACTCTATGGGTCATTGCACCATCCGTTGGCCAACCTGGCTATTCCAGGGCACTACTTTCTGTGTTTATTTTTGGTTGTACTCACAAATATTTGAAATGATTCCTGTAAAAACTGTGTTTTTTCAGGGCACCCTGGTAGCTCACTTGGTGCCCGCCCCAATGTATGGGGGCTGAGTCCTCAGTGGCGGCTGAGGTCAATTCTGGCATGATCTCCCCACTCTATCTCTCCCATTTTCTGTAAATCTACAGCTGTCTTGTCAATGAGGCTAAAAAAAAAGACCCCAAAAATAATCTTTTTAAAAAATCATGTTATTCGGAAAGCCTTTGCAGCTTGCTCCGATATGTTGTTTTGCTTAAGTTCCTCAAATTGCCGGTGTTAGTGTAGTTGTCCAGCAGATGAAATGACCAAAATGTCCAGTGGAAAATATGCCAAATATAAAATATATAAAATATCCAAAATAAAAATACCATATCAAAAAATAGTGAACTGAAACTAAGTATTTGTGATTATTGTTTTATTCAAAATTGAAGCTTGCTACATGTTATGCACAGAACTGAATTAAGAAGAATGAGGTATATTGGCACATCTGGCCATTTGGAGCAATCCACAGTACTGACAGGAGCATTGGGAGATTTAATAATGACATGTTAAATAAGCATTTGACCTTTTGCCTTCTTATATATGATCATATCCCCTCTGTGTCAGAATGAGCAATGGACAAAGGAATGAACTTGACATCATGGGTGTAGTGCTGCCGGAGCGCACCAGCACAATGCTCTGCATTTTTTTTTTTTTCTCCAAATGAGGACACAGAATATTTGTAGTTTGCATAGTCCAGTTTTTGTAAGCGCCTGAAGATCAAACCATCACTAAAGCGCATGGCTCTGATCGGACAGAGTGCAGTTTTTGTAGTGAAAGGCGTATTTTTCCAGCTGTTTTTTATAGGCAGTAAACATTTTGATGAGAAAAGTGTGATGCAGACTCGCAGTCGCAGCAGAGAGACAGAGAGATCGTGTGGACTGACTGCAGTGTAATACTCTTAATACAGTCAGTCACACATTGGACTGTGTGGTCATTTATATCTGAATAATGTATGCAACCTTGCCACAGCAGGAAGTGGTTAAATTACCTGAAGCAAGCCACAATTTAAGCGTGCAATATAAGACATATGTCCAAAAGTGGTTCTGTATGGCTTGAATCCTGGAATATTTATGGCCATATTTGCTGTAAAGAAAAGTCTCACGTAAACTCTGACCCCTAGAGTCACGATTTCCACATTTATGGGAAATACAACAGACTGAAATATATGGGAATTTTCCTTTACAAGGTTTCATAAAGGTTACATTAAAGCCCCTAAAACCTTGGCTCAAAAACATATGTACTTCTCCATTAACATGTAATATTTATCTTGCGTAGAATTTATCAACATATCAACACTCAAAAAATCTCCATCAGGACTGTGTGGGTATGGTTTGAACAGGTTTGATTGAGGATGGCCAAACAACCAATCAACTGTCATCAGATTCCTCTTCGAAAGGTGCGAAACTGTGACTGGTGCACGGAAGTTGTGATATCACCTTTTTCTAACTGAGCCCTGCCCACTTAAAACCAGAGAGAAGAGCACTGGGAAAAAAAGAAACACACAAATATCTAATGGAAAATAACAATAACCAAAATTATTCTAACTTCTAACTTCGAATACCCGTTCACTCATAATATTGTAATACTGCAGTGAGGAGAATCTTCCTTTAGTGCCTTTAAAAGTTTCAAACTCATCACCGTGTGCCCTTCCTTGCTGTGACCTGTTCTAGCGGGGCTTTTCCTCTCCATCCCCACTGACTCTCTGTCAGACTGTTGTCTCAATTAACCCAGACACCGACCCAGATTAAGATAAGTGGGCTGGATCTGATGCGGGGCTGATAAAGGCCGGTCTTATCTCCCCACTAACAACCAAACACCTCTGTGTGCGCACAGACAGAGTGAGGAGGAGGAGGAGGGGCTGAAGAGGTGAGAGAGATAACAAGATAGGAGGAGGCTCGAGAGAAAATTGATGAGGATTACCACTGGAATGTACTTCAGCCCCAGAATGCAATCTGCATTCTTTCCCACTCTTTTCCTTTCCAGCCGGCATGAAGCATGAGGACACGGGGACTGCAGAGGGTAGTTTCTATTGTCCACATGTGCCAGAGATCCCGTCCTCACAGCACTCTTTGTCACTTGACTCTCGGTATGATCTCATAAATAATTAGTGCAATCAATGAAGGCTCCACAGCCTCAAAGTTTCGGTCTGAATTTGCGGAAGATGAACTGAACAATTTCGGGAACTTAAATTACAGCTTTGCTTACAGAGTCCAAATTAGCTAACCCAACTATTTCTTGCAAAATGTACCCTGGGAGTTTAAGAGAAACACTGCATTATCAAAGTAACTGGATTTCTTACCAGTTGCCTTTGTTTTGGGGGCAATGCTGGAGGCTGCAGCGGCTCGTGGACTGAGTCGGTGCTACTGAAGGAGTCATTGAAGCCGTAGACCTCCTGGAAGCGCTTGTTGCGCTGCTCGTAGATGCTCTCGCTCTGCGGCATCTGGTAGAACACGGAGGGCTGCGGCTCCGAGTAGTCTTCCACAAACTGCATGTACTGGAGGACTGGAGGAGGAAGATGGATTAATCATGAAACATTTGTTGTTTGGTTTGTGTTTCAAACTCAAGAGACATCTTTAAAATGTTGCTTTGCTTTTTCTTTTTGAAAGTTTGCTGTATATTAAATGCAACAGTTGGTTTTGAAAATTAAATATGTTATTAAATAGGCTATGGCTCATTATCATAAAAAAATGAAAATGATGGGTAATTATTATGGTTATGATGGAATTTGACACAAGTCTAATGCAACTTTTGTTCTAGGTACAATTAATTGCAAAACAATCAAAATCACAATATGGCCAAGTGCAATATCCAAATCGCAAAACCCTGCAGTTGTTTGATAAAGAAAAAATGTGGGACATAACAGCATTATAATGATGAACTGTAGTGCTGCAGAAATGCCCTGGCCTAAAAATTTCCAGATGAAAGAAAACATGTTCATTCGGTACAGACCCAAACAAATGTCACATCATCATGATTTTTCATGATTTTTTTTTTCCGTGAAAATGAAAATTGTGATGTTAAGACGATCATCCCCACTAACTGCATCACACATCGCAATTTCAGTCAAAATAATTGCAATATGACTTTTTCACCATATTATGCAGCCCTACTCTGTTCCCATGATGCGACTCAAAAGCTTCTTTCACTGGACCCTCCCTGTCTCGTAAACACATGTCAAGCTTCACACCCTCAGCGTGTAAAACAGGCTTCCCGCTGAAAATTTGTCCAAGCCAAAGATGAGATCACCCTGATGATACCACCACTACATCATCATTTATTTCATCAGAATTGACAAAACCCCTCTAAAACTATTCTCACCAGTAAACCATGACCAGTGAACTGAACTTAATATGTAACATTTGCAACTTCAAGACAGCTGTCCACGTGAAATATACATACTTGTAGTCATACACTGAGATAAGTGTTTAAACTATGAGGAAGGGGCGATTGTATGGAAATGACATAATACAGTAGCTTAAGAGGAAGTGATGTAGCAGGTGTGTCAGGAAATGACCAAATGTTGCCCTCCGTGCCCCCGGAGCCGAACCCATTGTAGCACATCCTGGTATTCACTTCCTGCCTCTATTCGCAGTGGAATATTTCCTTGACATGAGCTACATGTCAATGAACTGATGACGAAGTGCAGCCAATGTCCCACTGTCACGTCCTAAATCAACCTCATCCCTTTATTCGTCCTGCATTACTCTTTGTCCCCTCCATTGCCTCTGTGACCTCTACTTACTCATCTCATTTAAAGTTCTTTCTTCTTCCCCATTCTGTCCCCCATGTCCTCATTTCCCCGCACTTACTGTGTCTGCTTTCTTTTCTGGCAGCGGCGGTGGGCTGGCGGGGACATCTGCATTCTCGCTAGCGATGTACTGGGCGACGAACACGCCCCCATTCGTCTGGGGCATGGGTGAGATGGGTGTGAAAAGGGGGAACGGTGGCGTAGGATGCCGCTCGTCTTCTGACAGGTTGTCATATTGGGAGGGATAGCGCTCGTACAGCACCCTGGATCCTGCGTCAGGGAAGGGTGACGTCTGGGTGCTGCGTCGCTTCTTCTGCGGCAGGGCGGGGGGTGCGCTAATGCGGGAGGACAACGGATTGGTTTGATTGGGCTGTGGGGTCCAGTATTCTGGTGGCTGCTGGGGTGGAGGAGCGCTGAAGCGGGGATGTGAGGGGTGCTGTCCGGGGACTGGGGAGGAGGACTCGCTGTGAGACTCGGGCAGAGGGCTCAGGCACCCTCCTACCGGTATTGGGGGCAGGTTATCCCCAGCTGACAAGTCCTGGTGGAGGAAGTCATAATCCGGGTCGTAATTCTCTGTGTTGTCTGAAAAGGTAAAGAAAAGGTACAAATTACACTTTGATTCATAATGCATGCAGCAGTTAACACAATCGTATTTAGTATAATGCCTTTATAGATTGATCCAACTTTCCAGAATAAATTAGATTGTTGTTTTGGGGAAATAAAAATAGAGCAATAAAGAGAATAAAGAGGGGAAGAATTTTGGATTTTCTATCTCAAAAAGTTTATTTCCAAGGGGCATGAATGAGGACTTTTAAAATAAGTTTCAAATTAGGTTTTGTAGTTTTTGTTATGGATGTTTTGATTCTTTGTTTTTGACACATTAATTCTTTTGTGATGTATCTTGCTACTCTCTGTATACTAAATATAACATTATATAAAAGTTTGTAAATTAAAGTCATTTATGTGTAAACTTACAATGGTTGCACTTCTTCAGTTCATGGACCAAATATGGTATTTCTCGTGTCCCTAATTGGACACTGTTAGTCTGGGACAATGATTGGTCTAAAGCCACAGGACCAACTGCCTGACCTCTCTTCAAACCTGGCCTATTGGCTAATATGTTTATGAATGTATATGATTGGTTGTCTTTTATATATATATTTTAAGTCCTTTGTCTGCTTCATACTCTATTTAAGTGTTGGTTTTAATGTGTTTCATGATGAGCCCAATGAAGGCCAGAGCTGAAACGCATCAGTCTGAAAATAAAGTTGCTTGATGTACTACAAGTGTGGTTGAGTTTTGTCCTATTTGCACTAATAAAAACTTTCAATAGCTTGATTTCAAATAGTTTTTGACTTTCTAATATAAACCTTAGTGTAGCTTTGAACAGTCACAACAGGTAAGATGAAAAATTAGCAAAGTTTGTCAAGGGTTGGGTTCTGGTGCACTGTCTGCAAAATATCCAGATTTGACAAGGTCTGACACTAATAAATCTCATATGGAGCCTTTAATCTCTCCTCCCTGTTTTATTTATTAGCAAAGAGAAGTGCAGAAAACATTTAGGTAACATAATGAGGCTTCTGATTTATAACCAACACAGAATACCACGTTTAAAATGACACCAGTGGTCGACTACATTAGCTGGAGCTAACTAATGCAAATTCCGTTATGGTTACAGCATACGGAAGCTTTTGAGTGTTGTCTAGTCAATATGCTCTTTGCAAGCCAGTGTCTGTGTGGTCTGTGAGCAAAAAGAAACATCACTCTGTATGTCACTCTATGACCACAAACGGACTGTGAGTTTTTGTAGTTCAACAAGGTGAGCAGAGTGACGACTCCTCTCTAGAGGAATGATCGTGTCAAATGCAGGAGTCTCTTAGTTTAAGTTTAATGGATATCATATCAATAGTTTAAACTTAAAATGGTTATACGTTGGGATCTTTAGTATTTGTGAAAGTGCGCAGGCTACACCTTTTATTTCAATATGTTAGATACATTAATAAACATTTCATTTTCTGTTACTTATAGGTGCAGTAACCAGTTGTTGAGACTCATCCCAGGGCGTCAAATTTCCACTGCTTTGGAATGGTGGTTGGAAGATGGTTGATTGTTGAGTCACATCCCTCAGTCATCAAATACTGACAGTCTGGGAATGAGACTCAACAATCAACTATCTTGCCGACCTGTGATTGGCCAAAGCCTCTTGTCACGACCTACGCTTGGTAATAAGGTGTCAAAAATCAAAATATCGATACTTTTTCAATACCGTGTGTTTAAAAACAATACAATATTAACACTTCATAGTATCAAAAGTTCCAAAAGTTATAAAGAAAAGTGCTTATTCAAGACCTCAATTCGGTTGAGTCTTTATCGTTCTGCTGAAAATTTGGCTTGCAGCAAGGCTAGACAGTGTTCAATGACTTTTCCTGTTCCAGCACAGTGCGCAGGTTGTTAATAAGTAAAAAAAAAAAAATCTATTTTGTGTGCCCAAGACTTATTTTTCTTTTTGCTCTGGTATTGAATGAGGTATCGAGTATCATTTTTTATACTAGTATTGTACTGAAGTTGAAAAATGATGATACTGTGATAACACTACTTTCTAAAGCCTGAAAATAAGAGCCAAGAGAAGTTTTGTTCAGACCACCAAATTACATTATACATAATGGTTATTATGAGATTTTGGCCCAGCAACACCAAAATAAAACTGCCTACCCCGGCTTTAACTCCATGTTGTGAACCTTAATTAGGCTACCAATAAAAGATGTAATGTGTCTGGCTTCTCAGCCAACAAAAGCCGATTACAGATCTAAACTGAATCTCTGATATTGGTAATTTCTAACTTTAATTAAATGAAAATGATGAAAGCTCCGCCTTATTAAATTCTAAAGGATTTGGATTAGATAAGAGGATTTGATGCTAGATTCAGATTTGATAAAATGCTATCAAACCCCTCTTTGTAGTCTTACCAAGCGTCTCACAGCTGGTGTTACGAGAACACTGACCACTGTCCTGCTCCATGGAGGAGAGCTGCTCGTCAGACTTGCTGAGCTTCCCCATGCTGCTGCACGGAGACAGGCGCGGAGAGTCGCCCCCGTACGACTGGCTCCCCCCAGAGAAACGCCTCTGTAGGAACTCCTGCTCGTAGTCCTGCTGCTGCACAAACAAAGAGTCAAGTCAAGTCAATTTTATTTATATAGCACCAAACCATAACAGAAGGGCACTTTTCACATAAACTCTTAATATTATTATTTACGGAGACTGATTGGTGACGTCTGGCTTGCTTGATAGATATAAATGGGTAATCATCTGCATAACAATGAAAGTTTATGTAGTGTTTGCAAACAGTATTGGTTACAGGAGGCAAAAGGTGAATAGAATTTGGGCTGAAGGTGCCCCATAATAGACCAGAATCCCTCACCTGTCTGTGGACGCTGCAGGGCAGGCTGGAGCCGCGGCTCATTGGGGCAACAACTGCAACCCGTGTAGGCGAAGGGGCTGACTGACGCTTCTTAGGAGGAAGAGCTGGTGGGGGGCTGTTGATAGAAAAACAGAGGCGGAATAAAATAACAGTAGAGTCTGATGTTTTTGTCCCAGAAGCACAGTCAATATGGACAATCAGGCAAGCACGCAAAACATGGCTTTCTCAGACATGTATGCACACACGAATCCATGTATGAGTACATGAACACACACATTATCATCCCTCCTGTGGAGTAGTGAGATGAGAGTGAGGGTGTTTCATGTTAGCCTCTCTCAGCTATGACATGAAGCCGTCCTGCTTGTCAATCCCAAACTCTCTCAGCGAGTTAATACCAGGTCAAAATGGGGGCAAAGAGCAGAACATAAGGCACCATGATATGGAGGTCGGGTCAGTCACACACTCTCATGCACTGAACGGTCCTCTGATTGGATGACGAGTTCTTCAGGGAATGCCCAAGTCGACACACAACATTGGGGTAATGCAACCATGCAATTAAAAAAACACTTTCATCCAATCCAGAAGCTTTATGAGGGTCTAGGGTGGGATGTTATAATGGAGACAGATGATCCTACAGGCTAACATACTTCTCCTTCTGAGAGGGTCTCCTTTGGCCAGCGTCAGCACTCAACTGAGCTCTGTTCCCAGAATCCAAAGGGAAACCAAAGATGAAACACATTGAGAGAGACAGCAGAAAGAGTAAGACAGGAGGAGGCAGAGCAACAAACAACCCAAAGTGCACCATATTTAAAGCCTAAAGTGTGAAAAGTGATGAAAGATCATGAGGAATGTGGAATTTGAGAATTTGGATTGACAGTTCTGAAGCTGGATTGCATGAGAAAATACGCCATTTTTGATTTTCAAAATCAAAAAAGGTCTATATCAGTGAAAATGAAAGAAATATACAGAAATCCCCCGCACATACCCACATCCTAAAAGCCTTCCTTATTCCTCATTTGATATTTGTAAAACATGTTTCACAAATGTTTAAAAATAAGTTAATCTCAAATACAGAATGGGCACTTCTGCTTTTGTGGCAACAGTGCAAACGGTCACAAAGTTTCGGTGGCCACATCATCACTAAGCCTCATCTTTGCTTCTTTTTGGATGGAAACAAAATGGAAAAAAAGAAACCTTGAACTGAGAAACAATCTCATATTCAGTCTTGCAACAACCTGAGAAAACCCTTATGACACTTGGACATCACCTAATAGAGCTACATGAAGTAAAAGTACTTCCCCATTAGTTTCAGTTAATATTTCAGCCCAATATTAACTTTCACTTTGACGACATCGACCTTTTCAGAATTTTCGGAGCTGGATCCATTAATTAGAAATAGTTTGGATTATCTGAAGTTGGGGTGTATGAGGCGCTTATTGATAGTAGATAGCAGTCGAAATGCCCCTTGTTTGGAGAGGCATCGAGGACCACCTGCACGGAAGCTAAACAATGTACTGCTGTGGACAGGGACAGGAGCAAAACATTTTTTAACCACTTTAAATAAAAATCAAGTGTACATTATATTTAGAATATCTCACCGCCTTACCTTATTGTCAGTCTTTTCTGGTGGTGAATTGCCATTATACAAAGCCAAATATAGCATTTTCCAAACCAACCAAACTCCATGAGCCAAATGAGTAATTCTACCTCACAGAACATGGGACTTGCTGGGCTACAACTGCCTCCATTTATTAGTTTGTTTGGGCTATTGTGTGACTTTGGTGAATGCGAACTAACCTCTAAACCACCAAAGTCACACAAAAACTCAAAGAAATTAACCGATCGGGGCAGCAGAAGACCAGCAAGTCCTGGGTTCTGCAAGACAAAATTACTGATTTTTCCTCTAGAGTTTGGTCAGTTTGGAGAGAACGGTATGTAACAGTCAGAAAAGGTTGTCTTACAGCAAAGTAAAGCAGTGAAAATGTTCTAAATAAAGCCTCCATTTAAAGTGCTATAGATTTTTTTTTAGGTGGACCTTTTTTCAAGTGGCTAAAATATCTTTTGTTGCAGACCCTGTCCAGAGCAGTTCATAGCTCAGCTTCATAGCTCATGACTCCTTCTGCTTCTCCAAACTTTGGGTGTGCCGACTATCATTTACTGTAGGCAATACACTGAGTATGTAAGTACCTCATACAACTTATCACTTCAGTTTATCCAAACTATGCCTTCAAGTTAATATTTCAACCCACTATTTACTTTTCTACTCACTTTGACAAAAAAAACACCTGAATTTTCAGAATTGGATTCATTAACTGCAAAAAAAACAAAAAAAAAAAAAAAAAAACATCTCTAAATAAAGAGGATGCAGAATACTTCAGCTGCAGTTGTACTGTGTGTCGTCCTCACCTGAGCTCTGCCATTTTGGCTTCAGGAAGGGGGGGTTTGGGAGGGGCTACATCCTCATCTGGTATGTCGGAGGCAGCCTCTGCAGGAGCAGCTGCCGGAGCAGTCTTATTCGAGACCTCCTGCTCCCGATCTATCAAGGGCATCTCCGATGACACGCTGCTACACAGATAAAAGCTGTCTGAGTGAATGAACTACTTTAAGTGTCTGAATGAGCATGTTTGTATTCCGGAGAGCACACGATGTACTCACCTCTCCGCTGGGGCCGTAGCAGGAGGCGCTGGTTTGTTAGGGGTGGTGGGTGACGGCTGTTCCTGTTTCTCTATGGTCAGCTTCACCAATTCCTGTTCGTAGAAAACACAACACAGACAGTTCCAGTGGCGCCACAGGAGGACACAGAAAACATGATTGACAACAGTTACTCCATTACCAAAGGGCCTACCTTCACTCCATCCAGCACTGCTTTGATGACACTGGTGACAGATGCCACATTTTCCTTGTCCTCTAAGTCGATGCCATCCAGCATCACCTGGTCCGCCCAACGGATGAGGTTGGCCAGGCTCTGATACACACGGTTATGGCAGGAAGACAGTGCCGAACTGTTGAAATGGTGTGAAAACAGGGTTGGGGCGAGGGTAAGAGTAGAACAAAGAATTGAAGGGGGAAAAGGCAAGAGGAATTCAGGAAGTAGAAAAAGAAAAGCACCACATGGAAAAGATGAAAAAAAGAGATGGTACAGAAACCAGAGGTGCAGAGAGGAGAATGATGCAAGACGACACAACAGAAGGGTGTGAAAAAAAACAAAAGGACAAGCACATGTTAGACTGGAGGTGACAAAAATCACATGGAATCAAGAACACATGATGCACTTCCATCTTCTATCTACGATCAGTAAACAGGGTTCCTCCCTACACCTTCCTCAAAGTCAAATTCAAGCACTTGAAGAATTTGAGGTGCATTTTCAAGCTTTTCATCACATTATCTACTCATTGAAGCCCTTTTAACCTTGTTTAGGTAAGTGCTATACAAATAAAGTTATTATTTTAAAAAATCAGATGTTATTCATTATAAATAATAAAAATTATGTTTCATTATAGCATTCTACAGAAGGGTGACATATTAAAGGAAAACAGAAAAAAGTTAAATGTTTCAAAATGTCCAATATCCAACTTATTTTATTTTGTTAAGTAAAAGGTGAACTAAGCAGTCAATTTCAGTCCGAGTCATGAAAGTAATGCAATTTCAGAGTTTCAAGCAAGTTTATTCAAAATCCAAGCACTTTTCAATCCTTAAAAAACTCTTCAATAAGTGTTTTCGAGGATGTCCAGCACCCGCAGGAACCCTGTATAAAACTACATATTTGGGGAAGCATTTGTTAAGGAAGTGCAGGTATGTCTGCCTACAAGTTTGGAGGTAAGCTATCGAGTGCAGACAGAGGAATGTGTAACCACACGGGGAAGCGGGGTGTTGTTTCTGCCTGTAGCGAACAGTGCGTTCAGACCCAACACTAAGGTGTGGCACAGGCCTGTACCAACATGCTACAGCTGATTCACAGCACTGGAATATCCATCCACTGTGTCTGCATAGCTTATCCCTACAGTGAGTGGAAGACGATGGTGGCTACGGGGGTTAGCAGAAGGATTTGAGGGGTGGTGGAGCAGTTGGAAGGGTGGAGAGGTTTGACCTAGAAAGACTACACAAGCTAAAGGCTGTAGGTTATACTGGAACTAATTAGGGATAGTGCAAGTATAATAAAGCCTGCAGCTATGAGTAACCAGTCGGTATGGGTAGTTTGTAGATACGAGATTGATACACTAACCGTTTAGCAAATAAGCACTTTAATCAACTTAATAGTGTGTGCCGAGACAGCGGGCAGGAGTTACACCCACTGTTGACCTAGTTATTTGACCAATATTGATTTAAATCATTGCAGACAATCATCAGATACTGGATACACTGTGCATGTTTAGCAGATGGCAAAACTAACTTATCTAAGCAGTATTAAAGGGACAGTTTATTTGAAATGGGGTTGTATGAGGCACTTATTGATAGTCAGTGTATTACCTACAGTAGATGGCGGTCAACACACCCCCAGTTTGGAGAAGCAGAGAGGAACAGCAGCATGGAAGCTAAGCAATGTACTTGAAAACTACATGTAAGTGTTGGGTATATTTTGAATATTTTGACTGCTTTACTTTGCTGTCAGACCGCCTTTTTCTATGGGAACCCACTGATATATGAGCCAAATACTGCTCTCTCCAAACCAACTGAACTCTGCAGGTGAAATGAGTAATGTGACCCCACAGAACACAAGAGTTCCTAGTCTACCGCCGCCTAAATTGGTTAGTTTGTTTGTGTTATGTGTTTCACAAGGTTAGTCAGCATTCAGAGATGTCACACAATAACACAAACAAACTGGCAGAGTGAGGCAGCGGCAGAAGCAAGGAAAAATTACTAATCTAATCCTGACAGAAAAATCTATCTGACTTTCCAAGTGGGCCTTATTAAGTGTCTAAAACACGTTTTACTGCCGACCCTGACCCTGCTGATGCTCCTTTCTGCTTCTCCAAACTGGGGGGATGTCGACATCGACTTTAGGCAACACACTGACTATCAAGAAGTACCTCACACAACCTTGTTTCAAATAATCCGAACTATCCCTTTAATAGTGTGTGGCAAGAGAGCGGGTAGGAGTTACTCCCACTGTTGACCTACTTATTTGACCAATATTGATTTAAATCACTGCAGACAATCTAACACTGAACTAAATGGTGCATTTTAGCAGATGGCAAAACTAACAAACCGTGGGGGTAAAATTCTTCCAATGTTTGTCACACAATATTAACTTGATGTACAGTAGCTTATTTGCCAAAAAAGCAAACTTCTACTGTGATCTATTGGGGTTTGACTCCATTAGACGGAGGTCAAATCCCCAGAGATTGCTGCTTCTCAATATTGCAGCAGCAATCCATCACTCGCCTGTGACCACAGGGCTGTGAGATACAAAATCTGTCACCTCTGACCTCCATACCTTCATCTATACTGACGGATGGGGAAAGGCACAAAGACAAAGACAGAGAAGTTCTAACATGTCTCGACAGTCCAAACACTTCTGCAGCTAAGGTTACTTTTCACAGAGAGGGTTTACTTTACCCAGAGGGGAAGTAAAACAAACAGGCTCAGTCTACCGGTTAATAAATCTAAAAGATCTTTTTTCTTTCTCCAAGGTAACATTTCCGATAATGTGCCACATCAACACATGAACGTAATTTTAAAGGCTTCAGGCATCAAGTACAGGAAGCCTTGAGGTGAGGGATGTTGTCTTTCACAACATATCATCAGTCTCCACAAGCTGGTGAGCGAGTGGTTGGCTACATCACGCTAGTTCCAACATGTCCTGCATGCATACCAGCTATGCTATAGGTTACGTCAAGAGGCAAGAATGATGAGAATGAATCGACAAATGGTTCTTTGTGAATTATTACGTCTATAGCGGGAAAAGGACAAGCAAAGGACAGCAATCAGAGTGGAGGTGTTTACTGAAATGACTATTTTTCAAATGTCTAAACAAAAGTTTGAAGGCACACCGCCGTGTCAAAAAAAGGGACTTAGAGGGCAACTTTTGGTATTTTTCAACCTGGACCCCTGTTTTTGTGTTTTTGAAACTGGTCCAGTATCAGTAGGAGAGCGCTGCTGCAGGCAGAACCGAAGCTAAGCTACAACAGCGCTGTGCACCATCAAACTATGTCAACTAAAAGTGCTTATTTTTGACACTAACAGACACTCAGATTGTTATTCTAAATGTCTGACAACATTATGGAAAGGACAGCTACAGACAGACTTTTTCTAAAGGGTAAGATACGTTCTGTTTAACCAGAAACAGCAGTTTTATTGCTCTCCCCAAACTGACCAGATTTCATTTGCATTATCAGTAATTTTAACATTGTCATCGTCATTCAAACTTGACAGAAATAAAATTAAATTCAACAAAAACGTCTTAGCTAGTCTTTCCACTGCTCCAACTTTCAGCAACAGTGCAAAGATGAGCCAAGACGTTTTTGGCGAGTTTTATTTTGTTTCTGTCAAATTTGAATGAAGAGGATGACGATGATGCTAAAATTACTGATTTTGTAAACAGTTTGGTTAGGTTTGGCAAGAGAAATAGATCAGCTGTTTACAGTTAAACTAAAAGCAAAAAAACCAAAAAAAGGTCTCTCTCTGTAGTGATCCTTTCCATAATGTTGTCAGACTATTAGAAAAACAATCTGAGCCTGTCAGTGTCAAAAACAAGCACTTTTAGTGGACTTACTTTGGCAAAATTGGGTGCAGGTTAAAAATACCAGTTAACCTTCCATATTTTTAATGTGTATTAGAAAAGATACAGAAATGTTAGTATCTTCTTGGGCTATAAATGATAGGGGTGACTAGGAATAACAGTTTTCAAATATGAACCTAAATTTTCTTTCAAGTGTTTTACATAAAAATGTCTCTCACCTGTGCTGTATCCGAGCCTCTACCTGAACCAGAGGCAGGATGGCTTCAAGCACTTTGCTGGCCGAGCCGGGGAGCATCTCCAGCACTTTCTTCTCCACGACCATTTTGTCCACGATTGTCTTAAAGTAGCGCAGGGCACTGACCACCTCCTTCTCGTGCTCCTCCAGCCGACTGACCTTCTACAAAAACACAGCAATGACACACAAGGGCACCTCAGAATTGTACTGCAAAACATTTCAAAAGCTTTTTAAACACCATAAACAGAGTATGCAGTAAAATACTCAACATTAAACAACCCATTTAGTATTTGGACCATCACAACAGTGTGGGCTCTCTATTGTGGTTCTATTATTCCCATGGTTTGCTCGCAGTTCAAAGCACCATCCATCAAGTGATGTGGCTTGGAGCCATCTTGGTAGTACAGCAACGGGCTCTTTCAGCTTCTCTAGTCTCTCTCTAGTCACAGCAGGGCTGCTGGGGAATATACTCATTACACCAAAAGCCTTAAGAGGGAGCGGAGGAGTTCATTCAGGAAGCGGCCCAGTTCCATTCATGTCTTTATAGGTTTAGACACCTGCTGTAGCTCAGCCAGCCGCCACAGTGACTGGGAAGCTGTGGGAACCAGCAGGGAAACTCACACACACACAGACACAATGGAGTATGGGAGCACAAAACATAAAACAGGAAGACAATCGTCTCACAAATAGGCAAACAAACACAGGGGGAAAAGGTGGGAAAGAGGTGGATTTCCCACAATACACACATGTATGTTCTGGCACATGACCGCACACACACCTTGTTCGCAGGTTTCTCAGTACTCTTGGCTGCTGGCTCGGGCTGCAGTTGCTTGCCCTTCTTGGATGGCGTCCTCTTGATCTTGGGAGAGTGGAACTTGTCCATCAGCTTCATGGTGAAAGAGGACAGATGGGACCGTTGCGAGTCTGTGGACAGAGGGAAAACAGAGAAGGTTGAGTGGTCAGTCGAGGAGGAGACAGATTCTCGGGGGGGAATAGAAATTAGATAAAAACAGATGGCACAAGCAGACTGAAGTGTTGGTGTCACTATCACACACAATGCTACTCAGCTGAAACAGAGCTCAAGTGAAGAACTCAACACCGGCGAAAAGAACGGGACTGGAAAGGAGAACATTAGGGATTATTTGTGTAAGCATTTGTAACATCTAGGCCTGAGTAATAAAACAATAGTGACATGACATGTCAAAAAATATGATAGTTCCAGCTTCTTAAATGTAAGGATTTGGTGCTTTTCTTTGTCATTTATGATAACAAATGAAGAGTCTTTGAGTGTTGTATGAAAAAATAACCAATTTGAAGACATCACTTTGAGCTCTGGTAAATTGTTACAAGTATTTTTACATTTTTAAAACTTTTTTTAGACTAAACGATTAATCAGTTAATCGTGACAATAACTGGTAGATTAATCAAAAGTGAAAATAATCGTTGATAGTAGTTGCAGCCCTGGCAATAAGATGATAATAATCGTTCAATAAAATGTTTTGTTTAAAGGAGAAATGTGAGACACTAGTGTTCAAAAGGGAGTAGTGCAGTCCTAATAGCCTGTTGGAGCCACAAACTTAATATTAAATACAGCAAATCCCTATTTAATACACAATTTAATGATGAAGTGAGTTGTTTCCCCCTGGCCCTCCTCCTCAAACTCTACACAAGCGCAAGACAAGCACAACATTATACTTTGACAATGACAAGCGACGATGAGTCCTCCACTGTTGATCAGTTGTTTATAACTGTCAGTTGTCTGTCAATATAAAGCTAAGCCTGTTATCCTGAAAATAAAAACTGACTGCTGCAAAAATACACACCCTGCAGTTGGAGCTCAGTGACTGCCAGTCTCTGTCAAACTCTATTAACATTTTGCTCAATTAAACCTTTAAACATCTACGCCTTCTAAATGATTATAAAGGTTTCTTGCAACTCATAAACAGACACCAACTTATTCTGCGAACATTCTGCATCAATTTGACTCTATTTAACGTGAAACGGGCAACAAAAACAGGAATTCTAGACTGGAAGGACAATTTCAAGGGAGAACATGCTGGCTGTAGCGTTGTTGTCGGAGAAGCCGGTATTTCAACTTTGCCTGTTTCCTTTATCTCTGATGATCTATCATGGTCATTTTATGATTTAGTAAAGTAAATAAATTACATATTTCTCCTCTAAATGCATTAAATGTAAACTGTAAATTCAAAATAAATTCATTAAGTTAATCTTTTTGCTGCTGGTCATTAAAAATGATCAGTAATTATTGATACTGACTGAAATTAATACATCTGCATTTCATTTTCACTATTTGTTTCCAATGATAAAATGAGCGGGACAGGCACTTTCATAGTCATAAAGCCTCTTCCAGCAGTCCATTATCTGCACAGATGTGTGAGTGCACATGTATGTGAGTGCACACAAAAAGAGACAAGGACAGATGAGAGGAGTGTGGTTATAATAAAACACTCTGGTTAGTGCTAAGATGAAAATTGCTTTATGGTACATAATTTAGAGAGCCTTCATAATAGCAGAGTAATTTAGCAGAATCCCACTTGTTCACTGTAGAGAGTGCTGATTGTATCTGCGGAGAGGAGAGTCCCCCTACTCCGTTAATCCCAAGAGGACTGACTGCTCACTCGCCATCTCCCTTCACCTCTCTGCCCCACTCCTTCTATCTCCACCACACTAAACTGAATCATGAGATAAATACTAATAACAGTGTTGGGAGTCGGCAGGAAGCGTGGGTGTTATCAGCAACAAAATTACACCTCTATCTGGTGTAATCTCCCCTCAGCTCGATGACAGCGGGGTCTGACATTCCACGGTCATCAGCGTAAAAAAAAAAACTCTGAATGCTGAATAGCAATCACCAGCAGGAACACGCCACAAACTAGACGTCCAGCCGGGTGGTGCTTTCATCTGCACCATCGATCCACATGCCGCGCACATATCCACCCTACTGTTCTTTCTCTCCACCCCTAATCCTCATCATCCCTTACTCGGAGCAAAAGCCAAAGTTTGCTGAGGCAGCCAAGGACGACTGTGGGTCTCATTAAAAATGTTGATGAGAACGCTTCCACTGGAGTTTCCTGCTGATACAAACGCATGTGATGAGGCATGCGTGACCCCTCGGGCTCTTGTTTTACACAGCATTTTTTAAACACCCCATCTCAGTGTTGTGCAAAACTAAATCAGCTCTGGCTGTTATGGAGGTTACTAATGGTGCATGGCTGATTCAATAAACTGGAAATGTATCTCATGACTGTTGTGTCACCTTTAATCTGCATTTGACCTAGTTCCTAACACCCAAACAGGTCAAATCACTCACACATACATAACTAAGGATGAAACGATTACCGGTTTCATGATAAATCATGATAAAATTCCTGGCAATTAGTATTACTGTTTCAAATTAAAACCATGATTGATTATCCCACTGGACGGTAAATACTCTCCAGCTTCAACCAAAGTTAGCAGCAGTCACCCAGACGCAGGCACAGCATGCAATGTGTTTTCTGAAGTCAAATGAAAACACTGGCATCGCAAAGGACATGATGCCATTTCAAATTGTAGACAGGTTTTCAATCTAAAACTTGATGCAAATTATTTCTTTCTCAGCACATTTGAACAAAACAATGATAACACTGATAACACATGAAATGAATGTGTAAACCATTTCATTTCTCTATTAGGGCTATCAACTTTTACTTGAAATTTGAACATTCATTCAAATGTTGGGGGGATACTCCTAAAAATTCACTATCAGCTTGACCTATAACATGCCCTATTGACCTGTCTGTGAACTAAGTGAGTTAAGTTATTAGTACAAAAAGGGAGGACATTAGAGAACAAAGCCCTGTCCTGAGCGGATAATCACAACACCAATGCTATTGAGAAGCAGTGTGCAGAAGTATCGTGCATCTTAATTGCATGTCATTACAAATTCATCTAAGCTTAATTTTCAGAAAAAGCGACAGCTCTAATCTCTGTACACAACAGGGACATTTATTTTCCTGCATAAATATACTCAACAAAAATATGAACGCAGCACTTTTGTGTTTGCCCCACACACACATTTTTTTCCAGGAGGGCAAAGTCATCACCCGCCCTACTCTGTCTCTAATTGGTTAGCACTCATTGCCTTTGTTGGTTGGGTTGGTTAGGTTTAGGCATGACTGCTAAGGTTAGGGCTAGAATATCAGCGTAAGCCAATCAGAGGCAGAGAAGGGCTTGTCATGAGTTTGACCTCCTAGTAAGAAAATCTGGTATCTACAGCCCTTTATGAAATAGTTATACTTCAGAGCCTAATAAATGTATTTTTCAAGATAAAACACACCTTTTAGAGAGAACTTTTACTTTGACCAGACTGAGGCACACTTGCGCAATAATCATGCTGTATTAATCACCATCTCTATCTGCCACACCTGTCAGGTGGATGGATTATCTTGACAAAGGAGAAGTGTTCACCAACACAGATTTTAACAAATTTGTGAAAAAATTTGAGAGACAAACCAAAAGTCTTCAGTCTTTTACTTCAAATCAAGAAAAATGGGAGCAAAACCAAAAATGTTGTGTTTATATTTTTCATGAGTATTTGTAAGCATTGTTAAAATACAACATAACTCTAATGTGCATGACTAATATAGATTTTTTTTGTAAATTTCATTAGTAGCCCAGTTATGTCACTACAGAGGAAAAACCACCATGTGGCAGAAATAGCAGCCTCTTCATGAGAGCGTCATAAATTGCGTGTGTGTTCTGCCTCTTCAGTGGAGTAAGGAGACAAAACTTCAGCTAGTCAGCCAGGCAGGATTGAGGAAGAGAGGGGGAAGATAAAGTGTCCCAGTTTATCAGAGACAGACTAGTGACTCGACACAGTGAAGAACCTGCGACAACCTGCTCATCTCAACACTGTCTGGATCAATACTCTGCTGCTCAGCCACAGGGGATGCTGTGCTGCTTCTGTGCACCTAAATAGAGTCTGAATAGGATAGCTAGGGCTGACGGTATGAGAGAATCTTTTGTACCCTGAGGCTGTACATACCTTTGTTAGCCAGTTTTGCCGCAAGCCAGGGTGCTATGCTGGCAAGGTTTCACTTTATGGCAGTGTGTAGAGCGGACCGTATACTTTTGATTGCGCAGCAGCCTCCATATGAATCTAGCCTCCCATAATCCTATCTGTTTGACCTTGTTTCCCCCAGATTCCTGGCACAAGTGCCTGGACTGTGGCTAACATCACAATATGCTGGACGTTCTCACTCAATCCCAGCACGAACAGGCCCAGAAGGACTGTGTGCGAGTTTACAGCTGCAACCCAGGGTCCCAGAGTCGAGGAAGCAGTGACATCAGCACAATGAGTCACCGCCATGATCGATACAGCTGGTCCCTCAGACACCATCGCAGCCTCCGTGGCTCAGCTGTTTATCATGCACACGGGGCTGGTCCCAGTCTCCTCCTCGGCTCTCTGTTCACTTCCCTACCACCTCCCTCCCTCCTCACTTCTGAGAACAGAGAACCACCCCACCCCCGTCCCTCCAGAGTTCACTGGAAGTCTGGCTCAGCATGGAAATGACATCACCGAGAGAAAGAAATGAACGGAGTAAAGAGAGAGAGAGAGAATACATTGAATACAGTGAAGTGCTCTGTTATAGTCATGTACGCCTCTCAGCGTCCACCCTCCACTCCTCTGCCAGAGACGGGCCGGCCAGCCGTCCCTCCCGCCCTCCCCAGCTGCCTGCCTGCTGCCGTCCAGAGTTATGAGGTGGTGATGTCATTGGTTGTAATGTCTCTTGCGCTGAATCTGACTAGTCATGGATTCAGTCAAAGACTGAAAGAAACCTCACAGTGAAAACATTTTTTTTCCCCTTTATTTTTTCAGCTGCCCAAGCCACAACACGCCTTTATGCTAGTGTGCCTCCTGAACTCTTAATACTCTGGTACACTTGCGAAACATTTTCATACACATTTTCAAGTCTTTTTACAGCAATTATTTGGCTTTTTAATGCCTTAAAACTGCTTTTGGAGATGTAGGATGTAGGTGTAAGAATACTCCCTTTCTTGGCATTTTGCGAGTTTATTTTTCTTTATTTATTGGAAGTAGTGAATGTATATAGCATACCTAATGAATTTGCTGCTCAAACACATCTCCCAGAAGAAACAACATGCCTGCACAAATACACTGACGACTGCAGATGGTTGGAAATTTTTAACACAACACCCAACCCTCAAACTTAAACGTTCTAACAAATACACATCATCATTCATGACGCTTTTTTTTATTTGTTGATTCCTGCTACTGGTTCCCAATTTACCCCCCTACTCCCTTTAAAATACAGTGCGATACAGCAGCAGACACAGCCTGATAAAACAGTAAAGTGTGGTTACACTTCCATAAAGGGTGAGGTTTGCCTCCTCTGTTGTAAACTGCAACAGTCCCGCTGAGATCTGAACACACACACACAACTCCCATGAGCCTCACTGTGCTATGCTGCAACCTCACAGTCACTTGCAGAGTACAGTACAGTCAGATGAGTTTGCAGTTCTGCAATTAAGGTTGCTGTGAATATCATAGTGATGAAACATTATATGACAAACAGTTCATGTTTGTTAGGCTATTTTTTCCGATTCTGCAGAATTTTTCAAGATGCTATGAAGGACGTATGAAAAAGAAAATAAGATTATCATATTCTTAAGAATAAATAGTGAAGGATTTACTAAGTAAATATATTTTGGAGGCATTTAAATTGCTTAAAGAACTGCTTTGAGAGGCCTTGGGGGACATTTAAAACAAACACTCCAGTCTGAACAACTCTTGAACAAAGCCTGGGAGAGTTCACACACAACTCTGTGGTACAGTGGAGTCCCCAGGAGCCTTCTAGTTGCTGGATTGTCTTGAAGCTTAATTACACAATAAGTAAATACAAACATTCACACAGACACTAGTAGGGGTGCAAATTTATGGGTGCTTTTGGCAAAAACACACTGTTTAATGTATGCAATACACCTTACATTGATTTTGTGTGTACTTTACTTCACTGTGCCCACTTATTTCTCATTTACCAAGCAAACTGTGGGCCTTCACGTTTAATTCTATTGCCAATTTATACAGCCTATACATACCTGTCGACCAGATTCATCCAGTATCTTCCATGCATATTCCACCAGTCCAGAGGTATCCACTATCACAACACATACACTCCAGTTTACAATCCTTCCATTATAATTCTAAAACAGTATGTCTACAATCTCTGAAAGCGACAATCAACTCCTTTTGCTTTCTAAACATGCACAAGGATTTCCCTGTCTATCTGTTCTTAAGCTGGGCTGCCAAAGTAAATGAAAATCACCAAAATCCTACTTTTACATGTGGGATTTACTTACAATGCAATGACGCACACATTTGTATTCACATTTAGATTAATACAGTAGGTACTTCTCTTGCTGTCTGACCAGTCTTCTGGAGTGAGGATATACAGTAAAATATTTCAGTCAGGAATGACAGGATCCCTGGTCTTGATCCCTGCAACACAACTGATGAGCCATGACATATGAGCTTGTCCAGATCTGACTGAAGAGCTGACAGGCTGGCAGATTGATTTGGCTCTTGTTCAGTACAGGTGTGATCTATACAGGACAGCTGGTCGGCCCCTCACTGGCCCCCATACTCTTGGAACAGGATGAAAACTGTGAATCAGGGGAGGCTGTGCTTAAGGTTACACACACAGCTGTCACCTCCTGCTGAACTCCCCTCCGTGAGGACTGCTCAATGAAAGTGTGTGAGTGAGCACTGCATATACGGACTTGTTGAGACTGCTAAAAGACTGAAACTAGAGTCAGAAAGGTCACTGTGCCAGCTGCTGAAAAGAGAAGAAGTCAAGGGGAAAAAAACAAATCTGAACGTGTGTGTGCAAGAGATAGTTCAAAGGATGTCTGAAAGAATCTTCTCAATAAAGCAGGACAGGACATTTAACATATGTTGAAATGATGCGTGGAGAATGACATTTTTAATCTGATCCTGCTCTCTATTGAACGACTGGAAAACTAAATCTATTTGTGCACATAAATACTGCAAAGGGGACTTAGATTTAATACTTTCCTAAGAATAACTTGTTTCAACTCGCATGTCTTTATTTTATCTTAATACAGCACTCTCTGCACCACAAGGCTATACAAGTAAAGGTAAATGAGATGAGGAGTCTAGCGGCTGTTGGGCTGTATACAGGCAAAGTAGGTGCTTTGAGTAAAATGCTAACGACAGCATGCTAACATGCTAATGAGGGTAAGTCACCATCTAGTTATGTGTTAGCATACAACATTGTCATGCACAAAGTCATGAGGCTGATGGGAAAGGCACAACAATGGCAGCACTTGTGGAAGCTTAAAATATTACGTATGATCACATAGTAAAATCTGTTCTGCATGTGAATTTATGTCATAATATGTTGCCAACGTTAAGTGCCAAAAAATAAAATGTATAATGGTGTCTGTTACCTCATGCATCGTTTTTCCCCCCTCTGTCGTTTGTATATGCGAGAAGGCTGCACTACTGAGGGTTCAAATGTGTTTACACTTGCCATGGAGGCGTTAATTTTTTACGGTCAGCCATGTTTTTATTCACTTTTGGTGTTGGTGCACCTTTGAGGTCAGAATTTGGAAATTTCAACTGGGAAAGTCCAACCTCCAACATCAACTTTCATGCTAATCTGTCCAATAGATAGTGAAACATTTTCACTAAAAACCAAAAATATTAACCTTGTGGTGGTGCTAGAGGAAAAGTCAAGAGATCACTAAAGTCAGTAGCATTACTCCTTAGGGGGCCACAAATAACTACAAAATTTCATGGCAAGCTGTCCATTAGTTGTTGAGATATTTCCGTCCAGACCAACATATAGACATGCCGACATTGCTATCCCTAAAGCCATGCCACAAGCTTGATAAACCCCTTTACTACAGCAGGTGAGAAAAAGAAACATCAAAAGGATGCTAGATACAAGCTTTTGTTATAGATCGATGCAGATTCATTCCAACTCTCTTTTAAGCAGTGGCTATGACTGGTGTTCCATGTAATATTTACCGCACTGTAAATAGAATACATTTTTTTTGAAATATTAAAGTAGAATTTATAAATAAGAGAAAACCCCCACTGCCCAGAAATAGACAGTGCATTGTTTTTAAGTAACTTGCCAACAGTGAGGCCTTTTTGTCTATAAAAACGACGGCATAGTGAGTGACTTACTGTCTGCTACACTGTAAAACAAAAACCGCAGAGTATCACATCTCCACAGGCAAGACCTGCTGTGGAGCCAGAGTGCGGAATGCAAGCCTGAGGCATGTGAGATGAACAGCAGGGAGAAAAATGGAGAGGAAAGAGAGGAAAATTCAACAGGAAATAGTTAAGTGCTTAGTGAATTATTTATTCTCTCTATTGTAGTGGTTGGCTTCCTGCTGGTTGTGTTGAATTTTCAATAAGAACCCTCTTTATGTCCATGGTGATAAACAAGCAGCACTATAGGATACAGCAAGCTATGTGTGAGCGGAGTGTGGGTACTGCAAGCCAAGTTATAGTCCAAGGATGGAAGGGAGGGAGAAGCCCACGTATGGAGCGTGGCCCTGGTTAATGGCTGATTTGAGAAGTAATGGAGGAAGAAGTCCAGTGGTGGGTTTTCCAATTTTCCAGCTGTGCTGTTTGAGTATGCTGTTCAACAATGAGCCGCAGGAAGACTAAAAGCACCCAGTCCACTTACTGAGTAAGTAAATGAGATACAGTGGATGCTAAGTGCTCAGTCCACTTACCGTCTATTGTATTTCACTTAACAGATGAGTAAATGAGACACAGAAGATGTTTTTCAGGTTGACAATCAAATTATCAACGCAAACTGACACATCCAAATACTGGATGTCTTGAGCCACTCACTTCCCTTCAGAAGTCCTAAAATAAACATAATAGGCAAATAACTTTGACTTAGTATCTGAGCAATTAGATCAGGGACTACAATAAACTACAAGCCATCTCTAACTGAAGAATAATGAGCCACTTTAGATTTTTTTTTATTTATTTAAATGAATACTTAACTGAAGTACTAGAAAATAGCTCACTAAGATCATTTGTA
Source organism: Lutjanus argentimaculatus (assembly GCA_034769285.1). Taxonomy (NCBI): domain Eukaryota; kingdom Metazoa; phylum Chordata; class Actinopteri; order Lutjaniformes; family Lutjanidae; genus Lutjanus; species Lutjanus argentimaculatus. The sequence goes on along the minus strand of JAWZSL010000005.1, from coordinate 31,859,173 downwards.
TAATAACTAAGGGTGAAACAGTAAAGGATGTTCTGATCAGGATAAGTCTTCCTCAGTTCAGCACACTAAACATCATAATTGTTTATATCTACTACTCAAAACACGTGGAACAACGAGCTTTGTCCGTAACGTTTTGGCAGCGCACCAGTTGTCTATCAGCTGTAGCATGCTACTTGTCAAAGCCCGGTTAGACAGGCTCATGTAGTGTCACTGCTCCCGGTTTGTTAAAGTGAAAAGATCAGTGTCAAACTGTGCCGACATTGTTCAGCTGAAGTCGGGTTTGTCTGTGGAAGCAAAACAAGACAAAAACAGACAGGAGTCCTTCTTCCCAGTGTTCAGGCAGCCTCTTCACTGTAGATTCAGACCTAAGCAATAATGGAGTGCTTATCACTGTAGAGTAAGTGACCATACTCAGTTTAGAGAATGCAGGACTAAAGCATCTGATCAAACAGCTTGAGCTCTGGTACAATGTGCCTTCACGTGTGCATGTTCAGGAGTCGTAGTCTTTGATTCGACTGGGCATGTTGCGTCTGTACTACGATTCTGATCCATCCTCCACACGGCTTCGCGCCCCTCCAGCAGCATTTCAGAAGCGAGCATTTTGCCCATCTGATTGTGTTGACTTTCTAAGATTTTGTTGATAAGGTAATTTTTCCTTGACTTTTGTGCGTCTGGGCGAGTAGGCAAGTAGTTTTGTCATTTATATTGACAATATGTCGTTACAGTAAGAATTACGGACAATGAGCCACTGTTGAATGTTTAATTTTTCCAAAATAACCGACAAAAATGTTATTTTCTACATATTGTTTTCCCTGCTGTACCAAAAACTTGCTGAACCAACCAAGGTATATACCAAACCTTGAATTTTGTGTACCGTTCCATCCCTAATGACATCACACAATTATGCTCAATATTAGAACCCCAAATTGTTTTTTCAAACACTTCATGTCACTGCTGGAGGAAAAGGCTGCATGCCTTTTGTTTGTGAGAAAGATGCCTTCTAGAAATCCACCACAGCCGATACTTTATGCTATTAATAACTTACACAAGCATGCCCCTCAGTATGTCAATGACTAGTAAAGCAACCCCACCAACCATGGGTCAATGGCCAGGAGCAAATATCAATGTGGTGATGGAGGCGTTCCGTGTGCTGGGTTGCATGGGAACAGACGGTATGGACAACCATGGCTAACAGAGCATGGCCAGGCCACACAACACGAGGCGATCTATAACGCAGATCCATATTACAAAACAGCAAACCAGATCCATAACTGCTTAGTGAGATCGTGTTTGGTCAACCATGTTTAGCTTGTCTGTGACAGAAAAGAACACAAACTTAAAAACCAGCCTCCTGCAAGTGTCAGTGCCATCTGCTTTCAAATCTAACCACAGAAGTGACACAGTAGACTGATGATTGAAAATATATCTATACAGGGAAACTCCTGCTCATTACCCCTCTGAGTCATGCGATTGCATTCTGAGATACAAGTGCCCTCATCCACTTTCTCACTGTTTTGTCATTTTTGTTTTGTTTTTTTTTAGCCTGGAAAGCTAAAGGGGGTGAATAACATTCAACATGCAAATGTGGTCTGATTCCCAATTGATCAAACAGTCTAAAAAAAAGTCTCTTCACGCAACACTGCCTGTGTGACGCATCTATAGTGCAAACTAAACTGAAACTAGAATCATCAGTAGGGATGAAAATATGTTGCATAAAAGCATAATAAGAAACAAGCAGCATGTAGAGGCACATAACAACAAAATCCAGCCTAATCTCCAGGTGACACACCTCGCATTCTTGAGCCTGTTTATTTGTATGGTGTTGTGTTCTTATTACACTGGATTAAAGTCAGACAACATGACAGCACATCCAAATATTTCCATCACATCTAGACTGGAGTTTAATGGGTCAAATCCATCATTAATTTACACCAAAACAAACATTTTATTCATGCTAGAAATACCAACAATACTGCTGTGCATTTCTGCTTTGATGCATGTTTGCACCAGTTTGTTTCTAATATCGCGGTTTGCTGCAATGGGGGGGTGGGGGTCATGTAAGTTTTTGCTTTGCTTTCAAGGCAATCTAGTCTGTCTTTTCATGCCACTTTGAAAGCCATTCAACAATGTGACGATGCACGATCTCTCATCTGAATCTTCTGTCATGAACAGCAATAAAACTGTGGTTTAAAGCAATGTTTAGCAACAGTATTTCGCATATGCAGAGGCACACGGTTGAACTGCCGCAGCACCATAGCAGAAAAATGGAGCTTCAGGCAGAACAGTGAGGGGAAACAAACATAATGTTTTATAGTCATAACATAGCTTAAAATAAACTACTACGCTTGTACTCAAGGCTACCGAGGTTAGAACAGACTATTCACAGTTCCATAATTACACAGCTCGCAGATGAGATGTGGTGGTTGATGTGTAGATACCGGGGGTAGTGGGTCAGTGCGAAGCTTTGAAGTGCTGGTTGTTGACTCTGAAAGTTGAGTTGTCTAAATGACAGGAGTTTCACTAACATTTAACTTTGCTAGCAGGAGGAATGATGCCTCTTAACAAGAAAAATGCTGGTATGCTGATATTTACTGAGTTCATGAGCACAGTATTTTTCGTTCAAATACTACTATATAAGGCACAGACGTTACGCTGTCTCATTATGATGCAATCTAATAAAGTTTACAATGAAAGAAAACAAGTCTGAGAAAAGTGTTGTAGTTTCCAAGTTCTGTGGTAGGGTGTTCCTATATTGTTTACCATGATTTGTTCAAGGGCTACAGTACAAGTTACTGGATAATTTTTCCACGTAACTGTTGTGCTATTTATCCCTCTTCAGTTATGAATAAATAAGTTAGACTTTTAACATACTCATCTGCAGAGAGAAAACACAAGTCGCACAAATATCGACAGTCATATTGCTCTTATTATATCTGGACAGTTATTCTCCCTCCATGTGCTCGAGTTTGCTTACTTTCTGTATGTTAGGAAGCTGCGTTAGTGTTTACATTCCCCACTGTTTCTCAATAGTAGATGCATGTTGCCTTTGACACGGTGATACAGTTGGCGGATGGCAGAAAGAAAATAGTTCCTGTATGAAACTGTTTACAACAAGAAGGTCTGTGGATTACCTTGAGTAACCAGGTCATGATTTCTGGTAAAAAAAAACAAACACTGTAGCTGAGTTTTTAAAAAGTCAAGTGCCATCTACTTCCATTATATTCAAGAGAAGGCAGAAATCTCCAAAACTCTGCACCTCACACCAAAACAATCTAGAAGAATAAAAAGCACAACAGGTAAGATGAAAAACTGGCATTTTTGATTTTGGGGTGAACTGCCCCTTTATTTCCAGGAAACTTGCATGTATTTAATTATTTAACCACAAGCTAATTTTGGGCTGTGCCAATATATGAATGTTATTTGCTAAGTGAGAGGTGGTTTCCTTCCAGCACACTGTTAAATAGTGGCAAGGTTAACTACTGATGCATGTGCAACAGAAATAAACAGTAAATCCTGGAAGGGACTTTCTGCAGCACCACAGAAAGGAAGCTGACTTCACCTGCTGTGGTTACATTCAAAGTTCTTGAGGAAAAGGTCAGAAAATATTTTAAACTGCATACTAAAAAGACAAAGTATTAATCCAAAGTCAGTCATTCCACAAACTATTCTAGTTGAGAAGTTCTCTGGAATAAAAACCATCCGCACAAGACGTGCACAGGGCTCTATACTGTGTCAGATGTAGCCTGGAAGGTGGTGTTTTGGAAGAGGGTGGGACCATTAGGCCTGTGTATTGTGTGGTGGCATAAACATTTACAAGCTTCTAGCCTCAATGCCTCTTCTGTTTAACTAAGAAGCCAACAAAACTCCTTCTTCCAAAGCTCTCTCTGACCAGAGTTAACAGCATCTTCTCTCCCATTTGTATTTCTCTGTGGCCCTTTAACACTGCTGCTGCTCTGCCTGGTGGTCAGTAGCATTGCTCGTAGTGAGCCCACACATTTCCTCCTTTCTAGTTAGTGTGTGGTGACAGTGAAGACCACATTGTTTGTCCACATTTGCGGGTTTGATTTTTGTTTTTGTTTTGTTTTTTTAAATCCAAATACACTGTTGGGACTGATGGTGGCTCAGTTGCCATATTAACCCCTACCCCCAGGCTGGTTTTATTATTATTATTACACATTCATTCCTCCGCTCCAGTGCTTTTGATGGCCACTCTTTCACACCCTCCCTTTCATGTTAGCATGTCTGCATGTAATTGCAACTAGATTAACAGTGATTTATTAGCAACCCTACATGTGGCAGCCCAGTGAGCACACACAGTACTGCAGTATACCACACTGTATTGACTGTGGGCTGTGACTGACCTTTAAGTTATTATGACTATTCAAATAATCCCCACTCTCTGCTAGCCTTTCTGTATGGTTTCAATATGGGTTGAGGTCTCATAGTGGGCAGTGGGCGAGCTAATGGAACTGGTTAATGGGAGCAGTTGGCACAGCAGTTCACTGGGGCTGTACTGAAAGCTATGGAGGCAGCCCCAAGGCCTAGGTCATTCAATTGTCCCATGTACAACAGACGCACACTTACACACAATGCATATCCACATCCCCAGACAGAAACAAATGAGCACACAAAGAGTTCCCTCTAAACTATTCAACCACAAGCAAAAGGTTGCAGCGGGGATGCCACAGGGCCCGGTTTTCAACAGCATCGACAACAAATAGAACAAGGACTGCAGCACATGAGCAGGAAAGCTTTTGATGCCCCAATTGTAAAATAGAAAAAAAAGCTAGAGAGCTGCACACACTGTTTGGCAGAGTGACAAAAGGGTTGTGTAAACTACAAAGTTAAGTAGGAAAGGTGTGTATCACTGCAGGAAGGGAAAGAGAGAAACGGTGGAAACACTCAATATCAAATAACGCTAACATATTTTATTATTACATCAACATGTTTGGATAGGCTGATTTACTGTATTTTGGTTCTAAATTAGTTCACCTGCAGAATTAGTATCACTGTGTGAACAGACTAGAGAAGATAAGCACATCACAGCCCAATGCAGAGAAGTGGTAGTTAAAAATAATGTTCTTTTTAAAAAAAGACTTTTTAAAAACTCAGTGTCTCACGGTGGGGAACCATATAATTAAACAACTCACTTAAGGCTTTCGGACAAGACGTCTGTCAATACCCTCAAGTTTAACTGTCATTTCAGTACTATTGAGGTAAATAGATTAGTCAAAATGACAGTACTCAGACCTGAAAGAATTAGTTTAAATTAGTCAATATAAGAAATATAACTGCAACCATAAAGCTGCAACAATTAGTCAATTAATTGCTTAGTCAATCAAAAGAATGTTATTTGTCAACTATTTTGATAATCCATAAATCGTTTCAGTTATTTTTCAAGCAGAAATGTCCAACACTTGCTGGCTCCAGCTTCTTAAATGTGAGGATTTGCTGCTTTTCTTTGTCATTTATGACAGTAAACGAAGAGTTTTTTAAGACAGTTGGTTAGACATGAGCATTTCCCACAATTTCTTGACATTTTACAAACTTAAAGGATCAATCAATTAATCATCAAAATAATCTGTAGCTTAATTGTTAATGAAAATTATTTCAGCCCCATTCAATAGAGATGACTTCTTTGCATTATGTAAATGTATATATATATAGTACTTTTATCCAAAGCACAAAGGTTTTGGCCACTCATTCACCCATTCACCGATGTCAGCGAGCTACTGCGCAGCATGCTGGTCTGACCATAGGGAGCAATTTGGGGTTCACTATCTCCCTTAGTGGATAACCCGCTCTACCTTCTGAGCCCCGTGTGATAGCAAACAACAAATCATTTGATGTACAAAACACGTATGCTAATTTGATGACATTACCTGGGCATTTTTAACTATTTCCAGATATTCTGAAGACCAAGCAACTAGTCAATTAATTAGGAAATAATCAACAGAGTAATCAATTAAAATAATTGTCAGTTGTAGCCCTAATTCTGATATTGATTGTAGGCCATGTTGCTGAGGCAGAGCAGGAATCCAGAAAGTGACAGCTCATGACTCCAGTGATGTGACATGATGAGGAATGGGTGAGGCGACAGACAGTGACACACCTCATCTACACTGTTTTATAGGAGGGCAGGGCGAGCACATGTGAGGTAGAGGGTTGGAAGTGGGAAATCAAACAGAACACACACACACACCATCCTGGGTACCCCTCCTGTTCCTTCCCCCCTGACGCCGAGGCCACTGGCACGATTTCCTGTCCCTTGTCTCCCTCGCTGAGAGCCGCTCCCTCTTTTCTGGACAAAACTTCACAGTCTGGAGCAGCCTGGACTCAGAACCTCTGCCTGTAAAGCTCGCCTGTGTAACAACATGCCTCACCTAAACAGAGACAAAGCCTAACAGTAGGGCGAGGATAGACTCTCCTGATTCAATACTATCACAATACTTGGGTGCCAATTTGATATGTATTCGCTTTGTTATTTCAATTTATTGCATTTTTTGTTCACTTGCTTTTTAAACACTAGACCATGAGAATAAATTGAATCATATGCCTCTAAAAACTGTATAACATAATTCATATTTCCAAAAAGAATGCACGTTATATGTCAGTCAATCCATCTGAGTTTTATTTCAGCAGCATTGTTGCTATACTGCTGATAAAAGTAGTAAATAAATACTTTTTGAACTAAACTGCTACATTTACCTGTTCCTGCTCAGCAAGAATTGAACAATAATCAAAAATATGCCTGAAAGTATGGGTACACGTCATTTTATGTCAAGCAGTGAACTAAAATGGATCCATTTGTTACGATAATGTTACCACGAATTGATGCGCTACTAGGAATTAGCGTATAGCCACTGAGCGTCAATGGGTATTGCCTTCATGTGTTAGCATCGAGCTAACGGATTAGGCGTTATTTAGGGGTCAGGGCTCAACAACAAGGCCTGCCCGCTTGCGCAAGGCAAACAAAATGCCATGTCAGGCAAGTAAATCTGGCATGTCACGTGCCCTACTGGGCATGTTGTAAAGAAGAATTATTAAATTATTATTACTATTAAAATATTTTGATAATCGATCAATTGTTTAATTTAATTTTTCATGCAAAATAGAAGAAAATGCTTTTGCAAGCCTCTCAAACATGGAGATTTCCTGCTTTTCTCCATTTCTTACCATATTAAACTAAATATCTTTGCGTTTTGGACTGTTTGGACATTTAAAGACATTACATTGGACTTAAAGAAACTGGGATGGACAGTTTTCATTATTTTCTGAAATTTTAAATATGTTGCAGCTCTAGATTAAACACAACAATTAATTCTAGTCGTTGTTATTTGATAATTGCTAATAAATAAAATAAGTAAAAAAAAAATCCCTTCAGGCAAGTAGATTTGCAAGTAGATTTCAGAAAAAAACCCATTAACGATGAACCCATAAACTGTTCCATTGGTTAAGATAATATTTCTGTGATCGAGATGCTAGTTTCCATTAGCTCTCTAATCAGCATCTCAATACTGAAGAGGATGTAGTTTTTCTCCCAACCCTTTCTAACCGTACAGTGCACACATACACAGACAGACAAAGAAGCTCACTGCAACACACAAGCACCTGACAGAAGAAACACGCTCAAAGCAGTCTGATTCTGTGACCTTCTGGCTGCAGCGGTTTACTGCATCTTCTAGCATCCTTTCTGAACCAACTCTTTCAGTAGAGAGAGAGAGAGAGCAGACAGACAGACAGGCAGCAGGTTCACCTTGGGTGAAACCAATAGACTAAAGAACCACAAAGTGCTATAAATAACCAGCTTGTCATATCTGTAACATCAAGCAGAACCCGAACAGAGACACTGCGACAGCTAAAAACCCTGTGATCTACTGAGATGAATCCAGAGTTCTCAGTGAACGGCAGCTGTTTGGCGAGAGAGCAAGAGGCAAACAGGCACTATAAAGCACTTGAGATAGGAGACTGATCCTACACATAGACAAACAGCCACAAGAGAACCGATCACTTCACTGCCTGAGTACAAGACAGAGACAGATACAGAGAGACAGAGGAGCATAAGCAACAGCGCTCTTGTGAGTAAATGGCCTCAAGCAGCGAGGAGTGGTACCACTCTCCCCGCGTTAGAGCGCTGTACAAAGCTGATCTTGTCTGTACAGCAGGCTACTTGTCATCCTCTTGACACTTTGTGCACACACACACACGGCATCGGACAAGACTGACAGACGGATGCCAGACAATACATCTCATCTCGCAGTTCGAATGCACTCTGTGGCAAACCAAACTCTTCGCATTCGGATTGTTTCACAGCTCCTTAAAAATAGGCTGGGATGACAGATGTGTCGGCCACAAAGAACAAGACTCGCCCTCGCGCAGCCACTTATAATTAGGCAATGGTTGTTTAAACTATGTCAACGATGAATAATCCAGCACGCGCTAAAATAACTTTACAGTTTCTTTTTCGATACTTTTAATTATGATGCACACAAAGACAACAATGAACGCGTTTCACTCCCACTGTGCCGTCGTAGAAAGTACATGTCTGTCATTTCATATGCCCAAAGTGCTTTAAATTTTCCTGTTTTAGGATGTTAAACTTGTGTTGACGTGCAAAAGCACTGATCTATCACTTCTGAGATGAGTCTATTGTAGTGTCATGTATATTTTTTGAAAAAAGGTCACGTAAAAAGCTTTGAGATTGTTTCTTTTGTGGTTAGACATTTTTCCACATTAAAACAGCATGTTGAGGCAGGACATAAAGCTGGGAGGAACTTGATTTGAAAGTTTAAAAGAAGGCAGGACGAAGACCGTAAGAGCTCTATCGCTGAAGATAACTTGGGATCATGTTGATAATAAGTCTTTAAAACAAAATCTCTTAAACATGAATGAATAAAAAACACAGTGAATAGAGTTTTATTTAATCATCAAATATGATCAGTGGAAGAAGATTTATTTTTGATGCCATAACAATATCTAAAAAAGGCTATATTTCATCATGCAGCAGACTTGCAGTGAAAAAATGAATGAAAAGTTGCATGTACATAACTGCATATCATCTTCCAGCAATTTTATTTATCAACTGACATTTCGTCCTCTGGTCTTACCCCTGAATGCAGACACACTGCTGCAGACATACTAAACAAAACAGGCTGACCCTCTACAAAATTAGCTTTTTATCATAGCTGCAAAGAATCTAACATGCGTGTGCATTTACAAATACTCAAAGAAATAACATGTTGGGCCATTTAAAACACATCTGGTGCTATAAAATCCACCATTTGATGCATTCAAGTTGTCTCATTTCTGTGTTTTAATGATGAAAAAAGCCAGATTGCGCATGATGTGACTGAAATGTGTCTCTCGGCCACAGGTGGAATCATTAAGAATAAGTCTATGAGGAGGAGCATTTTCATGATGAGGTAATTGCAGGTAGTTTTGCTCCATCTGTAAGTGAACAGCATAAGATGCTGCTGGAGATCACTTTCAACAAAAGTTTACACACTGCAGTCTAAACTTTTCCCACACTGTTGAAATAAGTTGAAAATGCAGGAATGACCGATAAGCCACATCTGGGAAAAAAATTGATATGCTTTGAAAGATAAACAGGAGGACTGTTTTGAAACTTGGTGTCCCTTCCTCACTTAATTGCAATGAGATCATAAGCAATTTTAACAGCTTTTGCTAGTCCTGACACGTTCACAAAGTGTCTGATTTTTAGCGGGGTAGTTTTCCTTCATTACTTTGGTTGTTGTTTTTGTTTTGTCTTTCTCGTTCTGTGTATTTTTCCCTTTTCTCAATTTGTTTTAGCCGGTCTGTATGAAATTTGTTAGGATGCTTGCTATAAATCCTCTGCTTGTGCAAACTAGATGTCCCATATGTGTTGCCTCACAACTATAATAATAAAAATATTGAGACACTCATGATCTGCTTGTGTTTAAGGGAATCAATCTTAACATGTGCTCGCTTGACCTGACTTAAGTCACATTTGGTGGTATCAGTTCAAGATGTCGAAGATATATCATGTATGAGGTGCAGAAAGTCAAAATATCTATGTTTATTTTTGTACACAGGTTTCCCTTGAAAAGAGATCTTGATCTCAATGAGACTAACTGTTTAAAGAAGTGTGTGCTGAATGGAACCTTGAGAGGATGTTTTCTGTTTGACCTCCTCAGAACAAAGTTCACTGATTGCAGGAGTAGTAGAAGTATTTTACAATTTCCTTGAAAGCTCATAAATCCGCTCTGTTGCATGTTTTATTGCTACTTCAAAAACATAATCTCTCATTCAGGTTGTATTGAGGAGGGACAGCCAAGAGGAAGTGGGTCAGTGATGGCAGACACACTCAGATATAAAGGACTACAGACTTATTATCACTGGTGGAATAAACATTGTGTGTGTCTGCATGAGAGTATGTAAGTATACTGTTTGGGTGTGATAAAAGATATCAAACCAAAATAATTGGAGTCATTTATGCACCCAGACAAGCAGACACAAAAACGCACACCCACGTCTGCCTTGACAACCACACAGTGACTTGTTTTCAAGCAATGTCAACTTCTCTCTCCATTCCTGATTTAGACTGGCATCGGAAACTGGCAGCAACTGTGGGACATCCCCTTCATTGTGTGCCAGCTCCCTGACCCAGTCATGGCACCCTGGGGTCTGAATGATTTGACACACTCAATGCAAGCACACACACACATGCACAACTTGATATAAAACCCTTTTTCAAGATTTCCACATTTTCCCTCAGCTATTGAGACTGCTGTACTCGGTTGCATCAAGGCCACTCACTATTTCTGACTCTCTCCCTGCTGCTCACTTTACTCTGACTGCACAGGTATTTCTTCATTCTCGGTGGTGTTACTGTATCTGTAATGTATGCATGAGAGTCAGCAGGTGCATTGAATAACCATGCAATACACTGGGCTTCTTCACTCAAATCGACATGCTATCACAGGCAGTGTATAATGGCGATACTCTGTCTTCTTTTGGACAAAATACACTGCCAATAACTGGCTCTGGTTTAAAATGGAAATACATGCATCTAGAACTTGCAGCTATGCAAGAAATGTTAGAAGAAACATAAATCTCAGCTAGCTGAAGCATGAACTCAATTGAAATCTCACTGCAAAACAAGAACTGAAAGAAAACACCAGAGGACACACATTAGGAGTTTCAGTAGTGATTCTCAGTTCTGCTAGTTTTAGTACTAGCATCTAATCGAAGATTACTTAACACTTTTACCACAGTCCATTCAATAGACTTTTTTTTTTTTCACAACAACCACTTTGCCAGGCTATCACAGATGTTACCAATGATTCTAGTTAGGGTTTCTTTCCTTTCAGGTAAGAGAGAGTCAGGGTGCTGCTATTGTGCACGCTGGCTCACTGGAAAGGCTCCGCTACACTAAATCACATATCACTGGTGGTACCACTTGTGTAGCATGAAAAATGTTTATTTATGCAACTAACTTCTTGTAGACAACATGACATAGACAAAACCCAGAGCATGTCCAGGACTTATGCTGCATTCCAAAAAACTTGAAAATTTCTGACCTCCTACTCGAAAAAGTACAATGAGACATCACTCAAAGACACTGGGAAGGTGAATTTGGTTAGCACAGCTGCATCCTTTGTGAATATGCATTGAAATTGGTATCATCAGGTTAGATTCTACTCATGAGATTAGAAAGAGAAATTATCTTCTTGATAAGCCTTACTGTGGATCTTCACTTTAGTCAAGATTATTTACAGTAGTTCAAAACATTGGTAGCAACTCAACTTAAACCTCCTCATCTGTACCAGTATCTGCAGTTTGTCACATCACTCACTTCACACATCCCCAGTGAGGGCCATCACAGCCATGGAGGCTGAGCAGGTCAGGGTAGACAGACATGATACAAACACCCACACAAATACTTGAGTCTTACTGCCCACTGGGCTGAAATGCACAGATTTATTAGGCTGAGCATACCACAGACTGTGTGTTTTCAAAACAAGGTATTATGGCACTCGGCACTGTGCAATTACACAATGATGGACTCAACTACCTTAATTATGGAGCCTCTATGTGCTACCGGCTCACCAGGGTGGATCTGTCGAAACAGCTTAACGGGAGAAGCACAAACTCACTACAAACATTAATAAATCAAACAGTGTTAACCTCAACGTGTAGGTCAACAAACAGGCTAAGTTGCCACGGTGAAGCAAAGCAGGCTGGCTGATTACAGAGTAACCAATATTAATTTTTTGTATTGTGTAACTGGATTAAAACTACAGCATCTAAGCACACGGGCAGATCCCAACCTGATGAGCCCAGATTAGAGAAGCTATGGCTTCTGTCTACACACTGTGGAGGTGATAAGGCAGACAGAGAGAGGCAGTCTGCGATGGAAGGCTGTGGCCGAGCGGAGCAGCCTCCTCGGGCTGGGTCCACCCAAGACTTCAGCTGCGCAAATGAGCACCTTCTATAAAGCCACACGACACAAAAAGCACAGCGAGGAATGTCCCCTGCATTTCATTCTGCCAGCGGGACGATTTTACATTAAAGCTCCGAAACTGGCAACAGCTTGCAACAGTAGCCTTAAACAAAGAAGCACACATCCCCCCTCAAAAAAACACAATGCAAGTATGCATTTATTCCACAAAAAAACTGTTGAATAAATGCATTGTGTGCATGAAACTTCTGCAACCACCAGCTACTCCTGTAACTGTGCAAGTCAAACTGAACCCTGTGCTTAAGAATATTTTTTAGTCTGTTCTCCTGATCATTTACATTTCAAATAATGCCTGTTCGTCTGACTTGTTTCGGCTCTGTTCTGCTTGAGTTGTGAAGAAAACACAGAAATATCCAAAACGCTGCATCCAGTTTCTTCACTGCTTTTATTCTCATCATTTAAAGGTAGAATATGGAGGATCTGTCGGTTGCTGTTTGTAAACGCGCCAGAGAGATGAGCTGAGTCTCATTCCCAGATAGTCAAATACAGACACTTCGGGATGGTAAACGTACCAAACACAGCAAAATAATGAAAAAAAAGAGAAAATCCAGAAAGAGGGCAAGACAGCTCCTAGGATTAATCCAGTAGTTGTCCACTATTAACTTTATCACCAACTATTTTGATAATCGATTAATTAGTTTGTGTATTTTTTTATTAAAGTTCTCTGATTCTAGCTTCTTAAATGTACAATATTTTCTTGTTTCTTTATTCCTCTATAATAGTAAACTGAACATGTTTAGATTGTGGAGGAAAACAAGACATTTGAGAACATCTTGGACTTTGGGAAACACTGATTGACATTTTTCATAATTTTCTCACATATTATAAACCAAACAACCAATCGATTAATCGAGAAAATAATCAACAGATTAATCAACAGAAAATAATTGTTAGCTCCAGCCCTACATGGCTGGGATTCTGCAACTACAGACACCACCACACACTTCTAATGTAGGTCAAAAGTGATGATTGAGAAGGATTATTTTTATATTAGTCTATACACAGTTTCTTTTAAGAAAGTCTTGCATGGTTTGCCTTAAAAGGCCTAAAAGAAAATGCAAAAGTTTTTCACAAGTTTGGAGAGAGAAGTCCTAATTCTCCAGTGCTCCAAACTCTGCTGTTCACTCTTCAGAAATGTCAACATTAATGAGAAACCTGCAAGTGTAGCATTGATTTTAGAGTCCAAAACTCTATATACTGGTGTATCTTTACCTGTGTCCTCATCCAGATCCCCCTGTAGAGAGGAGTCTGTGTCCTCTGAGGAGGCCTGGCTCCTCCAGCTTATATTGCCCATCCAAGAGGCCTGAGTCCACACAGCTACTGGTCCAGGAATGATACTATAGTTATACTTTTTGTACACTGACGAGTTGTTGGTCAGGCTAGCATTTTCACAGCTATCACACAATTGCACTGCTGAGAGTTAGTCACAGACTAACTGGTCCACATGATCATCCTCTCTTGAGTCAGCCACACTACATGGCACTAGAGAGGAAGGATCCACAAATAGCACAGAGGGAAGGCAAGAGTAACTGAAAAGTGACTGTTTATTAAATAAGTCTTCTTGCAAAGACGTCTAGAATCACATAATCCTGGACAGAACGTCTGCGTGAAGCTGTCTAAGCTGTCATCACTGGTCCTGGAGAGGGTCCAACCCGCAGTTATCTGGAGTGGGGATATACTGAGCAGACACAAGGAACTGAGCAGGCCACCTGCGGGGATAAATGACCCGCTCTCTGGCATGTAGGCCAACACACAGCCGAGAAATCAAGAGAAGCATCATCTTATAAGATGAGACCCTTCAGAAAAATAAGTCTCAAGAGTGCAGATGGAAGCAGAGAGATGAATACATCCTGCAAATGTAAGTGGTACTGAAAACAATCTCAATCGCCATCTTCAGCTCCTTGGAAAACGTTGAAAAGCGGAACGGCCTTGAAAATATTCATGTTACAAAAACCTGATTGCCTTCCATTGCTCATCGATAGCCTCGCTCCAGTCATTACCCAACATGTAATCCATCCATTTCTCTCCCTGATTCTCTCTGTGCAGGGACTCGATTCCCATCAATGTGCTACCTTTCTCCACCCTCTTTCTTCCTCTCCCTAAGCTCTATTCCCTCCCTCTTTTGCTGCTTTCCCATACACAAAAAACTAATTACAACACAGCTAAACCTATATGGGAACAGCAAGCCTCTCATTCTGTGGCAGAGGGAGGGTGAAATGCTTTCTGCCATCAAACCTCAAAATTGCAGCATGTCAAACCAAGACCCATAGCTTGCCCTGTGCAACACTTGGATCAGTCATCAGCGATGTGCGTAAACCTAATCATCCAGGGAAACCTTTTGTAATCACGACTTCTTTAGCTCTTGCTCAGAGTTTTGGTGACTAAGACATGTGGAGCTCACTATTTCTGTGTGCCAGACATAGAGATATTTCAGTCCGAAGTGATGCAGTAACCACTTAGCAAACACAAAGCCATCAAAATGACTTACACGTCGGTGTTAACTCCAGGAATGCCTGAGAGTCAACTCTTTGCATTACAGCTAAACCCTGTCAAAGGCAAATACACAGATACAGACTCCCACACTATGCAAGGTAGGGGGCAGGGAGCCTAAAATAAGGAACTGATGGATCAGTTCCACTGAGGCTGGCTACTACCATTGACTGCCCAGTGAGTCTACAGGCTAATTATAAAACCCTGTGCAACTCCCACAACTTTGTTACCAACACTGACGTGCCAAAAGTGTTGTGTCACAATTCCAGTCTCTGTGGAGAAAATAAAGACACACACATTTTGCAACTAAAGCATAAAAAGTCCCAATTAAGGCCTGTTTCTTTTAGTCTTTTAGTTCTTGCTGTACAGCTGGATTCAAAAACAACTCTAAAAGACGTTTTTCTTTGACGGAAATGTAACAGTTAACAGCGATACAAGCATCCTACTGTAACTGTCCTAAGTGGCAAATGTGTGCACAAGATCCATGCATAAGCACTAACACATGGTTTTATAAATGTGCCATTACTGAAGTCACAGTACTGTACTTTCTCAACACAGCATGGAAAAAGGCACCAGATATGTGAGCTTTAAAGCTTCTACTGATCTGCAGAATAAAACTGATTTCATAGTCTGTCAAATGAACATAATGTGCACATATTCTGGCAACCGTGAGCAGCTGTAATTGTCAGGCTGTAGGTTGTAGTCAAGCCATTCAATTTTAGATTTATTCGTGCAAATGAAGATTTCATACACAGGGTGACACCCTCATCTCAGCCAAAAAAAAAAAAAAAAAAAAGAGTTAAGTCACACCAGATGTGCATCTCTGCTGTATTTTTCTACAAAAATGCTTTCCTGAAAAGTGGATGCAGGGCTTATAGTGCAATGTGAAGCAAAAGGCATTCATTTCTTCTGATAATCTGTGTAATTTTTCCCAAAAATCTTACCATGTCAACAATGATAAAGCCGTTTCAAGGGTGCTGCATTCAATGCATTACTGCCAACTACGATGCAATCTAAAGCTGCAATAATTAGTTGATTAATTGATCTAAAGAAAACTAATCCCGCCAAATTTTGATAACTGATTACTCATGTTTGCTGCTTTTCTTTGTCTTTTATGACAGTAGATGAAGAGTCGGAGTTCTGGGCTTTTGGTTGGACGAAAGAAGCAATTTGATGATGGTACTTTGGGTAAACTGTGATGAGCATTTTTCACACTTTTTTTAGACATTTTTTGAACTAAATGATTAATGGATTCACTTGAAAATAATCATCAGATTAACTGATAATGAAAATAATTGTTAGTTGCAGCCCTAGAGGAGTGTTCCAGGGCTTCTAATTAGGTCATTAAAAGCATTACAAAGAGAAATACAGCTGCTAAACAATCAATCAGCAATTTTATTAATCTAAGTAAGCATTCACATGGGTAACAGCTCAGTGGGAGAGTCACTGTGCAGCACAGTAACCTGGCTAAACTTAATCACTACACCAAAATAGTATCAGTAACAATGAGCAGAAAGTATTTTCTTTCATACAGCCAAACCATTTACTCATCATTAGTGCATTTAAGCAAGCCTAACACAATACACAAAGTATGACCTCACAAATAAAAATGTAGGCTACACTCCCATTTTCAGTCTTCTCCACCCGCTTCCTTTACTCTGAGGTAAGCATTCAGATGAGTTTGGCTGTCTGCTGCTGCTGGCTTTTGGGCAACACCATCAGAGACACTGAAATTGTTTATGGATTACAGTCTGGGCTGCCTGAGCGGTGAGGTCATGTGGGTGCGTATAATACAGAGAATGGGGTTCAGTGTTTAAACAGACACAAGACCCACCCACGTGATTCCCCAGGAGGTGACATCCTAACTAAGCTCCACACAACTGGGTGCAGAGGGAACTATAAACAGGTAACAGTGTGTCACTGTTTACCCCCTCAAGAGAGGACAAGTCAGTGACAGCAGGACACAGTATCCATGGTGATCAGAGAGTATGTTGCTGCAGCTAGTGACTCTGGATAAAATGGGCACAATAAGTCTCCTGCTGGAGCTTGGTGTCCTATGTGTGCATTGATGGTCTTACTTGGTCTGTGTGCTATGGTAACCATTTGCATGGTACATCTTGGCAGGATCATATCACTATTTAAACCTTAAAGAGATAGTTAGATTTTTTTTAAGTGTGATTGCATGAGGCACTTATCCAAAGTCAGTGTTTTACCTACAGTAGACAGCGGTTGACACACTCCCAGTTCAGAAAAGCAGCAGGAGTAGCAGTAGAGGGAGCTAAGCAATGTACTGCTGTGGACAGAGTCGGCAGCAAAACAGATTCTAGCCAGCTGAAAAAAAAATCAATATCACTTTATACGTATGCTATATTTAGAATATTCTTGCACTTTACCTCGAGACTGCCTTTTTTGACGGGTAACCGCTGTTATATAAGTCAAATATCGCTCTCTTGAAAGGCACCAGACTTAAGCGAAAACAGCAATTTTACCTTGCAATACACTGGAGTTTCTGGTCTACCGCTGCCTCCACTGGTTAGTTTGTTTGTGTTATGTGTCACTTTGGCGAATCTGAACTAACCCTTTAAAACATAATAGTCACACAATTACTCAAACAATGTAACCAACCGAGGCAGAGGTAGAGGAGCATCTCCCGTGTACTGCAAGGTAAAATTGCTGTTTTCGCCAGTGGAGTCTGGTTGCTTCGGGGAGAGTGATATTTGGCTTATATAACAGCAGTTTCCCATTGGAAAGGGCTGTTTGACAGCAGTGTAAAGTTGTTAAAATATTCTAAATATACCATTCATTTAAAGTGATATTGACTTTTTTAGGTAGGCTTTTTTTTTTTGGGTGGCTGAAATATGTTTTGCTGCTTCCTACATCACTACTCCTGCTGCTTCTCTAAACTGGGTGCATGCCAACTGCTATCTACTGTAGGTAATAAACTGACTATGGATGAGTACCTCATGATCCCACTTAAAAAAATTCCGAACCATCCCTTTAACCCATGACTATATCCATGCTCAGGAATCCCTACTTACAGGCTCAAACTTATTTCTCCAAATCTTTTCCCTTTTAATTTGCTCCTCGAGGCACCAGTGAATTAATCTCCTTCTGTCAAGGTCTAAAACGGGTCCCCTTTCTGTAGAGTCTCCACAGCATAAGCCCACATAGACAACAGGCTCCTTTTAACACCAGCTATTCCCTCCAATCCTTAACACACATTCCCTCTCTCTGAGGAGAAGGTTTAACAGGCTGACAATGAAGCTATGCCTGCTGCCGCACGGTTTTTCAGTGCTACCATGAGGCTTTGCCCTCTCTTTCCATTTCACTGGCATCCGGCATAGTGTGTCCTCTGGGTATACTGTGTAGGATCGATGGGTACATGTGGAAGAGAGCAAGGACAGCAGGCCAACAAGTGAACCGGTAAACACAACAAGGGAAGCCTGGGGAAGCATGCATGTCCACATGAGACAATGGATGCAAGAGAGAAGTGATGGATTGGGGTTCGTAGCCACTCTGGACACTGCAGAGTTAATTCTCTTTTAACTCATCGTTGAACCAGAATAAAGAACTACACTGCCTCTGAGTTTTCATTTAGCTGTGACCATATGTAGTCATCTGTCTGCAAGACACGAAAGGAATCGGAAACTTTTACGCCTATGAAGAATGACTGAGCTAGTGGTGGATGACACTCCCTCCCCGCCTGTTACTGGGAGCTGTGTGTGCGCTGGTGGTGTGCGTGTGTCCATTTACTGCAGGCATCACTGGACAGGACTGTATGCGGAGCGAGGCAGGGAGACAGCTGGTGGAGTGGGATGCAAGTGTAGCTGGCGGGTATAAAGTTTCCTTCCAAAATGCATACCCGAGACCACCCTGTTTCCCCCCCCTCATACTCGCTCTACTGGGCTTTATTTGTCTTTACAGCTGCATAAAAAAATGAACTGCTAAGCTAGCAGACACAATGAGGGTGAAAGAAAGGAAAAAAATGCCACGTGCGCAATGCTGAAATCAACACAACACAAATACACACGGCAGGCTTGGGCGTGAACGCATCACAACTCCAGCGTACTGCTAGGTAACAACGTAGCTAGCAAGTGAAAAGCCTTTGGCTATTGATAGCTGCCGTTACAAACCCACCCTAAATATAAATCATGACGCAGACAAAAAAAAATTTCAAACACTATATTCTCATTTATTTAATTGCCTTAATTGTTTCTTCTGGAGTGAAAAGCTGAGGTTCCCATCCAGACAAGACCATGGGAACCCCAGACCCGCGAAAGATCTCGCGAGAGTGATCATTCTGACCCCCCCAAAACACAATCGTTCCCTAACCATAACCACTTGGTATGCGGTCCCTAAAGCTAAGCGCATCATAACCACTGCAAAATTAACAAATTAAACTAAACTGATATGTGCGACGTCCCCAATAAAAAAAAATCAACGCGTATACATCTCGCGAGAGTTTTGCAGATCTAGGGTTCCCCAACGTTTAGCTGCTACTAGCTGCCGTTACAAATCCATCTTCAATGTTAGCCAACGGCCAACTATGAAGCAGAAAAAAAAAGGAATTTCAAACACCATTCGCTCATTTATTTAATGGTATTAAAACATTCCTTCTAGCGTGAAATTCCGAGATTTGTTCAGCTTTCAAACAATCAAACCATTGTGTATTTACGACCGTTGGGCTGAGAGTGAACGGTGAAATGC
Source organism: Lutjanus argentimaculatus (assembly GCA_034769285.1). Classification (NCBI taxonomy): domain Eukaryota; kingdom Metazoa; phylum Chordata; class Actinopteri; order Lutjaniformes; family Lutjanidae; genus Lutjanus; species Lutjanus argentimaculatus. The sequence goes on along the minus strand of JAWZSL010000005.1, from coordinate 31,839,474 downwards.
CGGTGGAGTACCGGTATAGGCTATAGAATGATAGCACATTTAAATGGTATTCTCTGGGCTTAGCTAGCGGTCGAATGTAGAAGGGAACCCCAGACTCGCGAAAGATCTCGCGAGAGTGATCATTTTTAACCCAAACCATGATCATTCCCTCAATTTCATCCGTGTTTTTTTTTTTTTTTTTGTCCCTACAGCTACGCAGATATCAGCCACATATAAAACATACACAGTTCATTAATATAACGTACGCAACGAAGAAACTACGCGTGCAAATCTCGCGAGAGTTTCACAAATCTAGGGTTCCCTCGCTGATACGACCCACGACCGTTCTATTTGGCTGGATTGCTGAAGTAGTAACAACGTTATTCATTTACTGGTCAGTTAACACGCTGTCTCTAGCCAGCATGAGGGTGAAACAGTACAGAAAAAAAACATTTGGTCCAGCGAGAGCTAAATCCAGCTAGCTGATACGGTGACGCTTTATTTTAACTGGATAGCCGAGAAGAGAACAATCCATAAGGCCCAATTAAACCACCATCTACGCTTAATATATCAGTCCAACATAATCTGGAGCCCCCTTTAGCGTATGTGCTGGACCCCACATTTAATCCATCCGTGCCCGGCGTGAGGAACACCGTTATCCCCGAGGTGGAGCAGTGTGCTTGAGGACTTACCTTGCTTGCTCTCTATTTTTCCCGACATTTTCGTAGCCAGCAGCTGTGATCCCCACTCGCAGTTCAACAAAACGTTAAAGCTACAGACGAGCCTCGCCGCGCGTCTCCTCCGATTATTCCCTCATTTTCGATACACTGTCGTGTCCGCCCGGGTTAACAGCGTATATTTACAAGCTACACACATTTGGTACGGTCAAAAAAAAAAAACTGTCTCACTCCGTCTCCGGGTAATTTTTCACTGGATATATACACACACACACACACCACACCGCACACACACGTTAATGTGGTTGAACCTAGACTCAGGCAGGGAGAGAGAGACCTCCTCAGCCGGGGTAACAGCGCCCCCTTGCGTGAGGAATTAGCCACATCAAATCTGTCAACAAGAAGATGGGCGTGTTTCAATTTCAATTCAAAGAGTTGTAACAAACCAGTGTTTGTCTCTTTCCAGGGGCTGGATACTTTTAAGTGTGGTGCATTTGTGGAAACCATGATGGAAGATTGGCGCAGAGCTGCCAAGTGTTGTGCGTGGAGCCATAAACTAAATCGATTCAAAATTTGAAATTCAAAAGAGCTTTATTCGGCATGGTAGACTTTGCCAAATCAAATGAGAGACAAAAAAAAAAAAAAAAAAACTGGAAAAAAGAAAAATGTAGAAGAAAGTGTGAAATAAACAACAAAAATGTACATAAACAAAAGAATATAGTTTGGTTCTTATATACAATGATACAAAATGACTTAAAATACATTTTACAACGTTGAGAAAACTAATTTCAAGGCAACTGACTTCACTACATTTTTGAGTTTTCAATCAAACTCAAAATCTAAAGTTGTGAAATAAACTAAATAAAGTTTTGCTGACTTATAATCTTGTGTTGACATATTTATATTTCTCCTTTAGATAAATGTGAATCTTTGAGTTACTCCAAAAAAAAATCTGTATTTAAAAATTGTTCACAGTGAACTGTGATCTGCTTTGCCATTATTTGGGTGCTTGAAAATTAAATAGCTGTAGTTGAAAATATTAAATTATCACTTCAATGAGTTTATGCAGCAATGTTTGAAATGCAAATTTTGGGGTTTCTAAACTCAAAGTTAATCTTAAAGTATCTCAACAAAACATTATTAGTTGGTAAAATGTTTTAGTTGGGCTCAAAACTAAAAAAGTCTATTGAATTGAGTTGCCTTGAAATTTCGAGTTTTCTGATAGTATATATAGAGTATAGAGTTTTTGACAGTATAAACAATTTAAAAAATGTAGATTTTTAATTTAACAGTATAAATACAAATAAGTGAGACCTGGACAAACACTGGATTTTTTAAAATGTATTTACACATTTGTTCTGTCGACTGTCTTTATTTGCCATTTCAATCATATACAAGTACAGTGAAACTGAACCACCTTCTTCAAGGACCAATATATTAGTGCACATAAAGCATAAAACATATGATAATACAAACATAAAAACAAATGAAACTAAATTGTCCGAGTTTTGCATGTGTAGTCAGGACTGTAGCAAGGATTTTACAGATACTGAGGTCCTAAATCCAAGTCCACCACCACCCCAAAAAACTGACCAGAGACCATTTATTCAGTCTCAGTTCTTTTATTACTTAGATTTTTTTAAATGTATATTTATTATTTGTTTATATTTGAAAGCAAAGCAAGTATTTAACAAGAATAAACAAAGGAAGAGAGAAAAAACGAATACAGCTCAGCCTGACCACCATCATAATTGAAGTAAGTACAGAGCAACTTTGCTAAAGTAAATATACAAAAGTATATATATATAAAAAAGGAATATACAGTGAGGTGCATTGGACATAACACATTAAACCTTACGCTGAAAAACAAAAAACCTCCTCTGTCTTCATTATAAAGTGTCTCATTCTCTCCAGAGGTAGTGTGTTTCTTCCAGCCACAAATCATTTCTAGGTACAGAGAGATTGACTTTTTTGCAATCGCCATTTAAAACAAAACATGAAATAGACAATTTTTCAAACCTATTTGTAAAAGATGCAGGGGTTTTTTGCTCCAAAAATGTCCATGAGTGGATCAGGTTCCCAGTGACAGGATGTTTTTTTTCCAGTATGTGTAAAGTTTACTGCATGACCAGAGAAAATGTGTTAAATTACTGATCATACACTTTGAACGATTATAAACAGGTGAAACATCAGGGGGAAAAAAAGCTGTGTAACTTTTATTATTGTGAAAAAATAACTTTAAAAAAATGTATATATCCCTTAAACTGTACTGTTATTTCCCATATGTTGCTGTCCTGAGGAAAAAACAAACAAACAAACAAAAACAAACATTATTCCAGGGTTTTTGATTATTCAGACAAAGACATAGGAGAATTTTCTCAACCCACAAATTAACTCAGTATACAACAACTCTACACATGCTGTGATGTGTAAATAATCAATCCTTAATTGTTAATGCACTGAGCTAAAACTAGTCAAATTTAATGTATTGCATCTAAAAAATACTGGATTCAGAATGAAGTCCTGAATGAAATATCCTGTTGCTCACAAATATAAAGTCACTGGACTTCGTGTGAATCTGTTAAGGAATGTTAATTCACAGTTATTTTCACACATAAATTGATCTGCATCAAGCCAGATTTCAGTTACATAAAAGTTTATTTATGTAACTGTATTTATGTTTATTATATTAAGGTTTGCATTTTTTAAAAATTTCTATGAGAGCAGGTATTGTTTGGATTTCAGAGGGGCTGAGCAAATAACATAAGTCTGAAATAAACTGTTATGTAAATGTATATAATGTAAATAATGTATGAAGTATTAAACTGTGAATTAACATTCCTTAAATGATGATCTAGTGAGTGTGACTAATCACATGAAGTCATGGTGACTCAGTCATTTGTTAGTGGTGAGCAACAGGAATTCATGATACACCCTGTATTAATTCATGTATTAAATCATCATGAGTTATGCTTTAGTCAAGCATTACTTCAGTATATGATTTGTGTCCTTATTACAGTGGCTCTCAAACTTTTTCAGAAGCCAAAAGAAAAGAGTTCACATCCCACATGTATTTTTAATCAATCATTAATAATGACAGGGGAAGCAACTAATAAAAACCAGGATCTGAGTTGAGTTTCAGTTAAATAAAGGTCAGCGTGATAGCATCAGCAAACGTGTGTGTGTTTATTTTCCCGACATGAATCATATTCATTCAACCTAGCTTCACTCCATATTTCTCCACTGGTCAACCAGGCCCCACCCGCACTGGCTCTACGCCTCACTGCCTTATTATAAAGTGATATTATACTCAGGGGTGGAAGTGACTAATTATAAATACCCAAATTACTGTAACTAAGTGGTTTTTGGGGTACTTATACTTGAATGAGTAGATTTTTGTTGTCCTTACTTTTACTCGTTCTCAAGTATGTATTGCACCATGAAATCTACTTAGTTACTTTTAAAATTATAATTGAGTTCTGGGTACAGTATCAAAATCTGCATTTTTGTTGCCAATAAGGTCATCAGATTGTACATGGGCAGACGACAACCAGGACATACTGATGGAAAAAAACAAAATTCTGCACCAGGCACAGGTTTAGACAGGTGACCACGACCACTGACCAAAACAGCACAGGAAGTTGGAAGTAGGGATGTTAATGATTAATTATTGCTGTTAAGAATTTAGCATATTAAAAATGTAATACTTTGTAATTACTTTGTAATTTAATACTCTAGAAACACCAGTAATTGCACCTCATTTGGTAATGGAAACTTAAAATTTAAATTTAACAAATGATAAAAAAAATAGATAAAAAAAAGTGTTTTCTATCTTTTTGATTATTAATGATTAATAGATTAATAGATTACAATTAGAATAGTGTTTCCAACTATTGGTTTAGGAAAATGCACATAATTTGCAACCCTAGTTGGGAGTAACTCAGACTGAAGATCTGGAGAAACAGAAACCCCTTTGATTGACTGTCTGCTATTGATGATGCATTAAACAGTTAAAAAGTAACTAGTACTCTGAGTAAGACCAGTACTTTTACTTGTAATTGAGTAATATTTTACTAATGTAGCAGTACTTGTACTTGAGAACAGATTTTCAGCACTCTTTCCACCATTGTCTATACTTATATTATTAAACTGGATAACAGTTAGTGATGCATGAATGTGTACTTCACTCTAATGCTGCAGTGGGTAAAGGTGAGGCTAATTTTAATTACTTCATATACTGCTGGGTAGCTTCGGGATTCCCCCTCCTGGGATCAATAAAGTCTTATCTTAATTAAATATTATAATTTATTTGTACTTGAGTAAATGTACTTTGTTAATTTCCACCACTGCACATAGAGACCTGCACAGTCTATCTATCTGGGATGTTCACTGATATTTTTTTGTTGGAATATTGAAATATTAAATCATTGATCTTTCTTTATCGGTTACCTTATCGGTATTGACCATGAGAAGCAGGTAATAATTGGTGTCAGCTGAAAAAAATCCATATTGTGCATCCCTACTATCTATATTAATATTTAACACTGATGCAAATGCATATATACATTATAGAAATAAGGGTTCCAAAAGGTCCCTCATGAAGGGCTGGGGTTCTACACAGAACTATTTGCTTCTTAAGAACCCTATTTTGAAGAAAGGGTTTGTCATGGGTTCTTTGTGAGACTAAGGGAGTATTTAAGAACCCTTCTTCAAGGATTCTTTAAATTCTTGAATAACTCTTTCATCAAGGGTTCTTTCTATCATGATATAAGAGGGTTCTCAATAGAACCTGCTGTTTGGGTTCTAGATAAACCCCTTGAAAAATGAAAAGGTTTTCTAGAGAACCCCTGGGTGGGTTTTAGATAAAAACCTTAAAATACGAAAAAGGTTCTCAATAGCACCCCCTGGGTGGGTTCTAGATAAATCCCTTGGAATATAAAAAGGTTCAAGGTGGTACCCCCTGAGTGTGTTTAGATAAAACTTTACTGGAATATAAAAGGGTTCTCTGTAGAACCCCCAGGGGTATCTAAAACCCTTGGAATAAAAAAAAATCCCCAGTAGAACCCCCTTGATGGGTTCCAGATAAAACCCTTGGAACTAAAAAAGGTTCTTGGCAAAATGGTAGAATGTTTCTGGATAGAATCCCCAGAGAAGGTTCTGAGTGGAACCATTACACCATAGAAGGGTTCGCAGTAGAACCTCTCATAGGAGTTCTGTATGAAACCTTTCACAGATGGGTATATCCCTTTATGTTGGGTTCTAGGTAGAATTCTCTAAAAGGGTTCCAACAGGGACCTTTATAAAAGGTTCTATGAGGAACCAGGAAGAGTGTACATTGGTGCAAAGAATTAAAAGTACAGGTATTTTGAGTGACAGATGATAAATAGATAAAAACAAGGGAAAAAAACAGTGTTGCACAGCTTGATAGTTTTATATGTTACCTTGTTAAAAGCTGTAGTCCATGACATCATTTCTCACTTCAATCTCAGCAAAAATAAATAAATAAATAAATAAATAAAAATAAATAAATGAATACAGATTACAGTAAAGGAATGCTCAATAACACTGGTTTGTAGGTATGAACAATAAGCTTCACAACACACTTAAAAGATGCATTTCTCTTCGTTATGCTAATGTATCTCTGCTTCCCCATATCCTCATGAAACAACGTATGTCGCCCTGTGGCAGACTTCTACAAAATAATGTATTCCTCTCAGTATTTCAGTATAATCTGTTTTCCTTTCTGTCCTGATTTCACATATAGATGACATACAGCGTGGGGACATTAGTCGGCCACATGATAAGGTTTTTTGCTCGTCATCATATTGTATCTTCGGTTGTTTTGCTGAAAGCATCCTTGGTGTAAATATTCCAACATTTTCTAACAAAATTCCTTCTCTTTGCACATACCAAGTCAGACTGTCTTTCCTCAGAAAATCCCTTGGCACACTGTGCAGCTCCTCCCCGGACAATGTAATTACTCTACTACATCTTCTTTCTGAGAATATTGTTTTGCCTCTTACAGTTGTTCTTGAGCCAGATTCAAGCCCTTCATAACTCTGCAGTGCCTTCTTTAGCTTAGCATCAAGGATAGCTGACTTTTGTGTACCTGTATTCCTCTGTTAGGGTCAGGTAAAGGTTATTCAGTGCTTACACTGATAAGACAGCATGAGATGTTCAGACATTTCAGATCTTAATCTTGAGTATGTGCGGTACTCCTTATCCTCTGCATCTCAGCTGGGACATTGCCACTGAACCTTGTCTCGTGCTTTGGCCTGTGCTTCTTCCCATGAGAGACCTGTCTCTTTCAGTTCCGTCATCACTGTCCTTCACCAGGTTTCTGCTCTGCCCCTCTTCTTTTGCAGGTTTTATAAACAGTTCTTGGGATTGTAATGTGATTTTTCATAACTCTCCAGCATTCAGAGCCATTTTTGAAAAAGTTACAGTAAGAATAACAGTTATATTACTAATATTTCAGTATATAATATTTACTGTATTAAAAAAACCTATAATCACTTAATATTTTGTACCTTATTTTATTGTAAAATCATGTTGAAAATGTGTATATCAGGTATCACAAAGCTGGAATATAAGGTATCATTATTCTATTGAATTTCATGATGCAATCTGCATTATTCTTACCACAATCACAAATATACTTTTAAATAAACATATTAAAGCTTGAAATCTATCTTTATCTTATGACAAACTGAAATGGAAACTGAGATATTGACATGCATTTGTTACATATGCAACCTAATCTCATTAGAATCTCTTGGATGATGCTAATAATTGTCAGTTTTCAATTCGGATCATATTGATTATTTTGTTTTTATATCGCACAGGGTGAAATGAAAAGGTTCCTGTTTGAAATGTGGCAAATGTTCCAAAAGAAATTAACAATATTTGTTTTTGTTTCTAAAATAAAAACTACTGTGATCAATTGAGTTTTCATAAATGCCTGTAAAATATATTATTTAGAATTTTCTGGCAATTATTTGAGGTGTCAGGCTTTTCAAGGTTAACATTGCTCTTGTAATGTAATCAGTAATCAGTACATGCAGGGTTTACCATAGATTTTTTGTGTGGAAATTGTTTAGTTGAGGCGGTAAGCCACCCAGATATTGGATCGCATCTTGTTTCATGATCACAATAGTTAGCAGATGACTGCCTGAACAATAGCCACACTAATTAAGCCAAATAAGGAGAAGAAGGCGTACTTTATTAATCCTTTTTGGGGAAATGACATGTTTTCACCCTGCTGTTATTTACACACAGACTATTGATATACACACGCAAAAACAGGAATTATACATATGGAGAGACGTCAGAACGAGGGGCTGCCACCCAGTCAAACACCCCAAATAGTTAGCGGTTTGGCAGTTTGCTCAAGGGCACCTTGGCAGTGCCCTGGAGGTGAAGTGGCACCTCTCCAACTACCAGTCTGCACTCCTTACTGACTGGACTGTGCTGGATTTGTCCCGTTTCCAAGCCAAGTCCCTACAGACCGAGCTACTGCTGCCTGCCTCTGTATTCACAAGTGCCTTAAACAAACTGCAAACTATTGCACCTGTGGAATAACACCTCTGCTCTTTAATGCTTTATTTAAAAAAATATATTTTTATGGTGTTAGCACAGGTGGTCTTTGACCCAGGTGAGTCCACTTCTGCCATAAAACACTGCCACAAAATACCAATGTTTGTCTTATATGTCACCACTGGCCATATTATATTATATATTATATTATATATTTTATTACCTAGGGCACCAGAACTCAGTACAGATCCTAGATTCTTTTAAATTTCCCTCATCTGACTTGAGTTATAAAGTATTTCATGGCATATACAACTTAAATGGAAGCACAGAGCCCCCTGTTGGGCATATTGAAAACTTGCATTGGATACAGCTGGTTATTTTCAGTTTTTCTCCTATATACCATTCCCCTACTATAATGTGTTCTTATAAGAGGAAATGTGAAGGAGTGAAGCAGAGGAGAGGGTGGAGGCTGACTTCTGATTTAACTCTGATTTCAGTAAACTGCTGACTCTGGCTTTTGCCTATTTAGTGCTGCACATTATCCATTAAGGAGCAACCATCTCGATTATGTCTCTGGCATATCAAGACGAAGCAAGCACGCCCTGTCATCTTTTTTATGAATAATTGATCTGACTGGAATGATCTACATCCTCTGAGTGATCTGGGTCAGCGTGTACGCTTGCAATGCACTCATGAAAGCAGAGGCATGTACTAAAACACTGACATAAGGAGTTTGTTACATATTGTTGGAGTCTTCCTCCGCGCCTCGTGCAGCTTACCTCATCATCAACTGCATTTAATCAGTTCTCTAACTGGAGCCTCGAGAGTCAAGGATTCATATTTACACTGGCTGTCATTATGCCTGCTCCCTTGTGCTCTTGCTTGCACAGCAGAAACCACACCCATATAACAGTGCAAAGTGCTTTCAGTATGCGTGTCTGCACTACTGGGAATGTGTGGGCGTGTGTGTGGAAGGGAAGGAGTGGAAGGAGTGGAATACCTTCCCCGAGGCTATGATAAAGTCACACAGGGAAGACAGCGAACTCCTGAGCGGTGGCAGCAGGCGTGTCTGGACAGGAGAGGCCTCGTAGGCGCAGTCAGGGTGGATTTGTTTTTCATGTCTTAGCTTTTCCTTGACAGGCTGGGGTGGAACAAGTATTCAGATCCTTTATGTAAAGGTAGAATATGCAGAATTTGTTAGTTGCTATTTATAAATGCACCAGAAAGATACTTGATTGTTTAGTTTCATTCCTAGGACATCAAATCTGTATGTTTTGGGAGGGTAAGGCATCAAGAGCATAGCTGAATAATGAGAAAATAAGAAGGTACAGGTGGACGACAGGGTCTCTGCAGATGACAGCACGGCCACGCAGCTCTGGTGGATCATGGGCGATGATTGAGAAAAACTATTTTGTATGAATATGCTTCTTTTTTTTAAAAAAATCCCCCATATTATGCTCTTAAGTACAAGTATCAATGCAGCAATGCAAACAATACTCCATTACAAGTTAATAGTAAAATGTACAAGTAGTTAAAGTATTACAGTAAAAATACCTGTTTGGGTGGCCTGGTGGCTTAGTTGGTAGAGTGTCTGCCCCAAGTATTGAGGCTGTGAGTCCTCTGCAGCGACCGTGGGGTCAACTCCCGCCTGCAGCCATTTGCTGCATGTTGTCCTCCCTCTCTCTCTCTCTCCCCCTTTCCTGTCCTATCAATTAAAGGCATAGAATAACTGGTTTGTCCCTCTGACTGACATATTGTTATATATGACATTATTATAATAATACATAATATATAACAGGGCTGGCTCCAGCCTTTATGGGGCCCAAAGCAGAATTTCAATTGGGGTCCCTCCACCACCTCAGCGCCGCCAATACTATTAACTATTGTCAATACTTGGTCATTCACACACCTACTGTAAATCTAATACACCTAAACCATGATCTATTTTGTATGCTGTCTTTAGGGCTACACAATGTGGTAAAATTTTATTCAAAATTAGTGGTAATGCATCACAATTTTCATTTTTGTTGAAAAGAAATATTAAAATCAAGACATTTGTTGGGGCCTGTACCAAACAAACATATTTTATTACACCGGGAGAACAAAATTTGTAGGTCAGGGCATCTCTGCAGCTCTAAAGCACTCTGGTGGCTGTGAGGGTCCTAAGCAGGCACTTGGTTTGCTTACAAAGTGAAGACTGTAATAGAAAGTACAACATTTCCCTCTGAAATGGAAATATGAAGTAAATTACCTCAAAATACTTAAGTCCAGTGCTTGAGTAAATGTACTTATTAGTTTTCCACCACTGTGCAGGCTAAATTCAGTATGTCAGAAGTATTATCTGAATCAGCCTGGCAGTTTTATCACTGAAAGGTCATTTACACAATTTGACTTCAAAACATTGTCTTCACAAAGCAGTGCAAACCTGTCTACCATTAAAGACAAAGTCTTGTTAGCTTTGATCAGGATTAAAGATGGAAAACGTATGCAGTAATGATGAGAGGTTTTGTCTTGGTAAATGTCTGCCACAGGTGACAGCATTCAGTTTTGCAAGCGACTGACATCAATCAGTTTTCATTTCAAGTTTCATGTTTTCAGATCACACAGATATCATGATAATGCAAAGTAAGCTCTTTGCTGCTATCTATTGGCAAAATAGCACAGTGCAACATGGGGGTCCAACCATATAGATATATAATACGTAGATGCTGCTTTGACCACTTTAACCGGTTGCTGTGATACGTCACCGTCACTGCCATTTTGATGTGGTCAGGACTGGCCTGTGAACAAATACATGTAAATGGGGAGCATCGGTTTTCTGGATGAAAAGCACAATTGCCTTTATTTATCATCTGATTTCTGTGAGCTGTATAATAGTCGAGGGTTTATGATCTCCATGGAGTAAGTTAGAGAGAAACTCGACCGTGGAGAAAAGATTCAGTTTCAGTTTCCTTTGCGGTGAAACAACCAGTAGAAATGTCCTTGTCCAAATGTCCAAACTGTGCTCAGCAGGACTCATTCACCTCTCATAGCATTCTTAAAATGTGGGAAACAAACTGTAGTTAATAACTGTAGTTTTTATTATACCGTTATTCTCAATCAAAAGTGTCCCACATTTAACCAATTCACGTATCAAATTCCTCCTAAGATGCTGCTCATTGATCAGGACTTGTAGATGTAATGTGAGAGACCATTCAGCAACAGGACTGCTTATTTGTCGCCTCAGATTTGGTCACCAAAGAGGTTCTGGTGGACTGCCTAAGTGAAATAGCGGAGACCGGGTTAGTTATAACATTGTCAGTTTAACCAATCAGAAAAGAGCTGGGGTGTCGCCATCAATATTGTACACTGCCATTTTAGTCTACTGGAAATGCCTATATGGCCTATATGAAACCCTTCTAATGCCTAAGTTTCGCATTAACTTTTATAATTGAAATGTCATCTATACTGTAGGCTTAGCAGGTGAGTTTAAGCTCGGGCGCTAAGAGCTGCATTTTGGGCAATTAGAGTAATTCTTCACCTTCAGTTTATTACTTTTAATTGTTCACTTTATTCAAAACTATTAATTCTTTATTCTTCAATAAAGTTCTTTCATGAATTTGATGGTGTGGATCATAATTCAGCAAATTACCCCTCACTGTTACATCTATCCCCAGCAGTGGGGTGGGGTGTAACGCCAGAACAATCCAAGTGATTTGTATTTGTAGAAGACAAATATGGGTACTGTTTTTCAAAGTTTGTGAGATCTAGAATGAACAACCACAAGTTACTAATGCTCAAACAAAAAGTGTTCTTATCATCCACAGTCATCTTTAAATTAAAGGTTACATAGCCTTTTTCATACAACAGAACCCTACTACTCAAGCTCAAACCCCACTGGCTCACAGAACAAGGGGCCTTGCACGGTAAGACTGCAGCTGGATCCTTCTCCAGGGCAAACCAAACGCTGCCGTCACACTTTGTGCCACAGAGTGGTGCTCATGAACCACTGATCGTTCCTGCATGCTGCAGCTCAGCCTTATAGTTATGCACTCTGTATTGGTTTATTTGCAGCAATGTATGGGCAGGTAGTGGGAGTGCTGATAAGATGTAATTTGATAGGGATCAGCCTAATGTAACAGATCCGGCATTACAAGGATGAAATTGCATTTTTCTTGATGAGATCCACCGCAAACGATGAAGTCGAGCTGATAGCAGGAGTTTAGATTAGACTATGACAAGACCTACAAGGAAAGTGAATAACAAATGCATTAACTTTACATGGTTAATAAGTTGTCGTACATTTTATGACAACTTTATACTGTTTCCTAGGTGATAGTAACTACTCTAAACTGGAGCAGATTAGCAAAACATGCATCAATCAATCACCACGCTCGGGTATTCAGGATCGAAATGTGTAATGAATGTGGGAAGGTTCATACTGGTGCACACTGGGAAGTTTCACACTGGGCTTAGAGTCTGATCAGAGTCTGCTGTGGGCTGGAGATGAGGCTCACGGTAGACAGGGCAGAGAGAGGAGAAGCGAGACAGTTTTGTTAGCTGAGAGTTGTCAGTGGGAGCTGGGAGAAGAACAGTGTTTGATCTCGGCGGTGGTGGGCGTGTGATGCAGAGCTCAAACACAGTTTAAGGCTCTGTTAACCTTGGCCAGCGGTCAGGCCCCTCCGTCTGTCTCACATCTGAGAGCTGGGGAGAGAAGGAGGGATCAGCGAGGCTTAAACGACTGAATACATTTAACTGAGAAGGAGGGGAAAGATACCTCCACTGCAACTGGGGTCCTCTTGTCTTTGGACCCTCTTTTAGCATACAACAGAATGATTTTTCAAGTGAGCTTTCATAGTGGAATTAAAATAGATGGCCAGAGGTATCAATAAAGAGGGATAGACGCAAGTGAGTGGAGATTGAGGATGGAGAGGCATTGGATGAAGAGGACAAGATGTCTAGGTCATAACCTACTCAATACTGCATGAGAATAGAGCACTCTGTCACTGCCACAAACAAATACACGGAGACACATGTTGACAAGGTCGGGAAAATTAGATGGGAGGGGTCACTGACAGGAACTGTGGAAAAACAAACAGAGCTGCACACCCTTTCCAGTACACACATAAAATAAAAAGTGCATATTAAAGGGATAGTTCAGATTATTTGAAGTGGGGTTGTATGAGGTACTTATCAATGTGATTTACCCACATCAGATGGTGGTCAGCTCCCAGTTTGGAGAAGCAGAGATGACCACCAGCACGGGAGCTAAGATAAATACTGCTGTGGACCGGGTCAGCAGCAAAAGGTATTGTAGCCACTTTGAAAAGGTCAGTCAGAAATATGAATCACAGATTAAGTGCGTGCTACTCAATATTCAGAATATTTTCACTACTTTACCTCGCTGTCAGACAGCCTTTTCAGATGGGAAATGGATGTTCTATGAGCCAAATATCACTCTCTTCAAACCATCCAAAATCCATAGGCAAAATCGGTAATTTTACCTCACAGGACACAGGAGTGGCTGCTCTGCTGTTGCCTCGATCAGTTAGTTTGTTTGTGTTATTGTGTGACTTCTGTGTTTTAAAAAGGCAGTGTGGATTCACCAAAGGGGGGGGGGGGGGCTCAGCTTTTCTTAGATAGAGGTATGAGGTTGGCTCCAAGTAAAAGGGTTGGGAACTGCTGTTCTAAGTGGGGCTTTTTTTTAAGTGGCTAAAATACGTTTTGTTGCTGACCCTGTCAACAGCAGTTCATCACTTAGCTTCCGTGCTGGTACTGCTGTTTACTTCCCAAAACTGTCGACCGGCATCTAAACACTGAATATGGATAAGTACCTCATGTAACCCTGCATCAGATAATCTGAATTATACCTTTAACACAAATTGTAAACATAAAGTTTTCCCGCAATAAACTTTATATAGGACAGGGCAAACAAAAACACACGCTGCAACTGTGTGCACACATTTGTGGATGCATACACACTCTAACACGGAGGAATTATTTATGTGCTGAGACAGGCATTGTTGCGCTGCTCTTTGGAGCGCTACAGGGCGGCGGCCCTGGCTTTTGGAAAGCACAGCTGCTTGCCTTTCAAGAACGCTCCGTCCTATCACCATGACAGTGAAGGTCTCACTCTCTAAACTCTGCCTCCCTCTCCTTTGCTTTCTCCCTCCTCTCCATTTCTCGTGGCGCTTTCAAACGGCAGGGTCGGCCCGGCCCTCGTGGTAGGACCCTCCACTCCACTGTGCCGGTCCTTCCACTGCTCCTGATTGACATTTAACTCCGAGGCCAGGGTAAAGAGGGCCAAAGAGCATGAAATGAGGCTGGCCGCAGGGGTGCACAGTGAGACTTGACCACTCCCCATCTCGCACCCCCACCTCCATTAGCCGCCGGAGTCCCTGGGGTCTGCAGCCAGAGAGGTGAGCTCACGACTCATAGTGTAAAAGCACAAAGCCCGGGAGTGTATAGGCCAGCCGTGTGATGTAGTGACAGAGAGAACAATTACACTGCTTTAGATTATCATCTTCACAGTAAGCCTCAGCTTCCTTTCCACCATCTATTTTCCACTTTAGAGGGCTAAATGTCAACATTCATCCTTTCCTTTATTCTGCTCAGCAGGTCTGAGGCATTTAATCGCTGTTTGAGGGCATCAATGACACTAAACATTTTTTCTATAGCGCACATCTTGTGAGTTTAGCCTTCTTTAGGCACCGGTCTCGAGAGCACTTGAAGGTCTCGTGCTTGGAATCGACCACATTTCAAGGCTTGTCAATACCACAACTACAGCGGGCATATCACAAAATGTTTGTTACCATTACCGGCTGTCACCCTGGCGGCTGTCACGCCTCCTCGCCTCCCTTCACACTCCAAGAAAGTACTCCAAGAAAGTGAGTGCGGGAGACAGGAGAGGAAGAAGAAATCTGGCTATCTAAATCCCAAAGAGTTCATCTGCAAAACAGCATCCAAAAGAAAACACACACAGCAGTATGTAACTCCACAATGCAACGCTTGCTGAGACAGCTGGGACCACGTCAAACTTTTATCAGCACTTAAAGAGGAAGCATAGAGAAAGGTAAGCTAAGGATGGGTTACACCAACAAAGATGAAAACCTGATTTAAGCATGCTTTTAACTTTAAATTATGTTGCACCAAACTTTAAAATTAAGAAAGATTAACCTCTCTTTTAGTTTTTACTCTAAACTTAGATTCAATTTGAAATTAGATCCAGTATTAACTTTAAACCTACACCTGATTATCAAGAAAAATAATCAAGTTCTGCCCCCTTTTTATATTTAATACATAATGGCAGCACTTGAATTTATTTATTTCTTAAAGTTTTTTTGTTTTGTTTTAAATTTGGGGTAGTAAGCAACTCCATATTGATTAAATTCTATTTAATTTCAGTTTACATCAATAAACTTGGATTTACTAAACTGAGATTAGTTTTTAATTGTGCAGCAGAGTTCTGCTTAATTTCAAATCTGGATTTACTAATTTTAAACCCAGTTTTGTTAAACTCTAAAAGAAGAAACCTTAGATTTAATTAATTTTTTGCTGGTGTAATCCAGTCTAAGTGTATATGATGCTAGCAAAACTAGCTATCGAAGTTATGTTTTTGCATGTGATAAACAATAACGATAGAGGCCACATAAAGTGATGTAGTTGTGTTAAATCAGCATGAGCTCCAACATGCCACAGTACTGCTCCCTGCTTTCATCTTAGTCTTGACTTGGTCTCAACCCCTCAAAGTCTTGTTCTTGACTTAGTCTTGATATACTCTGGTCTTATTGGTCACGATGTGGTCTCCGTTTAGGTGGCCTCCCTCCACTGTATTTAATGCTTTAGATTTAGTGCTTTAGTGATACTTACATTTTTTTCGCTCACCTGTTTGTGTTTTAAATTCCACTCTGCAAAACTGACTGCCTCTTCACACAACTCATCGCACTATTTCAGTGTGTAATACTGGTCAGCGGTACTGGTAGGTGTTATCAGTGGATGTGGCAGTTGACCAGGATGCGTCACTGTCTGTTCACACTAGTCCAGCCCAGTTTTGACAGGAGCATGTTATTATGAACTAGGTGCGGAGTGAGACAGTCTGGTCCGTGGGTGTCATGCTTAAGTTCATGCCAGCTCCTGGGTAAGGGGGGGTTACTGTACTGCTGGCCTGAGAAGTCCTGCAACATGGCTCGGCTGCCTCGCTATCCAACTTACAATCCACACAAGGGCCATTTAACAGGATCAGTGATTAAGGCTGTGAGTAATTGAATTAGGATTGTGCGGCCCAAAGCTAAAGCTGCCTAACAGAGACTTGGACGGAATAAGATGAGGAGGTTTGTGGGTAAAGTAAAAGAGGTGAAATGAGCCCACACATTATTTAGCCCATAACTAATGATTACAGATTTGCGTCATTAATTAAAAAGTCACACATCATAAAGTGACAGAAACTTTTAAACAAGTCAAAAGTCAATGTGCTGATGCACTGAATGAAACTGCTCATTCATAAATACATGAAGTGCTATACTGAAAAATGAAAACACAATTTTTCTTTCCATTATGCTTTGTAGCCTTGCCTGTGATGTGCTGAGAGCTGTGTTCAATTATATATTACCGCATATATGTATGTATACACAGTATGTCCACATAAGCCATGCACATTTGTTTCTAGCTCCATTTTCCACCATTTTGAATTTTATCAAGATCTGTTTTTATACTACTCTTCTTACAAATTTTGAGTAATTTGTTACCAACTTTGAAACAGAACATCTCTGGACCAAGCTGGAAAAAGTTTCTTTTTAATTTTTTTGATTGTCCATACAGTTTTGCCACATCTGACTCTCAAAGTTTATTAAAATCCTGTGGGCTTATATTACAAAAAAAAAGTCATATCTCTGGAACACTTTGTGCGATTGCAACCACATTTGGTGGGCATGTGTAGATATGAGTGTTGTCATTTGGCCAATAGTAGTGGCATCATTTAACCACAAGAAGAGTGCACTCAGTAGAGTGCAGATCCCTGCCAGGCACCTGAGGTGAAGCATCTGCTGCAATGCCACCACAACTGCCAGATGCAGCCAGCAGAGATTTGTAAGTTCCGCCAACATTAACATGACCCTCACATACTGTACGTTGTCCCGAACTGAAACAAGATTTCCAAACTGAAGCAGTTGTTGATCACATGTGGCGCCCTAGCGGCTCGTTGAGAAGAACGAGAATCAGCTGTCAATGGTGGTCTAAAACAGAGCAATCAAAAAATAGAATTACTGCCTACAGTTGTATGCCTCGACCAACCAAGTCAAGTTGCGGTTTACTTCCATGTCTGACCACCATCAGTTCATCCTTGAGTCGAAGTGAACATTTCTGCCAAGTTTAAGGAAATTCCTTCTGGCTTTAAAAATATAAAGGCATAAAAAAAAGGTTTTTCACAGTTTTTCAATAATTCTAGAGGTCCTTCAGCATACAGTCATGAATGTGCACAAAAAATAGGTTGATTGGCGCAGTAATATTTGAGATTACAGGTTGCAGGTACACTTGCACACATGGAAGCCTGGTGGGGATAATAAAGGAAGGAATCTATCTGTATTTTGTTAGTATGTTAATACAATATCATATTGATTCTTTGGACAATGAGACAATATTCGCTGATATCACAAAGTCTGACGCAACACTATTTTGATTTGATTCAATTCAGCAGTCTACAATCAATATCAGATGATATCATATGTCCATTTAACACATTTATGTCAACTCAAAAAAGCAACTAAATTATGATTTGACAATTTTATGACTGAACTCTTCCAGACGTTATGACACAGACATGCCTTGGGAATTTCAAAATAAAGGCGTATCTGAAAGATGACAATACAGATCAATATTTTCACTTTGCATCGATGCACCCCTAGTGTATGCGTGTATGTCTGCCCTCTCCATATCTGAGAACCATTCATCTGATCGGCTTCACACTTTGCGGGTGTATAGTTGAGGACCCGAGGAAGCGCAGTGTGAAGTCGATCAGATGAGCAGCTCTTGAGACCGCTGCAAGAAGCACTTCCAGGGTCCGAGCAGTCGGCCTCTTCCAAACGAGTACATACTCCAAGTGGGCACAACCTCAACGGGATCTGCACTAGACATTCCTAACTGGGATCTGAACATGCAGTGCGTTCACGCTGGAAAAGTGACAGAATTATACTCAAAAATGTCAGTTTGCATGTGAAATTCACTTAAATATTGAGTGTGTCAAGTTGGTGAAGGATCCGCTCGCAGCTGGAAACACATCAATTCTTCATGGTGGTGAGACAGCTCATGAGTATTAAATAAGAATTAAATGTTCGGAGAAAAACATCTTGCTTTCTCTTTGTTAAGTTTCCAAAATCGAAATTGGCAGCAGCGTCTCAAAACCAGTGTTTTATTGATGTTTGTTGGCACAGAGTTTGTATCATTGTTAGTACAAAACAGCAAAAAGTGCATGAATTTCTTGAACTGCCAAAACTGTACACTATGAAGGAAATTGTGTTAGCGTACAGTGTGGAAGTGGGACACAGTTTAAGTCAGGTCTAATCGCTCGCTCTGCCTCGAAAAAATACACTGTGACAGGCCATTATTAATGTAGAACTGCCCTACTTACCTACACATACACACATGCATGCACCTATTGCTTGCAGTGAACCACTCGCCAGCAATCTTAACATCTCACCAAATTACGGCACTTCGGCACAAGTTTTGTTTCTCAGGCAGTGCTGACTTTTCTCCCTTATTTCTCTCCAGGCTAATAATAATGGGGAAGGGGTGTATAGCAGCACACACTCTGCAGAAGGCAGGGAAAGCCCTGGACATGTTGCCAGTCTATCACAGAGCTAACACAGATTGACAGATAAACACACACACTCTCCCATTCGCTCCTGTGGGAAATTTAGGATCTCTAATCCACCTGATTGTATGTCTGTGGGCTGTGGGAAGAGGAAGCCTGGGATGGTATCCAGAAGAAACCCATATGTACAGACGGAGAACAAACAGAATGCACCGGTAGCGGTGGATCAAACCTGCATGGGACCGTGTAGCTGCGAGGTGAAAGTGTCACGCTCTGTCATTGATTCCTGGAGGTTAAATCACCTTTTCTCTTGACCTCCTTCAACCTCTAGCTCCTAACCATTTCAATCTGAGGTTTAATATATAATTTATAAACACATTTTCATGCCCGTTACCCATGAAGGACATAAGCTGCACAATAATATGGACATTTGATGTTACATCAAATTTAGAACCTAAATATTTTCTCAAGAAATAGATCTTACAGGCTTTTAATTTTTATGTTCATTTAATGACTTTTCCATGCTTTTAATTTGCACAGATGCATCATTCTGTACTGTTAATTCACTGTTTGTAAATTGTTCCATTGTGCTATCACTTTTTTCTGCTTAGATTTTGACTTCATACCATATACAGTATATATATATATGTGTGTGTTATTTTATATTCCTATCATGGATTTCATGTTATTTTATTTTGCTTGGTTTCATTTTATGAACAGTGAGCACAAAATTTGCCTTCAGACTGAATTAAGGCCTATCTTATTTTATCTTGTCTTAAAGGTTGAGTGCGTAGTTACTTGGATTTATTGGCAGAATAAAAATGAAAGTATTCTTATTACCTTAGTAGAGTGGTTCCCAAACTCCTTTCAGAAGCTGAAAAAAGTTTGCTGCGCCCCCCATCCCACAACTTTTTCAATTATTAACAATAATTGAGAATGGAACTGATAAAAAAAAAAAGGATTCAAACATTGAATTTTAGTAAAATAAAGGCTAGTAGGCTAGAGTCAGTGAACTCTAGATCACATTCATTTAACTTTGTTTCATTCTCCCCTCCCGCCCTCCAGTTTGGGAACCACTGCTGTAGAATGAGACGTTTATATCTACAGAAGGAGCAGGTCCTCTTCCATGGAGGCCGCCGTGTTGAACTGCTTCTACAGTAACTCAGAACAGGCAAAACAAACACTACTGAGATAAGGTATTTTGTGTTTTGTGTGAGTTTTGCAGCCACCATAGCTTCTCCTAAATGCTAAGACAGTGACCATAAATGACCAGTGTGGAGGATTAAGTGGCATCTAGCGGTGAACTTGCGGATTGCAAACACTCGTCTCCATGTGGGAAAACCTCAGGCCTGCAAATCTCTCCAAAAACATGAAAGGTCGTGTCTATGAACAACTCATTCTAAGGTACTGAAAACACGGATTGTTTATTTTTCAGGTGATTACACACTAATGAAAACATACTTATTAATATTTCTGCCATATTCTGCCAAAAATCACCACCTCCTAAGCGATGCGATTGAGTGAACATCAGATGGCTTCAATTTTTTCTAATGAGGACGTCCTAACCTGCTGTGTGTGTCAGCGAACAGGGTGAGCGGTCGATTTTAGCTAAGTTTTGTGCAGCTGCTTCACCTCCACTATATTTCATCTGGTTAAAACCAGTGTTGGCATCCTTGATGTTTCTGTTTCCCCTCATCAAAGCAGTCAACAGGGACGAGAGCCTGATTAACAAGGTTGAGAAGCGGCACATCTTGATCCTATACGGCCTGTTAATGGGAATATCCACAAAATACAAAGTTCTGCAAGGAAAATGGGAGCTGTCGAGAGTTACAAGTAAGTGAACTGTGCCCAATTATATAGAAACAAAGCAGATTTAAGAAAATTCAGTGAGTTATGAATAAATAATTTAGACTCTAAGCTTACTCATCTGCAGAGAGAGAGACACAAGCGTGCTCTTGGTCCGAAAATTTTTTTTTGCCTTCCATCTGCTTCAATTTGCTCACTCGCTTGCTTCCGGTTAGGAAGTGGTGTTATAACACTAAATCTTACACAATGGTCCTTTAAAGCAATTAGTGGATGAGTATGTCTAATGTGAAATGTGTTGCTTATAATGACCAACCCACAGAGAGTTATCGCCCAGCTCTTCAGTTCCCTGCAGCTCTGTTGAGCTTTTCAGAGTCTTTCAACCCATTGTTTTTGTTTTATGGCCCACAACTTTATTGTTTTGTTTCACTCTCAATGCTTTCATCAACCTCGTTTCAAGCTGCAAGAGGCAGATGTTTTCAGTGAAACAGCTCTGATAAACCCACTGTACGCTATCTGCTCAGCACCACGCAGCAGAGAGACACAGTAAGTAGCTAGCTAGTGGAGCACCATTTCAGATCAGACCTAAAACAAGAATGAATACTGAACTTAAATACAATGCATGGACAGAAACGTGACTTCAAATGAATGCTAATGTTGCTGTATCAGTTATAAAAAGTGACACGAATCAGGCCAAGTGCCACAAGGCGTCTTAAGGGAGCTTAGCTTCCTAAGTTGTATTTTTTGCTCCCTTTGTTTTCAGGACCAGTGTGTAGGATTTAGTTGTCTATATAGATAAAAACATCTCATTCTAAGGCAACAAAAACACAGATCTTATTTTCAGGTGATTATACACGAATGAAAACATTTATACTGTATTAATATATTCTATTTTAAATCTGCCAACAGACCCTCACAAACACACTTGACCTTTGAGCTTTTTGTATCTGAAAAAAAAAAACCCAAAACAAAACAGCAAAAGCAACAAAATTATTGGCCGACATACATGTGACTCTTGCGCTGTTGTTTCAGGACAATGAATGGTGCTTTTTGTTGTGTGCAGGGCTTTTGACACGGCAGCTTTATGTTGTTGTTATTTATTTAATCTTTCTGGGGCTATTGCATGATTAAATCAATTAATTTTATTTTATGAGAAAATTGTCCCCCCCTCACATTTTTAACAGCCCCCTCAGTCACTTCATCCTGGCACCAGGCCTGATGTGAATGTGTCAGTGTTGTGTTTACAGCTTGTTCCTCTGCCACTAAGTGGTCATAAAATCTATTAATACAGCTTTTAAAAAGTGTTGGATATGTCTTTTTTTAAATTCAAATTTAATAGGAGATAAAAAGGAGTGTCAAAATTGTGAATACTATCATGATACTAAGGTGCATCAAAAGGTTTATTTAACATTTTTAGACACATATGCTACACAAACATACACTGTAAACCCAAATAAGTTAGTAGTACACAGTGATCGGAGAATAAAATTTGAAGGAGTATTGTATTCTTATACATGAACTAATTACACTAAAATTATTGATTAAGTTAACTCAAATACTATCAGTAAATGTAAACCAAAATAAAAGTAAATTAAAAAGAAAACTAATAAAAGTAAACCAAATTTTTATTGATTCATTGCAAATAATTTAAGAGAAAACAATAATTTTAAGTATGAAAACTCATTATTTCATGCTCAATAAACCCAATATTTATTAGTTTCTTTTTTTAATCTTCGTAATTACCCTCAACTCCAAAAGAGTGATTTAAAAAAATGAAAAAATGCCCCCTCGCTCCCTTCATCCTGGTGCCAGGCCTGATGTGAATGTGTCAGTTTTATGTTTACAGCTTGCTCCACTGCCACTAAGTGGTCCTAAAAATCTATTAACACAGGTTTAAATAGGTGTTAAACTTGAAAACTCGGTGTTATATTTTTTTAAATTGAATTTCATGGATAAACCCCTTGACGTAGGCAGTCTTTCATCAGGGTCTTTATGCAAAATTATGAATACTATAATGACACCAAGGTCGATCAAAAGACTCTTATATAACATTTTTAGACACATACGCTATACAAACAGTGTACAGTAATTCTATGAGGTATGAATGTGTGTGTCAATAAAAAAAGGAGGACATGGATGTGGGGACAAAAAGAAAGAACACCTCACTCATTATCTCTCTCACAGTCAGTCAGCAAACACTAAACACCGAGGCGAAGAGGAAAAAAGGCGAGTATAACAGACAAGAAGAAGAGAAGCAGCAGTTCTGGCAGAGCTGTGTTGACAACTTTCCAGGAGCTGATTTAGCGAAGGAAGCTACATCTGTTGAGCTCCAACGACAGTCATTGGGGCGTTCGGGCTGCTTTAGCTCTGATGTGCTGCAATCAACTTTTTTATGTTAGACGGAGTAACCTAGTTTGTTCTGCACGCCGCGCAGATAGCAACCTGGAAGCCCGGAGCCCCTCAGCTTGTGCATTGTGACGGATATTAGGGTCTGTTTAATTGGCAAAAAAAAAAAAAAAAGTGCATTGAAACATGCCGCTTTTCTGCAGCAAAGCGCACAAGCGGCTGATGTACACACCAAATCACACAGACGCACACTCGCTCCTGCCTCCCTCTCCCACTCAGTCTCGGTCTCTCTGAAGTATAAATCAGTAGTTAGAGTGCTGCTTTTTAAAGAAGCCAGGTACCACGCGAAGGCAGAAAACACTGAGACAGGCCTTCAAAGGCAGAAATGTTTGGACAGCTTGTGAGAGCAAAAACGCTTGCTCCAGGGAACGGGTCACTGCACTGTTCTGGTATATTTGTGACATGAATGAGGGGACGTGCACGAGTGGAGAGGCTGTATATGCACGTGGAGCGCAGGTGTGTCATGTATAATGTATATTATGTGTAGAGAGGTCACTCCTGTGTGATGCTGTCTGTCACACACTGTCCCTTATGGCTCGTCCGTCACAGACTAGCTTCCTGCTTTGTGCATTTTCTCACACTTCAGCTCTTGTCCTGTGTGATATGGACACTACAGGCCAGAGGAATAGAAAGGTTTTATAGGTTATAAATACTGCATGTGGCTGTGTTCTTCAGTCTGTGCATTGAGGGAGAACAGAGCTGCACGAAGTGAATGAAATCCACAGCTCGTTGTTCGCTTTGGTTGTTCAGTGTCGTTGTTAAACAAGTATAAAAGCAGACAGACAGATCACCTGCTCTTCACCCACTCATCACCTGCTCATCACCTGCTGCGGGCTGTCTGAGGTCATTCATTGCTGCAAGTGAATGAACGTGTGTGTTTAAGCCCACGCATGCTTGCAG
Source organism: Lutjanus argentimaculatus (assembly GCA_034769285.1). Lineage (NCBI taxonomy): Eukaryota > Metazoa > Chordata > Actinopteri > Lutjaniformes > Lutjanidae > Lutjanus > Lutjanus argentimaculatus. The sequence goes on along the minus strand of JAWZSL010000005.1, from coordinate 31,815,390 downwards.
GTGTGTTTGTCTGTAGAATATAAAAGCAGGAAAACAGTTGGGTCAGGAAGTGTATTGATAGTCCTGCCCTCTTCATCCTTAGCTGATCAAGTTCACACTTGGCAATTAGGCTTAGACCTGGTATTAAAAATCACGTATGCAATCAGTATCCAGACACACTATCTGGATATCAAGGGTCCAATGTGTAAGATTTAGGGGAATTTATTGTCAGAATATGGCAAAAATGGAACCTAATATTCATAAGTATGTTTTCATAAGTGTACAATCACCTGAAAATAAGAATTTTTGTGTTTTTGTTACCTTAGAATGTGCTGTTTATATCTATAGAGGGCATGGGTCTTCTTCCACGGAGGCCGCCATGTTGCACCGCCATGTTTCTCCAGCCCAAAATGCACAAACCAAACACTCCAGGTACAGCCTTTCACGTTTTTTGCAAGTTTTGCAGCAACTGTAGTTTCTCCTTCACATTTGAAAGGAAAAGTTAGTAAGTTTAGTAGGTTTCCCCTATGTTTTGCTGCCACCTCAATTTACTCAGGCACAGGTTTTGCTCTGGAGGACGGAGATCTGATCTCAATGTGGATAACGAGAATGCAGCAAAAATACCAGGTGTAAGCACAAATGCAAGATGGGATCATTTATTATCAGTACAATGTACCAGGATACAGATCCCATGTCAATACCAGGTGTAAATGAGGTGCTCGTCTGAGGCCGAGGGAACTGGCGTCCACAAAACAGCTCCAGGTGTAAAGAGAGAGACAGTAAAACACACCGACACAGCCTACATTAAAGGGGAACTCCTACGACTTTGCACATCAGTTTGAGTTTTCTAATTATCAGCTGGTGAAAACAGATGTCTAAAGTCTAATGTGACTCTGGAGGAGCTTTGTCAGGTCTGAGAAATGAGTCTGATGATTTAATCTGGGTTATATTATCTTGTCCTCATAAAGACCGCAAACATTTAACACATAATCCCAAACTTGGGGGGTTGGAGTTCGAAAGACACGTTCAGGCAGGGAGGGTCTAATCAAGAGATTATCTAGTTGGTAATTGTTATTGATCCATTTTTTTTTGGAGCTTGACCCATAGTGGGGAATAAAAGTCAGGATATCTTGGTTAGTGTTGCCTCATTGCGATTGGAGCAGTGGTTAGCACTGTAATCTAACATCAAGAAGGTCTTGGGCAGTAGGCGATGTGAGGAACGGATGCTATTCCCCGTGTTAGCAGAATGACCAAAATGCATCCCCCTTATTAACCTGCCATCTCCCCTCTCCCTCCCCTTGTAGCAGAGAGAGTGCGGGGGCAGAGGGGTTGTTTAGTTGAATATGTTAGTCTGCCTGACTCATTTATGCTTTAAGTGACTGCACTTAAAGGAAAAGGTTGAGGAAAAACTTAAAGGCAAGTTTTCAAGGTAAGTTATGAGCTTAACTCAAACTCTCAAGTTTTGAAAAAGTTTAATAATGTTTTGTTAAGATAATCAGCTTTGTTCTTTAAGTAATCTTGAATCTTCACTTTTAGAAATCCCCCAAAAACTGTATTTAAAAAATAAACTCATTATAGTGAAAATGAATTATGCTATTTTGCTATTTTCAATGGCAACCATTTAGTTTTCAAGGACAGAAATAATGACAGGTTCAAAGCTCACTAACAAGTTTTGAAATACACGTTTTGGGGTTTCTAAAACTCAAAGATTAAACTTTATCTAAAGAAGAAAAGTAAATGATCTAAAAAAAAAAAAAAGGTCAGTACAACCTTGTTTTGTTTATTTCAAAACTTAAGAGTTCAAGTTTGATTCAAAACTCAAAAATGTAGCTAAAGTGCATGTTAAAATCTATGGCCCTGACCATAGATCTGAAATATCAATAGTCTAACTGTGCAGTGTGTTGATAAATCCATAGAGCTGTCTATAGATCTGAAGTAACAGATGGATCTGTAATTACAACTTTTTCTCTAAATCATACCCCTCTATCAGCTTTTTGTCTATAAATATTCAATTTTATACTTCATTGTAGCCGATATACTCGACAGAGTGAGGTCATCTTCATGCTCAAAGTTATAAGTAGCAACATGTAGTCGCTGAAGAGGAAGAGAATCATGGAGACACACTGCTGCCTGTGGTATTCCTGTAATCCTGCAATATTTCTATGATCATTCAGTGGCTTCTGTGCTGGTGAAAATACACCCCCAGACCAAGGCACATCTGTAACAAAATATTTTAGGGGAGACGCGAATACAAGTATAGTTTTTAGTAAAGGTGTTTGGTGTAACGTGGGAATGGATCAGAGAAATTAATGTGGACTGACCACATGGCGCCACAGTATATATGCATGTAAAAGCAGATACACACTTTAAGAAAGAAAATATAAAAAATAAAAAGGACAAACTGACCACTACAATGTAAATGTGGAGTAATGAATAAATTAAGGAATAAAACTTATGCCATTTCCATCTTTAGATAATGCCAGGAACTAAGATTTGGGATAAATATCATGCCATATTTCAAAAAAATAAAGTAAAAAAAAGTTTTGAAAGGTTGTCAACTTATGCTCACCATTTTTCAGATCACCATTTACAAGGTTTCAAAGCTTTTCAAAATAATACAGTGGGAGAACAGTGACACATTTGGAAACTGTAAAAAGAGTGCTGCAGTTGTGAAGAAGAAACACTCAGCCCATCAAAACATTATACAGCCCTTCAAAACGTAGTTACAATCCTGCAAAACCTTTTTTTTAAAAATTAGATTTCAAGCTTTCAAACACTGAGTTTCAACCTTTCAAAGTTTTTTTTTTTTGAAATATGACATGATATTTATTCCCTAGATTTCACAGAAAGTATTTCAATGACTTTTTAACTTTTTAACACTTTGTAAAATGAGCACGTCTACATTTAAGTCTAATGTGGACAAGGTTAAAGCTGCTCGTAACTCCATCTTGTGAATACGCTTTTCATGTGCGGGCCAGCGTTTGTTGGAAACAGGCATTCAGCTCCGAGCGCTCTTAGTGCACGGCTGCTGATGGATGCCACCAAAATGGCAGCATTACAGAGGAAAGTTGTGGTGAGATCTGGATGCAGATCACCTCCAGTGAGAGCCAAAATAGCCGTATGAGTGATAAATAGATGGAAATAGCCCACAGTGTCCAGTTCACAGGCCGGCTGCCCCACTCTTTGATCTCTGGTCCTAATGAGCTTTCAGAACAGAGCCAGAGATGAGAAGACGGGCTTTTTCAAACGGACCCTTGATTCTGGGGGAGACCTGGGGTAAGAACTGCTATAAGCAGGCCTAAGATGTTGCCTCAACTAACATTAGTATTCCCTTAAGTATTCCCAGCTACATTAGTAAAACCTGCCCACCCAACTCTCCAGAGCAAGGTCACTTTCATCATTATGAGCTAAGTTATAGCCTACAGAGGGCTTGTAGGGATTGGAGACGGTACATTTGTTTATAATACAAAAATGCTTTTTTCTACTGTAAACAGATAGCTTAATAATGTCAATAATTCCCTTTGTAGGGATGGCAGCTCCCCGCCCACCCCTGGGTGAATCGAGTAGTTGAATTTGTAGCGAAGGATTAAGTACTAAACCACCGGTGGGCTGAGACATTGCCAGGGGAAAAATATTTGTTAAACTGCAAAGTGCTTGTGTACAGCACATTCAGTTAAAAGCAAAATCCCTCTGTGAGAATATGCAGCTGGATGTGCAATCAAAAAGAATATTTAATGTCTTCCCCCCTCGTTCAAATTCAGCATGCGGTGCACTCTAGAATCCATGCTCTCCTTTACTGGTGACAGGCATATATTAGCTCTCCACATATTAGCACATATGATGGACAGATGAGGTAAAAGTGCACATATTCTCTACTCAAGTAGAAGTACGGAGACTTGTGGGGAAAAAAAGTAAAAGTACTGATTCTACTTCTTTACTGCAGTAAAAACAAAAGAGTACAAGCTCTGAAATGTACTCTGAATGTCACCTTTTCTCCACAGTCGAGTCTCCCCTTTCTGTCTGTTTCATCTTGTTACATCTTTTATATCAGATTGTCTTGTTACATCCTATTACATCTTTTATCATGTTTTTGTCTTGTTATGTCTTGTTACTTCATTTTTGTCTTGTTATGTTTTGTTGCGTCTTTTCTGTCATGTCTGTCCTGTTATATATTTTATGTTGTTTTGTCTTGTTATGTTATATTCATCCTGTTATGTCTTCACATCTTTTTTGTCTTGTTACATCTTTTACTTCATTTTTGCCTTGTTATGTTTGTTAGGTCATTTTCATCATGTTACACTGTTTTTGTCTTGTTATGTATCGTTACGTCTTTTAGTTCATTTTTGTCGTTACGTCGTGTTACGTCATATTGACGTTACATTTTTTCGTAGTTTTCATCTTGTTACATCATTTATGTCTTTTTCTTGTTTTTCTTGCTTTTGTCTTGTTACGTCTTCAAATCATTTTTGTCTTGTTACATCTTGTTACATCACTTTAGTCTTTTTAGGTGTTCTACTTCATTTTTGTTTTGTTATGTATTGCCATGTCTTTTTTGTCATGTTTCATTACTCTCATCTTGTCACGTCTTCACATCTTTTTTGTCTTGTTACATCTTGTGACGTTATTTTTGGCTTGTTACATCTTTTACTTAATTTTTTTTCCTTTGTCATGTATTTTTACGTTGTTTTTGTCACTTTCATCTTATTATGTATTGTTACGTCTTTTAGTTTTTTCTTGTTATATCATATTTGTCATTTTACATCATATTCATCTTATGTATTGTTACGTTGTTTTTGTCTTCTTACATTGTTTTTCTGTCTTTCGTCTTGTTACTATCTTGTTACATCTTGATACATTGTATTTGTCTTGTGAGATCTTTGACATTGTTTTCATCTTGTTGCATTTTAATGCTCTTTTCATCTCACTATGTCTTGTCATGCTGTTTTGGTCTCTTTATGTCTTTTGTTGGTTTTGTCTTTTTACATTATTTGTCCTGCATTAAAACTGTCATAACAAGCATATTTTGAAAATATAAGGTGTAGAAAGTATAGATATTTGTGTTCAAATACAGGGAGTAAAAATAAAAAGTTGTCAGAAAAAGAAATATTCAAAATCTACTTAAGTACAGTGACAAAGTATTTGCACTCAGTTACTTCCCACCTCTGGTGATTGATAGTTGACCACATACTGGACATTGTTGCCTTGAGGCTGAATAAAAAAGAGGTTTTCTTAAAATGCTAAAGGAATATAATTTGGTTAATCACAGGCAGGCTATTTATGGACAAATAAATGAATTAAAGTTGGTGATTGAAGTTCTCAGTTAAAGGAGAGGCAGACTCCTTTTTATTGATGATGAAAAACTTTAGGGATCCAGTCATCTTTCTACGTGGGACTCATTGGAAGTGCTTAATGATACCCAAGCCCCTCTCAAAGGCTACAGAAGCAGCAGGACATCAAAGAGCGGTTGACAGACAGACAGATTCTGAGTTGCATGTTAAAAGCCCATTCCTCTTTAAAAAAGAAAATAAAACTGAAACACAGCCACACACACACACCACCACCACCATGAAAAAATCCCCTCATCCTCCTCATCTCTCAGTGGTGAAATACTACATCTACCTGAAGACATACACGTTGCTACATCCATCTTTCTTCAAATCTTTTTATTTTTTATTTTTTCTACCGTACTCTTCAAACGGCTTGTGCGCAGGCATAGCCAGGCATGTTTTTGCATCATTAGAGCCAGTGGGTGTATTTGAAGACAGACTAATGACAGCTCGGCTTTCCGGCTCAAACGAGAGCCATTGCTCATTTACCCGAATAGATACATAGATAGATGGGGGGGTTGTAATGATGTAGCCTTATCAAATATTCTCCAACACAAGCCAAATGACATGACATCAGACTTGAGCCATTTAAATTACAGTCACGGATCCGGTATGTGACAACTGTTAGGCATGTTAATGTGTATTTTTCAGAACAGTAAATCAATTGGACATCACCGTGTACACGCCGCTGTCTCGCAGGATGAATGGTTGGAATGATCAAGAGGAGCAATGAAATAGAATGAGGACTGTTGTATGCTGTGATGTGATAAATTTACTGGCATTTGTGATTCACAATGGATGGCCTCAGAGATATGCCGTCCTCCCAAGGCTTGAGATTCTGGCATGGTCCTTTGCGATCTATCTTTCTCTCCCATTTATCTCTCCCCAATCTGCCTCCCTATCTGCCTCTGTTCTCTGTCCAAATTCCGATACAGTTCGCACACCAACGCAAACTCACTAACGCACTCCATGAGAGCATCGATATGGAGCACTGCCAGGAATCAACACTTCTTTCTTTCTCTCTGTACTTACCCACTTCTCACTATTTTACCATATTCACTGTAAAAAAAAAAATCAAACAAGAATTTAGTTGAATCAACTAATCTTTTCTCATTGATGTAATGCAAATATATACGTTTTATTTATTTAAGCTAATTCAACTTAAAAGTAGGGACTCACAAACACATTTGTTTTGAATAATTTAAAAAATACCTCAACTTTTTCTTTTAAAATTCAGTCAACTGAGAATTTTAATGCAGCTCAGACACTAACTTTTTACAGCTAAAACATTTATTTCATATTGCATCATAAAACATTATACAGGAATTTAGTGGAATCAAATTCCTGTAACTTAACGTTAACAATGTTTTATTTATTTAAGTTAATAAAACTTAAAATTTCTAGTATTTATTTTCACAAGACTTCAGAACGTATAACTTCTAACTTGAATTATTTTGACTTGAAATGATTAGATGATTGAATGTAGTACAACAGGAGCAGCTACAGCAGCTGGGAGATCTTTGTCTGAACTGAAGAACTGACTTTTCAAACTGAGAAAATGTAAAAGGAAATCAAATGTGTGTGTTAAATGTTCGTCAGTGTGACTGAAGACTTATTGGGTTATTATCTTAACCTTATTGAACAAGTACATCTGAATTAATATCAAGTTTATTTGTTTTTAATTGTGGTAATTTTTTTAGAACACATTCATGACTGTATGTTGAAGGACCTCTGTGATTCGCAATTTTTGGAAAACCTTAAAAAAAACTATCTATTTTACACCGGCTACAGCTGTGGCCAGAGGCATTATATTTTTGGGTCTTCCCATTCTGGTGAACGAGATATCTGAAGAACATGTTGAGGAAATGTCTTCAAACTTGGCACAAATGACCAGTTGGACACAAAGATGAACTGACTAGATTTTGGTGGCCAAAGGTCATGTCCATCCCATTCTTGTGAATGTGATATCTCAGGAACACTTGGAAGAAATTTCTTCAAAATTGTTGCAAATGTCCACTTGGACTCAAAGATGAACTGATTAGATTTTGGGGGCCAGACGTCAAAGTTGTGATCTCAGAAAACATGTTTTTGGCCAAGAATTCATACACTACTAATGACAAAATTTCACACAAATGTCTAATAGGATACTAGCAACACTGGAGAGTAACTACTTACATGTTACTAGTAATTATAATCCATTACAGTTACTGAGAACAAAATAAAATATGTAAATAAATTACAGTTACTAATCCAAATGTTGGTGATTACAAAAGGGTTTATATCTTAATATTCTTTTCAGATTGCCTGGCAGAGATCTGCACTCTACTTAGTGCTCTCTTCTAGTTTTTACAGTGTAAAAACTTCCCCCTACAGCTGTTCGCTGCCCTCAGGTCACATCCTGTTTGGGTGGCCAGTCAAGACTCCCAAATAATGCGTCCCTTTGTTAACTGGAAGTAGACACCATGGTGTCTGCACTGACCCGGCCTGTTATAGAGTATTAACAACCAAATGCAGTGGCCCTATTTTCCTGGGCCGGCTCCAGTTGAAATCACAACTTGTTGACACTTCATAAGGTCCCTCTAAACCCAGCGTCTGCGGCAGCCCAGGGCGATACAGATTAGACCGTAATATGGATTGATCCCTGCTCCCTCTCCCTCCCACCTCTCATCTTCACACGTACTGGATGTGTGGGTGTGCGTATGTGTGTGCACATACACCGTGTGCTGCAGAATTTGTGTACAATTTGTGAGCGGACCCCAGCTGCCCCCACACTCACCAAACACGCAGCTTGTTTCGGCACCCTCCCCAACCTTCTCTTTTAGTTTATTTCCCCCCATTTTTTTTTTTTTTTTACTTTGGGTCTTTCTGTGAGATTAATTCCTCTCTTCCCATCTTTGGGCTGTCAACTCAGGGTATGGAGTCATTTTTTAAAGGCCGCCGTTCCCGAGGACGGGAGACTGATTGAGTTGTGGCCTTTTTCTGAGTGGGTAAAGAACAGGATTAATGCATAACTCCTGAAACAAACACATTGGAGAGAAAAAAAAAGGTGAGAAAATGTCCTATGGGAGAGAGTTAAATAATGAAAGTTTATGAACAAGAGCATTATGTACTATATTAGAAATTCTTTATGAAAGACACGTGTGTCCTGTTCAGTGCAAGTGCATGAAGAGAACTGCTTTTGACAAGTAGCGTGGGTGTTAAACAACATTTTAAAATTAATAAATGATCATTCCAGCAGTTTTTTTTTGACGAATAAGCACTTAACAGGAAAAATAATATCAAACTACTTACCTGTGCCATTGATCGTTCACTAAACTCCTCCCCTGAACTGTTCAATCATAGCATAGCAACCACAACAATCAAGCTATGGATTCATCTACATGCCGAAACAGTGTATTAGGATTGTAGTAAGAGCAATACTTTTTGTTTAAAAAGCTCAGAGGGAGGCGTGTTTTTTTAGCCTCTCCAAAAACACAAAGTGTAAGGAACTTGTCTGCTCTAACGTAGCTGCAGTCATTAGCGTGGCTAAAGGCTAAGTAGCTCAGTACCCGCAGTAAACCAGTCCAAGGAGCATGCCAGTTTGTGGAGTTAAAGGTCATGTTAAAAAATGCCATTTCAAGACGCACATACCAGTTTGTATTTCCCCACTATATGGAAGCAGATCCAGGATGCTATCCGAATTATTTAATTTAATTATTTAATTATTTAATTATAATGGGGGTTGGTTTAACGTTAAGTATGTTACGTAAGTAACATGATGTAAAAACCACAGAGGGGAGCTTATATGTTTTGTTATAATATAAGAATAGCACTATCATAACTTTTGACTGCACAATTTTGGAACAAAAAATTGACGAAATGTTTTGCTGCCATGTCGTAACAGTATTCTTCTTCCATAGTTAGAAAACTTAATTATTAAGCCAGTTATTATTGTTACAGTTAACCTTACAATGGCAGGGACGAACTATGGAACATATTGTGTCATTCCAAGCCTGAAGCGCAGTCATCATCGCCACCTTAATGTCTGAGAGTTTGATTTGGTCCACTCAGGACGCTCCCTAACGTCCTTTTCAAAATAGCTAGTACTGCAGGAAATGCGTTTAATTTATTCAGACCAGGGTGGCATAGTGGTGCAGTGGTGAACACTGTTGCCTCACAGCAAGAAGGTTCTGAGTTTGAATCCCACAGCCGGCCCAGTCCAAAGACATGCAGGTCAATAGGTTAATTGGTGACTCAAAATTGACTTGTCCAGGGAAAAGTGGTTATGGATAATGAAAAATGAATAACTCTGACCAGAAGTTGATATCAAAAGCAGCTATTTGCACCCAAAACATGATATAAAACACGTGGTTAACATTGTAAACATATATTCACAGTTTGGTTAGAGTCAGGCACCAAAACTACTTGGTTAGGTTTAGGAAAAGATCATGGTTTGGGTTCAAATAAGTACGCTATATTATGTAAGTCATGTGATGTAGTGTAGTAAAACTTTCAACAAGTCAACTTTTGGCCTCACATGGAACATGAACTCCAGTCTCCTGGGTGAAAGTCTTCTGTTTGACCCATCCATCCACCATATTCTCCTTCCTATACAAACTCGCTCTTTATGTTCGAGGTCACCACCGAACAATAAATGTAAATATGAGTCGTAATAACACAGACACAGGCCTTCTTAGGCATTGTGTCCCCCCAAGACACAATTTGAAGACAGGTGATGGCAGAATTATTTCTTCTCAAGACTAGAAGCCTCTTGTGTTTGTTTAAGTGTAATCTTCAAGGAAACACTTGCCAAACTCCAACTAAACTGTGCACCCATTTCAGCAGATATATTAGATAACATTCTATATGTGTGCATTCGACAGTCACGAATCATGACATCACCATCTTTTACACTGCATATCATTAAGTCATTTTGCAGAGGACTGAAGCAGCAGACCTGCTCATTCAGAAACCCAACAACGAACTGGCTGCTCCACCGTCTGAAGCAAAGTAAATCTGCATTCACCGAGGGGTTCCTGAGAACCAATGTTCTCAACAAAGGGAGTGAATCAGAGGTTGGGCCTGCACTTTCTCATGAACTCCTCCCAACAGTCTCTCACCGCTCCCTCTGCTCTCCTCCTCGATCCTTCCCGTGGCCACTCAGAGCTGAATAGCTGATTAAGCACACATTGATTAGCGCAGACTCATTAGCATCCTGTTTGCGTTGACCCCCTCCCTCCCCAACTTCACCATTTCCAAGCAGTAGCAGCAGCAGCAACACACACACACACACCACACACACACACACACACACCACACACACACACTGAGGCAAACACACAGACTCTCTGCCTCTTTCACTGAGCCCCCTTGCTGCTCTGACTCAAATGGATTAACAAGCACAATATTTCTGCCAGGGACAGGAAATCACTGAACACTTGTCAGGAAGCCTGCGATCGATGCAATTCACATCATTGACCCCCTCTCACCGCATGCGCCCCCTAACCCACCCCTGCCCCCCCATCCACCCACCCCCACCCCACCCCACCCCATGTCCCTGTCCTTTCCACGCAACCCGCAGCAACTCTTTCTCGGCTGCGAGACCACGCCAGCATCCTATCACTGATTTTATATTTGCATTTCTTTACATATCCAATCAGGCGGATGTCGAGCTCCAACATAACCTCCTCCCTCACACACAACACACACACAGACACGCTCACATGGACACCTGCACACTTTCATGCACACGCACACATGCCAAAAAATGATCTCACTCTGTCTCTGAAGTTAAACTCTAGTTGTTAGTGTGTCTTTTCTCCCGTCACTCTTCTCATCTTCTCATTCCCTGCAGAGTTAAAGGCCTCGCTGGCAGCTCCAGCTAAAGCACCATAGGGTGTCTCCAAGGTTAACTTAATACATTACAAGCAGTAAAGCGCAAAGCACTGAGGCTGCATGTCTCTACTTTTCGTGTGCATGTGTGTAGTGATTTTATGCATGTTTTTTTATTTTTTTGTTTACTCAAAAAAACAAAAACTTAAAAAATTGTTGTTGGTGAAAAGCGACTTATTCCCAAAGGCACGCATACTCAGTTCAGTGGATGATGTAAGATGAAAATATCTCCCTCTAACTGGAAGAATTCAATATATACTAAAATATGTGTGTTCGGGTAGCTGTCCAATTATGACACAATTTTGTTAAAATAAAGGACAGAGAAAATAAACGTGTTGCTGATTTCTCCATCTGCCATCTGTTGCTGGAAGATTCACACAGAGAGAGAAAGAGGCGGGGAGGGCTGCTTTTGACTATCGAGCTCAATGCATTTAGCACCTGTGTTTGATTGTGTAAATCTCCACTGGATTCTGAGTGAAGCTACATTTCATTTGGCTTTTTGTTGAATGTAGTTCTTACAAAAGACAACTGAGGCATGAGCTACACTCCGAGAAATAAAGGTGCTAACTAGAACCATAAGAGAACCCTTTTTGTTTCCTGTCAGAACCTTTTTTATAAAGTTTCTACTTGAAATTCTTTCAGAGAGTTCTATCTAGAACCCAACAGAAAGGATTATACCTAGAACAATCTGTGAAAGGCTTCGCCTTGAAGCCCCTGTGAGAGAGCCCTTTTATGGTGTAATAGTTCCAGCTAGAACCCTATCTGCATGTTCTATCCAGTATCTTTCCACCTTCTAAGTGTGCAAACAAGAACACACCCAGAGGGTTCTACAGAGAACCTTTCCATATTTGAAGGGTTTTATCTAGAATGCACTCAAGGAGTTCTAAAGAGAATGTTTTTTTTATATTTCAGGGGTTATTCAGGGGGTTCTTCCAAGATCCTTTTTATATTCCAGGGGTTTTATCTAGAACACACTCAGGGGGCTCTACAAAGATACTTTTTATATTCCAACGATGTTATATAGAACCCAGCGGGGAGATTTTACTGAGAACCTTTTTATATTCCATGGGTTTTATCTAGAAAACACCCAGGGGATTGTACCAAGAACTGTTTTATATTATGTTACAAAGAGCCCTTGATGAACTCTTGATGACAGAGTTCTTCAAGGATTTTAACAATCCCTTTTTCTTCTAAAAAAGGTTCTTTAGATGAAAAGTGCTCTTAATGGAAACCTCAGTCTTACAAAGAACTCTTGACAAATGCTTACTTTTAAAAAGGGTTCTTAGAAGCAAATGATTCTGGGTAGAACCCTTATTTCTAAGAGCGCAGTGAGCCGGGAGTCCAGGAGCATTTTGCAGAAGAAAGAGAACATTAGAGACGTACCTTGGGCTATACAAATGATACTAAAAGATAGAAAACAGCAACGATAAAGCAACATGATTCCAATGTTCTGTTTACAAAAAGGTGGTGCATTTTTTCTTATCGGCTTAAGAGGCTGCGCTCCTCGCTGTGTAAGCCCTCGCCCCTTTCACGGAGGTTTCTTTTCTAGCTGCTGTGAGCTTTCTGGAGTGTGACAAATAACCCAGCAGGCCTGGAGCCCACAGCTCAGTAAGCATTCCAACAATGCCATATTACTGCATTAATATTTAAGGTCTAATGTTTCCCTAACTGGCATTCAGACAGCTGGCTAAGAGCCTCGCTCTAAAAGCATGTCAGGCTCGGCGCTCGGTGGAACGTCATATATGTTGTTGGTGTGTTAAATGTTTTGTAAAAAAAGACAAACAAAAATAATAGGGAATTTTTAATGACTTTCAAGTATTTTCCTTCTATATGCCATGACTCGTATGTAAGAAGCTAGTAAAAGATTGTGCTTGCACTGGAATAAAAGGAAACTTTAAGATGGCTTAAATTTTAGAGCTAAATGTTTATTTATGTTGAATAAATGTACTATTTATCAAGAATAAGGCATGATGTCTGGTCTGCTTATGCAAGAGTGTGTGTAAAAGTGGAAATAATACTCTGCTGTTTTGCAACTATCTCTATTGCTCAACTCCTAATATTTGCATAAAAGTGGTGCATGGAAACACACATTAAAGCTGGGGCAGAAAGCATATTTTCTGTGCAAAAGTTCTATAATAACCTTTAATTCAAGTGCTCTAAGAGAAAACTAGACTTCTGCTTCCCCTCTTGGCTCTTTTTCAGGCTGTAGAAAATCTAGCCCTTGACATGAGATGGGCCAATCATAGGTCGGTAAGATAGTTGCTTGTCAAGTCTCATTCATAAAATAAAGTAAGTAATAAAGTATTCTTTGTTACAATTATGCGGGTTTTTACGCAGTTTCTAATGCAGTGCTGTCTAAGGGGTCAAAAAAGTTGCTTTATTACAGAGTGTAGATGGTAAAATCCCAAAATTCCTTGCAGTTTTGTGCTGAGATATGTTGCTCTTAAACTGTTGGACTATTTGCCCACACAGTTTTTCACAAAGTGGTGAACTTCACCCCATCCTTGAGGATGAATTCACAAAATGTAATTATTAAACAACCAGGGAATGACACTCAACAATCAACTATATTTCTCCAAAATGACTGGAAATTTGGTTAAAATCTGCTCTACATTTAGATGGAAACCGAGCCAAAGATATACATTTTTTATCATTTGTTGTTTCCTTATGGAATTGCTCTCAGTATTACCACTCCCAGACCTGAACTGTAGTGGGCAGCACACAGGTTTCTTTAGACTTATTTAACGTGGCTCGTGACTAAACAAACACAATTCACAACTTTACAACACTTATGCTGCAACCCTGAGCTTATCTGGACACTTCTACACTGACTATTATCACTCACTGCTTGTAGCATGTAGCATGCACAAGTTACCCACAAGGCCACTGTTCTTAAAGGGGAAGGCTGGGCCAGTAACATCAGTCAAGTCACCTAATGACCATCTTTAACGCAATTAAATCAGACCTTAAAGGTGAAATACGTCACTCCCTAATGTTCGAAAATGAGTGCTGCAGTCCAAATAGTGAGTTGGAGCCACAGACGGGTATATTAAATAGTTTGAAGCAAGATGTTTCCTCCTGCCTCCTCCTTCCCCAGAATCGAAGCTCAGGCAGGCTGCAGGAGTGCAAGACGAGCACAATATTATACTTTGACAATAACAAGTGATGACGAGTCCTACACTGTAAGTTGATCGGCTGTTTACAACTGTCAGTTGTCTGTGAATGTAAAGCTAAGCCTGTTATCCTGAAAATAAAAGCCCACTGCTCTTAAAATACACACTCTGGACTTTGAGCTCAGTGGCTGCCTGTCTCACTGCCTGCCAGACTTCATTAACATATTGCTCAATTTAAGATCTTATGAACATCTACACCTTCTACAAGATTATTAACGGTTTCTCATGACTCATAAATAGACACTAACTCATTTAGTGAACATTAAGGATTAATTTTAGTTCTTTGTAAAGTGAATAAATGTGAAATGACAGTGTGGCCAAAACAAAGGAGAACATACTGGCTCTAGAATTGTTGGTGGAGAAGCCAGTATTTCAATTTAGCATGTTTCCTGAATCTCAGATGACATATCATGGTCATTTATGATTTAGTACAGTAAATATATGTCATATTTCTTTTTTATGAAATGCAGAAAATTCTATGTACCTGGTTTTTAACAAGACCCAGACAGTCTAACTTTAATATTTTGGCAGGTGGAATAGATTTAGGCGTGAACAGAGGCGATAACTGGTGGATTAGACGGAGTTCATGTGTGACTTTCCTCCTGTCTGGGGACTCAGATATGGATAATGTAATATTTGTAGTTGCATTAGCAGTGAAAAATAGCCCTGGGGTTACATCAGTGTCAGCTCACAGCCAAATTAGACTTTGTGTCCTGGTCCTTTCTGTTTGCATTTTCTCACCTTTTACGTGTGGATTTCCACCAGTTGCTGAGGTTTCTTTCCACAGTTCAAAGACAACAAAGCAACATGGACTCCAAAATCGCTCGTACTCTACGTATGAACGTGATCAGAAGTGACTGTTTGTTTTTGTTGAACCTGTAATAGTGTGACAACGTGTTCAGGGGGTGTTTCCATGCTGTCCACACGGCACAATCTGGAATGGGAAGGAACCAGAGGAAGACAATTAACGAATGACTCACCACTTACAACATCATCGCACATTTTTCACCTCGGAGTGCAGATAAAAATGTTTAAAAGCGTGTTGTAACATTTAATGATCACAAGCACTCCAGGTTGCAGAAGGAAAAAAAAAAACAAAAAAACATCTTGTACTCTGCCTCCATCTGACCTTGACTCACCACCACCAGCCTCTTGACCGTGACTCTGATGTCACCTTCCCCTTCAAGTCATTATCGCCCTGAGCGCCGCATGTGTGTTAGCACGTTTATTACCAGACTGATTATGAAAACATTTATGATTTGAGAAGTAAAAAAAAAAAAAAAAAGCCTCCGGAGACATGCATCAGTCACAGAAACACATCATCCTCCGGCATACATTACAGACCTTATGGCAACATGTTTTTCTGCTGTTTACAACCTCGCCAGTGTTTTTTTCCTTTTTTCTTTTTTTTTTTTTTTCCCTTCTGGCTTCTGTCTCCCAGTCTGTGGATCTACCTGCTCTGCCCTGCCCTCATACCCCCCACAGGTGACAACAGACCAATTACATACCCGGCGCCAGGATTACTTTACAGCAAAGGTAGAGGCCGTCAACGAGGATGCGTGGGAGTAGTCTAATATTATGTAGGATTACACAAACGGTCGAGCGGGAGAGCTTCAGTGTTTCAGTACACTCTTAGAAGTTAGGGTTCCAAAAAAAGGTCCTTCCTGAAGGGCTGAAATCCTTTCCAGAACCATTTGCTTCTGAGGAAAGGGTATGTCATGGGTTCTTTGTAAGACTAAAGGTTCCATTGAACCCCTTTCGCAAAAAAAGAGTTCTTTCGGGATTGTTGAAATTCTTGAAGAACTCTTTCGTCAAGGCTTCTTTGTAAAATATAAAAAAGGTTGTCAGTAGACCCCCCTGAGTGGGTTCTAGATAATACCACTGAAATATAAAAGGATTCTTGGTGCAAGTCCCTGGGTGGGCTCTAAATAAAATCATTAAAATGTAAAAGGGTTCTTGGTAAAACCCCTGGGTGGGTTCTAGATAAAATCCTTGTAATATATAACCATTCTTTGTAAAAAACCCCTGGGTGGCTTCTGGGTAAAACCCTTGAAATATAAAAGCATTCTCAGTAGAACTCCCTGAGCGGGTTCTGGTTAAAACCCTTGGCATATTAAAGGGTTCTTGGTGGAACCACTGGGTGAGTTCTACATAAAACCCTTGGAATATGAAAAGGTTCTCGAGGGGGTTCTTGTTAGCATACTTAGAACGTGGAAAAGTTATGGATAGAACCCCCAGAGAAGGTTCTGGGTGGAACTATTACAACATATAAGGGTGCTCTGAAGAATGTCTCATAGCAAGCTCTGGGTGGAACCTTTCATGAGTGGCTCTAGGTATAACCCTTGATGTTGGGTCGTAAGTAGAACTCTCTGAAAGGGTTCCAAGTGGAAGGTTCTACCAGGAACTAAAAATGGTTCTCCTATGGGGACAAGCCATAGAACCCTTTATGGTTCTAGTTAGCACCTTTATTTCTCAGAGTGTCAGAGTGTGACACCAATGGGAACGGAAGCTGGTGGGATCCAGTCAGACCTGGAGGCTAATTTTGTGAGCTGGGGAGGATGAATGTTGGGGGAAGAGCTGCTGGTGCACTGTAACTGAACCCAAAGCTGCAGATTAGCAGGGGGCAGTCTCTGACGTATGTGTGTGTATGCGAACGCCTGTGTATATTTTTGTGTGTACAGGAACGTTTGCCATAGCTGCGATGGAAGGAACAGATGGGCGGGGGAAGTGGACTCCTGTGCCTGAGGACTACTGTGGCGCTTAGGATCAGAGTGCCGCCTACGTTCCACCCTGGGCCCCAGTTACCCACTACAGCACATGGAGCCCGTCCAGCACCAGCCCATCATGGACCAGCCCCCCGCGCCATCTGTCTCCTAGGACAGACAACCCCCCTCCTTCCTCCTCCTTCTCAAAAGCGCTGTGTCCTCGCCAGCCCCGCTCCTCCGCCACGCCACCCCCATTCCGAAACCAAGAAAACAGGCCCAACAGTTACACGGGCGTTACGTGTTGCTTTTTGGAGCTCTGGGAAGACAGAAGGAATTTGGAGAGATGACTCAAGGAGGAGACGGAGAGCCAAGAGCATTTAAACCCATACATCAAGAAGACGGAGCGATGATTTATTTATGACAGGCTCGCTTCTACACAATTTGCTTTGGATAATTTGGTCTTACAGCATCTTTGGAGGAGTTTGCAGGTGGCACAGACGAGGAGAAAGACAGAATTTAAACAAGTTAACATAATCTGAGACAAGCCACTTCTCATGCTCAATAACTAGAGGTTATTACAAAATCACATTACGTAATGTGGATAATTTGATTTCAGATTCTTGTCCAGCACACCTCACTGTTACATTGCCTCTTGGTGTCACCTCAGCACCATCTGTTAATATGAAATCAACCTGATGAATTTATTCAGTGCTATTCGATACGAGCAAAAGCCAAAATGATAAATTTGCATCTGGTCTGCTTAAAGGGATAGTTTGGAGTTTTTGAAATGAGGTTGCAGTTATCCATGGTCAGTGTATTACCTACAGTAACACGTTTAGAGACAGCAGCAGCAGCAGTGCTGGTGTAGGAAGCTAAGCAATGAACTGGACAGGGACAGGGTCAGCAGGAAACTGTATTTTAGCTAGATGAAAAAGTCAATTCCAATTCAAGTATACTCTATGTTGAGAATATTTTCCCCGCTGTATCTTGCCGTCAGACTGCCTTTTCCAATGGGAAACTGCTGTTTTATAACTAATATTTCTTTCTCCAAACCAACCAGACTCCTTTGACAAAATCACTAATTTTATCTCACAATACACAGGAGTTGCTTATCTACCACTACCTCGATTGGTTTGTTTGTGATTCTGTGTTTTGAAAGTTTAGTTCAGATTCACCAAAGTTACACAATAACACTGACTAACTACCTGGGGTGGCAGTGGTAGACTAGCTACTCCTGTATTCTGCAAGGTGGTCGACAATGGCGTCTGGTTTCGTGACGAAAGCAATATTTAGTGTATATAACAGTGGTTTCCAGTCATGCTTCCTCGCTAGAGGAAGAGGCGGAGACTAGAAATCGAGGATGAAATAGTTGGTATTTCTTCCTTACACCACTTCCAACAAGATCACTGTGACATCACTGGATGCAGGAAGAACAACAGATTTTGCAGCAGGAGAACTCTGCTTTCTCGGTCAATATAGCACACACTGAAGAATTTACCGCATCAACTGACTGCGTTTACCATCAACACTGACTGTTGACTGACTGACATGCACTTGAAAAGTGGAAAATTTTCCTTTGGCCTTTGAAACAAGCAGCAATGTCAGAAAAGCAAAAGTGAAGTTCTTGCACACACAGCAGTTCTTGTAAATTACTGCAACTACTCTTCAGAGGGAGTTATGAAGTGAATCCAATCAAGCACCATGACTATTTCTACTTTTTCTGTCTCTTGTTTTATTGTCCTCGTTTGTGTCCTTTGTGTCTTTGGTATAAGAATTTTCAGGCAGCGTGTGACCTAATTTGACTTGACTTGAGCAAACCCAGCGGAAAAAATGAAGGAAATATATATTTAGCCTCTCCAGTTTGTATTTTTCCCCCTTTTTTGTATTTGTGTTCCCTTTGTGTGTTAATTTTCCTACTTATTTCATGCTAATAATAAGGTGCAGATGAGTACTTCTCATGACAAACATATGAACCAAGATGCACAAGCGAAAATGGAAAAGAGCGTTCTAGTGATGTGGCCAGATAAAACCTTTGGCCTGTCTTAATCACCTGTCAGCTCTGTCAGTGTCCCCCAGCCCTCTAACCGAGGGGGAGTGTCTGATGTCTCACAATGCCCTGCCTCTCTGGTGTCTGCCAAGATAATGAGACAATACTGCACTGAAGCTATGACACCATGCTGGGTGGCAAGGTTGGTTGGGGTGCAGTAAGGACCGATAATGAGGGACAAACTCTTGCAGGCATGGGGGTAGTGGCGGTGGGTAGACGGTGTTTTGGAGGCAACCGCAGCGGGAGGTTCAACACGAGCTGATAGGGAGGTGGAGGAAGAAGGAGACGTAGAGAAAGAGGGGAACAAAGACGGGCAACAAAATGCAGCGGACGAGTAAAAGAAAAAACACAGCTCACAAGAGATTAATGAAGACACTGAACAGCTGGACATCTGGTACACTGTGTACATATGTGTGTATTTGTGGCGTCTCAAACTTCCTCTCATACCAGAAGATTGAAAAGAAACCTCAAACTTTGTTCCTCGCTCACAACTCGATAGTCTCATCTGCTAATTTATTTGAAGGGAGTAAACCCAGCTCATTAAGCGGAAGGAAAAACATTGACATAAACACTCTTCAGGCTCTTCACCCTCCTCCTATAATGACACGACTATTATGATGGTAAGGGGGTGTTAATTTAGCCCAAGACAAACAAAGCTTCTCTAACTACCCCCTCTGTGTTATATTAATATAGCTGTGAACGCTCTCCCTGAGGAGTCACCGACTGAGCTCTGCGCTTCCCCCCTGCCTGTACCGAAGCTCCCACACACTGCATTCATTTGTGCCTCTGTTACTTTCTTTATGCGTCTAATTTCTCGAGCATCGTTTCCTTTTTTTGAACTTCAGTCCTCATTTTCCATTCATTCTTTCATTTTTCTTTCTTCCATTCTTATTTGTCTTTGAGGTAAGGAGAGGTCATTATTGATCTCTGAGAAGTGTCATAGTAAAGGGCATATATCAGTTTTGTATGACGTGTCAGTTTCTAACTCACCTGAATACTCTACTGGCTGGTTAAAAGCCTGGAAAGAAGATATACTGGCGGGTATTCCCTTGGATGACTGGAGTGTGATATCTGCTGAGGTACAAAGACAAACTGTGAATACGAGATAGAGATCGCCACAATACTAGCTGATGTGATTTTACATAACAATAGATAGATTACATCACTTTAGTATGTGACCCTTCCTTAGTCGCGCCCCTTTTTAAAATCTGTGCTCCAGTAACAGTTTAGCAAACTTGATGTACTTGATGAAAACTCAACCAGCTCTCTCCTTTCCTCTTTCCTGTTCTTCCTGTAAGATGCCTGTAAATCTTTAATCAATCATCTGCAAAAGTCACATCTTTAGTTAGCTGATGTTACCAAAAT
This sequence comes from Lutjanus argentimaculatus, assembly GCA_034769285.1. Classification (NCBI taxonomy): domain Eukaryota; kingdom Metazoa; phylum Chordata; class Actinopteri; order Lutjaniformes; family Lutjanidae; genus Lutjanus; species Lutjanus argentimaculatus. Next base: position 31,794,923 of record JAWZSL010000005.1, on the reverse strand, counting down.
GCTATTTAACTAGTGAGCTAATGACTCGCAAAGAAGCTAGCATTTCACTAACATCAGCTATGAAATGTAGCAAGCTAGCCAATGACTGATGCGATTTAGCTAGCCAGTTAGTTAGCATTTTGGTAACTTAAAACCATATATGTCGCTTTGGTGTTTCATCTGGTGGTACTGATAATTACTATTGAGGCAGAAGAATGTTTCAACATTCATCGACATTATAAGGAACAATATAAACTGTGCAGGCTGCGTGCAGCTTGACCTTCACTGCAGCTGCATGCAAGGATGAAATGCCAAGTTCAGCCTGTGATCTGTCTCTGTCTGACTGAACAGCCTCATGGAAGTGATAATTTACAATCCTTCATATTTTAAACTAACAAAATTCGTTAAATCGAGTCATTTGGTGTTTTCAGCATCGTGATATTGAGCTGAGACAGATCCCACATTCCACTTGCATTCAGAGGCTGCTGAGCGCAGCAGAGGGATCGCACCATTCATCGCAAATTTTCAGTGTTCAACATAGTCGGCTTAATGAAATTAATGATCACTCAAATTTAAAATGCAAAACTCTAAAAAAGCTCCCAGTCACTTGGTGTGAGGCTTCGATTGGATTCTTCAGGAGATTTTGGCATCATTCTTCAGGGAGGGGCTCTTTTTGCCACAGCCAGCTGCTGAAGGTAAAGCCATCATATTCTATTTCACCCACATGTGTATAATGCACTACAAATGCAGTTTTCTTGAAGCTTTGGGCTTTCATCTGAAATTCTGCCTGAGATTCCAAATGTGGCAGCAAACCTCACAGCAGCAACAGCATTTACTTTTTTTCAAATCCGACTTTTCTAAAAAAAAAAAAAAAAAAGAGTAAGCCTGGTCTAAAAGCACTGCATGTGGGACCGCAAACAGATTACAACTTTTGTGCAAGATTTCACAAATAATACACAAAATGTTAGATGTAAAGCTACCTCTTAATTGAATATTTGGGGGTTATATCCTTCCACCCTAGTTACATCAAAGAATAAACAAATTCTTATAGATATCTGTTTCCTCCAAGTGGCGCATCAGATTGCTGTATCACAAAGCTTAGAGATATGAATAACTGTAGCCCTATTACTTAATTCACTTAAATTACTTATTAATCGTAATTGTAATTTAGTCATTTTCATGCTATGGAGAAAATAACTTGTATCCTGAAAAGGAAAAGTGAAAAATACGATAGGATTTAGGGCCCCTTCACACAACTTGTGGGGAATATTACGGTGTCAGATATGCTATGAAGTGATGACAGTGCGAATCCATGAGAGATCTGGTTAACAGTTACAGGGGACTACACATGATCACTGATATGCTCTTTTTAATGTGATGTTGGAAAAAAATAAATAAATAAATAGTTGAATGAATAAATAGCAAAGAGCCAATTTGCTTGTGAATATTTCTGAGCTGCTTTAAAGTACCTCTTGAACTGATTATGTGATTATGTGCATTTTTTAGGCTAATGTTGCTCCAGCCAAACTTTTAAAAAGTAATCCATATATTCTTTCATTCTTATTTTTGTCTTGTACTCTTTTCTTTGTTTCTGTTATTAATACCTTTATACAAGTTATGTCTTGTCTTATAACCATGTTGTTAAAAGAAAATAAACATACTGTTTTTAAAAAAAGTCTTCTTTCTTTCTCCTCATCATCATCCTCGGTTTCAAAACCTTCTGTTGGAGCTGCATGTGTGCTGCGATAAACACACACACACACACACACACAGGCGTGCAGGGGCAGCAGAGTTACATTAATTCCTCGGCCCTCGGGAGAGAAGCGTATTGATTGGGCTTCGGTGTGGTTTGTCACAGGTGATCACGGTGATTGGGACACTGCTCAAGCGTGTTATCCAGCTCTGCCCGGAGGAGAGCACCGTAAGGACTTAAACAGCACAAACTGACTGGCACTAATGGAGAGCACCACTCTTATTATAAGAGTCACTTGTGTGCACTGTCAAGTGGAGCAAGAAAATGACAGACATGCAGAGAAATAGCAGATCACCCTATGGATTTGAGTTTGTGGACGGTGAGTAGTTGTGTCAGTTGGGGACAGGGAACAGGTGAAATCTGTGCCTTTCAGTGCACGACCTTGGGTTTGAAGTCAATGTGAAAGTCTGAGCTCAAAGCCTTTCCATGCACAATACTGGGGGGTTTGCTTTCCCTCAGTGCTCACCTACATCCTTCGACCTTGTCTCTGCCTTCCTGACATTCTTGCCCTCTAGTCGCGAGACCTTCAGGTGCGAATCCTGCTGGACTAACACCCACATGACACTCCCTGTGTCTCTACCTCTCTTTCTTTCAAGCACACTCACAAAATAAATACATTCCATGTCCATTCTCGCCTCTCTCGACCCGTGTCCTTGTTCGCATGTCACCCTTCAAGACCCATATTTCGATCCCAACAGGACCATGCTGTAGGCCTGGTGACTCTGCATGTTTCCACACATTTACTCTAAATCATTTAAACTCTCTTTTACTTGATTTCAAAGCACAATACATTTTCCATTGATTTCCTGCCTGATTTAATTTCACTACCCTATGAAAGAGCAGACTTGAAACCATGTTTTGGTGTATTCAAGGACACTCAAACATCCAAGATTTCAGAGTGGGCTGTCTATAGCGCCTGTAATGTATAAAATGACTCAAATCTGCATTATTCTTTTATCTTAGATTGTTGTTTATGGAGTGTAGCTACCATTGAGGACATTGCTGTCATGTCCTACATATTTCTCCTGGGAATCTGGAGTTTTCACCATCCTAAAGTTATATTTTATAGTTTAGCAATATGCCACGGAGAGTGTTTTATAGCCTGATTCTAGTATCTTTAGACACAACATAGTTAAATTTAACATTGCGGGGACGCTGACTCATGACCTTACTATATCTAAAGTCCTGGATACAACCCTGCATGTGATATATCACTGTAGACTGCTTTTTAAAAAGTCCTGAGATGAATAAAAACCAGTGCCTGCTGCAAACACAGGATATCTATGTAAAACTTGGTATGGTTTTGAAAATGAGCAGCAACTAAGTGAAGTGTAAATGTTTTGTAATTAATAGTCTAAAACAGTGACCAGAGGTCCTTCTACCCCAGGTAGCACTTCTCAGTGGTGCCAGATGTACAATAATTATTGTATACGCACCATAATTTTAACAACTTATTTGTGATTTGAGAGCAATCCATCACTTCAGGACTGATCATGCCATTATATCAGCACCTTATCAGTGATGCAGTGTGTACATCTGGGGCTTTTGTTTTGATGGGGAAGGAGTGATTGTGTACTGGGCTGCAACTGACTGCGACTGTATGTGAGGCTAAACATAGCTGCCCTCTTATCCAGACTACAGATCCTCCACATACTATAATGCACATAGCATAGTTTTGCCATTCATTATAGTATTATATTATTGTAGTACAATATTGCTGTATTTTCCATGTGGCAACACCAGTACCTCTACAGTAACCCAGGGGTTATGTGAAAAGACTGTAGTGTAGCTCATTATTTTGAAAAAAAAAAAAGAAATGTTTTGATGAAAAACTCAAAAATTAATTTATATCAGCTTCAACACCTGAACACTATGTGTTGCAATTGGGTGTGTGAAAAGAGCTAAAAGTAATAGATAAATGGCTAAAATAGTTAGCTAAATGTAGCCCAATGTAAGGTGTTCAAATAGCGAGTTACAAGTAACTGATAAACAGATGTAATAGTTAGCTCAAAGTGTGAACAACAGATCAAATAGGCTAAAAAAAATAGCTATTGGATAAATGTTTGAAATGGTTACCTATAAGTAAAGAATAACATTTTAAATTGATAGCTAAAAGTAATGGAAAAACAGTTTAGATAGTTATCTAAATTTAGACTAACTGATGAAATAGCTAAAACTAGGATAATGGATAAACAGCTGAAATGTCAAGCTTCTGCTGTTGTTAGCAGCAAACCTAAACATTGACAGCTCATTTGTATGAAACCATTATTGTATTGTATTAATCAGAGGAACCGGCAGCCCTAATCCCGTAAACACTGTGCGTACATTTTTTTCAATGATTTATCATCCTATCTTGAAAATAAAATTGTGACAAAAGCAGCAGATTGTGTCTTTGGATTCTTTTCTGTCCACTCACTATGACACAAATCATTTGGAGGCCGATGATTGGTCTACATGTCACAGGCCAGAGGTCAGTGTATGATAAACATTTCTGGCACTCAATTGTGATGCTAGCAGTGTTGTGTTGCTTATCTTGTGCGTTAGTGAGCAAAAGTAGTTAGAAATGAGCAAACAAAAACAATTGAGCATTTTTCAGGTTTTTGAAATAAGAAAGCAAAGAAGTGCAGAAGAATGCGCAGAAAGCAGCAGTACGAGCACTGAGACTGCTAACGTTAGTGCTGCTAGCATTAGCATTACAATGCCAGAGGCTAGCAGCCAGCTACATGTCCAGGATCCACCTGCTTTGCAAAGCGATGAGCCCCGGGAGAAATCTACTGCTACAGCTACCCTCATCAGTGACTGCTGTGCGAGCCCAGAATACTTCATCCATCCATCACTGCCACACAAGCCAAAACTCAAACCCAAAGATCTAACATACCTGCTGCAAACCCACCATAGTACTGGAAAAGAAACATTTTCTTGCTGCTCATCACCGACCTGACCACAGAGGTATGCCCAGGACCTTCTACCTGATAAATTGCCACTGTTGACTGACACTTTATGGCTAGAGATAAAGGAGGAGTACGGTGTATTGATGCCAAGTTTTGGCGCTGCACCTGCCACTGGTGACATCTGACAGGCTTTGAGACTGTCTGCAGACTTCTACCCAAACATAAACACTGTGATGAAGATCCTTCAGCTGTTTATGCTGCTTGATGACATATCTGAGGAATACAATGACTGACAAACAACTGAGTGGACTTGCATTGATGGACATCCATCATGATATTGGAATTGATGAGGAGGCCGTTCTGCGGGAGTTTGATGCAACAGGGAGACGCAGAATGAACTTCAAATTGGTAGGACTATTACTTAATTTTCTCATCTGGCCTTTTAATTGTTCATTGTAGCAGCGGTGTTTTGGCTTGGTGTTACACCTAACTGTTGATGTTGTTGCTGTGTGATGCTGCTGCAAAATGAGGGAGTCTTTTGTCTGCTAAATGCCAGTACGTTTCTCTGGGCTATAGTATACTGTATTTTATTATTTTGCTGGCTGTTGGCTTGTCTTTGAAATGCATGTGGTAGGCTAAGTCAAATGAACACATTTGGAACATGGAGGCTACGTTGTGTGTGTGTTTGCTAAAGATCATAGAACCCCCCCAGTTTAGCACCTCCTTTTAAATCTAGTAACTTTCACTCCTTTCCTGCCATCTGAAATGTGATAAGAGCCAGAAAAAAAGTGAAAACATCCTGGCAGGTATACCAGATGTGTTAAGTATATTTTACATGCATTACTTGATGTAGAGGGAAAAGAGTCTCTCCTCTGGATTAACACCTAAAAATAACTCAAGATGCTTATCAGTTGCCGGAATAGGATGAGACTGCAGATTCTTTGCCCAGTGGTCACAATTAACGCTGAACCCTCAATATTGCCAGGAGGCCTCCAGAGATCTATTAGAATTACCATAAGCAAATTGGTCAACAACTAGACATATCCCACGCGAGGGGGGTTCGCAGAGTATGACCCTACCCAGTCTCCCTGCTGACTGACACTATTCCCTCTCAACCTTTGGCTCAGTCAGCTGATCGAACACGCCACCTCAGAGCTGGAGTAAGCATTGTATAGGAGCGGGGGAAAAAACTCCGCCGTCTGCATTACATCAAACATTCATAACCTGACCTGGCATGAGAGCGGAAACTCTTAAAAACCCTTGAAACGGTACTAGAGGGTGCACATTAATGTAAGGGGGGTGGAAAAGCGTAACAGCTTTAAAATATTAACCTCTTTATAACAGTTTGATGGCTTAATCGCCAATCAATACCATTGTGCAGCGGCAGTGGCTGGTTGGGAACAGGATGGTGGTGATGAAAAATGCATGAGGCTGGGGCTGAGGCGGGGGGCCCAGAAAATTAAACCCTGCCCGCCACATTTGCTGAGTTGCAGCGGTGGATCTGGGATAAGTTTGAGTAGGGAGGTTTGTGTGTGTGTGTGTTGGGGTGCGTGTGTGTGTGTGTGTGTGTTGTGTGTGTGTGTGTGTGTGTGTGTGTGTGTGCATGTGGGGGAGTGGTTTCCCTGTGGTGTGTTTTGCACCTGAGTGAAACAAATAAAAACACTCCGGCGACACAAGACGTGACAAACAAAGCACACACACACAAACACACACAAACACACACTGGTGTTCTGCTATAGTTTTTCCCCTGCAAAGTTTAAAGGGAAGCCATTTCCAACTTAACTCCTATTTCATTTCAGTCATCTCTCCTGAAAAAAAAAAAAAAAAAACATAAAAACACTCAACTATCACTGGGGAAAGAGCACAGGGATGATAAAACTAGGATGGGAGATGCTGTGACTCTTCTGCTCAGTTGATGAGCTGAAACTTGGTCACTGCACTGTAGGGCTCCTGCTGGCAAACAAATGTTAGCTATGACCCTAAAATCCCGTCTATTTTTAGAGTACCCTTAATTCCTATCTTGTTAGGACCAGAAGGCCTCAGCTTCCCCTGGGTTATGAAAGATTAAAGATCCCTTCTGTACAAATTAAACCGACAAAATCATATTTACACTCAAAAACAGCTTGTACCTCTTGTGTGATGTCTTGTTTTTAATTTACAGCGTGCAGAGGGACATCAGCTAAAACAGGAATGTGGATCTGACTCTAAAACATGCAGGCTACTTTCATAATTTTAATGTGTACATGTATTAAACTCTAAATGGCTCACTGTCCCACCCAGGATGGTTCAGTAAGGCAGAGGTTGTCCATTTTTTTTTTTTCCCCAGCCAAGGATCCCTTACAAGACAGACAACATACTCGGGACCCCCCTCATGTGTGTTCCTTGGAGCAATCATTACCATCCCATAAGGTTGTTATGCAACGGAAAACGTTCACTACTCCAGTAAATAGGACGAAACTTAGATACAACTTGGCAAAGGGCACAAGTTTACTGCTGTCACTGCGCACCGGAGTGATGCTCCGCCACATTTGTTTTTCCAACTGAGGAAACAGAAATTCACAGTCTAGTTTTTTAAGGGCTTGAAGAGCCAATCATCAGTAAATCATATGACCCCAACCAGAAAGAGCACTGTTGTTGTTGTCTTTTCGATGAGAAAATCATGACGCAAACTTGCAGCTGCAGTAGAGAGAGAGTGCTCATGTGGACTGACTGCAATTTAATATTCTCAACACGATGAAACTACTCATAAAGTCAGTCTAACATTTGATTGTTTGGTCAGTTGACTGACCAAACAAAATGAGCCACAATTTAAGCATGCATGTGCTAACTCTTTGTGCCACGATTTATCTTTCTTTCACTGCACCCCAGTAATCGGTTATCATAAGCCCCATTTGTATGGGACTAGTATTACAAGACCTCACGTGATTTACAAATTACTCTCCCGTGTCTGTGTTTCATTTGCATTTGCACCAGATGAGCAAAATCTGTCTTTTACTGGAATTTACCCATATTATCCCCCTAATATAATGTCAGCGGAGTGTCCGTTCTTCAGCGGCCACAATAATAATATAAATTAGAGTTGTTTTGCCCACTGCATGCGTCACAGGCATAATTGCACATTTGCAGCTAACCTTCTCTGTCATCATCACTCACTTTAAACTTTAACATAGCCAATCTCACGACACAGCTGTTGACTGTTGTTCAACATATTATGAGATGCGATTGAATTTCATACAGACAACAGATGTAAAAATAAAAATTACAGCCACAGATCACAGAGATGACGGTTTGCACGGGACTAATGACATCACAGGTGGAAAACAATTTAAGATCATTTCTATTGTAGGTAATACTAGTACTGTGAAAATATGGCTGTATTCTCCAAGTATCTTGAAAGAAATGCTGAAGTCACTCATTGTTGGAATCAGATGTCAGTTTGTTAACATGCTGCAATAATAGAGGCTTTGTTGCTATGGTTACTCATTCCAGCGCATTAATTTAAAACAGTGAACAGACAGCTTCACTGGAACTACTTAGTAGGTTCCCATTATTGGGAATTAATGCACCCAGCAGCCAATCAGAATCAAGTATTCACCCAGACGATGGCATGAAAACTCATTACACGACTCCCACTTCTTCTGTGGTATGTTTCAAGCTTGTGTGATGAGGGTATACCTTTAATGAAAGTCATTATCTTTTTATTAAAAATAAATTAACTCCTCTTTCAAAGTGACTCCAGTGACTATCTGACCCATAACTTCCTGCCTGTCCAGCTGCACGTCCTGGTCAGACGTGATCATTTCTAACCGACAGAAGGACTACAGTCAGGCCAGACTTGTAACCCATGAGATGTTTCACTATTAACCATCTTGTTCGGACGAGCTGCAGTGCTCCTCGTGCTCCTACGAGGCTGACTTGCTACACCCACATGCTTCTCGCCTCTCTGTTGGGCGCTGTACCCCGCCACGAGGCTGTGATCTCACCTGTCAGAGTGAATTTAGCGGCAGGTGAGCTCAGCCGGTGGCTACCTGCAGACTACAGGCTTGTTTTACGCTCCAGTTGGCTGTCTCCTGCTGAACATGATGCTGGAGAAAAATGGACAATGACCCCCATCCCCCCCCACCTGCAAGTCAGGGGTAGAAGAAAGATTGAAGAAAGAGCAGAGAGAGAAAAAAGGGGGCACGTGTCACACTTTAGCTAGGTTTCCTGGAAGAGTTTTTATAAACTAGCAGCACAGCAGGTGGCACGTTGTAATCTGACAGTGATGTAATTGTTCCTGCTGGTAATGTGTGTGACATAGAGCATGCGAAATCTCTCAAAATTAATTCACTATCAACACTTTCAGGATAGGAATGTATTCGGGGGTGAGGAGGGAGGAGATCAGCCGAGCTGCTGCAGCTTTCTGTGGCCTTGAACGCTCCATCAGACAAGCTTTTTTCTCCCATTCTGCCTGAAGTAGACCGGGCCCTGCCCTCGACACAAAAAATAGCTTTGCCATTGATCAGAATGCATCCTGGCAAACAAGCATAACCAAAATAGCGTCCCCATTGATCTTGAACGGAAGACTAATCAATCTTTATTAGTTCTGAGCAAAGGGCTTGAAACAACGACAGAAATACAGCCGCGCCGGCGTTACATCGAAGAGGCTTCCAGAAAATGTCTCCACTCCGACACTTTCGTCACATTCCTACTGTACACACTCACAGCTCAGGCCTGAGTAACCTCTTCACACACACGTTGAGCCTGCGAGAGCACAGTCAGACAAGCAGACAGAAGCATGCGGGAAAGTGTTTCAGTCAGCAGGAACCGGCTGTGTTGAACAGCAGCACCTGGCTTAAAGGATAACACTCCCCCTGATCCCCTGTATCTACAGGGCCAGAGCAGCTGAATACACCATCTCATAACCACGCAAGGAAGGAAAGGGGGGATACCTACAGCAACAGAAGCTGGCATCATTTCTCTGAAAAGTGGATGGCGCAAAAAGAATATATCAATACTTTCAATGATATAAGGCGCCCTCACCGAGGGACTGGGACCCATCTGCATCTGATTACAAGCTGTAAATCTGGCTGACCCTTTTTTACTGTCTGCACATATAGCTCAGCATGTTTATCGATCTTAGTGGACACCGTGATACCTTGGACAAACAGCCATAAAAAATACCAGCGCTACTTTTAGCTGCTGATGTAAGTTTCTATGAGTCGAAGAGTCGAAGGTACCATTTCACAATGAGACTGCCTTATGATTTCTATAACGGTTACAATGCTTCAGTCATTCATTAACATTTATAAACATTCATAAACATACATCGATGTGGGCTCACTATTTGGCAAGATCCACTCACTGCTTACTACTAATTAATCTTACTAATGAGTAACTAACATCCCACTTTTACAGTACACTAATAAGACAAAACAAGCTGTAATTTGTATCAAATTAGACAAAAACTAGAAATAAAATGTTCTTTATTAGACAGTAAAAAAAACACATTACCCTAATAAGAGCTAACAAGCTGTAATATGTATCAAAGTAGACAAAAAAAAACAAAAACAGAAGTAGTATATTTTATTAGACAGTAAACACACACAATTTGGGATTAAGGTAAAGTTGTGTGTGTTAACTATCTAATAAAATGTATTATTTCTAATTTTTGTCTAATTTGATACTAAGTATGGCTTCTTATGTCTTATTGTGTACTGTAAAATAAAGTGTAACACTAACATTTATAGCAGGCAAAAGTGAGCCTTAATGTAAATTGTCCAAGATTAAGAACAGTCTTAATTTAATACTGATGCCTACATAAGCAAGCCAGACCAGAGAAGATCGATTATTTCTACATTGTTCTTCTTAATGCCTGCTTTGGTTGGACTCTTCTTGAAATCACATAAAACAAGCCTGTGGTCACATTTTTCCACGCAGAGTTACAGTGAGTATAAGCTAGTCAGTTAAAAAGAAGCAGAGGGAGATTTTTATTTTGATAACTTTATTTTTTAGGTCATATTTTATGGCTTTTAGAGTAAGAAAAGAAACTACTGCTTTGAAAGTTCCTTGTGGACAGTGTTGTGCAAGTTCACACTTAAAAACAGCTAGCAGCAGTTTACTAGTTCACGTTCATGGGTCATCATTTAGAATTTTGAACTGAGTTCACAGTCCCCAAAATGAACTAGTTCCTCTGATTTTCTTTTTTGTTTGTTTGTTTGTTTTAAATTTTGGATAGAACCTCCTGCTACCAGGGACACTGCAGTCTAAAAGGGTCTATAATGACATCTTACAAAATGGTGCACAGTATTCATGTTTTTGTATTAAAAGATGAATATTGAATTACTTATGTCTTTAGTTATTAACAACAAAAATTAACAAAAATTTTATGTTTTACATTATAGCAGTCAGCAAACTTATACACCAACTGTTGGAATTTTCACCTGGCAAGTCGAAATTCTGACTTTCCATTTCAAATTGAACACACCATTATGCATGAGAACTGCAAGGAGGTGAAGAGGGAGACGAGTGAATATGATGCGGCTCCATCTGTGCTTCTCTCACTGAAACACAAACTCCAGTCTGCAGTGTAGTTCACACACTTCATGCTACACGATCAACCAAATTTTTTTTATATCTCCTCGACATTTCTGTCCATATCCGCGTGCTCCCTCTCTCTCTGTGATCGCACTTCTGTTTTTATCAGCTGACAAGGTGATCTCAGAAGTGAACGACGCTTACGTTCACACTCACTGATTGCAAACTGATCTACTCAGTTCACCGTTCACCGAATAAATGAGCATGTTCAATGGATGCTGCTGTTTCAGCACGTTCATACACAACGCTGCTTGTAGTAGCTTTAAATTTTTATTATACTGTCAAATGCTTTTGGACTTGTCGGCCTGTCCCAAAAACTAGTTTTTACAAAAGTATTAAGCAATAACATTCTAAATTAAACACACTGTTTTTCTGGAGCTGATGATGGAAGCAGCTACGAATGAGCAGTTTCCTTCTCATCTCCCTCGACCATGGCCAGTCTGACAATGAATACAGCACAGGGGGTGCCTTCTCTCTGTTTGCCTGCTGGCACCCCGGGGCTGAGTCAGCTAATTAGGTGGCTAGCTCCACGGCTAATGGAGCTAATTAGCTAAGGCCGGCTACAGATAACAGCAGACAGCAGTTAGCCTACTTGAGCAACAAGTAAACTTTTATGTCAAGTCAAAATGGTACCACTTTAGTTGAGGTCAAAGAAAATATTCATGACACAATTATAATAGTCTCATGACAGCCTGTGTCAAAACCAGCCACATATTACAGTTCACTGTAATGTTAAAACATAAAATGAAACAGTTTCTTAAAAATCCCCTGCCCAAAATAAAGAGTTATGATATGGTATATGATATATTTAAGGGTAGTATCATTTTAAAGTCTTACAGAAGGAAATTGTTTCTCTTCTATGTGCTTGGGTCTAAAACCTAAGGCTATAAGAGGAGAAGATAATTATTGAAAAAAAAGAAGATAGATTTGTCAAGTGACTGCTGAGATGCAAAGCACAGAGGAATTCCAAAAAATCATGTCTGCCTCATTATACATACAGGGAAACAATTATCTAAAAAAGCTGAAAACAGAAAACAAAGCAGTCTGGGAGAATGTATGACACCCTGAGGGCGAAGAGAAGAGCTGGGAAGTGACAAAGAGGCGGAGAGAGACATGAAGGGGGAGGAGGGTGCTGCATTTAGTCTGATTCCTATTTAATGTATGGGAAGTTTTGGTAGCAGAAAGGAGAGAGTGAGAGGTGGAGGAAGAGAGGAAGGAGAGAAAGTGTGTGTGTGTGTGTGGTGTGTGTGTGTGTGTGTGTGGGGGGGGGGGGGGGGGGGGGGGGGGTTTAAGGGGTAAACAGAAACGTCTTTGATCCTGGCAGACAGATGTTGAAGAGAAGCTGTCTTTTCTGTGTAAAGGCCCACCTGAGCTGGCAGGTAGCCGTGCCCAGATGGCTCTTTGTTCCCAACCCAACACTAATGAGCAGATAGAGAGACGGAAAAGGAGGGGAGGGACTCTGGCAGGGGCAACGAGGAGGGGCGAGAGATTGGGGGTAGCAAGATGGGGTGTTTTTCAGCTGGCACGGATGCAGGAGTGTTAGTACTGATGTACTGATTACATCTCATTTACAAGCCTCCAGTGTCCTGACTGGACAGCAGATACCGAACACCTGTGACTCGATGATGATCTCATCGATAGCCAATCGCTCGGATGTGCAGCGGTGCGCTGCAGTTTTGCATATTCATTACACAATCCCATGCATCGATAGATCAATGGGGATGCATGCTTCCATATGCATGCAAACCACAGTGGTGTACAAAACATCAATCAAGAAGCAGAATAATCAAATACCACAGTCCTCCCCTGGGTCAGTGAGCACTGTGGATGCAGGGCAAGACGATGACACCGCAGGTGTTATCTGCTTACATTCACTTTGATGTACAGTCGTACGTTTGTGTGAGTGTGAGGAGGGCGAGTTGAAGATAATGTGAAAATGTGCAGGTAGAAATAAAGGTATGAATGTGGGAGTATAACCACAAATATGAATTCACATAGTTGATTTATTCTGGATTTTTTAGCAAAAAGAACTCATTAAAGGTCCGGTGTGTAAGATTTACAGGGATTTATTAGCAGAAATGGAATATAATATTCATTAGTATGTTTTCATTAGTGTGCAATCACCAGAAAATAGGAATATTTTTCTTTTTATTACCTTAGAATGAGCCGTTTATATCTGCAGAGGACATGGGTTAGGGGTCTTATTAGACTGGGACACAGCTTCTGAGGGCAACAGACGCTGGTTTGGAAATACAGTGATGCTCCCAAGGTTGTTTACAGGACTCTGACTCCGGGGACAATGAGGACATGGCGAAAACATGTGGGAACAGGGGTCATGAAGCCACTGAGAAGCGAGTTTGTGGTGAGTTATTTTGTAAATATACATCATCCATCCTGTTGATAAGTCTGCGAGTATTTGTTTATGTGAACTCGGAAGTTATTTATTCCTGTGTTCTGAACAACTAGACTTGTGTGAGGTTATACTGTGTTTGAATAAATGAACAAAATGTTCAGTCCTCTTGCTGGTTGTACCAACACATTCAGAATCATTACAACTTTAGCTGTTAGAATTTAACAAGTTTCCCAAAAATATATATTCAAATAATAATTAATATCATAAACGTGTGTCGACCAGTTGACTATTGGCCTTAACTAACAACTATTAGTCAACCAGGAAAACCTTAAGTCATGGGCAGCTCTAGTTTCTACAGTATCCCAGAGGGGACAAACCTAACAGTGTGTCTAAATAGGGCCTTTCATGTTTTGCGCAAGTTTTACAGCCACCATAGTTTCTTCTACACTTAGTTTTCTTGTTTCATGTTATCCCCATTCTGAGGGAAAAAAAAAAACAGAACAAGATACATTTTAGAAATAGAGACTTTATGTTTGATGGTCATTACTGACATCCAGAAGGTATGTCTTTTTATTTATAAGGCTATGCTATCTAAGTTGCGTAGGTGTTTGACATCCTTGGTTGAGTTCAAAGCTAACAGCCATGGCACCAGATCACAGGATAGTGTGGCTTTTAAAGTTCATACCAACTCTCAGCTGTGCTACTATGCACCTTACTACTGGAATAAACTGCAGAATAACCTGCAGTAAGACATATGCATTCCTCTGATAGACTTTAAAGTTATACTTGCTGACATTTTAAATAATATTTGTGACCCTTGAGGAGGGTTTTGCCTTTTTTTAAAGCGTTAATATGCTTCATGGGAGATGGAAAAACTTTTTCCAAATAAGTTTGGACGTAGCAAACATGACTAACATGACAACTCGTACGCTCCCACAGTCTCTTCATCGCTCCCATGGCTCTTTAATACGTCCATGATTGCTCCACACAGATCTGATGTAACCTTTCTCACATTAATCCATGAAACAAACAGAAAGTTATATTTCCATTGTGTTTTCTACACAGTTTTTAACAGTTTGAGCTTCAACTGTTTTTTTTAACTATGTCATCTTGTTGCTCCCTCGTCTTCCTCTGTAAAACTGTATCTCAAATATAAACATGGCCTTATACATTTCACATTCAGTTTGACATTAATTTAAGTATGATGGTGCACAGAGATCATAACGAAGAAAAAAAAAGAGAAATCTGGACAAAATGGCAGCATGATTTTGTCACTCTAACACAGACTCAACATTTACAGTAAGAAAAAGAGTGAGGAAAAGAGGCGAAAACAGCGTGAAACACAAAAATTAAAACATTTACACTTTCCCCGTTTCACTCCTTAAAGTGTCTGTGACTTTGAGTTTAAAATAATTTAAATTTGTTTGTAGTTCTGTCCAAACAGATGGAGCTGCCCACATAAAAGCCCTTTCACCGAGCTCTGTATGTACCCTTGGTAAAGACACGAGCGGGGAGCCCTGAGAGCGCAGGCTGCAGTTTGACATTGGTGGTGTAAATATGAGGACAGATGTAACAGAAGCTGTTAAATGATGGCCTTATAAATTAGGGAGTACCCACAGATTCATCTGCATAGGAATAAAAATGTAATCAGTCTTACAATGTGTGAAACTAACCAAAGCCAAACAAACGTTTAAGAAAAATTAGGTCTGATGTAATTCTGTCTTTGTTTTTCTGTTTTCTGACTTTCACATGGAGAGACGAGAGCTGAAGCCAAGTGCACACTATGCAATGGGACCAAGTCCAGACGAGCTCCACACAATATGTCAGAATTCACAGGTCTGCATCCTGCTGTGAAAAGGTACGGTGCCCTGCTGCTTTTACAATCACAACCTCCTCTGGGAGTTGTCTGGACACGCCTGGGGCATGTTGATCATGTTCAAATATGCTTGATGTGCTCCTGTTCAAGTGTGTATCATGCGACCCAATGTCAAAATGAAAATAATGTGAGATATTGTCCCAAGAGAGGTGACTCTAAGGCCTTTGTCATAAGACAAAAAATGTCTGTCGGTGTGTGATCTGCATGATTAGAAGTCTTACTGTAAGAAGATGTGAAGGGAAAAATGTCTTGTAATGTATGTGAGGTGCAAATGAGTGATTTAAAACTCAATTTATTGTGCAGTTTTCAAATCAGCGACACTGAGGGCAAACAGCAAGCTATGAAAATGATCAGATTTGGGTAGCTTCTTAGCCAAAAAGTCCTCAAAACTAAACAACAAAATATGTTAGTCATCATTATAGTTGACATTTGGTCAGGTCTAGGCACGAAAATAGCATGGCTAAGTTTAGGAAAAGCTGGGTTGGAAAAGAGTTTCTTGGCAGCGATCTTGGTCATTATTGAAGGAAAATGTTGCTGACTGGTGGTAGTCTCTTGTGTCTTATTCACAAGATTTGCTGATACATCCATCCAGCTCATAAAAAGTTGAATTTTTAGAGATTCACGAAGGACAGACACACTACAAACATATGAGTTGTGGCATATGATGCATTAACGCAGATTAAACTACCAAACAGTGTATAAAGTAGTTAAAATGAGCTTAACCCTAAACATCTACAGCAGTAAAATGGAACTTACATATTAATGCAGCAGTAATATTAATAACAAACATCATATATAATGGCACCAGGGAGAGTTTTACTGCACAATGAGTACATTTACTTTTCATACGGACATTTTGCAGATAATACTTACATACTTTTACCCAAGTAAGGACTCCTACTTGTAGTGGAGTATTTTTACAGCCTGGTGTTTGTACTTTTACTTCAGTAAAGAAACTGATTACTTCTATGTCATGGCATATATATATATATATATATTTATATGTATATATATATATATATATATATACACAAATACACACACACACACACAATATATATATATATATTATATATATATATCTTAACTGTCACTTTCAAATAACAGCATTGCTATCCTATTCTACTTAATGTTTTGTCAAGATGTGTGCAGTAATGGACACTAAGTTTACACTGCACCAAATACCTACACCGCAGCGTAGATCCACTTCCAAAAAACTTTCCTAAAAGTGTAGAAATATGCAAAACTGCAGCTGTGAACTAGCCTGATAGAAGTGCTAGTCTGACAACCCCTGAGAGTTTCTTCTTCTCCTCTTCACCTGCGTGTGGTAGGTATCAAAATGTTCCACCCTGCTGCTCACTAACAGCTCTGCATGGTCAGAAAAACCTCCCGAGACCTCTGAATATTTCAAATTTTAAGTAGATTTTTTTTCCCTAAGTTGACGGTATGTTATCACGATCATCAAAGGGATAGTTCAGATTTTTGAAGTGGGGTTGTATGAGGTACTTATCCATAGTTCATCCAAGCAGAGGAATACCAGCTATGTAGGGCTGCGGACAGGGTCAGCAGCAAAAGGTATTTTAGCCACCTAAAAAAGGCCCACTACAAAAAATCAGTGTCAGTTTAAGTGTATGCTTTCATCACTTAAACATCAGACAGCCTCTCTCCAAACCAACCAAACACCATCAGTCATTTTACCTCACAGAACATGGGAGTTGCTGGTCTACCACTGCCTCGATTGGTTAGTTTGTTTGTGTTCATATGTGACTTTGAGGAATCCAAACTATCCTTTTAAAACACTGAAGTTACACAATAACACAAAAAAATGAACAGTTCGAAGCAGCAACACCCATGTTGTGCGAGGTAAAAATGACTGATTTCACCCATGGACTTCAGATGGATCGGAGAGCGATATTTGGCTTATTTAACAATTGTTTCCTAATGGAAAAGCCTGTCTGATGACAAGGTAAAGCAATAAAAATATTCTACAGTACATGCCGTACATTGCTTAGCTTCCTGCACTGGCACTCCTGGGGCAACTTGGGGGCGTACCTCATGGATGAGAGCAGCCATACATCACATCCCTGTCTTGAGAATGACCACAAACCCCTTTGGGTGAAAACTGTAAAATAACTGTAAGAGCAGCCAGTGAGTATGTACGGTATGTCTACTTTATTACAACGTAGTTAATTATGTTACTGAGTAAATGATGCCAATTGTGTCTGTAGATCAAAGTGAATCAGAGAAAGAACTTGTACCATTCTTGTATGGACCTTGAGTCTGGAATAAAGCATATCTATCTATCTATCATTCAAATTAGAGGGGCTGCTTTCATCCAAAAATTCAAAAAGGGGCAGTGGCAGGATTGCTCTCATCCACCACCAACCCCACTTCAAAAAATCTGAACTATCCCTTTAAAGCCTTAAAGTTTTTTTTTCCTGCAATATAAGTTCATTGATAAATGTCTTTCAGACAGCAGCCTTGAAGTTGAGTAACAGTGTATTGAACCACAGCTTCAGCACTGATCTGACTCTTAAGAACTCGACTTATTGGTTGCTTAAAATGTTTTTTAGGTGCATTGAGTTGTTGATAGTGGAGTAAGGTGTGCGCAGAATGAGTCTCGACAGAGAGACAAAGAGTCAGACAGAGAGACTCCTGATCAATAGCTCCTTAATGGTCATCTTTATAGCTGGACAGTTGTCCCACCAGCCTGGCGCTCTCCCTGCTCTCCTCTCTTGCACTCGGGGTGTGGTGGTAGTCAGCCTGCCTCTCTGAAGGACGTCCGAAGAGTTTCAAAGGCGATAACAAATCAAACTGTTCCCTGAATCTAATATCAAACAGGCCTGGTGTCAGCATTTATTAGAGAAATCAGATTCTCCCCCTCCTCCATCCCTCGTCTCCCCCCCTCACTCTCCCACTTGCAGTATTCCAACACACAGTGGCCCTTTGAAGTCGGAAGAATGCAGGATCGCAAATTACCCAGGAGACGCAGCTGATAGTCTTTGAAGCCCTCCTTTGATAGTGTTGTTTTTTGTGCTCCCCCTGCATCTCTCTCCCTCTATCTCTGACTTGCTTTCTCCTTCCTTCCACACACAATGTAGCTCACAAACATTAATCTGCACAATGGTGAGATCACACAAACACACACGCACACACACGCACACACACACTATCACACATAGATTCAGTCAGAGCAGAAACACTGACCTGCTGGACAACAGAAGACGAGGTTTTTGATCCACCTGCCAGAGGATGCTGTAACTCAAACTGTGGGCCTGTAGCATAGTTAGCTCCCTCTTTCTCCCAAAGAATGACAGATGTGAAGTCCACGGGCATGATGTAATTTTCCCTCAGCAATAGTCTATTCACATCTTCCTTCAGCATCCTCGGCGCAGATATAAGTTGTCACGGAGCATTTCTGTTTACTCTGGTCTCTACCCCAGTACATCTTAGGGGAATAAATGTAAAGGCACTCAGAAGTTATTTCTCTCTATCAGACAGCCTGACAGCTAATGCAAGGACGTATCTGCTTAGGAAAACTGACAACAAACTCCCACTTGTTAAATGGCTGTTATTTGGTTTGAGGCTGACAGAAAGAAAGCAAAGATTTTTTGGATTTTCCACATAAGACAAGGGGTAAAACATTTTGCATAAAATGGGAAACTGAAGGGGAGATAGTGTGCAACATATAGCTGATACAATCAACTGTCTTTTGTCTGAGAGAGATTCAGAGAGCAGGGGCAAATTGAGTCATTTTGGGGCCTAAGGCAAACACAGACACGGGGCCCTCCACATCTCTTGGTCTTCCCCCTTTTCAGTCCTTATTTATCTAAGAAAGACTTACTTGTAATTTCTTTTCTTCACCAGTTTTCACACAGCGAAGCTGTCCAGATATCTGGAGTTGCATCTGTAAAGTAAAAACACAACAAATCATGTTCAATTTAAAAGAGTAATATGTAGCACTTGTATGTGCAAAAATGTCTACAGCAGTCCAAATAGTGAGCTGGAGCCATAGACGGTATACTAAATAGGTTGAAATCTTACTTAATATACAATCTATGATTGAAGAGAGTTGTTTCTTCAGCTTGGGCAGGCTGCAGGAGCACTGCAGGAGTCCGAGACGTGTGCAACATCACAAATTGACTCTAACAAGCCAAAAGACACTGCAAGTTGATCAGCTGTTTATAAGTTGTCTGTCAATGAAAAATTAAGCATGTTATTTTGAAAAAAATAACCCACTGCTTTGAAAATACACAGTCTGGAGTTGGAGTTCAGTGGCTGCCTGTTTCACTGTCTGCCAGACTCCATTATCATACTGCTCAATTTAACTGTAATAAACATCAACACCTTCTAAAAGATTATTAATGATTTCTGACCACTCATAGACAGACACTTACTCATTCAACAAACATTTGACAAACGGGCAACTTAACATGTTTCCTTGATCTCCGATGACATATCATGCTTTATGATTTATTACAATAAATACATCACAGATTTCTCCTTTGACAAATGCACCCACTATAAAATCTTTATGATATGATCTATGTATGACAAAGTTGTGCTTTATTGTCCATTGACGTGAGAGATCGGTCATTGGTTGTCATAGTTTACTTTGATTTTTCAACAGGTTCTCTGGTTGTTTTTCTGTCTTCTATGTTGTGTTACTAAAGTGACAACATAACACACAGGTCAATAAGAGGTCAATTATGGGAACAAAAAAATAATAAACAAAATGTCTCTGTCTTTCTCTTTTTCTCCCTTGAATGCATTTTTTTTCCACACTGTTTGAATTTGTCTCGCTGTCGCTCCCTTATCATCTTAGTTTTAGTAGGTGGGGAACGTATGAAAGGAATCCAGGGCTCTTGCTGCCTTGTTGTGTCTAGAGTAATCAGTACAGTGATGGATGTATGTAGCAGCTGCATTGTTTGAACAACCTGGCCTGGTGCTCTGATTCGCTAGTATTAGCAATGCTAACACTAGCGCTTGTGCAAATGGTGTCTTTTTGCTGCTCTTTAGTAATGTTAGTGTCTTTAGTAGCTGCTGTGATAAAGGTTGTTACCCTTGGCAATTTCCCTAAAAACTTTCTGCTTTCAAGGTTTAAGCAGGGCTGGGCTGTAAGGCCTAATATTTATATAAAAGTACAAGTTAAAGCATGGATGGTAACAGTATATATCATAGTATATTTGTTTTACTTTAAATTTAAATCCAGATTCTTTTGCAGGGGTAAAGCACTGGTATGACAACTACACAGCAGCCAATAGTGTACTCTTAACTGTAAACTGTAAACTGTAAAAACTTAACAAACACTTGTAGTCTGACTTTTTAAACCTGAACAATGTCAAGACTAATGGCAGTTGCCCCTGTCTTATTTCACTACTTCCACATTATTGGCTCTTTTTAAAATGTGCTTATAATGTTTTGCTGTAACTTATCATGTTGCTTTTTGGTTAAGCAAATTGAGGGCTCTACCTACAGTATCACGGTATAGTCAAACTTCATACTGTAGGCAAATTTCTAACAGTATAGTTCTACATCTTTTATACTTTCCATCCCTAGATTCAAGGTTCATTAATTTATCATTCTACAACACAGGGTTGTGGAGTTATTCTAGTAGTAGCTGTTGAGATACTCATGAATTAAACATTCTGATGCCAATTTAGTGCATGGATTTTTAGGACAACATAGTTAATTAGAAAGTTTTAAAAAGTAAAAAGTGTAAAAAAAAAAAAAAAAAGAGAGAAACTTTAACCAAATGTTTATGGGAAATTTTATGGAGCCTTTGGTAGTTTTGGGCCAAAGGAAATTACCTTAATGCCCTAATGGTGCCTGATGCCATGAGGTTTCATTGGTGCCAAAAATACTACTACAAATGACCACTTTATATAATTCTTCTTCCTCAACCTTCAAGTATTTCACTTTTGTGTCTTTTCCCCATCTACAAAGCATCTGTTTTTCTGATCAAATACTGCTTTTAACTTTTCTTGCCTTGCATAATTAGCCTTCAAAGCGTGCTGGGTTGAGTCAGTGCTGCTCATTGATTCCACTGTAACTTTATACAAAAGCTTATTGTGACTTCTAAAGCCAGTGAAAGGAGTTGTGTGACATTTTGGGAAATACACCTATTTGCTCTCTTGTTGAGAGTTACATGAAAAGACTGATACCACTGTCATGTCTGTGTTCAAAGTATTGAGCTGGAGCCAGGAAAATAGCTAGCCTAGTTAAAAAATGTGTCTACCAGCGCCACTGAAGCTCGCTTATTAATGTTCTGCATCTCCCTTTTTTAACTGTATAGAAATCTAGATGAAGTTACTCGCTGTGACTGTTTCTGCTGGGTGCAAACTAACTCGTTCCTTTCATTTAGTAACTTATTATAATGATGTCAGTACTTTTTCAGTAAAATGTACCATATGAGATCAAAATTTGAAATTCTGTAAATACATTACTTAGACAATTGGGGGTCTGCCCATTTTTTGAAGCACCTCTTGTCCAAAAAATTAACCACTAAACCAAAAGTCCATTATCCTGAAACAAACGCCCATTGTTCTGAAAATACACACTCTCCCTGCAGTTGTTAGATCAGTGACTGCCGGCCCTGTCCATGGTGCTGAATTGGTAGAGGTTTCGCCCTTAATAGGCTGTCTTTCTGGCCTTACGCCAAACAACATTTCAAGTGGTTTTACTATCAAAGTCAATTTTCAAGTGTTGGAATAAAATCAGGAGGGTTTTACCACAATTGGTGCCTTTCTAGTACAAAGAACGTACGTCTGGTAGATTCTACTGCAGAAACAAAATAGTTCCTACGTGAAACTGCTCACAACAGTGTGGATTATCTTGAGTAACTGGGTCATGATTTTTTTAAAGAGTTTTGAATATTTCAAATCTATTTTTTTGACGCTTTGAACAACACAAGCCAAGTGCCATTTAGTCCTGTTTTAATGGAGAAAAGGCAGACACCTCTACAGCCAACATCTACAAAATTCTGCAACTTACACCAAAAAAATCCATATGGATAAATAGCACTACAGGCCAGGGGAAAAATAAGACTTTTCAATGTTGGGGTGAGCTGTCCCTTTAAATTAAATATTTTTGCTAACAAGTTGGTGGTAAAGCAACTTAATTAGTTTTCAATGAGTAATAAGTAAGAGTAACTGTTACCCAAAACTGATCGGCAAGTGCATAAGCCAACTTCCAAAATGTCATACTCTTCCTTAAAGGTAACCTAATTCATGAACTGTATGGAGAACTTGCAGGTTAAAAACTGCTTGTCATTTTTGCACAGTAGACATCATGTTACAGGGAGAACACCATCATGAGACAACAATGACAAAGCGAATACACATCAACAGCCGTTTTAAATGAAGGCACCAACAGAAGACATCAACAAAACGTATTTCACAAAGCCAGTCGGCGTATTTATAGTACAAATGAAACCGCCCACAGGTTGCAGGTTTCATGTGAAAAACAGCCCATTATTTCTTCTTCTTTATGTTATCGGCAGATTCCCTCTCGTGAGAAACACAAGGATTACATCAGCTGTCTATCAGCGATATGTTGTAATCCAGTCAATACTTCCAAGGACACTTTGACCAGCTATGTTCTAATCTCTGGCTCCTTCAGTGGGCACCACACTGACTAGACTGTCATGACTCACGGACACACAGCATTGACTCATTATGCAAATGTGCACTGGACTAAGGACACTTTTAAAGTTGATGTGAAGATGAACTATTTTTTTTTGTAAAATGTCAAATTTCTTTTTAAGTTTTCTTCCTTTTCATGTCCCAAGATCTGAAAGTTTGGTAATAGTTCTGAGCATGTATAAAACTGATAGCGCGCTCCTCCTGTTCTTTACTTTTTTTTAATCACCAGGGAATTCAATGCATCGTCTCCACACACTCCAAGTACAGATCATTTCCTAAAAGATGATGCAACCATTTTGAATTCCTGTGTAATGACAGTCTATTGTAGTTGGGGTTGTAGAACTCTTTCATAAATCTTAAATGGCCTGTGCTTCATTAAAGACATGTTACTCAAGAGCTCCTTAGTGTGCATTTGTGTTTGACAGCTTTGACTCTGCTTTGCTTTTGAATGACGCTCGAGAACGTGATTGCCTTCCTGCGAGCATGACGTGCACTTGAAGGGCAATATGTCATGTGGTGATGATGATGGCAACGCACAAACAGCGCAAGTGCACCCACACACCGTTGAGAGCACACATGCACACACAGACCCTCCCTGATGTAGAGCGCGAGCAGCATCGCTCTGGTGGTTTGGGAGCCTCACGTCCACTTAGATAATTAACAGTGATCAAGGGTCGTCCTGCCTGTCATAGTTGCCTCATGTTACTGCCTGTTCAAAAGGACTCAAACTCACTGGCCTGAGCTGAAAGGAAAGCTACACACAGGCTCATATTCACATCCAATAAGCCCCAGTGTAAATGTGAGTATAGGTTTTTGAGGTGGGGGCTGGAATCTGACTTATTTAATATGAACAAGGGAAGATCAAGCGCCTTCCACCCACATCCACAGAAGGCTTTGAAAAGGGACCCAAATTATGAAACACGCCTGAACCGTGCCATTAATTATAGCATTACATACTACGTACTTAAAGCCTGTGCAAGTTGATGAGATTTCTACTTTTATTTATTTGCTTTATTCAAACTCTAACGCTCTCGCAGAGTCCTAACCACATCTTAAAAACCCACCAAGACGCTCACCAGCTGGTTATTTTGGAAGATTTCTCTCCACCATAATGGAAGTGCAACACGTCAACACCACAGTGGCTTTTAGCACTTCTCCACTGAATCTCCAAGGAGCAGAAAACAAACTGGAGAAAGAAAGTGAGGAAAGAAAGAAAGCTGTTCAAGAGGGCATAGCATATTCTATGTCAGTGGTTCCCAAGCCACCGTGATGGGTTTTTTTGTTTTTTGTTTTTTTTTTTTGTTTTTTTGTCAGCCCCATCACATGAGCTCAAGTATCTCCTCATCAACACCACCTGTCATGCTTCAAATGTGCTCTTCTGAGTGGATATTAAACAGTGTTATTTAGCACTAATAAATATAATAAGAGGATTTGGTTACAATTTTTTAATACATGAGGGCTTAGTTACAACCTGGAGTGGCAGAAGCACTTATAGCAACCTATTTCCAGAGCTGAGCCAAATGCTTCAAAGCTTTTACCGTTGTCATGGTAATCAATGTCCAAATCAGTATTAGAATGCTTTTTTTTTTTTTTTTTTGGCTTCACCTGCACCAAAAATGAAGCAAAAGACTAATAAAGAGCTAGAAATTAATTTAATTAGTCTCTAAACTGCACACAGAAAAAACAGGTGCGTACATAACAGCAACTCTCATTGAAGCTTTATAGCCCAAAAAATGGTATTCAGAACAGCCCTACCTATTTCATCCTCTCTGCTCACTCGATCACTAGTTTTCTGGCACTCTCAATCACAGCACATGGTGTTAAGGTGTTAAAACCGCCTCAGGATCTCTAATTGGAAAAAGTCCTGTTTAACAAGGCAACTGACAGAAACTTCATCACAGGCTGTTTTGTTACCCGGTTAATAATTTATGGAATTTATAAAGAAAAACATTTCAAACATTAAAAAAAAAAAAAGAAGAAGAAAAGGTGAGTGTATCTTGCAGCCATCTTACTGTATTACTTTGAGAATGTGATCTCAAAAATGTGAATTTTGGTATTTTTGGATTGTCATTTTTGGCTACGCTACGTCAAACCGTGCTGTGCTGATTTGACGTTGCACCTGAGATGTCTGGAGTCGGGTCAAAGCACGCCAGACCCTCCTCCAAGCAGGCTGTGGTGACGTCTTGCAGACTGCGGCCACATCCCCACCCACACCCTCTTCAAATAAGCATATGTTGCAAGACTCACCTGTTGTCTGTGCAGGAGAGCAGAGAGAAATGCATTTTTAAAAGTGTCTGTGTGTTCAGCTCTCAGTGCTTTTGTAGCTTCTAGCTGAATCTCTGTGGTTTGAAGTTTAGTTTCTCTCCTGTGTAACTGTTTGTACTTTCAGGTATCTGCTTTATTTTACTGTTTCATGTTCAATTTTAGCTATGAGTTGTGTGAAGTTTCTAATGATGACAGTCCAACATTTCCTGATTATGCTGCTTCATAATAAAAACTTTTGAATAAAAAAATAAGATGGACTTCACTTGTGAAGAATTTATAGGAAATTAAATGGTGTTTTTCCACTGTTTTACAGCCACTCAACCAAAAACAAGCATGTCCTTCAGGCGAGTAACGGAGATGCAAATCCCTGCCATGCTGGGCTGAAGCACCAAATCAAACCAAGTCAAGCCATGCCAGCACATGTGTATAGAAAAGGGGTATTGTTTCCTGTTTCCTATCAACAGTCACTTAGTTTATTTTAACCACACCATGATGGTCTTCCAACCATAACCTCATAGTTATTTTAGTGCAAATCACTGTCCCTCCTTGACCGAGTCATTTTTAATCTACCCAAACCTTAATCATAGATGTATTACAATATATCAGGAAACGCTTCAATTTTTCTCTCATATCAGAAAATGCTTCGCTCTGGATAGCAATTACAAACAACAGTATGGATTTTGTTGTTTGATTTGTTGGGTAGTTCTGCAAGTAGTATTTCTTACTGTAACAATAATTACAGAAAATATCGGCCTCACATTGACTGTAAGTTTATTTTCACTCTAAACACAAATGTATTGATATATTTTACCAAATCATAATTTCTAATCATTTCTAATCTAATCTAATCTAATCTTCAAATTACTCGACAGTGTTTACAACTGTAAAAGTACCCCTCAGTGCACATGTAACACGGTTTCTAATAAGATGACTTGTCTTTGCAAATACACGCTGGGCTGATTCCAGGAGGCCCCAGGCCACATTCATCATATTTGAACACTATTTGCTTGAAACCTCTGAGCCACTGGGACGCCCTGTCCTTTTGAAAGTTTTAATTAAGTTTTTTTTTGCACTGGTTTTATAGAAGTGGGGTATTTTGTATGGAGAGGTTGTAATGCCACATGTGTGTTGGGACACTCGACAGTGTCAGCAGACTCTTTTCTGTCTCACCAAAGGATTGTTTAATTGAAGCCACACGTGTGCCTGGTGGCATGTTGTGTGCCTCTTACCCTCTACACAGCCGGAGAAAAGTCACTGACTGTGATGTTGGTTTTTCTCTTCACAAATCTAATAAACAGTTGTAAAATGATGTACCCACATTATCTGTTCTTGGTCAGTTGTGAGGATTTGCTGCTTTTCTTTATCTTAGGAGATGGCAAGCTGAGTATTTTTGGGTTCTGGATTAAAACAAGACACTTGAATACATTGCCTTAGGCTTTTTCACAATTTTCTCTCATTCTGTTAAAATAAAGGATTGTTTTAAGTTTTTTTAAAAAAAAAGTTAGTCTCCGGGCTGCTTTAGAATTTTAAGTTTGAAAAGGCAAGGTGAGGTAATTTTTTAATGATTCAAAAAATTAAAAAAAACTTTTCCAGTAAAATAAAGTTTATATTGTCTGTGTTGTACTAATTATTGTGAAAGCAAACGACCATAACTCATGTTAAAGTGTATAAGAGACACAGCAAGATCTCACCATATATGTTTCTTTCAAACTATAAAAAAAACTCTCAAACTCTCAAATAATGCATACTGGGAGGTCTGCTAATATGCTGATTCTAAAATAAGATATAATGTATAAGACATAAGATAAGATAAGATAAGATAAGATAAGATAAGATAAGATGGGCAAAATTCTCTATAAAAGTATGTTTGTGAAGAAAAGAATCCATATGGTGCATCTCTAATATTAAAGTTAATGAGAAAAGATTTGTTGATTCCACTAACTTTTGGTATGAACTAATTAACTGAGAAAATAATCAGCAGATTCACAACTAAAGAAAATAAACATTAGTTGCAGCCAGACAACTTTTATTGATCCCGCACTCTCAAAGTTGAGATTTTTGGTCTCTTGAGATACATAAAGGTCAAATAAAGAATTACACGAAAAACATATGCAGATTGGTTTGTAGCAATTATATAATCCTTCACAAGAACTGACACGACATTCATTAATTCAGCCACTCATCCCTGTGGTCAGTCATTCACTGTTCTAAAGGAAACAAAAGTGTTCTCCCCTGGCTGGACTGAAAATGCTCTCTTTCCTCCACAAAGCGAGTTAAAACAATGCCATGAGCACTGCCGCGTGTCCCTCAAGGGTTCAGCCGTACAGTAATGCATATTGTAAGCTCATAGAAAACAACACAGCACACACAGGGGTGCAGCAGCGTCTTTTCATCTCCATTATCGGTGCGAGACTGCTAATGAGAGCTGTTGTATGTGCCTGTAACCCCATCAGTTTCATCCTATTGAGCCTGGTGAGCTTCCAGCCGGTTCTCTTCTACTATGGGACTTGTAAAAAGATGTGTGGGGTGTGTGGGTGGGTGTGTGAGTGTGTAATTAGGGTTGAAGAAGAAGGATGGAGGGGTTAAACTGAGCACTATGAAGAACCATGGCATCTGGGAGAACGGATGAGGGAAGGCTTCTCTCTCTGCACAGTGATGCGCAGAAACGAAGGCTGAATTCTTTTTCTTTTCCCCTTTCTTTCGCATTTCATCACCCTTTTAGAGTTGCAGGCCAGGGAGGGAGGGGGGTACCCCTCTGTTGGGACGAAAGGAATCTAATCTTAAGATTGAGGGGGTGGAATTAATATACATTAGAAATGGGGAATAGAGGAGGAAAACAAAGAAAGTTAATTGTCTGATGACCTTGTTTGCCTTTATTTCACTTGTGTGGAGGAAGTGTTAAAAGACAGACTCAGGGTGGTTACTTTGCTATGAAACTTAGGCCGACCTCTGTGTTATTGTGTCAGTGTGTGTGTGTAAAAGATAACTTTTATCACATATTGCTATTCTACACAATGAATCATATCCAGATTTGCTTTAATGTGGCCACTTGTAAGCAAGCTCAAAGCTTCTGAAAGCCTGCAGGCTGCTTGGATGGTTGAGATCTACTTTAGGCCTCAGGCTAAACCACGCACTAAGTTTTAATGATTTGATATTTTATTAGATTACCGGATAAACAATACAGCTAACAATGGCACTTGGAGCAACACTGTGCAATTATTCTACCTTAAAATAACAGCTTCAATCATCTTATCTGGTCTTGCCCCAAGTGCACGCGTTTCTTGCATGGCATTTTAATTTTTACAGTGACGACAGCTAATCCCTGATGGTCTTTTCCTGATACTGGGTTTGTCCAACTATTCTTTGACGCTTCCCTTCGGCATTACAACAAGCCCTCATGTCTGGTATGGTCTCTGCAAAAAGGTTTATCCAGAGGGAGTAAAAATCTGTTTACCTCTCTGCTTTAAAAAGTGGCTAAACTTCACGGTGGCTTGTCTATGTTTTGAAGAAATTCAGTATACTCTGTCCAAGGCCCACCCAAAGTTTCTTATTAACTGTCAGCCTGGGAACTAATAGTACTGGGTTGTATTGTACTGTTCTGTATTGCACTGTGCTTTGATTCACCAGGTTTTCATTTTTTCCAGCCTTCTTCTTGGGCCTTCCTCAACCTTGGCCTTGGTGGTATGGACAGAGCATGCACAGTATCAACAAGAGCGTGGGGGCTGGTGCGTGACCTACTGCAATGTGGGTATGTGTCAGTACTGTCTAGTTTGGCAGTTTGAGCTGAGTTTTGTGAGCTGGACAGACTCATTGAGAATAACCTGTCAATCTCAAGGCAGCCCCGCACTAAAGCATACCCTGCTTTATCATCTGTGTTACTCTAAATGGGATCACAACTTATAAAATGAACATCATGCTCTATAAAAGAAGACTAAGCTCATGAGGAGACTGTTTACTAAAGTCATAAATCAGGTGAGTAGTAGGGTCATAAGACTTCATACGATCAGACTTCTTTTTGCAGCCAGTAGAGTTGCCCCCTGCTGGCCATTAGAGGGAATGCAGGCTTAGGCACATCTGCATTCACTTCATTTTTCAGACCAGGAAGTTTTGCCAACTATTTAATGTATGGTCTTTGGTAGCGTGTGGTAGCTAGTTAGCTACTAGTTATAAGCTTGGTTAGCCGTACCACCCAGACTTGGCCGGCGTTTACACCACTGCCACAGGAGCTTCGGGCTGCTAGGAGGTGGAGGTTTTTAGACCTGTGGCGGGGAGGACCTGGTGGGAAATGCTGGTGGAGAGCAGCGCTGGTGTCGTGCCAGAACCACAGCCAGGTGAGTGGGCAACCTAACTGGGCTCAGCAGCCTTTACAGATATCAGCAGAGGTGAAAGGACGAAGAGGACATTGGCAGAGGAAGTTAAGAAGAGGGAAAAAAAGAGACAGTGACCAAGTTGGACAACAGTAAGTCTCAGACTGGCTTTTAGTTGTTGGCGAGAGCTTTGTGAAATAAAAGACTGAAAGACAGATACCAAGCTGGTCTTCTTGCTGTTGGACGAGAAAATAATATTAGCTGGCTTGCTACGTCTTGTGTTGTTGCACTTTTTCAATATTCAGCTGTGTTAGCAAAGTTGTCAACTCGCTAAACACAAATCCATGTGTACAGCTGCCCAGATTTACAACAGCAGTGTTTAAGTGTATTGCATTGCAAAATATACCAGTTCTTACATCATGCTGCTTTAATCTGTATTCTTACAATATTTGCCATCATTGTTTGTTTGTGTTGATACTCAACATATCTGCTCTCAGGACTGGTTCATACTTCGGTTCTGAGCTCAAAAAAGAGTGTTGTACCTGCACACTCGGTTTGAACTGGAGAGCATCCTGAAATATTTTCAACTTGTTTTCTTGTATTAATGTTTCAGCACCACTAAAAAAAGAGGCCTCCTTTGGTGTATTTCTGAAATTTTGAATAAATATTCAGTCAATAGAAGTTTTTACTGAATACAACCAAGCTGTTAGCAGGTCAGTGAGACATTATGCAGGACTGTTGTTGTCTACAGTATGCAGAGCACAACTAAAGCTTATTATCTGGAGGAATTATAACTGAACACTGGCAGAAAGAGCAGTGGTGAGGTTTAGAGACAGAGACAGAGAAAGAGAAGGGGTAACATTAAGCTATTATAGCTCGGTGTGGAAAACAGGCATTGTCTGGCAATATTGCAATCTAAAACCTTATCCATATTAGATAAGGCTTCATTTAGAAACACAAGCAGGAAAAATAACTTATTAAAGTTTGGGTTTTCTTTTTAAGCTACAAACTTGATTATCATATGTTTCTAAAACTTGGCAGATTAGAGCAATGTATTCTGCATCTAAAGATGGATTCACAACAATTGTGCAAATGCTGATGTTAAATATTGGTTTCCTTTTTCAAATCCAGCATAACCAGGAATAATACTTAAATTTACACATTAATGTGTGTTTATTTGTCACGGGGAACAATACGCAGTGGCAGGCTTAATGTCCTTTGTGGCTCTGGGGAGGCTTTGTCAAGTCTGAGAAAAAAAAAACCTTGATTATGTCATGAAGCTCAGGCCTATACCGCATTCACATCACATGGGGTGCAGAGTAAAGATGGGAAAGATTCCAATGTTAATGACTTGAGAGTGTTCTCACTCCCAACTCGTCACTTTTGTCATCGCCCCTCGGCGGCTCACACAGACATGGACGGTATCCTTTCACGGCTGAAACTGCAGCCGTATAAGACACCCTGGGCTGTTGATGTATAAAGAGGGAGAAAGGAGGTGGGGTGGAGGGATATGGAGAAAGGAGGTGGGGTGGAGGGATGGCGCAAACAAACACAGGACTCTCACCTAGCTGACGAGGGTTCATGTTTCCGTACATACCAGTATGTGCATCATGTGACTTTTGTGTTGTGAGTCACTTTAGTGACACTTTTGTCCAATGACCTTCATAGTCATAGTACCCCCACACATGGTCTTATCCTAAACCTAACCAAGTAGCTTTAGTGCCTAATCCAAACCAAACAGCAACTCTTTTACAGCATTATTCTCTGTTGTTAAAAGGCTGTCGTACAACATTAATCATGTGTTTAAGACGGTTTTCTGACTGCATCAGATACTTTCTGCCTCGTTATTAGATGCTGACGTTCTGTGATATTTTGTTGGTATGACGAGTTGGGATGAGAATGATTTGGTTGTGCGAGGATTAAAATACTGTGCACTGACAATATAACAACATATCCATTAAATTTGGGTTTAATTACATCAAGCAACAGTTTTTGACTAATGTGAGGGATCCATGTTTGTTTGGTTTTCAGTCACTTCTGTATTAATCTCTATAAATCAATATCTGAATATTAATGCAAAATCTGTAGGAAATGGACAAGATTTTTCCTATCGGAGGAGTTCTGAGGATTCCATTTATAGTCCAGGTAGTACTGACCAATCATGTTTGAACAGCGTATAGTTAGATAGTTGTAGATAAACAGTAGGTGCAGAGAGCAGGACGCATCGGCAAAAATACAATCTCAGAACTCAATTGTCTAATGACAATTTAGCTTTACATTCATATACAGACATCTGCATATATGCAGATATTGCAGATATTAGTTTCGAACTCCATTCTCACATCTCAAATCGCTAATCTGACTTCTGGATATCCGTCACTTTGCTCGGCCATCGGGAAACTGAAACAGCCACCTATGCTCTCTTCAAAGCCAACAGATGTCATTTTACTTTGCAAAACATGGGAGTTGCTGGTCAACCACTGCCAAAATAAGTGAGTTTTTTTGTGTTATTGAGTGACTTAGGTGTTTTAGCATCTTAGTTCAGATTGTGTAAGTGTAATTGTGCCTCAAATTTGTACTTAAGCACAGTACTTGAGTGAATGTATTTAGTTCCACTGCACCACTGCCATATTTTTGGACATCTTCTGATTACAGAGTACTACTCTAACAGTTCACATACACACGAAAAAAGAAAAACAAAACTTCTGATTGATTCATAAATAATTATAAGTTTTGTAAAAGTTCTGGCATGGTGCAAAGTACATTCTCATCACCTGCTTTAGTTTGTAGGCTTTCTGACTGAGACAAAGTGTGTGACATCAATTTAAAGAGATAAGTCACTTAGTATTGGCGACTGACTGCTCATGCAGTTGCACCCAGGACTGCATGCTAAGATGTAAAACTCTCCCACCAAAGAAAAAAATATTGCTTTAAGTTAAGATATGACACAGCCTATTAAAACTCTGTGCAGCCGAGTTTGACAAGTTGAAGAGAGATATCTATATACGGTACAACATCCCCTCTCACAAGACTGCTGGACTGTGCATCCTGTTCTGAGCCGAGCGAGGGAATTGCAAACCAGAGACGGTATCAAACCCGCTGAAGAAGATGCAGAAACAGTCATTCATATTTCATAAGCGGAGCCCTATGCATATCCCCCCCTTCCTCCCTCCTCCCTCCCACCTTTAACGTTTGCTTATTAAATTCACAGCTGTCAAAGCATACCTCAAAGCCTTAGTGCACACACACACACACACACACACACACACACACACACACACACACACACACACACACAGCATTCACACAAACACATGCAATTATTCTCAAAATCCTGGGTGTGTGGTAACACGCTCACACAAAGTACAAGAAGCACACACACACACACACATATACACACCTTCTCTGTGTTTCTATTCCCTCCCTGAGACAGGTACCCTGACTTTAAACTCATTACTTTAGACAAGGTTTTTAATGGAGGCTTGAGCTGGCCGCACAAAGGTACAGAAATGAATGAGACGGGGACAGAGAGGGAGAAAGGGAGTGAGGTGAGAGTAAACTTTTTTCTTAATTCACACCACGCCCTCACCTCACTTGACCATAGACCTGATTCTTGTGAGGAAGTCAAGCAACAAAGCTTTTAAAGGGACAAAAATACATAGTTTTCCTCTTACCTGCAGTGCTATTTATCCATCTAGATTGTTTTGGTGTGAGTTGCAGAGTTTTGGAGATATCTGCCAGAGAAATGTTTGCCTTCTCTTGAATATAATGAAAAAAAAAAACACATTTGGAAATTTCAAAAGCAATGTCTCTCCCACACATCATGTCCCAGTTAGTCAGACCTTCTTTGAGCTGTTTCATGTAGGAACTTTGTTTCTATCTTAAAAAGAAAGTTCCTACAGTTTAACTGGGCTAACCAGCTGCAGATACCAGTAGTTAGCCCACTTTAGCAACAGGTAAACCAGCTAACTGATGTCCAGCAGCTAACTCTGTAAGCTAAATCACTGCGGTTCTGCAGTCCTCAAACTGGCTTTATAACATTTAATGACATCTTTATGACAAGTCAAAATGGTACCACTTTACCTGAAGTCCGGGAAATTATTCATGACAGCTTTACCAAAGCATTTGACAGTGTGGTAAAACTTAATGACATATTTTTGACAAGTCCAAAATGTACCACTTTACTTGAGGTCAAGGAAAATATTCATGACACACTTATAATGGTCTCACAACAGCCAGTGTCAAAACCAACCACATATGACAGAATAATGTAATGTTATAACATAAAATTAAAGTTTCTTTAAGTTTGATAATGTAAAGCGTATAGTAAAGACACTGACAGGTTATACTGTCTTGGTTAATGTGAGGTTGCCATAACAATCATTTTTGTTTGAGGTTGTGTTGTTTGGGTTAATATTGTTGTCAACAAAGACATCTCAAACAATCAAATTGCATTAAAATGACATAATTGACCAAATGACACTTGATGACAACATTCACAAAGATTCCTTCATGTTCATGACAGGTGTCATGACATGGTTATGGTAGTGTATGATCTTCTTATGTACACCTCTTCAATTAAAGTGTTGCTGACTTCTCTACACTTGATATCTCCAAAACTTGGCAACTCACACCAAAACTATTTAGATGGATAAATAGCACTTAGGGAGGGGGGAAAATATGTATTTTTGATTTTGGGGTGAACTGTCCCTTTAACCATGACAAGCTGGCTGAGCAGAGCCTGAAGGCCGCAGACAGAACACATCATCTAACTTTGATTTAGTTTGATTCTCCATGTAAATCAAACTTTGGCAGACCGACCGGTGCTTCTGTAACACAGCAGACATTTGCCACCAGGGAGTCATTGAGCAACACCGACGCCTGGGGTGTAATAACGACAATATTGCACCAGCAAAGTGCTAAATGACAGTGAGCTCACAGACACAGTGGTAGAAGTGGCGGAGATGCACTGATCAATGAGCAATCAATACAATCCTGCCAGGTAATCACAAACCACGGTGATTAACAGCATCCAATCAATTGCTATTAACCCCTGCATGTACCAGTTAAGCAGACAATCAGTGTCAATGTGCGTGATAAACGCCAGAAATTATTGAAGCCTCTTTAACATCCCTCTGTCTCTGTAAATGTCACCATGCAGAAAGCTTAGATCTGTGATTCACTGTGTTTAACCCGACTCCCATATCTGGCCTGACTAATAGCACATAAT
This sequence comes from Lutjanus argentimaculatus, assembly GCA_034769285.1. Classification (NCBI taxonomy): domain Eukaryota; kingdom Metazoa; phylum Chordata; class Actinopteri; order Lutjaniformes; family Lutjanidae; genus Lutjanus; species Lutjanus argentimaculatus. Next base: position 31,760,050 of record JAWZSL010000005.1, on the reverse strand, counting down.
GACTGTCAACACATTTTAGCTCTACATGAAACTTCACTGCGGTGAAACTCTCAACTATAAAAAAAAAAGACTTTCTGCAAGATTTTTGCCTCACTACCCCTCCTTGTTCACTGCAAAAATAAACTATTTGTTTTAACTTAAAAAAGTTAGTGTCTGGGCTGCCTTAAAATGTTAAGGTGACTAAATCTGAAAAGACAGCTTGAGGTAATTTTGTAATTATTTAAAGCAAATAAAGGTTTCTAGTCACAAACTTTTCTAGTCAAATTAACCTGATAATAATTAGGTTATACTTGAGAGAACATGTTCAATAAGCTTAAGATATTCAGTTGAACCAACAACTCTTCAGTCACACTGACAAACATTGCAAACAAATTTGATTTCCCTTTACATTTTCTCAGTTTGAAGAGTCACTACCCCAATTTATTAAAATTTATGTTATATAGGGGTTACATTTATTCTTTTTTAAGATCTTTTTTTGACCATTATGAATCCAATTCTAAAAATTTCCCCAAACAGACTGAAGTTAATGCATCCTTATAATTTAATCAAGTTTTAGGACCTGTCTTAAATCAACATTTTAAAGCCTAAAATGCAGATTTTTGAATTTTAGACTGAACTTGTTGACTGAACCCTGTACAGCACTTCATGCAACTCATCATTTCAAGTCAAAAGACTTCAAGTTAGAGGAACTTGTGTTTATAAGTTCTAGACATAATAGTAGAAATTTTAAGTTGAATTGACTTGAATAAATAAAACTTGCAGATTTCCGTAAAGTTAATGAGAACAGATTAGGTGATTCCACTGAATTCCTGCATGATTTTTTCACTGTTAAGCATGTTTTTGCACATTATTTCTGTCTGTTTGATTAAAGTGGCAACAAAAAGAGACTATTGGACACAAATACACAAATTGACAAGTATAAAGAAAGCAGTGATTTTAAATCTGCGTTGAGATGCTGTTCCTTCCTTCACACCCTCTCGCTCCCGTACAGGCATGCGAGCACACACCCACACAAGGACACACACACACACAGTTGCTCGATCATTCTCACACTCGTGGGTGTGACACAGCTACATGCAACACGCTAACCCCATGTTTTCACATGTAATCCGACAGAAGAAACGTGCTGAAGATAAATAATCAGTACTCTTCCTCAAGGATAAAACAGATACATTTAGGTATCTCCAAACCATTTCCTTACGATCACAGTCATCAACAGCCTTTGACTGTTTTGGTGCTGGAACCCAAAATCCACTCTGGCAGTTGTTGTTAACAGGCCAAGTGATGGATGAGTGCATTTAGACACGAGCAATTTATAAAAAAAATCTGACTTTCATTGCAACTAATGAGGAATGAAAACACTTAATAGAGCTAGTCTCAGGGTGCATTACTGGTTTTGCACCAGAAGAGGGAGCTGCTAGTGGGGGAAGCTGGGGCCAAGCAGCATCCAAACTCTTCAAAATAGGTCAGAGAAGTCTTTCTCTCCCTCACACCTGGCTGTACACTGCACTCACTGCCTCCTCACTTCCTCAAAATCCACTAACACAATAACACCCTTTGCTTTCTCTTTATCCTCTTTACCTCCTCCCTCCTGCTCTCACTCACTCTCCATTTCCCCCTTCCTCCACCTTCCTCCTCTTCTTCCTCTTGTCTCCCCTGCCCGCCTTTATTGCACGGCTCAGCACAACTCCCAAACTTCAGCCATCACAGAACTCTGACAAATATTCTACACCACGAAGCACTCTGACTCGCTGCTTACTTTGCTGCTACGCTAACCTTGAGCTTGTGAAGGATGCATAAGGCAGGATGGATGCGTGTGTGTCTCTCTCTCTTTCTGTGTGTGTGTGTTTCATCAAATGAAGATCAATATCACTGCAAGGTCACTTTAAAATTCAATTAATAAGAAAGTGAACATCCCCCGGGCCGCCGTCGCCACCCCTGGGGGGCAACACGGCCCAATCCCAGGGCACACAAGTGGAGAAATAGAATAGAGGAGATATGGATAAATTCATATCTGTATTATTAAGCACAAAGCCTTGTTTAGAGATGGGTTTGTCTGGAATGAATGTCTCACCAACTCCATGTTTTATTAACGGTCGGGAGCAAGCCAGCAAAAGCATATTGTGTCTTGCGCCACCATCTGTGTGTATTTTTCTTTGCATGTGTTTGTGTGCGACCAAATGTGTGTTTATGCCTATTCCCATCATGCACAGTGTGTGTGGCTCATTAGGGTCAGGTAGGTGTGTGCAATCTGATTATCAGTTCACGATAATCGAGTTGGGAATGTGAAGTTTTGCTGCGTTGAATGGCCAGTTAATGTGGCACTTTTTGCATCCACACAAGGGCTGCATTGAAATATGCATGTTGAGCCACCGCTCAGTCTTAATATTTAAACCCGCCTGGAGGTGAGGCCCGCTCTAACACAGCCTGACAGACCGTGTGTACAAAACACTGGCTGCCTCCCATATAAACTCGCTTACTGCACACACGCGCCGCACACACACATGTGCAGCAGCAGAGCGGTGCTGAAGCAGCGACAAACAGACAAACACAAGAAAATAAACACAAGCTGGTTTAGACAGAGCCATAGATAAATCCATAAAATGCGTGTCCCATATGGAAGGAGCGCTTTTATTAGCTGCGCCTGAGCCACAGGGGCTGCTGGGAGGTCTGTGGGGCTGGACCACTGGGATGGCGCTTGTTTGTAGTGAGGCGTGGATGTGGAGTGGCAGAGAGAAAAGGAATGTGACCCGCAGAGACCCAGGTGATCCGAGCGTTAATTACCGTCTGCTAATTACGAGAGAGACGCATCATTAAGCAGAGTGAGCCACCGGAGGGCTCGAGGACTCCCTGTCTCTCCTCTACTCCTCTTCTCCTTCTTCTCTTGCTGACCCCGATCTTCTGTCCCAATTAGCACTGCCCTGCTCCCCCCCAACGCACACTCCTCCCCACCTCCCTCCCCCCGTGTGTTTCCATCAACACTGCTGCAGCCGCTGTCTAAACACAGGACGCACCGTACACACACTGGAAATAAAGGTGCTAACTAGAACCTGAAGGATTCTTCAGCCTGTCCCCATAGGAGAACCCTTTTGGGCTCCTGGTAGAACCTTTTATAAAGGTTCCACTCAGAAACCTTTCAGAGAATTCTACCTTGAACACAAGATAAAGGGTTATATTTAGAACCATTTGTGAAAGGTTCCACACAGAACTCCTTATGAGAGGTTCTGCAGAGAACCCATCAATGGAGTTTTGGATAGAACCTATCCACTTTCTAAGGGTGCCAACAAGAACCCTCCAAGGAGGTTCTACCGAGCACCCTTTTATATTCCAATGGTTTTATCTAGAACCCACTGAGAGGGGTTCTACTGAGAAACTTTTTACCAAGGGGTTCTACAAAAAACTTTTTATGTTCTAAGGATTTTATCACACTGGGGGTGGGGGGTGGGGTCTAATGAGGAACTTTTTATATTTCAAGGGTTTTATCAAGAACACTCTGCAGGAGTTCTATAGAGAACCTTCTTGTATTCCAATGGTTTTATCTAGAACCAACAAGGGGGCTCTATTAATAACCTTCTTATATTCCAAGGATTCTATCTTGAACACACCCAGGAGGTTCTACCGGGAATGTTTTAATATTGTAAGGATTTTATCTACCACACACTCAGGGGTTCTATTTAGAACATTTTTATATTCCAAGGGTTTATCTAGAACACACCCCGGTGTGTCTACAAAGAAGCTTTTTATATTCCAATGGTTTTATCTAGAAGACACTCAGAACTATTTTATGTTTCTAGGGTTTTATCTCGAACCCACCAAAGGTGTTCTACCGAGAACCCCTTAATATAATGGAACAAAAAAATTCTTGACCAAAGTGTTCTTCAAGGATTAAAACAATTCTTGACAAACTCGTTCTTCTAAAAAGTGTTATTTGGATGAAAAGAGTTCTTCATGGAAACCTTAATCTTACAAGGAACTCTTCGAAAAAGGGCTCCTCAGAAGGGTAGAACCTCAGCCCTTTGGGAAGAACCCTTTTGGACCCTTCTTTTCTACGAGTGCAGGACGCACCAGAGGCTGTGGGCACCGCACCTCCTCAAGCCACACACGCGGCCATTAGAGGAGACAGCGCTAAAGAGGCCGTGTAGACACCTCTGTCTTCTTGCACAATGACTAATGTGGCGTCACTAGCTGTCATCCATGCCTCGCTGAGTCTCCCTCCCTCATTGTCTTGAATTCTCCCTCACATTTCTGTCTGTAATATGATATGTCTGCTTTTCTTCCCTCCCTCTACTATTCAAGTCATTTTTTTTTTGTTACACAGCACTTGAGTGATAGCAAAGTGTGTGTGCTCGTGCTTCAAACAACTCTGAAGTGCAGGCTCTTTGAAAGACTCAGACTGTTTGAGGATGAGATGCAGTAAATGACAGGTTCGGCTTGTTACGCAATTCTCCCCCCTCCTCAGCCCCGCCAGTCCCTCTCCTGTCCTCTGCCTCTCATTTTGCTAGAGATGCGCGATCCCTTCACCAGACCCCCTGGGGTTTGAGGTAGGACAGGATCAGCTGCCGAGGGGTCAGTTCTGAACCCTCTGCCAGCCAGACCATCTGGAACCCCACGACCACCGGGTCTGGGCCGCGGCTCCACCACCAGGAAGGCAGCGAGTGAGGAGACGTAGGTAGAGAGTGAAACATGCAGATGAGAGAGAAAGAAGCGGCGAGGAGGGAGGGGGATAATGAAGATGAGGCAAAGAGGAAAGCAAGAGAGAAAGATGGTAATAGATGAGAAATGATGGAGATGAAGGGAAATAAGGGAGGAACGACTTTCTGTAACAAAGCTGAGACTACGCTTTGTTGTGACATCAAGGAGAAGGTTTTTGACTAAGCACTGACGACCGGCTTCACTGCAAATTATTTAGTGTGAATCTTGTTGTGAGTGTGATTCTATGTAGCTCACAATTTAGGTCTCCATTATTTAGTGCTAATCTTCATATCTCCAAGACCGACTGAGAGGAGCAGCCATATGTAGAATACAACCTGGGGTGTTGGGAGTGTAGATATGAAACATTTAACACTAACCTCAATATCACTCAACACAGAAACATAGGAATCTCTTGGATAATTCAACAATATTGTAATTTGTATTTTCAGCTAGTTGAATGTTTTACCTTTGTTTCAGGCAACTTTTTTTTTTTTCTGTCAGTTTGACATGTGGGAGGAGAACCCTTCAAACTCTTCAAGCAGTCATTTTATCCCGCAGAACACGAGAGTTGCCGGTCTACTGCTGCCTCGATTGTTAAGTTTGTTTGTGTTATTTTGTGACTCCAGTGAATCTGCTGACCCTGTCCAGGCAGGACATTGCTGAGTTTCCTACACCAGTACTACTGTTGCTCCTCCAAACTGGCGTGTCAACTGCCATCTACTGTAGGTAATAAGGCGACTATAGGCAAGTACCTTGCTATCACTTTGAACCAGCAGCTCCCAAACTTTTTAGGCCATGCAACCCGCCATCCCCTTCTAAATCTCGACCAAGTTGACACACGCCCAATCCCCGACACCTAATCATAGCCATCATCATGGTGAAAATAGATGCTATTAAAGCTATTACAGCAATTTAAATGAAATGGCAATAAAGTTACACAAGATCTTATCATGGCATTTACCATGTAAAAAACAAAGAAATTGACACATGCATAAGTTCTCCACTGATTGAAGACAGAAAGATGCCTGGGTAGTCCCAGTGACATAGTAGTAATCATAATAAGATTATCAGAATTACACCATTACACTGCCATTAGATTTTTCCTCTTGCGCGACCACCCAAGATGGCAGGTGTCAGAATAATTCTTACAGTCAAGAGAAAAAACACGCAACCACTGTTGGTAAATGGACCCTAAAAAAACTTTAAAATTATCCAGAGAATAAAAGTCTCATTAGTGATTTCCAGCTTGCTGATGCATCTCTGCACTTTTATATAATCAATGGATCAAATTACTGTATGTGAGGGTGTTAAAGGAGTCGCTTAAAGTGACAAGCACACTAATAATTATAATTATTCTGTACGTCCATGCAGCTCTATGAAGCATTTTAGCATCTTTCAGCTTATTGTTTTGTTTTTTGGTCTGCAACTTTAATGTTGGTTAGTCTCTATAAACAGATATGTGCATTTAAATGAAAAATGTTAGTATTGGAAGTGTTTTGTTTTCTGTTCATTGACTGAATGGCATTGACCAATCATGACTGAGCAGTTTTTGGTTGCATGCAGGTAAATATTTCGTGTGGAGATTAATAGAGGCGGACCACATTGGCCAAAATACAATCTAGGAAGCCATCTGACAACAATTTAGAATTTTAAGTTTAGTTTTTCAAACATTATCTACATTCACATCCATATATCTGTTAATAGGGATAAGCCAAAATTGTTTTTTTGTCCATTCTTGCATCTCAAGTTGCTAATTGGATTAAACAATGACCAACACACAGAAAAGGAGGTCTTGGCCCAAATATCTGTTATCATGATATCTGCTTGCTACACAGGAAGTCCTGAAACATTGGCTGTTGTCCCCAGAGGCTAAATTGTCTTCCGACAGTAGCTGAAGGGTTCTGAGATTGCTGTTTTGTCAGGCAGCTAAAAAGCTCTAAAACTTTCTGTACCCTCCCTGCCCTGCACCAAACAGCAGACTAACACAGTTCTTGACTAGCTGGTGTACCTAGCAGAGCATTAAGCAGCTGGATATTTCCCTCAGGAGATGGTGCAGACCAAAAACAGAGCTAAGAGGAGAGTGAATATTGTAGTCACACGTGCCCAGAAACATGACTCCACTGTCAATGTTGACTTTTTCAGCTTGTTTCCACCGACCCCCAAGTGACCAAAAAGTTCAAGGATCTATTTTTCCCAATAAAAGACAAGGTTGTATAGTGACATACCCATTTTTGCTACTAATAAAAACAATGTTGACATACAGTAGAATTATATACAGTTGATCGGTTGAATAAACAAAAATAAAATGAACCATTTTACATGGAGGAGTGTTGAGGATGAATTAAGCAGTCTCACAGCCCGAGGAAAGAAGCTGCTCTATAGTCTGGTGGTACAGCAGTGGATATTTGCCAGATGGTAGCAGGGTGAACAGGCTGTGGCTAGTAAACATAATTTAGTAAAAGTAGTTAAAGTAGTAAGTTGTTTTTTTTTAATATATGGACCAACATTTGGTTCCAGTAACTCTGTCTTGTAGTTGACTTGCAGTTTGTTGGCTCCACCACAAAGACATAAACATAAACACACACAGTATGAAAGCATGTAACAATGGTGAGACATGATTCATCTGGGACTGACAGCATGTCTAGTAGCATGTCCAATGTCCTCACCAAGCACAGAAACACACATCTTTCTGTTTCTGTTTTACGGTAAGTTGTCACAGGACATTAAAAACAGCTCCAAGAAGCTGAACTCTAATTTAATCAAACATTAATCATTCATTATTTAATTTTGACAGGTTGTTATTTATCTGCGCTGAGTTAAGTATGTTTTCCTCTGTATTAAAAAAAAAAAAAAAAACATCAAATCACCAAGAGAATTGAGAAGCTTCCCAAAGAGACATTACAACATTTTGTGTGTGCAAGCTGCCAAAAACAAGATGAACAACACTGGTCAACACTTTGAAATGCTAAAATGGTTTACTGTTACACAAACATTACTGCAACAAAATATACAGTGTAAATGAATTGCATGAATAATTACTCATGCTTGTGCAGTGTCCAGTTATCACATGGAGGAGTGAAAGACTGAAAGTGAGCAAAGAGCAGAGACAGAAATAGAAGTGACCAGTGTCTCTATCACAGCTGTTACATCTGTCTAAAATGAGCCAGGGATCTGATGACTGTCTCCACACATACACTTATTCATACAGAATCTCTTGGAGATGTGAAGAGCTTAGTTCATACTCTAAAACCTTTATTTTGATGCATTATAGGATGCCTAATTTTGGGCTCAAAACAAACAAGAAGAAAATATGTTCAGGCTTGTACAAATACAAAGAGACAACCGTGTGAACGTCTTTGAATGACACCTGCGCACATTACCTTTGGTGAAGACACACTATGCTGGCTAAATCTAATGTTTTTCTCTCTATTTCCACACTAACGTGCAATTTTACACCCGAAAATGTTTTGAACGTTCTTGAGTGCAGACGAATGCAAAAAACACGTCCACACATTTTCACCTGGAGAAGAAAAACTGAGCTTCTGGAAACGATGAACCAGTCGCTGCTTGTTTGATGTTAGCATGATGTTTTTCTTTTGGAGGGGTGGGGGTAAAAATCATTTTTTGCTTTCCTGTCAAGAGTTAGATGAGTAGATTGACACTGCTTTCATGTCTGTGTGGTAAATATGAAGCTACTATCTGCAGCCAGGTTAGCTTAGACTGGAGCGACTGGAAACAGGGAAACAGATAGCTTAGTTCTGCCCAAAGGCTACAACTTCCTCCAACCACCTGCCCTATAGCTCACTAATTAACATGTCATATCTGGTTGATTAATCAGTGCAAAAAAACAAAGTGTAAACTACTTGTTGTGGTTTGGTTCATTAGTCTCTGCTGGTTGCCTGGCAAAGTCACATAATGACAGGTCTCAAGGTTTGTTGTCATAGTAATTACTTCCACGGTCACTTATATCCCATTTTCCATACACATACTGTATGCTGGCTTGGCATGACTTGCTTTTACTTGCCGTACCAGCCGAGCGCAGCAGGGATTTGTATATCCATTACAACAGGGCCACCAGCTTGAAGGTGTGTCTGTTTAACTGATGACATGCTTGTCTTGACGTTTAAAAACCACTCTCTTTAGGGCTGTTTGCTCTTGCACTATACAATAGTTGATGGTAACCAGCTACTTATCATCAAGATTTTTCAGGCTGTTGTTAAGACTTTACTTGCACCTACTTGGCATGTCTAAACTGAAAATGCAAACACAAATAAATGCAGCATGGTCTGACTCAGCGCAGCCAAAAGTGCCAAAGAAAACAGTGAACTGCTGCAGCTGGTGAGCTTACTGCTAACACACTAGCCAGGAACATAAACACGTCCTCAGTCACAATAGCTCCAAACTAGCAAACTTGTTAAATGTCAGTTTGAAAACTAGTTCACCAGGTTGCTGGCAGGACAAAAACTTCACACATTTTACTCGAGAGACAAATTTGTTCCATAAACCTTTGTCTCATAACCATCTGCAAACCATGTGCTTATTGTAGAGCAGATGAGGTTGAATAAAAGAAGATTGTGCTACACAGCAAATGAGCTAAGAGCCTGTCCTGTTTTGGACTCTTTGGCTCTCTGCTCTCCCAAAGATCAGCACTGTCAAGAAGGTTTGCTGCTGGTCAACAGCCGGTTCTCACATCTCAAAGTTCACAGAAGTTGAACTCAATGGATTTACAGATTTAAAACATTGAATATGCAAAACCCACAAGTCAGAGTGGCCAGAGTCCCATTTCATCCATTCATTTTTCTGGCTCATATCCTCACTCTCCTCCACTCTTCCTGGGGTGGTCCTCGGCAGTGCGTCCAGATGACCTGACTGCATGGTTATAAGATGCCATGTGCAGTGATGACCATCTCAAGGTCCGCTGCTCTTTAATCCAAAGCCTGCGCTTCCTTTTCCGAAGTGAGTGTATTTCTGTCAAAGGTGATACGTGTTTCAGCAAGAGGGAAAGTAGCCAAATTTGAAGGATGTACTCCCACAATATTTAGGCCTGCATGTGCCACCATTGCCATCAACTGGTGACTCCTCATTCCTTCTTACCATTTGTTTGAGTGCTCAACAATTGCTTCCTGTTTGAAATCTCGTTTTTCCTAGGGACAACCTGCGTGGCAGTCACGTTAGTGTTGTCAGTTTCTTTTGTCTGCATTTTCAGGGTAATTTAACCTGCAAATGGTCTCCCCTCCATTCCACTACTCCCATGCACACACACCGCCGCCCTGCACTCCCTGCTCCCCACCCAACTGCCCCCAGACACACGTGGTGGAGATCTGCATAGTGCACTCTAATATTACTGTTCTGCCCTCTGTTTGCATGCATTTAAAACTGTGGAATAGAATTTCGAGTGCTGCAGTGACCCTGCCCAGGCATTCAGCATCAGTAGTATTAGTGCAGGGAATTCCCCTCAGAGATGATGAGGCAAGGTGGAGAGCACAGTGTGACTGCTCCTCCCGCTGCAGTTTATCTATGTTGTTGCCTACGTTGTTGTTTTGTGTTGTTATGTCTGCTTTTCTTGCAGTTTTACAGCAGTGAATCTTCCTTAAATATCCAGGAGAAGTTGTGTTTATTTGAGGACTTCACATGGTTTAGCTTTGAAATAAGGATGACTCATACCAAGTACAGCAAGGGCACAGGTTTCTTTTAAACATTGAGGGGGGATACATATTAAGCTGGGGTCCCTCCCCAGGAAATTCTGAGTGTCAACCCCATCTTTCTCTGCATTCTGGTGATTATTTTGCACCAGTTTGTGCCTTTTCTTCATAATTTTTTTGTGGGATTGTCTTAATTTACATAAAGGCAAGCAAATTTCAGGTGCCAGGTGAAAATTCAAAATCTAATGGAATAAAAGGGTCAAAATAAAAGTCCTCTGCTACTGTCACGCTTTTACTGGGAGGAGGGAAGGAGATCTACAACTATAAAGGACAGTACAACTGTGAGCCAGACCTCAAACTTGATTAACATCGAGATGAAAAGGATGTTGTTATGTAATGTTTATTTTCTTACACACAAAAAAGTATTTAAATGTTGCACAAACCATACAGTAAATTATACACACAGTGAGGTGGATTTTATGAATCTATGCTGGTAAGATATTCATTTTATTGATTCGTGTGGATGATGCCAAACTTTCAGTGACAAGTGACTTTTAGTAGAGGACAGAAACTCAGAGTTGTTTGTCCATCTGAGAACGAGTGAGGGCTTTGAAGCAGCGGTGGGGGATAGGAGTAGCTAACCTGTTTGCCTTTTACGGTTCATATTTTTGTTTCTAAATGCATGAGCATCATGTAATAATTTGATTTGCAAAACAATGTTACATCTCTGTTTTAAGTCACAGGCAGTATGATGCAGATTTATCCTCATATAAATCCACTTTCCTCAAGATGTATAGGACTGTGTTGACAGATGCTATGCTAATGTTTGTTCTGTAAATCGCATGCTGATGCATAAATTAGACTACAGCTCATGTTGATCAGGCTGAATCTGGGCTACACGGGAGTGAGGCGAGGAGTTGGGCTCTTCATACTGCAGAGGATGTACAGGTCAGTCAAGGATGGCTCGATAGCGGGCTTAATATTGCAACAGAGAACATGAATAAAACAAACCTGATACCGACAGTACCACTCCCTCCATCCATTACTTACAACAGCAGGATATCAGAGCAGGCTTCTGGCCTGGGAAACCAGACACCCATACAGTTGAGGCCCTTGTTAGTCCCTGGAAGTTGGGATGCACGTCGTGTAAACACAATGACTTAATGTAGAGCTAACTTAAACGGAGCTGTCAATGAGTGGCAGTCCTTGACCCTGGTTGGCTGATGAGGGTTCTCTTGAGGCTGGGCTACCATCGCTGTCCCGGGCTGGTGTGGACAGTTGGCTGTCAGAGTTACGCTCATCAACAATGCAGCACCATTACAAGCAGAGAACAGCTGGAACATCAGGAGGATGACATTGACAGATTAATGTGGCGAGGAGTACATTTATAAGTAGCCGCAATTACACCCAGATCAGCTGTCAAAATAGTCAAAAGAGAGTCAGAAGAGAGACGAGGAGGCTTAAGTTCTTGCAAAGCTTGATCGGTTATCATATACTCTCTGTCTGTGTGTCGTGTGTGTGGGCAGACGGGTGGGAGCTCACGCACAGGCCTGCTGATATTTAAATGTTGACAGCATGCCTAGCACTCGTGTCCTCCGTCACTCTGTCTTCATCTCATCTCACTCCTCCAAACACATTGCATGAAATCGATGTGCATCAAGCCTCCTCATGCTAAATGACACAACTGTGCACCGGCACTATAATTTGTCTGATTCTTGGAAGATGCTCTCATTTATGTAATTACAGTGTTCATCAGTACTCTGCAATCATAGTTAACTGAGATGTAATGAAGTGGCTAAATAACTGATCTGGAATTTGGATGGTAATATGCAGTGGTGGGTAGAGTGCTTACAATTTGTACTCAAGTAAAAGTACAATTTGCAGATCTCTGCCAGGCAACCAGAAAATAATATTTGGATGCAATCCCTGTGCAATCACCACTGTTTGGTTATTAATTGTGATTTAATTCTACATTTTTTCTCAGTAATTGTAAGAAAATACACTTCCATTTATTTTGCTGTTAAATTACATGAAACTAGTTACCCAGCAAAAGCAAAAGTTATTCGCTGGAGTCATACATGTATAGTCATTACTTCCATTTTGCCAAAAAAAAAAAAATGCATTCACCTTCTATTTATTTTCCTTCACAATCTTCACTACATTAATTATATGAGTCTGACAGACATGTATGTAGACTGCAACTTGATTGGTTGGTAGAGGCTTTCACATCCGCAAGGTGGTAATTCAAGTTTTTCATCCATGCAACAAGCAACTTGAGGTGCTCCTTGCATGCTCTTCCCCTCTACACTCACTCTAAAGTATAAATGACAAATATAGTTAAGTAAAAAGTAGATTACTGGCTCCAAAATAAACTTGAGTAAAGAATAAAAGTACAGTTTTTAAAGAAAAGGAACATTAAAAAAAAGTTACTCATTACTACCCACCCCTGGTAATATGTGAACTATTTTAGCTCCATTATAAACAAATTCCACTCACCATTATTCTATTATTAAACCATTATGTCACAGTTTATCCCCCTACTTGTCCTCTCACCTGACTCACTTCCTTTCAATATGCAACTCCCCTTGTCACCAATGTCCTGTTGTGTTGTGTGTGTGTTGTGTGTGTGTGTGTGTGTGTGGTGTGGTGTCGTGAGTGAAGTGTCAGCATTTTATCAGGAATCGTTCAGCTGATGGCCTGTCACCCCACCTTAAGGACGTGGCGAGTAAAGGCAGAGGCTCACCTTTGCCACGGCTGACATGTTAATTTGTCACCGTTGGCCGTCCTGTTTCCAGTCAATAGTGCATCAATGCATCAGAACAAACGCCATGGGACACAAGGGGATTTCTGGGTTCGATAGTATTGATACGCACTCTTGATTAAGGCTTTCGCTGCTGCAGCTGCAGAGGTATGCGGCCCGGACCTGTAGGTGTGTCAGGAGAGGAGAGAAGAATGGGACGAGTGAGATGACAACAGATCAAACCAGACGAGATGATAGAAAGGTCAAATCTTCAAACATATGAATCTCCATTACAGCAAAGACATGCGAGGTCAATAAGAGGCCAGCGGGAGAATTACAACAGTTTCCCAAAGCAATGTTTCATTTTAGTGGAACATTTTTATATTTCATCATGATCTACTCATATGAATTCATGGACAGTTAACCAGCGTCAGCACTGCAGATCTCCCCTGCAGTGCCCCACCTGCAGCAGTTCAAAAAGGCAATGTTCAAATAATTTACTCTGATGACACCACTGAGTGAATATTTCTGTGTCTTCTGAGATTAAGTTTCCAGGATTATTGTTGCTGTTTCAAGAAACACTTGCCTGCACCGTTTCGATCACTGGGCACCTTGGTCAAGAATCAATTTCCAGGATCTATTTTAGATAATGTGTGTGTTCCTCAACAAGACGAAGTGTCTACAGCCATGCAAGCATCTCTGTGAGGCAGAGCAGAGCTGTGAGCTAAATGCTAACATCAGCACTCTTACTTACATGCTCACGGTGACGATGCTAACATGCTGATGTTTAGCAGGTTATACTATGGGGCTCACTAGTTCAATGTGTTAGTGTGATCACATTTGTTTATTTGAACTAAACATAAAGTCGTCAATAGTTCAGTCCAGAGCAGGACCCAAAATGCAGAGAGGAGACATGGGAATGAATGACCAAAAAGATTACTTATGTGAGTAGTGAACTTACTGGCAAGAAAAAGCAAAATAACAAAAGGTGGCTGAGGAGTCCAGGTAAAGGGTAAAAGGTAAGCTAGTCCAGCAAAGAATAAATCCAAACAAGGTTATCCAAAGAACAACAAAGAATAATTCAAAAGGTAACCAGGAACGAGGCAGGAACACAGAGACACTGGTGGAACAGACGACTGCCAACTGAAAGAAGGAACGCACACTGACTAAATACACAAAGGACTAATTAACTAATGACACACAGGTGAGACTAATTAAGTCAACAAAGTCACACAAGGGAAGCTCTTCCAAATAAAACAGTAAATAACTAGACCCAAAAACCCCAAACCATGACAAAAGTACAGCTGAGGCTGACTGGAATGTCATTATTTTTTACAGGCATTTGGTCATAAACCAAAGTACTGGACGAATGAAGTAAAAAAGGAAAGAAAAGAAACAGAAAACTGTTGAAATATCAGACTGTGAAAATGCATAATTAGAAAGATGACACACTCAGAAGTTGCGATGTCATAACCTTGTCCTAACCCCACCCCTGTCCCAATACGGAGCCAGCTAACTCTACCATCTCGCATAGCTGCAGCTCCCAACATGGCCAGAGCTATAATGATTTTCACCTCTTTTAATAGCTTTTTCCTTGTTTTGCCAGAACGAGGTGAAATGTACCAAGGTAGTGCCCATGTTGGTACTGGTGAGGTATATTTTTGGGATAGGCAGATCAATTCTGCAGGATCACATACTCTTCATTTGATAACATTTAAAAACAACAAATGGTTATAAAGAGGTTGAACAAGAAAGATAATTATTTATTATCATTTCATCATAGTAAATCTATAAAATAGACTCTTTTTTATACTTAAACTTTACTTTAAATTTTCATTTAATTGTACTCACATTGGCTTTTGTAATAAATTTATTATTAACAGTGATGGGAATAACGGTGTTAAAATAAACGCGTTACTAACGGCGTTATTTTTTTCAGTAACGGGCAATCTAACTAATTACTATTTCCATCGTTACAACGGCGTTACCGTTACCGACAATTAAATGGGGCGCGTTATAAACTAAAGCTCGGCTCTCAGCCACAGGAGCTGCAAAGCTGTTTATTTTTTTCTTTGGTGAGGGAGGAGGGAGGGGTGAGACAACGCATAAGTGATGATGATTGGCTAAGGGAGAGTAAGCTTTCATGGTAATCAGAGGCAGTGTTCAGTTTACACACAAACCACACACGCACACCGCAGCCCCACACACCCAAACTAGCAGAGGTAAGCTGCAGCAATGGCGAGTCTGGAGGGAAAGTTGGCGTTTTCAAAGTGGAAGTACAGACACTACTTTATTCTCCTTGAGGTAAAAGGCAAGAACGTACATGTGAAGTGCACATTATGTCCCGGAGCGAAGTGTTTGTCCACGTCTGTTGTAAGCAACTCTAATCAATAAATATTAAAAGTTATGTGTAAGTACCTGTCTATGCAATTCTACTCTATGCAACTGGCTTGTGAAACCTGCTTAGAAAAAAATCCAAATTCTTACGACATATTTAAACTTAAAAAAAAAAAGAGTAACGACAGTAGTTACTTTCCCTGGTAACTAGTTACTTTTACAGTGGAGTAATTCAGTTACTAACTCAGTTACTTTTTGGGAGAAGTAACTAGTAACTATAACTAATTATTTTTAAAAGTAACGTGCCCAACACTGATTATTAATAGCTGGTATGTGTCATTGATTTTACAGGCTCTTAATTGTGAAGATTTGTTGATTTTCCCTGACATTTGTACTGTTTGTGAGACAAAACAGGTTATTTTGAGGTGTCAACTTTTCAGATTTTTCAAAATTGTCAAACATTTTATAGACAGAAAACCAGTCAACAGTTGAATGGAAAGAGAAAGCCATGGTCTGTTGCAGCCCTAAAATCACCTGAAGTATCTATATTTGCTGGGCAGAGTGTTGTTAAAAGTCCTCAATCAGTTCTCTACTTCTCTGCTTCACATACCGATACACACATGCACATTTATACACCTTTTCACTGGCTGGGACGGTCATTAAGCTCTCATAGTGGCGTCCGTCAGTGCGGCCGAGACACCTCTCCCAGACGTCAATACAGGTTTGGCACACCTTGGCCCACGGTGCCCTCTGAGACCCCACCACTGTCCTGCACGTGTCAGCAGAAACAGAAGCCACTGTGTCAGGCTGCTGTTCCCTCCATCCCTCTCTGCCTCTAAAGCCCTCCATCCATCCCTCGCTCCGTCCGGTCCCAGGGGCAGCAGGTCAATCCTAATTGTATGCTAATCAGGGCATTGCGCGCGTCTCTCTAACTGCTGACAATCGATGGGTGACATCAAGGTATTGTAGCCAATGCAAAAGAGAGCCTCCGGAGTAAACAAGGAGGACAGGATGTGGATGCAGAAGAAGTACCTGTCAGTCTGGCTGAATGGCCATCTCTCTGTGAGGTATATTATTATTGTCTTTACTGGTAGATCTTTAAATTTATCACCATATGCATGAGGATGTTTTTCATCTTATCTTGTTCAGAGGAAATGTTTTGTTACAGAATGAACTTGAACTTGACCTATGCTATCAATCCACGGCATATAACAGAAAGACAAGGTTTTTAAAGGAACAGTTGGGATTATTTGAAGTGGGGTTGCGTGACGTACTTATCGATAGTCAGTGAATTAGCTACTAGTATTTAGCAGTCGGCACAGCCCAGTTTGGAGAAGCAGAGGAGTACCGGCACGAAGGCTAAGCAATGTACTGCTGTGGACGGGGTCAGCAAAAAACATATTTTAGCCACTTAAAAAAAGTCCACCTGAAAAAAATCAGGCTTAGCACTGCCCAAGACGACTGTGATTGGTTTAAAGAAATACAAACAAGCCAGAGGAGTAATTAGAGGTTGAGAGACTATCCCCAATTTAAGCAAATCTTGTGAGTAATTTTACCTCGCAGAACATGAGAGTTGTTGGTCTACAACTGCCTCGATCTGTAACGTTCTTTGTGTTACTGTATGACTTAAGTGTTTTAAAGGATAGTTTGGATTCACACAAGTCACGCAATAACAGAAACAAACTAAAAAATTGAGGCGGCAGTAGAAGAATATTTGGCTTATAAAATGGTGTTTTCCTGTCTGAAAAAAACTGTGTGATAGCAAGGTAAATAAGACGTGAAAATGAAAATATTCCAAATATAGCACTTAAACTGATATTGATTTTTTTTTAAGGTGGAGCATTTTTTAAAGGGACAGATTACCCCAAAATCTAAAATAGACATTTTACTTATATTTGTAGTGCCAGTGCTGCAGTAGTTGCTTATTTATATGCTGGTGGTCCTCTCTGCTTCGCCAAACTGGGGGCGTGCCGACTGCCATTTGCTGTAGGTAATACACTGACGATCACTAAGTACCTCATCCAACAATCTGAACTACCCCTTTAAGAGCCACTTTTATGAATAGACTCTTACTCATCGTCAACACAGTGACTGCGGTATGATGCAGCTATTGTGAGTGAATGATGCTGCAGACTCAAAGTCTCCATCCACTACTACTGTAGTGTCTCTCCATTTGCCTCTTGTTCTCTCATGGTCGAGACACATTATAATGACTCTTCGCCATAGTGCCGATAAATCTGTTCTGACTTCCAGTTAAACCAAAACTGGCAGTTCCAATTGAATGAAACATGGATAAGCAGATATGACACAGAATCTGATGAATAAATCCCTCAATATGGGATGTGGGTTTGTAATAAGCCACTCTGTATGGGTGTATGTGTTCGAGTGTGCATGTAAGTGTCTGTGCATGTGTTACTGCTTACGTGAGAACATGAAAGTGCGAATGTGATTCTTCCATGTGTCGGCGATGAGAGCACGCACAAGTTCACCAACTGCGGTGCAACTTTTAATATGAACTGTGAATGTACTGCAAAGGTACAACCTGTCATTTGTGGGAAAAGATTAACAGGGAAAATATAAGGGAGGAGATAAATATGATATGGCTACCAAATGAAGACAAATTATCCAGATTGCTGGAAACACTCACATGAACGTAAAGGACAATTCGGGTTTACAGCAAAATGAGATCTTGTTTTTGGGGCTTTTGTATCATATCTAGCATTAGCCCCTTTTAAACAGAGATCCTGCAATGCTGCCATAAAGAAGACCTGTCATCACTTTATTACACTAAACCAAACAACTCTGGCGTAATGCCTCCCAAGGTGTTATTTCCAACCGCATGCCAGCGTTCCCAAAGCAAAAGAGGCATGACGTAACACAACAGTGTCAGTGTTCCATCCTGCTGGCTCCCGTTTTAGGTGTTGATTTCACCAGGCACAGCTGTGTTGCATTCTGGCTGCGATGCTGCCGCTGGATCTGATTGTTTTTAGGAGTCATCTGCACAGAACAGCTTAAGGTGACAGTAACAGGAACCACAAAAGAATCCGGTGAATTTTCAAAATAAAACACCCCGTGCAGGCTCCCGATTGTAGAGTCAAACAAAAAAAAGAAACCATTTAAGTATGTACCCTTTTTACCTGTGGCAGAAGCACAAAAATCTAGGAAGAAATGGCTAAATCAACTAAATCTAATCAAATCCACAAAACCAGGCAAGCAAAATGCTCTGATTCTACATCACTCTTGGTGGGGTATGAAGCCATGTGATGAACTGAACAAAACTGCCTGCAGAAGTGACGTCACAGAGCTGTGCCCAGTGGAATCAAGGCGTTATACAGAACAGCTAGGTTTAAATGTGGCGCAGCATTCCTGCCTTAAGAGGGGCTTAACACTGTACTCGACAAACTGACCCTTAAACTTTCCAATCTAGCGTACCACTTATGCAGTTTACAGGGATAACAGCAGCAGATTTACTACTTGATTTCACACAGTGGTAGACAAAATCAGGTTTCTCATTTTTTGTCAGTTGTCATCAGTTTTGCTGGCTGAAATAGCAACCGTCTCAAGCTGATGTTATTGGCTATCTGCTAGCTAGCTAATAAAGCTAATGTTAACAGCAGTCGTGGCTCCTACAGTTGCCTCTGCTTGGCCCAGTTTTTATTTACGTATGACTTTGTAAAACTGCTCCGTATGAATGGATGTCACGCCAGAGACCTACACAAA
The DNA here is from genome assembly GCA_034769285.1 of Lutjanus argentimaculatus. Taxonomy (NCBI): domain Eukaryota; kingdom Metazoa; phylum Chordata; class Actinopteri; order Lutjaniformes; family Lutjanidae; genus Lutjanus; species Lutjanus argentimaculatus. The sequence goes on along the minus strand of JAWZSL010000005.1, from coordinate 31,740,919 downwards.
CAGATCGGTGACGGACACAGAGCAGAGGAGAGGAGAGAAATGAGCGCAAAGTAAAACACAGTAAAGGCTCTCACACTGAGCTGAAATGAAAAAAGTGCAGATAAATTAGATAAATGAAATAAATAATATAATTATAATGAATTTTGTTTCTCTCAGGAGTGGCCAGGGCGCCTCAACGGGGGGTGGACCGGCCCTTTCAACTCCAAATCCAATAAAGAGCAGGACACAGTTGCTAACGCTAACTGAATAGGCCTTTTTCTAACAACACCTGCAAGATATATAACTTTGCAGCGTATGTCTGGAGCAAACAAACATGCGGTTTCGCTCCTCACATTTTTGCTCTTCGTTAAAGAAAGCACACCTGAAATGTTGCACTGCACAGGAAAAAATGAGCACATAAAAGTTTGGGTTGTACTTTAACAGTTCGTCTTAGTTTTTCTTCCAAATAAGTTTGGCTAACCTGGGAATTTATTCAAAACCTGTTTGATCATCTTATGTTTCATGACATTTTTCTGAACTTTTTTTTTAAGCAATATTAGCCTGGTGAGCATAATCCTATTACTGACGAAAGATAATCAAAATAACCCAAGATATAATAAACCAGAATCTTTTAGCGTTCTGTGAGTGCCACACCCATCCTAAAACACTTTCTGTCCTTTCATCTACCTCTCTTTCCCCTCTCATGCCCCCACCCAGTGAAATCTTTTACTCCGTTTACCCCACCATCTTTTCTATTCCTCACACATCTCTGATCCCACACAATTATCTCCCAAATCCCATCCCAGCTCCCCCTCTTCTCTCCTCTTCCCTTCCATCTCTCTCTCTCTCGTCATTTATCCACCCTCATCTGCCCCGACAGGTCCCATGGTTCTCTCCCTCCTCCCTCCACCTCCCTTATGGTACCTCTTTCCCCTCATCCCGTCCCAGAGGCCTCCCGATAACGGGGTCAGTGTAATCCCGCCATACGTAATCTCCAGCTTAATCCCTTCAATCTCCCACGATTAAACACAAAAAGATGTATGAACAAGAGCTGGAAAAATTATGGTCCATTGCGCAACAGGCTCTGCCGGGTGCTCTGGGAGGAGAGTGAAGGGGTGAGGACGAGGGGAGAAAGGTAACAAAACAGAGCAAGGTTTTATTTGAGGAGGGGTTAATTCCAAATTCTGTACATCAGTGCAGCTGCTCTAACCTTTGTGTAAACACCTCTGCTTGTCTCCCCCATAATTGGAGACTATATGAGTTGGGGCAACAGAAGGACAGCTGAGGTAATGGATCGAGTGGGAAGCAGCGTGTCTGTATTCAGGCGGAGGAGAACAGGGTGCCGTGAGGTTAACAATGCAGAGATCTTCACCATCACTCACTAGTCTTTCATCTCTCTATCCCTTTAACCCCCCTCCCTGCTTAAGGAGACAGCACAAAAATCAGTTCTTCACAACACTCTCTGTTTAACATCTTTATAATTCTTTGTTTAAAAGACGTCTGCGTTGTAAAAACAACAACCCAAGGTGCGCAGACAGAATGAAAATCTTGTCCAAACTCAAATATTGCCCTTGAAGAATAAAAGGGGTAAACTTTTTTGTTGCGAGCTGACAGAAAAGCTCCCCAACGTGAGGGCCTTCTGTCATCCCAGAGCTACAAACAAGGTCATAAACTTCATCTGCATGAATACACACACACTGTCACACACAGTCAGACTCAGCGTCTGTGGTCATGTGTGTGCCGCTGCGGAGGAGATGGCAGCGGGCCAGACCACATGTGTTCTGGAGCCGGGTGGATCTGGACCCTGAAGGGGAGCCGGGGCCATGTGACGCGCTCCTGTTAGGAACGCCTGGATTCCCTGCTGACGGGGGCACGGCAGAACCGACCCGACAATGCCACTCCAGATCGATCCCGCAAGGACAAAGCAGCTGCTTTGAGAGAGAGAGATGAAAATGGCCCCGGTGATTGGCCCACCGGTGACTTCTCACCACACCGCTGGGGAGAGAGGTGACCTTTTTGGCTCGGATCTCCCGGAAATTTCTGCCTCCAACCCAATACAGTGAAGGTGAGTTTTGTTTATAGTGCTCACAGCTAAAAAATTACAGCTAAAGGATAAGGCTGGATATTTTTTCTTCTTGCTGACATTACCAAAACTATACTGGAATTGTGTGACCCCACACAAATTGCAACAGAAACTCAGCTGTTTTACTCTCATATAAAAAGTCTTAAAGAATCTAATTGGGGGAAAGTGTTGAAAAATACTGAAAGTGGTGATGCCACAATTTCCCATTGCTACCCATGTTGAAAACATACAAAAATGTTCACTGCTGTCCACAATCAACCACAAACTGTGTTTTACAGGACACATGGAGCTGGATGCAGTGAAGTGAACATGAAAAAGGAAAGATGCATCAGTCAAAAAGACCTACTGGGGTCATTTTCTTGCAATATCTTTGTAATGAAACAAGTTTTACTGAATATTTTTGTGTTTTATGTTCATCCTTGCCAACATGCTGATAAGTGCCATTTTGGCAGTCATAGATGTTTTTAAAGCAAAAGTGCTATTTTCAGCAATATTAAAACAATTTTGATTTAAATTTATGTCAATCAATGGCAACATTCATATGGATTAGTGCCAATTTATACTGTCTTGTATACAAGTATAAGATAAGATATAAATTATGAATGCAGAAGGAAATACGCTTCAAAGTAATATTGGCAGTAATATTGAGAAGTAATTAAAAAGTTAGATTGCACCAGTTAATTATGTAAAACTAGCACAAAAGTTATATTGCACATGACAATGAAATATGTACCAGTGCCAGGGTTTGTTTAAGAAACACCTTTGAAGCATCACTTGGATCTCTTAAAACACTTATAACGGAGGCTTTTATGAGTAACAAACATTTGTCAGATTTTCTGCTGCAGTTTGTGTAAGGTTCACTGCTTTTTTTCTCACAATATATCTGTACTTTGGTAGGATCATATTTAGGCGACTTTCAAAAGTTTCCTTTCATACGATTCCTTTTGCTCTCATTCAGAACCCACTGAAGACACAAAACTCATTGAGTTTGTTTATGTTGCAATTTGTGTGAGGCAGACCCGAACTTTTGGGTAAAATGCCTGGACTATTAATTTATACTGCTGACAAGTATTGCTTCAATAGACCAGCATTGTTGCCACACACATCACCCTGCTGCTGTAAAAACTCTCTAAAGCACCCAACGTGGATTAATCCGTGGCTGAAAATAGTCCTCAAAAAATAACTAACAAACTATTTACTCCTGTATTTTCCAGCTGTTTTAGGAAACTACTTGTTTGTTTTTGTGAAAACTGAGACTATATACTGTATTTTGATCAAATTGAAAGATTTAGGTGTTTATCTGAAGTCCTGGGATCACCTCAGGCTAGCTGCTGTGCCACCAGCTTGTGTAACTCGATGCAATCTCTCAAAGAGAATTTCTTTCATCAACTTTTCTGAAAAAATCTTTCTCCAGAATCGCTTGTAGCAGCTTTGAAATATATTAGTATTTTCTACAGCATGTGAAACTGGAATTTGAACCATTTGTGATTTGAATGAGTGATGAACTTGTTAGCGTACAAAAAAAAAAAAAAAATCCATCCATCCATTATCTGTGACTGCTTATCTTTTGCAGGATCACAGGGGTTTGGAGCTTCTCCCAGCTGACATGGAGCGAGAGGTGGGAGACTGTACAACCTGGACAAGTCACCAGTTCATCACAGAGCTGACATATAGACACAAACAACCATTCATACTCACATTCACACCTATGGGCAATTTAGATTCTCCAATTAACCTATTAACCTGCATGTCTTTGGACTGTGAGAGGAGCACCTGGAGAGAACCCACACAGACATGAGGAGAACATGCAAACTCCGCACAAAAAGGCCCTAGCCAAAAAAAATACAGCTTCCACTAAACTACTAGTTTCATGTTATCCACCCACTCTCTTTTCTACCATCAACTCTCACCATCGTACATGAGAGAATTTAGCCTACAGGGTTTTGTGGCAGAAAGGCTTTCTAACATCTGGTTAACATTGTAAAAAGGTTTATTTCATGATCTTTCCCTAAACCTAACCAAGTGGTTTTGTCTCCAAAACCTGACTGAACTAATAAAAATGAAAAATGAAAATAAGTCAACTAGCCTATGTCTAAAAATGAGTCAAAATTGGATTCAGGATTCAAACCCCCGTCTCCTGGATGAAAAACCTGCATAAGACCCAGTCATCCACCATGAACTGCTTCCTGCATGGACATTATTATATTCGCTTATTATACTACATCACCTGACTTCCTAAAGCCTTTCTGGGAGAAAACCCTAAAGGCAAACATCTCCTTATACGTTACCATCTTATTTTACTTGTTTTGCTGCCAACATTTGCTAATTAGCACAACGTACAGCTGAGGCTGATGGAATGTCTTTAGTTTTAGCAGGTATTTTGTCACAAATCATATTTCAAAATTTAAACCAGGCAAGATTAACCCATTAATGTACACAGTGTGATTTTTATAATTTTCTTTACAGTACTTAAAATACTAGCTGAACTTAAGCACGAAATCATTTAAATTTTTTTTTAAATTGATGAAAGCTTGGGCAAGTGTTTCATCCTTTTATTTTAGTGATAAATCACAAAGGAACCTGTATTTCCACTGGTGTTTTTGTGAAAAATTATAAAATGAATAACCCCATGTGGTTAATGACTAAATAGTATGATTATATCAAATGCTTGTTACCAGTGGATTCAAAACAACTTCACTTTCAATAAAATGTGCTTTCATCCAGGTTAAATCTGATATTTAGCATGTCAAATATCAATTTTAAATTTGTGGATCAACTTTGTTTACCATTTAAGACATGATGAATTAAACCTAGACATTTGGATTTTGTCATGTGTAGCCACATGTCTTGACAGTTTCTTTGTTTTTAAAGCTTAATTTTTGAGCATTTTTGCTTTTATTTGATAGAGATAGCTGAGATAGCTCCGCAGCCAGGAGTTGAACCGGCGGCCGATGCAAAGGACCAACAGCCTCAGTTCATGAGGTGCTGCTCTGTCAACTGAGCTACAGGGTAACCCCTGTCTTAACAGTTTCTACAACAAATTTTGTCTTTCCACCCGTCAAAAAAAGATGTTTATACTAAATCCTATGGCAGCCCATCCCATAGTCGCTGAGATATTCTAACCAAAGAGGCCAACATGACTAAAAATTCAGCTGGGTCTGGACAAACCATACACACTCGACTGGCCTCTTCTATCAAGCTTGTGATGTTTAACCAGCAGACGACTTGTGCTTCAGGCCACATAAATAAAACTGACTTAACTTGTGGGAAATGCTTTCTGTTAAAGGCTCCTAAAAACAGAAATATTACAATATTAAAATTGTCTTTAAAAAGTTACCATCCCTGTCAAGACAAATCGAAAGAACTGCACAACATACTGATGAGCAGGGCTGTGTTCCAAGGCTGCATTATTCCGAATGAGGTTTTTCTTACTTGAATTTCACTCTCACTCTCTACTGAGAGAGACTTACAAACACATTGTTGGTTTTTGTCTTTTCATGGGATTTGTTGACAGTAAGAGAATATATTTTACACAGAATACAGAATATTGCCAGCCCTATTTTTTGAAAAATTCAACAGCAACATGTCTTTTGAAAAACAGCGTCCCTGTTATTCTAAATAGTCCAGACGGGTGTGAGTGTGAACAGCTTTCTCAGGGACTATTCCTTAAAAAAAAAAAAAGTAGTTCCAATCACAATTGTTCACAGTGTTGATGTCCTTGATACTCTGTAGATTATCCAGACTAACAGGGACATTGTTTCTGAGATATTTCTGTTGGATCCTTCAATGCTGCGTGGGGTTAACCAGCCCTTTATAGAAACATGTTCTGTAGCTGATAGCTAAGGTGTAAAAATCTAATTTCTCTCACCTCCTCTGTCAGGGCACCGATACAAACACACACCACCTTCTTCACTTCACAAACAAACAAACATTGCACAATGTGGCGTTCATGGATCACTCTGACATTTGTCACCGGCGTCTTTAATAGGGGAAACTTGAGCCGCAGGGGAAGATGACAAACTGTAGGACTTCCGCTTCTCTCCTTTCACACACTTATGAGAATCGGATACGACTGGTGCTGCTCAGCACTCCATCCACGGGGATGAAGTGAGCAGAGAGAGGGAGAAAAGTGTGTGTGCAACATCAAGACAAAGATAAAGAGATGGAAAAAGGGTTAGTGGGTGCAGCAGAGAGAGAAGAAGAGGAGAACTGCGGAGGAGCCCGGGGGGCAGCGTGCAGGAGGCAAGGAGGAGGAGAGACTTGCAGTTTTTTTGGGGAGACGTGATTTAAAGTGAAAAAGATAGAAGTGTTTGAGATGAGAAGACAAGTTTAAAAGAGTGAAAGAGAGAGTCGGAGGAGAAATAGAAAACAGCTGGCTTAGAGGAATGCGGCGAAGAAGGAGAAAAACCCCCTCATGTGAAGACGAACCTGCATAATTCATGTTCTGCTCCTTTTAGAAACAGCAGCTTCATCAGGACAGGGCCGCTTGACTGTAGCAATGCAGTGTGTGTGAGAATAAGTGTGTGTTGCACTGAATTCTGCTTGTAGTGGCATGTTTGTTGGTTGTGCGCTTTCTCCGTGGTTGTGCTTTTCACCACGCTGCCGTACAGTGTGTCTAAGCACACAGATGTTCACGTGCGGCTGTGTGTGTGCATTGGTTTTCATGATTTAAGTGGACATTTGAAGTGAATACACACCAACACTAGGTGGACATTTTGGATTAGCAGGACACGGTGTCCCGCTAATGCAGCAAAAAACTTGTTTGGGCAGCAGCGTCCTTTTAATACACAAAAATCCAGTGTGTGTGTGTGTTTAACTGGAAGTGGAGCTGTGTGCCTTCACCTTGCTCTGCTCTTCACCCTCACTCTCCCTGACTGCACTCTACAAGGCCATTAGAGCTCCCTGAGGCCCGCGGAGGCTGCTCGTCTCTGTGTCTGCTTTCATGTGTCAGTGAGTGGGCTCAAATGTGTGTGTGTGCATGCACAATTGTGTGTGTGTGTGTTAACCCCACAGAGCGCATGGTAAAGTTGAACTGTAGTATGTTTTTTTTAAGCCACTATGAATGGACGTACGTGGTGTGCAGGCTTCTGTGCGGACAAAGACATTTTTTTGTTCCAATGTGAGAAATGTTAATGCACAGGTGTGTGTGAGGAGTGTGTATGAGAGCATACAGTATGAACCTGTGTGTGTGTGAGCCTGTGCATACAGTGTGTGCAGCTGCAAACAAGCCTCGGTAGGGTTGCGAAGGGACTCAGCAGGCAGCGCTGGTCTGATCAAAAGATCCCCGGGTCTCAGAAATACACAGCTCGGCTTTACCACTGTTGACTGCTAGATTAGCATGCCGAGAACAAACATCACCATACAAATACACGGATGAAAAAAACATTTTTAAGAAGAAGTCGGCGCTCCCACCCACTCTCCTCACAACCAATATGTTAAAATGTGACAATGTTGTTACAGCTCTTGCACAGAGAGACAAAAGGGAGAAAAAGCAAAGGAGAGAAACAGAGGGAGAGAAGAAGAGACATCTTTTCTGCTGGAAAGAGCAATGTATTAGTCACAGTAGTTATCTCAGATACACAACAAATATCATCAGAGGCAATACTGGGCAAATGTTTCCAGTTTTATGAACTGATTACAGCAGCATAACATCCACTAATCTGCACAAGGCCCCCATAATACACACACAGTGAGATGTGTTGTTTCTGCATAAACTGCACTGTGAATGAAACTCCAACCATTTTACACATCAAAATCAGTTTACTTTCATGGTTAGAACCACTCAGGCAGTAAAAACTGTTGCATAAGGCCTTCAGTGGCTCTTTGCCTGGTTTTTAAACATTAGAGAGAGAGGAAAAAAAAAAAAACGCCACTACTGTAATAATAGTGATATCATCCCAGTTAGCTCGGTTTTTGCACGGAGACGGAGAAATAAGCCATTGATTGAATTATGGCAGGAATCGTCAACTGGCAGCCCACGGGCCACCTCCGGCCCGTCTGCCAAAGCTTCCCATCCGTCCGACAGAATTGCCACCGACAAAAGTACTGCAATATTTATCTATCTTGGTGTCTGTCAAAATTCCAGGAAAAATGCTGTATAAAATGAAAAATATGGAAATTCTGCTGAGGGGTCTCAGTCTGAGTTTACTTTGTTGTTAAACAACCATGACTGCTGATGAAAATCTGACATGACTCAGGCAGAAATCATGTTAATGGACGAGGTAATATTGACGTTATGTTCATGTTATGTTTAGTCACCATCTACCTCCCTCACTCTCTGACGTATCCTGTGTTTTCCTGGAAGTTATAGCAACTAGCTAGCAACAGCTAGCAGAAAACGATTTGTAACTGTTTGTAATGTTTTTAGACATTTTAATGCATGTAATGAAATGTTACATAGTATAGCTTTAAGTTACTGCTTACGTAAAATGAAATTTCCCACTGCTGCAGCTTCACATTAAAAACATTTAGCGAGAAACATGAGTTGACTTTTATTATGAAGTAGTCACAGGAAATGCAATGAGATTGTCAGTGAGCTTAGATTGTTGCTATCAGTCAATAAAAATGCATCTACATAACAAGACATTGTTGTTTTGTATTGTTGTAGGGAGTAACTGGAAGAAGAAGGAGCAGCCACAGTGAGCTGTTAGAGGAAGAGCTGCACACCTCCAACTTTGACTCCTTTTAACTCCTTTCACTTCTTCTGTTCACAGGCTCATGTTGTGTGCAGCATAAAATCAGATCACTCAGAACAGATGGTAAAGGGACAATTATTGCCTGACTTCTTTATTAAAACAACAATAGTTTGTTTTGCTGACCTGGAGCATTAAACCACATTTGCTGTCGACCATCAGTAACTACAGGTGTCACGTTCACAATAACAGTGCAACTGCATAATCTTGTCAAAGCCAGTTAAAGTAGATTAATACTCAGGACTTCAAAGTAAAATCACATTTCCTGAAATTCACCAATCACTCCTCAGTGAACTGCCTTCTTGGCTGAGCTCTGAGGATACTTAGTTAAGTGTCTAGTTATTATTATAGATTTCACATGTTTTTTATGAATCTGTTCACACTGATATAATTAAATGAACATTACTTTTGTAATAAATTGTCAATATTATAATAATTGGCTAATCAGAATCCTGCCCCCACAGTGTCTGCTTAGAAAAATTCTGGCACTTGGACAAATGTTGAAGATTTTGTCATAATGAGGATTGTAGGATCCAGTATTTCTGGAGCTTGATTCATATTCGGGACTAAAATCACAATATGAACTCTTTGTGGCTGTGATTTTGACCATTTAAAAAACAAATCTGTCTCTTGTGAGTCACCCAGCTTTATGGAATTGCAAAAAACAATAACAACAACAAAAAAAAACATCTGTACAGTTTAAAGAGCATGGTAAATATGGTTAATCACATATGGTCATGGGGTATTAATAAGTGATTGATAAAGCAAAATTAATGACATTTACTACAAGTTATTAGAAACAGTAGTTCTATTTTCACATTACTTTCTCCATTTACTCAGTTACAACTTTTTTCAGCACTCAATGAGGAATTAATGGGTTAAACTATAGAATTCCATCTTTAAGGGATATGTTCACATTTTCTCAAGTTTGTCTTAATATAATATTCACATGCCCATACTGTATGTACACTGAAAGAGTTATTGGTTGGTGAAATCCAGTGATAGTTGTGCCCCAAGCGGCACTTCTGCAGTTGCCAGCAGGTATGTGAAAAGACTGTAAAGTAGCTCAACTAACATGAAAAACAGAATTTATTTAATCATTTGGTGTTCATGAAGGGCTGCTTGAGTTGATCAGACTGAACGGTCGGGCTACATCTTACAAAAAAGACAAACAATGGCTGTTAAAAGATCCTTTGCTGGTGTGATTCCAGTGTAAATAGGGCTCAATACTGCTGATGATGCTTTTATGGCACAGACTGAATTGCTTCAATACTGTAGAGTATTGAAAAATGCCTTGTCAGTCTATACCAAATTTTGATACCTTAGGCGCAAATCTCCAAGTTGTGGTTCATTTTCTATGTTGTAAAACTGCTTTGAGTGGAAAAATGTCAAGGTGCTGAAACAAATGATTTACGTTTAATCACACTGTGGTAAATAGAGGCAGGAAACTGCTTTGAATGTGTAAAAATGAGCTGAAAAATGAACTGGAAGATTTGTACATTAATGTGCAGTGTGATTTTCATTTAGTTAAACTAGCTTTAATAAAATTGGCATTAAAAAAGTAGCATTTAGGAACCAGTGTCAAAGTGAAGGCATGGCTACTGGTGCTTGAATATTTCTGAATGATACCCAGCCCTATGTGCATAAAATTGAAAAGAAAATCCCACAGTACTTGTTCTGTGTAGAAATGGATTCTAAAGTTCAGAAGAACTCATATGAATCAGTAAAATCAAGTGTGTTTGTTCAGTCATTTTAGTGCAAAATTCCCTGGACATAGTTTTCATAGCGAGCTGCAGTGGAGGGAGAGTAACCTATAAAAACTCTTTTATAGGCTTTAAAAGATATTCATTTAGTTTGACTGCTGAAGCCCCATACAACTTAATCAATTTGATCTGAAATTTGTGTCCCTCATCTCCTACATTGGAATCACATCATGAACTCTCCACAAGTCCAGTATGGACAGAACGAACGTCTGCATCAAACGATAACTCTATCAATGTACGTTTTGGGCATGAGAGCTCAGGAAATTTTGAAAAACCGTGTCCTTGAAGTCCACAGTCATATAAACTACCTGCAACAGCAGCTATCCTGCTGCCCAGCAAGAAATCAGATATTAGTGTGGTTAAATTTTCTTTCAAAACACTGCCTGTTGGCTCAGCCATGTGCGAAAGCTTACCCCCAGGGTTTTAAATATGTATTTTGAAGGTTGTTTGGGTTTTAATGTTATTCAACAGAGTGACTTGATGAGCAGAGTGTTTGTGGGATCCCTTCCTATTACTCTGGATTATGGCTCGTCCAAACGCTTTCATTAGGCTGGACCTTTGAGTTTTGATCTGAACATGGATTATAGGATATTTACCACCGTTGCCCTCTAACCTGTGTAACATCCCCACCTGCTTTCATGCTGGAACGAGTGCAGCGGAGGTCATGGGAGAACACAAGGAGGCCCTCCTCGGAGCGAGTATGCAACACCCATAAAAATGAACTTAAGTCCGCCACTAAACAAGCAGCTTTTTGATTCCCACTAATTATGAAATGGTTAAACATTCCATGCGTGTTTCTCTCTCCTGCGCTTGAGTTGAGCCGCCGTACAGCCGTAGTCTTCCACCGGCCCTCAGATGAGGCTCGTCAATTAGAGCACAGGCCGAAGCGCGGCATGTTAATTCGCGGTAAAATATTCCTCCTCCAGCGCTAATTAGGTGCTAGCTGTGGTCGAGGAGCGCCGTTCGCCAAGCGAGAGCAGTCTGTGCTGCATAGCAGTCCCCCGGTATCGTTTGGCTGACCAAAGCAGCCGCGATAACAGGGAATTATTTTAATTAACCGGTGCCGCCTTCTGCAGCTAATGAGCCTAGTTAAAACGTACCCGACATCTTGCTGCAGCATGCATGTTCTCGGCTCCGGAGCCGTGGATCATGTACTCAAAAAACAAAATGTACAGATAAATAAATTACAAGGTGAATAAATAAGAAGGGTACATGCATAGATAAACAAGTGCTTTGAATACACAGCGGTCAAAAGGCGTACAAGGCATCAGAGGCTCAGAGGAACGTCAGACAGTGTAGGTGCATGTGTGTTTTTGTGTGTGAGTAGTTTAGGGATGATGGGTCTGACATGCAGGGAGGGACGGCGCTCTGAACACAGGAGACAATAGTCTTTCACTCCTGGAATCTTTTAGTTCACATACAGAAAACAGAATGATGAATTTCCTGTGTGAATGTGGGAGAAGGACACTTTTTTTTTCTTCTCTCTCCTTCCGACTGAGTCAGAGTGAGAAAAGAGGAGGCTTTGAAACTCTGCCCAGTCTCCTGCACAGAGCAGCAGAGGAGGAAAAAAAAAAACAGTTGGCCCTCATCGCAGTTATTACTCTTCAGTTGTGTAACAGCGACATTTGCCCCAGTCTGAAGAACATTCATCTCCACCATCCGAACCACCTGCATTCTCAAGAACTGCTGGCTACGGAGATCGCGTCTTCACCTACAAAAATATCTCTGTCACACGCAGGTGACACACGTTTTATTGCTGCATATGGATAAGGGGGCTAGTGTAGTACAGTACGCAAAGATGTTAACAAAGCTGCCGAGCTGGCAGGAGCACTGTGACAGCGTATGCATTCGGCGAGGTGACAGCACGTGCAAATGTTGCTCTGCTTTGTAATTCCATATGTCTGGGGGATGAGGCCTCTGCTGCATTCTGGGAGCTGACGCAGGAGACCAGGCAGAGGTAATCACCGTCAGGACCCGAGCGCGGTGAACTACACCGTTAACTAACAGCTCTGAGACACCCTTACACACACACACACTGCAGATGTCTAACCTCAAATCAGCGACTCAGGCCCGTGGTGAAGGGCTGCTGTAAGAGTGCTGTGCAGCGGCTCTCATTACCTTTACGTGGGAGCTGAACTTTAAATTAGTCAGCATGGCACATTCATTAGCCCGCTTGAATTTACCTCTTCGAACCCCGCTAATGTGCAGCACTATACTTCATCTGCACATCACACATCTTACTATCATACTTAGCCTCTCATCTAAAAAACCAAGCGATGCCGGCGGCGGCGGCAGCAGTCAAGGTCATTTGATGAGAGCTCGAGGTGTATGTGATGTGAATTCACTCACCGGATTGATTCCTCCTGTACGTCCTAATGATCAAACCCTGGCGGATTTAGAGGATAGTCAGGGCCCTTCATGAGAGTGTGGAGTTATACTGGTGCACAGGGAAATGAGATACTGTAGGTACACACAGTTACAGTAGAGAGGGCCAAATGAGAGGCTGTTTCATGGTTTGAGCTGCAGATCATGTTCACAGTGAGAGAGGAATAACCCGCTCATCTTATTAATATGAATTTGACAAGCTTGCAGTGGAATGTCTTCACTATCTTGCTGCTTTATGTTTTTAAGATGGTGTGCGTGTTGCATAAGTTTTGTTCGATATTTAAGGCTTTTCGCAAGGTATTCCTGCATATTTTAAATGATGAAATGGCAAGAAAAATGGTGGGAAAACAAACAGAAAAAATATAACTGGTACTGTACAACCATTTCAACATCAAACAATAATAACATAAAAGCTGAGGATGAAGGTTCACCAGGTTCACTGTAAAATAAACTATTTGTTTTCACTTTAAAAAGTTACTGTCCAGGCTGCCTTAAAATTTGAAGACAATTTTAAGTAATTTTGTCATGATTCTTCATCCTGTCTAGTCAAATAATTAACTTACCTGAAAACATGTTCAATATGGTTAAGATATAATGTTGACTCAACTGTTCAGTCACCCTGAGGAATATTACAATTTTAATCATTTTGTCAGTTTGAAGAGTCAGAATTGGCAGAAAGACAAGATGTGAAACTCCCCGTGAATTTATGAAATTTGAAAAACTCAAGGCTAACCTTCATAATTTTTTTCAAAGTTTTAATAATTCTGACCCCCCCGCCACGAAAAAAAAACATGACTAATCTTAAAGTGTATTAGTGTATATGAGTCACACACACAAGTTTTCATAAAGATTATGTTCTCTTCAAACTATGAAAAGAAGGAGTGCATGTTGGGACGTCTGTTAATATGCTGCAACAACAACAATAACAACAACAACAACAACAAAACACTGGTTCTGGTTTTATTTCTACGGTTTTGAGATTTCTGCGTTTAATATATCTGGTGCCACCCCAATAAAATTGACCTGCAGTGCTGCACGCACTGAAAAAAACCTCAGGCAAAGTGTCCTGGTTACTGTGAACGAATGTACATGTCTCATTTAATTAGACTCGTTTTCCACAGAAAAAGTTAACAACTGTCAAAATAACATAAAAATTTTATGTTCACATGACACAAAAACTCACCCCTTGTAAGAGTGACATTATTATTATTTTTTTTTTTTTTTGTTTAACTCAACAAGTTTTGATTTTTGAGTTTGTCTTACTAAAATTTATAAAGCCAATATAGGCCATAGTTCAAGACCAATTAACGACACATATTGTGCACTTAAGCATATTTTCTAATAGCTGAGTGAACTCAGATGGTTGCAAAAATAAGTACTCAATGTTTTTATATTCATATGACATGTAGTCAGTTTTTTGTTTGATAAAATTTAAGTTTTTAAGTTGAGCAAGCAAAATGGTGTTTGCAGTGTTGAAATTACTGAAATCACTTTTTACTGAAGGAAGATTCCCTCTCTGAAAACTGTTGACAGTGCTTTCTGTGGATTATCCTGTCCTTTTTTTTTAGCTTGTGACCCCTTAAAATGAAGAAATGCCTCTTTGTGCAACAGGTTATTGACTTAATGTGGACATGAGTTGTGAGCTGTTTGACCAAAAAGGTATTTTTCTTCTAAAACTGTATAATTTGAAGGATTTTTTTGAGGGCTGCGGAGCTGAAACTATCCAGTATTTCAAAAATAAATGAGCAAAGTAAGAAAAACATTCATCTGTGCTGATTTTTTTCCCCCTTTTCATCATCTGTTGGCCCTTCAGATTTTATCTAGGGACCTGTTAGAGATTCCCAAGAATGCAGCTTGGGAACCACTGATCTAGATTATGTAAGTGAGTGAGAAAATATTGTTTTTATTTATTTTTTTGAAATCTGAAAGATCGCTCAGATGTTTTCATCCAGATTTTATTTATGAGGAAGCAGTGGAAGGAAAGAAATCCAGAAGTTGTTCAAATAATAGAAAAAAGTGGGGAATAGAGCGAAGGACAAAGCAGAGAAAAAAAAGAACAAACAAACAATCTCCAAACATAAAAAATGGGGGGAGTGAGATGAAGGTCTGTGGTATTTCCGAGGTCGAACCCCCCATAAATCAGACTTTGTAGCCAGAAACTCATTTTGGATTTAAACAGGTCTTTGCTGGCTATGATTGAGCAAGTGGACGCGTGTGTGTGACAGTGCAACACGGCACTAATGAGATCCCAAACCAGGACCAAGCGACGCTGGAATTAGTGCCTTTCACACCGCCACCCCCCACACCCCCCCCTCCACCGCCTCCACCCAGCAGCCCCCTAATTCTCCAAACCCTTCGACTGGCTTTATTAAAACCTGAACACGAGGCGGAATTGAAAAATGAGCTGAAGTCAATCTCAGCTTTAGACGGACACGGTCCGGGGACCGTGCTCTGGAGGAGCGCAGGGAAATGACCTATGAAATACAGACTTGTCTTTAAATACAACACAGCCCTCGTTACGCACACTCTAAGAAATAAGGGTTCCAAAAGGGTTCTTTCTGGGCGGCTGAGGTTCTACCCAGAATCATCTGCATCTGGAGAACCCTTTTTTAAAGAAAGGGTTCATTAAGGTTCTTTGTAAGACTGAGGGTTCCATTAAGAACCCTTTTCACTCAACGAACCCCCTTTTGGAAGCAAGAGTTCTTCAAGGAACTCTTCAAGGAATATAAAATGATTCTTCGTTGAACCCTCTGAGTGGATTCTAGAAAAAGCCCTTTGAAAATCTCTTGTTAGAACCCCCTGGGTGGTTTCTGGATAAAACAATTGGAATATAAAAGAGTTCTCAGTAAAACCACCTGGATGGGTTCTAGATGAAACTATTGGCATATAAAAGGGGTCTCGTTAGAACCCCGTGGGTGAGTTCTAGGTAAAACCCTTAGAATATGAAAAGGTTCTCAGTAAAACCCCTGATGGCTTCTAGATAAAACCCTTGGAATGTAAAAGGGTTCTCGTTAGAACCATTGGCATATAAAAGGGTCTTCGTTAGAACCCCCTGGGTGAGTTCTAGATGTAACCATTGGCACATAAAAGGGTCCTCGTTAGAACCCTGTGGGTAAGTTCTACATAGATGAAACCACTGGCATATAAGAGGGTTCTCGTCCGAACCCCCTGGGTGGGCTCTAGATAAAACCCTTGGAATATAAAAGGGTTCTAGATAAAACCCTTGGAATATAAAAGGGTTCTAGATAAAACCCTGGGAACATAAAGGGGTTCTCGGTAGAACCCCTAGGGTGGGACCTAGATGAAACCACTGGCATATAATAAGGTTCTTGTTAGAACCCTCAGGGTGGCTTCTTGTTAGCACCCTTAATGGGTGGAAAGATTCTGGAACCTTTACACCATTGAAGGATTCTCTCTAGAACCTCTCATAAGTGGTTCTGGGTGGAACCTTTCACAGATGATTCTATATGATGATGACCCTATATCGGGTTCTTGGTAGAATGCTGTGAAAGGGTTCCAAGGAGAACCTTTATAAAGAAACCTGTACGGTTCTAGTTAGCACCTTTATTTCCATGAGTGCACGTGTAGAGTGAAGTGTGTGGGCTGCACACACACACACACACACACACACACACACACACACTGTATCCTACGCACACACACACACACGTACATGCCAAAGCACTGGAGCAATTACGTGAACAGTGTTTCAGGATGCTGTTTGATAACGAAGTCTGAACGCTCTGATTCACCAGATTATAACTGAGTAAACAGTTAGCCGGGCTAAATAATCATGAAGGAGGTATGAAAATAATACATTTTAAATAAGGTAAATCAACACAGTCTCTTGGTGACTGCAGCCAACTCACACAGTGGGCCTCACAGATGACAGAGCTCAGAGAAGTAAAGCAAACACTGTGCTGCTTCTTATCAAAGGGCTCCTGCTGCCTCTGACTGGTTTTAATGAGGAATTAGCAGTAAAAGATAAACAAACAAATTCTGATTTTACTATCCGCTCTCGTCTTCATGCAGTGGTACACCGCGCTCCTCGCACCCCGCCTCTCCCCACACGCCCATCAAAGAGCCGAGCTGAGATCTGAGTGATTTCTTCGCTCAACGCCAGAGCTGTAAAGAATCTGATTGGCTCGTTGCAGCTCATGCTCCGCTGTGTTCTCACTGGTTTCTTTTTTGTTTTTAGCGAGGTTACAATACTTTCTGTGTTTGACTGACCAACTTATTAGTTGTGGCTCACAGAACAGCAGGGAGTGTGTGTTCCTTGTCATTAAGGTGCTTTGCTGGGTCATTAGCAGAGGAGCAGGACTGCAACACAAGGGGGAACGATGCATAAAGAGACACACACACACACGCACACACACACACAAGCGTGGGAGGGTCACCACTGACTTCTGCCTGTGGCCTCGCTCTACAGATGATTAAAGCCAGTAGTGACAGAGAGAAATGCGTGTGTGTGTGTGTGTGTGCAAATGCAGAAACAAACATACAATTGAGTACACACACAAAGATGAAGATGAAATCTGCACAGTGGTGCCACAATACACACACACCACACACACACACACACACACACGCAGGCGAATAAACAGCTTTTGATCAGCTTTCAGGACAAAAAAAGCCTCACAAACAGCGACGGTGGCAGAACATGTTCTGCTGCTTAGTAACACAGAGAGATCGCTGGTCGTCTGCCACAAACTGCACAACACAGAGTTCAACTTTAGACAACAGATTAACATTTTAAATCGAAAATCTGAAGCTAATCCGCCGCTTGCTGCTTTTTTTTTTCCCCTTGCCCCCTCTCCCCTGTCTTTCTCCCTCTCATTAGTCGGCCACATTAGCTTTCCCGCAACTCTTCGAGCCAAAGAAAGGAAAAGAGAGCCTGCGGCAAAGTGACCTTCTGGGGATGGAGGGAGGCCAGGGGAATTCTCTGACACCACTGATCTCCACCAAGTTTAGTCTCCGCTCAGACAAAACTCTGATCTGATGCAGCCATCAGTGATTGACAGGGGAGACGGAGTGAATTTTAAGCACCGTTTCCGTGCGAGGGAGATCATTTGACTACAGACTGACACGTCTGGTGATGGCTGTTGGCAAATTAACCCTTGAAGAAATGTCACGAAGGGAGATCTGAGGTGAAGGAAGATCTTACGTTTGATTAAAGAGCGAAGAGGCAAACGGGGAGAAGGTTGATCAAAAACTCTGCTCTTAGCTCCTCGTAGAATTAGCCTGATAAATGAACTCTTGAAAGTCTTATGTACTAAATGATGAGATTTACTGACCTCAAGACTCTGCTCTTTGAGAAAGTGGACGGGGCAGCATAATTAAAGGTTGCTGTTTGTGTTTTTTTTTTTGTTGTTTTTTTTTTCCTTCATTCTCACCACTGCAGCTATATCAAATTATGTGGCCATAGCTCTCGGCGACACTTGAGAGACCTCCAGTGCCCCGGTATCACCGCTAGACCCTGTCACTGTCAGCGCTTCTGCACAGAGCTCTGCTCAGCATGTCATATAACCTGCAGTTCAACAATTTAGTTTGTGCAGTCTCACACATCTGTGCACCAAAAATAAACAGAGCCGGATGAAGGATGAATAGACGTCCCAAGCCAAAAGAAAAAACATAAAGCAATATATTTCAGGTTAAGCAGAATTTGTAATAGATCTTTATTTAATAAGGGTGTGATGTCGCAGTATTATCCCGCTGCACATGTACTGTATATTATGGTAATTTTGTGCACTGGGAGTGTAAAACCTTAGTTATAGCACCTTTAATACCATAAAGTAAAGTGAAACTCTCCGAAGAACAGAGCTGCAGTAGCTAATTTTGAAGAATGATGATGCCTTTTTTGACTTTGACAAGATTCACAGAATTAAAGGAACAGTTCACCATTTTGATAATTAAATATTGACGAGAAACGGGGAAACCGTTTGCCTGGGTTTTTTTATTTTTATTTTTTTAATTTTATTTGATAGGGACAATGCCATTTAATATAGTCCAAACAGAGAGCATGACTCTGATGTTTTACACTTGTTGTGGAAAATATTCAGTTGTCTCACCAGTTTAAATTTATGCCATTTAAAACTGAAAAACATCGAAGACTAATTATTTTAATAAAGTTGTTTGCCTGTTTGTATCAAATAAGCTATCGTTAACCACATGTCCATGAAGCTGTAGTAAATGCCATCACATTTAAGAATGAATATCTTGTATATCTTGAATATTTGATATGATGTTTATTCATTTATTTTTCCTACTTTCAATACACCGTACCATTTTTAAAGCAATTTCAGTGTCCTGTATCTTCATTAATTAGGGTTAGGGTTAGGGACTCTAGTCCATGTTATGTTCAGCTAACATGCTTGCTACTGCTACACAAAGCAATGACAGGCTACACTTAGATAGGTTAATTTTTGACCTTTGGATACAGCCAAGCCAGCTGTGTCCCTATGCTAAGCTAATCGACTCCAAACTAGTTAAAGAGTAACACAACACTTCCTGAACATCTTGTTTTTGCAGATCAGCAGTGATTTATCTTTTCATCTTGCTGCAGTGATGTTGAACAGTATGTCAGAACACAGCGACATTATTGTTGGGTGTGGTTTTAAGGTCCACTTCTGACCACACCCGACCACACCATCAGTGAAGTTATGGGTCAGGGGTGACATACTTGAAACATTTAACCAGAGAGGGCACTGAAACACTGCAGCCTGATATTCAGGCACTCAAGTATAGTTTCAATCTTCTAATTTAACTCTCAGCAAAAAAAGAAGGTAAACATATTGTACAAAATAGCTGAACTATTCCTTTAAGCACCATCACTAATATGTTCCTGTATCAATTAGGATTTATAAAGTTCCTTGCATGTTCTCAGAAAGAGCTTATTGACAGGCTGCAATAATACTGCACATAACGATTAAACTGAAGCCTTTATGTTGTCTCCCTGTAGTACTGCAGTTTTAAATAGCATGCAGGTAAAGTTACAGGCTTCCACAATCATCTGTTTTGTGCAGCCCAGGCACCAGATGCTACCACAGCCTCGCTGGCCTTGCAAGACATTAAGGCCAAACCTGAGGGTCAGGAGGCTTCTGAAGTCTGCCCGGCAGATGATAGTCTGACTGAATAGGAAGAAAATGTGAAGAAAAAAAATAACTGAAGAGTCCCGGCTGACTACAATACTTCCTTGATAAACATGTTTTTTTTTACATGAATCATTTCATGTACTTCACCCTGGGAGAGTGTCCTTAGAGGACAATAGAACTGCAGTGAAAGTCAGCCTCACACATGTAAACAAAGCGGCGTTCAGAGATGAATATGGATGCAGGGATGTAGATTAGCTATGCAGCTAGCCATAATGGCCATTCCAGGCAGCTACTTTCTGTGTTTACTTTTGGTGGGGCTCAGACAAAAGCATTTGAAATGATTCGTGTAGAAATCATGTTTATTTGGAAACTTCTAAGAGGCTTATGCAGCTTGCCACAGTTTTTGCTTCCCTGAATCTCTACCACAGAGGTGGCAAGTACTGGTGGTCACATTTTTGGGAAACACCATGTAGAAATATACCAAAGTTTCTCTCCAAACACAGATTTGACTGGAATATTTGTGCTTAAACCAGAACCGTAGTCCATAAACAAAATATATATTGAGTCTTTAAGCTAACCAATCAAAAAGAGACACACATATGACTTCAGCAACAGCTATACCTAAAGTTTTAGGCTTGATGACATATTTTTCAACACAGTTGCGTCTAAATTGCATCGACTTCTAGTCTAGTAGCCCCCTTTTGCTTTGACTTGAACTTTTACTCATGTTCTTCATGGTTGGAAGCATGGAATAAAAAAGGCAATATCTCTGGTTCTGCAGCATTGATTTTGAGACTTGTCCATTTTGAGTCTGACTCTGTTCAAGGAGTTCTAATCTCTATAAACCTATATCTGCATATTGAATGCAGAATGTGTAGACAGGGAACAAGATTTTGTTTTTATTTGGAGGTATTCTGGTTTCCATCTGTAGGCTGTTTGTAGTCTGAGTAGTATTGACTAATCACATTTGAGTGGGCTTTGGTTGGAACCCGTAGGCTATCATCTGATGGCGATTTAGCTTTTTCTTAGCTCTCTTAAAATTCAGCATCATAAGAAACTGGCCACTTGTGAATTTGTAAAGTAGTTTTCTTCATGAAAACACAGAAGAAAAATGTTATACAACTATTTATTCATTTAAAAATTTGAATGTATTCACCAAAAGATGATTAAGCTCCTGAAACAGATTCATTGAAAACTGTGTGCCGTTCTGGAGCCTCATCTTAGATCAGAGACAAAACGATATAATCCACCTCATCTGCAGGTATTCACCACTGTTGCTTTCCAGGCCTTCCAGAGGGAGTTTGGTGATAAGTCTGACATATCTTAGGCTGGATTACTCCCAAACATACACGCACACAGGCAGCTCCAGACACCACAAACACACTGCGGACTCCCAAAACTTCTCCAATTAATACCACAGTACATTCACTTGACATACTGCTGCTCAGCAGACCAGATAAATCCAATGTACTCCATCAAGAAACCATCTCCACATCCGTTGCCCTTCTTCAAAAGGTAAAAATCTATTGACTAAATGTCCGAATAATTTGTCTGTGACAGAGACACCTCTCAAAATCACTCTAATGAAACTCAAATGAGCTCCTCCATGTCTGTTAAAAGCTTCCTTTTTCTTTTTGCTGAGTGTAATTTAATTTTTCTTTCTTTAACATCACCTGTCAAATGTAATAAGAGAAAAGTAAGAAAACATTCATGCATGAGGCTCAATGATCAGAAATGGATATAAACTAGAACCACACGGTCCAGCTTTTATAGCCAAAGGGCCCCAGTGAGCTTAATCAGCCAACTACCCTCCCAAGTCAGCCAACAGACCTTTGTCAGAGCAGTCATTTTGACATGAAACACAGGTCTTACCCCTTATACTAGTTAAAGTTCTGTTCCATTCAGGTCAAACAGAGTCAGGGTGCTGCTATTGTGCACACTGGCTGACTGGAAAGGCTCCGCTATACACTAAATGGAAGATGTTCTTAACAACATGCAGTGAAACACCAATATAGCTACTGTGAAAAAGGTCTATTACCCACTGTGGTTGGCCTGGACAGCCTCCAAGATTGTGGGAGGGGAGTCACACATGTTACAAGATGCAAACCTGTCATAAAAATAATGCTTATTATCTGGTTCCTGGCGTCTACAATGGATACCCCAGACTGTCATAGTTTATTATCTGTCGTGACTCAGCAACTGTTCAAGCAAGGTCTCTTATGCGATCACCACCGCACCAGGACACAGAGTCCCCAACATTGAAAGCAATTATCTTGACCTGGGTCAAGATAATTGAGAAGAAGTATGTTACCATTTCAGCTAAAATGTCCAAATGTATAAAGAAATAAACAAATAACAAATTTGACCATTTTGGCCTGAACATACAATTATTACCAAAAATTGTATATCCTGCAAAATTAAAGACAAGCTGCTAGTCAGCACCAACATCGGCACTTAATACATGCTACTACACCCCCTCTCTCCTCTAGCTCTCCCTTCTTCTTCTTCCATTACTTTCTTTTTACTTGGTATGAGGCATCCCTACAGGATTTGTGTTTTCCTCTCATCTTGTTTTGTTTGATTCAAACTCCCATTCTTTAAAACGCCCTGCCAAAGTCCACAAGATGAGCCAAAGATTCAGGCACTGTGATCTGAAGTTTGCCGGTTGGGTCCAAGGACCAGTGGCAGACAGAGCCGGAACAGAGTCAACCGTAGATCTAAGTAATGGAGGTACAACAGTTCCGTTCCAGCTTAACTCGGCCAGCAGTGGGGGTCATGTTTGGAAAGATGGCGCAGCCACAGGTCCAATATGGTCCTCCTGGCTGGCAGAGATTCAGCTTGAGTATTCACTGCTCAGACACAGACCTCAGTGTGTGTGTATATTTGTGTATATGTATGCAAGAGTGTGAAGGGGAAGGGGGAGAGGCGGACGGGTGGGGAAGGGGGGTTGCAGGGGTGCGCTTGATGTCTTTATTCTGTCGTCTCACTGGGGGGGAATAAAGCAGGTGCTTACACGGCTCAGCACTTCCCTATGACTGTGCCAGCGCCGGGAGCAAACACACATCCAGTGTTAATCACCATGTTCCCTGCCATTTCACTCACAAGCTTTCCTCTGCACACACACACGCACACACGCACACTGATACGCACACACAATGAAAAATACAGACACACTCGGGGCACCCCAACTGCCTGCAGGGAAATAGGGGGCTAATCCGACAGTGATCTAGTGACTCTGGAGGGAAACCGCGTGCACAGTGGAATGTCACTGGCTTAGCAATGGTGTGTGTATGTGTGTGTGTGTTTCTGTCTTGCACTGCGACTGGGGACACATTTTGGACTTGATTTTGGAAGCCTTTCCTAACTGACAGCAAATTTGGTTTCCCAAATTTAGTTTTATTGCAGTTAAAATGGGTTTGCATCCTTTTTGGGATTGTGGTAATGGCCATGTTTGATTGATAAATTAACAAGAAAATAAATAAATAAATAAATTTATTGTACTGTATATACACAAGTGGCTCTTAGATGCTGTACCTAGGCACCGTGGTGCTTTGAACTAAATTATACCTTGCTCCTAGTGACAATGTCAACCTGCTGATGTTTAGCAGGTAATTATTAGTTAGTAGTTTACTAAGACTAAATACGTAGTATAGCTGGGGCTGATGGGAAGAAAATTTGACAAAGCACCTATTCAAGCATGCGCCGTTTAAAAAATGTATCGAATAAAGTACTCTATTGGTATCGGATTGTTTTAAGGGTACTGGTATTGGTGCTGTGATGAAATTGTATACAGACATTCATGTTTCCCAGTGTGGTGGATGGACCAATCAATTAACTTATTGACCAACATTACCATACTTTAGCCACTCTGCTAGCATGGATACAAACGGCTCCAGATTTTAGCTTCAGGTTTCAGTTTTTTCAACTTCATACAAGTTTTCCAAGGAAGGGTAGGCATGTAATAACACTTATTCCAACACTCCTGCTTAAAAGCAGCCCCGAGTGATGTGTGAGTATGTCAACGCTCATTATTTTGCTCGTGTGGGTGTGTTTCTGTACACACTCCACTCACATGATTACAGGCAAACTGTAATAACAGGAGGTGGAAGGAGAGTCGAGAGAAAGCAAAATCAAACAAAATAGAAATAGACAAAGATTATAGAGATTAACCAGATAAAGAAAAATAAGAAGGTTGGCAAGAGTGAGAAAAGGATGGCATGAAGGATGAAGCAGCTAGATGGAGAGAGTTGAAGCAAACAATCGGCTTGGACTCTCCTGGGAAGGCTCTGTTCATCCCACACATATCGAGGGATGAAGGAGAACAAATGTTCCTGGGCCCACAAGTCACATAACAAAGATCGGACCGTGCCACAGCTCCATCAGATTCCTCTGAGTGTCTATTGTTAGAGCTCAATCCCCACAAGACGCCATGAGGACGAGCATGGATAAGCAGCTCAACCTGTAGAAAATATGTCTCCTTTTTCTCAGACTGGCGCTCGGAGGTTGTGGCGGGACACTGGGACGCTCTGTTCACACTGAGGGTGAGATTTGACTGGAGTCCAGACATTTACAGACAGGAGATGTTTTGACTTATTTTTCTAGTAAGTCATGCCAACAAGCCAGCATGGACAATGCAGGGGCCTTGGAACTGTCATAACTAATTGGCCTGGAGCCCTAAATAAAGTTCTCTAATGCACTGGTTTCAGTCCATATCAGTGTGTTGTTAAATACAACTTACAGAAACTTGCTCAACAACAGCCATACATCATAGAAAACATGTTAAACCCTTTCATTTTTGTCAGTTATGTTGTCTTTAATGATGCTCAGTGGGGTCAGCTAGTACTGACAGGCTACAGTGCAATATTTCTTTAAGGGACTCTACTCACCTGGAGAGATCATGTACTGCAGGCACAAACAGTATTGTGATGTTTCCCAATGGGGTTGTGCTTACGAGAAGAGTTGTGATGTGTTTGCTGACATTTTCAGAAATGGCAGAGGCCACAGAGGTCTTTAGTAATTCTTTAGTTGCATTCTCCAGTTGTAAACTGTACTTGTAGTTGAGTTTTTCTTCATAATTTTATGATAGCCAATGGCTGGCGAAAATATTGACATTTCTAATTGCCACATTTCTTCTTCTTCTTCTTTTTTTTTTTTTTTTTTTAGAACTTGCAGCAGATTTACCATTCCAACAACAGCTACACCGCTCCCCAGTGAACTCAAGCAGATGGATCGTGAGGAACTGTCCAGATATATTACAAGCAATGCTGCAGTGGTGCAGCTTGTGATTTCTCCCTCTGCAAAACAGTAAGTTAAGTGTTCAATATGAATATAGTATTTATAACTAACCCCTGTCACACATTTCTTATGTCAGCCTTGTTTCTTTATAGTTGGAGGACAGTTTTCCTACATACAATTCCCAACAGCTGCTGTTTTGCTTCCAAGGATATCCCAATAAAAAGGGTGCTGTGGATCATGTGCTGCTGCATCTCAACCTTGCAAACTATGCTGCATTCCAACATCGAAGGTCAGAATTTCCCAGTTGAAATTTCATACTTCCAACTTCAAAGCGCTCCAGGTGCACAGCCCCAAAAGTAAACATAAAACATGGCTGACCAAGACACCGAACATATCGAGTACACAATCTCTTGTGTCATAACCACAAGCTCACGAGTTCCATTTGAAGGAAACAACTTGGACAGGTCAGGCTTTTACAGCCCAATTTCTTATGCAAAAGGACATGAAGACAGAAACCAAGACAATCTACTATCATGATGTACAGAGGCAAGTTTCCCCTCTGGTATTGTGCTGTGCTGTAAAGGCTTAAACTAGATGAGGATTTCATTGTGGTAAAATCAATTATAAAGCCAGTTTTTAATCAGAACTGGCTGCACTGTGTCTGTATTTCCACTACTGGTAATGCTACTGTATTTAAAGGCCCTGCTCTGCTGCTCATCTGTGTTGAGAATAATTATATAACCCACATTCTGAAAAAAAGTTGGGACGCTGTGTGAAACATAAAGAAAACAGAATGTGATTAGTTGCTAATCCTTTTTGGCTTATACTCAACTGAAAACAGTACAAAAACCAATATATTTAATGCTTACCTCATCAAATTCATTGATCTTTATGTAAATATAAGCTTAATCTGAGGTCGATGCCAGCATTACTTTGCAAAAAAGTTGGGACAGGGCCAACAAAAGACTGTGAAAGTTGTGCAATACTGAAAAAACAGCCATTTGGAACAATCCCCGGGTAAATAGGTTTATTGGGAACAGGTATCAGTATCATGATTGGGTATGAAAGGGGTGTCTTTGAAGGGCTCAGTAGATCACAAGCAAGGATGGGGCAAGGTTTACCACTTTGTGAAACACGACTGAGTTTCACAAAGTGGATATTACTACATGGGCTCAGGAAGACTTTGTAAAACCACTGTCAGTAAACACAGTTTGTTTGCAAATGATTGCATATTCTACTTTTTTTTTTGTTTGTTTTTTAGAACTTTTTTGTATTGGGGTTGTATGTGAGGTCAAGGTACGTTTAATAAAAATGTAAAAGATGCATGTTGTCCCACTTTTAGAGATATAAGAAAACTAACAGAAGAGTCACAGAAATGTCAATAAATGTCACAGTCTCTGCTAAGGATTGTGTGGAAATGTACAGATACACACCCACACAGGCTTTAAAAAATCTCCCTGCAGGTGCATTCACAAGCTTTTTCTCAGGTGTTTTTTTTTTTTTTTACATTATACATGTTCAGCCATTGTTTGCCTTCTTTGTTTGATTTTTTCAAAACAACGCTCATCAACTGGCCTGTTTCACTGCTGACATTTTGAAATATAATAGCAGGAGAAGCACAGACGTAATTACTAACATTATTGATGGCTACATTCCATCCAGTTTCAGCAACCTGCTTTTATGCAATAATGCTCATTGTGCTGGCTTTCTGTGACAATTAAATGCAGTGGAACCATAATTAATGTTATAACTTACACCTGTGCTCCTCTTGTTAGGAAAAGTCAAAATGTCTGCTTTATATAATACTTAAAAAAAAGAAATTTGGCAGTTGAATACCAGTTATGGGATGTCAAAGGATCCCTGAAAGCTAGACTAACAAAGACAAACAGTTCCTGCTCAGAATTATGTACATAAATAATAAAAAAAAAAATACTAATGCAATTTTGTACTTGGTTTGATTATCAGACAATGAGGGGAAAAAAGTGAACATCTGGGTAAAAATTGATTATGCCACACGAACACTGAATTTTTTTTACTTTTTTTTCACACAGTGACCTGTCACAGGTGTGAATAATAACATCAACAATGTCTCGGCTTCATTTCAGTGTGATAATATAGTGAACATGAGAGTGAGCAAACAAGCACAATATAGTAGCAGGGTCCTGGAGCTGGCACATAATTATTTACACCTGTGTTTAACACACTGATATGTCCTAGAAATGTCTGTTAGCAGTTGTGAGCGTGATGTCTTTTCTTCAGTTAGAGACCTCACACCCACAAAAGTGTTCTCACTTATTTTGAAACCTCCTCTAATGACAGTGTAGGTACGTGTCAATCGTGACTACATGATATTGCTG
This sequence comes from Lutjanus argentimaculatus, assembly GCA_034769285.1. NCBI lineage: Eukaryota > Metazoa > Chordata > Actinopteri > Lutjaniformes > Lutjanidae > Lutjanus > Lutjanus argentimaculatus. The sequence goes on along the minus strand of JAWZSL010000005.1, from coordinate 31,713,334 downwards.
TCAGTCTCCAAGAGACTTAGCAGCAACTAAGGCTGCAAGTAATGATTTCTATCATCATGCGATCACTCGCAACACTTAAGCATAACTTTTGGTGAACATTTGTGACTGTATACTGAAGGACCTCTGTGATTCACAATTTTTGAAAAACCTTGAAAAACCTCTTCATGCCTCCATGTCAGTGATGGATGTGGACAGATACGTTTACTTTTTGGGTCATGCCATTCTCGTGAATATCTCACAATATCTCACAAACGTCATGAGCGGGAATTTCTTCCACTTTTGGCACAAATGTTCACCTGGACTCGAGAATGAAGTGGGTGTCACTGTGACCTAACAAAACACAGTTTTTGCCATGACTCAACAATTCCTACGCTAATTATGACAAAGTGATTCCAAATATTCCAAATATAAATAATCCAAATATTCTTTTCGGGTTGCCTGGCAGAGAGAGATCTGCATTCTATTGAGTTTTCATTATCAATTAATCACCCAATTATTGTCACAATTAATTGATTAATCATTTAGCCTGTAAAATGTTTTTATAATTTCCCTGAGCCCAAAGTGACATCTTAAAATTGCTTCTTTTGTCAAACCACCAGTCCAAAAGCCAAAGACTCATCATTTACTATAATCAAATGATAAAGAAAGGTGGCCTGGTGGCTCAGATGGTTGGTGTGCGCCTCATGCAAAAAGGCTGTAAGTCCTCTGCAGTGGACCGTGGGTTCGACTCCTATGTGCGACCCTTTGCTGCATGTCCTTTCCGTCCCTTTGTCTCCCCTTTTCCTGTCCTTACATCAACTCTCCTATTATATAAAGAAGACTGATAAAGAAAAGAAACAAATCCTCACATTTAAAAAGCTGGAATCAGCAAAGAATCAAGATATTGTTGCTTGAAAAATGACTGAAAGTACTGACATTGATGAATGATCAAGTAATCGACTAATTGTTGTGACTCTAGCAGCCAAAAAAAACACACACATGGTTGGTGTGTACATTGTAATTTTAAATTTCCATCCCAGTTACGACACCACAAAAAAAAAAAAAAAAAAAATTCCAGTTTACCATACATCATATTCCAGTTGTCACTTTAGTCACTGAATGCAGACAGTCTGGTAGAATTAAAGGAAGTTTACGGGGACGGTGGAAGGCAACAGGTGACACACGTCAGGAAACAGATTTCCAGCAGGGTAGAGGCAACAGGAGGAAAGGCTGGAACACTAATTGGAGATGAGGAGCAGCTGTGAAGGCAGGCAGCAGATCACAGCTGATTAGGGAACGGGACACAGGTGTGACGGACAGGGGAGCACACCGAGGGCATCTGGTGGACAGGTGAGGAATGACCGAGACAGGCAGCAATACCAGGAGTGGCAGGAGAGACGACAGACCAGCTGCGACCATTCAACATACAGAACTGATCAAATCGAGCACGAAAGGATTAAATTCTTCTGGTCTGTTGTTATTAAGTTGGGAAGTTGTTACTTTAAAATAAGCAAAAGCTGTAAGTGTATTCTTTAGAGAACAGTAAGTGTACTCTAAAGCTGGCAGGGGTCACCAAAAACAGGAAAGATGAAAAATCCTCAGGAAATTTTTCACCTTTTTTTTTTTGTTTTGAGAACAGACAGAATATTAATACTCAGATGCAGAAACTGGCACGCTGGATGAATAACAGCCAACCTAACCTTGCAGAGAATTAAAGGTTCAAATATGCTCCCAACCTTCAAAAGCAGATTTTCTCTTGGTGAAAAAAAAAATCCTGTGAACTTGAGCGCAGAGCTACAGAAGTGACACAACAGTGAGATGCTTATCAAATATGAATTGTGGTCTCCCTCAACACAGGAAAGCGTGCCATTAAGATGCTCAAAACTCGTCCGGGTGAGAGGTTATCAGAACTGCATGCAAGTCAAAGAAGAACAGCTGCAGACTGAGGGGAAATGAGAGGAAGAAGGAGAGGACAGGTGTCAAATGACTTTTCTAATTAAAATGCAAACTTAAATAACTCATAAATTTGAAAAAGCAGTAGAGGTTTGAGCCAAAGTGCAATGACTAGAGATTTCTAAAGCCTGGAGTTTGGCTTATCAGCAGCTAGAAAATCAAATTTGGGCAACAGGGTAAAGTTTACTATGTAATGAGGCATTCCAGAGGAGTTCTGTAATAGAAACACAAGTGAGAGGGCAGGACATTCAGTTTCTGACCAATCTACTTCCTTGGGGCTGCTACAATCAATGCAATTAGCTAAACTGTTCAGTCACTGATGTAGCAGTGAGACAACTAGACAGTTACCAGCTAAATCATCCTAGCTGGGCGGCAGCCTTCACACAGGGGTTCTGAAGGTCCTTCAAAAAGTCTAACATCTAATAATCTGAATTTTAGGGCTTTTGACATGTATTAAATACTGGTTGAACTATGAAGTAACCGTAACTTTTATAAAGTTGGATTCAACTTCAGCCTCTCTTTTAAATGTGTTTTTGGGAAAAAAAAATTGTATTGACTGACGCTGTAACAACTACAAAACAAAACCAACACTGAATAACCACTATGAATGTGAAATAGGTCTTAAGTTGTGTTCATAATGGCCTTGTTTTATATTTAACTTGTTGAAACCTGCTGAAACCCTTCTCGCACTAATGGCTTCTGATCACTTACTTGAAAACACTTCCACATCTCAAGTATGAACCCCATGATTAAAGGTAGACAAATTAAGCTTATATTGGTATTTAATGTTAGCGTGATGTAAGTGTTCACTCACTCTGTACTATAAATGGATGAAGTGCAATGTGAGATTCTGGGTTCTGTTGCAGAGGTAAGGAAGAAAAACTACTTTACTACTTTGAAATCACACTTCCAGGTCCGGTAATGGTCCAATCAGACCATCTCTTACAAACCAGGAAATACTGATTATATTATTGCAGTGAAAGAGGAAATATATGTCCTTTTTTTACATTAACAATATTTGACTGACAGTGTATTTGGTTGTGAAATGGCTGCGATCAGATGGCCACACGTCGGCTCCATGCACATTTTTTAAAACCACATTTATGCATTTATGTATATACAGTATACATGTAAGTTATATTCCTGTCTCGTCTTTTTAAGCCTGAGCCAAAAGTCTTTGTCCAAGCCGTCTTTGATCTCACATGGGAGAAGACTGCCTTCAGGGCTTTCTGACAGAAAGTCAGGTAATGTAGTATGAAGAAAGACAACGTCCGTCGTGGTGGATGCATTGGGTCAAACAGAGGACTCTGACTCAGAGACTGAGTCCTGCGTGGAACCAAAGTCATACTAATTTTTAGACTTAGATGACTATATTTTCAGTTTTTAGTATGTATACAACTGCTGAATCCACATAATAAATGTCAGCAGAATAGCAAAATAGGCCCATTTGTGGTTACAACATATTTTGACGTTGCTAAGATGCCCAGCTCACAGCAAGGTAACGTCCGATTTTGAACAACTTTCTTTTTTAACTGTTTTAAACATGAGGAACATCTTGATTGGATGTTCAAACCGTCATTCAATGTCTCCACGTTTGCCAACAGTGTATTATGTGATTAACTACATATTTTGGATAAGGACAGTAATATGACATAATATATAAGATGTTAGAAAATAAAACAACAATTTTTCCTGTTATTGACTTCTTAGTGAGGGAGAATTTCCTGAAGATTTCTCCTCACTTTAAAATAGTCCTCAGTTTTCTTTAAACCAACATCCAGCAGTCATTAAAAGAACTGGACTTCATGTACTTCTGCATTGCTTCAGAACTCTGGTAAGCGGTTGCTGCTGTTTGGGAGCCAGGCAGACACTTTTAATGGTGTTTAAACAGAATAATTTAGACACCCGAAGTATACAATGTGGTGCATGCATTCAAAACAAGGACATGGAGATGTGATGGGTTACAGAAAGACAGTGAGGATGAGGAAAGATCCCGACCTCTTGGCTCTGTGGTTTCATTCTCTTGTTTTAGTTGTGCAGGTCTCACAACAAACATATTGATCGTGTTTACATTAACGGCTACGTGGGGAGCTGCAGAGGAGAGGCCGGCCCTGCCTTTGCTGCAGTCCTGGGATCACTCAGACAGAGGAGGGCTAATCTCTGGCCAGACCTCCGCCCACTACCTGCTTCATTCCCATCCTGAGTGGACAGGAGAGGTACTCCTACTAACACCCACAACCTCTGCCCCATCACCCCAAGTCTGCATGCTGTGGGAAAAAACTCCAATGCTGCTCTAAAAAAAAGCTTCCGACTGATCAAAGTACACGTGCGGACACATGAGCGCAGACTGTACTCGTAAAGAAACAACACAGAATAAAGTGAAAGCACAGAAAAGTGAAGCTACATATGAGGAATCGCACATGCTGTATAAAACATGCACACACCACACATGTTCACTCATGCACAGGAAAACACATCACACACTCTGACAGGCCATGACCCCAGCAGACAGACTTTAAAAGCATGAAGCAAATCACCCAGTTGTGGTGGAGCAGAAAAAATAATTGCATGAGAATCAATGTTCTTTGTCTGGGTCTAATAAGCGAGATATCAGAGAGGGGCAGAAGAAATGCTTTTAAATCCTGCAAACCTTTGGTCTGCACCGAAGTCGTACACTGAACCGCAGCAGCATACAGCTACTGTAGGGTGCTGGGTCTGATGGTAATTAGCAGAGCTTCCATCACAGACTGTAACTGGTGGCACTGGGTCCTGATGAGCCGCTGCTGATGTTTGTTCACAGAGATGTTTAAAGGCCTTTGATGCAGATGAAAAAGCAAAAGGCCACAAAACACTGCATGGTCAGGCCACAAAGTGCAAAACACAACATCCAGCAAAACCGTTTGTGTATAAAATCAAATGGAAAGTCGAACTGAACATTGCCTATCAATGTGTGATGCAAATTTTCAGAGAGCTAATACTGTTTATTTTCAACTGGTAATTTTTAAAATAAACCAAACCAAATAGGATATCAGTGGTTTTAATGAGCCTACAGTATGGAATTGTAGTATTAGCTTAAATCAAAAATGCACATTTTGCCCCTAGCCTATCATGTTGTTTATCCATCTATTTTATTTTTTTTTTGGTGTGAGTTGCAGAGTTTTGGAGATATCAGCTGTAGAGATGTCTGCCCTCTCTACAACGTAATGGGACTAAATAGCATTCATTCAAAAATGAATTTAAAAAATTCAAAATCAGTGTCCGTTTCCAAAAATCGTGACCCAGTTACTCAAGATAACCCACACACCTTGTTGTGAGCAGTTTAATACAGGAACTTCTTACTTAAGTCATTAAAAAAAAAACTCTTTTTCATGGTTGAGTACTGAGGATGAATTTAGGAGTCTCACAATCTGAAGAAAGAAGCTGTTTTGTAGTCTGGTGGAACGGCAGTGGATACTTCTGTACCACTTGCCAGATGGCAGCCAGGTGAACATCAGCTGTGGCTGGGGTGAATATTGTTAGTTTAGTACAGATGTGACAAACTCAAGGCCTGGCACTCATTTCATGTGACCCACAAGAGCTTGCTAATAGTAAAATCTGTGCAATACAATTCTTTTTTTTTTTTTTTTCGTATTTATTGAATATTATTTACAAACGCCCCCAAATAATAGTGCAATACAATTCAGTGATGTGGTATGGAAGAACAGTGTCCATAAACAACATCTCCTAGAATGTCAGCACTCACCAGACAGTGTCTCAATATCATATAGCCGTTTCCAGCAGTTGCACTTGTAGCTCTTCACGTTTACAGTAGCAGCTGTGCAAAATGTCCAAGAAAAGAAAACCTGATGCAGAGAGTGATTTAATGAGAGGTGTGGTGTGAATACTGTACTGTACACACTTGACAAGCCAGAGTGTCTTCTTTAATAGACAGTAATTCATCACTAGCTCTTTCCATTCCCACCTGTATTTGTTTCAAACAAAGTAAAAAGGTGGCATTTTACATCAGTTTATTAATGGGAGAGAACAACACAAAAATACATCAAATTGCCAGTGTATATTGTATTATTAGGCCTGATATAGGTCATTTAGTGTACATCAATCAGATGGTCCTAATGCAAAACAAGAGTAAAGGCCAGTAAGATGACACTGGGGTAGCTTGTTATAAAATTAGCAGAAAGTAAAATTTTTGGAGCCATCAGAGCTGATAAACTAAGACTTTTAGACTTTAGAGGAAGTGCTTGGAGAGAGAACCAGCAGTCAGATGAAGAGTTGTTTACATCTCATTTTGACGGGGGAATTATGTATGTCTCCTTTGAAGGCTTCACAAAGTCAGAGACAAGGTTTGAGTATCAATTACAAAAATATCATAAATATATTGTTTACACGTTTCTCAAGAAAAAAAAATATAGTGCCACTTACACAGTACACTAAGGAACTCTTGTTGTTCTCTTATTGTGTTTCCTGTGCAGTTTTGAGCCTGAAAAACAATGCAAAAATTTGTAAAAACCCACTATTATTCTTGTCATAGTTTGAATTTTATTGATTTGTTTTGTGCCATGTTGTGTTTGAACTCTTGCTGGTTTGCTTTCTAACATTTTGCTGTGTTGGTTTTGTTATTTTGTTTTATAAAATGTTGTTTTGTGCATTGATGATACCAGTGGTCATGGATATCATTACAGGACATGACACAAACACACACACACACACACACTTGGGTGCACAATGCATAGAAATATAAGAATAGCCTGCTCAAATCTCATATCCATTTCTCCTGTATCTCCCAGGTTGACCTGTGACCTGTTGGATGTAGAGCTTCCAAAGACACAAGCCTCATTACCCAGGCTCCTCTCTGGCAGAGCGGGGTCTTATTTACCCCCGAGGAAGGACAGAAATAAACAAAGACCACCGTCGGTTCGAGTGATGGAAACAAAACACCGCTGCAGTGAAAGGTCAGAGTGGCTGTCCTCCTGCTCAGCGCCTACTGGCTTTCAATCATAAAAAAAAAACTCACAATGACAATCTCGATAATGAAAGAAATGTCACCCCAACACAGCATTTACACTTTATTAAATCATATTGAATATCTGAAGGTGGTAATACTGACAGTTAATATAGTCTGCCATCAACAGTCACAGATTAGCAAAATTTAAATATTTGAAATTTTCCAGGTAAGAGTTCCTGTCATCATTAGAGTGTAGAATATCAGACAAACTTGTTAGAAATCCTGAGGTTTCAAATTCAGTGTATACAACACGTTTTCTGCTGCCCAAGAAAATGACAGCATCAGTTGTTTCAGCAAAAGCCCCAAAACAACAAAATAAGTTTAAATGATTCTTATACATCAGGAGGAAAAGAGGAAGCAGTGCAACGTTATTCTAGAACCAAAAAGTAACAGAGGGAGGAGAAGTGGGTCAATATAACATTGGACTTTAACAAGGAAGACTGCCGTTAGTTTCTCACTTCCTACAGACAGTCAACGTTGGTTTCTTATAACCATGACTGTGATTGTTCCCAAACCTTACCCAAGTGGTTACTACTGTAACCATGATGACGTAACTCCCCTCATGCCTAATTCAGGCTAGAGACCTGATTTTTTGGGGAGTTCTGTGGAATCATCACAAGATTAGGACAGGGCAGGAAGAAAAGTCAATTGCAGGTGGAGGACTTGTTTGGTTTTCTGTCTTGATTGGAGGAGTTCATGACATCATGAGACCTCTAAGAGCTGCTCTCACTGCACAATGTCACAGTCTCCATTGGGTGAAATGGATAGGCACTATATGTAGATAGATGAATGAACGGCGTCCACAGGTGACGGAGAGGGGTCAGTGTGGAGGAAGAACCTCTGGGTGGGACGAGGGCGAGGTTGTATGAGCAAATCAATGAGACGAAAAGCTGGTATTGATCCTGCTGGATTTATCCCCCCCAATGTCAACACGGAGCGTCAGTCTGAAGAAGAGACTGTGCCCCGTTTGCCCCGAGAGCAGCAGAATAAATCTCATTCTTTCCTCTACAGCTCATTTAATGAAGGATATAATGGTGTGAGTAGGCTGAACGACTGTTAGCAGACCATTCTGGTGAATAGACTGTAAATCTTTTATCCTCCTCTAGACCTGACTTTAATTCGCTGCTAAGCCTGAGTTATAAATCTGAAGTGGCATATAAGTGGCTACGCTCGCACATGGCAAATAATGTGTTCATCTTTGGTTACATGAACTTTTGCAATTCAATATTTCCATTTACATTCACACTGAATATAGAACCACTTAATGTCACGCTGCTGTAATGACTGTTAAAATAAATCAATAAACACCACCATAAAAAGGAAAGAGTCAATAAAAGTTTAAAGTGTTAAATCAGGATTTCCCACCCCCCTTCTCACCTTAAATCTCATTTTGAGGTCTTTCCGACTGTCATGTCCCATCTTAAAGAGCATGGACAGAGGGAAATATACAAAAATTATGATATATATAGTATTCCAAACCTAATGAGTTCATTGCTAATTCAAAACTACATCAAATAAACATAAGTCTCCCATGACCTAGTCTGTCGGAAAGGGTCATTAAAAGAGCACTTTGCTGATTCCACTGATTTTACATGTTAAAGTCAACTTATTACTCATGTGAAATACTACTTCACGTATTGTATTTTGTCCTCTGTGGCTCTTTCAAGTTTAAAATAATGTGGTTGCATCATGGGAAATGTGAGATCGAGTGTTTTTGTATCATGACCCCTGCTAGGAACTAAAAGTCAGAACACTTACATAAATTGTGTGACGATAGAAAAACGTCTTTTGTTTCATATTATGCTCTATCGTTTATTTGGCTGTGTCACAGATCACACTTTTTAAGCAATATTTTTAAGCAGTCGGATGATGATTTGTGTTCATTTCGCACGGCACTGATGCAGGTAGAAAATTTGTGTAAAGGCAACACAAGCAAACATGGAAAAGAGTGAACACAAACCACAGGACCATGCAAGACAAAACAAGGAGTTCATCCTTAAAAGATGGGCTTATTCTGTTCCTTGGACATGGTTTGGGTATGAAAAGTCTGACAAGAACCAGAAAACTGTACTTAGTAAATTATGCTGCAGACCGTCCTCCACAACAGAACCAAACATTAGCAGCCTCTTTACTACACAAGAATCATGCCAAACAGAGTCTACAGATGGCAGCCACAAAAGTACAGTTAAGTGCTAAAAATACACCCCAGACTCAGACACTGCAAGAGGCTTTTGCCCACCATAACACAAAGGTGAAAGGAGATAAAGCCATGTGATCATTTTATATAAACTATTGATTCAATTTACAGAAAACTGTGTTAGGTTGTGATATGTATCATTATCCAGATATGCAGTGAACTATATCTTGATATGAGATATTGGTCAAATCATACTGTCCTAGATAAAGGTTTGAAATTGATCTGTCTTTACTGATCCTTCCCTTTGAATTCACTCAAAAGAACTCAATATGTCTTTGCGAGTAAGGCTGGAGATACACTTACTTTTAATTATGCATTTGCATATGTACCCATACGTGAATGCAAATGTGTGATTGAACAGAACAGAAGTATATTCCTGGCCTAATGGGTGAAAAGTTTTTTGTCAATGAAGAAAGACAATTTACCTCTCTAAAGTAGTATCCTCAAAAAAGTCAGTGTGTATGTTAACAAACAACAGATTTTTGAGTCTGCAGTTAGTAATGTTGTACACACTATTCTCCCACGATGCACTACAGCTACAGTAACACATAACACACCTGACAAAATTACTACATATTTCTCACTGTGAATTGACAGTGACATTCATTCATGTTGCAGCTTGATCGACTTAAATTGGGGCACATTTTGCATAATTTTTATATTTCATAATTTGCATAAGTGCTTAACTAGAATTACTGCCTTGTGGTTGTATGCCTCCGCCAATTCTGAATTAGAAATTGAGCAATTAAGTCCCCCTGTGAGTAAAGGTAATTTAACAAGAATTAGCAGATGAGAGTGTGAAAAAGTGGGGGGGCATGGGGCAAATGCCCCTCACGGTTCCCCAATGTCGGAAAAAAACAGCAAAAGTCCCCTTTTATCTGCCCCTCTGGTAGAAGGGACAAATAAATGGGACTTTTACGGCGGTCCAGTGTGCAAGAAAACATGATAAAATGGCCTGCGGGTGCCCTAACAGTGGAAAAAGCAATGCAGTGCCATGCAGGCTGCACCACACTCTAGAAAAGAGGTTGGAACTGTTTCACAATAAATGCATCCTCAGTTTTTGTGCCTCAACGCATGCAGCTGGTTCCCTTTTTATTTTTTTGCCCCTGGCACTCAGACAGCTTCAGTTCACCACTGTGTATTGTATCTAAAGAAATACACCAAAATCTGGAGAGTAAACTGTCCAACTTTTGAAACTCCATCTGCATTCTTTTCCAGGTACCTCAGTTGGACACAATGAATCAGCCTTTGGCAAAAAGAAGTGATGTCGGCTCTCACAGATGGCTTGACTCAGTCACGAAGAGGCACGGGTAGGTGGGATAGGGGGTTTATATGGGAAACATTTTTTAGACAGGCTTGGGAAATAGCTATTTTGACAGGAAAACATACGTATGGCGACTAAATTTGAAAGTTCGGATCTGAATGCGTAAGGAACTTTGGAACCTACTGGGAAGCAACAGAATGATATAAAACGAGACAAACAACAAATAAATGAATGAAAATGCCCTTTAAAACACTTTCAACCACACCTCCACTGTGTTAACACAAACAATTTAAGTCTTAAACAGCAGAGAAATTCTTTGTAGATGGCAGCATATCAGTAACACAAACATGACAACAACACACACTAAAATACTCTTCAAGAAACCGCCCTCCTCAGCAGTGCAACCTTCCACATACGTAAACCAGACATTAAATCCCAGAGCCGCTGACTAATGAGAGAGTGAGTGAATGAGCTGAATCAGCCAGTGAACAATGAGCTCACTCATTCACTCAATGCATGAATGAGTAAGTGAGCGGAGCGAGTGTTCGATTGACTGCATCAGTCATGTCGTCATGTGATATTTAGCCCACTGGAGGTGCTGGTGATGGTAAGAGTGACGTTACATATGGTGACGTGACAGATGAGCGAGCAAATGAGTGAACGAGTGAGGAACAATGGGGAAGTGAATGACTAACGGATTGATCCATGTGAGAAGTGGGGTTTGTTACCGTAACCTTCAGCGGCAACTGGCACTTCACAGTGCTGAAGAGTGGAGAGTGAAGTGAAGTGTGTGTGTGGACATGTATTACTCAGGTTGTGGAGACATAAATCTGTTGACACTCTCACATTGTGGGATTTTGCCTTCCTTATGAGGGCAAAACGCAAGTCCCTATAACACAGATCCTTAAATATTAGGGTGAAGACTTGGGTTAAGGCCGCGGCTCCCCCACTTTTTCTGGCATGCCCCCCTTCAGAAGCTGAAAAAAGTACACAGACCCTCACATCACAATTATTATCAATCATGAACAATAACTGAGGAAGCATCAGATTTTTTTTAAAAAAGGACTTAAGTTGACTTTTAGTGAAATGAAAGTCAGCATAACAGCCTCAGCAAAATCTTTTTTGTTTATGTCCCAACATAACTTTAACTTTGTTTCACTCTGTATTTCTCCCCTGGTCATCCATGCCCCCTCTGCAGTGGGTCAGTTTGGGGGATAGAGTTAGGGTAGGGTTAGGGTTGGAGTAAGTCTCCAGGAAAATAATGTAAGGTAATGTAATGTGTAATGTCTGTCCTCTGAAGTGATTGAAACACAACTGTGTGTGTGCATCTGGATGTGTATTATTCACATGAATCTGTTTACACACTCATTGTGGGGACTGACAGGGCCCCCGTAACGTAAATCATTACATTTTAGGATGAAGTCTTGGGTATCAGTTTGTGTTAGGTTTACAGTAGGGTCAGGGTTAGTCTTGTCTGACTCATGAGCTGCACACTATCTATCTACCTTATCCAAGTTTTCAATGTCTCCAGGAAACAAGAACAACCTCCTAGATGCAACCTACATCCTGAAACCTGAGACACTAATGGTACAAATTTAAACAAGGTAGCAGCTGTTACCTTTTCTTTTGCAGTGATGTAGTCATTTTAATGCCGGAGCTCACCTCCCAATGTGCCAGTGTTTCACCAAAACAAAGTTTCCCCCTCGACACTATTTTGCAGCAGCACCATTGCTACATCATTAGCTTACTAAGACGTTTGTGATTGGTTTAAAGAAATGCAGACAAGGCAGGGTATTTTTTCCCCTATAGCAGAATGTGTGTGCGTGGGCCAGACCTCCAGCGCTGAACACTGTGCAGGGAGGTCTGGCTTTGTAAAGACTAGGGTTAGTCAAGTCATAGTTATAGGTAGGGTCAAGGTAAGTCTCCAGGAAATTAATGTAAGTCAATGTAATGTCCTCTGAAGTGATGGAAGCACAACTCTCTGTGTGTGTGAATGCAGACATGTATTACTCGTGATGTGGGGAAATAGATTTGTTTACACCTTCACATTGTGAGGACTCACCTTCCTTGTGGGGACAACATGCAAGTTCTCATAAAGTAAATCATTAAATTTTAGGGTGAAGACTTGGGTTAATTTTAGAGTAAGGTTAGATTAGGGTTAGGGTGAGTCTCCAGGACTATATAAGTCAATGTAATGTCCTCTGAACTGATGGAAACACAACTGTGTGTGTGCATTTGGATGTGTATTACTCACATAAATCCTCATATTGTAAAGCACTGAATTTTAGGGTGAAGACTTGGGTTAAGATAAAGTTAGTTTTAGGTCAGGGTTAGGGTTAGGCAAGTAGTTGCTATGGGTAGGTTAAGGGCAATTCTCCGGAAAATGAATGTAAGTCAATGTAATGTCCTCTGAAGTGACAGAAACACAACTGTGTCTGTGTCTGTGAGTGTGTGCATGTGTGTATCTGTGTGAAAGGCACCTCCAGAGGTTTGCATCGATCACTGGATCACACGGGGACACTGAGGAGGTTCAGTCATACTGCGGCTGAGAAAAGAGGCCATTACACACACATACTGTACAGCATCTGCACACACATACACGCACACACGAATGCAGTGCACCTCACACATGGATTCACCTTCCACACCCCTAGAACGCTGCACACAAAATGAATATAAACAAAGCCTCTTTTGTATGCTCTATCCCTCTCACACACAAAACCACACACACACACACGCACACACACCACAGTAGATTAGTGTTTCTGCTGCCGGCCCAGTGTGGGACGGGACACCAACTGGGCCCTCCGCAGATGCTGTTAAATCTCAGAGTCGACGGCTTGTCCTCCCTCCTTATAAAGTGACTGATATGCGATGTAGAACACGAGCCCCTAGGTGTTATTTCTCCTCATTACAGCCCATTTCTTTTGGAACCTTTACACCCTTAGAAAAAAAGGTGTTAACTAGAACCAAAAAGGGTTTTTTGTCTTGTCCCCATAGAAGAACCCTTTTTGGCTCCACAGATTATTTGTTGGAAAAGGGCCCTGAGGGTTTTTCCAGAATCTTTACATCTTCTAAGGGTGCTAACAAGAACCCACCCAGGGGTTTCTAATGAGAGACATATTCTGAGTATTTCTACCAAAATGATCTGGTTCAGACTTGAAAAAGTTGGTTCCCAACTGGAACCAAAAAATGGCAGGTTTTCCTTGGGAGGTTCTCGTGCATGGTGCAACACCCTCTGTTGATTTCAATGGCCTGGTGAAAACACGGACTGGTTCACTAGATGGCACCAAGTTCCAAGGATCTTGAACGGAATCAGTTCAAGAACCAGAGCTTATTGAGTGAAAAAGGTCCCAAAGGTTCCAATAATTTGAATGGAGCTGGTTCAAGAACCAGAGCTTATTTGGGGGAAAGGGGCAGATCTAGAAACCACCCAGGGGGTTCTACCAAGAACCCTTTTATATTTTGGTATAACCTTTGACAAAAGAGTTCTTTCAGGATCTCAACAATCCTTGAAGAATCCTTTCTTCAAAAGAGGGTTCTTTGGATGAAAAGGGTTCTTAATCGATCCCTCGGTCTTACAGAGAACCCTTGAGAAATCCTTTCTTCAACAAAAGGGTTCTTCAGAAGCAAATTGATCTGGGTAGAACCTCAACACTTCAGAAAGAACCCTTTTGGAACCCTTAAGGGTGTAACACCACATCCACATCCACATCCACCCATTAGACATCTCAGGACCAGAGAGGTCAAGCTAAAGCTCTATTAATGTAGAGCTAAACTAACATGGGGAAATACAACGGAAGGAAAAATGCTTGTGGTGTTGATATTTTTCAGGGCTTTGATTGGGTAAAAGGGGTTACATGTGGTTTGTGGGAATGAGGTGAAATATGTCTGTGCTTCAGGGTCACTCCAAGGTTATTTCTGGTTTCCCCAGTGGGCAAACACCTGATCTAAGTGAAAAGAGCATCACTCCCAAGGTAGGATCACTAACTAGGAGTTGCTAGGAGACCGTGATTGGTGTGTGTGTGCACGCTTGTGTATGTGTGTGTATCTTTATTCATTTTCTGAAGGATCCATCTGGTTGTTTAAAGAACATCATATGATCATAGTGACAGGTGTTCTGTAGTCTGTGAGGCTTACTGACCAAAGAAGGAAAAAAAAGGGCTAGAAATGTTGGAAATGACAGCAATTTAAAGTTTTATAAAATACATGAAAGAAGGACAAATATTCACACACACAGTTTGATTTTGGGTGTTTCTTCATCAGATAAACTGTTAATGTTAAAAATCTTCATTTATCAAGCTGATACTCTAAGGAAATTAGGGAATATTTGAGAAAAACAAACTAGAAAATGAGATGAGTTCTCTTATAAGCTTACATCAACATCAGATTTGGTGCAGCAGAATCAGAGATATCATCTTTTATTCTTCTTCTAATTCTTATTCTCTTATTCTTCTTTCTTGTCAAAATCTGGGGCCTACATTACCAACAATGTATGTTGACCGCAGACAGTTCGGTTGGAGATTCGGGTGTGTTATGCTAGTAGCGGCTAATGTAGCCTCAAGTTGTTCGCCTCATGCAGAGATGAGGAGCGCTTACAGAGGTCTGGTAAGTTCACTTCTTTCTAAATCCACACCCACAGATTTTTTCATCCTTAAACATGTAGTCTTGAGCCCCAATTGATGCTGACTCAAGTGACAACACTTGAGGCAATTTATCACCTTGTGTGCAGCTCCCTCTGGGGTCACAAATGGCTTTATATAACTTTTTTCACATGTGCAGTGGTACTCTAGTCTGGCATTGCCAGACTAATTCACAAATTAGCCTAGAACCTCTTGGTTAATTTTTGATTGTCAAAGGGCGTTATCAAAGGGTGCAGACTAAAATGCTTGTGGACTGGACGCTATTGGATAAACCTACAACCAATCCGAGCAAAAAAAAACCAAAAAAAAAACAACTGTGATGTAGTGCTGAGCTACACATGCAAATTGAGCGGTGCTTGGTCCAACATCAACATGGATGTATTATGAAGAGCTGGATGCAGCGCTGGATGCAGGCCCCCATTAATTCAACTGAACACTTTTCAGTGGCGTGTGAAGCCGACTTTCTGATATAAAATTATCCGGATGCTCTGCATATGCTTCGGCATTGTGCGCGCCATAGAGCATGCGCACCAGAAACTTCTGCCGCCAAGCCAGCAAACTTTCGGTTTAGCTCTCTGCTGACTTGAATGAGGATAAAATTATTTATTGGTGCAGCTGTTGTAGACTTTCCAAATGTGTTCTATGTCAAAGTCCCGCTGTACTTCCTGGGGGCTTGGTTTTCTAGCAGGAAAATAATGGTGGCATGATCACAAACTTTCTCAGATTACACGTAAACAGTACCCTAAACTGTGTTCCTGAAAACGTTTAAAGTAAGGAATAGGTAATACAGTGACAGAATCTTTATTCTCATCTGATCGCAGTGCCTAGTTTGACAGTTTGATCTGAGTTTCGTGAGCCTGGGGCATTGTTCTCGAAAACATGGGATGTGTCACTTTCCAAATCTGTACCGGTGATGCTCCTCTGTCAGACATCGTATCAAACGCACCCCATTTTAAATAAACAGCTTGTAACTGGCCTGAGAAGATCTGGGACGGGTGGAAATCTGTCTTAATAGGAGGGTGGCCAGACGCTAGGACCTGACCTATACTGGATGTTTGGAGCTGATGCTGATACTATATAATACTAGGGTTTTGATATATTGGCTGATATTCTTTATTTTTAATATATGTCGAATCCAATTACTTAAACAGTGAACTTTCCCCTGAACTTTCCCCAGTGTTTCTAATCATTATAAATAACTATAAATAAAAAAACAAACACAGCAACTTGAATCAAGGAAAGTGATCAAATATACAGAAAATGTTGCCTATAAAAATTAAATAATAATGTAAGAACAATCTGCACTATGTTCTGTAAAAAAAATAAAAAAATAATCGGACAACTTACACGCTGGAACATCTGTGCTAGGCCAATATCAGGCCAATAACATAGGCTCATCCATATACAGTATATTTGGCTGGCTCTACCAGACATATCTGCCACAGCAAATGAAACATAAGCTCACAGATTCATCTGGTTCCCAGGCTTCTGGTACTCTTGTACTTGGAGTAACATCTGTAAACAGACTTAGATGTATAAAATCAGTGGAATTACCCTTTAAATATATCCATCTTCTAGACAGTATTCTCAGGAGTTACATCCTTTAAAGAGCTTGTGCAAACAGAAAAGTGTGTATTGTACAGTATGAGTATGTGTGAATGTGTGTGTGTTGTGTGTGTGTTTGTGTGTGTGTCTACAGCCTGGCCATCTGGTCAGAGCGTTTCATGACAGATAGATAAATTATTTCTGATAATACACAACTTGTTTGGGGCCTTCCCAAAGTTCCCAAACTGATTTATGGGAGAGCGTGACTCCTGCACAGGTTGACTTTTACGTCATCCTTACAGCAAATAGGGAAAGAGAAGGGGGGGGGAGAGAGAGAGAGAGGAAGAGAGGGAGGATGAGGCCTGTCCTGAACCTTGTCCAAACTCTGCAGGCTGCCACGATGAAGGGTATATTTTTTATCAAGGTCTGCCAGCTAGGCTACTCTGACAGTTCAATCCTCTGCCAAAATACAAACACGGAGAGAGTGAGAGTGAAAGAGAGGCAGAGTATAAAGAAAGATGGAGAGTGACAAAAAAACGACAGAGAGTCTTGTCATCTGATTTTTGCCACACACTGACACTCGGTGTTTTACACAACTTTTCAGATTCGGTGAACGCTCTCCGGGGAGCTGAATGATTCACAGAGCAGATTTCTATATAAAATAAATCACACAAATTATATAATATTCACATGCAGCCGGTTCAGAATTGAGTCAGTTTTCAAAGGGATGTCTAATTTTACACAGCATGGCCAAGTCACTAACAGCGTTGCAGGAAATGAATGCTGCAATGCCCTGTTGTGCTCCATAGAGGAGTGTGTACAGTCTATTAGCCAGGACAGGCTGTTCTATTGTTATTGATGCTCTTATTTAGTTAGACATAATTGAATTCCAAAATGCAGTATCACTCATTCATCATGTTGAGGGTTGACATTTCTATCAGCTTATTGATGCACATTCAAGTGAATTTAGCAAAGTGTAAAAGCACATATACATGTGGAAAATTGGAGTTGGCTAAATATGATGTTTTGTTAAAAAGCACAGAGCAGTAAATCATCAAAGAGGCTGAAACCAAATGCAATCAGCTTCACTGCCTACACATGTAATCCTTATCCATTTGTGAAATAAACGTTTGGAGCTTAATCATACTAAGTCATGTTTCCAGCACGGCTGACACTCTCTGACCAGTGCTGAATCACTGATGAACCTCTTTCTGCTTTAAATCACTCACGCCAAACAAGGAAGGAGGAGAAGGAAAAAAAAAACAGGACTTTGTTACACAAGGTCTCAAATTCTAACCGATGAAATGTGAAAACCTTTGAAAGTCAGATATTGACTGTGAAATATAGCCTGCTATCAGAGATGGGCGCAAATACACCAGTATCTTTGTTACAAGTTACAAATACTTGCTCATCAAATGTTTTTAAAGGACAAATCTGTGATATATTTACTGTAATACATCATAAAATAACCATGATGCGTCATCAGAGATCAAGGAAACATGTTAAGTTGAAATACTTCTCTGAGAACTCTGTTATAGCCACTATGTCCTCCTTTGAAATTTCTATTCATGTTAACTGGAGTTAAAATGAATTTCACTGCATAAGTTACTGTCTGTTTATGAGTCATGAGAAATGATTACTAGTCTTTTAGAAGGCATGGATGTTTGTAACAGTTAAATTGGGCAAAATGTTAATGGAGTCTGGCAGGCGTTAAGACAGGTAGTCACTGAACTCCAACTCCAGAGTGTGTATTTTCAGAGCAGCGGGCTTTTGTTTTCAGGATATCAGGTTCAGCTTTACACTGACAGACAACTGACAGTTATAAACAGCTGATCAACTTACAGTGTAGGACTTGTCGTTGCGTGCTATATCAAATTACAATGTTGTGCGTGTCTTGTGCTATTGCAGTGATCCCGCAGCCTGCCTGTGCTTCCTCGAGTCTGGGGAGGAGAGGGTGTGGGGGAACAACTTCGACCACTGGATGCTGCCTCGCAGCAGTGTTCTCAAGATTTGACCACTTAAAACGCCAAGCATATCCTGCACACAAGTTCCCATGTTGTAATCACCAGCTCACGAGTTCCATTGACAGAACTCTATTGAGCAGCAGCTGGTTCACTTAGCTTAGCATATATAACAGAAAAAGCTAGCTGGAAACAGCCTGCCTGGCTCTGTCCATAAAAAATCCAACTACCAGAATCAACCACAGATGGAATACTAAATAGGATTTCAACCTATTAAATATACAGTCTATGGATCCAACTCGCTATTTGGAGTGCAGTGCTCATTTTTGGATATGCAGTTGTTACATAAATACAAAATACTGGTGTGGTAAATGATTTAGTTTTTGTAATCTGAAAAAACCCAAATACATTCACAACATTCTTGTCACATTTTTGGTAGCCTCAATATGGGTCTGACCTTAAACCCCCTGCATTGAAAACATGGGCTCTTCTAATTTCCCATATCATAGGCTGCATGCTGGGTTTTTAGCCCTTCCTCACCAGAAAAAAATGGCTGTACAGGCAGCTTATTTCTGTTTATTTTTAGGTGGCGACCTCTAGTGGCCATAGCAATTATGACATGAGCAGTATAAAGGGGAGAAAGTCCACAAAGGGAGGTATGAGTAAAATACAAGAGTTTCAGGAGGCTGGGGTTTCGCGCCCCATGTGAAACCAAGTTAATGCTGAGTTATTTAAAGTTTTAAGTTAAAGTTGGGTTTCATGATGACCTCACTTATGAAACATAATGTACTTATTTTAACCCAAACCAACCTGCGACTGTTTCACAACATAACCACGCGTTTAACGTCACATGACTTACATCACATACGTAAGGTCCAGTGTGCCTGTTGCTGGTACACCAATGGTCATAATTATATATTTTCAATATTTAAAATACACAAATACAAGCTTTTAAAGTATTTTGTTACAAATTTTATCTCATTATTTTCTGCCCGGCAAAATTATATTACATTTAATTGAAATATTGCCCATCTTTGCCTGCTACCTACCTACTTTTTTTCCACCTCTAACAAATGCCATGTACAGTAGTTTGTGTTTCATCCTTGACTCAGAGGCTGTTTGACAAATTCAGCAGGCCCCTTTCTCTCCCCTTTGCCCTGGTGCAGCGTCGATTAAAGGCCTGTGTTATTCTATATCAAGAGCCTGTTAGAGCAGTGAATGCCATATTTGCGATGCTCTATTGATCCCCGTGGTGGGAATTTGTCTTTCAGATGGTGGAGAGGAGGTGGCTGAACAGTACAAAAAGGGTTAAGGCTCATCTCAAAGATGCGAAAAGAGCTGGGAAGGCCCTGCAAGGACAAGCTATCGATCCTCTCTTGGGTGTATGCCAGTGTTTCATACAGAGCTTCATAATTTCCTCTGAATCGTACATCTCTTTCTCCCTCTGCCCCCTGTGTCTTTTGGCCTCTTTTTTTTCTTCTGTTGACCTGAAATGTGACCAGAGGTGTGAATTATGTAAGCCCAAATGCATGTCATTCACCTCTGCAGTGTGAATTGCAGTGTCCTGGCTCGCTATGAACTGATTATACACATCTGTTCCTGTGTTGGCAGTACAATGGTGTTAGTTACTTCAGTGGTTTCCAAAATTAGGTGCAGGGACCTTTGGGGCTCTTGAGGATGTTGCAGCAGGTCTGTGGCAGGATGAAGGATTGTTAGATTTCTTTCACTTCATATTAGCTGCCATAGAGAGAGGGTTCAGGTAACTGGTTAGATCAGTGATTCTCAAACTGGAGGACAGGCCTCCCTGGTGGGGCATAAAACCACTGGGGTGGGGGGGTGGGGGTGGGCTGGGGGACTCTCCCCTGCCTCCTAAATGCCCACTAAAGAAGGGTTTCTGTTAGAGTTCAGAGTCCGAATCTCACTTTACATTGTACTCTGTTTAATTGTATATATGTGACAATAAGCTTGACCTTTTATCATTAAAGTGTGAGAACCCCCTCCTGAGCTACAGAAGATATTATACAACTAATTGTACAGACTGAGGAGCACACCTCCTGATGAGTAAAGTTTTGTGTAAATTCAGTGGCATATCAGTGGCATGTCTCTTAGGATACAAATAAACAAACATTGTGCAACAGTATAAGGTTTTTTTGCTTTCCTTTGCTGTTGTTTATCTTGTAAACCACTGAATTACCCCATAGTCTGCATTCAGACTATCAAAGGTAAGTAAAGCTAAAGGTAAAGCTAAGTATCAATACTTTTTCAATACAACATGTTTCATAAGTACCCAAACTATTTAAAAAATTATCTAAGTGTTCATTCAAAACCTCAGTTCTGTGTGCAGGTTGTTAATGAAAAAAAAAATATTACCCTAGATTGTGTGTCGAGGACTTTTCTTTCTTTTTGCATTGGTATTGAATGATATATAGAGTATTGTTGTTTATACTAGTGCTGAATCTAAGTTTAAAATTCTGGTATTGTGACAATACCAAAATAGCTGTGCAACTCCATGGACTACTAAACAGGGTTAAAAGGATATTTTTTTTTTTTTCACTCACCCAGTCGGCCAATTATATTAGAAATCTACTTGCCCAAAGTCAATTTTTGTACAAACTGGCCTGTTTATTACCAGTTATCGAATTATAATGAGGACTTAAGTTTAACTGTCATATTTATTCTAGGGCTGCAATAGTTATAAAATGTCAGAAAATAGTCCAAAATGTCCATCCTACTCTGCTCCCCAGAAATGTACTGTTGTGGACAGGATCAGCAGCAAAAGGTATTTAAGCCACCAAAAAAAATTATATCAGTTTAAGAGTATGCTACATGCGCAGTATTTTCACTGCTTTACCTTCCCGTAAAATATAACTCCCTCAAAACCAACCAGACTCCATTGGCAAAAATCAGTAATTTTACCTCACAAAACACAGAAGCTGCTAGTGTACCACTGCCTCAAACAGTTAGTTTGTGTTATTGTGTAACTTCAGTGTTTAAAAAGGTTAATTTGGAGTCACTGAAGTCACACAATGACAAAAACAAACTTGTTCTGCAAGGTAAAATGTTTTTCTCAAAGAAGCGTGGGTGAGAATGAATAATATTTGAGAGGCTGAAAGAAGCATTTTCTGCTATTTTTCCAGGAAAAATTATTTTAAATTACTTAAGTTAGTTGCCCTGCTAAACACTGGAAAACCCAACAACAACAACAACAACAACAACAACAACAACAACAACAACGACAACAAGTCAGCTAAATCTGACAACATGTGTTGTAGATAAATGAGAGTTTATGTGGGGTCCTGGTGCATGAGAAGTTCAAGGCTCTACATCAGCACCATGGATGGCACACCACCACTCTGCTGCAAGATGGAACCATTACATGGCATTTACTATTTGATGTATAAGTTCAGATCCACTGATAATCCTATAGATAATTAATATTACATATACTGCAGGCTATAGAAACCACAGCAAAAGTTAATAAGATCTTATGGGGGATGTTATATGGCAGAATTATAGCAAATAAATAATACAGCAAAGTAGGATAAGGTCACTAATAGCCCAAAAGTCCCATAAGGAGAGTTACAGAAATATCATTTTTGATGCAGGAACAACTGTGAGTTCACCCTCTATATAAACAGTGTGTACAGTATGAGATTTTTTTGACACATCTGGACAGATTAAGGGCGCGAGTACAGTAACACTAGGTCCCACTTTCCCCCAACTGGTCCTTTAAGCCAGAAGCAAGGTGCAGACCGGACCTGGTGCATGGATGGGGAACAGTTTGGAGCCGGGGCAGGAGAGGGGAAGTTGCACCGCCCCGGTTCAGGCAGCAGGGCTGGAGCAGATAAAAGCTCAGATAGTGATTGAAAGTGATGGTAAAAGGATTTAGCCTGGGCATTAACTGAGAGAGAGACACAGAGAGAGACAGAGAGGGAGCTAGAGAGAGAGAGGGAGGGAGGGATGAGGAGAAGGAGGGAGGAGGGAGGGTGATATTTTCCATAAAGCCTTTTTTTTCTCTCTTTCTTTCTGCCCTTGAGCATCCCGGGTAAACCCGAGCTTGTAAAGAAGTGGGAAGAGGAGGAGGAGGAGGAGGAGAGGGGAAGAAGGGCGGGCACAAGCCTTTTCCTCAAAGTCAATATTTTATACTTTTGATACTCCTTGACGCTGGATTTCAGTCCTCTTTTTTTCCACAGCCGTTTCCAGATCTAGGACACCGATCTGCCGTGCGCATGCAGCCATCCACGGTGTGATCATAAAAAAGTATCGGCACAAACAAACAGCGAGCCGGGCCGGGGCAGGCAGGCACATAATAACGGGAGTACAGTGAGGAGGAGGACCGCGGCGGAGTACAGTGGATGATCGGAGGGGGATCTTCTTCTTTTTTTAAGCCCAAAGAGGAGGGGACGTGCACGTACTCCAAAGTGCTGAGCTGTCCACGGATGCATGTTAGAAGTAAGTATCTGATTTAATCTCGCAACACGATGCATTTGTGCTATTTATCTCTTTGAAGTCTGCAGCGAGAGTTACACACCATATACCCAGAGCACTCCAGGATCATCAGACAGGACTTTCAGCTCAATTTGCACTGTTTTACACACGAAATCAAACATTAACGTGCGAAAATACAATATATATGTAGTGTGAGCGATGCTGCGCGGTGGGATGCACTACTGTAGAGAGTGACACACCCCTACAAAGACTGTCAGAGCCGGGAAATAGCTTTGACAACTGAACTAAGTCAGAGTCCATGGGACAGGTTGTGCAAAAGGACCAGGCTTGTGTCAGTGCGGGATGACAGTCGGATTATGATCAATGAGGGCACGACGCCACAAAAAATGTCACCCATATTTATGCATTTATTCATGTATTCAGTTTAAAATAGAATTATAGTGAAATTAACTGACTTCCAGTGCAGTTTGACGGGCTTAAAGTTAATTACTGTGTCCATAAAAGAATATTGAAGTAAAGCGGAATAATGAAAAGGCCAAGAATATGACAGCTGATTCAAAAACAATTTGATTTTGCGTAATTTTCTGCCATTTTGCGTATTTTCGTATATTTTAAGATAATATGACATATAAGCTATTAAATAACTCTATATTATGAATCTTATTCGCAGTGCAGTTATTTAAAAAACATCTGTAGCCTGCTCTCAGAGAGCTATAGGGGCTATTACAACTCTTGCACACACCGGGCAGCAGCACGTGTTTTTACGCACAAGGTTATCCACACAATGCGGCGCCTTTCACTGCGTTTTAATGTGCAACTTTTTAATGTGTAAAACCCAACTCTTCCTATAAATATCGCTGATTGCATACCAGATTATAGAAGCAGCTTTTAACCAAACTTCAATGTAGAATCAATGGGGTTTTTTTTTTCAGAGCTGTTCGTAAACGCACCAGAAAGACAGTTTATTAATTTGTCTCATTCCCATGACGTCAAGCACAGACGTTTTAAGTTGGTAAAGCCTCCCGAGCACAGCAAAAATAATGAGAAATACAAGCAGAGACGGATCTCTGCAGATACAACCAACACACGCTTCTAGTGGGTCATAAGTGATGACTGAAAGTCCATACATTCTTTCTTTAGGGAAATGTTGCATATTATGCCTTTGAGCAACTTGCTGTGGCACACTTTCACTTAAAAGTTCTCCTCGTATAGTCTGAAGATGAATTAGATGTTTTCCCACTTTCCAAGCTAAATTACCACCAATTACTACAGCTTAATTAAGGAGTTAATTATACTACAAAATAAGAGCGCAACCCGCCCATCCGCATGTATATTTCAAAGCGTGACATTAAACTTTTATTCATGCAAAAGAGAAACACCACGCAGGGCAGATTTCATCTCAACTTGAGCTCTGGAAAATATCCTTGCATTTACAGTAAGATGAATTGATTGCTCATCACATTAACTCCCCATTGCCCTATCTCTTCCCCAGGACAATCACAGGAGCCCGGCCATGCAAACTGTCCAATGGATGTACCTGAAGACGCAGCAGCCTCTCCTTCATCCTCCCCGACCTGCTCCACTGTCCCTGCGCAGGACACGGCTCTCTGATACATGCAGGACCCGCGTTAACGTCTCCCACCCCAACTCCCAGCAACACTATGGTTAAAGTGCATGCCGAGATCCATCTCTGTCACATTATCCGCCTCTCTACCCTCCGCCCGTTCACCTCAGGAAGCCAGCCGTCAAAACAAGAGCGCGTCCCTCTCGTCTCGGCTCTCTGGGGGCCGTCGATATTTGTGAAGAGACCCTGAGCGAAAGTTGTGTGTCAATTTTACCCCCGCGCACCTCTCCATCCACACAGTATCCACACAGAGCAGTATGGTGGTAGGGATGTCCACTGTTTCCTCATGATCACCGCTCCATGCGCTTCACCCCTCCTCTGAGCTCCGTGGCCCCCTCACCCCGCGCCGGACCCCGCTCCAAACACCACCACCACCCTCCTCCCAGCCTGCCATGCTCTTCCAGGCCGTGTTTCTGCTGCTGCTGCGCTTCTTGGCCTCCACGCCGGGCCAGTACGAACTGTGCAAGTCCCTGGTGAGCACGGATGAGGGCTCGATGTGGGAGCATTACGCGTGCCAGCCCAAACCCGCGTCCATGAAAGACTACATGCGGATCAAAGTGGACCCGCCCGGGATCACGTGTGGGAACCCGCCTGAGAGGTTCTGCACGCTGGTGAGTTAATCTCGGGACTTCTTTTATAACTTTGGTGGTAATTTAAAGGCATAATATGCAACTTTTTCCTTAAAAACTATGTACAGACCCAGACAAACAGAGTGCCTCTAAGTCGTCACTTATGACCCACAGAAGTGTGTGGTGGTTGCCGTGTTCCCCAAGGCCCAAGGTGACATCCTCAAATGTCTTGTTTTGTCCACAGCCCAAGGATACTCAGCTTACCACAAAGCATTCACATATGGGAAGGAGAAATCAGAGAATTTGAACACTTTCTCTTAAAAAATGACTCAACATGATCAATCAATTATCAAAATATTTTGGAAACAATTTAAAGGCATGATGTGCAACATTTTCATAAGAAAAAACAATGTACAGACTCATATAAACATAATCAATTTCAGTCATCACTAACAACCCACTAGAAGTGTGTAGTGGTGGCTGTATCTGCAGAAAAAGTGCCAGTGTTTCCTTATTTTCTCATTATTTTGCTGTTTTCAAACTCAAAATGACTGTTTTTGATGTCCTCAAAAAGGACATTCCAAAATCAATGATGTCTCTGCTGCCTTTACGAACAGCAGAGAACCTTGATTGGTCCTCATTAAAAGAGGGCTGCATCTATCAGTTATTTTCATTATCCACTGATCTGTGATTATTTTCTCAATTAATCGATTAGTTATTTGGTGAATGAAGTGTCAGGAAATGATGAAAAATGTCGATCAGTATTTCCCAAATCCAAAGGTGATGCCCTCAAATGTCTTTTTTGTCAGCAGCCCAAGGTTATTCAGTTTCAGAGTTGGACTGATACTGGATTTTCAGGGGGCCGATGCCGATACAGATATTAGGGAGCAAAAACAATCCAATATCAACATATCAGCTGACGTTTTTTATTCATATATATTTGTACATAAAATCTAAAATGACACCAGGGCAATGAAACAGTAAACTTTCATACACATTTTTAATAATAATACATAACAATAACTAAAATAAAACACAAACAGAACATCTGGAATTAAGAAACAGGAGAAAATATTCATAGGATACTGCTTAAAACAAACAAACAAACAAAAATACAATATACAATCTGCTATAGCTGTGCTAGGCCAGTATCGGGCTGATAATATCGTCTGACCCATATATCGGTCTAATTGGGTCTAATTCAGTTTACCATCATAGATGACTAAAGAAACCAGAAAATATCAACATTTGAGAAGCTCAAATCAGTAAGAACAAAAGACAATACAAGACATACAGCTTTTTTTATTTTTTTAGCTTTATAGTGTTTTATTTTATCTTTATTTTATAGTTATTCCTTATTATTAAAAACACCAGTGAAGTTTACTGTTTCATTGCCCTGATATAATTTTGGACAATCTTGTAAAACTATTAATATCCTTCCTCCATTACATAGTTAACCACTGCAGAACTATTGCTGCATTGCATTGCATTGATACATACTGATATCGGAAATGTTTTACTACCTAATATTGGTATGTGCATCAGCTCCAAAATTCCAGTATCCATTGGGCCCTACTCAAAACAATTAATCAATTACCAGAATAGTTGGTGATTAATTTAATAGTTTGACAACTAATCGATTAACTATTTGTTGCAGATCTACATTAAAATATAGTTACAAGTGTAAAAAGTTGCAAACTATTATTTTGAAAATCAACAGGATCACAGGGTCATGCACTTAAGCTGAATAGTGACAGCAGTGAAAAGTAATGACACATAAAAAGGTGTAAAGTCAGAGCAGGGTTCACACTATAAAAGCTGCACGGATCTGAAAGATGACCCAAAGATATTAAGTTTACTGTCATAGAAAAGTACAGAAACCAGAAAATATTCACATTTAAGGAGCTGGAATCAGAGAATTTGGACATTTTTTCCTAAAAAAAAATACTCAAAACAATTAAAAGATTATCAAAAATAGTTGGGAATTAAGTTAATAGTGGAATTAATCAACTAATCGTTGCAGCTCTACATTAAACTATGGTTGGTACATGGAAAAAGTTGCAAACTATTATTTTGAAAATCAACAAGATCACGGGGTCATGCAATTAAGCTGAACAGTGACAACAGTGAAAAGTAATGACACACAGAAAAAGGTGTTAAGTCAGAGCAGGATTCACACTATAAAAGCTATAGGGATCTGAAAGGGATGACATAAGTGCAATGACTTGGCATGGCTCGACCTCCCTCAGAGAGGTCCGGAGGTGTTGTTTACATTAGCGTGGACTTGGCAGCCTGAGATCCGGTCTGAATCGAGAGGACCTCGCATTTCCCCTGGTAAAAATGCATATAACGGACCTTTTTAGTTCCAAGGACACTGAAGGGTGAGCTGGAGGAAAACTCGTTAAAATGTCTGCTCCAGCAATATTTAACACACTTTTAGCCTGCAGGCTAGTTCCCATCCCGGCTAATGCGAGTGTAATAATTTGAAATAAGGGTTATAAAATCATTGTAATTCCTAAGAAGACTGCAATTAAGCCTCTTCAGTGGAAAGTTTTATATTTGACTCATAAGATTTGACTCACTGTGTGTGCGAGACAGCAAGTTCGTCCTCTTGATAATCGCCCCACCACTGTGAGTGTCCGCTCACTGAGTTGGCCAGAACTGAAGGTGTCAGACCCGTCTCAACAGCCATGAGTCAAAATCTCACAAAAAGTGTCTCCGGAGAGAGTGTCGACATCACATTATCACGTCATGCTGTTAATTAGGTGTTTGTAGGGGAGGCCTGGGGCAACTGTAACATTTATACATTTTCCTTCATAACTCACAGACTACTTGAAATACACAAGTCATCTTTGATATAAGAAGCATGTACGTCTGCACTGATTAATACCACAATTGATACATTTTCACTAATAAGGCAAGATTATAATATAAATTTAATGCAAGAGGTCAAAGAGTTACAATTATCTGTATCTCAAATAAAAGCACACCTCAAAGTATACACTTTACTGCTGTAGTATCTAATAACGTTAAGGGCTGCAACTAATGACTATTTTCATTGTTGATTAATCTGTCATTTATTTTCTTGATCTATCGATTAGTTGTTTGAAAAAAAAAAAGGTGAAAAATTTGGATCAAAGCCCAACGTAACATCCTCAAATTTCTTGATTTGTCCGAAACCCAAAGATATTCAATTTACTGTGACAGAGGAGTAAAAAAAACAGAAAATATTCACATTTAAGAAGCTGGAATCAGAGAAGTTGTACTTTTTATCTTAAGAAATTACCGATGAATGAATGTGGATCAGGGATCACTGTAACTCAGTGCTGCAGGAATGAGTCTTAAAACCTGGAGACGAGTTAGCATACAGTATAAGCACTTCTGGTTCCCTTGTCTGAAAGTAAATTGGTTTTTGAATGGATTTTTCGTCATTTGCCTGAAATAAGGTCTGTGATTAACACAGCTTTGTGAATTTTTGAAGCTTTTACGTGTCTTAAAACTGGCAGTCGCTAATAAGTGGCTAAATGAGAGTACAGAGGTCGTCGTGGACATTAAACATCACCACGCTAAGCAATAGTTTCTTGGTGGTGGTGATGCTGAGTCATGCAACCGTGGTGTAGTTCTTTTATAGCCTAAAATTAGGTTTTTACTTCTGGCGATTGCAATTCTGCTTCAAAAATCATAAAAGTGGTGTTTGAATGTGAAGATTATCTTGCTGAACAAAATATGTCAGTATCATAAACTTTTGTTTGCTACAGAGCTTGTTTTTTTTTTTTTTTTTTTTTTTGCACTTAACCAAAATCCAATGGAAAAATCTCATTGGCTTTTTGTGGAGGGAGCCAGAGTGATGAAAACTCTCAGGTTGGCCTACAAAAAAACATCCTTCCTGCAGCACTCTATGACCCCCAGTCTTGCAAATGTTATAAAATCTTGTATGCTGGCTGGCACCACCTATATTAGCACAGTTTACTCCTGTTAATTTTTAAGCAATAACCTACAGATAAAGTTGATGTAAGCTTAAATTTGCAGTCATTAAAACTTTAGACAGGAGAAGAAAAATAATGCACATCTAAAAAGAAATGGTAATACCTCAAAATTAGCTTTTTTGTTGTATTTTTTGGTATTTTGTGTAAAGCACTTTGTAAACCTAGTTTTTAGAAAAAGTACTATACAAATAAAGTTACCATTACTGTTATTTATTTTGCTGAAAACTCCTGCCAACGTGTATTGATCTTGCTCCTCCAGAGAGAAAAGTGTCATCCCTCTAGCTTGTTTCTGATTGTTGTAATTGCCCCCGGTCTCCCCTAATCTGATTGACTAGAGACCTTAAGACAGATTTTACAAACCAACCTCCACCTCAGTCTCTGTCCCTTCCTGAGGGAGGAGACTAATAACAGTACTTGGGGGGTTATTTGACAGGAGCAGGAAAGGATATTGTGCTCCTTGGATACCTAATGGTTAATGATTTGTTTAATGTAGACGTAGCGGAAACCACTGTCGTCTTTAGAAAGCCTCTCCGATGACTTCTATTGAGACGGGAGACGGACAGAGGCAAGAGAAGTAGGGGGGCAGAAGTGAAGAGAGATGCTCGCTGCCATAACGTATTGACGTCTGCCCCCTAATGGCCCCAGCCTGGAAACTTCTATAACTATGTTTCTGAGTGAGCAATGATGAAATATTGATGGGCTCCTTAATGGGCTTCCTTACAAGGGTTAGCCAGTGTTGCTCCATCCCAAGGATCCAGAGTGCGCTGCTAAGGCTGATGAGAGAGGGAGAAGAGGTAGAGGGGTATAGAGGGCGGGACAGGAAGGAGCCTGGTCTTAGTCAGCAGTTTTACATCGGATGGGGTCTCTACTGTAGAAAGTTCTGGTTCTCAGTTCGGCTCCTCAGTTCGTCTGTGGCTGGGAATTGTACCAGCCCCCCTAGTGCACTATAGCTGGGGGATTTAGAGGGTGAAGGAGCTGCGAGATGAAAGTTTACTTAAGAAGCGAGGAATGTCAGACTCAAATTCCTTCATAATGAGAGAGCAGAGTAGGTTTAATACTGCTACTAGATAATTATTTGACTAATTTTTGGCAATTAAGGTCCTATTGAGCAAATTAAATTGCTTTTCTGGTAAGTAATAATCCATATTTTTGCTTTCATCTAAATGAGGTATTTTGGATTAGAGGGATAGTTTGGATTATTTATTATAAGTGGGGTCGTATGAAGTTCTTATTTGTAGTCTGTGTATGACCTACAGTAGATGGCGGTCAGCATGCCCCCAATTTGGAGAAGCATAGGACCACCAGCACGAGAGATAAGCAATGAACTGCTGTTGACGGGGTCAGAAACAAAACATACTTCAGCCACTTAAAAAAGGTCCACCGAAAAAATCCATAACAGTTTAAGTGTACACTATATTTACAATTTTTCACTGCTTTACTTTTCTGTGAAACAGTCTTTTCCCACAGGATACCGCAGTTATATAAGCCAATCATTGCTCTCTCCAAACCAACCAAACTCTATAGGAAAAATCAGTGGTTTTAACTTGCTGAACATGGGAGTTGCTGTTTTACCGCTCCCTCAATATATTAGTTTATCTGTGTTATTGTGTGACTTTAGTGAATCCAAACCATTCCTTTAAAACACCAAAGTCACACAATAACACAAATAAACTAACAAACAGCAACAGGAGACAAGTACCTCCTGTGCTCTGCGAGGTAAAATGACTGATTTTCTCTATGGAGTTTGGTTGGTTTGGAGAGACCAATATTTGGGTTTTCCATATATAGGTACTACACCGACTTTTGATAAGTACTTCTTACAACTCTGCATTAAATAATCCAAACTATACCTTCAAGAATCACTGAACATCTACGAATTATCTACTCCTAAAACAGGTTTAATCCACCTATACTAGAGCTGCCATGACACCTTTCTTAAATGTAAGAATTTGCTGCTTTTTTTTGTCCTTTATGACAGCAAATGAGAAGTCTTTGGCTTTTTAATTGTTGGTTGGAGTAAAATAGATCACCAAGAAGGGTATGCTTTAGGGCTGGCCTACTGTGTGATTGACAGGTCATTCTCACTGAGGCTGTCCAGTGCAACACCCAGGGCTCAAATATGAATCAGTATTCTGTTACTGCATTGCCTATTTCTCGCTTAAAATGTTTTTAGAAATTTATTTTAGTGCACTGTTTTGTAGTAATAGAAGACAGACTGCAATAGAGTCCTCCAAACTAGACAGCATTGATAAAATACAGATTAATATTGTTACTACATTGCCATTTTATTATCTAAAATGTTTGCAGAAGCTAATTTTAGTGTACTGTTTAGCTGTAATATGAGAAACTTTGTGACAAGGAATGCCGGCATTATTTTCCTGCTGAATGGACTATCCAAAACCAAGCACTGCCCAAGTCGCAGTATGTCACCCACCTGCTCCAAAATGGTAACCCACATAATGCCAAACTTAAGGCTTCATCCACCAACCAATGGGTGATGTCATGGTTGGTTCACACTTGCATTTTATAAACTAAACAATTAATTGTGAACATAATCTGCAGATTAATCGATAATGACAATATTCATTAGTTGCAGCCATAATCTAGACTCACTTCAGCAGGGAATCAAGGCCATTAGATCTCCTCTGTCTTTCCTTTGGACCTGCCAGCTGAGTATTAGTTGAGGGTTATTGGTATACAGATCATTTATTTTCAGGCAAGCAGCATTTTTTCCCCTCTTCCTCTTGCCCCCGGATTTGGCAGCTTTACAGAAAAGCCAGTTTCTTATCTAATTGGTGTACATTTACATTCACTCATTCAGCAATCCCACAAGTCAAGGGAAAGTCAGGGCACTGGATATATATATATAAAAAAAAAAGACTGCATCACCCAGTGCGCAGAGCTGCTCATCCTTAATAAGACTTGAGACATACTGCGGAAGAAGATGCAAAATAATTTTTTCCCCCTGCTCTCACCCTATGAGAGCTACAGTGTGTTCCTAAAAACTATGGGAGAATTCACTTTTTGGGGGGTTTTGATGTTGAGGCATACTGTAGCTTTCCCTGCTTGCATTGGTTTACAGTAGTTTTTGGTCCCTCCATCTCCACAGGGATGCATTTTTTCCACTCTATTTATCTCTCTTGTTTTCTGGGAATGCAGCATCCTTTCTCCTCAGCCAAACAGGCCAGCATGTTGGCTTCTTTCAACATGACGGGCTTCCAGGACTTTGACAAAGATGCTACTGTCACTAGTGCTGTGTTAGGAGCTTCAGTAGTTGCTTTGTAGTTTCTCCGTATGATAGCTACTATAGAGTCTCAGCTCGCAGTTGAGGATGATGGAGTAAGGAGGAGGTTTGAGGGGGGTGAGGTGGGTGTGTTGCAGAGGGGGATAGCTAATGATGAGGGAGAGGTGAGGAAGATCCAAGCTTAGCTAAGCAGAAAGATGAAATCAGACCACAGCTCCACAGTAGTACACACACTGTCGATATAAAAATGCTGCATTCAAAAAGGTCTTGCCGTGCCTGTTGTTTGTTATTTCGCTTTTTTGGTTTGGAACCGAAAACCTTCAATCAGCCGTCTCTCTTGGGGCCGAGAACAGAGAGCAGCCGAATGCAAATGGGATGTGTGTGTACAGGAATGTACAGTGTGCAGTGACGTTAATGGGCACCAGCAGGGGTGTGTGAAACATGTGCATGAGTTGGCCGACAGCGCGCGGTAGTATGTCTTAGAAAGACAAAAACAAAACAAAAAAACACACACCTTCCTGTTCCACAACACATTTGCCCGTTTTAGAAGGTAGAAACCAGCCAGCTCTAAAAATAGACATGAGAGGAGAGAGAAGCCGCGCAGCAGCGGAAGGGGAGCATGCAGGAAGGGGAGGAAGATGGCAGCTGGTAGCGTGGATCAGTGCTTCCCAGTCTGGGCCTATGGCCATACTTCATCCTCCCTGCCCAGTGTAGCCCTGCCAGGCCGGCTGGCCTGCCCTGCCCAGCAGTGGGCCATCAAGGCCACGCAAAAAGGGCCACTCACACCCAGCAGTGGGCCATTCCTGATGCACCTCCCTGGGGTAAAAGCTAGCCCAGGTGGCCAGTGTCCTAATAATACACCCTTGGAGGTGAATTTTGGGCACAGCGTGAGCAGGTTCGACAGTGCAGGGCATAATTAACGAAGGGAACAGTGAGGAAGAAACAGACAGAGCGACAGAAAAGAGTGACTGTATGAACACGGGAGGTGGGGGAGGGTGCAATGATGTAATGGCATGGCTTGCTTCCCCATTAGGACACAGTTGAAAGTGATCAGAGTGTGTTTAGATGTGTTGGCAGAACGGGGGGATGGTTATAAGTGAGATTTATCTCTCAGCGAGGTGATACTAAGAGGGATTGGCTGCAGGGGCTTAGACAGCCTGAGGTGAACTTAGCAAACCGCCTTGTCTCAGGATCTCAGGACTGATGGCTCTCGGAGACAAGACACCATATGTATCGTGTATTGTGTGTGAGAGACAGTTAGACTAGCCACAACATTTGAGTGATCCTTTAAAGGGAAACTTGTCAGCTTGGTTATTATCATATTTGTGTCCCTTATGACTGCTGTTCAGGATAACATTTTTACTCACCACCTCCGTTGAAGACATTTGGGAAATATAGACAAGGAAGAGGAATGCAGGCCTCTTTGCTTTCCAGCAAAACTTCAATGCAACAGAATCCATCTCAAACATCCAGACAGAAAGACATCCTAACCTGTAGACAGGTATTTGAGTGGATTTCTGTTATGTGGAAAGCTGTGAGACTCACACTCTTTGCCACTTTAAGGTTGTTCTTTGTGTAGTCCACATTCCCCAAATTTCTGCAGTGGAGAAGTGGTAGAAATGTTGGCTATAAGAACGATCGTAATTGGGGTCAGGAGCTTGAGTCTTAAAGGCAACAGAAATCCTCTCAAATACTTTTCTACAAGGATTTATAGAGGGATACTTTCTGTTTACCTTTAGTCAGACTCAAATACAACAATCTGATTTCTGTTGATTTAAACACAAGGCATGTAATTTCTGCCACTTCTCTCACACCAAAACATATCAAAAGACGTAGTTT
This sequence comes from Lutjanus argentimaculatus, assembly GCA_034769285.1. Classification (NCBI taxonomy): domain Eukaryota; kingdom Metazoa; phylum Chordata; class Actinopteri; order Lutjaniformes; family Lutjanidae; genus Lutjanus; species Lutjanus argentimaculatus. Next base: position 31,679,079 of record JAWZSL010000005.1, on the reverse strand, counting down.
GATGAAGTTGTGAAGTAGCATAGGAAAGTTTTATTTGTGTTACATATAGTCACATTCACCAACTTCCTTCCTCACTCTCTGAGGTATCCCATGTTTCCCATGTCAGAGTAACAGGCTATCAAATCAAACACACCGTGACCTCAAATAAAATCAAAATTTTTCAAGGTTTAATCATGGTTAGGAACATTCAGGATGATGCAAATTAAGCTTGGGAGGTATCCATTGTTTCACACCATCTTGATATTATAGCAGGGTATACGGTATTATACCTGTATTTGTGTAAAACTTGTGTAAAACGGCTCAACTGACTGTACTCCACTGTACTGTAGAACTCCCTCAACAAAAGCAGAGTTGATCGTCATAGCAACACTATTTCAACAGCTGTGAACAACACACACACACACACTCAGGAGCTCTTCTTCGATCTTGAGAAGCTGCAGCTTTCAGACAGTAATTTGTCTGTCACTCGCCCTCTCTCACGCTCAATAAAGTTACACACTCACAACGAAATGCAACTGACCAGTCAGTAGTTTACAGTGTTTGTTGGCCTACCTTTATCATCGGGACTGAATCTAAAATAATCCCAAAGAGAAGCATTGTTCTTCATCCCTCAGAGATTGATCCCTGGTGGCAAAAGCTGCACACTACAATACAGTGTCTCCCTAGCAGTTCAATAGAAAGAGGAGTGTCTGTATTTAAGACGGTACGGAAATTCATATCGTCAGGAATTTTTAATACCCTGTGTAATGTAAGTAAACAACTCAACAAAATATATATCACAGGTTTGTCGTTTTTTTAAAAACATTTTAATGTAGAAATGATACATATTATGATGGAGAGTAAAATGTTATTATAACTGATGTTGTCATAACCAAAGGACTAAAATATGTTAACACCAAAGCTGACAAATACCAGAATTTCCCTTTAATATCTCTAACACAGCTCCTCAATTAAAGCGGGTGTACAGTATGCTGGTTTACACATCAAAGTCTGTTTACAGGTCTTGGGGAGTAGTACTGTGTAAGTAAAAAAATGTATAAAGCCCCTTTTGGCTCCAGAGGGAACTGTGTGAAGTCTGAAGACTACAAGTTTGAAACTGAAAAACATCAGGGGGTCTGGAGTTAGAAACAAGTGATGTTAACAGACCTCTGTAGCCTTCTGCTTGAGGTTAGTGGCTCAAGGCTACATTAGCCACTACTGGCATAACACACCTGAATCTCTGTTTGAACTGTCAGTGGTTGAGTTGCATTGTGGGTAATGTAAGCAGCAGGTTTTGACAATGAAGAAGACTGTGTGGAATAAAAAAAAAACAATATCTCTGGCTGTGCTGCATCAATTTTGGTCCTTTTGTTTTTTAAACTGACCAGTATGAGTCTGACAGTGTTACAGAAGTGCCAACTGAGTACTCTTTAAAGGAACAGTTAGGAGGAATAGAGTATTTGAAGTGGGGTTGTATGAGGTACTTATCCAGTCAGTGTATTACCTACAGTAGATGGTGGTCGGCACACCCCCAGTTTGGAGAAGCAGCAGGAGTAACGGTGTAGGAAGCTAAGCAATGTGTATTGCTGTGGACAGGGTCAACAGATAAAAGTATTTTAGCCACCTAAAAAAAATCAGTATCAGTTTAAATGTAGGCAATATTTAGACCATCTTCACAGCTTCACTTTTCCATCAGGCAGCCTTTTCTGATGGGAAACCGCCATCAAATAAGCGAAATATCACTCTTTTCAAATCAACCAATGAAGTCCATAGGCAAAATCAGTAATTTTACTTCATATAACACAGGAATTGCAGGTCTACCACTGTCTCAGCCTGGTGGTTTGTTGTGTCATTGTGTGACTTTGGTAACTCTGAACTAACTTTTTAAAGCACAGAAGTCACACAATAATATGAATAAACTAACAGATGGAGGTACGGGTAGACCAGCAACTCTTCTGTCCTGTGAGGTAAAATTACTGATTTTATGTATGGAATTTGGTTGGTTTGGAGAGGGCAATATTTGATGGGTATAACTGAAGTTTCACATCAGAAAAAAGCTGTCTGAAGGCAAACTAAAGCTGTGAAAGTAATCCTAAATATAGTGCACACACTAAACTGATATTGATTTTTTTTAGGTGTTCCTTTTTTAAGTGGCTAAAATACATTTTGTTTCTGATCCTGTCCACAGCAGTGCATTGTTTAACTTCCATGCTGGTACTGGAAGGTTCTGTATAAGTACCTCATACAACCTTTTCTTCAAAAAATCTAACACAATCCCTTTAAAAAACACAGAAAGACAAATAATTAAATATAAAGATCTGTTGCACAATTCCCAATGCAGTTGTCTCAAAGCTTAAAACCCTTTTCCAGCTCGTCTGCCTCTTTTTATCTACATCTCGTCCTTCATGATTGGTTTAGATTTAATAACAGACATCAATAAAACATAATAGCTTTTACCTGAATTCACCTCATCAGTGCGCTTTAAGAAAAAACAGAAACTCTCGCTGAGATTCTGTTCTTTCAGTGTCTCAGCTGTAAGTATCACCTGAAGTCTTAGACAAATTCCTAATATAACTCGTCCTGGTCCGACTGTGGTGATCTGAGCGGGACGAGCCGTGCTGCTGCTTTGGAGCGGCATGGTGTCCCTGCTCTGTCCTTCTTCTCTCCTCCTCCAGCACAATCACACATGCCTACAGTAAACATTTACTTTTGCTTGCTTGCACGCACACACACAGATATAAACAACACCCACCCACGCAAACACACACCTAAGACACATTTACACTTGCCGACTGCTGTTTGGTACTTGGCGAGACATTTTTGCAGCGAGCGGATAATCACTTTTTCAGGTAATTAAAGTAAAAGGCAGGTAAACGATTTGTAATTCCATCCATGTATTTCACTTATACACACACATGCTTTTCAGGTAACACACACACACCATCTTCACATCTTAACAGGAATCTCCAGTATGATGGAAAAACCACCGCCAAAATAAAAGATTAACGTTATAAGTGAAAAAGCAATATCCCTTTCTCTTCCCCTCAGTGGCCTTTTTAATGGGAGGGTCATTTCATTTGATGTTTCTCCAAAACAAAATAAATTGTGTTCTCTGAGTGTGTGTCCCTACCTTTATTCCCCTTGCTGGCAATAGAACTTAGAAACTTCTATAAGTGGAGGAAGAAATAAAGACGAGGGAGAGGGCAAGGCGATGACACAAAATATTTTGAGGGGGACAGAAATGGTCATAAAAGCGAGGGAAGAGCTAGAGCACAGTTTTCTTCATGCTTTATTTCTGTGTGAATGCATAACAGCAGCTTGCTATTTCTGTAGGCAACCATTAAAGGGATAGTTCAGATTTTTTTTAAAGTGGGGTTGCGTGAGGTACTCATCTGTGTATCAGCTACAATAGATGCCAGTTAGCACGCCCCCAGGTAGGAGAAGCAGACAGGGGCACCAGCAAGTAAACTACGCAATATACTGCTGTAGACAGGTTCAGGAACAAAAGGTATTTTAGCCACTTAAAAAAGGGGTCTACTTGAAAAAGAAAATCAATATCAGTTTAATCGTATTCTATATTAAGAATATTTTCACTACTTTACTTTGCCTCAAAATATCCAAATAAGCCAAATATTGCTCTCTCGAAACCAACCAGACTCCTTGGGTGAAAGCTGTAATTTTACCTCACAGAACGGGGAAGCTGCCGATCTACCACTGCCTTAATCAGTTAGTTTGTTTGTGTGACTGTTTTCAAGTGTTAGTTCAGATTCACCAAAGTCACACAATAACACAAACTAATTGTTCAAGGCAGTGGTAGGCAACTAGCTCCTGTTTTTACAAGGTAAAATTACTGATTTTGCCTATGGAGTTTGGTTGGTTTGGAGAGAGGATATTTGGTCTTGTGATTCTTTTTTTCATGATACCTGAATAGATTTTCAAATTGCTGATTCGATTTATTGTATATATAAACAATTAGCATTTCATCCGTCAGCTTTATGCTAACACATAATGGGAATTGCAATTAAAGCACTAACGACACTTACCATCACAATTGCAGTAACATTATCTTAACAAACGGATCCATTTTACTTCACATGCTTAACATAAATCAAAACACGTGCTCATGTTTTCAGGCATATATTTATTTTCTCTGCTCTGTGAAGATGAACTAATAGCTGCAGACTTTATATTGATAACTCAATCAGATACTCTGGCTTCAGCACTCCGCACTGAAGGGCCACAGTAACCTCAAATGATCAAAACTCAAACTTGAAATTGCAAATGTGTTTGGAAATGCAGCCATGGGCTCTATTAATTTTGGCCTTATTTTATTTATTATTTTTTTATTATTATTTCTGATGGCACTAACTGCCTGAGCAGAGACAACTAATTGTATCAGTTTTATTAACAAAGTATTTCATTTACTACGTTTATATACAGCATAGCAATGAAACTTCTGAAATAAAACTCAGAAATACTGACTGACGTGATGTACACTGTTTTTGGAAACATCAGTCATGATATACAGCTTTTAGAAGTGTATGGTTAAGCCTTTTCCAATGGTGTAGTGTTAAAAAAGCAAACAAATGGCATCCCTGGCACCCTATGGTGATAGTATTAAGTCAGGAGATAAGCATCTCATCCCAGTAAAGCAGTGAAAGTATTCTACATATAGTGTTTGTTTCTGAGCCGATCCACAGCAGTACATTTCTTAGCTTCCAAGACCAGTACTTCTGCTGCTTCTCCAAACTGGGGGCATGCCGACCGCCATCTTCTGTAGTTAATACACTGACTATAGATAAGCAGCTCATACAACTCCACTTAAAAAAATCCAAACTATCCCTTTAAAATTTTAATACTGCTGCTGTGTTCAAACACTGAAATGACTCATTTCTAAACTGATGCTTTTGGAAGATTTTTTTTTTTTTTTTTTTTTTGTAGTTTCACACTCAGTCCTCGTAGCCGTAACACGCAGCAAACTTTAGCACTCGAGGAGTTATTAGTGAGTGTTTGGAACCACATTGTTATCCCACAAGTGAAAACAAGGAAGTCACTCATCGGCAGGGGCATCATGGCGGCTGTTGTCGTGGAGACAGGATCCCAGCGAGGATAATTGCTGGAGGGGCTTAGCAGTGCGGGCCACCTGCCGCAGCAGTTGGCCGGGATCTGTGTGTGTATGTTTGTGTGTGAGAGTGTGTTTGCGGGTGTTTGTGGGTATGTGTGTATCCTGGCATGGATATGTACTGGGCCGGGGCAGAGTAGTGGCAGGAGGCAGAGTGGGATAAGGAGGACAGGGCACACAAAGGGCTTAAACATAACCTCGCACGTAAGTCTCTCATGGGGGGATATAAAAAAAATCTTCCAGCCTATATTACAGTACATATCACCTCTACTCTAATCCTAATGGGCTCAGAGAGGTCAGAGCACACTCATGAACCACAACGTATGGCTTTTTGACCCAACACTCAAATCAAACAAGAGGCAACAAGACATAAAAAAATACTGTATTTATCCTTGCTTCTTGTCTAGTTTCGCGGATTCACACACACTTTCTCCTAGACATATAAAATCCGCTGTCACAAACACACTTCAGGAGCTAACTCACTGTATATGGAGTTGGATATGTTATATCTGGGACAGTGTGACAGTGAGATCACTTTTCAATAGGATTTGTAGGTGAGGGGTCATTCCCAGAACAACAGCCTACAAAATCCAGTCTCGTGCTAATAACCTGTATGTCTGGACTGAGGTCAGGAGATATCAGCAATGGAGGGTTACAAGAGCAGCAGGGCCACTACACCACACAGTAGCTTTCCATGAAAAGAGACAATTTGGATTTTTTGAAGTGGGGTTGTATGAGGTACTTGTCCATAGTCTGTGAATTACCTACAGTAGATGCTGGTCAACACGCCCCCAGTTTGGAGAAACAGCAGGAGCAACAGCAGACAAGCTATGCCAGTGGTTCTCAAACTTTTTTTCAATAATGTCCAACGTTTGAATCATCTTTTCAGCCAAGTTCTCCCTGAACAGCGCAAAACATTTTTGGTAGAAAAAATGAAAAAAAAAAAAAGGCTACAAATCTGTTTTCTTGATTTCTGTCTTCCATTCAATACGAAACTTGCTTCCTGCTCACAGTGAACGTGATTACATTTGTTGCTTTCTCCTGTGAGGTTTTACGGCAGTTGACCATTTTTGGCAGTCAATGATTGCACTGGCAATAGGAATATTGAATATAAAATGTGGTTTAATCTAACATATATTTACATTTTTTTGTAATATAACTAAATTAGGAATTATGCATGACTGATGTTTATTAAAAAAAAATCTCAAGTATCCCCACAAACCTATTGCCCCTCGGGGTAATAGAACTGCCATTTGAGAAACATTGAGCTGAGCAATTTACTGCTTTGGACAGGGTCAGCAGCAAAATGTTTTTTAGACACCTGAAAAAAGGCCCACCTAAAAAAACAGATATCAGTTTAAGTGTACGCTCGATTTAGAATATTTTCACTGCTTTAACTTGGTCAGACAGCCTTTTTCGACAGGAAATTGCCATTATATAAGTTAAATATTGCTCAAACTTTGCCCAATTCCATTGGGGAAATCAGTTATTTTACTTAGCAGAAAACGGAACTTGCTAGTCTACCGGTGCCTTTATCGTTTAATTCATTTGTGTTATTTTGTGACTTTTGTGTTTTAAAGGTTAGTTTGGATTCACTAAAGTTGCAGGCAAGGCAGCGGTAGACCAGCAACTTCTGTTTTATGTGGACTACAATTACTGGTTTAGTCAAAAAAATCTGGCTGGTTTAGAGCGAGCGATATGATTTAGGGTTAGGAGACTGGGCGTATATAATGGCTATTGGCAATTGGATGAGTCCATTGCTAATTTCTGACATTTCATTTTGCTAATTTAATGGTCTGAATGAGTGACAGCTACTGTTACATGACACATTCTCATTTTGAAGAACAATGCACACCCACAGAGCTGGAGGACAAATGACAAGAAAACAGCCTGTAGAGCCAAAGTATTTTCACATTTAACTCTGTGAATCAAGAATTTATTTCAACTAAACCAGAGCTGGTGACTGTTGTAACAGTGGAGAGACTAAACCGAGACGGTTTTGATGAGTTTTATTTTGTTTCTGCCTGTCGAGGTTAAAGGAGGTGTGTTGTACAGAGTTAACAAGGCAAATAAGCCTTGTTCGGTAAAAGAGAGAAACTTGAATTCACAGTTGGAAAAAAGGTTTCCTTTCTTGACATTTTGTGAGATCATTTCATTCATTATTTATTGGATGAAGTGAACGTAATGTAGCAAGCTCATGGTGTATACATATCTCTCAACTGAAACAAGTACAAATATATTGGCAACCGTCTGTTGCAGGGTCGACGGTGGCTGTTGGAAAATTTTATTGCCCAATCCTAATATAATTTCAGTGGTGAAAATATGGTGCTGAAAATATTCTAAACATAGCGTACACTTGAACTGATATTGATTTTCTTAGCTGTGCTTTTTCTTGGCTAAAATAGGTTTTGATGCTGACCACTGTCTGCAGCAGTACATTGCTTCTCCAAACTGGGGGCATGTTGACCACCATCTATTGTAGGTGATAACACTGACTATGGATATATGTCTCATACAACCAACTTCAAAAAAATCCTAAATATTCCTTTAAAGTAGCAACTGACTTTCCCCATAACCTCCTTCATCTAATTCTCATTACCTGTTCCAGTTGCAGTTGTTTATGAGCATTGTAGATTATCATCCTAAGTGTGTTTGCGCTGACAGTGATCTCTATCTGAGTCAGTGCGAGGGAGATAATTGGGTTATCAGATCGAGAACAATGCTACTGTGTCGTTCCAGTGAGGAGGGAGAGAGATAGATTATCAGCAGTTTTTTTTTGTTTTTTGGTGAACAGACACTGTAGTTTCACGGCTGTGCCTTCACATGCATTATGATCCTGTATAGCGTCTTCTCTGCCGTACAGCTTCCCTCAGCACCGGCTCAGCGTTTGCTTATGTTTGGAGTTTTCCCACTCTGCGTTGTCACCATAAATCAGATGATTTATAATGTCGGCCTCGCAGGATTGTAACTTTTGCTTTTGTTATTAGACCACTAGAGTGGATTTGACTGACTGCTCACTTTCCCTTGGTACAGTCCAATGACTTTATTCAAAAGGCAGAACTGTCGGCAGATGCAGCTTCTTGGCAACAGACGTGAAAAAGTGAGGGAACGTCTGAGAAGAAGCGGTGACACGCGATCTGTGCTTGCACAGTACATCGATATTATGCGGTACTGGTTTCAAGTTAGAGCTTGCATCATAAAGAGGAAACTGCTGATACTTCGCCCAGAATCTTCACAGTATTGAACAATCAGCTTTTGTAGGCTTGAAAGGTGGCAGTCGAAAGTTTGGTCAGCTTGAATTCATGTTCATTTCTCCGATGGTAAAGTATTAAAAAACTTCTAAAGCCACTTCTTCATCTCCATCTGTTTGCCCAGTATGTGACAAACACTCATCTCCACGCAAAATATGGCCAAATACAAAACTTGCATCTCAATCCCCACGCATGACATGTGCATTGGTTACTGCATGTTAAAGCCTCCTGCTGATTGCACTACTAGGATAAAACTACAAACTATTTAAAGCCATATTTAAAGTCTACAGGGGGTGAGTGTTTGATCCTTGAAAGTTACTGTAGATTTTGGGGAATATCACTTAAAAGTCATCATGCAATTAATTCTGCTGTCCTGAACTTAAAACAGTTGAAACATTCCATTATGTTAGTATTTTATATTTGTGTGATTCTTGTTATCAGTGTAACTTCAGTATCTTAGTCATTCAGTAGCTATAATTTGATAAATGCCAAAGTAGGCTGCAATTTTGGAGAGTTAATTTTATGCATCACACTCATCAGAGTAACTATGAATCTGCATAACACATTTCATTCTATGCTGCCAGGATTTTTGTCAATTTACCCGCCCCATTAAGACATTCTGTGATTTTAATCATAGATAAAAAGGAAAAGGCACATCAATTAGGTGTATTAACACTGTGTATATTTACCTAACTGCTTAATGTGAAATGTGGGACTTAAGTGAAAGGTAAAAGTGACTTCATTAACTAAAAGCTATTTATCAGACTTTGTAGGACTTTAAAATGCCCTTAAATTTAAAAGAGCCACAGAGGCCCCTTAGACTGGATAAGATGGATCCCAGATGAGACGGATGTTTGCATGTTAGTGGATAGTCACAGTGGATAATCTATTAATTGAATCATTGCATAATGTTACAAAACTTTTATTTTGTTTTGTGTTTTGAGGGGTGCAAACAACAAGAATAAAGCTGATGTTGATTTTATAAAAAGAGAATAGGAAAATACAGGCAAATACAGGACAAGGTCTCTGTCTACAGCCACCAGCTCACATTTCCAGTGGGTCATAAGTGATGACTGAAAGAGATTATGTTTACATAAGTCTATATGTTTTTTTTTCATTGGGAAAATGTTGCATACTGTAACTGATATTTTATTCATAAATGTGGTACCCAATATTTCTTTCTCACTTCATTTTAGTTTATTTAGTTTCTATTTCAAATAATTTCCTATTATTTAATCCCTTTTTATGAATCCATGTTTATATATTATAACAAATATTAGATTTTTGTTTGATTTTTGTAAGGGGCAGATGTCAGGTAAATTCTTGTCATCCTCATTGATTGGCTGTATCTTCTCTGAGCATACATGTGATAAACTGAATTTTAAACTACGATACAGTAATAGTGTAAAAAAAAGTGATACTTGATGCATCTTTCACCATGGCAAAAAGAAAATAAGTCTTGGGCACACAAAATAGGATTATTCTTTTCCTTTTTATTGATGAACAACTTGCACAAAAGTCACTGAACGCCGTCTGGTTTTGCTGCAAGCCAAATTTCAGGGAGGGCAATAAAAACTGAACTGAACGGAGATCTTGAATGAGCACATTTTTTTTATATCTTTGGTACAGTACTATAGTTAATGGATACTGTATCGTTTCAAACATGTGGTACTGAAAGAGTATGAACAACCTTACATGTGATCAGTCACTTGAGAGCTGCTCTTAAATGCTACTATGACTTTGCTGTGAGGATGAGTGACTCACTTTATAAATGTGTCTTATTTTTCACTTTCAGGCAAGAACTTTTTTATTCCTAAATTGGCTGTTTCAAGCATCCTTGAGCATAATTTTTAAAGTTTGATAAATAAAAAATAAAGGCCCTACAGTGCTCTGTTAAAGTCAGTGGCACACCAAACTAACTACAAAGTTAAACAGGATTTGTTTTATGTAAAAACGTACTGCAGAATGTTTTTATATGACAAACAGAGAAAAAGAGGAGTATGTAAACTCTATAATTTGCTCCTGTTATTCATTTGTTTGTCATATGTCACTGGGGCTTAGATTTGAGTTCTCACTTCGCCTACTTTGCTTCTTGTCTAATGTCCTACTGTTTGTCATTTGTTCTTTGTCATATATTATTCAAATATCTAAAAATATTCCAAAAATAATCACTGAAGTAAATCTGCTTCTGTAGTTATTGTTGTCAACATAATTTCCATAATTACCTTACCAAACAGCATTTCAAGATGAGCTGGTCGCAGTCTTAAACACTACAATTAGAAGTGGTAATAACACTAAGAGCAAAAATTATAAAGGAACACAACAAAGAAGAAAGAAAGGGGAGAGGAAGGAGGAGAGGAAGAGGAGGTGGAGGTGGGAGAAAAAAAGAAGGATATTTTAAGACATGCTCTGCACTCCATCAAGAGCTTGTTAAGCAGTAAGCAGTAAAATTCAGAAAGACTATTGGATTTCCATTAAATAAAAGAAAGATAAATCGGCTATAAAATTTAATCAGTTACCACCAGTGGAGAAAACAGGGAAGGAGGTTGGAAATGCAGTCTGCAGATAAATAAAATGCACAGAGCTGCAAAGATTAGTCAATTAATCAATTAGTTGTCAGCCATTACATTAATCGCCAACTACTTTGATAATCAGTTAATCATTCTGAGTCTTTTTTTTAAATAAACTGACAATTGTATGTCTCTGCCAGCCAGTCAAGCTGCTGTTTATGTCCATGTCTATCCAGACTCATGTCATGTATGTAGTGATGACTTTAAAGTAATTTAATAAAAGGTATTAATGGTATTTTTTGGTGAAATGAGAAGTTATCACAATATTAGATATTTGATTGCAGTGAATAATGTCCAGTGAGAAACATGCTGTCTTCATTTCGGGACTATTTTTAGAGAGGACTCCAGAGACTGATAGAGAGCTGAACATTATGATGAAGTTGACCTTTTGACCTTTTGATGAATTCAACACATCATCATTTTATCCTCTTAGACATTTGTGGGAAATTTTGTGATAATTAGCATATGAATTATTGAGTTTTTGCTAAAAACATGTTGTATGAGGTCACACTGACCTTGACCTTTGACCTAATCTGTTCATCCTTGACTCCAAGTGGATGTTGGTAAATTTGAAGAAATTCCATCCAGGTGTTCCTTTGATTTGCATTCACATACATATGAACATGTTTATATTAAGAATGTTTGTTACACAGAACCATTAAAAACTGTTTTGAAAAGGTCAGGCACTTTCAAAAAACACTTGGCAGGTGATTGGATGAATCATCTGTCTATCATGTCTAACATGGCCTAACTTCAACCAATCAGATCATAGTGTATAACTGATGATATCACAGTATCTACGCTAACCTCTTCAGGAGCTACCATTGTTTGTTTGAGACGAGTCGCTTCCCTGAACGCTTCTTGCTGTTGTCACACCTAAAACCACGCCTGTAGCTGCCAGTTGTCCCTCCTAGGTGCTGATTGGCCGCACTACTTTTGGTGTAGACACAAACGGATAACTTGAAGCCTGGCAGGATGGATTCTCACGTGATCTCGTGAATCCAGTTGCCTTGCAAAATAACACATCCCTACTTTATACAGTGGGGGGCACTTCAACAGCAATGCATCATATTCTATAAGCTCATCACTATTTGAGAATTTATGGTTTGTTATTTTAGAGAAAATGTGTATATTGAGATTGTATATCACAGCATAGCCTAAAAATATCAAGATATTATTTGTAAGCCATGCCGCTGCACCCTTACGGACATGAGGTCACAGTGACCTTGATCTTTGACCACCAAATTCTAATTAGTTCATCCTTGAGTCAAAGTGGACAGTGCACAGAAATTCCATCAAGGCGTTCTTTAGATATCGCATTCATAAAAATGGGATGGATGAACGGACAACCCGATAACATAACGCATCCAGCCTTATTGCTACATAAAAATGTCAAAATTCTCTGATTCCAGCTTCTCAAATGTGAATATTTTCTGGTTTCTGTACATGAAAGTAAGCTGAATATCTTTGGGTTGTGGACAAAACAAGACATTTGAGGACATCATCTTGGGTTTTCATCATTTTATGACATTTTATGGAGCAAAGAATGTCGAAGAAAATGATCAACAGATTAAACAACAATGAAAATAAATGTTCATTGCAGCCTTAAAAATGTATGTCTTGTGTTTTACAGCAGAAAACTTGATGGAGTCAAGTAATGCTCCAGATATTTACAGTTAAGAATAATAAAACAAGCCAGTGGCTGTGTATGATTGATGTTTGCTTAAATAATACAAATAATGACCCTTTTGATAAATTGAATGACTGTGACTAAGTATGGGAGAAAATAATAACCCTTTATCAGTCTAATTAGTACATCCTGGGGGCATGCGGAGCCTTCTGAACGTGATACAATCTGAACAGCGTTACAGCTGCATTTTGCAAATTAAGCACCAGGAGAGACGACTGCGAGGATCTCTGGGATTTCTCTGTGCAAATATTTAACTTCTGTGGTGATGTGGATGTCAGACAACTGGCTTACAACAGTAAGCTACATCAATTTGACTGAAATGTCTGCAAATGTCTCCATATGACGAGCCTGCAATTGTGGAATTAGAGATTCTGGGAACTGGATATTTAGAAAGTTGATCTGAAGTTTGCTGGAGGGCTGTGAAAACTCTCCATGTAGGTCATGGGAGGTACAGGACCAGGTATTTTTTGGGATCATGGAAATGTAGGAACCTGAATAAGCAGATAATGAATTTGTCTTCTTGGGAGAAAAGGACGACGAGCGGCCTGAAATCTCCTAACAGAGAGTGAAAGGCAGGTAAAAAGAGGCCCGCACGCCACTGTGAGGAAGTGTGAATAATCCCGTTGACTTCTGAGTTCTGTAGAGAGGCCGCGGCTTGAAAGTCTTGGCATCGCTAGAAGAGGAGGATCAATTCTCTGGAGTTAAAAGTGCAGCGGCACTCTGCTGTCTATGCAAAGACAGTGATGATGCACGATCCTCTTGACCTTCACACTTCCTGTTGTGTGTTGTTTGGCAAGTTTACTTTTAAGCAGGCTGTCCCTCTTGGCGAGGAGTTGAAGGCACTCCTCCTTTAGAGGCACACCAGCCTTTGTGGGAACAATATGGATGTTTTTTTGTGGAGTCACAGGCGCAGAAGAAAAAGTATCAGTTCTGATATATGATCACATAAAGGGGAACATCCATACTTTACCTGGAGGAAGATTAGGAGGAGATTCTTCAGTTGCCTCGACTGAGAAACTGAGCAAAATAACTGGCTGCAAGACAATTTGCTTTCTCATCAATTGAGACATTTTAGCTGAATTTACATTTTGACAAAGTCTGTGTCAGGCTGGATTACCAAATGGGCAAATCAGACAACTGCCCCAGGGACCCCAAAGGCCCCATGATTACTGTGTGGCAATTACTTTGTAGTAATTTGATTAATTGCAATTTCTGTGGGGGACTATGCACCATCAAAGCACATTATAAACTGAAATAATAAGGGCATTAAGCTGGCTCCTGCTCTTTCAACCAATCTTGAGGCTCCGTTTCAATTATTATCAGTTTATATTGTGTTTATATTGTGTTCACTAAAATTACCACTAACTAACAAGCAAACCTGAGGCCAGTTCATATTCTCGCACTGAAGTACTTTTGTTTCTCTGCACCTGATGGCTACTTAAACACAACAGGACACATACAGCCACTCATGGAGATTTTTTTCTGCCTCTATTAATTTATTATCATATTAAACTTAATATTTTAGGTTATGGGCCAACAAACAAAACATTTAAAAACATCACCTTTAGTCTTTAGTCTTTGTTGTTATTTGATAATCAGTGATAAATAAGCCAATTTGCAGAGGGGCAAGTAAAAATTGACTTAAGGCAAGTAGATTTCTGACCTACTTGCCCGACTGGTCAAGAAACAAACAAAAAAATAATAATATTAACATTGAACCCTGAGGGGGACCTGAGGTTGAAGCCCAAAGCTTAACTGTGCTCTTTGGCCCCTTAGTAGGTTAATATGTGCCTGAGTCTATTACTGTTGTTAAGACAATTCATGATGTTTTGTAAGTTTGGGTTCCAGGGAGACAGCAAATTTCTATTTTGGGTCTTGAGCTGAAAAGATTGGGAACCCCCGATCTAAAGGCTACTGTCAGATGATTCATTCTCAAACCCTGACTGATGTTTTGCTGCTGTGTCTCCCTTTCTCTTGTAGGAGAACCCGTACCTGTGCAGCGACGAGTGTGATGCCTCTAACCCAGATTTGGCCCACCCTCCTCAGCTGATGCAGGACCGTGAACGTAATGGCCTAATCACGTATTGGCAGACGGTCACATGGAGACGCCACCCAGAGCCCCTGCTGGCCAACATCACCATGTCATGGAACAAGAGTCTGGAGCTCACAGACTGACATCCAGATTACCTTTGAGTATGGCCGTCCCACCATCATGGTATTGGATAAGTCCATGGACCACGGACGCTCCTGGCAGCCATACCAGTTCTATGCTGACGATTGCATGGACGCCTTCAGCATGCCACCCAGGCGTGTGCGTGACCTTTCACCCACCAACATCACGCGGGTCATCTGCACCGAGCAGTACTCGCGCTGGGTCGGCTCCAAGAACGACAAGAACGTGAAGTTCGAGGTGCGGGCGCGCTTTGCTGTGTTTGCGGGACCACGGCTACAGAACATGGACAGCCTGTACACTCGCATGGAAAGTATGAAGGGATTGAGGGACTTCTTCACCTTCACCAACCTTAGGTTGAGGCTTCTCAGGCCTGCCCTCGGAGGAACCTATGTCCAGAGAGACAACCTGCTCAAGTACTTCTACGCCATCTCCAACATCGAGGTACCTGCCAGGTGAGGGTCTATGTTGACTTTATTAGGAATGCACATTTTTAAATGGATGCTTTTATACATGTTTACTCATTTTAATATAAAACAGAATTTACCTGGACAAAATTGAATGTATAATCTTTAACTCTCGAAGTTATTACTCAAAGGTCCGTATTTGATTTTTTTAATTCAAGGTCAGAAGTCCAGGACACTTGGCAATAACAAAATAAAATAAATAAACTACCGTTTAACTTTTAAGCAAGATACATTCAAGTTCAAGACAGTCAAGATAGTCAGTTAATGCGTTAGCTCGGCAGCAACAACACAGAACACTGTCCAGCACTTAACATCGCCATTACAAAGATGTCACTGATAGGGAAATCTGGAGACAGGATCGCTGTGAATGATCTCCAGCTACACTGTATATTCAATGTCACTAACAATTTGTTGATCAATAGAAAATTTGTTTCAAAACAGAAAACAATATACTTCATAACATCTAAGTCCGGATTGACTGGTCATTCAGTCTGGACAAGATAAAATAATTATTACCAAACACAATGAGGAAGTGAGAGATATCTTATTCAGCTAAATGATAATCATGTTGTGTGAAAATCTCACTGCATTCTTGAATCTCCCACATTTTCCCTAAAGACCCATTTACACTGTTTGATTTTGGGATATTGAGACAAAAGCTGACAATCATGAGAGAAACATGGTAAAATCAAGCCAAAACAGTTGCCTTAGATCCCACTATGAGACTAATACACCAACGGCAGATTTATAGTTTTGGCAACCAAAGACAGAGAAAAAGTTTTAGAAAATTAGGAGCAAATTCCCACAGTGTGACTGCTGCTACGACCCACGTCTACAAACCAACCCATCAGAATCCTTAATGAAATTACGCAGAATGCACTGGCTGCCTACACTGTGTAAGCACTGTTTCTGAATCATGTCTACACACAAACACAGGCTCAACACAAACAAAAATGATAAAGGCGAAAAACAAATGAGAAGTTTGTGTGACTCTGGCAAAGAAAACCTTTCAGTCGTGTGGAAGCTTGATGATACTTTCACTGTATTCTCAAAACAGATAAAGTATGTGACCTGATGACTCTGCTCTCTACACATTTTAGACTTGAATATGGAGTTAGCATTAAAAAAGGAAAGTCAAGACCTCTTTTGATACATTTGAGAAACACAAAATATTTCTTTTAATTAACAATGTCCACACAGTGCTGGTATAGAAGTCACTGAACACTGTCTGCTTTTTGCAATGTTGCAAGTCAATTTGAGGCCAGACAATAAAGACTGAACTGAACAGGGGTCTCCAATGAGCACTTAGGTACGTTTGATACTTTCATCATTTTAAATGTGTGGTATTAACAGAGTATCAATACTTTTCACAACTTTAGGAATGATTCTCCACACATTAATCACACAATCTGACATGTGGATTGATAGCAAGCAGATTAGATTAGACTTTTTATAGACCCATCTTACATAATGTGACATGCAAAAAATGGACATTATTATCCCACAAACTAAAGGCTCCTTAAAGCCAACAAAACTCGGTAAAGTAAAATGTTCCCCACGTTAAGGCTTATTCTGGAGCTTTACATAGGAACTATTTTTTTCGGCAGGACTTAGAACCAGTGGAATTTATTTATCACAATTTTCAAGGGTCTTTTTTTTTAGATTTAGATTTAGAGCTCTTCAGAGCCACAAACAGAATTCCATTCACTTTTTTATACTGGGGTAGCAGCAGAAATGGATATCTGAAAACATCAGTAGATAAAACTGAAACTATCTCTGTGGGTAAAGGAGGTACCAATGGATGGAAAAGTGTAAAGCATGTCTTTTTATAGACTAGGTGAACTGATCCTTTAATAATCTCACTTAAAACAATGCCTTTTTACGCATAAAAGACAAAGTTTGTTCACATTGAGCAGGCATCATTCATGTGTAGGTTATTGATAAATTTTGCAGAAAAATTAAGTGTTGCGTGATAATATTCAATCTGTTAAAACAAATCAATAACAAGAGATATGCTTAGCGATTCATACTATTAATCATGTCTTTTCTCAAACGTGACATACTGTATTTAAAGGAAGACCACCTGGTGATGAACAAATATCCACTCTGGACTCACACACACTCACTATGATCCGAGGGCGTTTCAAAATGACCCTCTCTCTCTCGACATGAATCCCGGTCTGCCTGTCAGCGGCCTGTGAGGACAATGATTAATGACAGAAACACGCGGCCTCGGTGGTCTAACGTAAACCGCCATCCACATTCTGCCGGGGGAGCCGGGAACCCTTACATGGCAACTTTGTGACAGTGAAGGATGCTCGCACCGTCACGCGCCTGCTTAGCATCAACAAGCCATCTCTCCTACCTTTCAGAATTATCATTCCAATCAATACGGCAGGCTGACATTTGAATGGTATTTAACATCCTCGTCGGGATGGCGTGGAATGTGAGGAAGGAGGCATGAATTTATGTGTGTGTGTGTGTAAGGGTTTGTGTGTGTGTGTGTGTGTGTGTGTGTGTGTGTGTGATAGGGGTGGTGGAGGGTGAGAAGGGGAAAGTGAAAATGAGCGACTGTTTGTGAGGGGCGTTGGCCGATGTGGGCGTTTTATGTGCGTGTGTGTGTACGAGTCGAGGTATGGGGGGGTGTTTGATGAAGTCCTGAGTGGATGCTGACACAGCACACACACACACCACACGCGCACACACACAAACAGCCCTCTGGCACTGTGGAAAGGGCCTGCAGGTATTGATCACAGCCACTTTTCAGGCTCAGCACAGAATCAGAGAGCGAGGGAGAGATCAGCCCAATACCCTGGGGGTAAAACAGTCCATCACCACGCCAGAACCTCCAACACAACCAGCAAATTTAATAATCAACCATCCATGTTTTGAAATATTTGTGCTTATTTCTTTATTTAGTAGTCCACGAGTGCACTACATCTAAGAATTTATCATCCTTCTCAAATTCCCTGCTGTGCCGCTTTGCTCGAAACACCCCCTGCACTGTGAGTTCTCAAAAATTTCTCTTCATATTTATACTTCCAGAACATTTTCTTAAAGCGATAGTTCAGATTATCTGATGTAGGGTTGGGCTTATTGATAGTCAGTGTATGTCTGCCTACAGTAGATCGGCACATCGGCACACCCCCAGTTTGGTGAAGCAGAGAGGAGAACCAGCATGGAAGCACAACAATGTGCTGCTGTAGACAGGGTCAGCAACAAAATGTTTTTTTAGTCACTTAAAACTATATTTATTTTTTGGTGGACCTTTTTAAGTGTTTGCTATATTTAGAATATTTTCACTTTGGTGTCAGATAGCCTTTTCTGATGGGAAACCCCTGTTATAAAAGCCTAATATCACTCTCTAAACCAAATTCCATGGACGAAATCAGTCATTTTAACTCACAGACCACAGGAGTTGCTGGATTACTGCTACCGCAATTGTGTTATTTTGTGTTCAGAGGGTCAGTTTGGATTCACTAAAGTGACATAACAACACAAAGAAACTAACCAATCAAGGCAGCAGTAGACCAGCAATGCCGATGTTCTGCAAGGTAAAATTACTGTTTTTATAAACGGAGTCTGGTGGCAGGGAGAGAGTGAGTGAACAAGTATTAAAACTTAAATTTCCAGAAGTGTCAGAAAAGGCTGTCCGACAGCATGGTAAAGCAATGAAATAATTCTAAGTAGTAGGGGTTTCATGATTCTCAAAAATCCACAATCCAATTAGACTTTCGATTTTAAGGATTTGAATACATTTTTGATTTAAACATTTTTTCCAGCACTGACGGCTATGCCATATTGAGCCTTGATTGATGATGGTAAAGACTGACAGATCATTGGTTTCTGCCTGACATTTACCTTTTTATACTCTTTTTTTAAATGAAAAAAGGTAAGCAACATGCTGTCAAGTGTGATAAACCCTTTTGTTGTGTGAAACGTTACTTTCCACAGATAAAATGTTACCCACGGAAACACTGAGATAGCTGATAGATAACTGTACCAACGGTGGACAGTGAGGGTCAATCAAAGCTCTGACTATGTCAGTGAAAAGTGCAGCTCCAGGCTGGTAAGCTGCACTGTTTTCTTTGATGTGTTGTTTTTCTTACAGGGAGAATCTGCTTTAGATTTCAAATTTGTCGATTTAGCTCATTTCAGTCTTGACTTATCTGAAACTGTCACACCCCCACAAAATAGTTTTCACTTAAACAGATTTTTTTAAGTGGGTGAACCTTAAATGGCAAATAACTTTTGCTGTCGACCCTGTCCACAACAGTTCATTGCTTAGCTTCCATACTGGTCCTCCTTTCTGCTTCTCCAAACTGGGGGCATGCCGACTGCCATCTACTGTAGGTGTTACACTGACTATCAAGTACCACATACAACCCCACAACAAATCACCAAAACTATCCCTTTAATCTCTCTCCTCCTCCAGAGAGCAGGGCTGGTGACAGCTGGTGATAGTGTCAGTATGTGCTGGATCTGGTAACAAGAGGACCCAAATTTAGCCCTGTGGAGATGACTGAGGCCAGTCCGTCTTCCGCCCCCGGCCACCCACACCTCCCGTAACATAATCACTAATCAATAAGTTATTCTGGGCAGCCAGCAGGAGTATTAGGTGATAGTGGTGGGGGGTCTTCAACAGTACAGTACAATCAGGAGTGTCTGATGCTTACGGCTGGGAAATTGATTTTGGGGGAGCGAGACGATTAGTCAATGTTCCCTGGACAAAAGGCTAAGCTATTTCATCTCATCTCATCTGGCCTTAGTAACATATTGGGATTTCCAATGCTTAAAATTTGAATAATGAATATTCCTCTCCGCTGGTGCTCCGGCGGGGATGGCGCACTGAAATAGGTTTTATATGATCAAGACCGAGTGGCAGTGTACCGCAGGTCGCCACGGTAATGAGATATGCTGGTGTTATCGATGGAGAGAGGGTTGTAGTCACTTCCTGGCCGTATTGTATGTCCCCAGCAGGCCTCTAGCTGTGGCCCTCTGGCTGAACCCAGTTAAAAGTAATTATTATTAGTTAACTGTTCTTAATGACGTGGGTTCAGCCTGGACGGAGACAGCAAAACAAGCCCTTTTTTCCCATCAACCAGTGTAAGATGTTACCTCCATGGGACGTGTCTCTTTTATCTGACGCTGCATTGTCAGAGTGACTGGCCGGCCTCTAAAGAGCTGGCGCAGGTGTATGCGGGAAGCCAGGTACTCAGGGCCAAATAGTGCTGCTTTATCAATAAATACGTAACCTGATAGGCCATTAAGTGCAAACGCAGGGAAGCTAGGTTTGATGGAAGGGAGGCTGTAAATTTAGATTTGCGGACGCGATGAAAACACTCAGCAAACTGGATCTTGAGCAAGTTGGGAGAGGGCATTCAGGGTAAAGGGCAGCCAGAGGTGGAGCAAGGTTTTTAAACTGGTAGAGGGGGGGAGAAGGTCAAACAGAGGGAGAAGAGGCAAAGTCAAATTGGATCGAGTTGATAGAATATTTTTATATGATTCAGCATCACTCACTTTGTGTTGCAAAATTCTCTCAAGGTTAACTGTAATGAGCTACAGTACTGACTACAATATAAACTCTAAGCCAAGGTGTTTGGGGTTTGGAAAGCCTCGGGCTTTATGCTCATTTTACAGGCTCTATTCAACTCTTAGATGTGGCCATTTCCATATCACTGATGGGCCATGTGAAAGCTATCTCCAACCATCAAAGATAGAGTAGCAAAGCCTCAGCTCCATCATCATTTACATCAGTGAAATCATATTCACCGGGAAGCTTTACTCATAAGCGGAGCTCTCAAATTCCCCCTCATTCATTGGACCTCCATCTCTCCATGCCAGCTCTCTCTGTCCCATCTGTCAGCCGCCCCGCTGGACGGGACTGTGGCGTGGACTATAGCGGGCCATGGCCAGCCTGTAGTCTGCATTATGGATTAGATGTAGGGTCATGGATTGGGCCTTTTTAATGGAATAAGCAGCAGGTCGTACGTTGGGTCTTTATAATAGAATAAAGGAAAGGCTGTAAGCTCAGGAAGAGCCAACTAAGTGGATTAGGGCCAAGACGGAAAGGAGGAGATGGAGCAGGATGGGGAGGAAGGCGAAGTCTGCATCGTTTTTCTCTCCTCGCTGGTAATCGCTGCAGCATCGGGCCCTCTTCCCCCCGACATCTCAATTTGATTTGATTGGCTGATGGGGGGAGAATGACATTTAAGAGAAGCCAAGAATGCAGTCTGAGCGACTCTTAGTCCCCTACGTCAGTCAAGTGAAGAAAAGTTCAGCACATGTACAACATTACAGCACTGACGTCACCACCATTGATAAAGTTAACCACGCCAATGTGCACCCCATGAAACAAAACTCACATTTTGACCAATAATTGTGCAGATGGAATTTATATTAGGCTATGTTAAATCTTTATTAAAAATGAACCCATTATTGGCATTTGAGGCAATCAATACCTTTTAAATAAATCTGTAAGTATTGCTTTTTTTGAAAGTTAGTTTTTCCTAATTGGCCTCTGCAAACTACTGAGCTAGAATTTGAAAAACGACTATATAATGAACCATGGTAGCAGTCAAGTGCTACCAGCTGTATGAATTAATTTCTGAGTAAACTGGAGGGAATTTATTGGACAATAGTGCCACTATTTTGCAGATTATGGATATATTTATTGAGGAATAAGAAACAAATGATTAGAATATACTTAACAATCTCTATTGTAATTTGTAATAAGATTAATATAAAGGTACACCTGAAGTGAGTCTGGGCCGAAGTTGTTGCTAACTTACCATGTTCACCATCTTAGTTTAGTATGTTAGCATGCTAAGGTTCACAAGTTAGCACTAAACACTAAGTAAAGCTGAGGCTGAGAGAACATCATTAGTTTTGCATGTATTTGGTCATAATCATTAAGGAGAAGTAAAGTATTTCTCAAATTAAAAATGTAGACCTTATAATGGGGCTAGAGGAAAGGTTTCAGGATCACCTGTGTTAATACAAATCATCCTGAAAGGAACATTAGTGTCTATATCATGACAATCTATCCAGTAACTGTTGAGACATTTTAAAACAAAAACACAAATTTCACACTCATGGTGGTGCTTCAGGCAAAGTTATAGCACAATCAAAGTCATCAGGGTTCATAATCAGGGAAGCATGAACATCTGTATTGAGAAGGGCAACATGACAGCTCCCCAACGGTGAGGTCAAAATATCTTGATCACCCCCTGGTGGCTGGCTGCAATATAGGTAATAAATCCCGCCCCCTCCATGTTAGAAGATAGGACATGGGCCAAACTAAAACGCTACGTATATATAAATAAATTTTTCCCAAAGATGGTTTCTGTCATTTTAGGTAGTCACACTGATGAAGCGTTCATTTTTCTTACTAGTTTGAATGGAAGTAGTTATTTGATACTATAAAAAAAGGAGTTTTGTGTCATGATTGACAGCTGAGCCCTGCTTGCAACTGAGTCAGCTGCATGTATGGGCGGGTTCCTCGATACCGTGGCTCCAACCCTGATCACTACTGCGCAGACTCTGGCTCCAAATTATGTTACCAGCGCAAGATGGCAGCGCTCGTATCATGAACATTTTGGCTTCATTTTTGTATAGTTGGAAGAAGTGAAGACACATCGTCCATCTTTATACAGCCAGTGGTCTCGACCACCAGCTTCTAGCCTGGCTAAAAATGTCTAGAGTATTAATACCACCACTAATACTACTGCTACTTGCAGTACAACACAGTGAAGTGCTTTAGCTGTGTGGGCTTTAACCCTCATTACATTTGATAGGCCCAGTCTTGTCTGTCTCTTCCAAACATCTAATTATTTTCCAGTAGTGAAAATTAGTTAAGAGCAGACCTGCCAGAAAAAACAGGCCATATGAATGCTAATGATATTCAGAGTGTTTTTACATGGTCATGTTGTTTCATGCCTGCTTGACTCATTTATCCGTCGTGTGTCTGTGTTCCTCTCAGAGCCATCCTGGCCCCCCGCTGACACTGCTAATGTGCTGAGAGGTTTAAGCTCTCCATCTCCTCACAGACTGGAACAGACTGGCACAAAAAAAAAACTTTACTGGTGTCTGTTAACATGTTGCAGAGAGTAGAGAGAGGACAGTCAAAGCATTTTTTATGGCTTCTTTCATGTTTCTGTAGCTGTTGTTATTTGTCTGTTTGTGGTTACATCATGACAGCTGGAGCAGCAGAAGTCTTTTGTAATTCTCCATCAAATAGGAATATTTCTGCTTCACAAATTTCACAACTGTAGTCATGAATACATCATCTGGATAATGGCATCTGGTCTGATCTGAAGGCCTTTGCATTTACACCTGGTTTTAATAAGCATTCCTGTTATCTTAGCTCTGCCTGCACTGTGATCAGATCACGGTATGTAAATGACTTAGGCAGAGCTGAAGACAAACAGGGTGCTTCTCAGGTCAGTGGAAACAATGCCGTGGGCAGGTGTCATTCACTTTTAAATCCCTTTTAGCGAGGGAAGGCTTATTAACTACTGCTGCTACTTTCAGCTCTTCCTGGGCGTGCTTATCTGAGCAGGAAGAGACAGAGTTAAGTGATCTTTCAACTTGCTGGACGGAGTTTTGTCTTGAGAATGTGGTCATGTGTTTTACCTGAATGTGTCACCGTGCTTTTGAGCCGCAAATGCTCTGTGGTCTGTATGTGTGGAGACTATGTAGAAATTAGATCATACCATAAGTCAATCATGCCTGATTTAGTGAATATGATGAAGTAACAAAAAGGCAAGATGCTACTGAAAAGCCCCATTTACACCTGATATCAACATGTGATCTATATCTGGATATATTATTTGGATAATGATTCACTGGCTTTTGCATTTACACCTGGTCTTGGTAAACATTCTTCATATCTCAAATCTGCCCATATTGTGACCAGATGGCAATATTGCAAACTCAGATGGGACCCAATTACAATTTGTTCTGTACACATTTACACCTTATCCAGATAGTATATCCAGATACAGATGTAAATGCGATACACAGGTGACTTGTTCTTCACCCACGTGGGTCACATCTGGATTAGGTTTATTATAATAAATAAAAACTAAACCAAAAACTACCAGACAATTATTATGTTTAAAATTGTTTTCATAATTACGCTGGGGTGACAACAACTGCAATGGATTTGCAGAGGTGGTTGGGGTGGATGGCAGACAAACAATACAGGACATAAAGACCACAGTCCACGGTTTGCTGTGTTAATTAACAACATTTCCTCATTATGTTAACAGAAAATGTATTTCAGTCAGCCTAATATTTCCCTCAAAATGTACTTGCTGTTGCAAATTAGTTGTATATAAATGGAATTCCCAGAAGATGTGGTTGAAAATTTAGAAATCATTTTTGTCAACGTACTACTCACTGTACCATTGGCCGGGAAAATATAAACACAAGTTCTTTTCATGGAGAATCCAACCTGGTGGCAGCTGTTAAGAATAATTATATAGAAATAGCCAGTCTTCTTGTATATGGTCTTGTTTTCTTATGTAGGTCATATAAAGGCATCACTATTAAACTGAGACTGTTTAATAATCATTTAAAAGTAGTAGCTTTAAGGAAAGTAAGTAAATGTGAAGCACAACAAATTTATACCCTTCAAAATTAAATGAAACAACTCCTGTCCTCATGACTCGTCTCACATCATCTAAAACAGATAAATCCGAGGGAAACACCACTGCTTTTACACGTCATCGTGGTAGCTGTCCAGGGTTGTGAGATCCTGTACTACAAACAGTGCAGTGTTTGGGTGTCTGATAAGCCTTTAAACGTATTACTGTGTTACTCCAGCTGGACCTCCTGGATCTTATTTCATTGTCTCACCGGTACCTTAAACAACATGCCCCCACCAACGCAGCAGAGGCTGTTTTTGGCCTGAATGCACACTTAAGAGTTGCACTGTGGGTAATGTAGGCATCAGGTTTTTACAAGGAGGAAGAATGCATGGAATAAATTAGATATCTCTGTTTTTGTTTTGTTTTTTTGCAAGGATTTCGACAATGAATTTAAGTGCAGTGCTAAATCTGTGGAACACTCTTAAGAGAATAGGGGAGAAGAAAACTGATTTTTATGCAAAAGAAACAACAAGAAATACAATTTAAAATGTAACTGCAACTTACTAATTTAAACTTGGAAAACACGTCTCTTCAGTAACCCTGATCTGTACTTTTGCCTCCTGAGGGATCGACTAATTAGGCTCTTACAGCGGCAGAGTCTGACTGAAGGCTTTTTGTTGTACTGGAAGCATGAATGAGGATGACAGGGCAGATAGAGAGGAATCTCTATGGCCTTGAGGCTTGTCCATCTTCTCAGCCGGAGAACAAGGAAGAACAGATGCTTCTCCTCTGTTCCCCTCCAGTCTTTTTTGTGTCTTTTATTATCCACGTAGGGTGACTTTGACGTCGGAAACTGTCACCACTCTTTCTGAATTACACCAAAGTTTTCTCTTTGGCGTCCTTTGCGGAGTGAAGGTGAGCGGATGGGAGGTATATAAGCCTGGATCAGGGGGAGAGGGAGAGAAAGAAAAGAGGGAGGCAGATGATGGATTAACTCCTAGTTTCATGGGACTAGCTGGGGTGTGTGATTTTGTGATGAATGATGTGAGGTGCGATGCTTTGTAAATATTATTCTCCAGTTCACACGGCCACCGCAGAGCACAGAAACATAGTCTCCCTGTACATATCCCCCCAAAACTATTCTGTTTCATGAGAAAAAGTGCTTTGCGCTTTCCCTCATGAATGAAATATACGATCCATGTTTGATGTGTGATGAGGAGGACATGGAAGCGGAAGACAGGAAACCTTCACGCGTGGATCCTCCCACCCCCGTCTCAGACTCCTCCCCCTCTTGAGCTATCTCCCTGCGAGGCAGCCGAGGCTCAGAAACAGATCACTTTTTAAATCATTCATGAGCACTCCCCAGAAAAGAAAGGCATGCAGAAAGCTGAGGGACCGCAATGAGGAATGTGTCATTGTTCCTCTCATATGCGATGATTTATGACACAATGGTTGTAACTGATTTGATAATCACAGTTTATTTCCCCTCAGAAGGGAGGAAAGTTAAAGTCAGCGATTTCGCCTGTTTTCCTTTCATTCCCCCGTCTTTTGTTTCACAGACAAACGTCTTTTTTTCATCTCCTCCCTCTTCAATAGATTTTTTCTTTTCTTCCTCCACCTTGCCGCCCCCCTCCTCTTACTCATCCCATAAATATCCTTTTAAATTCACAAATACAATAAAGAATTCTCCCCACCAGCGCCTGCACTGTGCCTTACCCAGCATCTGGTGAGGGGGGAATCTCTTGATACCGCAAGCGTGCTTTAAAGCTGAAAAGCATGCTGGGAATTGTAAGTGGGAGAACATGAGGTAGAGGGAGGGTGTCCTTGGAAAGATGGTTTGTTCTCAGTCAGCCACATTAATTAGCATAGCATTATTACAGGCATGGTGTGTTCAAAAAGACACCAGCGTCTTTACTGCAGGACTGTCCCTGTCATTATTAGCATGTAGACGGGAGCGGAGAAGCAGCTCACTGATTGGAGTCTGAGTGCGAGAGACAGAAAAATAAGTCTGTAAATGAGAAAACACACCAGCTCACACTGTGATCAGTCAGTTTTTGATGTCGGGGACCTTCACTTTTACCACAGTGGTGTCTCATCGTGGGGTGTGGAGGGTCAAGAGTCTGAAAGTTTTCAGTCCAGCTAAACAAGACAGCAGGTGATGTCATGGTGAACATTATTTAGTTTGATGAGACTTTGAAATCAGACACAAACTCTTTGAGTTGTAATCACATAACGAACAAGGAAGAAAAAGCAGGACGTGCTAATTAATGAGTAACTTACATGTAGAGATTAAGTCTCAAAGGACTTTATAGTTGATAAATATTGACTTGAAAATTAATGACTCGAGGACTGTTTTCAAACTGGGCTCCTGGGAGCAAAAGGGGCCCTTCAGTGGGTTGTTGCACATGAATCTTTTATTATATTTTTTGGACGTTGGAGCAACAAGGGAAGAAATAGGGTTTGGTGTTGTGATTTGATTATAACTGATAAGGACCCTCATTTGATAATTGATTGGCTATGAAGACTGTATTATCTTCAGACCATAAAATAAAAATCACTCATTAAGACCTCTCAAACTGGGGATCACTGGTCTAATGCCATCTATTGTGGGGGTCCTTGACAGGAGAACATTCGGGAACCCCTGTACTATGGTACTGTAATTAACAAAACAATCTCAACTCTTGCTTGTTCAGGAGCTTGTGATAATGTCCCAAGGTCTTCTTTAGTAGGTGGTGCTGAACTGCAGTTGACCAGATGACTTTGTCATCTGGTCAAAAGTTCTGTAACACACGAGTAGTGTACCTTGGGGTGAGGTTGTTTTCTTAAGAGCTGTTTCCAAGGTCAAAACTATAATGTTAATCTCAAACTATAATGGTGAATCTGTATAATGATCAGTTTCTGTGAATGTCTTTGCTGGCACCTTTAGTTTATTTATTTTATTGAACAGGGGCAACGTACAACACAACCACTGAGCCAGAGTTAGTTATATAGCTAATTAACATCTGTGGTTCCTGGGCAGGTAGATCTTAAAAAAAGCATAGTTCAAACAAAACAATGCAAATTCTTCAGTTAATCATGATTAACTTTTAGTCAGCTAGGCTTCAGACTGCTCTGAATGCTAGATTTCAAAAGTTTTTCTGCTACTTTCACAATAAGTTGATGTCAGCTTGTCTTGGATTTCTTTATTAATCAGTTGCTCCAGTCACACCATGCCTACAAAGCACAGGGCATGTCCATCCACCCACTCAGTCCATCTATTGGTACCAGGGTGATTTACAGCAGGTCTGACCAGGTGTCTGATCTGGTTCATATTTCATAGAGACAATATTTTCTGGTTTTCCCTCTGATGTCCTGTGGCTGCCCTGCCTGAATTCTCTGTGATTTATATTACAATTTCCATGTCTTGATGGATAGATGGCTGTATTTGTTGAAGAAGTTAGCTGCTGCTAATGCTAACTGTAAGTTAGCTGTCGTTTAGCTCAGTTAGCTATGCAGTTCCCCTCGCCCCGGGCTTGAAAATCTCCTCCTCCCAGCAGTCCAAATCTCATGTGCTAAAACACCAACAGTGTCCAAGTCCTACAACTCCAAGCCAGAGCGAGTCAGCTGAGAGGGCTGCTAGCTACTCGGCTAACCGAGCTAACTGCTCTCAGCAGCCATTCAGTAGTTGCTTTAGCAGCATCTAAAGCTATCTGTCCATCAGTAAACTCTGTAAATCACTGAGTTATTTTGTCCACAAAATATAATCCAGTTTCACCAAAATCTGTGAGTAAAGTTAGAAAGTTGTGTTTCTGTAAACAGTGAGGCCAGGCCACATGAAACGGAGTAAGAATTGACATGATTAGTCAATTAATGGATTACTGTTTTGACAATCGATCAATTGCTGACTCTTTTTTTTGTTACAGCAAATATGTCAAATATTAATTTACATCTTGTCAATTATGAGGACTTGCTGCTTGTGTCTTTCACGATAGTAAACTGAATATCTTTAGGTTCAATGAGCGACCGAGAGGTATCACCTTAGGCCTCACAAAAGTGCTTTTGGATATTTTATACACAAAACAGTATTTTAATTAGACAGTTGTGTTTATATCATATAAAGTCACCAGTCAAAGTTCCCAAAATTCCCAAATTCTGATACAAAGATGAATGTAGTTTTCTCACCATCCTCATGGCACATGTTTGAAGACTTATGCTGTATTTTCCTTGAACTCATTTGCTGGCCGCTAAGTGCACTCAAAGTTTGTAAAGACTATACAGTTCAATAACTGAAGCACAAACCAGAGGTCATTTCATTAATTGCAAAATAGTTCTGGGCCTCTGCTGCACAAGAGTATCATCAGATATGAATCAAATTCCACCAGAAGTAATTAATTTATGTGAGGTTATTAAGCAAAATATTATAATTACTGAATAAGTGAAGCAGTTTCTGCCACAGCTCAGAGCACTGGTAAACACTGTCCCTTCTGTTTTCTGGGCATTTTTTTTTTTTTTTAACACAAAGACCCCCATGTTTTAGTCCTTGTACTAATTGTCTTACTAACTACACTGTTGTGTTTTGAAGCTCTCCTTTCCTCCTTCCCCTCCTTCTCCTCCTCTGTTCCTCTCTCCTCACCTCCTCTCCTCGGGCGGCTCTCTTCTCGCTATGACTAATGATGTTCTTTCAGTCTCAAGGTTTTAGCAGGATAATTATATTAACCCCTGTCCTCTGGCTGATCCCAGCTCAACTCCTCTTCCCCAGGCATCCTCCCCTCCACACTCTCACCGGAATTAGACACTAATACACACACATGGCTATACGGGAACAGCTGTATGTGTGTTTTTGTATGTGTATATATGGCTGTAGATGTGTGAGTGTGTATGCTTTGGTGACTTTTAGGAGACTTCCTGCAATTAGTTTGCAGCTAAGAAAATGAGAGAAAGTATGTAAAGTAATTGTGTTTGTGTGAACAATTAGGTGCATGTGTGAAGACGGGTGGAGGCCCATGGATGCAGGTTTGCAAATGTGTTGCTGTGCTAATTCATAATAACATGCCTTCACACATTAGACAGTCCCTTCAGGATTCCCCAGGCCTTTCTTAGGGACTGTTGTGGCTGCAAATGCCTAATTTCACAGCAACTTTTCTAAAAAAGTTGTGATGTATTTTCTATGTTTTTTGCACTGAAACTGCAGGAGCAAGTGAAAACTGCATAAAAAGTTGCTTTTTTCTTTTTCTGTAATTCAGAGCTGCCCAATTTGGGACCTGTGGGCCACATGTGGCCCGCGCTTCCTTTGTTTTGGTCTGCCATGACATTTGACAAGCTCATGCTTTCATTCTCTTCATACACTTTCTGTCAGAAAGGCATCTTTCATTTAAATGTACGTCCACAAAATGTTTTTCAGCAATCATCTCTGCAAATAAATAAAACTACAGTTAAGCAGATTAAAGAGTTGTGTTAACATTTTTTTAAATTTTACCTCAGATTTAGAATGTGAATTTTCTAAAAAAAAAACATTATACATTTTAATGTAATGTCATTTTACATAACATTAACATTCGGTTTTTGCCCGTGGCCCTCCACAAGATTAACTTTTTGCCCTTCATAGGAAAGAATTTGGTCACCTCTGGCATAATTCATTAAAAATCGAAGCTAACTTCTTCCTGGGAGAACAAACCACTTTGAGTCAGTTCAGACTCAGATGTACATGCATGACATTTGTTGGGGAATGTTATGATTGGTGGAACTCGCTACAGTGATTGGTCCAATTTGCAGAAAAGTTGCATTGACTGGACAAAATTGCGAGGTTGTTCAGAGTTCACAGGGGTTGGTTGAATTTGTGTTAATTGTTGGGATCACAGCATTGCAACTTCCAGGAGGGACTGTCTAGAGGTTCAACAGTTCGTGTGGCGGGCATATTGTCTCAGAGAGAAGTGTATTTTGTTCTCCGTTCCAAAGTTTTTATTCTGATACACAACACACACACACACACACACACACACACACAAGATCCTACAAAGATCCACATCGCCCCTGGGGGTCCAACGACTCAGTGGGGGACTGCACAACAGGAAGAACCTCCCACCAAACCCCATGTTGTCCCAGAGTTTCTGTCTCTTCATCACTTTTTCATTCCTCCCATTGCCTCCGAACTCCCTTTACTTCTTCTTCTTCTTCCTCGCTCATATCTTAAATAAGAGGAGGATGTATAATAACGTCCTCGCCTCCAACTCACGCCCAATTTCCTCTCTCCCCAGGTGTTACTCTTTGCTGTAGTGTTCATTAAAACACATTCAGCCGCAGTAAAGACTCTGCAGGGAGATTACACTCTAATATCCAGCATAGTGATCTCAGGACAATCAGGGCAGGATGGAGCGAGGCCGGACGGAGCTTTAAGATGCAGTGACATGGCCGCTTCAGGAAGAACGGTGTCAGCCATTCTGCATCATTCATGCTGCATCATGCGGCATGAATATTACAATGCTGGCATGCAGAGTCTTAAATTACCACCCGCCAAGTGCCAAATGCCAGTAAAATATGTCTAGTGTGGACGAATTAATAAGGGTCACTCATCACAGTGGTCAGTGACTTTTGAGAGTGCATGGGTGATAACATTCAGCATATGTTAGTCATACGACAATAACATTTCATTAGTATCATGTAGAGACAAGCTGAGAAAACCAGGGGAAACTGCTGATGTGGCACTTTCACGGGGTATCTCATTTACACCTGCATACTAAGCACGGACGTATACTTCTCTACTTATTTACATGAAACTGTTTATACGTAAAGTCTTGTTTCGCAAAGAAAGAATGGCAATTATGTTATACGAGAATTTGATTTTATATTGAAGGCAATATTTTCTTGACACAGAATCAAACAGAAAAACAGAATAAAACATTGTTCTACATTCATGTTCTACAGCAGAGTTCCACATTCATATTTTTAGCAATGATCAGTAGAGATTTGTATATTTGTATAACTATTCTGTATTTTTTGTACTATGTTTTAGTTTCTGTCAGCTTTAATTTGTTACGACTAAGTCATAAGTCAGGATTGTAGCTTGTCAGTTTGTTCTGACAAAAAGTTTCCATATATTTATACATTTAGAATAAATCCTGAAAAATGGACTTCAGTAACATCAGGATAGCTTAGTGGGTGTTCAGATCAAAAATAGTCCTGCTTTCAAAAAATATAAAGGGTTTAGTTAGTGGGAATGTTTATTCAGATGCCAGTGAGACAAAAAAAGAACTGTCCTCAATTTCTAGTTTATCAGGTACCAAAACATCTGTTTATAATAATCAGACAAAATTTTTGAAACTCTGGGAAGTAATCAAACTGTAACTTGAGTGTGTTTTTTTTTTTTTGGCAATGAATAAGCAGGTGTTTTTCATCCTGTGCTGCAGTTGGTCTGACCGTGATCTTATGCGTTTTTTTATCTCCTGTATGCGCTGTTGTTTT
Organism: Lutjanus argentimaculatus; assembly: GCA_034769285.1. Lineage (NCBI taxonomy): Eukaryota > Metazoa > Chordata > Actinopteri > Lutjaniformes > Lutjanidae > Lutjanus > Lutjanus argentimaculatus. The sequence continues at coordinate 31,646,800 of JAWZSL010000005.1, read as the reverse complement.
TTGTTTTGAACTTTTAGAGCAAGAATATTCAAAAATACAAACAAGACAATCCATACGTACAGGCCTGGAACGAAATCAAAAAAGGCTGCCAGAGTAGCAAATAATTGTACTTTGTGTGTATGTTATCACAGTGTGGGGATGTACAGTGTATGATTTAAATAAGGCGGATGCAATTAGAATCAAGGTGTCAGTAGCCAAAATTCCTATTTACACCTGGGATGGAATAGCCAATGTGGCTATTTCCACCTGCATGGAAGACACAGACCACGATCTTTTTCCTAAACCTAAGCAAGTCTAAGTAAGTAGTAAGTTGCACCAAAACGTAACCAAACTGCAACTGAAAACTGTGAGGAGGAAAAAGACTGCTTCACACAGAACTTGAACCCCAGTCTCCTGGGTGAAAGTGTTTGACCCATTCATCCACTACAACCCTCCTCTTCATGGATGTTTTCATAGCTAAACTGGGGGACCAGGTGTAAATAGCTGATAACTATTCTCACCAGGGTCCTACTGGCCACCGTCAGAGATTGGCTGACGACTGGAGAGATTGGCAACCGGCAACTGGCTGGTCTTAGCTGAGAATGTATGTGTGTATGAGTATGCGTATGAGTGGCGAGTTCACTAAGTTACTTAAGCTATGAACGTTCACTACATCCAAGAATCCAGAAATGAAATATTCTCACACATATTTTCCTTAATGAACAGAAAAATACAACCCTGCACCTTCTGAAAACTCACTACCTCTGGTTTGGTTGAAATAAATCCTTAATCCACTGTGTTAGATGTTTCAACAGTCTGGTTCTATAGGCTGTTTTCCTCTCACTCCTCACCCAGCTCGGCTCTGGCTGAGTGGCTGTGTACTGTGCCGCTGGATGAGAGTGAAAAATAACAAATATCGCCACAAAAAATTGCCCAACGAAACCAACCGGCAATTTATTAAGCCCATCACCTATAGGCGATATATTTGTCCAGTCACCCAACTCCAGTGCAAATAGACACTTTGTTTAAATGAAGTGTAAATAAAGCCACACTGAAGGCATAAATGAAGATACACTACTTTGTTGCAGCCAAATTGATTTGCTTACTGATATAATCAATAATGGGGCCTCAAATCTTAATGAATTTACAGTATAAATCAGATGTGGAGTTCCCAATCTTCTTCAAATAAAGACAAGTAACCATCATCAACCCACTTTTTAAAACAAGAGTTAACTGAGGAAGGAAGTTATTTACAAACTGTGTCTTATCCTCATAAACAAAGTATCACTGGAAACAGCCAGGGTGACAAAATCCTATGAAAGCTGAACATTAATTACTCCCACAGTTTGAAAGGCCAGCAAAAACTGTTACACAGCTGGCATGTAACCCACACCTGAACTGCTACAGTATATAGCTCTCTCTCTCTCTCACACACACACACACACACACACACACACACAGTCTCTCTGCTGTGCTCATGAGAGCAGTCCTCTGAGGTCTGGACTGCAGAACAGGATGTGCCCGGGCTCCATTATTTAGTTATTTGCTCCTGTGCATACAGTACATACTTGAGAGAGCAGGTAGCTCAAAGTGGGCCTGACTCTGCCTCTGCTGCTTTTGACACGACCAGAACCAACCAATCAGAGAGAGGCTCTCAGGCCTGAGCGCCGGCTGGGCATGCACGCAATAGCCATTTACTGTATCCTGTGTAAATAATTTACTCATACGCTTAGTCACACACAATATCTCTCTCCCTCTATGTCTCTCTGTCTCTCTATCTAGTGCAAAAATCACAAACTAAAAGACACTTTTTAACTCAAACAGAGCAAACTGTGATAATATAATGAATCATCCCACATACACACCAGGGAGGTCACACATCCTCACACACTGCATAGTACAGAGACACACACACACACACACACTACAAACACACACAGGGTGTGGATTGCAAAGACAATCAAGGTCATTCTCGCACTGTGAATAATTTAAGATGTCTTTTTGCTGGACATTTCACTCATCTTTTTTTTTTTTTTTTTCCGAGGCTAAAAACACACAGTGACCTCTTGACATTGAATGTATTAGTGCCTGTACAGTATGCATGTAAGTGTGTGTGTGTGTGTTAGAAAGAATGCGAGACCCCAAACCAGTGTTGGGGTGTTATTGACTACATGTAGTTAAATAACAAGTATAACTGCAATTTGCAGTAGCTGTGTGGTAAGTTAACTACATTTAAATCCATGGGAATGTTGTGAATTATACACTTTGAGAAACTGTATATCATGATTCATAACTGTATGTTCCCAAAAACAATGCACATCACGTCAATCAGTTTTTGAGTATTATTTCAGTACCATCATTACTGTACTGCATACAAGAGAAATAAATTAAATACTTTTTGAAGCACACTTTTTCTGCTCATCGAGGTGGTGCGAGAAGAAAAATAATAAATAAGATGTTAGGTCAAAATTAATAGAACCCCTGAAAACTGCACATAACACAAATGTGAGCGATTAAATTAACATTCTTCACTTATGAAATTGAATTTGAAAACCTTTCAAAACCCTGGACATGCATATAAAAGTGGTAAATAAAATGTACAAAAGAATGTAGAAAAAAGTATCTACTTTTATAAGTAAAGTGCTATATCTAACTGTTCCTGCTCATCAATTATTGAACAATAAATAAAATATAAAGTATAAATTAATGTGCAGCCCTCTCCTGTTACACAATGTATCTTCCAAGTACCAGCAGTATTTTGAGTTTGAGTTTGGATCCATTTGTTGAGATAAAATTTGCAATGCTAATTTCTGTCAGTAATGGGATTTCACCGTTGTGTGTTAGCATCGAGCTAACAGACAAAGTGCTGGTTATTTATATTTATAAGAAGGAATTGAAAAAAAAGAATCATGGTACTATGAAAAACGATTTTTTCTCCCAACCCTATTACAAACTACATGAATTTATTCATCGGTGTACGACATTTTTTTGCCTCCACCCTGTGTGTTTTTAAGCTGTCCATGCATCCGTCCATCCATGCCATTCTTGTGAACGCGATATCTCAAGAAGGCCTTGACAGAATTTCTTCAAACTTGTAAAAAAAAAAAAAAAAAGTACACTTGGACTCAAGGATGAATTGATCAGATTATGAAGGTCAAAGGTCAAGGTCACTTTGAGAAAAAAACAAACAAACACAGAGCTGAAAGGAATTATGTATTGAGTCTATACATTGCTTTTTTTTTTAGGAAAATGTTGCAGATTATACCTTTAAAACACATACTTGGGCTGCCTAAGTGGGGACTGGCCTGTCCTAGTCCATAAATCAAACACGCCTACACTTTCCTCACAATATGAGATCCCAGACTCAGATTGTGGTTTCCTGTGGTGTACTTGGACTACTTTTTGAAAGATATTTTAGTTTGACAAGCTAAATATTTTTTAGAGTAGTTAAGATGTAGTTTAACTACTTCTCATTGTGAGGTAGTTAGTAGTTTGGTAAACTGCAGTCTTACAGTAGTTTCCCCAACACTGCCCCAAACACAAAGACCCTTCAGCTCCCTTAGATGCTCCAGTAGAAAGCGGCTTTGGGGGTAGGCCTACAAGGAGGAGGGAGAGGCAGGATGTGAGGACTGAGACAGGAAATGTATCTAAAACATTTTACTGTCAACAACTTCAGTTACATAATGACAGATAATGAGCTTGGGTGGACTGATTTGTTTAAGAAATGTCATCAGTTGTGTTGTTAAAGAGAGGAGAGTGAGAGGCATTGATAGAAATGTGTGAAAGAACTATTGTGGTTATGAAAAGAGGCGCACTGTAATCCCTGCTCACCACATGATCGCAGGGGAGGTCAGTTATAGATTACCTGTTTAGTCTGGGGGGAGTGAGAGGGAGCACACGTGAGGGAAAGGATGGATGGTGGAGAGGAGGGGGAAAAAAGGTGGAGGGAACGTTTGAAGAGACTCCCCTGCTATGGGAGGCTGCACTCGAGGAAAATCGATCCTCTCCCTTCAGAGAAAGAAATTTATGAAGCTGGAACATAAACGCAGTCATATCCAATTAGCTGCTCTGAATTTACGAGGCGAGGCGGGGGAGGAAGTGGGAGGGGACGTGGTGATAAAGACTTCAGAAGAAGCCAATAAGGCGTGCTGCTGATCAATGATCCCGGCTTCACGCTACACCCACTCCTCGCTTGATCGCTTCCCGTTTCGCCTGTGTTGGATGGCTCTGCTTTTCTGCGGGCAGCCCTCCACCAATCAGATGTTAATTTATGAACACAGTTAAATATTACTTCCAGATATGTTTTAAGACATAAAAAACGCTCTGCTTTGATTAATAATTTATGTCTGATATAGTTCCTCCACAAAAAGTACAAAATCTACACCTTTTCCCTCATTGAAAAACACAGAATATGCAAAAATGTTCATTTTAAAAGTCTGAATTCACTGCAAAGTCCATTCTCAGTGTATGTGCACTGAAGTTTTCCAGTTTCCACATCACACTTGTGTTTCAAACTGGATGAGGACTGGCTTTCTAATTAGTTGTGATGTCACATGCTCCTACAAGTACATGTCTGGAAACATGAATTGAAATAGTAAAAATTAAAAATTAAGCTTCTCAGTAAGCATCCACAAACATCTAAATAAATGTTCATAACTATTAGAAAACATGGTTCAAAAACAGCTAATTTTGCTGTTTAGACCATTTTTCAAGTTCTAGGAATTGAGTTTGTGTTATCGTTTGTTTGGGTCTGAACTAACATTAACTGCTGCAGGTTGAGGCAGCGCTAGGCTTCATGAATATATTTTTAATATACTGTAATGCTCAGTGTATTTAAAAACCAGCCCAACTCATGGAAAACCAGCCCAAATTCTGTCTACCTGCCCAAGCCCATTTTAACCCAGACAATGCAGCTCAGAACAGCCCAATCTGGCAGCACTGCACATGAGTACATTCTACCACTGGTCTGCACATACATCCGTCTGCACAGTGAAGGTCAAGCATTCAAGTGGAGTAACAATAAGCAAAACACATTTTTCAGTTGGGGCCGATTAGTTAAAATTTCCCTACTGGACACGTCAGCCCATCAACCAGCAATTGCAGATATATCGCCGCCCCCCACCCCGGGAAAGAAATGGCCTCAACCATAGATCATATATTAAATAGGATTTCAGTCTATTTAATATACAGTTTATGGCTCCAACTCACTATTTGGACTGCTGTGCTCATTTTTGAATTTTGAGCAATTGCTCCTTTTGGCCTGAAAATGAAGAATGAATGAAAAAGGAACTGTGTCCACCACAAAGTACAGCCTCAAAACTTTTTTTATTATGCACTTAACAAAGGTGGGGCTAATGTATTTTATTGGATTATACTGTAATTTCCTGTCCATTTTCCTGCTATTTGTCTCCTGCATTTGTACGTGGACCTCCCTGTCATCAGTCAGCCCCGGTTTGGGTGTCAAGTCTTTCTTCTCCCTAACTAAAGCACTGACACTCATTGCCCATTAGGCTCTCACTCCACTATTACTCCAGCAGGTTGTGTGTTTTGTGGTATCAGGGGAGGAAGTTGTTGAGAGTAGCGAGTGGGCCTTCTCAGTGACGGCTGATCGAACACAGAGCAGAGGAGGAGGGAGATCTCCTGCTGGGTCAGAGCTGCATCGATGCAGTCTGTCATCACAGGTTAGAGCACGTCAATGCAGACCCTCCTCCTGCTCCTCCTCCCCGAGCCTCACCACCATAGTCGGAGAGGCAGGCGGACTGTCAGGGCTTTGACACAACTGCCCTACTCCCCGCTGTACTGACTGCTCAGCCTCCCGCATCGTCCGTACCCCCCTATTTTCCCCTCCACCCACTCCTCTCAAACACATATCCACAACCCAATTTACCCAATGCACTCCTCAGTGAGCACTGGTGCAGCGGGCAGTAGCAAAGGAGCTAAAGGGGTGAAACATAGAAAGGGGGAAGAAAAGACAGAAAGAGATGGAGGATAAAATGGGGAATCAGAGAGGACGAGTGAAAGAATAAGACTGAAGGACTGGAACGGTTACAGTGGATGAAATTTGGGAGCAAAAGTAAAAAATACAGTGGGAGGAGTGAGCAAAACAGAGAATAAAAGAGAGGCAGTGATAGCTGTGTCCCCGGAGAGGAATAGAGGAATAGGCGTCGACTACAGTAAAGAGACAGATAAAGCCCCATTAACTGCTGCTTCCAGCTGCTTTCTCAGGCTCTGCCACCACATGACTCCCCCTTGATGTTTGTTTATCTTTCTTATTATTTATTCCCCTAATTGCTGCGTCTCGGCTGTCTAAAACAGGCAGACCTCGTATCATTAAATACACAGAGTCGACATGACTTCACAGAGACAGACTGCAAGGAGAGTGGACAGAAACACGCAGACATAGATGGACTTCTAACTATCAAATAATTACTACAGATCACTGACTGATGCAAAACATAGCGTGAGCATGCAGATGTGTAGGTAATACATGTTTGATGTTACATGATCTGATGTCTCTAAAAAAGTTCCTTTTATGTCCTACTAAATGGTTTTGCCATACATGTTTTGGAGAAAACATAATTGCTGCCTGGATTTTTTTCTGTCCACAAAGCGTGACTTCTTGTACCACACAGTGTGACTTTGGTATTTTAAAGGATTAGTTCAGATTCACTGAAGTCACACAAACAAACCAACAGATCAAGGTAGCGGTAGACCAGCAACTCCCATGTTGTGTGAAATAAAATGACTTTTTGGCAGTGGTGACTGGTTGCTTAAAAGAGAGCGATTTTTGGCTTATCTTTGCTTATATTGTATTTGTTTTCCATTAGAAAAGGTTGTCTGATGGCAAGGTGCAGCAGTGAAAATATTCTAAATATGGGTGGACCTTTTTTTAAGTGGCTAAAATATGTATCTATGCTGACCGCCATCTACTGTAGGTAATAAACTGACTACCAATAAGTGCTTCATACAACCCCATTTCAAAAAAATCTGAACCATCTTTTCAACTTAATGGCAACATGGCCAACAGTCCTCCAAGTCCTCCAAATTAAACAAAATACAATGTTAGTCCATGTCAGGGATGGGCAATTATTTTTCATGGGGGGCCACATGATAAAGTGAGGGGGCCAGACACAACTGTGATATAAGGTTCTAATAATGGCTTAATCTCTAATAATGAATCAGTCAGAACTGTTGGGTATAGGGCACACTGGCACGTTGATGTTTTTGAGTTAATTGCTGGCCAACACACTGTTGCACTTCTAATGTTGGTCATTGTTTCTGAATTGCCAGGTGATGGAATTATAGGCTAATTAATTATTGTTAGCAAGGTAAAAAAGTTTAAGCATTATTGTATGCCATGCACACCGGTTACACTGTTTTTCAAATCATACACTGCTATGGTTAAGGTTCAGTTAGGTTTTGGTGCAAAAACGACTTGGGTTAAATTAAGGAAAGATTGTGGTTTTGGTTAAAATAACTACTTGGTTATGGTTCAGGAATGACCACCATCATGTTTTGTTGATCCATCAATCAAAGTAGGACTGGGCAATATGGCTTGTAAATAATATCTCAATATTTTTAAGCTATTCTGCATTATATAATATATATCTTGATATAGACATTTTCTCTAAAATGACATACTGTAACTTCTCAAATAGTGCAAACTACGTGATGAAGAATATGATGCATTGCTGTAGATGACATTGCCCAAAACTATATAAAGCAGTTAGGGCAGGGTGATATAAACTTTGGTGTGTTCACAAAATATCAATACAATGAGACTTTTGGGAAAAAAAAAAACAAAACAAAAAAAAAACATCAGAAATGTGGATGTAATGACTAAGTGAAGGAGGAGATATAATAGAACAGCTGGAACAGTCTGGTAAGTTCAGAAAATCACATCACTTTACTGTAAAATGCAGCTTTTAAAACCAGGAAAAGACGACTCTTAAAGCGATATTCCAGTTTGCCAGAATAAGCCACTCAGTATGTACTCACCCCTATGCCGATGTGAGGATGGGTGAAGATCTTCAGTTCACAAAACAATCCTGGAGTTTTAGGAGAAACAGGGTAGCAGCCTCATCCAGTATAATGGCAGTGAATGGCGACCACGGATAAAACATTAAAAAAAGAACACAAAACAAACACAAAATGTCTCCATCCTGCTTGTGTGGTGTAATCCAAGTGTCTGTGAGCCGTGACATTAAAAATTAACTGCAAAAGACGCCATTTACACCATGTTTTTAGCCAAAATGTCAACTGTAGCATGGAGCCGGTAGGATGTAAACATGGCGTTGATCTCGCGAGACTTCTGCACATGCGTCCATTAAGAGATATATGAAGTCTCGCGAGATCAACGCCATGTTTGCATCCCACCGGCTACATGCTACGGCTGACATTTCGGCTAAAAACATGGTGTAAATGGTGTCTTTTGCAGTTAATTTTTAATGTCGCGGCTTGCAGACACTTGGATTACACCACACAAGCAGGATGGAGACATTTTGTGTTTGTTTTGTGTTCTTTTTTTAACATTTTATCCGTGGTCGCCATTCACTGCCATTATACTGGATGAGGCTGCTACCCTGTTTCTCCTAAAACTCCAGGATTGTTTTGTGAACTGAAGATCTTCACCCATCATCACATCGGCATAGGGGTGAGTACATACTGAGTGGCTTATTCTGGCAAACTGGAATATCGCTTTAACCAGTATTAGGGTATAACAATATCTAGTCTCATATCACAATATTGATATACTATTGATGTATTGCCCAGCCATAAATCCAACCAGACCTTTTACCTCTGTGGACGTTGTGGCTCTACAATAATGTCACCCAACGTCTCTTCCTCTTTCGCTCCCAACACACAGGAATCATAATCCATTGGGCGCTAGAGGACTTTGGAGCTTGATTGCACAAACTAAACATTTGCTGAAACGACTGAGACTGTGTTTTCTTGGGAGGACAGTCCCCAACAGACTGATAAACAGAAGTATTGACCCATAATTACACCAGCTAATTAAAACACCACCTTGGGTGTGTGGTTTCTAATGTAGACTGGAATACATTTGAATCACTTATTCCCTTCTGTTGCTAGACTCTCTGTCTCGCCCAGCTTTCTCTTGCCCTTCTTTGTCTTTCCCTCCACTCACCTTCTCTCATTTCATCATTCCTCTCTGTCTCTCCCTCTCTCTCTCTCTCTCTCTCGCTCCCGCTCCTCTCTCTCTCTCTCTCTCTCTCTCTCTCTCTCTCTCTCTCTCTCTCTCTGAGTAAATAGACAGGGTTGTGATGGATCCAGCTGTCCCGTCTTAACTTCCTTCAGCTCAGAGCAGCTACTCCCACTTTGATGACTTTGCAGTGAAGGCAGACATCTTGCACATTAACATATGACTGTGCCCATGTATTATTTGTGTGTGGAGGGACTGAAGAAAGGGATCGGGAGAAATCCCAGTGCAAGCTGTCATCCGTAAGAGAGATAGCTAAAGAGACACGGCACTTGAAAAGTCGGAGTGTCACATCATTCGTGCGGAAGGAGTGCAAGGCAAGAAGTACTCATGGTCTTCCTGGGCTGTACTATGTGGCAGCAGTCAGAAAAGCAGGTCAAGGGGATAGAGTATCCATAAAGTTTTAACCTGCAAGGCTGTGCGACTCAAAATTTAGCTTTAATGAATAAATTAGCACTGGATCTAGTGGATAGAATAGTTCGGGTTATTTGAAGTGGGGTTGTGCAAGATAGTTATCGATAGTCAGTGTATAACTGACAGTAGATGGCAGCTGATACACCCCCAGTTTGAAGAAAAAGAGTACCACCACGGAAGCTTAGCAATGTGCTGCTGTGGACAGGCTCAGCAGCAAAATATAACTCATGGGGTTTTTCCATCGTCACTTTTGGCCGCAGAGACAAATTTGCATTTCCATTTCCATTCCAGTGACAATTCATGTCTGTGCGGGACAGCAGAGAAAAAGGCATTTTTAAAAGTCTCTGTATTCAACTCTCAATACTCTTGTAGCTTCTAACTGAATCTATGTGGACTGAAATTTAGTTTCCCTCCTGCATCGCTGTTTGCACTTTCAGGTATCTGCTTTATTTTACTGTTTCATCTTCACTTTCAGGAATCGTGTCAAGTTACTTCTGATGAAAACCACAATGTTTTTAAATAACTTTCATTGTTAAGAATTTGGTGAAAGTGAATTATCCACAAAATATATTTACAAAAACTCAAGACAAGTGCATATTGGTTAAAAGACACTTTCAAGCCCTGTTGTAATGGAGATCCAAATCCCTGCCAGGCGAGTCAAAATGAGTCAAGCCAAGCCAGCACGTGTATGGAAAAGGATCTTTAGTCACCTAAAAAGACCCCTCTAAAAAATTAACATCAGTTTAAGTCTATGCTATATTTTGAATATTATCAGCACTTTACCTTGCTGTCAAACAGCCTTTTCTGGGAGGAAACCGCCATTCTATATGCCAAAAATTATCTCCAATGCCACCAGACTCCATTGGCCAAAACGGTCATTTTTACCTTGCAGAGCATGGGAGTTGCTGGTCTACCACTGTCAGTTTGTTAGTTTGTTTGTATTATTTTTCGACTTTGGTGAATCAGAACTAACATTATAAAACAACAAAATCACACAATAACACAAACAAACTAACCAACAGAGTCTCAGGAAAAGATTAAATCGAAAGCAACTGGACTTGTTTAAAGTGTTATGAAGACGTTTCGCTTCTCATCAAGAAGCTTCATCAGTTCATGCCTGTCAGATAGTCAGAGCTAGTCTGACTAGCTCTGACAGGCATGAACTGATGAAGCTTCTTGGATGAGAAGCGAAACGTCTTCATAACACTTTTAAACAAGTCCAGTTGCTTTCGATTTAATCTTTTCCTGAGATTACAATGACCTGGACGAATGAGAACATTCACGGACATAACCAACAGAGGTAATGGTAGACCAGAAACTCCTGTGCTCTGCAAGGTAAAATTACAGATTTTTCCAGTGGAGTTTGGTGGGTTTGACAGTTTCCTGTCAGAAAAGGCTGTCTGATGGCAAGGTGAAGCAGTGACACATTCTAAATATAACACACACTTGACGTGATTTGAAGTTTTTTAAGTCACTAAAATACATTTGGCTGCTGACCCGGTTATTGGCCCTACACTGATACTCCTGCTTCTTCTTCAAACTGGGGCATGCTGACCACCATCTACTGTAGGTACACTGACTATCAGAAACTACCTCATACAACCCTACTTCAAATAATCCAAACTATCCCTGTGATATTAGGAAATCAGTGACATTCAATCAATGGATCCAGACGCATCTACTCATTCAGGCTTTAACCTCAGTGTATGTCAACTGTCCAGATAATTGACAAGAGGGAGGCCATTTCCTCTTGTGTGCCGTAGCCATTAGGCCTCTGAGACACAAACTGCACGGCAGCATACCTCAAAAATCACTCTGTTCTCAGTATTGATTTTAAACTACAACTTTTAGATCCTGCACTCAGCGGCGTTTCCACTTTTAAGATGAGACAGATGAGATTTATCACCGAAGATGCAGGAGATGAGAAGCAGTGATACATTCGGCGCTGTCAGTCACTCAATGCAGGCATTAGTCACCGTGCCTCTGCTTCTCTGATCTGTTGTCTGTCATCGCCACGCTCAGACAAATGCATCACAATCACACGCAGCAGAAATACACACACACGCACACACTCACACACACCTGTCTCATTTCACACACACTCGCTCTCTATTTTCTCCATGAAAAAGAGATGTTCAATTTCCTCTTCGCTAAGTGGACAGCTCGTGTCCTTCAGAAAGCATGCAGGAAACAAGGCCTTGTCGGTGGATGGATTCTCCCTGGCACTCCTGTCAGCTCGTCCAGGTGATCAGAGGGAAACGTGGGTAATTTATAGGACTGATAGCAACAATGTGATATGAGACACAACTCAACATGATCGAGCGTCTCCAATTTTTCCCGTGAAGCTTACTGCATGTTTCTAAGTTTCAGTCATCGTTATTCTGTATGTAAAGTAATGTGAAACGAGGGTTGAGGTTGATAGGCTGACAGCATAAATCAAAAAAGAAAACAAACAAAAAAACTGATGAGAAAGTGCAGATTAGTGTGAGGAAGGAAGATTGAAATAGTCATCTCGCCAGAATACAGGGGCCATTCTTTGAATATTTGATGCAGACGGATAGCTGTTCACTCCAGTGGAACAAACTGGATTGGAGTCCAGTCGCTCATCTGGAAAAGGCTGTAATTTGAAGTCGTAGCTGCGGAGTGTCCTTAAGATCCTCATTTCCTTCCCGGCAGAACTTCAACCTCTGGATCAGCCCACCTGGGCCCTGCCCTCTGCTGAGGTCGCACAGTGCACACGCGTACGCACACATTATGTTTATGCATGCGCGCGCGCACGCACACACGCACACACACGCACGCACACACGCACGCACGCACGCACCACGCACACACCACACACCACACACCACACACACCACACACACCACACACACACACAGACACTTGAATTTCACAGGCAGTAATTGTAAACAATTTGTTCCCAAATGGTGGTCTTGGATGGAAAGTGGGTAAATAGATTTGCAGATTTGCAGGGTTTTTTTTCCAATTTACGTCTTGATGTATGTTTTCCAGTGCTCAAGAATTATTTAGAAAGAGGAAAAGCCACATGCAATATTCACATGTCATTTATTTTCTGTATGAAAATGAAATTCCTCTTTAATAAATTATAGAATAAACTCAAAAATCAAACATGACACCAACTCCATAGATTGTCTCTTCTATAAATAATCAGAAAATAGTGAAAAGTGCCAAATAAAGCTTAAGGTGACAATCTCAAATTTCTTGTTTTATGCGACCAACAGACCAAAGCCCATAGGTGTATCACTTCACTAAATCCAAACTAACCTTTTGAAATACCAAAATCACACAATAAAACAAAAAACTAACTGATCGTAGCAGCGGTAGACCAGCAACTCCAGTATTCTTTGAGATATAATAACTGATATCACCTATGGAGTCTAGTTGGTTTGAAGAAAGCAGCATTTGGCTTGTATAATAGAAAAGACTGTCTGATGGCAACATAAAGCGGTGAAAATATCCTAAATATGGTGTGCACTTGAACTGATATGAATTTTCTGATCAGTCCAAAAACCCAAAGATATTCAGTTTACTATGATGAAGAAGAAAAGCAGAAAATCCTTAAATTTGCAAGGCTGGACCCTGAGTTTTTTTGTTGTTTCTTGCTTGAAAATCAAAATAGTGGCCAATTAATTTTCTGTGAATTGACAACTTGATAAATAGATTAATAGTTTCAGCATTCTACATTCAGTAAATCTTTTCACATTTTGTGAAGACACTTTGGTTCATTTTTGATATTTTAATCAGTTAGGGTGTAGATTGTAAAGCTGCTGGTGAAATGAAATGAGACAGAATCAGATGGACTGGCAACTGTACAAACTGCATTGGCAAACATCAAAATAGAAATGCCTGCTGTAGCTCTGCCAGTGACTTCTGAGAGAAAACTGAATTCGAGACCAAAAAAATTACACTCAACATAGTAAACTTAACATAGTAACTGTGATATTTTTCTTTATCTAAATGTCTTTTCAGCCAATTAATTTTGAATGCATCACATCCATCTTTCTGAGTACGTTTCAACTCTCATTTCTGTTTTCAGAAACATTTTTGCAAAAGGTTCTCTTACTTTTACTCTCTCGTTGTCAGTATAATTTACAGCACCTGCTCAGTAAAGAACAAATTAAGTACAATGCATGATTTGTAAGACCTTAATCTTGTTTCATCTTATTTTACATTTAGTTGCTATAATGCAGTTCACCCACAAGAGATCTGTATCCCGTCTGAGCCAGTCTTTCAACATCGTACTTTCACTCTCCTTTGTGAGAGTCTCCTTCTTCCTTGGTGTAAAAACAGTTCTATAATATCGAGCACAATTAACACAGCACTTACAACCAGTAGTGATTACAACTTTCACTTCTCGCTTCACATCATCGCACCTCACCCATGTCATCTGCCTGTTCTCATTTGTTTTAAAGGTGTAAGTGTAACCTCCACGCCTCCCAGTGCCTGCTGCAGGATGGGAACCTCCAGTGCCAGTGTGAACACAACACCACGGGCAAGGACTGCCAGAACTGCAGGAAGGGCTTCAAAGCCAAGTCCTGGAAGGCTGGTTCCTACCTGCCAACACCCCACGGAACCCCCAACACCTGTACGTAGCCAGAACATGTTTATCTGTTCCTAATATGATGATCCAACTCATCAATCTGACGCACAGTTAGAGCCAATGCTGCCGACTTCTTTCATATGCTTTAGCTATGGATGTCTGTCAGTTTGTTTTACGGTATTATGCTCGACTTTGAATATTAATTGATCTAAGTTACAATTGTTGTCACACAATACTACAGACAGGAGATGAAGTCCCAGGAGGGGCATAAATCCCTAGACACTGCTGCACATTTAGGAGGTTTTATTCTGCCTTCAAAATAAAAGCTATTTTCTCTGCCTTCTTGTTGAGACCTTGATTAAAAGATTGATATCACTCTCATGTTGGTACACTCAGTTTAGAAGATACCAACAGCTGGTTACCTTAGGTTAAAACAAAGACTGTAAACAGGGGGAAACAGCTAGCCTGCCTCTGTCAAAAGGTGACAAAATTTGACTACCAGCATTTATGAAGCTAATTAATTAACACCTTATATCTCATCTCTCCTTGTAGTCTTTTCTGGCTGTCTGGCAACTCCTTAAAGCCCTGAAATAGTCCAGCGCACAACCCCATTTAAAAAAACAAATTGACATTTTTTACACTTTTTTGTACGGATTAAACCAGTGGTCCAGTGGTTATGTTGGGCAAAACCAGGATAGCATTTCCCCGTTTCCAGTCTTTATGCTAAGATAAACTAACCAACTGCTCAGCAGCTTAATATTTAACATAAAGACATGAAAGTGGAAAGTTTTTTCATCTAACTCTTGGCAAGGAAGCAAATAATATTTATTGAAATGAGTCCCTGCTTTTAAAACAGAGCCTTTAAAATGCCTTAATTTCTTTTTTGACCACTTGGGGGTAACCCAACAAGTTGCAAACACAACTGTGATATAGTCATCACCTTTTAAAGTGGAAGTGGCAAACCTGTTAGGAAATAGTTATCTATTTGTGCAACAGATATGCGGGAACATTAGCACTAATTTGAAGTCGGTCTCTGTCCACCCGATGAATCTAAGTCCAGCGTTCACTCCCCTTTAGGTTTTGGTCTCCCCCATCACCAGAAATATCTGTCTCTTTCGCTGCTAAATCCTTGGCTATGTTAACCTGCTAGTTGCTAACTTTGTTGTCACTGAAATTTGTGTTGCTGAAATGAGTCAGAACAATGTAGAGAGCGGTGAGAGTGAACCAAAACAGTGTGCATCGTAAAACCAAAACAATGAGCTGAATGATGCTAAGACACTTCATATGCTGATGGGAAGTGTAGAGTGAGAGAGATGAGTGATGCTTTTCATTTTACACATAGTCACTTCATCCATTAATATAAAAAAATATTTACTAGTGCACCTTTAAGATACTTAATTAAACGAGTTGTCTTGTTGCCCCATTTACTGCTTGCGCTGTTGGTGTCTTAACCTAGCTACTTTTATGTTACCATAGCGAAGATTCGTCAACTTTATTCTGACAGTGACAATTTTATTTCTTAATTGTTCACATTCTCTTTATTCCCTTTTGCTCTCTCATTCTACTCTCATTTTTGCTACTGTAATGATCCCAGACTCTCCTGCGGCGTCAATGCAGTTTATTTAAATCTCCAGCATTCTTGATTGATGAACGTAAAGGCTTTTCTCATCACACTGAAGTCCTGAATGTAAAGCAGGATCAAGGGAGCAAGTTGAAAAGAAAGGAGAAGTTGAGTGAATACGATGGCGAGGCTGAGCTCTCTGAGTTGCCGTCACCTGGGTGCAGAGAGCAGATCAGAGTGGTGTAACGACGTGGGAGTGCGTGGGGGGAAATCCTCTTGGAGAGTGTAGCCAGCTACAGTAGCTAGCTATGATAAAATAATAATCTAGGGCAGCCCCTCCCTAGTTTTTCTCCTTTCAAACAAACACAGGCACACTCTCTTACACAGAGTGGGAGAGATACAAACTCACATACACCTGTACCTGCGCACACATTGCAGTGAATGGCTCTATTGTCAGCCCTTTTTTAAACACGCTGTTGTTTCCGACCCAGTTCTAATGGTACTGACACACACCTTCAGAGCCCATTACCACCCTTTTAAACTCCTGAATCCCATTAGTGGAATTTAAAAATTAAAATGTTTGCAACTTGCTTGGTTGAAATGTTACACAAAATGGCCAGGGCTCACGAAACAGTTTGAGTCTCTACAGATTGCATTATGCACGCCAAGCTAGGCTAACTATAAATACAATCTCACAAAATATGCAAGAAAGGCAAAAAGTTTTTGATTCAAGTGTGGCGAAGTGGTAGCGCTCTCTTAAAACATGCATATATGATGAGGGCCTCTGAATGCGAAAGTTTGGGGAAGAGTACAGAGGTGGCAAAAGTACACACATTATTTACTCAAGTAGAAGTACAGATGCTTGTGTAAAAAATAAGGCAAAAGTAGAAGATCTGATTCAAATTCTTCACTCAAGTAAAAGTAGAGGTTCTGAAATGTAAAAGCAAGTAAAAAGTAGCCCTCTGTCTGATTTGTCTTGTTACATCCTTTTTGTCATAACATTTTTTACATCACATTTGTCTTTATGTTTTTTTACTTAGTTTTTGTCTTTCACAAACTCAGCTAAAGTACAGATACCTTAAAACTCAAGTACCGTTACAAAGTATGCGTTCACCTCCACCTCTCAGGTTAGATTAAGAAGGGGGAGGCGGTGCAGAGCCAGTAATTACTCCAGGACATTGAGAGGTGGTCCACAACAAGCCCTTATTTTTGCAGAGCAGCTTTTAAGATCTCTCTGCCACCTGAGTCTGATGAATGAGGCAGAGTCAAGTCTTCAGGCAAATTGAATACATAAATAAACAAGTTCTCATCTCCTCTTCCTTTTCTTATTCTCTTTCAGGTACAATTGCTGGTTCAAACTCCGGTTCTAGTAAGTAATAATGCAAAGCAAAGCAGAAGAGGTGGTTTTCCACTCCCTTTCCTATATTGTCTCTTTCCCTTTCTGTTGCATTGTTTTTGAAATTTTAAGTTTCAACCCCATATCTTGCCTTCTGTACGTCTCCTAAACTCCCCTTCTTTCTCTCCTGTGATGTTCGGTTGGCTCTCTAGTCAGTCATTTCTCTTTTTCCTGCGTCTCCTCTCACGGTGCGGCAGCTTGGGCCCTGTGTGCTTCATTATTAATAGGCCTCTCTGTCGCCATGTCCTTTCATCACAGCACATCACACTAACCTGCACAGGAGGAATTCTTCCACAGTTCTGCTTTTCTTATTTAGACTAAAGACAGCGCTGTTGATGGATTGAAGAAAGGGAGGAATGAGGGTGAGGATGGGTGGTGGATGGGAGCACCAAAGCGAGCTGAGGGAGAAGGAGAGAAAAGAGACAGAAAGAGAGAGGAATGGGGGAGAAGGATGTTGGCATATGTTAGTGTGTTGTAATGCAGTGTGATTCTGGGTGAGGAGCTCGGGGAGGCAGGAATAAAAGGGAATTTGATTAGGGATTCTCTCTGTGGAGAGGCTCTCAGCCTCCGAGCTGTTAGACAGAAACGATCGGCAAAGTGGCAACATCAACCCTGACAGCACTGGGCTTTTCTCCACATGGCCGGACAGTAAAAGGCTGATGCATGGATAGACTGAGCAATTGGACTGCACTGCAGAAGTCTGCTCTTAAAAGGTCTCCTCTCACAATTAGATACAATTGTGTGGAAAAATAATGGGTATGATTCACCAAAGAAAAGAATCACGATTGCTAATGGGCTGATAATGAGTTTAGAGGTTCAGTTTCAGGCTCCCACACACTCAGTTTCTGTTGTTAATCAAGATTTTTACCTGTGTTGCTGAATAGCCTCAACATCAACTGAGACGATGAGAAAGGATGAGACAGAAGGTGGAGCTAAAGCTGAAGCTGAGGGTGAAACTGAAGGTGATGGTGAAACACAGGGTGAACCTGAAGGTGAAGCAGAGGGCGCCACAACCATTTCAGAAGCTGAACGGCCTCCGGCTGTTACCCATGAGCGCTCTGGAGCCCCACAGGAAGGTGCAGAAAAGTAGATTTAGCCATAGCCAGAGGTAGAGAGTAACTAAGTAGATTTGCTCAATACTGTACGATCTTGAGATCTATTTACTCCACTACTCTGTATGTGCTTAACAGCTGTAGTTACTAGATAAACAAGTTAGCTGTAGTTACTAGATAAATGTTTTACATATGGGAAACACTGCAGAAACATCCATCTTACGGAGTAAATTTTGTCCTCGAAGTCTTATTTTCTTGACACATGTCAAAACATCTGCCACTGCAGTGACATTAGGGTTGAAATAACCCAGTACCAAGTAGTATTCTCCAGTCAAACCTGGATTTGATCCTTCTTTGTACCAAGATCTAGGAATAAAAATAACTATTTGTATGGTTTTGCTTGCAGCCAATGACAACAAGCACTCCTCGATTTAATACAACATGTGATTCGCCCACTGCCGTAGCAGCTACAACCCATATAATCTGTGGTGCGGTGAGGCTGAGCGTGGTGCCTTTGACACATTTGGCAGTTCCACGTGCCATCACAATATTGTAAAGTACAGCTATACTACACGCCTATAACATCTGATAAAAATAAATGCATAAAATGCAGTAGAATTATTTCAAGAATGATTCCATTCATGTAGAAAATGTAGGAGAAAAAATGGCACTCTATTGGCATCGGTATCACTTTAAGGGTACTAGTAACAATTTTTTAAAGGACTCCCAGCCCTAATTGACATGATTTCAATAGAAGTCAAGTGGTTTCATGAATTTTATAGAATAGGGTGTCCTTTTGCCCTCATGCTGTCTTCTTCCAAGATGCACCACTATTTCTAGAAAATTTCTTCAAAAAATTGTTTGGAGAATAGTTTCAGCTTTCCTGCTGAGAGTTAGTTGAGAAGATTGATACTGCTCTCGTGTCTGTACGTCAAATATGAAACTACAGCCAGCAGCTGTTTAGCATGGCTTAGCACAAAGACTGGAAACAAGGAGAAACCACTAACCTGGTTCTGTCCAAAGGTAGCAAAATCCCCCTGCCAGCTGCTCTAATGCTCATTAATTACATATTGTGTTTATATATTGTATTTGTTTAACCCATACAAAAATCACGTGTCTCCACTCAGAGCCAAGATATACAGCACAAAAAAATGCAGTAACGAATTGCTGGTTTTTACACTCAGATTTTTGGGGAAAAAACAAAACTACATATAACATGTTGATTTGTTAACTTTAGAGGTACTGGTAAGGTGTTTTTATTACCGTTGAACAGAGTCAGGCTAGCTGTTGCCAGTCTTGTGCAAAGTTAAGCTAACCGACTGCTGGCTTTAGCTTCATGTTTGATGGACAGATGTGAAAGTGGTATTAATCCACTCTGGTATCATCAACCCCCTTCAGAAAGCCAATAAGCACATTTCAGAGTGTTGATTTTTGTAGTAAACACATCAAAAGTTTTTTTACAGGACTGATAGATGTTTTGACATACTATTTTAAGAAAAAATGTGATATTAGAAAAAAATATGCAGTGCAAAAGTTAATATGATAATAAAGAGGTTAAATTATCGCCACTGTGACCAGCAATTTAACAATAAAATACTGCCTATAGGCAGATTCCTTAGTTATAAGTTGCCTACTCATAGTTTTGATGCTTCCTACCACAAGAAACTTTCATATTTTGTTGATTTTTGAGGCCTCTGTGGACAAAAGCGGTAGTGTTTCCACCCCCATAGCCACAAACTATAACATTATCTGGCTAACATACTACTCACCATAATTTTGCCTGGACAAATGTAAACACTCATATGATTTCACAGAGAGTCCGACCAGGTGACATTAAGAATAACTACATAGAAATAAATAATCTTATTGCAGATGGTGCTGTTTATTTAAGTAGGTCTTATAGAAGGCATCAGAGTTAAATTGAAACAGTTTCATAACAAGTTAAAAAAAAACTCCCTGTTGTAGGTTTTAGTAAACTTTTGAATGCTTGTACTGGTGTATTTGTGTTGTTACTTTTACTTGAGAAAAGGATCTGAATACTTCTCTCACCACTTCTCTCACAGCTGATCAAACGATACAGTAACAGTCTAGTGGAGACTAGTCACATAGTGAAAGTGTGTGGATGTGCTCATAGGCACTGACAAGCAGTGTGTTTGTGTCTGTGTGTGTATATATCATACATAATTCATCCTGCAGCTTACTGGAGGTCTTCAGATGTACACTGACTGTTTCCGCGGCCGTATGTATCTCTGAAGTTAATGTCTAACGTGGGCTGTCCCGTCCTGAGTGAGAGCATGTCAAACTATATGGACATTCAGACTTTATTTGTTCTGACTGACTGACTTTAAACAACCAGGACGGATGTGAACAGATTCTGTCAGCCCCTTGAATGTACAGTAAAGTGGACCTCAAACCCCGGCTCACCCTCATGCTAAATTTAAACCTGCCATCTTGGTAGGCAGCGGACCTCTCATGTTCCACCAGAAAAGCACTTAGGACGTGGGAGGAGCTGGGATTTCGGCACCGCTGTGATGTCGTCAGACTTTTTTTTGTCTGAAGGAAATCCATTAAGAGCTTTTGTTGAACAGCACAGCACTTTTGTTGTTTGGCTTACATCAGTAGGGACGTCAAAGAATTCAATGATTATCTGTGATTTAGGAGGGGCTGACAGGAGCTTTAACGTTGTATAAACAGAGTTACAGTCCTTTGTTTCCATTGCCATGAAGGACAAAAATGTCACAGAACATCACATGTAGACATTTAGTTTAAGTTTACAGTATATAATCAGATCATTTAAATTAGACTTTACATCTGTAATAAGGATGCAACTAACAATTATTTTCAAGTCATCCAGGAGATTTCAAACTGGAGTCCGGGAACCTCAGCAACAGAGAAGTAACATTTTTTGGAAGTTGCATCAAAGGAAGAAAGAGTTGGTTGTTTTGACTTATTGTAATTTATAGCGATCCTAGTTTGATCATTGAATGAGTATGAAGATGTCATTATCTTTAAGCATAAAAATTAAGAAAAATACTCAGAGAGGAATCCTTAAGACAAAATGTGTGGGGTCTGTAGTCTAATGTACCTCTATTGTGGAGGTCCTTAACATGAAAAAGTTTGGGAATCTCTGAATTAATCTCAACATAGTTTTTGGTTTGTCTCACCAACAGCCCCAGAGACCCAAAGATATTCAACTAACTGGAAAAAATATCACATTTAAGAAGCTGAAACCAGTGAATTTTCATCTTTTTTATGAGAAAAATGAATTATTTTATCATCCAAATTGTTGCAGATTAATTTTCTGTCAATCAACTAATGGATTAATTGAGTAATCACTGCAGATTTAATCCAATCATTTTTTTTTTTAAAAAAGTGTTAATAAAATTAGGACTTAAGGAAACATCTTTGCATAAAAACCCAACCATATAATCATTTTAATAAGTTTTTCAATGAAAATGAGAATAATGATGTTAAAAATTATCATTCCCTCATATCACAAATCATATCAGTCAAAATAATCGCATTAGACATATTTTCAAAATTGTCCAACTCTAATTCAGATATAAACTGTTTCTTGTTAATATAACAGTATCAGAAATGCCTCCGATGCTGCCTAAAATGCTGGAACAGGTATTGGTGAGTATATGCACCAATCCGATATTGAGTAATTTATTAGCCCCAAAACGGGACCCTGCAGCATTGTCTCATATGCCAGAATTTTCTAACCTGAGCCATGCTGCAGAACAATAATATCAATCGTATTAAATCCATACAGGGTTAGTAGTATACAGCTGTTAAAAAGTAATAACAATATATTTAATCAGTTCTCACTATTGGCCAAAGTTCGCGTGCCGTACCGGTACTGGGAAGTACAAAATAGGTGTCGGAACGTCCATAGACAAAATTATTAACATTTAATTCATGAATTCCCCTACTTCTAAAATATGAATGTACAAATTATATACTATTAATTCACGTAGTTTGTGAAATATATATATAACATTTAAAAAAAACAAAACACTGCAGACATATCAGCTTCTCAGTTGCACTTCTGGGACACTAGAAAGAAAAATCATACCACTGTAGAGTCTTCCTGTCTTTTTTTGCCTCAGGTTTAGAGAAGTGTATTTGGCTTGAACCTGACCCTGATGTGAGCAAACCCTTGTTATCTGTGTGTGTGTGTGTGTTATATGTGTGTCTGGGTGTGTGTGCATGTATGTGTAGATTTATGGTGGGCATATGGTGCAGTTCAGTGAAACCCATAAATCATCTTCATCCCCTCCTTTTCCTCCCGGGGATCTGAGGTCTTAGGTTCCGTTCTCACAGAGCGGCCGCCACTACTGTTTGTTCGTGCACACAGTGACACACACACACACAGCACATTTACACACAGGTTTTATCATATCGTGTGGCTGAGGGTCCTGTGACATTAATAACTAGATCACTTTACAACATTAGATATCTGTAATCTCAGTTATCTCCTCTGACTCTCAGCTGCATACAAAGATGCATTCAAAGCCTGTATGTTATTTTTAGATATTAATAGCAGCAGTGCGTGTACAGAAAATGTTCACTTTATCTGTGAACTGTACAGAAAAGTGTTAAAGATAAAGCAAACAGATTTTATTTCTCGATTTTTCATCCACATACAAGTTGATTATATAAACCATGTCTTCAGTATTATTACTTTTTCCAGGAGTTTGAAAAATGCAAATCCCAGCTTAGGTATGTATTATGGGATTTTACATTAAGATCAATAATAAGTTTTTGATTGTAGTCTGTACTGCTGAAGCAAACACATCCTTACAAACATCACAGTGGACCTATAGGTTGGGCAGCACATCATAGTAGTTGCACCCTTTGTCATGTCCCTGCCCCAGTTAAGTCACTGAGCATGCTCAGATGAGGATTAGCGATCTATTGGCGAGAGAGTCTGATCCAGAGAGCGCGCAGCCCATTGGTCAGCTGGACAGATGGACGTTTGGCGAAGGGGGAGGGGAAGAGGAGAGTCAGAGGAACCTAAATCCTAAAACCCAGTCATAACATCTACCAGCCAGTGTGACCCCACATGACCCTACCTCATCTCTTCATTCAACATCAGATCCCAGGGCTGCACACAGATAGAGATACAGTACTAGCAGACACATGCAGACACACACTGGGGATGTACTACACTGGATCATCCAGTCGCCCAAGCACAATCCTATCTGTGCACGAGGGCTGCACAATATGGTAAAAAACAGTGTTGGGGTAGTTACTCAAAAAAGTAATTAGTTACTAGTTACTCGTTACTTCTGTAAATTGTAATGAGATTACTTTACTAGTTACTGCATTTGAAAAGTAACTTCACTACTTATTACTTTACTTTCCCTTTCTTAATTTACCGTGTAGATACATGGACAAACATCAGCCGTATCATCACTTGTGTCCGCATAGTGTTTATTGACTTGGCATTAGTTGAAAGACACCTGTCGCCTGCGCATAGAGTGCATTTCACACGAATATTTTTGTCCTTTCGAACAATAAACTGAAAGTAATGAAATATCGGCACTGGCCAAACCTCCCTCCGTCTCCGTCTCCATCTCCATGTCCCTCTCTCCTTCCTTCGCACGAGCATCACTCAAATCGATCTCTATGGCAACGTGCCCGGCAAGCACACACACAGGCAGCACACATGCATGCACCACTTAACCAGATCAGAACTTTACACACAGGCAAACACGGCTTGGGTAACACAGGAAAGCGTGTTCCTATAGTCTAGTAAAGTAGTTTCGTTACCGATATTTTAAGTGTAATGCGTTACTTTACTTTCGTTACCCAAAAAAGTAATATCATTACTGTAATCCGTTACTTTGTAACTCGTCACCCCCAACACTGGTAAAAAAAGTCTATTGTGATTATAGTGACTGAAATTGTTATTGTGATATGTGAAACAACTTTCATTTTCACTGAAAAAAAAAAAAACTGTTGGGGTCTGTACCAAATAATTTAATGCCAGAGCATCTCTGCAGCACTTCAGTACATCATTATAATGCTGTTTTGTTGCATATTTTTCATTTATCAAATAACTGCAGGGTTCTATGATTTGGTAACTGCACTTGGCTATACTGCAATTTCGTTAATCTTGCGATTAATTGTCAGTCCTACTGTGCATCACCCTCAACTCTACAGAAATCCTCACTGTAAAAAAAAAAAAAAAAAAAAAAAAAGTTGATCTGGTTTAACTTAAAAAAGTTAGTGTTTGAGCTGCCTCAAAATAATTTTGTTATAGTGTTGTCTTGATAGTGGAATTTCTAACTTTGATACAATACTTTGAAAAATATCAATATTCAACACAATTTTCTATACCACAAACCATTAGAACCCTACAATTAGAAACAAAAAAATTATTTATGTTGTATCTTCACCTTTGGGGGTTGTTCCCATTTCCTTCGCTGGCTTGCCCTGTATTACTTAGAACACACAGCTGGTGTGATTTCAGTGTGTTATTATAGTGGCAGTAGTTACTGCAGTTGTTGACATTTAGTATTCACACAGTCACAAAGAGTGTGACTCATTTTACAGTCTTTGGCTTAATTGCTTTTAGTCAACGCTGCTTGCAAAATAGCCTCTGCTGCAGTCGGAGAGAAGAGGGACTGGCTGGTCCTGGTGTATTCATATTGCAGGAAAAAGGGTACTGAAATTATTTCAAATATTCAGAATTGATATGTATTGAAAAATATTTTTGACAACCATTTTTCCAACACAGTGAAGAAATCTGTGATTTACTGAAGGTGTGTTTCCTGCTAGCCACCACTAGATAGCAGCTACTTGCTACAACTTCCAGGAAAACACAGGATACGTCCGGATATGTCGACGCGTCAGAGAGTGAGGAAGGTAGTAAGCGAACATGAATGAAGCTGGAACAAAACCTTAATACATTACTTCATCCATGAACATTATCTCTGCCTGAGTCATATCAGATTGATTTTCATCAGCTATGGGGGTTGTCTAACAACTCCCATGATCCCACACCACTTCACGACTTCACCAAACTATGTCTATTATTATTTTGAGAGAATTATCATTTCTCAAGTCATTATTCTAATTTTTATTGAAAAACGTAATAAAATGATTATGGTGTGATTTTGGTGGGGACCTGTACCAAACAAAGGTGTTTACTCAAGTCAGTAGAATATGATTGTGGGCCAGGATATCTCTGCAGTACAACAATATTTAATTCAAAATGGTATTTTCACACAATTGAGAAGTCCAGTAGACTATATTTTAAATCCACTTACATTTCAATTAATTGTTCAGCCCTAGTTTTAATGTGAGAGACACAAAATTTACATATTGTGCGTTTCACCCTCAAACAATGTATGCTGGGAAGTCTACTAATAAGCTTATCATGTTTCTAAAGGAATGTAATTTAATGAGTTGACTGAACTCTGCACAATACATTCATTCAACTCATCATTTCAAGCCAAAAGACTTAGAAGTTAGAAGAACTCATGTTTCTAAGTGTTTACAGGTGCTCTGAATATAAATCCTAGAAACCTTAAGGTTAATTAACTTGAACAAAAAAGACATGTGTATTTACTTTAAGTTAATTAGAGAAGATTAGTTAATTCCACTAAATTCCTGCATGATTTTTCACAGTGCTTGCATTTTTATGAAGGCTGAACTTGGACTGAGAGAGATTGGATCATGTCTGGAAAATCATGTGACATATTAATAACATCCACACTGTCACTCGCTCTGCCGCCATTAGGTGTTCTGGCAAACGTTAACTGGTCCTGAATCGCAATGGCTTCATTAGTGTGGAGCTAAATCAATGTCTAGCACTCTGGTAATAAATGATGAGAATGCTAAGACTGACAGGTGACATTAAACATTATTGTTATCATTTCTCAGGCTAATATTAATGCAAGTGACAAATGATCTCATTAAATGCAAATGCATTTGTGTGGAAGACACCTGAAAATGTGTTCGAGCTGGGAATGCACATGAACCAACACTGTGTGTGCTCGCTAAAGTGGGTGAGTGTGTGTGTGCCAGAGAGTGTGCTGTGGGACAGTTAGTGGGTCCATCTGTACAGACAGACAGGCACATGTCACAGGATTATGTAATGAATCAGCTTAGATGCATTGCATGAGAGAGTGATGGCGCTGTTTCATGGCTGAAAGTGACACTAAAGACCTTGCCCCCGCTTTTTATTTTCACATGCAGAGTCCATTCCCTCCAGTGGTTCTGTTTCTGAGGCTGGAAACTCACATTTCAACTTTATACTCCCTCATCATTATGATCTAAGTGAAGGTAGGCAATTGCAAACGAGGTAGCATGAGACTTTTTGTGTGCAATGTGATTTAGTCATGACTGCAGTGTGATTATACTAGAATAGATGAGTAGGATGGTATAAAGTTATGTAAACTCCTGTTTTTATTGATGATGTAGAGCTTACAAAAACCCTGGACCCCAAATCCCCTGCTAGCCTGAGATTAAAGCCTGCCAGATCCCTCTTTCCCCTGCCTGGTGGACACTTTCTCCGTCTCTGCTTTCCAACTGTCTAGTTTAATAAAAAATATATACTTTACTATGGAGGTGGACAACCCACTGTCCTTCAGGGAGCAGAATGATTTCAACTACAGTTTTATTACATAGTCGTTTGGATGTGGAATAAGTTTTATGATACGCTCTTTGTCAAAAAGATCTAAAAAAAAAATAAAATAAAAAAAAAACCCAAAACACTGCCGGGGACACTTTTATGTAGTTGGTCTTGTTCACATCATATGCTTTAAAGGGATAGTTCAGATTATTTGATGCGACGTTGTATGATGTACCTATCAACAGTCACAGCACAGCAGATGGCAGTCTGCACGCCCTGAGTTTGGAGAAACAGTAGAAGTGCCAGTATAGAAACAAACACTTAAGCTTACAGACAGAAAGTCAATTCTGATGGGAAATCCCTGTTATATGAGCCAGATACCACTCTTTCCACACCAACCAGACTCCTTTCAGAACAGGGCAGGTGCTGGTTTACCACTGCCTCAATCTGTTAGTTTGTTTGTGTTATTGTGTTACTTTGGTATTTTAAAGGGTTAGTCACACAATAACACAAACAAACCAACAAATTGAAGGAGCAGTAGACCAGCAACTTCCATGTTCTGCGAGGTAAAATTACTGTTTTCGTAAAAGGAGTTTAGTTGAGGGAAAGAATGAATGATAGAAAGAATGATATTTGGCTTATATAACAGCAGTTTCCCGTGAGAGGATGTTTCACAGCAAGGTAAAGCAGTGAAAATATTCTAAATACAGCGTACACTTAACATGATATTGATTTTTTAGGTTACTAAAATACATTTTGCAGCTTACCCTTTCCACAGCAGTGTATTGCTTAGCTTCCATGCTTGTACCCCCACATCAATTAATCCAAACTATTTCTTTCAGTAACAACTGTAGATCAGTGACCAAAATAAATCAGATGGTCAGATACCTGCTGTAACTGCCTGTAAATCTTTATTATCAATTATTATTGGACAAGTAAATGGAGTAAATGTAGAAGCGCACTCTGCGACACACTGTCTTGTGCAGTGTGTAAAAAAAAAACTCACAAAGAAGAGTGCTGCAGCCACAAAGCTGAATGTCTAGCATTACAATTATGTTATTTTCTCTCATTAACTAACTGTTGAATAAAAATGTAGCCACCGAACCATTTTAGATTCACATTAGGCGGAATAGTGTGATGATTAGGCAGGACATCAGAACATTTTAAACAGGGAAATTTATACCAGGGGTTTTTATGTATTCATATTGTGTCTGAATACATAAACTCAGTATATACTCCCACTGTATAGTACTCTCTTTATAGATCAGTAATTGATTCATTCCCATTGTGAGGGAGAGAGATGAACATTTCCAGCATGTTTCAGGGTTCATTTCATCTCTCTGATTTAGAGATGACAAAATTGAGTATGTGCAAACACATATGGACACATCCATACACAACATTGTAAGTGTAAAACAGAGTAATACACTTTGACAAACAGTGTGTGATTTCATTTGCACAAGCATATTAACAATAGTCACACCTTTAACAGTCACTGTGTTTTGCAGAAAAAACACAATTCTCCAGCACTGAAAGGGTTGTGGAACAGCTTTTGAGTTTAGCCTATCTCAGCAGTGTGAAATCACACTTTCATTGTGCGTTCTCACTTCTGCGGGTATGAACGTGCATGCCTGTGTGTGTCTATGTGCACACTTGATGGGAAAAAAAGGAAAGCTCGGAAAGGAAAGCTTTCTTTGGATAAACAATCTGAGGCAGCATCTCTTATGCTAATGTCTTAGCCTGCTCATTCCTCATTGCATTTACATTCTCTGTCCTCATGCACCTGATGCAACAGACACCAGAGCTCCACCAGCAGAAACCAGCTCGTCCTCGCTAACAGACAATGTGTTACCCACCAGCCCTTTGTCTGAGCATCCACCAGCACCCATGGGAGCACCTGACACACTTCCTGATACAGCAAAGGTTCTCCCTCCTTCGGCATCCTCTCAGTCAGAGGAGCACAGAGTTTCCCTGACACCTTCAAAAACAATTTCTGAACATTCACATCCGTCTCACAAGGAGCCCCACACATCATTCGGCTGTTGATCATCATCATCATCACAACTCAATCACAGTAGAGTCTGTCCTCCATCAGCAGACTCACAGTCACCATCATACAAACCTGGTCGAAAATGAGGAGAAACACTCAGAGCCGAGGCATAGCGAGACAGGAGGTAAGGCACACCCATAGCTCTAGATGACAGTAGATATAGAGTAGAGTAGCTGCCAGAAAATAGAATAATCTAATTTAGAATCAGGAGATCATTTTCATTTCCAGCCAGTGTGATGGTTTTTATGGTGCGGAACCCCTCTGAAATGGGCAATTTTCAGGAGGTGAAAGTCACTAACATGGTCATATACACAAGCTATCAAAATCTTATGTTGTTCAACTCATATCACATGTCAGAGACGCTTATTCAATTTAGGTAGTGGCAGTGAAATCTAGTTAATGTGGGGTGAGTGAGTGAGAGGCATTTCTGAAGGGGTGGAGAGTAGGGCTGCATGATCAAAGCCGAAACGATTATTTGATCAAGACTGAGATCACGATTATATGGACAAATATTTTTATTGAACTTTCACTTTTAAATAAACAAAGCACTGCTTTCACTTCCATGTTGAGCTACATTCCTGCTAATGTAAAAATCTGTGCATCAAAATAAGACTGCCTTTATTCACAGTTCATCTCTGAGAAGCAAAATATAAATAAAATTGTACCAAAGCTCCATACCCATAATGAAATCATCAGAGCACTGCTCTCACTTTCACGTTGTGTGACATTCACACGCTTTAGATGGATGGATGTCTGAAAAGGATGGGGATTCAGTGATGTAACATTAGCAGCGTTATTCTTCTTGGCATTCATGCATTCATCGTACTGCAGTTTGTGCTGTTTATTCAGGTGGTTGAACAAGTTAGTTGTGTTGCTTTGCAGCATGGACACAAGTCTCATATACTCTTTACATATGATTTGTTCTTGCTTAACAACACTCGCCCTAAATTTGAAATACTTCAAAATAACGAATGATGATACGAGTCAAGGCACTGGCTCTTCGCCGTCTGCTTTTTTGCCCATCTGCTCTCTGTTGTGCACAATGTGCAATTTGTGGGAAAGGAAGAGACAGGGGGACATTTTCCTAAAGACAATTTTAAGGAACAGATTAAGTTTGAACAACATCCAATACTTACACACATCCAATAATAGTTCCGGCTCCGGTTACTAAGCTTAAGCAGAACAGTCTGGTTTGGAGTGGGGCCTCTGCTGTTTTTGCCCTCCTCTCTGTATCCTCTGACTTTTCTTGTGCATTTCTCGACATTCACTTTTGATAGCTAACAGCAAATATCAACCCTTAAGCTAGTTATTATGGCTTATAGCAACAGTCAACTTGACCATGGTAGGACAAACTGTGGAACTGTCAGGGATGGAACTAACTAACACTAACAACAACTTAGTTACTTTTAAAATCATAATTGAGTACTGAGTACAAAACTTTCATCTACATTTTTGTAGGTAATAAGGTTATCTGATTGCAAATGGACCCGTAAAACCACAACATATGTACGAATGAACAAACATCCAAGATGTTGCAACAGGCGCAGGTTTGGCAACATGTTCCCAACTCATCACACACTAATGCTTCGTCACCGCCCCTCGCGGTCTGATACTGAAGTACAAGGCATAATTTTGTGGTTGTTTCTGACAGAGCCAGAAAGAATTTTAACATATGATCAATGTTGTGAAATGGTTAGGCACAAAAACTACTTGGTTGGGTTTAGGATAAGACCATTTTGGGGTCACAGTTACTACATTATGTCATGTGACATCACTGAGGCAACTCGCACAAACACAAAAGTCTTGTGCCACACTTAAAGCAACCATTAAATGCTGCTATTAATAATGCATTAAAAATCAATGGTTAAAAAGTAACTAATACTCTGAGAAGTTTTTGAGAAGAATACTTTGTACTTTTACTTAAGCACTTTTTAACACTGGTAATTTTACTTGTTACTGAGTAATATTTTAGTTATGTAACAGTACTTGTACTTCAGTACAGATTTTCAGTACTCTTTCCACCACTGCCACCACTGGGAACTGTATTCATTATGTCATTTCAAGTGTGAGGTAACAGATAAGAGTTTAATCCACTCACAAACTCACTCGGGAGGATCCATTACATCTTTTTAAAATAGCTAGTATGGCTTATAAACTTGCCTCACCTACTGGTGTGCAGAGGAAATGCATTTAATTTATTCAGTCTGAAGCAAGGACAACCTGAATTCCCACCAGGGATTAAAAAAAAAAAAAAAATAGTGACCACAGAGGAGGATATCAAAAGCATCCACTCCAGTAATTCGCACACTGGTTGCATATTACTCTTCTACTCTGGATTGTAGCCGCAACATACTGGAAATTTTGTACAGGCTGCTTCTGCATTGTGGTTAGCTGTTAGTTTAGGAAGCACTTGATTTGATAAGGTAGCAGAGTTTTCTATGAGCAGAGCATGCATTTCAAACATCAATATTGCAGTCAGTAATGTTAATTTAATGTGGGAAGCTAAAAACCTGATTATTATTTGATTAATTGTGCAGCCCTATTGGAGAGATAAAAAAAGAATATGTGTGTAAGCACTGACAGTAGAATGTTTGTGAGAATTCAGCTGGCAATGTCTTTGCATCATTTAGAGACATTAAGAGGACTGTGGAGCATCAGCCACAGAATGAGGGTGAAGTAAAAGATATGAAGAGGTAACAGGAGAGACAGAATCAGGACTAAGCCCAAAACATCCCCTAACATTAGCCTCAGCTGACTCACTAATGTCAGAAGTGTCAAGATACTAAAAGGATCACGTGGTCTTTGAGGTCCCTTCTTTCAGTCAGTGCAGAGCAGGCGGGAACCCCGAATGATCCGGCTCCCAGTGTCTGATGGTTCGGGTTGAACTGATTGAGATTAATGCCAAGAACAGTTCAGAATCACTCCTACCCCCAAGGCAGCATGGGTTACTGAGATTAAATGCATTTATGCTCACTGCTGTGCTACATCAGCCTCTGAAACAACCATGATTCAGAATCACACTTTTCCCACAAGAGAGCACTTTTTTTTTGTTCCAGCCAGCGTGTGCATGCACGTCTGTGTGTGTGTGTGTGTGTGTGTGTGCAGCCATGACAGATGTGTGAGAGAGCAGGTCTAGTGGGGCCAGAGTCGGACACGAGTAGAGGTAGGCAGGGGTTACTTTGATGAGATGTAATGATGGCATGATGCCAGTAGTGTGAAATGGTCCAGGATGCTGTGAGAACAGCTGCCGGCGTCCTGTCTCACTGGAGCCCCAGGGAGGGGAGGGTGGAGGAGGGATGGAAAGGGAGAGAGTGGGCGGGAGATAGCCTGGAGGGGGACGCTCCGCAGGGGAGCAGGATGCTTGCAGGATGCCCCCTTCTGAAGAAGAATAACTGGAGACGTACATCGCCTGTACAAAAACGCCTCAAGGGAAAACACAGATGGAAGCATGCAGCACTGTATTCTCTAGCGGTGTTGGTGATCATTAGTCCCTCAATGACGTGCGCGGTGTGGTCGCCTCATGTGATTGGTTATCTGTATTTTTAGTAATGATCTCTATGAGGAGGATTGTGGGGTCTTGATTTATTGAATTGTGCCTGTGTTGCAGTAAATGGAAAGGTAAAAAGAAAGTGGAGGCTTGATCCATAAACTGAACTAGTTTCACATCTCTCCTCTTTCATGTAGCCCTAAAAACTTGAAGCAAAGGATCTTGGGAATGGCATAATGCCCTCTGGGAAAGTGGAACACAGAGAAAAAGGGAAAATTTGAGCAAGAGACAATTAAAAATGCAGTAAAAGCAGGATGTGTGTGTGCTAAGTTGTCTCTAGTACCTATATTGATTCGGCATGTTTTGTGTGAGTGCAGCACCAGAGAGAACATTAAATCCCAAAACCCATGAGAAGATGTTACTATAACACAAGACAGAATATAGTATCCTATGAATATTAATATTTTTGGTAAATACTAGAGATATACTGATCCACTTTTTTTCAGTTCCGATCTGATTCTGATACCTGAATTTGGATATCTGCCAATACAATACTATTCCAATACCAGCGCTCTTTTGTCTTGAGGTTTATGATTTATTATTATTATTCACTCCTTCTTGAGAACTGGGACAAAACCATATTTTGAAGGGATTTTTACTCTTCAACCATGCTTGGAAAATATATTTTAAAAAATTCAAACTCTTGGCTATTAAATTTCGTAACGGGCCAACCTGCTAGTGATTTAATTTTTTATTAAATAGCAGTTTTTGCAGCTGAGATCTTGAATTTTGTCAACTCTGTCAGACACACAAAAAGTCCCAGTAACATAGAACATGCAGGAAATGTTTACTGTTTTTTGTTGCATTAAATACAAGTTTATTTAATTAGCGGTCTAATCAAAAGGTTATGTATTATTATTATTATTATTATTGCCCCAATTTCTATCGATAATTTTTCTTTTGATAAACAACATATAATATGATTCCTAACAAAAAGAACACACTTTCGGTGTGGTGGGCTTTTTTTCTTGTTTTAGCAAATTTGTAAGTATTTCTAAAATGGAAGAAAACATCTCCGTGACGGAGTTGACACCCAACTGACAGTTTTTACAGTACACACAAAGGTGTGTCCAGGCTTTTTTAGTTATTTATTTATTTGAAAAAAACACTTATTTCAAACACATTATTCAGTTATAAGAGAACTGAGAATTATGTCAGCTCAGTCAGCATCAATATCAACTCCGTAAGATGGAATATCTGATGGAGTTGATAATGTTAATAATAATGTAATATTTTTTCATTTCATAGCATTGTCATAGTGAGTAGCCATTTTATTTTTTAAAGTTACTTAGAGTTAACGCTAATCAACGTTAATGCTAATCAAAATAAACATTTTTTAATCCATAATTCTCTTAACTTTGATTTTGAAGCTAAATCCATTCTTAGATTACGAGGCTGAAACTGAACTTCAGTCTGGAAAGCTTGTGCAGTTTGTGTAATGTAACCTGTAATGACAGAACTATGTAATGATGTCCTTCAGTCATTGTGGAATGCTGTAGGATTCTGGCTCGTAACATTCACATGTGCAGCTGATAGGCTGTGGGATGGCCCTCATTTGCATAATTTCTGCTGTGTCGTTTCTCAGTAGTTTCAAATGGTTATCCCATATATTACATGCAAACGCAGAGTAGAACTGAAAAATGCTATAGCCTTCACTCATATATCTGAGGTCCAATACCTGATGACTGCATGTGACTGCATCAATATCGGGTGTCAATGTCAATATCGGATTGGTCCCGTCTTTAGTAAATACTAGTGTTGCACGGTGAACTGAAATTTGGGTATTTTTTTCAGTACTCTGTTTGTTGAAAATGGTCCAGTATTAGAATTTCTCAATGATTAGTACTTGTCGTGAGTCAGTGCTAATGTGAATTTTCTTCCTGTGCGTCTTTCTGTTATTTTCCCCAAGTTTTTCTCCTCTCTGTACATTTATGAATTCACAAAGTAAAGTACATCGGATCAGAGCAGAATCCAATGTAACTTGTATTTATTCCTCAAGAATAATGGCTCTGTCCATCTATGACGCAAAGCCACACGCACAGACTTCATGCTTAAGTTGAATCGTGCTTTCAACTGGGGCTTCATACAACGTTGTCTGCAACACTGTTAGAATGTTTAATAACTTAGCAGCGTAGGGCTACTTATCTTGCAAGGCAGCTGGATTTGCAGAGATCACAAGATCACACAAGAATCCATTTTGCCAAGCTTGCCAAGTTGTCCGTTTGTGTCGGCACCATAAAGTGCAGCTAATCAGCATCCTAGAA
Organism: Lutjanus argentimaculatus; assembly: GCA_034769285.1. Classification (NCBI taxonomy): domain Eukaryota; kingdom Metazoa; phylum Chordata; class Actinopteri; order Lutjaniformes; family Lutjanidae; genus Lutjanus; species Lutjanus argentimaculatus. The sequence continues at coordinate 31,612,166 of JAWZSL010000005.1, read as the reverse complement.
GGAATTACTGGCAACTATGGGCATGGTTTTAGGTGTGAAAACAGCAAAAAACATCCATGGAAGCGCTGATATGATTGGCTGAAGTTAGCCTGTGTTAGACGTAATAGACACATGGTTCATCCAGTCACCTGTTAAGTGTTTTTTGAATATGCCTATATGTTTTTAAAGATTACTTCCCCAGTGGTTCTGTGTAACAAACCATCTGGCATGTCAGGTTGTAGGGCTACTAGTGAAAGATGCGTCACTTTAAAACAGCGGTGGTCATGTAGCGTCTGATCTGGTATCGAGTATCACACTAGCATTGCTTCTGTCTTAGGTATTGTGCTGGTATCAAGTATTGTTCTACTGAACTTGGTATTGGTATCAAAGTCAAAATTTTGGTATTGTGACAACACTAGTAAATACAGTACAAAAATAAGCGCAGAGGCACATCTTTCTCTATTATGGGAGGGAACAAAGGAACAAGCACATACGCAGAGTTAGAGCAAGTGTCAGTCAGAAAACTTCATGACATTCAGATAAAAGGAAGTGCATGTCATTTCTTTCACACCCAGAGTGAAAGTGTAGTGATGAAGGAGTTTCTCAAGCCTCTCTGACTCTCACAGCTTTTTCCCAAGCCCAGGGCTGAGGCCCCTGATGGGGCAATCCACTATCTGACAGAGAGCAGAAAAAGGAAGAGGAAAGGAAAACAAGGTCTCAGAGGAAGATGGGGAAAGGGAGAGAAAGGCAGATGATATCAGTAATCTTTACTTTACCCACTGCAGTATCAGTCTAATTATAAAGTTCTCATTGTTCAGGTTGCTGGGGGATGAGCGTGTAAAATACTTCAAATGATGTCTGTTTTTGTTGAGTTAACAATGATTGTGGTGTGACAGCTTCCCACAACTCTGAGGGACACATACATGATGATCATGGCCACCAAACCTCATCTGTGCATGGGAAGAAAAGGGTGGAGGAGGAGAAAGAAAGAAAAACTGAGGAAACAGGTATTTTTTTAGTAGTAGTGGTGGCAAGAGAGATAGATGTAGATTTACATACTGTAGTTTACTTTTGGTGTAGTAAATATGCAGTAGTAGGTAAACTTTTATTATGAGTTAAACCTGACACCTTGCACTGAAATCTGGGACTGTAAAAATTAAAAACAGCAGAAATCTATCTAAAATTTATCTCTTCACTGACATGATAGTCTGTCAGTCAACATAAGCAACACAACTAAATCAGAAATTTGGTGCCGACAGCAGTGTCATATTTTTATCTGAGACAATGACTGAAGCTGAAGGGGAAAAAATGAAAAAAAATGAAAAACACACAGCAGGATGAAGTAGAAAGTAGAACAGAAAATCTATTTAACATTGAGGGTGCAGTGCTGAGAAAAGAGCAAATATAATGTATACTATAAGATGTTTTGGCTTGATATGTCAATAATGATTGTGGTTGTGACAGTTTCCCACAAGTCTGAGGGACACGGACATGAGAGTCATGGCCACACAACAGCAACCTCATCTGGGCACGGGGAGAAAAGGGAGGAGCATAAAGGTATATCCTTATATGTAGGGATGTAACAATACATTGAATATCGCAATATACTGTAGCATTTAAAACAAATGTCTCAATGTCGAACAGGACATTGAAGATATCTACTGTGATATTACATGGTTAATTATTTTATTTATTGTTTTTATTTTATAAAAGGGCTTCTGCAGACTGTTGCTTTGTTTTTGTTTTGCCTAAATCGTAGAAGAAGCACTTTAAGTTACAAGGAAAAACAAATTTTATACTAAAATGCTGTTCTCAAATTTATTATTTAATGAAGAACATTTTCAAGTGGTCAATTTTCTTTGCTTTTGAATATCAAAATTGTAGACTTTTTGTTAGGGTTGTCACAATTCAATTTGACTTTTGAGTTTAAGGTCGCAATTTAATTTGCGATACAAACTTTTTTTGCACACTGCAAAAAAAAAACTGTACTGTTACATCCCTACTTATATGTGCTGTAGTGGCAGCTTTGGCTAACTGTATAAAATTGTAGTGATAGAAATATGCACTAGATGAACTTTCACAGTAAGTTAAACTTGGTAGCTTAAAGGAAAATGAGCTCTTGAAAGCAAAGAACTTGAAGTAGCTGAGCCGTATCGAACTTTATGCTGTCTATGATAACAAAAAATGCTGTGTGTCAGTCTCCCACAAGTCTGAAGAGCATCTACACAAGACTCATGGCCACAGATCCTCATCTGAGCATGGAGAGAAAAGGAAAGAGGAAAAGAATAAAGAAAGAATAACTGAGCACACAGTATATAAATCTACTACAGTACAACATGTAGATTTAAATACTGAAGTTTACTTGTGCAAATAATCTTGGCAACTCACAAGAAAACAAGGCAGATAAATATACTGATTTTTGCTCATTAATTTAATGACAATTGTGGCATTTCAGTTTCCCACAAGTCTGATGGACACGGACACGAGACTCATGGCCACAAGACAACAACTTTATCTGAGCACACAGGTATATCTTGTATGTGCAGTGGTGGAGAGTAAATCTGCAACAATATATGTAGATTTATATACTCTAGTTTACTTCTGCAGATGCAGTAGACAAAAATTAAAACACGCAGAATAGATTTTTTACTTGATGTTTTAACTGACAATTGTGGCATTTCAGTCTCCCACAAGTCTGATGGACACGGACATGTGTCCCATGGCCACATAACAACAACCTTATCTGAACACGGGGAGGAAAGAAAAGCTGAAAGCAAAGGTATCTATTTATACGTAGTGGAGGCAATGTTCTCCAAGATTTACATTCTGTGGTTTACTTGTGGTGCAATAAATATGCAGTAGGTACACTTTCCTCAAGCCAAACTTGGCAACTCAACGTGTAAAAAGGCCAAGAATAGCAGAAATGTGTCAACATTTTTGCTTGTAAATGTTAATAAAGATTGTGGTGTTTTAGTCCCCCACATGTCCGAGGGACATGGACATGAACCCCATGGCCACAAAACAACAACCTCATCTGAGCACGAGGACCATAAAGGTACAGTACATCTACTGTAGTTGTAGCTGTAGCTAAGTGTAGCTATCAGGTACACCAATAGTCGAAATACATATTACATACGTTTTTACATGGGTTAAACATGCAAACTCACACCAATTGTCCCATGAAAAATTGAAAAACACCAAAAATTTATCTAAATTTTTGCTTGCTATGTCAATGAAATATGTGGTGTGTCAGTCTCCCACATGCCTGAGGGACATGGACATGACTCTCATGGTCACAAAACAACAACCTCATCTGGGCATGGGGAAGAGAGGCATGTGGAGGAGCATAAAGGTATATCCTGACCTTGTATGTAGAGTAGTGGTGCTGCTTATCATTCACCTTAAGTTAGCTTGACCAGTGGAAACTTAAAACAACAGAAATGTATCTTATAAAGTAAATTATAAGAGCCGAGTCTAAATTTGGTATAGAGTGACGAAAGTGGAAAGGCAAGAAAAGGACAAGACAGGAGAAGTATGTTTAAAAATGTAAATGCAAGTTTTTGCTTGTTATTTCAATTGCAATTGTGGTGTTTCAGTTTCCCACACATCTGAGGGACATGAACATGAGACACATGGCCACAAAACAGCAACCTCATCTGAGCATGGACAGAAAAGGGAGGAGGAGAAACATACAGGTATATTACATACTAACTGTAGCGCTTTAAAGATGGCAACTTGCACCAAGAAATTGGCCCCTTAAATCATGTAACACAAATTGTGTCTAAATTGGTCTCCTCTGTGGCATAATAGTCAATTTAAGCTACTGAATCTTTTTTTTCCTAAAAAAAAATGCATATAAAATATACACCATGAGATATTTTTGTTTTTAATTTCAATAACAATTATGGTGTTTCAGTCTCCCACAAGTCTGAGGGACACGGACATGAGAATCATGACCATGTCATGAATCATGGTCATGACAGTCATGGCCACAAAACAACCTTATCTGGCCATGGAGAGGAAAGGCAGGAGGAGCATAAAGGTATATCCTTATTGAATTTGCTGTAGTGGCGGCTGTGGCTTACTGTAGTTTGCCTATATGCAGTAGATAAACTTAGCAACTGACCGAAAGACGTGTGCCTTTGAAAATTAGAAAAGTGTATCAGAGTTTTTGCTTGCTTGCTGCCTTTGCTTTTGACAGGGATTATACTGTGGTGTGTCAGTCCCCCACATAAGTAATCAAGTGAGAAAAACAATAAGATGTTGTTTAGATTGCTGAGAAAAGTACTTATAAAATTAAACTTCCTAGGTGCTTTTGCTTGATATGTCAATGATGATTCTGGTGTGACAGTCTCCCAAAGTCTGAGGGACACGGACATGAGACTCATGGCCACAAAGCCTCATCTGAACACGGGGAGAAAAGAGAGGAGGAGGAGCATAAAGAAAGAAAAACTGAGCACACAGGTACAGCTTCTATCTGTAGTCATCTTTTGTAATATGTGTAGATTTATATACTGTAGTTTACTTACGCATATGTGCAGAAATATTTCTAGAATTTTGTTTATTTATTGATAATTGTGGTGTTTCAGTCTCCCACAAGTCTGAGGGACATGGACATGAGAGTCATGGACATCAAAGTCATGGCATTGAAGTCATGGACTTTTAAGATCAGGGACATGAGAGTCATGGACATTCAAAGTCAGGACATGAGAGTCATGGACATTTAAGTCAGGGACATGAAACTCATGGACATGAGAGTCACGGACATTAAAGTCAGGGACATGAGAGTCATGGACATTTAAAGTCAGGGTCATGAAACTCATGGACATGAAGAGTCATGGACATCAAAGTCATGGGCATGAGAGTCATGGACATCAAAGTCAGGGACATGAGAGTCATGGTCATCAAAGTCATGGACATGAGAGTCATGGACATTTAAGTCAGGGTCATGAAACTCATGGACATGAGAGTCATGGACATCAAAGTCAGGGACATGAGAGTCATGGACACATGCAAAGTCATGGACATTAAACTCATGGACATGAGAGTCATGGACAATTAATCGGAATGAGATCATGGACACGAGAGTCATGGACATCGGAAGTCATGGACATCAAAGTCATGGGCACGAGAGTCATGGACATGAGAGTCATGGACACGAGAGTCATGGTCATGACAGTCATGGACATGACAGTCATGGCCACAAAACAACAACCTCATCTGGACACAGGGAGGAAAAGCAGGAGCATCAAGGTATATCCATGCTGTAGTGGTAGCTGTGGCTAACTGCAGTTAACATGTCTGACAGAAATATGCAGTAAATAAACAATTACACTCAGAGTGTGAAATGGGCCCCTGAAAAATTTGTCTTTTCAGTAGCACAATAGTAGGTCAATTTCTCAATCTTAGTTTGACAGCAATTATCAGTAACATAGTCTTACTGTTAAGGCTTATTATTATCATCATTGATGATTGTGGTGTTTCAGTGTCCCATGATCGTAATGGACACGGACATGGGACCCACGGCCACAAAACAACAACTTCATCTGGGCACGGGAGGAGAGGCAGGAAGAGCATAAACGTATATCATTATGTGCTTTGTAATTAACTGCAGTGATTGAAATATACAGCACATATGTACTAACTTGGCAACTTAGAGTGAAAAATAGACCTCTGAAAACTGAAAAAGCGAAGCAGCAAAAAAAAAAAAGTATTTAAATTTGTCTCCTCAGTGACATGATCAATTAAAGCTAATGTGCTGAATCTTAATTTGACACCAGCAGTAGTGTCATAATTTTTGTTAAAGTTTACTGATTAATTAACTGACTGTGGTGTTTCAGTGTCCAATAATCTTGATGGACATGGACATGGACATGAGCTTCATGGCCACAAAACAACCTCATCTGGACATGGGGAGGAAAAGCAGGAGGAGCATAAAGGTATATATGTACTGTAGTTGAAACTGCTGATAACTGTAGCTGATATGCAGTAATGGAAAAATGGAGCAGATACATTTTCACTTTGAGTGAAACTTAGCAACTTTCAGCAAAAATGGGCCCTTCAAAACAGCAGAAAATGTATTTAAATTTTAGATTGTTGTGATAATAATAACTGTGGTGTTTCAGTGTCCCATAATTTGAGGACATGGACATGGACATGAGACTCATGGCCACAAAACAGCAAGCTCAGCTGGGCATGGGGAGAAAAAGCAGGAGGAGCATAAAGGTATATTCTTAGTATGTATTGTAGTTGTAGCTGTAGCACACTGTAGTTAACTAACTAGGCTAGGCTAGTGATGGAAATGTGTAGTTGAAAAACAAGTCACCACGAGTTAAACTTAGAGTGAAAAATGTGTCCCTGAAAACTGTCAAACAGAAAAAACTGAGTCTAAATTTGTCTGTTAAGTGACATAACAGACAGTCACTTTAAGCTAATGTGCCAGATCTTCATTTGAAACCAACAGTAGTATCATAGTTTTACTGTTAAGGTTTATTATCTACGTCAGTGATGATTGTGGTGTTTCAGTGTCCCATCATTTTGACGGACATGGACAGGACAGGGACACGGCCATGAGACTCATGGCCACAAAACAACAACCTCATCTGGACATGGGGAGGAAAGGCAACAAGAGCATAAAGGTATATACTGTATAACAGTATATGCATGTATGGGTTAACTGTAGTTGGCATGTAGTGATATGAAAGGAAGCTTAAAGGACCAAGTGTGCAGGATTTAGTGACATCTAGTGGTGAGTGTGCAAATTACAAAAACCCCTTTGCATTACACTCCCCTTCCACGCAAGTAGCTCAGCTGTAATCGTGGTAAAGATGAAACATATTATATATTTGAAATGGCATCGTCCTTTGTGATGTCACTGTTGTCAGTGATGCAAAGAGGAAGACTGCTGTTGACTTTAGTTGATGCTGGACAGTATTTACCATGCGTAAAAACTGGAAACAGTAGAAAATCATCAATTTTTGGTTGCTGTGACAATGACAACTGTGGTGTTTCAGTCACCCATAATTCTGAGGGACACGGACACGGACATGAGAGTCATGGCCACAGAACAGCATCCTCATCTGGGCACGGGGAGCATGCAGGTATATCCTTATATGTACTGTGATTGTAGCTGTGGCTAACTGTAGTTACATTGTGGTGATGAAAATGTGCAGTACTTCCACAAGTTAAACTCGGAAGCTGAATGCAAAAAGTGAAAAAGCCTCTGAAAACTGGAAACAGCAGAAAACGTATCTAAATTTTTGATTGTTGTGATAATGGCAATTGTGGTGTTGCAGTGTCCCATAATTTTGACGCACACGGACATGACACTCATGGCCACAAAACAACTTCATCTGGGCACGAGGAGCATACAGGTATATCATTAGATGTACTGTACTGATCGCTTTGGCTAACTGTAGTTAACCTTTAGTGATGGAAATTTGCAGTCAATAAACTTTCACAGTGTTTTAAATTTGGCAAATTTCAGCAAGAAAATTAGCCCTAAAAACTGTAACAGCAGAAAACATACATTTTGGATTGTTGTGATAATGACAGTTGTGGTGTTTCAGTCTCCCATAATTCTGGCGGACACGGACATGACACTCATGGCCACAAAACAACAACATCTGGGCACGGGGAGCATACAGGTATATTTTTTATGTATTGTACTGACAGCTGTGGCTAACTGTAGTTAACATGTAGTGGTGAAATATACGGTAGATAAAGTTTCCCCATGTGTTAAACTTGGAAAATTACAGAGAAAAAAATATGATCCTCTGAAAAATGGAAACAGTAGATAACATATATACATTTTAGATTGCTGTGATGATGACAATTGTGGTGTTTCAGTCTCCCATAATTTTGGCGGGCACGGACATGAGACTCATGGCCACAAAACAACATCATCTGGGCATGGGGAGCATACAGGTATATCAATTTATGTATTGCACTGATAGTTGTGACTAACTGTAGTTACATGTAGTGGTGGAAATATATGGTAAATAAATTTTCAGCGTATGCTAAACTTGGAAGAAAACAGAGAAAAAAAATGAGTCTCTAAAAAATGGAAACAGCAGAAAACATATATACATTTTAGATTGTTGTGATAATGACAATTGTGATGTTTCAGTCTCTCATAATGTTGGCGGACATGGACATGAGACTCTGGCCACAGAACAGCATCCTCATCTGGGCACGAGGAGCATACAGGTATAGCCTTATATGTATTGTACTGGTAGCTGCGGTTAATCGTAGTTATCATGCAGTGGTGGAAATATGCAGTAGATCAACTTTTAAAACAAGGTAGACTTGGAAACTTGCTTTGAAAAATTGTCCTACGAAAATTAGACACATAACAGTAATTGTGTGCTGTATCAATGAAAAATGTGTGTTAGTCTCCCACAAGTCTGAGGGACATGGACATGAGACTCACGGCCACACAGCAGCATCCTCCTCTGGGCATGGGGAGCAGCATACAGGTATATCCTTATATATACTGTAGTCATAGCTGTGGCTAACTGCAGTTAACGTGTAGTGATGAAAACATTCACCATGAGTTGAACTTGCCAACTTTCACAAAAAAATGGCTTATGAAAATTATTATTATTTCTATATCAACCACTGTGGTGTTTCAGTCTCCCACAAGTCTGAGGGACATGGACATGAGACTCACGGCCACAAGACAACCTCATCTGGGCACGGTGAGGAAAAGCACAAGGAGGAGCATAGGGAGGGGAGAGGTATCCTGCCAATGTTCTTGTAGATACTTAACTTTATGATGCAGTGCTAAACTTTTACGGCAACTTGAACTTGACAGCTTGTAGTGAAAAAATGGGCTCCTAAAAACTGAAAAAAGGAGAGGTGTATTTAAATTTGTCTCCTCAGTGACATGACGGCCTTTCAGTCAATTGAAGCTGTAAAGCTAAACCATAATTTGGCACTAGGCATCATAGCATCATTGCTGAGGTTGCAGAGGAAATAATAGACCTAAGAACATATTTTTACTTGTTATGTTCATGAGAACTGTGCCGTTTCAGTCTCCCACAATTCTGAGGGACATGGACATGAGACACATGGCCACACAACCTCATCTGCACACGGAGTGGAAAGAAAAGCTGAAAGGACAGGTATCTTGTTTATATATAGTCGTCATGTATAGTCTCATAAAATGTACCTCATATTTGCACTTGTGTCATTGATGATTGTGGTTCATTAGTCTCCCACAATTTCGAGGGACATGGACATGAGACTCATGGCCACTCATCTGGACACGGGCAGAAAAGAGGGGAGGAGGGGCATCAAGGTATATCCTTAAGTATTGGCGATGTTCTTGCAGTTTTATGTAGTCCTACTATAGTTTACCTGTAGCGATAGACAACCTTTTACCGCAGTTTAAACTTGGTATCTGACTGTACAACACAAAATGCCCCCTGAAAACTGGAAACAGCAGAAAAATATCTTTGATTCCTACATTGATGACAATTGTGGTGTTTCAGTCTCCCACAAGTCTGAGGGACATGGACATGACACTCATGGACATGGGGCTCACGGCCACGAGACTCACGGCCACAAAACAACATCCTCATTTGGGCACGGGGAGCACGGGCACACAGAAAGAAAAGGTATCTGCTTTGTATGTAGTGGCAGCATTTTTTTTGTAGATTTACATCCTGTAGTTTACCTGTGTTGCAGTAAATATGTAGTAGAGAAACCTTCCTCACAATCTAAACTTGAAAATGCATCTAATTTCATGCATCTGTAACTGTACAGCAACATAACAGCTTGTAAATTCTTAAAATGGCACCATTATTCGTGACATCTTTTTATTTGAGACTTGAGATAGGGCTAAGAAAAGAAAAGGCACTAGTGAACTAAAGCTGGACCAAGAAGAATTGCAAGAAGAATACTTTCCACCCATACCTAATTCTAATTATTCTAATTATCTGTTAACACCCCAGCTCTTTGATTCATTTCTATCTCTGAAAAATCTGTGACAGTCTGCTGTTTTTTTCTATTGCTCACTTTGTATTGAGCGTTTTGTCAGACTGATTAATATTTGGGTTTTAACTGTTATTTCTTGTGAAGTGGGTGTGTGTGAACCCAGTGGGGCATGGACAACATCCTGCCTGACTTAACTCACTAGCGATAGCCTTAATAAATTAACTAATTATCAGAAAAATTATTTAGTTAATTCTTTTTTTTCCCACTTGCCCAGTCGGGCAAGGGAGTCACTAGATTTACTAAAACAACATGGCATTTTCACTTGCTCTGGAGCGGAAAATCTTCATTGTTGAGCCCTACTTACATTCTAAAAGAAGCAGCTATAAAGCGGAAGATATATTTTTTTGAACGTCACAACCCCAGCTATCATCTAATTTCCTTATCAGCATTTGATCTATTCAGTTTTATAACATTTGGAAAGTCCAGAAGAGCCGCATGTTTACCAGAAGATAGCCGATAAATTAGTTGCCAGAAGTCTCTGGTAGATGGATTCATCCGAGTATTTTCTTTACAGTGGGGAGTGGGTTTTTTGTCTTCATGCGCCATTGAGCAACCTTCATAGAAAGAAAGAACACTGTATCCAGTTCTCCTTTATCCATCCATGTTCATAGAATCTGGAGAATCTAGTATTTGACTTGCATTTGCACCTACTCATTTAGAGATCGCAAATAGTCAGTTCTACACTCGCCCAACCAATGGTGAAACTTAATCACTCACTATTGCTTAGACTGCTGAGAAAAAGAGCATAGAGAATGTATTTGCTTGATCTGTCAATGGCAATTGTGGTGTTTCAGTCCCCCACAAGTCTGATGGACATGGACATGAGACCCATGGCCACAGAACAACCTCGTCTATGCACATGGAGGAGCACACAGAAAGAACAGCTGAAAGGAAAAGTATCTATTCTGCATGAAGTGGTGGCAATCTTCTCATAAAATAGACCTCAGATTTTTGTTTCTTATGGTCACTGACAATTGTGGTGTTTCAGTCTCCCATCATTTTGAGGGACACGGACATGAGACTCACGGCCACAGAACAACAACCTCACATGGACACGGAGAGGAGCACACAGAGAGAAAAGCTGAAAAGAGGAGGAATCTGTTTTGTAGTGGCAATGTTACAGTCGCTCTATACAGTAGATTATTTGTGGTGCCGTAAATATGCAGCAGATAAACTCTCACCACGTATTTAAAGTTTGCTGCTTGCAGTGAAAAATGGAAAGCGGGAACAACAAACTGTATCTAAATTTATCTCTAACTACATGATAGCTTGTCAGTCAACATATGCTATAAGGCTACATCTTAATTTGGTACCAACTGTTGCGCCTTGTGCTCAGATGAGAAAACAACTGACACTGTAGGGCAAGAAATAAAAAACAGACTGGAAAAAGAAGATGAATTTGACATTGAAAATGCTCTTGAAATAAACACAATGTTGCTTGCTGTGTTCAGAATATGAGTTTGTCTGGACAACTGATTTTTTAGATCAAGATATTTAGTCTTCTAAATACCCTTGAGAATTTTATACTAGACAATTACATTAGAATATACATGAATAGGATCTAACTTACCAAAGGTTGGATGTTGTTGTCTTGTCAGTAGTTGTTGTTTGGTAAAACAGCCTGAGATAATCTGTGCAACGTCAATATGGATTGATTTGCGAGTTGTTGCTCCTTTGTAGTGAACCAAGTCTTTGAAAAACCTGAGTGGGAAAGAGGGAGACATGAGAGCCCGAAGCACACTCTTGGGAAAGAGGATGAAGAAGAGAGAGAAAGAGAAAGAGAGAAAAAGAAAGGTAAAATCTGAACATGCGGTATAATAGCACAGTGATTCATAACTGGTTGCGCAGTGGGACCCAACATTTATCATGGTGAGGTTAATGGGTAACACAGTATTGCATTTATAGCTCCATTAAATGCAGTGATTTGAATCATTTGAGCCCACAGTTGAGTCATTTTCTTTTTTGAATCTTCAAACTGACATTTTTTCACTCTCAGGATGCAGAGTTTAATAGGTTTCAATGCTTTTTCTAAGTCTAACGTTCAAGTCCACTTGGGGCATCTTCAAGACAAACAAGATGTTTGATAGCCCTGAAAACTTGAAGCGTAATAATGGCCCTATGCTCTAAGCATTTGTTTTGTTTAAAACAAGGGGAAGATCTACAGGTCTAACTTTAAAGATCACAGTAACTACTTTAATGTCTGTCCAGTGTGATCAGTAACGCTGGTGTCACGAGTTTATTAACCAGCGAGAAAATCCTCACCGCGGCATCCCTTTTGTAGATGTTGAAATTTCCATCTTTTTCTGACTACTGTAAGAACTTCTCGTTCCATGTTGGCTTAAAAGTTGAGACAGAGTTAATTCTTGACCTTGGAAACAGCAGTTGGTGATCTTCTTCTTAGAAGATCAAAAGCTCCAGAACAGCTTCTAATCTCACCATGATGGCTGCTCTTTCCAAGGTCAAGAATGAACTCTCAATTTCATCTTTTTAGAGTGTTTTCACAATTACTCTGTTTTTATTAATCCTTACACTTATGATGTGCTTTAAAAAATAGTGAAATATTAAGCTGTCAAATCAGATTTCACTTGAAATTCTGAGTCAGGTGCAGCACAACAGCAGTTCTGTGCAAACAGGCTCTCATAAAATCTTGAGGATGACTTCTGGATTCTGTTCAACCAGTTAAGAAACACTGCACTAGGTGGAGATTATGCCAGCTTTATAGAACAAAGCAACCCCCGTCCTTAAGGTAGAATCTAGCGGGAATCCCATCCGCCTCTGTAGTTCTAATAGTGACCTACATGTATAGGCTGTACCTGCTCTAGCTCTGTGAAGGTATAGTGCTGTAGGTGAATGTAGAGCAGTGAATGATGTGGTAGACAAATCTTAAACAGAGATTCCTTCATCCCCCAAGGACTTCTGAAACTCTTGATCTCAGGAGAGCCCCAGGCCAGACAGTTGTTTGGGATCATATATGATGATTTCAAAGGTAAGAGACCAACACGAGCAGCATGCTGTCTGAAGGTACAGACGGGAGACTCAGGCTTGGTTAAATCCTCTGGATTCTTTGGTTCAGATCAGTGGATTGCAAACTCTTTCTGTCATTTGGATGCTGTTTTATTCAAGTAGAAAACCTGTGGAAAAATTCCTCCTGCTGCAGTTTTATGTTGTTCATTTTGCTCATTCTTTCCCCATGCATCTGTGCCTCCCTCGTGGTTGTGTTTGCTTTATGTGCACGATCAAGGTAAGTGTTTGGACTTTAAATTCATATTAAACAATCAAACGATTGACACACCTGTTCATCAGTTTTAGAAAGGAGGCTCATTAGCAAAAAATAGCATTATTTCATTCAACCTCACAGATTCTTTGAAGCAGGCGGCTCTGTTGCTTTCTCTCAATGTAACTGTCTTTCACCGTTAACAATTCACAATTGATAAACACCAATAAAGCAGCATCTTGACTCGTAACGTTAATTTGTGAAACAATGTCCCATTGCCTCTCTAGTCTGTGGAGTAATTGGCCATTTATATTTAATTAGGCAGTTCTTCCCCCACTGCTAGCATGGTTCCCTCAGTGCTGAGAGAGGCACTTTACGGTGCTCCTCGTGCTGGCTTCCTTTAAACCAGCTCATTAATATTTCAGCTGGCATCATCAACCAAACAATAATAAAATAATAATGTGACGGCTGATTAAACAGCTAAACTCCGACTTTTTAATGTGCATTTAAATGTGTATTTGCATAAACATGCCTGGTAAACGCCTCTTTAGAGGACAGTGATGCCTTGCAGCACACTATTGCAGCCAACTTCTAAAGCTTAATAAAACCTTAATTAGGTACCAGCCTCAGCCAAGATAATCGTAGCGAGAATGTAGAGCAACACCCCTCCACCTCTCACTGCACCCCTCCGCACAATGCAGGTCCTACGGTAAATGATATCAGGCTTTTATTTCTCTCTCTGTGGGAAAATTATACAAAGGTCTTACGCCATTCTCCGTTTTTTTCAGCTCGGGTTTTAGGGTGTGAAATTTGGAAGAGGTCTTAATTTATCAAGCGTTCCAAGCGTGTAGAGTAAAACCTGCAATCAAATCCTCTCAGATAATTCATGAATTACAAAGAGAAAATTTAATTAAGAGCTCTGATTGTGCAGCGCTTTATGAAAGAGAATTTAAGGCTGTGGAAATGAAGAGCAAACAGAGCAAAGAGAGGAGAGGTATTAGAGGTTTTCTGTGGGGTTAAGCAGGGTCAGACGGATTTCATGGTGTCAGGTGCAGCCTGGAAACACCTACAGGACTGTATCACTCATCTACAACTCCCCTGGTTATGATTCTGTAGCTTATAATCTACTCATGTGGTAATGAAATTAAATTCCCAGACACAATTAACATGCCTGCACACACACACATATACACTGACAAGCATGTATACACACACACGTACACACGCACGTACACACAGGATAGTGGAATTCCCATCAGCAATCAGTGAAGCCCAGTGAAGCAGACTCAGCAACCCTGTGAGTGCAGGAATGGAGAGGGAGTGGTTTGTCTTTATTGAACCAATATAGAGTCAGAAAGGCGAGTCATAAAACACACTCAGAGTCATTCATTTGTTCACTGACGTGTGAGACTAAAACTTTAAGACGTATCTGTTAGTGCAAGTCATTTATCATTTCCTGCTGTCACTGAGGAATCCTGTGAGGATGCTAAAAAAAAAAAAAAATACCATCCTATCCAACATTTTAGACTTCAACTTTAATTATCCCCCTCTATTCAAAGAAACTTAAATGTGTCTCTTTTCTTTCAGACTGTGAGTGCTACGGCCACTCCAACCGCTGCAGCTACATCGACTACCTGAACATCGTCACATGCGTCAGCTGCAAGCACAACACCAGGGGCCAGAACTGCCAACACTGCAGACTGGGATACTTCCGCAACGCCTCGGCCGAACTGGATGATGAGAGCGTCTGCATCGGTCAGTCTGCTGGGGGGAGGGAGAGAGAGCGTAAGGAGGGGGTCGGTGTGTGTGGCTCATGTGTGATTGACAAGAAGGTGGTGGAGTTGTTACTGCTTTTAAAATTCACGCTGCTACTACTACTCAGATGTTGAAGTAACCAAATCAACGTAGTCTACGAGTGAAAGTTGAAATAGATGCATACAGTAAAAAAAAACAAGATTTTTTTTAGGGCTGAAAAATTTATCACAGTAAAATGTTTAAATTCAGTCAGTGTTGATAATTACTGATAATCTTTAATAAAGATATGGGAGAAAACATTTACTTTAACTTCTTTATTTTTGATTTTACAACTTTATTTATCAAAGCACACGGGTAATAGAATGAATAAACTTAATTTGCATTTAAGCAAAACTATCAAACATTTTATTTAACATTTTTTTTATTGCTACTGATGAAGTTCCTAATGTCCATACTTATAACTATTGTTTTATTTCCCAAATGTGAATTTTATTTTTTTAACCACAGAGCTGCTTTCCAGGCACTTTTATAAAACACATTTGTTTTGTTGAGTCTGGACTCCAGCAAATGGGTTTTGAAATGAAACAGTGACTATGAGATTAAACCACTAGAGTCAAGTTGACTGTTTTTAACTTCATCAGCTGAACAGTGAAGTAATTAATTGTGGCTCTATTTATCCACTGTCCCATAACTTAAGGTAACAGAAAGAAATTGGGCATGTTGACCTAAGTTTAAAGCTGCTCTAATCAATATTTTATTTTATTTTTTGCCTATCTTCGCCTCTCATTTGTTCAGACTCTTTTTGGCTTCAGCAAGTTGATCTATGGACTTGGTCACTCAAGAACTTTCCATTGTTTGTACATAATTATACTAATCAGAAAAGCTGATCAGATGACAAAACAGCATGGTCCAAAAATTAATACCGACCAAGCGCCAAATGCAGGTAAATTTTCTGTTTGGTGAGTAAATTCTCAGAAGGCTGCTCCCCCCACTGGTAGATAAATGTCTGCAATAAAATAGTCATGTCATAAACAACTATGCTGAGAGTCCACGTTTTGGTGACACGTACAGGCTCACTCTGTCCACTGCTGTCCGTGTCAGAGATTCTCACTCACTCACACACACACACACACACACACACACACACACACACACACACACACACACACACACACACACACGGACAGGACTTAATGGTGCATTTAGGTGCACCTTGTATAGTCAGAAATCTATACTCGAATGACCATAAAGGTAATTTAAAACTGGTAATTTTGTTCCTTATTTTCCTTTTTTGAAATACACAGACATAGAATACATCTGCCATTACTTTCTTGTTTTTTCACTACAGCAATTTGAATATTTTGATGCTAAAATGATGCTATAAAAGACTTCTATGTGGATTTAAAAAAACAACTTAAAATTGTTAACAGCTCGGAGATGTTCCTGTAAAAACAGGTCTTGCAAGTACATCTGTAATTTTTCATGCTGTTTTATCCTTATACACTCAACATACAATGTTGTTAAGAATAGTTACTGTAATAAAACATAAAATGACCATGATGATATGTCATCAGAGATTAAGAAAACATGCTAAGTTGAAATACTTGCTTCTCTGACAAGAACGCTCCAGCTGCAGTGTCCTCCTTTGAAATTTCTATTACAGCCCGAGACTTGTGTTATTGGTTCATTTCCCCGTTCATGTTAATCAGATTTCAAATTAATGCTGAATATTCACCGAATGAGTACATTTCTGTTTATGAGCTGTTAGAAATCATTAAAAATCCTTTAGGAGGAGTAGATGTTTATAACGGTTAAATTGAGCAATATGCTAATGGAGTGTGGCGGACAGTAAGACAGGCAGCCATTGAACTCAAGAGTCCAGAGTGTGTATTTTCAGAGCAGTGTGCTTTGCTTTTCAGGATAACGAGCCTAACTTGACTTTGATAGACAACTGACAGTTAAAAACAGCTGATCAACTTGCAGTGTGGGACCGTGTGGGATTCCATATTATTTACTATATGGCTTTGGACCACTGTACTCATCTTTGTTACTTCTAACAATACTGCCTTCCAGTGATCAGCCCCAAAAAATTCTGATCAAAGCACCCTTAATAATAACATTTTGAATGGTTACTGCCCTGCTGCATTGTCCTCAATCTAGGGGTATCACTGAGCGTAATAAAAGGGCTTAGAAGTCCAACACTGTTCACCTAATACTGATGCAAACACCCTCAAGCACCCTTAAAGCTGAAAGTCAACACTTCATTTCAAATCCAATATGCTGTATTACAGAGCCAAAAAACGAAAAACATACCATGGGTCTCATATTTTCAGACTCTAATGTAGATAGATACTTAGACATCTTTATGGACAGTGACAGACATAGTTTGTCTGATCTCACAGAGTATCTTCTCTTTTTAAACTCAGTCTTATTAAGGGCACGTCCTAATAAGAGGTCACTCTGCTTGCATAGCTGTGGAGCTAAAATATGGTGTTTATTTGGATCCATCTGTAGGTGGACTGCAGGGGGTTGGAGGGTAAACTCACCACGGTTGGGGCGCACACGGGGCCAGGCCTTGGAGTCAGCACAAATAAGGCCCCATTAGCTCATCTGCCAGCACACTGGCAGACCGAGCATGGCAACAGAAATCAGTTCACAACAGCATCTCCGGAGCAAGAGACCAAACACTAATGCATTTGCACACACATTTTACACAGCTACGCGTTCTTCACAAACATTCACTTTCAGTGGCTCACACGCAATCCCAGTATTATTAATGCACATGACCCACAAACACACGGATACCAACCGCATTGCTGTGCTTGTGTCATCTGGGCCTCTTGGCTTGTTCACTGTTATGAATTTTTTATCATGCATTTTTTAGTAAATGAGTTAATTTGATCTTGGGTTAAAGTGAAAGACGAGCTCTCGGCTTACATCAAATCACAAGAGAAACTTTGGTTCATCATCAACTGACTGACAAATGCAATGCAAATACGCAGCTCTGCAGTTTCTTACCATCTCTGATCTGCTACCAACCATCACTGATCTGGATATCAGTCAGCTTCTATAAATATATGTATTTGTAATGATAATTACTTGCAGAAATGGAGTAATTTATGTAAAAAAAACAAAAAAACAAAAAAACAAAGTGAATGTAATCTTGTGTGAAAGAGGAAAACTCTAGAGAGGTAAATCTATCTCAGACTGACTCAGTAAGCAGTTAGCATTTCAACACAACAAAATATGTTTGAGCACATCAACAAGTTATTGTTATTGTTAGGAAGGCAGAGTTCAGGCTGTTTCTGAGAATAAACATGAGTTTGTGACCATCTGAATCATGAAAATTTCAACTAAAGCTGAACAATTAATTGAAATAGCATTGCAATATGATCAAGTGCAATATCCAAACTGCATGAGCTAAAATATTTTTTGATAAATGGAAAATGTGTCACAACATACATAAATGAAGCACTGTAGTGCTACAGATAATATATATATATGCATATGTTCAGCCCTCATTTCAACAAACTTAAGTTTGTTTCTTTGTGCAGCACAACAAAAACATTTCTGTATCACCCTCATTGTTCAAATCACCACAATGTTCCCTACACTTATTCTACCTGCCTGTGAAAGCAGATACTCTGTGATCAAAGAACTTCCAGTCCTATTTAGATGGGATTCATTTCCCAAACAACATCTGATATATACAGTACTTTCTGACACAGGACATCTGTCATTGTATTGTTCTGTTTAGATGGCAGAGGAGTCACTGTTTTCCCAGTACTGTATGATACTGTAGGTGTTGTTTTTTATCGTTGACAGTGAAGTTATTGAAAGAATGTCTTGGAGACATTGGGACAGTTTGTTCTTTGAGAGAAAAATGACTGGAATACAATGGCTGTTATGATAAAAATGCTTCCATGCTGGTGCCCCTCTCTGCTGCACCAAACTAGGGGTGTGTCAACCTCCATCTACTGTAGCGAATACACTGACTATCATAACTTCCATTATAAAACTCCACTTCTAATAATCTGAACTATCCCTTTAGTTCAACTCCTGGTCAAATCCCAAAAGTTATTACAAGAGTTAAGAATTTTTAAAATAACATCTCTTTTTCCTCCACCATGCTCGTCTTTCAGAGTGCAACTGCAACCAGATGGGTTCCGTTCATGACCGGTGTAACGGCACAGGCTTCTGCCAGTGTAAAGACGGCGCCACAGGGCCCAAGTGTGATGACTGTCTGCCAGGATACTACTGGAAACAAGGCTGTTACTGTGAGTAAAGGAGACTGATGTTTTGGTGGGTTCATGTCAAAAAATCCAGGGATGAAAAAATATTGTAACCTTCCAGGACCTTTGTGAGTGCGCTGTGCCGCTTAGCTTGTACATCCCCCGATGTTTTCTTTACTCCCATGGGAATAGATCATGTAGCTCATTAGCAGCATCAGCTGCTCCTTTAATTGATGACCCTGTCACTCCTTAACCCCATTACAGGGAATCGCCTTCCTCTACCATCTAACATCTAGTCAGGGGCCCCACCTACACGAACACACACATACATCTATTAAACCTCCACAGGCATGCATTTTGACGGTGGGTTTATTTATTATATCGACATATTGTAGTAAATAGTAGTACAATATGTTTTAAATTTGACATTCTTACTCCAAATACTCACATACCACTAAGCCAAAATTCTTTGGTGTGATAAAAAACATTACCTTGTGTAATTATTTCCTGTCATGGAAGCCTGATCCTCTCAGAACATTTTTAGGTCAAGTATCTTATGCGCTACAACTACCTCCATGTTTCTCTTAATGCTTTTTCATAGCATTTTAATTATGCTGTTTGTTCCTCCAGTCATTACTTAAGGAATATCACACATGCTGAGTATTTTCTGCTGTGTTTGAGACAATGGTTTAAACTTGACCCTGAGAAAGTGCAGGCTCAAGAAAAACAGACAGAGAAAAGGGCTGCAGAAACAAAAAAAAAAAAAGGCAGGTGTTACCTGTTGTTGTCCCTGAGGCAAAGCGTAGAGAATTTATCTTTCCTCTTTCCTTCCTCCTGCTTTCTTTTTCTACTTTGTTCTTTCTGCCCTGAATTCTTCTCCTCCCCCTGTATCTCTGTTTCCCATCATGCTTTTTCTAACATTTCCCTTCCTTATCTTGCCTCACCTGTCTTTCTCTTTGCCAATACGTCTTTCTTCCATCTTTGTGCACTTTACTCCCCCACTATCCTTTTACCACCTGTCACTCTGTCACTTTGCTGTGCCCTCTTTATTCACAACTCCTCTATCTCTCGTTCGCCTTACCTCTGCAATTCCATCACTCTCCCTCTTTCCCTCTACTTCTCCCTTTGCTGCTCTCTTTCTCACAGCCAACGTTTGTGATGAGGAGATGCTCCTGTGCCAGAACGGAGGAACATGCTACCAGAACCAGAAGTGCATCTGTCCTCCAGAGTTTAAGGGGGTACTGTGCCAACACTCCCGCTGTGAGGCGGGCAAGGACTGCAACGCCGCCTCTTCCCTGCACCCTACCACGGCCACCCTGCTGCTCTGCACTCTGCTAGCCCACCTGCTGGCCACGTTAACTCCCACTGAGCCACGAAATACCCCCCTCAGACCAAGGAGTGTGTGTATATGTGTGTGAACGTGAGGCGACGGGTGACCCAGAGTGGGTAAGGGGCCGACCCCAGTCATGGACCCGACGAACACACATGGCTGCACAAAAGCGCACACACTCACATAACACTAACTAGCCCCAAACACATATACACACACACCTCACAGGACTGTTACGATACTGAGTGTGTGCTCAGGTTTGAGAAGGACAAACAGAAGAAAACAAGAGGAGCGACCTCAGAGAATAGAAATGCAGACGACGGGGGAAAAAATCATACCAACCACTGTTCCCTTTATTCCTGGGCTGGAGCAATGTGCATCAAACCAAAAAGCATAAACAAAACACTTAAATCACCACTGTTTCACTTCAAAGGGAATGGCTGTTGTAACCACAAGGACCTTTTCTTTTTTTGTTTTGTTTTTTTCTTGAGTTAAGGATCTCGCCTCCGTTAGACTGAAGGCCAACGTACGAGTGTGGTCAGACTCAGACATGTTGACATGACGACGGACGGGTCGGGAGGCGAGGTGCGCATTTTGATCCTGCTGCTGAGGCCTAAATAGTGTATTAACCAGGTTTCATTTCTTCTCAAAAGATGAGACTTGATTTGACATTTATTCTATTTCTGCTGCATTTTTTTTAAATTATATCTTCAGTCATTGTATCTAATGTGCCCACTAACAGTCGCTGAGATTATACATATTATATAATATCAAGGGGGTTACAAATTATAAAAAAAAATAGTCACTATTATGGTTGTTATAGGAATGAGTGATTGTTGCCACACTTAGCGAGATTTAATCTTCACACAGTATTCAGGAAGCAGAATTTAACAGAATTTAACTTATGAGAAATCTAAAAAGAGAGAGAGAAAAGATATCATCCACGTATCAATATTATATGACATTATTTGAATATTTTTTGTAGAAATTATTTTTGTTTGGAGTTACAATAAATTATAAAAAATTACATTTACAACTATTCCAAATGAGCATTTTATTACACTGAGTGTAAACCTTGCAGTAAATATGACTGTTATTTGCCTTCTTGTTTGTACTTTTTTCATTCAATTAAGTGTCCATGATTATATCCTGTGAAAGGGATAGTTTGGACCGCTTGAAGTGAGTTGTATGAGATCCTTATCTATACTAAGTGTTTTAACTACATTAGATGGCAGTCAGTATGCCCCCAGTTTGAGTAAGCTGAGAGAAGTACCAGCATGGAAGCTAAGCAATGTCCTGCTGCGGACAGGGTCAGCAGAAAATATATTTTAGCCACCTAAAAAAATCATATCAGTTCAATATATTACAATACAGTACAATATATTTAGAATACTTTCACTGTTTTATTTTGCAGTCTTTTCTGATGGGAAATTGTGTTAAATATGCCAAATATCACTTTCTCCAAACCAACCAAACTCCATATGCGAAATCACTCATTTTACCTCACAGAATGCTGGAGTTGCTGGACTACCGCTGCATAAATCGGTTACTTTGTTTGTGTTATTGTGTGACTTTGTCGAATCGGAACTATCCTTTTAAAACACCAAAATCACACAATAACATAAACAAGTCAAATGATGGAGGCAGCGCTAGCCCAGAAACTCCTGTGGTCTGTGAGGTGAAATTACTGATTTTGTCTATGAAGTTTGGTTTGGTTTGGAAAGAGCGATATTTGGCTTGTATAATGGTGGTTTCCTGTCAGAAAAGACTGTCTGACAGCAAAGTAAAGCAGCGAAAATATTCTCATTATAGCGTACACTTAAAGTCATCTTGATTTTTTTAGGTGGACTTTTGCTTCGCTTCCATGCTGGTTCCCCTCTGTGCTTCTTAAAACTATGGCGGTGCCGACCACCATGTACCTTAGGTAATATACTGACATGTACCTCTTACAACCCCACATTAAATAATCCAAACTATCCCTTTAACATCTTTTTTTCAGGGGCGTGAAAAAAACAGAGCCAGTTGAGAGAAGAGAGCCATCACTCCAGTTCATTCATTTGATCTATGTCATTCATTTTGGACATGGTGTTGAATGCTCATTATTACAAACAGATTATTCCAGTTTGAAATACAACAGTCTGTCTGACAATCACACAGAATTGCTTTCCTGTCAAGAGAATATAAATTATTTTATTCTGATAAAAGTTGCAAAGAGCTTTTGTATTTGAAAGTGATGGGCTGCTAAAAAACATTTTCCATGGTACAAGCGGTGGAGATGCTGACTCCTGATGGTCCTGAGAGAAGGCAGACCGACCCTGAGGCCAGGTTTTCTCTCTCTTCATCCTTAACTTGCCTTGAGGTCACCGATTACTGTTTGCAAGGCTGTTCCTGGGACACGTTGTGTTTGGCGAAAAATGTCCTTCAAGTTCTTTTCGTTATCAAAACTACAACCTCATCTCACTGAGAAATGTTCTGTTGCTGAGTCAGCCCAGGTACACAGTGGATAAAGAGACATGAATGCTGCATTACACCAGGATACAGTGTACATCAAAGATAAAAGCCAGACTAAGCCTGTGAGAAATGACAAGACAGGGATTCTGGTATTACTCCTCTATTTCTGAGCTGGTAGTAGCTGTATTAGCTATTCTGTGTGTAGGGCTCATCCCCTCTGAGCCTGAATGGTGTCAAGAACTGAGACTTGGGAGGGAATAGTTTATGAATGTAGAACACTGAGAAATGATGTAAAGGAACACACTTCATTGTGGATCAAATGGTGGGTAATTCTTGTAGCCAGAAGAATGTGTTTTGCAGTATACAATGACTGACTCTACTATAATGTTCAGAGAGAAAATCAATACAGTATAGTATCAATATATTTTGCGTGGCAATATTGCATTGATACACAGAAGCCAAGTATCGATCTTTAATTACATAAATTATTAATATTGCAAATGCAAATTCAATTTTTTGATACTAGAATAATAAATTAATTGTTTTGGGGTTTTTTTCAGTCCATTAGATGGTGCCGACTTTTTTTCTCGAGGGGTCAGCGAAGTCAAGGTCAACACGATCGGAAGGTTTTTGTGACAGTGTTGGCCAGTTCGTCTGCTTGACAATCCTATTTTGCTCCACAAAAAATGACTTAAGTGACATAAATAGACTGAAAACTTGATCTTATCAAATAAAACAGGTGTCAAAATGGCGGATAAAGTTTTCCTTTGGGGACATCATCTGCAGTTGAAAAAGGGTAATAAAATGTAATATATATCGAAATTTATGTTATACATTGTTATCACAAAATGTTTAAAAACCGCAACAATATTGTAGTGTGACCTAAAGAGTTTTAGCTACAGCAGTTGGCGGTCGGCAGAGAGGAGTACCAGCACAAAAACTAAATAACATACTGCTGTGGACAGAGTCAGCAACAAAACGGAAAATGCTGTTATATGAACCTAAGATCGCTCTCTCCAAGCCACAAAACTCCATGGCCAAAATCAGTAATTTTTCCTTGCAGAGACAGGAGTTGCTGGTCTCCCGCTGCCTCCATCAGTTAGTTTGCGTTGTGTTCACAGAAGTCACACAAACAAATTGGGATATTGATTGTATCATGTGGCATCTGATGACTACTACCCCTATTACATACAGGATAAACATCACACTTGTTATGTGATTCAATTCAGATGATTATAAAATCTATCACATGAAATATGATGGAATAGGCTAATTTATTCTTACAGTGTTCTACCTCTTAAACAAGTTAACACTGGCTGAGAGAGTTCAGTGCACTGCGACTTAAAGGAATAGTTTAACATTTCTGGAAATGTGCTTCTGGATCAACATCAAGACTCTTACATGTTATTATGCCTCCTCCTATTGGGATGACCCATTAGTGGATGCAGACATTACAATGGTTTTCATTTACTGGGCAAATTAAAAAAAAAACAAAACAAAAAAAAAACTAGTGCAGGCAGGCCATTTTCACTGGTGCATGTTTGTCTTCACAAATGTGTTGCAATGATTAGAATGACGGTCCTGAAGTTGGGGAACTAATTTTGTAGAGTTGAGGGAATGTGACTTGGCTCCTTGTCTCATTTTTTGACATTTCTTCCACCTCCACACTGGAGACATACTTGCGTCACATGCACATAATTAAAATGTCATCTTATCAGCCAGTCATATCGACAGAAATGTTAATTTCGGGAAGATACAGGTATTTCATTTTAAAACTTTTATCAGCCATTCCAATATTATCAAAAATCCCTAGATATCATACCTCGGCACTGCCCATCGAAAACAATTCCATTATAGTTCAACCTACAACACAGGGGTGTCACGATGATCCAAATTAACAATCACAATTTGATCTGATCTGTCAATTTCTTTCTTTCTTTCATTTTGCACTGGCTATGCTATTGTTAGACTATGAAGTCTTAATTTGTGAAGATCACCAGATCACTTTTGCAATGATAACTGTCCTTTACATTTTCAAATTCTTCTTTAAAAAAAAATTGGACAGATCCTGGATGCCATAAGTAGATACTGGGACAAACACAGATTCTGCCTTTGAGCTTGATTACGGAAACTGAAAGCTCATTTAGATCAATTTTGAATATTGAAATTTTGTCACCTCACTTACAACAGGACCCCTTGTTCTATTCATTGGCTTCATGTACAAAACAGTCGTGCTGAAGTTTAACAAATTAGGCATACTCCATTTATACACTGTTAATCAAGACAAAAAAAACATGCTGTTACTTTTTTTCCCTCAATGAAATCAGACAGACAAATAAGACAGGAGCTGCCAAATGATCCCTCTTTTCAAGACAAAACGGTGAATAATTTTATCATTAGGGTTTATTATAGTAATAAATGAATATTCATATCAACCTACCTAATTAAATTAAAATGGAGCAACACTGCTTTGAGATGAACCGAAAGATATATAAAAAATAAATGAGAGTAAACTCTCTGAACAACAGAAAGCTGCTCTTTTTCATTTCTCCTCTGAGTAGCTGAATAATGAGTGCAAAAGAAGCTAAATCATCTTTCAATTTATGTTTTATCTTTAATACATCTTTACAGAATGAGTGGGTGTTTAAAGTATGTTGAAAGTGGTCAGAATTATACAGTGAGACAACCCAAACATAAGATAAAGAGATGGAGAGCAGGACAGAGTACCGCTGATTCAGAAGTAAGTACATAATGTCACAGCTATACCATGATCGTAACACTTATAATCCGATCTCATGAATTTACTTATAAAGGTAGACTGTAGCACTTGCCAGCTCTGGTGTGTGTGTAAGAGATCAGAGACGTGGGAGAAGAGCGGCTGAATAAGTTTGTCTTTGGTCTCCTGAATGTGACTCAGAGTTTGGTGAAAAATATCTCTATTTGTCCCTGTCATCCCTGTACTGTTTTCCCAGCTGCACCACTGCCTCCTGTCTGGATTATTTTCGGCTGTGGATTCCACATGGGTCCTTGAGGCTTCTATGTCTTGATTGCCCTAAAATTCCCTTTTTCAGACATCCTTTGTTTTCAGGATACACATGCCAGTTACCTTCCCCATGTCGTGCCCATGGGTCTCTGCCAGTCATACTTTGCGCAGCTCTACCATTTCTTGTACGTGACCTGATTTCTCTTCTAGGGCCACGTGTTTCTCTGGGGTTTCACTGGAGCCGATCTCATGTTTCATCATCTTTCGTAAAAACATGTAGAGTCAGAGGTACAGAGGACCTTTGCTAGACAAATCCATCTGGAAGAGGCCTGCCAAAGCACCTCGTGTTTTTTGAGAGGAAGCATGGACGCATCACGATCTAACTATAAAACCTTATATATTTCACATCTGAAGTCCCACTCTATTTGTACAGTGACATCCCTGTGTCAATCATATCTTACTTTGCATCAAAAAGTCAGATCAGGCAACATCAGTTCCTGAATGACAGACTGACCTTAATTCTTCTTAAGCATGTAACTATTTAAAAGACAATGCAAATCTAACTTTTTCTCTCCCAATATCAATTCCCATATAAAGGTATAGGGTATCTGCTGATAGTAGGTTGCTGGGTTGACAAAGTTGTTAGTTTTTGGTTTCACATTGCAGTCAAGTGAGCGCACTAAAGAAAGACACATGTAAACATGTACACATATACTTTTGTTTTGTTTAAAGAGCAATAGTAAATACATAAAATAAAAGACATGTCTCTTAAAATGCACAGCTAATTTATTTCCTTTTTAGAAAAATAAACATTTTTGTAAAACTTTTCACATTACTATACTCTGCTGCCTCGGTTCTCAAACTGATACTTGAACTGATACTTCTAGTGGTACACTGAGGAACCTCCTAAAATTTTAAGAATGAAATAAATTAATATAAAACATATACTCAAAATACTAAAAAACTGGAAAAAGGTTTGCTTTCCTGTAAAATTTTGTTTCAATATCAGCCTGCCACATAGTCAAGTCCATGCATGCAGTGCAAGCATACGTCATCTTTGATTAGTTATGAGCTAAACAACAGTATGAACCTTCTGTAGCTGAGTAGTTTAAGACTGTGCTTCTGGATTTTAACTTCAGTCAAAATGGTAATACTTGGAGATACTACTATTTTCTGAGGTGGTGTAAAATTTGAGAATCACTGCTCTATTGTATCATAAAATACTAACACACACAATAATTGCTAATTAAACACCATACAGTACAGTAATATTATACTATTATACTGTAGTATCGCTCAATGCCCACAACACTATCTGATTGGTTATCAATCAACACTGAAGGCTGTGTCACAGACAGGCAGAGACACGGAGCTGCTCTGGTGAGTGGTGATATCTGCTGCTCTTTCAAAGTTACAATAAACATCGCAATCTTCCGATCTATGACAACAAGCATGCCCAGTTTCCCAGTTACACCGCGGAAAATGCCCAGAGTCACAGCCGACTGGATTTCACACAACATGGACAAAAGCAATGGCTCTTAAATCAGTTCTTGTTTTTTCTTTTTAAGACTCTGTGCCACACAGCGTTGTGCTCCAGAGTAAAACACAGCATATATCTGTCTTGTCTTTTCACTACAGCCTTGCACCAAGGTTTAGGGAATTATTACTTTAAAAAGTAACAGCAGCAGTAAAACTTTTTTACTCTATGATGGTTTAGTCTGTAGTGCAGAGATCACTATTACTGCACTGTATGTAGTTAAATGGATTAAATGAAGCTTTGATGCGAGGAATTTGCTTTGATGATTTTTAGTTTGAGGAATCATTTTGGCCCTTTATACAGGACATACTTATGTCATCATCACCTACGTGAGCTGCATCTCCTTATAGCCTTCCTTGCAATTAATTGGTTGGTAGACGGGTGTGCATCTGACGTCAGCGTGTTGTCAGTTCAATTCCTCTCTCTTTCATCCTCTCAGAAAATAAATGAAAAGTGTCTGTATTTTTGTGAAAAAATGACTCTTTCATAAAGATGTCAGGAGAAATATCAATAAAACATTTGGTCTCCACTCCTCATGTACAACCGCAGCTCATTTTGTTTTCTTGCACCGTTTTTCTTTTTTTCCAGGACTGGCAATAGCCTGCCAGAACTTCCTGTAATTGATCTGAAAGTCTGAACAATCTTTTCTTTTCACACTAGAAATAAACCAAACCATGGTTCAATTTGATCTGGACCAAGACCACCTCTTTTCGCTGGACCAAGGTTTGGATGTTTTTTCTGGGCTGTGGTCTGGGAGAGTTTTCACACCTGTAATTTTGTTTTGCATTTAACTGAAAAGTCCAAGACTCCAAACCAAACAAGGGTGATGTGAAACACCCAATTGAGTACCCATCTGTGTGTACCCCACACACACACAACTATAACAATCTGTATAACACTAGGTCACCACAAAAACTAAACAAAACAACAACAAACTATAACAAGGTAAACTGCTGTTTCCATCTGACAGTCAAGTTGTTGTTTTTTTTAACCATGACCACACATGTTCCCTAACCTTAACCAAGTGTTCATTAATGCAACCATGACAACACAGGTTCCTTAAACTCAAAGAAGTCAAGTCCAAGTTGTTTCCCTAAACCTAACCAAGTCGTTTTTGTGCTTAACCCTTACCAAACACATAACAAAACATCACATCTTTTTCAGTGGAGTCAGTTCTAGGGGGCTTGGACAAAGTACATATTTTGTTGTTTAATTTGGAGGGCTTGTTGGTTCAACTTGTCCAGTACATGAGGCACACACAGTTTGGCTGTCAGATTCCTGGTGTTGTGTCACAAACAGTGCTGAGCTACAGTGAGTAAACTGTAATATTGAAGTACCAGTGATCAAATCTGATGCCGTGCTTACTGTCCTCTGTGCGTTGACCCGACAGCTGAGACAAAGTTCATCTGTGCTTGCCTCCATACTTGCACTTTTTTTTGCCTCATGAGCCAAAACCAACCTACTAAACTAGCATTTTAGAAATTACTCTGCAGTGTTTCTCTTTCGCTCCAAGCCTAATAAAACATGCAATAAAATCTATCATTAATTTGTCCATGCAATAAAAGGTCAGTTTCAGAGCATATATTTATCTGAAGGATTGGTTTATCCCCAGATAAAAATCATTACCCTATAGCTATATGAAGCTTACATTTCATTGGTTATTACTCCTTCAGCTTAATGTGCCTCGTACAGGTTGTCTAATGGAATGGCTACACTGTATTCAACTACTGCTAATTATTAACAGTATTTAGGAAAATGTGTTCAGTCTTACATGTTTCAATTTAAATTTTCATTGTTTTAATCACAAACATATAGGTTTTTGTTTACAGCTGGCCTTGAGCTACCTCACTCCCTCCTCTTGACAGACACAGGACATACTGATGCTGTCGCTCCTGCCCTGGACCTCATCTACAGTTCACATCTCACTTCTGGAGGCAACATCACAGCTGCCAGCATGAATAAACATCATTACTGATGGATTAGACGAAACAGTGTGAGATATTGCATACATGTATTAATGCACAGTCTAGTCTTGCATAGCCAGACCTCTCTCCACAGCGCTCAGTGCTGAGTAAAGGTTTGGCTCCATGCATACACCTTCTACTAGAAGGGAAAAATGCCCTGCCTTGTTTGCACTTCTTTAAACCAATTAGAAACGTCTTGGCTAACATCCAGGATGCAGCGATGGTGCTGCTGCAAAATAGTGCTGAGGGGGAAATTGTGGTGACGAATTTATACGTCGGGAGGCAAGCTCTGGCATTAAAATGACTACATCACTGCAAAAGGAAAGGTAACAGTTGTTAGCTTGTTTACGTTCGTACCGTTAGCGCCCCAGGCACTAATTAGCTGTTTTCAGTGTGTAGGCTGAAACTTGGAGGTTGTTCTTGTTTACTGGGGACTTTGAAAACATAGATGGTGGACGCTGTGATGCCGCTTGAAGCAAGTGACCAATGGCAGGACTTATACCCGCAGTGTGCATCCAGTGAGTCAGACTATACACAGTCAAACTTTTACACTCAAGCAGGATCATGTGTAATGATGATGTCAATATTTAGTCTGTGATCCTATGTCTCGAATTTCATCACCTACTTGTGGAGCTTTTAAAACACTCAACAATAGTTGGTTAGTGACAATAGCAGGGTTCAACAATTGTGTTGTTTTTTTCACATACCCTGTTGGGCAAGTGGGTCAAAAGTGAATTTTTACTTGCCCCTATACTAATGGTTTAATTTATTAGCAGTTATCAAAAAACAATAAAGACTAAAGTTAACTGTCATATTTAATCTATGGCTCCAATGTCTAGAACATGTCAGAACATAGAGAAGAATCTCCATCCTGGTTTTTCAAGTCCAAGGTAATGTCTTAAACTGTCTTGTTTTGTCAGTCTACAATCCAAAAAATATTTACTTTAATATGATAATAAAGAAAAGCGGGAAATCTCCATATTTGAGAGGCTGAAGTAAGCATTTTTTGACATTTTATATGAGAAATTATGAATTAAAAATAATTTAAAAGATTAAAGGCCCATCTATATCCATATATACACCAAACTCTGGAATGAAATCCCACATTATAATGGAACAGTAACCTGTCTTACACATTTCAAACAGGCATATAAACGCTATATGATGGAAGGACACACTTGCAACCACCAATTTAACCCAAAATATCTGCCTATTTCATTTAAGTCCTCTCCTCTTTTAATGTCCATGTTGTTGTTTGTCTTTTTGTTTTAGTTTCTTGTTGATCGGTCTCTATTTCGTGATGTGATTTTGTCTTTTATGTGCTGCAGACGTTAGGAACCTGCTCTACACCAGCAGTTTAACTGATTCAGGCCTGTATAATTGTAACTGATTGTATCATCTGTAATGTTACTTATAATCTTTTCCTGTATAATAATAAATGAAATGAAATCTCTACAGCCGGTATCTCCAAAGCTCAACAACTTACCCCATAAAAACTCTAGATGGATAAATAGCACTACAGGCCAAGAGAGGGGAAAAATAGGGGAAAAATATGTTATTTTTGATTTTGGGATGGGAACTGTTCCTTTATATAGTCCAGCCTTCCAGCAGTTCATACCACGCTTGAAATGAAAGAGACAGAAGAGAAAGCGGTAAAATCAGATGGGGCAGTGCGGGTGGGGCATCAAGGCCACTGTGGGCGCAGGGTGCATCATTTTTTGAGGGGCTTAAGGCCCAGTGATACAGTACAGTAATAATCAGTATTCTGGTATACTGATCTGATAACTTGTATCACACAGAACTAGAAAAGCATATCAATGCTGATGAGAGGGAGGAAATATTTTCAACTACATGAAACAGTCTCTCCCGAAGGAGACGGCACGAAGATGTCGATACTGTCTTAACTTATACTGTCAGCTGTCACTCTGGAGAAAATCCTTTACACACAGACAACATAATTTCTCAAGAGCAATTATTTGTGTGCTGTCTCCCATTTTTGAACCAGAAATAAGAAGAACTATCAACAAGAAATCCCCTAAAATAAATTCACCTTCAGCATCCTACTTGTTTATTTGTAATCACAAGGAAACATGAGATGTGGAAGGTGAAGTAAAGTGCAACTGGAGTAACTGAAACTGTGTTTATATGAAACTATACTTCAAATCTCCACCTGTTACCATCTAATTGGCGCTGTAGCAGTACTTGTACCTGTGAAAAATCGCTGAATAAAACTGTATTAATATGCATGAATAATTCATGTATCACCAGGCCACAACCAGTATGCAACAGTTGGCATTAAAGGTTTGACATCGACTTGTGTATCATGCATATTTTCCCTGCAAAGTGCCACACACTGCAGCCGCATTTTAAATACGGTTTGGTTATTGAAGAATGTGATCAAATGGCTCTTGATACACACAATATTTTTTCAGACAATGTTTAAACTTATCAAACAATAAACTGTGCACAATTTTGACTGTTTTCTGAGTGTTTTCTTACTTTTAGATGTGTCAGCTAGTCTAAATTAAAATTTCCATTTAATCAACAGGAAAGTTAGTCACCAGGAACATCCCTCATCAAAAGTATGGATACTTAGAAACTTTTCCAATACCATGTATTTTTAAAAATACAATAACCATTTTTAATAGCATTCAAAGTACCAGAGCTGTAAAAAAAAAAAAACTTCACTCAGTGCTCATTCAATTTAGTTCACTCTTTGTTGCCATGCCTGAAATTTGGCTCGCAGCAAAATGAGACAGTGTTCGGTTACTTTTTCTGTAACAGCACTGTGAGATGTTAAGAAAAAATTATATTTTGTGTGCCTAGGACTTTTTTTCTTTTGCCTTAGTATCGAAAGAGGTACTGAGTTTCCTTTTTTCTAGAAGTATTGTGTCGAAGTTTAAAATTCTGGTATTACGACAACATTAGTCAGCAGAGTGTGGTCCACACTGCTCCTTGTTAGTTGGTCAAGTCCCCGTCACTCATCTTGATGAGATGTCTACCTGAGGCGTCTAGCCTGAGGCTGAGCTAAAGAAATCTGTAAAGACACCCAGAGGCGTTGCCAGACATTAAAAAAAGTTCTGGGGCACAAGCCCCCAACACAAGATCCACGAAAAGTGTGGGTAAGTTAGTGTGTTTGTCATGAATACAAATAACTGCAGGTGAAGGAATTAGATCTAACAATTGTATATATCCTCTGCAGCTGTGAGGAAAAAGTTTATTTGATTAGCACCAAATACTGCTAAAAAAGTGAGCAACACCAGAATCTAGAGGCCAAGCACTTTAACATTAAACAAGGAAGGATGAAAAATGTCTAAATATAAGAACTCACATACGTTATGTTCTCAGTAGTGAGTAAAGGAAGGCAGAAACAGACTGGGCAGCCATATAATCAGAATATGTAATAAGGTAATAACCCCTTGGGCGGGCTGGGTGAGAGAACAATAGTGAAGCTGCCTGCAGACTATTTATTGGGGAAATATTACAATATGTGAGCACAGCGGCAGTAACGATGACATCAACATAACAGGAAGATTATCACATGTCCTTCGCAACATAAACAACAATGTCGCCCTGGTGACAGCCTAGCCTAGACTGCAGGTTCCAGGGGCAGTTTGAGACATTTTTGTGTTTTGACATTTTGTGTGGTGTGTAAAATATTCAAAATAAATAGCAAACTATGAAACTGAGAGGTTTGGACTTATTTTTACAATAGAAAATTCAAATCTTTGTTATTACAGAGAGAATAAAGTACTGACTTCTAAGTTCTGGTATTGGTATCGTATGAGTTCAAATGTGAACAGTACCCAAAACTGTTTTGGTTCTGGTGTACAGGTTGACACCAGCTTGACAATGGTGTTAATCATGCCTCAGACACTGACTGGCTAAACATTAGTCCCCCCGTGGCGTTCATGGGTCGTTTATTATTTACTCGCAAAACGGCTGTTACATGTCTCCATGCCACTCACTTTGTCTCTGTGTCTCTAGTTTCCTTTTTTATTTTTTTTATTTTGACTATGAATCAGTGAAATTAGTTATTCATCCAGGAATAATTAACACTAACAAAGATGGGCAACATCTGACCCTAAACACATTCAGAGCAGCTCTGATCACATGGTATGTCATAATCTCAGCAGAACAAAGTATTTTAGGAAGTCAGTAGCCTATGTAAAAGATTTACGCTATTGAAAGACAATTATTTTTGTGGTAATTTGATTCACAAGTACTAAATTGGTTAGAAGATTATTAACCTCTGTTTAACTATCACCCAGCTGTATACAGAATATTTAACTATTGATGCAGGAGGTGCAAATATGACTTTCAATTTTCTATAAATTAGTCTTTGAAGCTATAAGCTAGTTATTTTTGGAATTAGTTTCTATGACTTCACATTTTTCTCTGAGGACAAAATAACTATGTTGCTGCTTTTTTCAACCACATTGGTTATTAACTGATACAGCATCAAGATGCTGCTGGTGTTGGTGTTCTCTCTCTATTAGGGTCTGTTCAGGGTGACCAATTTTAGATCTACATACTTGGGCCAAATCCCAATGTCCCGCATAAAGCCTTAAGCCCTGAACCCATGTAGACTTTAGCTGCTGTCAACTGCAATGCTTGAGTGTGAGAGGCTGCAAGGGGTCAGACTGGTAAAATAGGACTGGGGACAGCACTTTGCAACATATCATTACGCAAATACATATAAAAATAAAAATAGCAGAGATATGTACAAAAATATAAATATATCCATTCAGGTTTCAGGGAAATATATTCCACAATGTTTTAAAAGCATAGTACCTTTAGGCATGTTTAATGATTTAGTTCAAGAGGAAAATGTGAGTGGGTAGTGATTTAATAAATTTTTCTTTATAGAATAGAATAAAGAAAATAATCATCAGTGTCATCATCTGTGGATCTTTTTTGAAAAATGCTTCTGGGGTGCCCCTGGTAACCTTGTGTTTAACGTCACACACACTATGAGCTGTGAGTAATTCCCTTAGGCAAAGTCTGCAGAGTGTGCATTAAGGGCTCAAAAAGTCCAAGAGAGAGCCCTAATGGACTTGGACACTGAAATATTTTGTCCATATGTGAGATTAACAGACATCAAATATGTGTGTTTGTTTACAAAGCTGTTCATAAGAGTGCTAGATTGCCTAAATTATTCTGGAATTACTTTAATTTTAATTCAGGTCGTTATTCCTATAAAACCAGACAGTCTAGTCATCTTCACATTCCCCATGTCAAAATATGTCTCAAGCCAATTTTCTGTAAAATGTAAAGGACCCATATTGTCGAATTATGTAAAT
The DNA here is from genome assembly GCA_034769285.1 of Lutjanus argentimaculatus. Lineage (NCBI taxonomy): Eukaryota > Metazoa > Chordata > Actinopteri > Lutjaniformes > Lutjanidae > Lutjanus > Lutjanus argentimaculatus. Next base: position 31,577,419 of record JAWZSL010000005.1, on the reverse strand, counting down.
CAGCTTCCAAGTCAGTACCTCTCAGTGTTTAAAAAAACATCTGAAACCACCACCCCCCCCCCCCTTTTTTTATAAAATCCTAGAACAGACATTAAGGTTAATGTTTTTTGAGATACATGTGTACTTTGGTATGATTGTTTTGTGTGGATAGATATTTTTTTGTTTTTGTTTTCTAAGTTTTTTTTTCTATGTATATAATTTTATATTATCCATAGAAAGGTGCTTTTTGATTTGTTCTGATTTATAACTGGGGGAAATCCATGATAAGCCTTCAAGGCTTTTATTCTCTCTTGCACATTATTATTATTATTATCATCTTATTATTATTATTATTTGTGTTGTTTGTTTATGTTAATTAATATGTGCTAAAAAAAAATCAAATCAAACAGTGGGACAGCCCTAAGTCCTCGCAGCCTTAGCAGTAACATGCTTCAAAGTCTGAGTCTGTGAGGATGGACACTGGGATTGGGCTTTGGTCTACTGAGGTGGTCGGGTCTGGTTGTGCACGGGGTCCCCGTGGATATACACATGTCGGGTTTGGGTAGAGTCTAAAATCTGAAACTGTGAAAAAAACTGACGTTCAAACACTATCCAGGCTTTTGTGATGATTCTTGTACCTCGAATAAAGAACAGCTGCTGTACAGTAAAACAAACTCATCCCACTTGATTAAAAAGTGTTAACAGCCTCTCAGAGGGAGCTTTTGGCTGCTGTCACTCTTTGGTCTGTTTCAGCCTCCTGTGGCTGTGTATCAGCCACTTTCCTCTACATGAGCAACATCTGCAAAAGAGGCACCACAAGAGCTTACTGTCTTCATTATCTCCTCAAAACTGAAGCAGTCAAAAGCCTGGTCAAGTATCCATGAATGTCAGGTTGCAATTTGCTACATTTATTTGCTCAAAGAGACAGTTCATACCTGGTATCAACTTGCATCATGGGTGATCTGATCACAAGTGGGCAGCTCTAAGTACCAGTGTGACTGCATGCAGGAGGCATTAAGGATGCATTTAAGATCTGATCGCTTAGACCACATTCAGAGGTGGTCTGGACCACATGTGACCATATTCTTTTAGCAGTGTGTGCGCTGTGTGTCCTGGGCCACAATCAGGGGCTGCCTACTCAGCTGACATCCTGTTAAGTACATCATTTGGTTCACTGTAACACAAATTATGTGTTTGGGCTCTCCTACCTGCAAGGGATGCTGGTGAACACACTAGTAACCACAGCCTCCCTTAAAAAAAAAATCCCGTAATTTTGGGAGTTGTTGAGTTAGAAGAAACTTTCTAAACTTTGTGAAACGCTGTTCACGACATGTTCTTGATTATTCAGGCCTTCTTGTAAGATTGGCAAATGTTATACATTCAGTTATTTCTTTCTTTGTGTAAAAGAAATAATTGTGTCCGTTTGTCTCAAAGTTTTAGCAACTACCATTGAGCAGCTGATCAAAAACAAACGTGTTTATTCGCATAGAGAGCAAAAAAGTGAAACGGCTACAGTGAATTCTTAATCATTTGTGACTTATTTTAAATTCAGCATTACAATACAAAGTTGTTTCTTTCCTCGTGAAAAGCATTGTGTTGCAGTCAGGAGATACACTCCATGGTACACTAGGACACACACTTTAACTTTCTCTGACTGTCATTAACATCAGGTTTCTGCACAGTCAGAAAAAGTAAAAAACAATGTGCTCATAGTTAAGTTTTAAAATCCCAGTGCACCATTTCTCATTTCTCATCACTGTTTCTCCTGCTGGGCTGATGACAGCGCAGGTAAAATATGAGCCTCATGTAGGTTGACAGAGGTGTTTAGTGTGGCACTGAACCTTAGCAGAGATCCCCCGGGGTGACAGAGGGGACATCTATACCCCAACTTCTAAAAAATATGAAGTTGTGCCCCTCAATAAATTATTTCTAAAGAATTTATGTAATAGAGAACATTTCATATTTAATAGAAGCCAACTCCACATTTGAAATAATTCACATATACTGTAAACACCACACTTTTTAAAGGCTTGATTTTAGGTCCTCTTTAGGACACTGTATGTCACTTGAGTTTGGTGATAACGCTGAAATGCTGCACCAGTCAAAATGTGTACTGTGCGTCTCTGGAACACACTCCATCACAGGTTAGTTAATGATGTTACTGAGTAAATGACATGTGGGCCGATTGTGCCTGTAGACTGAAGCAAATCAGAAAAGAGTCATAGTGATGGTGTAACTGAAGTTTTTACTGTGGACAAAATATGTCCCTACCATAAAACACCAGCTTTTAGAATGGAGTTTGGTTTAACAGTCTGTCCATTGGGAGCAGAGGGTATTTTAACGGTAATGAGTCCCATGAATTGAGCTGACCTACCCTCTAATAATGAACATTGTAAACAGCATAAAGTAATATAGGAAGTAGGGCCAAAACAACCTGTTTTCTTTTTCCCTCTTTTCATAGTACTGAACTAAAACAAAAGGGGGGAACAAATCTTCGTATTGAATGGCCAAATAGACAGCAACGGACATTCACCTGACAAATAGCCCTTGAGAAGTAATATGCGATCACAAGTGGTCACTCGAAGACGCATCTGGAGACACACTGTATTGCCCACTGTGTCAATCATCTAAGATGCATGTTAATATGAACAGCCTCTATCTAAAAGGCTTTCCACATATAACGTGCACTGTTCTACCCTGTTCCCGCTGGAGACATCAAGATGACAGTTATGTGTTTGCAAAGTTTGGAGGCTGTTTGTTTGTTGAAAAAGCAAATGTGGGGTGCTTACAATAGGCCTTGGTTTGGCAGCCTCCCATTGCCTTTGCCTTGTTTCTCACATTGTCCTTTACTACACTTTTGAAGTATTAAGTGTGCCATATTTCAAATATGTTGGCACATGTCTGAGAAATGGCTGCCGCTGTGCAGTCTGTAACCCTCAAAACTCCTGTGCTTGAGGCAAAAAATTGAAATCTTTGTCAATTCACTAAGCTGTCAGGCTCAGCGTACCAGTGGGGCTGACATCAGAGCTGTAAGCGTTGTAAAACAGGGACGGGTTGGGATGTCTGCCCTTTTCGCTGCTCCTGCAGACGTACAACAGTGTGTGGAGATGTGAAACCAGATGCCTATGGCTTGGAGCTCATGAATCCAACTTGAAACAGTGTTTAAACATTTTTTGGTAGAAACATCTGCAGTGCTTTTCATGGATTTTTCTGTAATTCGCTTTGATAACATCTCATCAAACTTCTTTGAATTTTTAAAGACTACTGTCACAGATGGAGTTTGTGTGCTGTGAGAGGGATATTTTTTCCTGTCTTACTTGATGTTTTGGTAAATTCTGCAATGCTTTTAAGGATGTCAGCATGCTTTCAGGTGGCAAATTAAGTTTGTTTTGGAGTAGTAGCTCTGCCAACTAATCTGTCTGAGAATTTCAGCAGACCAAGCTTATCAGATATGACGACTAAACATGGAGACAATATCCCTGCCCTAGATTAGAAAGTACTGGGTTTTTGGATTTTAATCAGACAGCAGAGTATATGCACCATTGAATGCTTTTTTGGGGACTGAGTAAGTCGCACTTTCTTCCACAGTCATTTGACGAGACTCAAAACAGAGTGTGGAACTTCTGGCCTGATAAAACTTTTATTGAATGAGAGGAGCTCCAGACACATACAGAATGGAGTTGAGGATAATCAGTGTTCGTCAAATCAAGTACTTGTCAAAATGTCTAAAAGCATCCGAACCTCCCCACAACCACTTCCCAATGGAACTGGGGGGCCGGCATCAGACTAGACTATTGTGTAGCTTTTCCCAAACCACCATTTACATGGGCAAAGATGCACATTCCTGAAAACAAAATTATGTAATTGGTGGTGAAAATCATAATCTAACATTCACAAATTTTAATGAGATTTTTAAACCATGTATCCAGGGTAGAAAATGATTGTAGCTCATGCTACATATGATTCAGACTCGGGCCTAAACTGACATGAAAGAGCTAAAATCAGCGTCCAGTTAGCAAACAGCCCTGTGTTAAAACTACTACTATTAAGTTGCTGCATTGATCATTGACATATAATAAGACGGACGACATGATGGCTCCCCAAAAGTGCAGACAAAACATCTGGATTGCCCTCTGGCGCTGTGTAGGTCATAAACTCCACCCTCCTTCATTTTAGCAGAAAGAAAATAGTTTTTAATCACACTGATATTTGTGCAAGTGTTCTTTTTCTGAACAGTTTGGTTTTAATTGTTATTTGATGATATAAAAAAAGAGGCTTTCACATTATGATTGACACCTCAGCTCTGCTCGAGATTGAGTTGGCCTGGTGTATAGGCGATACCGCGGCTCCAACCCTAATCAAATCACTACGCTAAGACTCTGGCTCCAAATGACGTCACCAGCATGAAATGGCAGTGCTCATGATCAGGATATTTTAGCTTCACTCTTGTACAGTTGGAGTAAGTGGAGAGTGTCGTCCATCTGTACTTACTGCCATTTTACACCATAGGCAACAAGTATGCAGCACAACTGCTGTCATTTGGTGCACAGCATCCGCAGCAGCCAAAATACATTAATAAGAGTGGTAGCAGATTGCGTGTATTTACAGAGTTCTATTTTTATAGTGTGTTTAAACTCATAAAAGTAGTGTTTAAACACATGAAATTGCTTGAAAATGATGTCCTACACATTAACTGTATTTTTTATCATGTGTTTCCTGTATTTTACCTGGCTGAAAATAAACATGAATATGTACCTTTCCTGTCTTATTTTGTGGAGGTACTGGGTGTATTGAAAATAGCTGCTGTACACTGAGTTAAATTGGTGCAATGACATCATTCACCTTTTTTCTGCCAAGTGCATCCTACTCACAGCACATCCCATTTGTTGTCATCCCAGTAGCTGAGTTAATTCAGTTGAGAAGTGGATGAGGAAAGACTGATTGTTGAGGTGGTGAAACATAAAGAACTCTATGACCCACAGAACCAGCTTCATAGGGACACACATAAAAAAACAAGCCTTGGCATAAGGCAGGCAAGGATTTCTTCTCTTCAGCCTGTTGAATTGCAGTTGATGGGCACACGAACGGAGTTGGTTCTGTGGATTCTGAATGGAATTGGTGTAAAATGACAAGCTTGACGTGCTGCATCAGACATGCTGCACACATATTACTGCTGTGCTGCATGCAGTATAAAATAGCTCTTATAGACAATACTGGGCATGTGTTGCTTCAGGTACCGGGTATGTCATGACATACAATCCAGGAACACATGCACAGCTGTTACAATACTCCCACACTGGTTTTATTTGGACTTTATTTGGATTTTCTATGGAACGTTATCATGAATGCAAAAATTTGATATTTTCATAATAATTGCAAGGTAAAAAGTAGAAATAAATCATTCTAATCTACCAGGAATGTGGCCTTGCTCGTATTTGATTAGCCACTGCAGAGCCTTTTCACATGACCGTCATCACTGCCCTCCAGCAAAAAGTTATGCCGAGTGTTTTCTAATGCAAGACGCCAGACAGGAGCCAGACTAAGGACAACTGTTCTTTCACAGGGGTCATTTAAGTCAACTTAACCCAAACACTTATTTCATAAGAGGTATGTGTCAGAGGCCGAGCCAGACATGACATTTAGAACCCCTTTCACACATGCAGTCCCTGAAATGATCAGGAATATTTCCTTCATGGGGTCATGTGTGAGTGGGAGCTAGGATCAATACTCAGGGAAATCTGTACCAACGATTTTCTTTCTATCAACATTTCAGGGAAAATTACTGCATGGCAGCGTTGTGAATGAAAGCAGTAACATTGCAGGGGCAAGCATGTATAGGGTAGGCCTACATCCGTCCGACATGGACGTGGATAACATACAGATCTTTTAAAAGAAGAACTGTAAAAGAAATGTAAATGACAATCGTCAGGGCATGAAAAATCAACAATCTGTTGGTCTTTACAAATTAAGACTCAATAGTCTAAAAATGGCATTGCCATGAGTGAGCCAATTCGATACTCAGTATCTGTATCGGTCCAGTACTGACATGACAAAGTGGTAATGAGCCATCCCTAGCTAAAAAAATGTTTATATATTTAAATCAAAATCAAACTCAATTTAAATTGTGGATTTAGAGAATCATAACACTCCGAATTTTTGTATAAATATAAATATAATAAAGTTCAAGATTATGATTGAAGGATCTAGATGGCAGGAAAACGCACCTTCAGGTGTTAATTAGATGAAATTTTTCCTGCCATACGTCCCCCTTTCTTCATCACTAAGCTTGCACCCCCACTTTTAACTGCAAGTAAGACATCCATGATTACGCCATCTGCCTCTCCCTTGCCCACTCTATTCTAGCACTGCCATGACATGTGTGAAAACTGAAGATTTCCTGAATAAAAGTCAATGTGTGAATTGTGAAAATCACTGGCGATGCCTGAGAGGTTATCCCAGTAATTTACTAGGAACTGTGTTTAAAAAAGGCTTAACGGGGGTATAAAATAGGACAATGTGTCAAATCTTACTTACATTAAATTCTTATTTGCTGAACTGTCCCATCATGGTGTAATTCAACAAACCCTTTAACTTTCAATAAGAAAACCTTTGGCAGACTTATACACCCCCAATACAGATACAGATCAGTATTGAACACTAAAAAGCATCAATACATGTATCAAATGCATGACTTGCACACCCTTATCTATACCTTCGGCATGCTGTAAAAATAAGTTGTGTATAATATGAGGCTTTATGCTTTGTGTAATTCTGGGAATATGTAATAACTTAGACCTTTGTGGATCAAATGAACAGTAATGAGTTCAGAACGTTTTCAAAGCCAGATCTTATTTTTTCATGAGTTTACATATTTCATTGTTTAGCCAAGGTAGAGTTCTTTCCTTTACAATTCATGTTTATGTTATATTTTGCTACTAATTTCACTACAGTAGCAGTCATGGAGTTACAACACACATCCAAGTCATTTGACACAACAAATTATTTATACTTCTCTTCAATGTAAATCAACATTCTTCCAACTCTTACCATATACATTAGTTTGTCTCTCATGACTCTGAAAAAACAGATGCTGTTTTTGTTTTTTTGCGCTGTGCCCACGCAGTTTTTCCTGACCCTGCTTCTTGTTGTAGTGCCTTCACTACACACAGTGGCATGTTCTGCTTCAACCCCGGCTTTTGGTTCTGGTATTTTTCATGTGTCAAGTCGAACAGACTCACCAGTCAAGTTGCACTCGGCTGCACGGGAGATGCACCCATGCGTCCTCTGGTGACCGCCATCAGACAACGCCACCTGATCCTTGCTCAGATCCTGCCTTATCACGTACTGGTGCTGTAGTTTTGTCTTCAAACACACCTGGCATGGCTTTCGATGCTGTCGCCTCTGTAGTATTCTTTCTACCCAGGAGGATTTGACTGAGATCTATAGGAGATTAGATGTATATGACAATTCTTGAAATACATCATAGGTACTAGTGTACACAATGTCAAGACACCAAGTAAGGATAGAGTGGAGCTCAATAAAAAACAGTCTCTGGAACTCTTTTTTTTTTTTTTTTTGTTTCTAAATCCTCCCTGTTTTTGAAGCCTTAAGGTTGGCAAGTATGATTTTAGCTGTTTAAATTGGTGTACCTAAAAAAAAAATGTATATCAGTTTTAAGTGAAAGCTGTATATAGAATTTATTTACCACTTTAGTGGAAAACCACCGTTTTAAGCCAAATAATGGCTTAGTCCAAATCAACTAAACTCAACAGGTGAAAACAGTTAATTTTTTGTGTTATTGTGTGACATCAGTGTTTTAAAAGGATAGTTCAATAACACAAATAAACTAACAGATTGAGGCAGCACCAGACCAGCACCCCCGACTTGTGGGAGGTAAAATTACTGTTGTAGCCAAAATGGAGTTTGGTTGGTTTAGAGAGAGCGATATTTGGGTTATTTAAGAGTGATTTCTTATCACAAAAGTGAAAATATTCTAAATCCACTTCAAATAATCTGAACGATCCATTTTAAAATCAATCAATCAAAGTTAAATTTTAACTTTCTATCGTTGGTTTTGAGGCTAGAGTTTCTTCAGAGGCCATGGCGGTGTCCTCGCCTGTACGTTGAAAATTTAAGCGCCAGCATGACGTCAACGGTTTTTTAAATCACAACTTGGCAACTAGAGGCTGACATTTGTTCGGGAATCCCGCGGGATGGGAGTCAACTTTACTATTAATCACGTGATTGGGACGGTACGGGAGTAAAAAGTTAACGGGAGCAGACGGGAGCGGGAATCAACCAATAGGACACGCACACCGAAAAACATATGACAGGCGCGCCGCCATTTTTGTAGTTTTCTTTCCATAAGCCTACATGGCAACGCAAGTCAAAAGAACTACACGGCCCAGAAGCCAACAGTGCTTCTGGCCGCTGCTTACCTGCTTCCCGCTGAAAATTAAAGAACAGCGATGGAAGGAGCAAGCAGCAGCAGCGCACAAGGCGAAAAAATTGAACTACAACGTAGGGGTAGACGAGCGACTGCTGATCGAGCTGCAGCTCCACCTGAAACCAGGTAAAAGGTAAAATAAGTCGCGTGTGTGACGCTGGTCTCCTCCACAAACACGTTTGTGACTGCGCTGCATTATTATAAGTCATGATGAAGAGTCCAGACTCTGCCTCTCCTCTTCATCTCCTCAGTGTGTGTCTGCGTGCAGTTTGTTGTCTGCTGTGGTCTAAAACATCCTCACTGATGTAAACTGTCAGAGTGATCCTGCTGCATTAATACAAAAACATGAATATCACACATCGTTTTATCATTCTTTTGACTGAGCTGAATAAAGGTGAGGATTTTTCTCATCAGAGGACAATATTTTATTAAAGAAATAAACTATTGTTAACAATAATAATACTAAATTATAGCTGCTGCGCAGCAATGGTCGGGGCCGGGCAATTTTAGGCAAAATTAGGCAATTCTGAGCAACAAGCAGAGTGTAGGAAGATGAAAAAAAAGGTGGCATTCTAATGTGCATTTTACATCAGTTGAGGCTTGAACTCACAATTTCTGGCACAAGAGACTCTGCACATTGACTGATAGCTAAGCCAAATAAACAGGGAAAAGAGACAAGGGATAACAGGGAAACGTGTTGATAAAGAGTATTTGTCTCTTCCCAAAACTCCCTGAATCATAATTATTTAAATCTTAGCAGTCTCTAATCCACATAGCATGATACCTGAACATAAGGCTTTCACATTTGAAAGTCCATCCTGCCTTAACTGAGGCTCGAACTCACAACTTCTGACACTGAAGGCCATCTTTTATCTCACTGAGCTAATTGGCAAGTGACAGTTCATGTGTGGTTTCACAAATTGACTAAGCCAAGGATCAGGGTGCCAGGCAGCAGCCATCCATGCCATGGAAAAGCAAATTTCAAAGTGAAAGTTCCAAATCTGTAGCACATATGGTTGATTTGTTGTGAATTTTCAAAATTTTGAACTTTAGAGGCTTGCTGTAGCGCCACCATCAGGACTATTGGCCTGTTTTTGCAGCTGAGGCAATCTGACATGGGACTGGACCTTTGTGCAAAGTTTGGTCATTTTTCGTGCATGGGAAGTAGGATTTCCTCGGAAGAAGAAAGAAAGAAAGAAAGAAAGAAAGAAAGAAGAAAGAAGAACATGCAGGATTACAATAGGGTCCTGGCAGCTTAGGCTGCCCGGCCCCTAATAAATAAATAAATAAATGCATATAAATAGTAACATTTTCCTAAAATACTGTTTTTAATTTTGTGTTACATTGTTTGGAGAAAGATCCGTTACACAGCTTCAAAATTACTTTTAATTAATTATTTTTTTTTTACTACATTTTGAAGTGTGTTTATTCTGCTGCAATGTATCAGCTACATGAGTATGTTCAGAAACAGTCATTTTGACATATAGCCTATATACAGAAGAAAAGAATATATCGCAATATATATCGTTACCGCACATGCTTCAGATTATACCGCAATATAAATTTTAGGCCATATCGCCCAGCCCTACTACAATGTAAAGTAAGAAATAACGACATTTCTGTTAAGCTAATCGAACTACTGGGAAAGTTGCAAATATTAGCTAACTTCGTTAGAGTTGTGTGTGATGACGTTAAAACGACGTATGCGGCTTGTAAAACCTGCTTGGTTTTAATCAAATACACCAGTGAGTCTGGGACGAGTGGACTCAAGAGGCACACTTGCAGGGCAGATTCCGGGAAAAATCAGCTCAGCATATCTTCATTTGTCAAATGAAAATTGCCTAGAGACTAGAAGGAAAAAAAATGGGAGCGGTACAGGAGTGGGAGTCATTCTGAATGGGAGCGGGATGGGAGTGGGAGTCACTTTACCGGGAGTGGGATGGGACAGGAATTTTTTTTCCCCTCTGGCCCGGGATTGGGACGGGACACAAATTTTCTCTGTGGGAGTGGGACGGGACAGGAATGAAAATCCACTCCCGTGTCACCCTCTATTGGCAACTGCACCTGGCCGTCCTTCACTGAGGACACTGCACGCGACGGTCTCCGCTTTAAAGGGACAGTTCGGATGATTTGAAATGGGGCTGTATGAGGTACTTATATTCAGTGTATTAACTACATTAGATATTGGTCAGCATGCCCCCAGTTTGTTGAAGCAGAGAGGAGTACCACCACGGAAGCTAATGCTGCGTTCAAGACAACGTCGGAGGTCGGAAATATCCAACTTCCAACCTTAAAGCGTTCCAGGTGCACAGCGCCTACAGTGAATAAAAACATAGCCGACCTTTCAAACTGATGAGTTACACTGGCAAGTGTACACTCATGTTAGCCCTCAGTAATGCAGCTTCCTTTCTATAAACAACACAGAGGTGGAAAAATGATGCTTGAGGTAACGGATGCTTCTATACATTTTATTTTATTGCACTTAATAACACTGGCGATATATTACACCAATTTACCTGCAGAATAGGTTTTTATTATAAGATAGTTTCTATTATTTAAAGGGTAGTTCAACCAAAAATGAAAATTCAGTCATTATCTACTCACTGTCATGCCAATTGGAGAGTTTAGTTTTTTTAGTCCACAAAATACTGTTGTTTCAGTTTCATAGGAAAATAGTGATGCAGAATCACCCAAACAATTGAAGTGAATGGTGACTTTTCAAACATAAAAAAAACACACACACAAAAAAAACATGAAGTGCCTCCATACTGCTCGTCTGGTGTAATCCAAGTCTCCTAAAACCCAGACAAACCGTTCACTTGCGCGTGCACACTGTCACACCATACATACCCAGTTCAGACGGTGTGCATGCGCATGTGAACGTGGCTTCACACTAAGGATCTACGGTGAAGATTTATGCTAAAAATGTGGTGTAAATGATGTCTTTCAAGTCAACTTGGCATGTCAGGGCTTTAGAAGATGTAAATCATAATGAAGTCTTTAACACATGCATATAATACTAAGACATAATCAGCTGTAATTTGAATCAAATTAGACAAAAACTAGAAATAATGTGTTCTTTATTGACAGTAAACAAAACACAACTATCCTAATTAGAAGCCATACACCTAACAGTACATAACAAGACTCAACAAGCCATTGTTTGTATCAAATTAGACAAAAATAAATAAATAAACTAAAAATAATATGTTCTTTCAGTATTAGATTCTTTATTAGGCCCTATAATTAGACTTTCTTAAGGGTAATTAGGGACACATTACACAAGAACTTAAGTTTACACTTCTGTTGCCATGTATCCCTAATTACCTTCTAATAAAATCTAATAAGGGTCTAATAAAGGGTCTACTACTGTCTAATGAAGAATATATTATTGCTTTTTTTTTTTTAATGCAAAGTACAGCTTGTTACATTTGAGTGGTGTGCTGTAAAATAAAATGAAACCTAAATGGTCTGAATTACACCTCTGCTTGAGTCTGTAATACCAGCAGTCGTGATTTGGGGCAGGCCGGGACAGTAATAAGTTATACTATATTAACTTTTACTGTTTCTATCCCATGTCATACCTCATTTTATGCCTGCTTTTTCTTTTCTTGTGAACGGATCCTTGCTCTGCCAATCTTAACTGCGTCGTGCCAGCGGGGCTTCAGTGACTGGAGGCTCAGACTCCCAGTTAAGATATTGTCAAAGCTCTTCTTCATTAGCCTCGAGGGCCTCGACATCAAACAGTTCACCTCTCAGTAACAAGCGGTTGGCAAACCCAGAGAGAACACGCAGGTGTAATGCAGATAATCCTCTCCCATCCCATCTTCCATCCTCCTTATCATGTATTTTCCACTAAAAAAACCTCTAACATAACACTCAGCTCTTTCACTGCTGCATAATGAACTGCTTATATAATTTAAATTTTACTAAAAAAGTGTCTGTTTTTATTGTTTTGGTGCTAGGCAAATGAAAATGTACAATGCATGCAAAATTCTGTTGTAAGAAAAAGATGAAACCAACTTAAAGCATAGAATAACAAAAACAGAGGCATGTTGTTTAATAACTTTACAGTTATGTTGCTGAAAACATGTGAAAAGACTTAAAAAGTGACTCCAAATGATAATTCGATTAGTTGGTAATTAATTTAATAATCGGTTGAGCGATTTATCGTTGCAGGTCTACTGTTATTTAGCAATAATGATTATCCCGCTTAAAGCGATATTCCACCCCAGAATGATAACCCACTCAGTATGTACTCACCCCTATGCCGATGTGAGGATGGGTGAAGATCTTCAGTTCACTAAACAATCCTGGAGTTTCAGCAGAAAACAGGGTTGCAGTCAAATCCAGTACAATGGCAGTGAATGGTGACCCAGTTTAAAACGTTAAAAAAAGAACAAAAAACAAAGACAAAATGTCTCCATCCTGCTGCTGTGGTGTAATCCAAGTGTCTGTGAGCCACGACATTAAAATTTAATCACAAACGCTATTTACACCATGTTTTTAGCCGAATGTCAACTGTAGCCTCCCAGGTAGCATGTAAACATGGCAACAACAACACACTCTGCTGCCCTCAAGTCTTATGAATAACAGATTGATACTATGGATGCAATTCTGATCGTAGACTGTGGAAGAGCAATAAAATCATTTTTAAATTATTTAAATTAAGGAATCTGTACCAAATGAAGATGATTTTATGATTTGTAGGACAGGACATTTCTGCCTTACAACATTCATTAATTTAAAAGTTTTCTGACACACATTTTGCCTTTAACAAATACTGCACCTCCTGCGATTTGACAATTGCAGAAATCAATATGGCGATTTCAATAAAATTTTGTTTAATTGTGCAGCTCTACTACAAAGTAGGATGCTGTTTGTAGCTCTACAGTGTGATGACAAGATAAATCTTCCACATTAAATCAAATAAATACCAGTGTTTGTGTGGAAAGTTGAGGATGAATATTTTTGCATATTCATCATTGATACATCTGGTGGTTTTTTTGGCAATGATATGCCAAAACCACAGGTGACACAGGTGCATTCAACTGCAGGTTGGACACATGTATTTGTCTGAAAAAAGAAACTTCAGGTATTGAGGACAACAGGGACCTGACCGTCATTCCTCACAGTCATAGGAAACAGCAGAGTCCACATACCTCCAGATGGCTTTGTCTAAAAAAAACAAATTTGGGTGCAAAATAGTACCTGTCACAGACAGAGACTGAAAGAAAAACACTTTGCGCTGAAGACGAAAAGGAGAGGCAAGTGAAGTTTTTCTTTTTAAAGAACCACCTCAGAAGCAAATATTCTGTCCTTTGTGTGAAATTTGCACAAATACGCGGGACCAAACAGGAATTTGGGTAAACACAGTGACAGTTATTCAATTTGAGCAGCAGGAGGGAATTCACAAACCCACTTCTCTGATTTCAGCCTGTCCGACTGAAATGATTAAAAATGAGATCTGAGAGAAACGGGCCACTCAGCAGTATGGAGGTCAAGAGAAACTGGAGCAAGAAATAGTCTACTGAAAACAAAAAAAAAAAAAAAAATCAGATAGAAAAGAAGGCTTGGCAGCTAAGTGACACAAGGGAAGGAAGCTGGGTTCATCAACAAAGAAGCACTGACATTTAAGAAATGTATGACTCTGCAGTGTAAACACCATCTCCAGCAGTGACATGTCTGTAGTTTAAGTTACCTGAAGACTGAGAGTTTTCTTAGAAGACGGCACAGCTCAGTCTCGACATCATTTTCAAAAGAAACTGACAGAAGAAGCTGAAAAACAGTCTTCGTTTTGGAAGGAAGGGAGACAAAGAGGCAATGAAAGTAATCTTACTGTATACAGTAACATACAGTGTTCCTTTTAGATTAAATAAACAGCTGCTAATGCTAATGTTAGCAATAGCTTTTACAGGAAGCTAATTGTATAACACTATAGGCCTACTGACAGTGTTAATATAAGTTAGCTGTTTGTTGAAAGAAAGAATACAACATCTCTGCTCACTGTGTTAGCAGGACGTATATCTACTAAATATCACGATTAAGTGCAGCCTGCAGCCATTTCTATGTGTGCTCCTATTTGTCCTTTTTGTTTGAGTATAAAGTACAACATATGGAGGCTCCACAACACCTTTTTCTCAGAAAATATTAAATTTTTCCTCTTTGTGATATCTTGAAATTCTAAAGATCGTCTTCACTTTTCAGATTTAAGAAAGCCTCCAGAGTTGCTCTGTTTTTTTTGCACACGCTGTTCAAAATAGTATATTTCCACCTCCTTTGCACTCTCTGTTATTGTATGTTTTTTTCAAACACTCCTCTCTCAGATATCCCACCCCTGCAGTTTCTTCATGGATGGCAGAGCAGTGTGTCAGCTACTGTCACACGTCTGAACGTTCAAGTGAAGGCTTCAGATATGTATTTACTGTACACTGATGGGGAAAAAAAGGAACGCTTTTCTGAAATAAGGAAACAATAGTTGGTTACTTTTCCCAAAGGTTGGCACTTTTCAAAACCCTTATAACTGTGCAGGGAAAGAAAGAAAGTGAGATTGTATGATGTACTTATCCATAGCTATAAGTAATGTGCTGCTATGGACAGAGTCAGCAGCAAAATGTATTTTAGCCACTTAAAAAAGGCCCACCTAAAAAATCTGTATCAGTTTAAGTGTATGCTAAATACTTTCACCACTTTACCTTGGCATCAGACAACCTTTTCCAACGGGAAAGCACCATTATATAAGCCAAATCTCACTCTCTCCAAACCAACCAGACTCCATAGGCAAAATCATTAATTTTACCACACAGAAGGCAGGAGTTGCTGTTCTACTCTGCCTCTGCATCAATTACTTTGTCTGTGTTGTTGTATGACTTCAGTTAATCCAAACTATGCTTTTAAACCACCAAAGTCACATTACATCACAAACAAACTACCAGATCGAGGCAGTGGTAGACTAGGAACCTCTGTCTTCTGTGAGGTAAAATGACATCAGTTTCATGTCAGAAAAGGCTGTCTGATGGCAAAGTAAAGTGGTGAAACTATTCTAAAGATGGGACACACTTAAATTGTGATTGACATTTTTTTATGTGGACCTTTTTCAAGTGACTAAAATGTTCTTTGTTGCTGACTTGCTTAGCTTCCTTGCTGGTGCTCGTCTCTGCTTCTCCAAACTAGTGGTGTGCAAACCGACATCTACAGTAGGTAATACACTATCAACAAGCACCACATACAGCCCTACATAGGTGTGAATGTGAGAGTGAATGGTTGTCGGTCTCTCTGTGTCAGCCCTGCAATGAGCTGGCGACTTGTCCAGGGTGTACCCTGCCTTTCGCCCAATGTCAGCTGAGATAGGCTCCAGCCCCCCGCGACCCTTCAAGGATAAGCGATTACGGACAATGAATGAATCAATGAATGAATGAATGAATGAACAACCCTACATCATAATCAGAACTATCCCTTTAAGGGATCACCAACTTTACATCCTGAGGGGGACATGAATTTGTGTGTCAAGTCTCATGACAATCCATTCAATAGTTGACATTTCAATCATAACCATAAATAAACCAGAGGCAGTGGTGATTAAAGGTCAGAGAGGAAGGCTTGTGACCGGAAGGTCCCCAAGATAAATCTGGATGGGGAAAGTGTAAAAGCAGCACTTGCCCCCCCTCCCTCGCTGAGAAAAGCTCTTAACCTCAACCGCTCCAGTGGAGCCGCTCATTGGCCAGCGGTTCAGACTGTGGTTGCACTGGGCAGTTTACAGGTGTGACTGTATGTTTCTGTGTTAGTGATCAGGGTGTTCCAACAAAATGGAGCTGGACTGTCCCTGAATAAATAAAGTCATCAGTCACTTACACAGTCATACACAAAATAATGTGCCTGCAGTAACGTTACCTTCAGCCAAACTTGTGTTAGATACCACTGCATTTGCCAATTTTTTTTGGCTTATTCCCAGGGGTAAAATTGGGATTTGTTATGCAGGAGATTTGAGTAGGAGGACGTAGGCTGGTTGGTGCTTAATCAAAGTGGAATGGCAACGTCCACTTTACTGAATCTAATCCCTGCTCTTGGTTGTCCAACATTAGTTAGTGTATTTCTGTTGTCTACCATTAGCATGTACATGTCATATTTCACCGCCCGATCAATGTTTGCTGGGATGTAGCTCTAGCCTCAGACATAAAGTAATTATACATATTTAAGACCTTTTTACAGGGTTCTTATAAATGTATAAGATGGAGACATTAAAAAGTCAGTGGGAGATGGACCTCTGAGCTGACTCAAGGAGTTTAAACATGAGCATTAGAGGTTAACTTTTTGTTAAGTGTTTCAAAAAGTAATGCCAGGCTCAATGTTAAATCTGCCACCGTTATCACAGTAAACTGCACATGTGCAGTGCAATAATGGATGGCTTGACAGGTGTACCAACAATAACTAATGAGGGCAGGGCTTAGCAAAAGGTCAATTAATCTAACATAAATGTTTTTGAAACCTCACACTAACACGAGAAGAACATGCAAACTCCACGCAGAAAGGCCCTGTCCCAGCTGGGATTTAAATCCAGTGAGGCAAGAGTGTTAACCTCTGAGCCACCTGCTGCTTAAACAGGCCTACCACATGCATGAATTGTTAGATTGTCACATAGTTAGACTTGCCACCTGGGGAGTTGAACCCTGGACCTTACAGTTACAGGACAGGTGCTAAGACCATTGACATGTAGACGAGGACAACATGACAGCTTCTTAAAGGTGAAGCCAAAACATCTCAGTGGCCCCCTGGTGGCTGGCTGTAGTATAGGCCATAAATAATGTCCCCTCCATAGTCCATGGGACAGACAAAAACATCACTTTAGGTAGTTCATATTACACTGAATTTTGTTCAAGTGTCCATTTTTCTGGTCAATTTGGTTTTGATTAGTTATTTGATGCCATAAAAAGTTGATTTCACACCATGATCAGCCCACACAATAACTGCTGAGATAATTCAGTCCACACCAAAGTGGTGGACCAGTCGAAAACCTGACATATACATCCATATAGTTACACTCCTATTGTGGCTAAATACATAAAGCTAAACAAGCTATGCTTAAATTAGTACAATATACTAATAAGTTAACACAGTGCTCACTTTTATTTACTTGTGCTGCTTTATACTTGGCTTTTAGAAGATCTTAACATCATTATACTCTCCAACCACCGAGGCTAAAGATGTCTAACGACTACCAGGACAAGAAACAGCGGGCACTTTCAAATTTCTGATTGATTCAAGAACTTTTTCGATGTTGCTAAAGAGATGCAAGGCCTTGGGGAGATCTGCTATGAGGCTCTTTTAGATGTTACGTCTAGCTTTAATGAGATCTGCCAAAAGCACTTTATCACAAGAAAGAGACAGAGATGGAGTCAATAAGGTCAATTTAGAATGAGCAAGAAAGTGAGGCTGTTCAGACTCTCCCTGCAGACCTAGGAACAGAAGCTCAGAACCACAGAGTGCAATTATCTGTTGCACAAAAGGTTATGGGCATTTTTCACAAATCTTGATTTTCTATGTAGTGTTTAATCAAACTCCTCAGAAAATGGGCATGGTTTAAAAAAATCTTGCTTGTAATTTTTGATCCTCGGGATATGAAGAAATACTAATACACAGTATTACAGAAACTTCGTATCTTAAGACTTAAGATATAAAGAGTCTAAGATAGGATTTTTCCCAGTTTGGTATTATAGAAACACATCCTAACTAAATTTAGGAATCCTATATTGTCTTAGGTTATGAAATACTAAATAGCCTATAGTTTAGCAACTTTTGTGTCTGTTATTTAGTGTGACAAGCAGGTGGTGAGATAAGGTGGAGGTAATATCTGATTAAATCACCAAAAAGCCAGACAATGCCACCTTAGGAATTTCACCCATGGAATTATATAAATTTTGTCAGTACCAGTTTTTCAGTACCAATACTAGAGAAGACGCCCATTATACCAAAGAAGCTGGAGACATGGTTCTGTCTAAAAGAATTAATATATTTTATTCAAAAATGTATAAACCCCATTAAAAACACACTTGCACATGGATTAATGTTATTGGGGTCACAATAATCTTCAGAACAGCTCTGGGCTACTTATAGGTTGTTGGCAGCTACATAATTCCAAATAAACAGGATGGCCAAATAAACACATAAACAATTACAAGAAATAAACAACTAAAAACTACAGCAAAAGAAATTAAATAACTAAATCAGATGACCCATGTGGGATGGTCAGACCCATAGACATTGCAGCAATGTTAATGCAACCCCACCATCCACACATTCGCACAATTAAGACGGCCCAAATCTAAAAGAAGGGCTGACAGCAAAACAGTTTTAATTCCAAGAATTAAAGCCAGCTATAGTTGTAGGGAAAGCGTAGATGTAAGCAAAGGTGACAGTCGTATGTAAAGCAGCGTTAGCTAGCATAGCCGCTGCAGCTCTGTGGTGAAAAAGCTAAACACAGACCCTGGCCCACAGTCCAGTCATACATAAAGGGAACTTCTGTTAAAAGCAAGAATGGTAGCTAGAAAGAATAAAACTGGTGCCATGTGGCCTGCATACCAACCAGACAGCATCTGTTAACACACTTGGCAATGAAGAGGAGGACCTACCAGCAGTGACCCACGGGTGGCTCACTTCCAGAACGAGGGAGATCCACAATAGGGAAATCTACAAAGAGCAGAATGACTAATGTAACTGTAGCAAATGGGACGCCTAATTTGGAGGATAAACAAGGCAGCCACTGCTAACATACCTTTAAGAAGTGCGGAGCAGGGTGAACAGGAATTAAGTACAAGCCCACTTACACCAAACAGATGTAACATATATCATTCTGCTACATTAGCAACAGATGCTACTTTTCTCATCTTGCCAAGCTAAAGGACTTTGTAACCACTGTTGTTTTTAAATATACTGAAACATACATTAAAACATCAAGCAAAAAAACAACAACGGGCACTTAACTTCAAGACAGAGGAGTTAAACATTTAGGAGACATCTGTAGAGAAATCCAAAGATCTTTCCAAGATCCAAATCTAAAGGTTTTTTGGGGGAAATTTACAACAGTGCTAACTCAAGAGTGGGCCAAAGTAAAGTTTTTTAAAAGTAATAAAAGAGCAGGCATACGGATTAAACACATTAGCTAACGCTGTCATTCACTTCTGTTAGCTAACACTGCTGTTTCCTAATACTGCCATTGGCCACTGTTAACTGACACTACCGTTAGCTAGTTAGTAAGTTAAATATAACTACAGGTGAAACGTTTTTTGTCCTCCTCTCATCAGGACATTCAAAACTAGACTGATTTACTGCAGTCACAAGTCTTTTATAACTGCGGCAAACATTCATCATGACCATTCAGGTGTACGAAGAGGTCTGCCAGATACCCAAAGAGCGAATCAGTGACACACACATCAGCGAGGAGGACCAGACGGAGGTGTTTGGTCAGAATGTCTGAAGCGGAAGCAGAGGATAACAGTGTTTCTTGTGTAACGTGTGTGTCCTGTCAGCAGGCAGCCTATGGGGCGCCTAAGTGTACCATCTGTGACCAGGTCTACTATGCCATCATACACTGAACCGCTGCCACTGATGATGAGAACGAGTCAGAGCACATGACTTCTGCTTTCACTGCCAGAGAGCAGCGGAGAGGCGGCCAACAGGAAGCTGGGTTTGTTTTTCTTAACATAGTTCTGTTTGATACAGACTGAAATAATAATTATATAAATATGTGTTATTTATCACAAATAAGAGTAGCTTTTGACACAGCTAGGTAAAATATCCTACTTGCTAACAGCTTTTGTGTAAAGCAAAGACAGACTGTACAGGATGTGCAGAGATGAAATTGTTATTGATCATCTTGTGTAAATCTGTTTAAGACAGCAGACAAGTGTAATATTCCAAAATGTGAAGGAGTATCCCTTTTATATTATCAGGTGTGATGCATCCTCTAATCTTGTAGAGTGATAATATGCAGAAAATCTGTGAATTTTCCCATTTTTATAGTAATATTGGTTAGGACTTACCCTATAGTTTTATTTAATAAAAGCGCAATAATGTCTTGTGGCATTAGTGGACATGGTGGTGGTTATAATCCAATCAGGCCTCTCAGGTCATCAGGCGGCGGTCTTCTAGCTGTATCCAAAATTAGATCTAAGTCTGGTGAGGGTGCCTTTAGTTACTGCAGTCCTGTTCTCTGCACAAGCTGCCTGCTGATTTGAGGTCCATCACAACTGTGTCCACATTCAAAAGCCAATTCAAAACTTTCTTATTCTCCCAGGCTTATGGTTAATTACTTCTGTTACTATTGTTAGTGCTTGGTAAATGGACTTGCATTTATATAGCGCTTTTCTAGTCTATCAACTACTCAAAGCACTTTTTACAACTACTCATCACGTTCTCACACTGATGGAACAGCCATGACTCAGGACTTCAATCACCTTCAAGGAGTTTGTTTTGGTTTTAATGATCCACTCACACATTATCCCCCTTATTACATGGCTACTTAATAAAGAAAATTGTCACAAAATATTAATTTAAAAATTATTTTATTGCTCCTCCAGAGTCTATGATCAGAACTGTGTCCATAGCAACGGTTATTAATAGCCATTGTCTGCTTTTCAGAATTAACAGACCTCAGAATATCATAACTGACAAATCAGAAATTCATCTTTGACAATGCCATGTAATAAACTGTTTATAGATACTATGCATGTTTCTTTTTTGTTTCTTCATTTAGTGCAACTAAATTTATTTGGCTTTGCTCTATTTTATTTTCTATTTCATTGGTTTATTCTATTCTAATTTAAAATATTTGAGCTGTGTATATATTTTCTGTGTGTAGCATGTTCACAAAACATCTCGATTGCCCCCTGGTGGCTGGCTGCAGTATAGGTCATAAACGCCACCCCTTTCATGTTAGCAGATAGGACATGTACCAAAATAGTAGAAGTAGTAGTAGTACACATAAAATAGAGGTATGTTCAAGTTTTTATTTTTGAAACAATTATTTGAATTTGCATTACGAGGGTTGCAATCTTGCTGGTGGGGGACGTACTACGACTTTGGTTTTGGCTCATCCATTCAGCAGCAAATAATGCGTCGCCATCTTTCTCATATAGTACACTAAGTTATATTTCTGAAAATATTTAAACAAGAAATAGGCCACTGGAAACACAATGGCAGATGCCTGTTCTTGTCCAGAAGGGAAGCTCAGACCCACAAAAGGTCTCATGAGAGCGATCATTTTAGCCCAAACCATTATCCTTCCCTAAACCTACCCAGATCTTAACCACAGCACTGATACATTATTGAACATAATTAGTTTGTGCAACATGCACAATGAAGAAACAACATGTACAAATCTTGGGCTCCCTTCTAGACACAACCCAGCCACCTGGTCATGATCTTTCTTGTATTTCTAAAAACATTTTAAACCAGAAGTAGATAATGTATTAAAAGAATCTTGATCCATATGTGATCAATAATGTCTAGTTTGACAGTTTGATCTGAGTTTTGTGAGTCCTGTGCGATGTGTGATTCTTTTTGCAACCAGTGGCAGTCAACCCCTGCTGGTCATTAGGAAGAATGCAGGTTTAAGGCACTTCCTCATTGACTCTGAAGCTCTGTCCACTTCTACTGTTTATGTTTCATGTCGTGATTGACAGCTGAGCCCTGCTCGTGATTAAATCGGGCAGCTATATGGGCCAAACTTTGATATCGTGGCTCTGACCCCGATCACTACTGCGCAGTCTGTAGCTCCGAATAATGTCACCAGCAAAAGATAGCATATGCACAATATTTTGGCTTAACTTTTGTTCAGTGGGAGGAGATGGAGATCCATCTTTAAATACGGTCTATGGTGGCGTGGACGAGTTACAGCTGCTTTTCATTGAGTGACCCTGTAGGTGTACTGTGTAATGACAATATACTTGAACCTTTGACCTTGAAAGAGGTGGTGTATTACAGTACAGTGAATGATGTTTACCACACCCTGCACATATCTCATTTGTTGCTGTTGTTTTTTTCAGCCTGCCACCAGGCCGTGATATTGATGAGGCGGTGCCAGGAGGTTCCCTAAGGACAGGAGGACTAAAGCTCTGCCAAATGTTATCAGATCTGCAATGCAGTGTGCACAATGCAAGACTTAAGATATAGATATTATCATAAGAGAGATGAACAGTAAAATGACTATTTCCAGTAAAAACTGTATTATGAATTAATAGATTAACTAGACGTTTTTAAAGCACATAAACAACAAAGAAATGAGACATAAAGGCACATCATAAATAAAGCAATGTCTAAAATCTCTGGGGTGTCTTATTGTGCTCCACTTTTTCGTTCATTTTTCCAGTTCAGGAGCCACATGTTATTCTGCCGGTGAGGAAAATAAATCCAATGCACACAGGGGCAATGATGAAGACATTTTAAGATGCCTTATCTGGTGCCAGGTGTTGTGATTGGCAGATCTTTGGGTGGGATGTTACACTTCTTGGTTTTCAGCATTTCAACATGCACTCACCGTTGTGAGATAACTGACATATGACACAACTTGGTGGACAGTACCTCTGTTTGGACACCTGAAGCGTGTTTGATCCAGATTTTCATTTTGTGTAAATGCCTTTCTCTCTTCTCAGACAGACACACACACCACTGAACAGGTGCATTTATCTGCCACCAAAAGGTTTTCAGATGTCGTGAATCCTAAAGTAGTTGTAAATGAGGGCAGACAGCTGGACAAGCAGCTGACACTCACCTGATCATTGTCAGGCCTTATTGCATTCATACAGTTTTTCCCAGAGTGGAGACAGTGGCGGTGTGACTGTGTGTGCAGTTTCGTCTGTGTCCACCTTCCTCACTTGCTGTCAGTTTTGTTTTCCGCTCTTTGCTCTGATTGATGTACCAGCACTGTGAAATTTGAAATACTGCTAAATGACTTGTAATAGACCTCTCTGACAGTAGACACATTGCCTTGTCAAGCACATGTGTAACTAATCATCATTGATAATACCTGCATTTCATTTAGCTGCGCCAGTCCTTACTGCTTACTGACAGCTAAATGAAACAGAGGCGTGCTTAATGTTATTTGTTGCACTTCGCTGTGCTTTTCCTGCTACTGAAAGGTCTGTTATTACTGCAAATATTATTTTGGATGTTCTGGGTGTTATTATGTTTTCCGTGGAGATTTTTAAAGGGATAGTTCGGAGGTTGTATCCATAGTGTATTATCTACAGTAGATGTAGGCAGGCAGTGTCAGCAGCAAAATGAAGTTTAGCCACCTACAAAAAGCCTACCTAGAAAAATCAATAGCAGTTGAAGTGTACGCTATATTTAGAATATTTTCACCACTTTACCATGCCATCAGGCAACCTTTTCCGATGGGAAACTGCTGTTATATAAGCCAAATATCACTCTTCATAGATCAGCCAGACTCCATTGGCAAAATCAATCATTTTACCCTGCAGAGCATGGGAGTGTTGGTCTACCACTGCCTCAATCAGTCAGTTCGTTTGTGCTTTTTCATGACTTTGGTGAATCCAATCTAACTTAACACCAAAATCACACAAGAACAAGAACAAACTAACAGATCAAAGCAGTGGTAGACCAGCAAATCCTGGATTCTGCGTGGTTAAATGACTGATTTTGCCAATGAAGTTTGGTTGGTTTGGAGAGAGCAATATTTGGCTTATAGAACAGTATTATTATTATTAATATTTGGCCTTTTCCTGTTGAAAAAGGCTGTCTGATGATATCGTAAAGTGGTGAAAATGTTCTAAATATAGTGCACACTTAAACTGATATAGATTATTTTATTTAGCTAAACTACATTTTGCTGCTGACCCTGTTCACAGCAGTACATTGCTTAGCTTGCTACACTGGGACTTCACCTGCTTCCACACACTGGAAATGGACCACCATATTTATGTTTTTCCAGGTGCTTGAGAAAATCATTTTCAGTCCTTGTAGTCAGCCTCCAACTCGGGAATTTAATAAATGAGTGTTGATATCACAGATATTTTGATGAACGAAGATGAGACCATGGGGGATGAAATGCTGCTTCAATTATTGGTGGAAAATATGAATTCCTGGTTAAATATCTTGCTTAAAAGCTACACACCCTGTGGGGGTATTTAGAATTTAATGAGAGCCAGGAAACATTCAAAATGAATAAAACAAAAAATGTCGCAGCAGTGAAGGGTGTCAGTATGGGCAAATATTCATGATGCTGTCAGAGAGCTCAGGAAATCAGAAAAGCATGTGGACTAAGCTCCCTACAGCTCTCAAATGGATCACTGCTGTCCATCACTGCACACTTGATGACTCGTTCCATCAGTCAAACACAAAGCATGACAAGGAGCTCCTCAGGAATAACTTACTGTTTCTGCAGTGTTCAGAAGTACTGCATAAAACGAGAGGAAACTGTGTCCCACGCCAGTCACATCATTTCTAGGTGTCTGTATTGTACATTTACTGTATTTTCTCTGTTTTATTTTGCCAAACTTAAAAGTTATTTCCTCAAGAAGTGTTAAGGCTTCATGAGAATATCGAAGTGGCCAGAGTGCAGCTTCCTTCCCTGAGCTGGATGTCTGACCACAAATCAAACGACAGGCAACAACGGACCCTGGTTGTGGAGGTGACTAAGATCCAAGGACCTGTCTAACTGAACTACAGCGTTCCTTGGCTGCTACAAGAGAAATTTCTGGAAAGACAACAGTCAGTGCAGCACTTCACAAATCTGGACTGTGTGGGAGAGTGGCCAGATGGCAGAAGACAGCAGCCTGGAGTTTGCAAAAAGGCTATGAAAGATTCTAAGTGCATGACGCAAAAGACTGTAGTTTGATTTAATGAACACTGAAGACTTGAACCATAATGCATGCTGATATTTTTAGTGGGAAACAGGCACCAGTATCACTCCTCCTGTCACGATAATCCTGAGGACAGGTGAACCTGCAAGGAAGCTCCCTCAGAGAACCACACGTAGAGTTTTGTTGTGACAAGAAAACGGCTGCATGCATGTAGACAGATAAAATAAACAGAATATTAATGTGGAGATTAAACAGCCCCGAGAGGCAGCAAAGACAAATACTTTGCAACTAAAATATGTCAACAGCAACCACATTTAAACCTGCCTTCACTGATTTTTTGGCCAATTGAGCAAAGTGAGAACCAGCTGTAAACACATGACTGACATATTACCAACTCAGAGACTTGGTTGCACTAGCAAAGATTAATTTAATCTGTGATTAGTTCTCAGCAGAGTTTAGCAAAACTAGGTTTAAAATAAATTATATCCAGATTTGAAATTAGGCAGGGCTTTGTTGCACAGGTAAAAACTAAACTCGGTTTAGTATATCCAAGTTTATTGATTTAAAGCTAAATTAAATAGAGTTTAATCAGGAGGAGATGCTTGTTTGTAGAAATTAAAATAAATAAATAAAAATTTTGATATCTGTCTGGACCTAATAAGTATAAAAGAGGGGGGAAACTTCCAGCTTCTCTGTATTCCTTAACAGAACATTACACTGTTTGCTAGCTAGCCAAAAAGTTAGTTAGCTTGGTTAGCCTACTATTGATGGTTGAAGCTAATGGAGCAATATGAACAAATAATAGTTAAAAGAGGTTTAAATTTACTTGTTCTTAATTTTAAGCTAGCTTTTAAGATCAGTGCAACATAATTTATAGTTACAACAAGACGTAACAAGACAAAAATGACGTATAAGACCTAACAAGACAAAGAACTTTTATACTTTGAGTACATTACAGAGCCTGTACTTTTACAGTTTTACTTAAGTAAAGACTCCTTTCTTGCACAGGTATCTGTACTTATATTTAAGTGCAAAAATAGGTATACTTTTGCCACCTCTGGACGTTTCATCCATTCTAAATACAAACATATTGATTAGAGAAACTTTAACATATACTGCAAAATAAATAAATGCAAAGTGATTTATCAAGTCAGGTAGTCAAGGGAACGGCCAGAATCCACCAGCAGTAAAACTCAAATTAAAGTCCAGCACTTACCTCCTTTTATATATCACTTCGCTAATTAAAGGAAGTGAACCATATGTTTGTTTACAAGCTTGTCAAGATCACTGATGACACGCGTCTGTGGTTTGTCATCATTGCCAAGTCTTTACCACAATACACAAAGTAGGCCTGTGCTCAGCCTCAACCTCAGCTGTTTGATTAAATATTTTAAATTTACAGCAACAACAGAAATGATTCAAATAAAGCAGGAAAGACACAACAACTACTATTCTAATGTCTGTCATTTAAACAGAACCCCAGTTTATATTAGGATCATTTTTGCATGAACAGAACCTGACAAAGACCAGTACAATAATAGGAAGCTATATCGGGCAACACACCAACATCCCCATTAAGACTGAGCAGAAGTACAAACAGGTGACAACACACATTAAAGAGGATCACAAGCTATTCATTCAGACTGTGAGGATTATGAAGATGAGGGAGTCCCAGGAACACCAGCAGCTCCTGGCTGCGATCCTGAGCCTGATCTCCTCCTGGTTTGCAGGAGAGTGGAGCTATTGTTGGGTGGAGCTGTTCAGTCAGTAACACAAATAAAACTTATAGCAAACAGGCTCAAAAACAGCTTAATATAGATATTAAAAGCATATACATTCACAATATGAAGAGGAAGAAACATTTCAAAAGTAAAAGAGAGCAGAAAATATTATATAAAGTAAAAAACATGCTGTTGCTAGCTAGCTGATGAATCTTAGCTCTGTCTGCTAAAGGTTGAAGACTAGTTGATGCATGATATTAAAGTTACAGTTCACCCAAAAATCAAAAATACATATTCTTCCTTACATAAACCTGCTCACAACAAGGTCTGTGGATTATTTTATACTGGTTTTAAATTCTGTCACATGTATTTTTTGGTGCTTTGGTCACCACAGGACTTATGCCATTTAGTCCCATTATATTGGAGAGAAGGAAGACACACACACATACAAAACACACACACACACAAAAAATCTAGATGTATAAACAGTACTACAGCCCAGAGGAAAAATATGTTTTTTTGATTTTTGGGTGAACTGTCCCTTTAAGCACAAATAACCAAATGCCTCTTACATACATGTAACTTTGGATAATTATTAATTCTAATTCTAAGTTTAGCAAATTAGCATGCTAACATTTGCTAATTAGCGCTAAACACAAAGTAGCTGAGGCTGGTAAGTTTTGGGGAAGTTCTTCAGGCATTTGGTCATAAACCAAATACTGAGCAAAATTTTGACCTGTTGATGGCGCTAGACGAAAAATCACTGTTAGGGATTTATTTCATTTTTTCCCGTGGGGGACAAATTTAATAGCAACAGAGTCCTGCAGAGGTCTAGTTTTGCAAACCTGTACCCGCAAAGCTCAGAACTGGACCTGTCACTCACTTGTGTTGGAGGAGAAGTATCTGTCAGTCGGCTGTCAATCAGTTTCTTCACTGATGATGTACCTAGCCTGTGGCTATCAAAAGCTCATCTTTTTTGGCACTTTTTACAAGCAGCAAAGCCACTGACAACGTTATTCCCACCGTCTCTGATCACACCAAATTAATCCCATACGTCAGGCTTAGACAATGTATTGTCCACAATTTGGTATTAGAGTGACCAGATGAGACTGGAGCTGGGGGGTGATTAAAATGGAATAACAGATTTATGGATAAATATATTTATATGTGGAATTATAGGTTTCCCACATTTTCCTTCATCTGGTTTAAACTGATCAAATGACATCAAAAATCTGTTATTTATAATGGCCTGATTGATGCAATAGACAAGTGAAAACCCCTGAATACTCATACATATTTTACAAAAATGAACAGATATTTTCAATAACTAAAAGCAGGAACTATAGTTTACAGGACTGATTTTGATATTTTCACAAATTCATATGTTGTTCATTATTTATTTGCCTACTATAAAGGTTAACTTTAAGGACAAAAAGACTGGACAACTGCTTGTAATTCGGGCATATCCTGAATTTTACAGGACGCCTCAACACCCTATTTTGCCATTCTCCACTGGCTACTTTCGTACCTTTATGTCATCATATTTTGATGCACTAGCTATCAGCTAGCCTACACTTATGTCTGATCAGTGACATCAAATTATTTGGCCAAATGTGGGGTCAAAGGTTGTGTTTCAGGCTTTCACGATAAAAAGAAATCCTGGCATTAAACATAAATCACTGTTCACTGTGACATTATAGCAAAGGAGACTCTCTGACATGTATAATCTTGAAATATAATATATTTCATGGAATAGAACCAATTTTTTAATATCAGTTATGGTTTGCATTTTTTTGGGAATAGCCATTAAGAGCTTTTACATTTTGTAATTACTTCTCTATATAGTGGCTTCAGTGTTGGTGGCGGGGTCCGCCATTTCTGCACTACATTCAATCTTACAAACCCATATTTTATCTAGGGAAACTAGATAAAATATGGGTTTGTTATATCAGATCATGATTAAGCCCAAGTCCCACCCCTTTTTGCTCTGTTACCCAATAACAGTTGAGCAATCTTGCTACCCACAGAACTTCTGTCAACTTTCTCCTTTCCTGTACGTAGCATGCTATGTGCTAGGCTTGTCTGTGTTGAAAAGAAAACCAAATTTTAAACATGGTAAAAAAAATTTTAAAAATCCTGGCAAACTGATTACTCTTGATCATATTGGCTGGTTTAAATGTTAAAAATACTGCACTGTCATTTGCATTTCTGATTTTTCATGAAAAAACAAACAAATAAATTTTTGCTCTAACATGCTGCCTGTCCGCAATGACTTCATTTTTCACCTTTGCTGGTATCCGTGAATTTATATAAATAGGGATATTTTTTTACCTGTTACATAACTTTTACCCAACCCGGTGCAGGACTCTAAATGGCAATACACTCAACTGCTGTTGAGACATTTTACTATAAAAAAATAACAAAATAAAAAATTTAAAAAATCAGTGTGCTGGTGGTGATGGTAAATTGTCAGGGGATCACCAGAATGATTCATTTATCTGGGGAACATACATGTCTGTAGGCCTACAAACTTTCACAGCAATCCATCCAACAGTTGTTGAGATATTTCAGTCTGTACCAAAGAGTTGGACTCACCGACCGGCTGCCTGACAGACAGACTGACATTGCCATCCCTGCCAAACACTCTCCTGGCTAAAAAATGTATGCATGCATGTGTTTGTATGTGGGAGTGTGCGGGCAGCTTTGTTCATCAAAAGGGTCTTAAGTCTGTATTTATATTTATTGAGGGATTTAGATTCTTCTGCTGGTGTGAATTTAATAATTCTGCCAATGTGATCCTTCACCTGACAGAAAATTGAAAAAAGATAGCTATAGTAGTGCAGGAAATGGGAAGGTGGGTGTTATTATCTTTCCACTTAAATGGATGTGATCAGAGGAAAAAAAAAAATACAAACACATGGTAACCGTCACTTCTGGCAAAGTTTTATGAACACTTCTTTCATTGCACTTATCAAAGCAGTTGCTGTATCTCACAGTTTCAACTTAATTCAGCTCCATCTCCTTATATCAAGCATGTTTTAAATAATTTATGCATTATATGGTATTTATAATCTAAGGTGTGAACTCTGCTATCCTCATCTGCTGTTTAAGGGAGATAATACATGTATAGATATTTTTTTTTAGATATTTTTCATTATTTGGCTCTTCTAACAACTTGTTTCTGGCCTGTGGCAAAAGTATTGCGTTCTTTACAAGAAGCTGGCCATCACCTGAAACAGTTACTGGCTGCTGTGGTAACCAGGAGAGAGTGCAGGGCAGCAGGCAAAAGGTCTGGTTGTGAAATGGAGAGGCATCAGTTGGAAAGAGGAAAGAGAGAAAGCTGAGAGATGGTGAAGAAATAAAAGGTTTGGTGATGTAGGAAAGTGACTGCCCGGGGCTAAAGAGGGGTGTGTGTATGTGGTTGAAGAAAACAGCTGAAAAGAATTGGAAAATTGGGGAGCTGGTGAGAGAACAAGAAGGCAAAAACCTGAAAAAATCTGAGATGGAGGGAGTATCAGAAAAAAGGCTGACAGGACAGTTAAGTCAGTAGCAGCCAGGACAATTATCCACAGATTAAACATAAACCACTGTTCACTGTGACATTATAGCAAAAGAAACTCTCTTACATTTATAATCTTTAAGATTTCATGGAATAAAACTCATTTTTTTTATATCAGTTATGGTCTTCAATTTTTTGGGAATAGCCATTAAGAGCTTTTACATTCTGTACTTACTTTTCTATACAGTGGTTTCAGTGTTGGCGGCGGGGTCCGCCATTTCTGCACTGGATTCAATATTACAAACCCATATTTTATTATGGAAAACTACTACATGATATGGGATTTTGACTCTTCCTAAGTCCCACCCATTTTTGCCCTTTACCCCAATAACAGTTGAGCAAGCTTGCAAGTTGGCATAACCTCTGTCAACTTTCTCATTTCCTGTTTCCTGTGTTTTTTCCATGTTGAAAAGAAGAGAAAAAAAATTATTTTAATTTTGATTGAAAGATGTTGCTGGAGAAGCAACATATATATATATATATATATATATATATATATATATATATATATATATATATATATATATATATATGTATGTATATATATATATATATACATATATACATATATAGTCATATCTTAGCTTACCAAATGTTAGCAAAATGCTAGCTAATAGCTAATGCACATCAATCATTACCTAACTAGTTACATATGATACCTAAAGTTAACAAATTGGTAGCTCAATAGCTAGCTAATCTACATCTGTCCTTGGCTAGCTAGTTACATCTCATAGCTAATGTCAGCAAAAGGCTGGATAATTAGCGAGCTAATCTATATAAATCGTCACCTGATCTTGTGGATGGTCTCATATAGGTCATATAAAGTCATCAGTAATAAATTGAGACTGTTTTGTTTGTTTTTGTTTGTTTGTTTGTTTGTTTTTTCCTTTCCACAAATTCCAGTGTCAAAAATCCAAAAATCTAAACTGAAGTTGGTCCAATTCAATTCAGTTATTCAAAGCACAAAAAATCGTGTTGCTAAAGTTGTGCTGGTGAATTTCAAACACTTCAGGATGAAAAATTCAAACATTAAAATTCACTACCAAGGATTAGGCTACATACTGTACTTGAAATGTGAAACTTGAAGGTTTTCTTGTACCAACCTGCAATAAATGTTTGGAGTTATACACTGCTACAATTAGGCATACAGCTGCTGATACAGCCCACTGTTTCACTGTTAAGGGCACCAAAGAAATGTCCCCCATTGCTTCAGTCATACTGCAGTGCAGATTTCACCCCCATCTGCAGTGCGAGAGTCCAACTGGTCTTTCTTTGGGATGACATTCTGAGATGTGAAAGTGACTCATAAATTAGAGTACAACTTGTGGCAATTAGATCAACTATGAGGCTGTGTGAGAGACAGCCAGGCAGGGATTTCACAAAAGCAGGTGTACTGACGCAGATATTGTGGTTCACGAACACAATATTTGGTATAAAGAGTGCCAGGCCACAGCTTGAGAACTGTGTCAGTGTTGTGTTTGTTTTGTTTAATACTCTGCAATATTTAAACAGGGCTGGAGGGGTTAGTAAGTACATGATCCAAGAATCAAAATATTAAACTAATGTAACTTGGTTACTCTCTGTTACTTTTGGATTACCACAATATCAAATATGGTTAAACTAGTAACAGTAGTAGTACTGACAGGTTAGTATTACATTTTAAAATTAGCTGTTGGTCTGTGTAATGAATGTTAGTATCTGGTCTGTGTAGCTAACTTTAGCTGTTGGTCTGTGTAACTAACGTTAGCAGTTGGTCTATGCAGCTAACATAAGCTGTCGGTCTCTAGGTAACGTAATCTTTAGTGGTAGCTGTAAATTTTTCTATGTCTTTTTTTCTGTAACTGTAATAAAATACAGTTAAAAAATGGTATCCTAATTATGTAATCCCATTACATGTAATCCATTACTCCCCAAGACTGTATTTAAATAAGTGCAACATCAGCTCCATATTGTGTAAAAATAGAACCACATGTTCACCAGCTGGCTTCAGACCCAGCAGAGACTCTCTCAGCTGGGTCCCTCATTGTTCTCTCTGAGTCTAAATAAAGAAACGATTACAGGTGAGAGGGCCGTTTCTTTAAAAAAAAAAATATCTCAGCAATCAAAGCTTTAAATCATCCTTTAATTTTAGGAAAAGTACCAGCTGTGATCATGATATGAAGCAACTATTCAACAAAATTTAATAGAGGCCTCAGTGACTTAAATCAGCCCTTTAAAATGTCAGCTGTAAGGACAGGAATACAATTTAGTGACTTTAACTGACTTATTTTACACAATAGGTGCATATAAACTACAAATGTTATCCCAGTTTGACTCCCAAAAACTTTTGTCCTTCAAATATGTGTTTTGTCCTTGAAGCAACCCCATGTTTCAAGATAGCATCTACCTTCTGTCAGAGACTTCAGGTCAGTGTGTGTTGCCCCCAAGTGGAGAGTCTGAGGAAAAACAAAGAGAGACGACAGTGAAGTTCAGGCTGTAAAGGCTTCTGACATTTACCTTTATTACAGTTAAAGTGGATATAATTTATATCTATGAATCATAGATTTATGAAGCTTGGTAGCTTTTATTGGTACATTTAGTGGTGGAAAGTAGCTCAAGGTCTGTAATTAAACTATTTTTTAGGTCCTTCTACCCCACAACATTTGAGGAGGAAACATTAATTTTTACACACTTAGATACTAAATTTATCTCAGTGCTTTATTTACTTCACTAGTTAAGATTTTTCAAGCGATCACTCCAAAACATTTCCATCACTGAAGTCATTTTTGTCTCCAAAAACTGTTGGTTTTTTGTTTGTTTGTTTGTTTGTTTTTTAACTCCATCAGTGCAGTAAAAAAAAATGTTCCAGCCTGTTAAAGTGCAACTTCATCAGCCTTCTTTTCTGTGTTTTTCAAATGGAAACGCCCACTCAGCCATCAGCAAAAAGCAGTGATGTGGGATCTCAAGAAGGGTTTGGCTCAGTCACAAAGAGGCACATTGGACAGGTTAGGGGGTTCATGTAGCAACGTCATCGTGCAGAAACTTAACACCAGGACCTGTTAGAAAATAGCATTTTGTATGGGTAGAAGAAACTAATTACAGCTACTAAAATTACTATAATTAAGTGTTTTTTGGCTACTTTTACTTTCATGAGTATTTTTTCATGACTGTAATTTTAATCGTACTTGCGTGTTTCTTACATATGTGGGTGATTCTCAAAGTGTGGGCCATGAAGGCCTGACAGGTGGGCCTTGCGAGGTCATGAAAAATAAATAAATACAACATTATTAAGTTTCAATTTTATATATTACATTTATACATACATTGTGCATATAAAATAATTTATGATCAATCTTAAAAAAGTGACCAGAATTAATAAAACATTTGTAAAAATTTGTTTAGAACACAAATTTAGGATTTAAATTATATGTTATTCTTCATTTATCAGCGGATGAAAACCAGGACATATGGACAAAAAACAAAACAAAACACTGCAGCAGGCACAGGTTTGGAAAAGTTTTGTAACAGTGCAGGAGTTTGGAATAATTTGATTTGTATTTAACAAAGCCACGCAATAATTTTATTTAAAAGTCCAGTGTGTAAGATTTGAGGGGGTTTATTGGCAGACTATGGCAGAAATGAAATATAATATTCATATATGTTTTTTATTAGTGTCTAATCGCCTGAAAACAGGAACCGTTGTGTTTTCATTACCTCCAAATGACCCGTTTACATCTACAGAGGGAGTGAGTCCTCTTCCATGGAGGCTGCCATGTTGCCCGCCGTGCTTGTGCAGCAGCCAAGACCAGACAAACCAAACACTGACTCTAGATAAGGAGGAAGTGAGATGAGATGTTTGCAATCTGCAAGCTCAATGCCACACTGGTGCTTTAAGTAAAGGATCTGTATATCAGATTGTACCACCATACTGTCATGAAGTTAACTCAGGTCAAATTATAGACTCAGTATATTTATAATTTCTAAGAATGACAGATTCACATTACAAGTTTTGTTTGAGGCCAATTGTTTAGCAGTTTTGTTTATCTGATGTATTTCATTGTAAAACAACAACAAAGAAAATTACCAAGAGTTGGTCTCAAAAGCTCAAAAGACTGAATTTATATGAAGTTCAGTTTTGTAGAATAAGGCGATTAATGAATAAAAAATGCCTCCGTGAACAAAAATATTTTGTGAAAATAAGAGAGGATGAATATTCAGCTCAGTACTTTGCTGCTTGTCATGGCTGCTCAGCTTATTGAGCCGGTGTTTACTTATTATCAGGGCTGCGTGTCCCTGGTCCCACACATAAAGAAGGAGCTGCAGTCAGGACAAACACATCTGCTTACTCAGGTGAAATGGACAGAAACTGATGAGGACATTTCTCATGAGCCCTTGATAATGGACAGGAAGAAAGTTGACACCTAAAATACGTGCACGTTGTAATGGATATAATGCAAATCCACAGTGACTCAAGTCTCAAGTCTTTTGCACTCAAGTCCCACAAGTCCTAAACTTTGAGTCTTTATGTGCTCTTCACTAAATTTTTTTTAATGTTCAAAATAACTAAAAAAGTCAAATCAAATCAAAGTCTGTTAAAAACAAAACAAAAACATGTTAGTTGTTGAGATTTTTCAGCCACCCTGCTCGCATGTCTTAAAGGTATTTGGTTCAATATCATTTATCTGGCTTTTCGTGATCAAACTCAGGTGAGCAGGATTATTTAGTTTTTGTTTGTTTGTTTTGTTCTTGTTGTTTGTCAGACAGTCAGTCAGTCAGTCTGCTGGTTGTTGCTGCCTGCAGCTTCTGAATCTGTCGAGTGCAGCAGGAATCAACTCCTGTGCAGAAGCTTTTCTTCAAAAAAGTACAACTTAGACATCTGAGCGGGGGTCCATCAACCGAACGTCTCCTGCCAGGACACCTGATGATGTGACAGTCTCAGCCGCAATAATCAGCAACATAAACAGAAGGTGGGGGTGCATTAAAAGAAAAGTGAAACAAAAGGAAAGTTTATTTTGTACATTTTCTGAATTAACTGAGCCGTTTTAGGATTTTGGATCAGATTAAGACATCAGCATCGTTTGGCTCACGAACGATACTCACTTTACTCCCAAAAGATTAAAAATATGTCTGCGCAGCCAAAAAAAAAAAAAAAAAAAAACAGAATAAGAAATCAGAGCGAGGAAGTGAACATTTGTTGTAGTTAAATTTAAGATCAGGCAGGTTGTTTGTGGTATTTTGTGTTTTCTCCAAGAGACAAAAACAGAAATGTGAGGGCGGGCAGCCTGAGCGCGCCTTATGCCACTGTTCATGCATTTGTTAAAACAATAGCGTTATCTGTTGTTTGGAGGACAGTGTGCCTCTTCAGACGCTAATTATCTCAGACTCTTTGCTGCTTAAAGATAAATTGGCAGAGTCGAATGTAAAACTCTGATTTCTTGAAACCTGATTTCTTTGTAATTTATTTTTACCTTAAATTATGCAACTATTTATTTTACTTTCTGATTCTTTGATGATAGTTTCCTTTTGTTTATTTAAACTAATATTCTCCACTGTGTAGATTTGTCAGCCGACTCATCAAACAGTCTGACTGTTGGAAAATGTGTGAAAAGTTGCATATGACGTCAGTTTGAGCGGCTGCTGAGCAGTGAGGAGGATGAAATCAATGCTGCTTATAGATCTGAGGACATATAAGACCTTATAACAAAACAAAAGAAGTAGGCGGAAGTGTTCATATTTCATATTATTTATATCCTTCTCGCTCTCTCTTTTTTTTATTATTTAGCTGGTGGTGTTGGGCATCTTCACTTGTTTTAAATTATCTTATAAGTCAACATTAATAATGCCTCTTAAAGTCTTGTCTTGTGGCTGGTTCACTTCCCTGACAATAATTCATATTAATTTATAATTCTCACACGGGCAATTAGGTTTAGTATTGTAGATGTAAAGGGAACATTGATTCAGGATGTTAGGTATCAGAGTTGATGAGGCTATAGCTAAATCAACAAATAAAATCTGACAAAACTGAGAGAAAACACAAAGTAACTTTATTGCTTTTATTGCTGGCTTGGGGAGTAACAGATTACATGTAATGGGATTATGTAATCTGGATACAAAATTCCTTAAATCAGTCAATCAATAAATTACTCACAACAAAGGAAGGAACGGCTGGACAAACTGACAATGGACATAAACTGCTCAGAGCTACAATGATTAATCTATTCTTAATCAACTAGTAAATTAATCTGCAGGTATTCTGATAACTGTTTAAACATTTTAAGTAATTTTTTAATATAAAAAAAATCTGATTTAAGCTTCTTTTCTTGTTTCCTCACTCCTCTCTGACAGGAAATGTTTGAGTTGTGGATAAAACAAGACTTTTGAGGACGCCATCTTGGACTTGAGGAAACACTGATCAACATTTTTCAACCTTTTTCTGACATTTGATGGACCGACGGCCGAGCATCACAACACTGAATTTGTCAAAGAGTCTATTTAATATGTGTGTATGACTGATAAAAAAAACAAAAAAAAAACAAAACACCACACATCTGCTCAAAATTCATCCAAATGACTCTTTTTACACAAACTTCCTGTAGTTTTTGTGTTAAATATATAGGCTGATTGTACAGTTTATCAGTTGTTATGTGCTGTTATGGTTATGCATTGAATATAAAATGAAATATCCTTAAATCCTAATAAATCCTTAATGCCTCTTAGTCACTGGTCATCAGTTTACTCTTTGATAGGAAAAGGGCCCTTTAAGGAAAAAGGTTATATATTTTGTTTATATTTTGTTTGTGTTTCTGCTTATGTTGTGGTCGGTGGTTATGAGTTTAAACATAATTTCATCACAGTCCTGACTGTAGATGATGTGAGACGGCTGCCATCTAGTGGTGCAGGTTCAATAAAAGAGTCACGAGAAACACGCAATATGTCAGTTTGACTTGACTTCAGTGCCGTTTAGGGGAAAGATCTGAATTATTACTGGTATCATTAATGCTGGGATTGTTTGCAGTTTTAAGAGTTCATTGGCAGAAACAGATTGTTGTTTGGTGAGGAATACTCCCCCTGGTACAGGTGAATAAAGTGCCTTGGCCTGACTTCTACCCCGACCAAACCCCCTAATCAGAGCCGGTCTATGTCAGGCACCTGTTGGCCTTTGTTCTGTCTTTTTGCCTCCTGTTCTCTGTCCCCGCTGTGGCTGGTATCATGTTTGATGTCCCAGCGATTGTTTGAAGTGTCGGCTGAACGTGTGTGGAAACCTGCTGTTCTCCTGCCCACCTGAGTGATTTCTCGTGTTTGTGTTAATGCCCCATACAAGAGGCGGTTCACCCTCTACCTAACCACTGTTGTTGTACTCCTTTGTGAGCTCTTTTTGTTTGTTTTGCCCTTCCCTTAGTGCTTAGTTTAGTCTTATAGTTTGTTTTGCACAAGTAGTATTGTTTGGTCCTTTATTGTTAGCTTTTGTGGTTTGTTTTACCCCCCTTATTACACTTAATTTTGACATATTTTGCCCAACCTTATTAGCCATGGGGTGGAGCAAACTGCAGACCCCACAAGCCTTAAAGAAAAAGGTCAAACAGTGGCTGTTAGATGTAGTGGATGAGACCACGATGGAAATAAGTCTTGGACTCTATTTTGCTGTCCCTGATAATGTCATACACACTGGTACTGCTTTTATTGTTGTATTTGATCCTTTGTTGAATAAAGTAAACTAAATTAATTAAAGTCTTATGGTCCATTTTTATTAAGTCTATTTTTACATAATTTGCATATTTTTTAGATTTTATTATTTGTGAAAAGTACTAATTTTATCCACCTCATTTGTTTTCAGTAAATTTAATTTGTCCATTAATCTTTCTCTCCAACAGCTCCAGTTCCTGCCTTTTTCATTACTTTGATTATTTTTATTATTACAAATGAAACTTTTGATTTACTTGTGAAAACACGTCTTGTCTGTAACAAGCCTGTGTGTCTAACTGTCTATTTTCCAAACAATATTCAAGGTTCTTTGAGTAATATTTCCTGGATTGCAGTTCCCCAGGTGGGGTTGTTCAGCTTTTCCTCTCCTCTCCTCTTATCACCCCTCACCACAATTGATATTTCATTGACTGTGCACAGTGAAAACATGATTTACAAAGCAAAAAGAGATATCGCAGTTTTATGGAATTTTTGTCTTGCTAGTCTTTCAAGTCATCTTTGTCTTGTTACGTCTTTTTATGTTGTTTTCGTCTTGTTACTTCTTTTAGATAATTTCCGTCTTTTATATCATTACATCGTTTTCATCTTGTTATGTTATTTACGTCATTTTTGTCTCTTTACGTCTTGTTACACCTTTTACATTGTTTTCATCTTCTTATGTCTTTTATTGTCTTTTACATCATTTTGTCTCATGTACTGATTACGCTGTTTCATCTTGTTACATTGTTTTCTTCTTGTTAGATCTTTTATGTCATTTTCATGTTGTAGCAGTAATGAGCCTGTTTTAAAAATGTAAGGAGTAACAGTAAAAAGTTGTGAGAAAAATAAATACTCAGGTAAAGTACAGACACCTGACAACTCTACTTAAGTACAATGATGAAGTATTTGTACTTAGTTACTTCCCACCTCTGATAAACAGTGTGTATAATTTTAACAATATGACTCTGAACATGAATAATACTGAACAGTGAAGCGGTGATTTTCAGACCTCACACAGTATATTTCCAGACATCAGATTTGAGCAGAGACAGCTCAAGTTTGAACAACTTCCATTTCCAAAGAGTGAACACACTCAAAGCTGCTGCTGATATCCTGTGAGATTACACTCTGCAACTCCTGCCAAAAGTCTGCTGGCACAAAGTGTGATTTGCCAGTCAGTAAAATCTGACAAAAAAAAAAAAAAAAAAAAAAAAAAAATCCAAATTAAAGACAAGTTCAGTGTTTGTTGTAATGAATGTTGAAGTAGTTGTCTTCAAAAAAACATTCATTTCAAGGTCTTGAATTCTGGATTTGAGGCCAGGTTTGGCGGAGCTTTACAAGAGAGCCGAACCAAACCAGGGGATTCAACAAATACAAATAACAAGTTGTTTACTTCATTAAATAAATCCCCTCAGATCTTTTACTTGATCTGTGTACTTTTCATCCAAAATACCAGATAAACCTCCTTGATTTAAATCCACTGATTAATTAACATGTCACCATTTCTGGGCTGTTTCTGCAACAAGAGTGAACAGCTTGAACGAAAATGATCTGAGCATCATGTTTGTTTGTTTGTTTGGGGGTTATTTTTCCTTTGGTTACAAAAAAAAAACATCAAGACTGATTTCACATCAAGGAATCATCTTTTCTATGTGTTATTGTCCATTTGGGTTGTCTAAAAGTGCACATCACACATGACAGACGTGTCAAGACAAAAACGACCCAACAAGACAAAAAAGACAAGATGAAGAATAAGACAAAACAAGACGAACCTGCTGTTAAAGACATGACAAAACAAAAAAGACATAAAAAGATGTAAAACAATGCAAAAGACCTAACAAGAAGAAAAACTATGTACAAGACATAACAAGATAAAAAAGATGTGACTAAAACAATGTAAAAGACGTAACAAGACCAAAAAGACTAACAAGACCAAAGACACAACAAGACGAAGAAGACATAACCAGACATAAGAGACGGAACAAGACAGAAAAACAATGTAAAAGAACAAAAAAGACATAACATGACAAAAATGACATAAGAAGATGAAAATGACATAACAAGACAAAAAACACGTAACAAGATGAAGAAGACAAAAAGACATAAAAGATGTAACAAGACAAAAAAACGTAAAGTTAGAAAAGATAACCACACAAAAATGATGTTAGAAGATGAAAGACATAACAAGACAAAAAACAAAAAACAAAAGAGACATAACCAGATGACAAAGACTTAACAAGACGAAAAAGTGGTACGCAGGATGTAAGTAAACAAGTCCACTGTGGAGGATTAGCAGTTAGACAGCAGCTTGTGAATCAAACTGGAGCCGCTGTTTGATTAAAGATTTAATATGTTCCCCGGGGAACAAATGAAAGAGGACGTCATTACGTAGGTGAAACATGTTCGTCTCAAATGAAAGTCGTCCCTCCAGTTTTAAAGGATATGAGGTTGGTTCCTTGTTGTCAAGAAATCACAAGAAAAGATCAAAACCAAGAGTGAGTTAGTCCAGTTCACAATACTTTCTCCAGCCCACTATTTGTTCTCACTCCCAACATGCTGACAGTGTCTGCTGTAGATACCCCTGTAGGATCACTTCTGGAGATGCC
The DNA here is from genome assembly GCA_034769285.1 of Lutjanus argentimaculatus. Lineage (NCBI taxonomy): Eukaryota > Metazoa > Chordata > Actinopteri > Lutjaniformes > Lutjanidae > Lutjanus > Lutjanus argentimaculatus. The sequence continues at coordinate 31,536,635 of JAWZSL010000005.1, read as the reverse complement.
CCTCTAGAGTTACGTAATGTGCCACTGAATTCAGGCAATGTAGTATAAAGATTGAGAAAGTCTGAGAAACCTTGGAGACCGAGGTTTATGTCACATGTGAATCCAAAAGTCAACCTTGATTTCTTTTAAGATGTTTCCTAAGTTACCCATTACGTTACGTACGTGAACTTATTTTAACCCAAACCACGATGTTTTCTGAAACCTACCCAAGTAGTTTTGTTTCCTGAACTTGACCAAGTAGTTTTTGTGCCTTTATTTTGAAATTGTACCCAGACGCTGCATGTTTATTATTGCAAAGTTGACAGTGGAGCGCTGCATGTGCAAAACTGACGCCGGAGGGGCAACTAAAGCATCGTAGAGTAGATGTAAATCTTTTTAAAAATGTAGCATCGCTTTTATAAGATTTTGTTTTGTTTTTGTCTTTTCACGTTGTTTTTGTCTTGCATTAAAATTAAAGTAAGTCTGTTTTGAAAATGTAAGGAGTTGAAAGTACAGATATTTGTGTCAAAATGTAGGAAATAAAAATAAAAAAGCTGTCATGTACATTAAAGACACCAGAAAAATGTACTTAAGTACAGACACAAAGTATTTGTACTTAGTTACTTCTCATCTCTGTGTATATACAATAAAATATTGAATCTTGAATAAAAGACAGCTTCACCTTGCTGACTTTGAGACTCTTATCACAACACTGCAATAACAAGCTTCATCCCAGTGGATGTCAGTAAATTTCAGTGTACTCTGCCAATGTGGGACAACCTGGCACCTCCGTCTGAATTAAAGTGTGTAAGCTGACAATGGCTTCAACCTTTTACAACCTGGACAGTGCGAGAGACCAGAATTAAACATCTGTTCAGTAGGACGCTGTCGGGCTCATATCTGTGTGTGTGTGTGGGGGGGGGTAACCACCAGCTCTGAACCCCTCACTTTGGTTCACATCCCCCCCAAAAAAAGGTTTCTACAGAAGTGCTCATCCAAACAGTGCAGGTCAGAGAAAATAGCTTATAGAGAGACAGAAATAGGTCGAGGTCCTCGTCATTTTTTATCTAGGCTATGCACGTTCCCGACGGGTGTTTTGGGGATAGCCTGAGGTTAGACCTGAAAAGTGAATCAAAAATGGAATGGGTCGTTTAAATAGGGCAGATGTTTCTTTTTGCGCACGGCAAGTCAGGAGGATGGAGGCGTTTTCTCAGGCGGTGCTCAGCAGTCGCATCAGAGAATAGAAAGCAGGGAAGGAGGTGCGTGACGCTGCTGCCTTCACAATACCAGTGGCGTGTTCTTTGTTTGAACTGAACACAGGCCATTTTTCATCTGTCACCTGCTCCAGCACATATAGTCTCAAAAATAGAAACTGAAATGCTCCTGTCCCTGTCAAATAACTTATTGTAACACGTTTCCCACAACAGTTTGTCTCCTTGGGGAAAAAAGGGTCTGTGCAATTTCATTGTAGGTCTGAGTACAATTGTTGGTTACCTGGGATCACATACAGTTTCTACAACCCTGACTCCAGATCAGCTGGGATATTGTGTAAAAACCCAATGATTTCCACTTGTATTCAGTTGAAAACAGTACAAAGGCAAAAATATTTAAGTTAAACCTGAATTGCTTCATTGTTTTTTGTAATTCTGCATTTGAACTCGTGTGCCTGGCAAAAAAAAAAAGTCACACACTACTAATATTTTGTTGGACCACGCATCGTTTCATTACTGTCAGCACGTCACAACATTTGGGTTCTGTCCATAGTTGCATAATTTGTCAGTTTTTCAGTGGTTGAGGTTGACTACTGTGGTCGCCAATCACATGTGGAAAATGATGTCTCATGACTCCTGAACCCTCTTTCAACATTTGAGCCTGATTAATCCTGACATTGTCATCTTGGAATAAGCTTGTGTCATCAGGGAAGAAAAAATCCATTGATGGAAAAACCTGCTCATTCAGTATATTCAGGTTGTGAGCTGACCTAATTTTTTGGGCTCATAACTTTGCTGAACCTCGACCTGAGCAACTGAAGCAACCCCAGGTCATAACACTGGCTTGTACAGTAGGCACTAGGCATGATGGGAGCATCACTTCATCCTCTTCTTACCCTGATGCCCCCATCACTCTGGAACAGGGTAAATCTGGACTCATCAGACCACAGGACCTTTTTCTCATTGCTCCAGAGTCCAAACTTTATGCTCCTTAGCAAACTGAAGCCTTTTTTTTTCTGATTAGCCTCACTGATAACTGGTTTTCTTAAGGCTACACAGCTGTTCAGTCCCAACCTCATGAGTTCTCCTCACACTTTGCATGCGGAAATGCTCTTACTTTCACTATTAAACACAGCTGAGTTCTCCGAAGATTTTTTTATGATTTGATGTGATCTCCGTTCGTGATCATTAAAGATTTTTTTCTGACATTTCCTCCTTGAAGATGAAGGTTCCCACTATCCTTCCAGGTTTTAATAATGCGTTGGACAGTTCTTAACCCAATTTTAGCAGTTCCATAAATCTCCTTAGTTGTTTTCTTTGCTTGATGCAGGCCAATAATTTGACCCTTCTGAAACAGAGAAACATCTTTTCCACAACCACAGGATTTGTCTTCTAACATGTTTGTTTAAGAAATGAGAAGCTCCTCACTGCATCAGTTGGGTTAAATAACTTGTCAGCTGAAACATATTGATCACTGCAGTAATTATCCAATGGAAGGCTCTTAACCTGTTTGTTTAGTTAAATCCAGGCGGTGACTTTTATTTTGGCCAAGCAGTGTATTTGTATTAGTTATATTTGATATATACAATTCCAAATCAAAAAAGTTATTTCCGCTTGTTAAAATGTCATTATAGATTCTGTCAGTGTATACATCTGAAATGAATATGCATCGCTGCTGTGATGTCTACACAGTATCTACAGCTGAGTTATCATGGCTGGCGCCTCCCGCAAATCTTTTCATCAGTACTTCTGTCGCTACATTTTATTCCCCTCCTCAGTTTAGGAGTCAGTGATGCATCAGGACAAATAAACCGAGGCACTGTAGTGGGATAACAGCCCAGCCGCCGCCATCAAACAGACTGACTGAGCGTTTGATGGCTCACTGACTGATGCGGCGAGTCGGCAATCAGTAAATCAGACTTTCAAGCGCCACATTTGGTCAACAGTAAACAAAACCATGCCGCTGTACTTCAAAGCACCACACTTGAACAAACTCTTGTACATAAACACATTTTTATTCAGCCTGATATAGGTTACACATGAAAAAAAAAAATCAAAGTCTAAGAGAACTACTTCCCTTTGTGGAGCTAATGATATGACAGTTTTAAATCAGCTTCAGATCCCCACTTGACAGCTTTCAACATAAGCTGCCGTGGGCTGTGAGGAATTAAGCATAATCACATGCTACGACTGACCTGAGGCTTCTTTTTTTTCCTCCTTTCTTCAAAAAAAAAAAAAAACAAAAAAAAAACAAAAAGAAAACACATCCCCCTCAGCAGTCATTATGTATGTTTGCTCACTAAATGATATGGAATGTTATCTTGGAAATGCAGGTAAAAAGAAATCTGTTCTCTGCAACACAGCAAGAAAAAAAAAAAAAAAAAAGAAAGAAAAAAAGAAAACTGATTCCCAGAATTCTGTTTCCAGGCTGCTACTGTGTGTGTGAGGCATCAAGAAAAACACCACCTCAGTCCAAAGTGTGTTCGACAACAAAAACAACTGAAACCTGCGCCGTGTTTCAGTCTCATTATCCTCAAAACGTGGATATGAACAGAAGACACAACCTCGATGCTCAATAGTACAGAAGGTACATTAAATTTACACTGTTGCAGATCAGCTTTGGAGTCTAATATATTAGGACTGACAGTCATAGATACAAAGCAAAGACTGATGAGGGAAAAGAGGGCGAGGGTCTTAACATTTAACTAGTGTTAGTCGTCTTTTTTTTTTCTTCTTAAACTTGTAAATTTCACAAAGTGCAAATTTTCATTTATATTACATCATAACCAATTTTTTTTAGAAACTGTTTATTTTCTATTATATAACAATGAAAAATGGAAAAAAAAACCTAGCCATAACCAACCCCCCTCCCCAACCCCGTTCCCACCATCTATCCATCAGAGTATTTTTAAAAAAGGAATCACTAAATACATGCTGCAATGACGCCCACCAATTTGTGTTGAAACTTGACCAAAGCCTCCTTTTTTTTTTTAGGCTCCTTGAATCTCTTACAGTACACTGTTACTGTCAGCGTGCGTTTATAGTTAAAATATATATATTAATCTATCATTAAATAGTATGCCTCTTGCACAGTCTTGCATGCATTGAAGAGCATTTTGGGCAAGCTGTACAAGAAGGAGAGGCGTGTGGACGGACTTGCTCAGGCTGTAGGCTCCCGGGCCAGGTCCAGGCACTCTTTCGCCACCTGTAAACGTTTTTTTTTGTTTTTTTGTTGTTGTTTTTTTTTTTTTTTTTTTTTGCCCTTTACTCCTTGCAACCACGTCAGTCCAAAAGATGGTTCTCCAGTGTGTTTTTGTCGAGTTAGAATATGTATGCGTGAATGTGAATGTGTGTGTGTGCTCTTGTGTGTGTGTGTGTGGGGTCCTAAACTCAGTTTCACAAAAGAACTGTGTAGATCACTGAAGTTTTGTTCCAAGCTTTCGTTGTCTGTTCCTAGAAGAAAAAGAGAAAAGAGAATTGAGTCATGGAACAAAAAGACAACAGTCTCAAATGTGCTCGAGGCCTGGTCACACCAGAGTGTAAACACACTGTGACGTCACCCGCTGGTCTGTAGATTACAGGACAGGCCGTGGCAGCGTCAATCACATGGTGGGGACATAATTCACAAATGAACTCATGCTCCATCCACTATATATTTATTTATTTTATTTATGGTTTATTTGAAAAGGACAGATACAGTAGACATAGTAGGGATGTTCCTGGCGACTAATTTCCCTGTCGATTTAATGCAAATTTTAATTTAGACAAGCCAACAGTAAGAAAACACTCGGAAAGCAGTTAAAATTGAGCACAATTTATTAATTGATCATTTATAACACTGTCTGCAAAAACTGTGTGTATTAAAAGAGCCGTTTGAAGCCTTTAATCACAGTCACCAGACTGTATTTCAAATGCCGCTGAAATGTGTGGCACACTGCACATTAACCTTCAAAACATGACAACAACTCAGTAAATGCTTCACCTTGTCAGACCAAAAAAGATCACGGTGTCTGGCGGTAAACAACATTGTTTACCTGGAGCTGACGTCAGCGGTCAGCTTGACACACAGTGTGGCTAACGTTAGCAGTTCAAGCAGCAGCAGCCTGCTCTGCTCGGTTAATATCTGTGTTTGTGCTGAAGTGGTTACACATTACTCCAGCTGAGTTGTTATATATACAGTTTATTCTGACACAGCCTACATTCAACCTTATTTTCATTTTCTAGATTAAAACACTGACAAACTGTACTGGTTTTACAAGCTGTCATCTCTGTGACTTTGCTGATAACAACATCCGGGGTTGGATGCGCCATCAGGACATTCACGCTGGGTGAGAGTGGCTGCTGTCTGACGGGGTCACAGGCCTGACTAGTGGCCGGCAGAGGCAGTTAACTGGTATTGTATGTGAATAAAAAGTGATAAATAGTTTAACCAACTAGTATTTCTGGTGCCGTCTAGCAAGGGTGGCGATATTTAATCATATGATTGACTATATGCGCACATGCCTAATACACAGACAAGCTGAACAACAGCCATCTGAAGCAAGCATCAGTGTATATATGAATGCTAATTTGCAACACTGGCCCCTAGAAGGGCTTTTACGTAAATAGATGATTGGAACAGTGAGATAAAAAGGAGGTTAACTGATACCACAAAAATATCATAGAACTAAGTGAAAACTGGGCACAGCAAATAAAGCAATAAAGCAAACATTTAAAGATATTACATTTAAAAACTAAACATGAATACGTGTTTGCTGCACAATTAACCAGGATTTTTTCACTTTCTGGATCAGGTGAGGAGTTTCAAGACGTTTCACCTCTCACAGAAAAAGCTGCCTGAGTAAAAGATGTTTTACAAAATAGAACTTTAAAGTTCCACTTGAATCTGCTCTGTAGTTTGTGAACGTATTCACAGAGAGGCTGAGGACCGAGTCCAAAAACAGACGCGCACAAGCTTACATAATGAAAATCAATCAAGTTTGCAAATTTAAAACATGTGGCAATGGTGGTTTCTTTTGGTCCAAGATTTTCAAGGCGCAACTGTAAAGACACTGAGTAGATTTATTGGTTGGTCTGAGACCACTGGGGCTTTTTGCACTGGCACTTTTGGCCCAACTGAGTCAAACCATGCTGTACTGATTTGCATTTCCATTACCACTTTTAAAGTGCCGAACTGTGCCAAGTCGCGCATGAGATGAAACTACTCCGGAGAGGGGCCAAAATGAGCCCGACGTGCCTCCCCAAGGGCTGCAGTGATGGCTCGCCGACCACGGGCGACCCCTGATGACTCCTCCTCTCCTCCCCCTAAAATGAAGCAGGCTTTGTCATACTCAGCTTGTGTGTGTGAAGGACAGCAGAGAAGAAGACGTTTCTAAAAGTATCTGTGACTGTGTTCAACTCTCAGTTCTTTAGAAGTTCATCTCTGTGGTTTGAAGTTGCGCCGCTATTTGCACTTTCAGGCAGCTGCTGTATTTCGCCGTCATGTGTTGCTATGAGTCGTATGTAAGTCGTGTTAAGTTACTGCTGATATAAACGAAAAATTTCCTGGTTACACTGCTTCATAATGAAAGCTTCTGAATAACACAATAACATGGGACTTTCATTGTTAAAAAATTTATAGGAAGATAAGTTTAATTGTTTTTGTTTGTTTGTTTTGTATATTTGTTTATTTGCTGTTTTACAGCTGCGTGACTGGAGCTAAGCTGATTGTTACTGGTCATGAGACACACCTTCAAGTGAGTAGCCCTGTTGTGATGGAAATGAAAATCCCTGCAGTACTGAGCTGATGTGCCGAGTCAAACCGAGTCAAGCCAAGCCAGCACGTATATGTAAAAAGGTTACATGCAGTAAAACTTTATGACAAGTATGGGAACATCTCTGCTCTCCTGCACAGACAGGAGTTTGTTTGAGGGGGAGAAGGAGGTCGTCACAGGTTGACCGCAGTTGGTGTGATGTCACAGCAATCCGCTTGGAGGCAGGTCAGTTGTGCTTTGGCCAGACTTTGGAGGTGGGCGCCACAGCCTGGCACGGTATTAACGGGTATAGAAAGGCAGATCAACGCAGTATAATTTGACTTGGTGCAGCCAAAGTGGGACAAGGAAAAACCCTGTAGCACCTGACATGTTACCAGGATCCGAAAGTAAACGTCCGTGTGCCGTTTTCCGGTGTGACCAAGCCTTGATGGTGATAGATGTGGTGTGACTTACCTCGCCTCTGATCTGGTCACTGTATACTCAAACCATAAGATGTTGGGGATCAGGCTTGTGTCTCGCACCAGGAAGTACTCTGATATTGGCCTGTCAATCGAGAAAAAGGAGATTGAGAGACAAATGATCAAAGTGGACATAACAGAGCAGTTTTATCCCCTAATTCAGGCTGAGGATGAATCGTCTTCCCCTGTAACACAAGAAGGAAGCAGATAAAAATGAGAGCACCACTCACCACGCTGCTATTTTGGGGAATAATGGTGTCAGCACCTCCTGTGTGAAAAAGAACCAGATTATGCCAATTGTACTACCGGCCACTCCGCCATAGAAAACCTGGCTCCAGGTGTGATACAACAGGTAGACCCTGAGAATGAGAGAATGAGAGAGACAGAACAAAAAAACAGTTAAAAGAAAAAACACAAACTGAGCTTGGAGTCCAAAACTAAACTAAGTCTTGCAGCTTGCACTTCAAATAGCATCACACTCAAGTGTGTCACACAGGAAGCAGCACAAGTTGGCTTCCTTTACAACAGTGTGAGTGGACCGGTCGACCAAAAAGTATTCAAAAATTTCCTCTCCATCTGCCCAGAGCACAGTTAAATGGAAACGGTTAGTCATAATTGATGAGCTTCACATATTTTCAGAGCTGAAATTTGCCAATAAATAAATTATTTGATTCATAAGTTATTCACTTCATGAAAGATTCCAACAACAAGTTGACAATCCATTGATATTTGATGGTTTTCTTTGTTTTCTATGGTGTTAAATTTAATATCTTTTCCATGCATTAGCTATAACCGCTTCGCCTTTAAAGGGATAGTTCAGAATTTTTGAAGTGGGGTTGTATGAGGTATTTAACGTAGGAAGTTGTAGGAAGCTCAGCAATGTACTGCTGTGGGCGGACAGGAAAACTTATTTTAGCCACTTAAAAAAAGGCCCTTCAATAGAATAATTGAGTTTAAATGTACATGATGTTTAGAATATTTTCTCAGCTTTACCTCACCATCAGACAGCATATTTCAACAGGAAACGACTGACACTTGCTCATTTGACCAGACTCAAACAACCAACTTTGTAATTTTACCTCACAGAACATGGTAGTTGCTGCTCTACTGCTGCCTCTGTTTGTGTTATTGTGTGACTCTGCTGAATCCAAACTGACCCTTGAAAACACTCAAGTCACACAATAACACAAACAAACTAACAGGCAGAATTACAGATTGCTCATGGAGTCTGGTTGGTTTGGAGAGAGCCATATTTAAGTTACATGAAGGCAATTTCCCATCAGAAAAGGCTGTCTGATAGCAAGGTAAAGCTGTGAAAATATTCTAACGATAAGGTACATGAACTAATATTGATTTTTTGGGTGGCTAAAATACATTTTTGCTTCTCCAAACAGGAGGCATGCCAGTCTACTGTAGGTAATGCACTGACTATGGATAAGTGCCTTGTACACCCGAACGTCAAATAACTATTATTTTTACATAATTCCTAATTTTCTAAGCCCTGGATGTAAAGGTTTTCCTCTGGAAGATTTGAAGGAGTTGGGAGCGGTGGTGGTGCTGTCAGTTTGTAAGTCCCTCACCTGCTGTATGAGACTGATAAGGCTATGCCCAACAGGATGATGGACAGTATGTGTCTCCACAGCAGGTCCACACATCGAGCATTGTTCGTTTGATGCATTCTGGACAAAAAAAAAAAAAAAAAGAAGAGATCAGCATGAGTTCTCCCTCATTTCACATGAATATGATGTAATCAATCTCTGATACAATGCATGCATGCATGACACAACTGACCCTTTGCTAAGCCCCTCCTGCGAACAGCAACTGTACAATCACAGAATAACTTAGCTAGAAATTAGAATTTACTCCTCTGCAGAATCAAAGACATTGTGTCTCAACAACTAATCCCAATTTTGATGCTGAATCTGCCACCGTTATCACTGTAAGCGCCATATGTGCAGTGCATGGCAGGCATAGCAACAGTAACTAAGGAGGGCGGGGCATAGCGAAGGGTCTATTACTCAACATTGGTGGAAGTGCTATGCTTTGTCATTTCATATACAAACTAAACTTTAGCTAGTTGTTGTACTTCTAAGAATGTCAAAGCTGCATGGTTCCCCCCTTTAACCTCCACAAACACCAAGAAGAAACAAACTCACCTTAAATAAAGGAAAAGAAAGAAGTAAACAACAAAGAACCAGATAAGTTGGGAATGACTGGAGGGCATCCCATACTCTGTGTGCAGGGTTGTGTGAGCCCCTGCAGAAAGACAACAGAACCTTACATTAATATACATTCACCGTATAGAGTACATGGTGGTTTGGATAATCAAGTTTAAAACTAAAGTGAGCAGCTCTCATTACTTAACTGCATATTAATATATGGCTAAGAATGGGTGATTTCACAATTATTTATTTAAAAGAATATTTGTATATTTATTCCTTTTGAATTGTTCTCAAAGCCACTTGATATTTTTTCCTTTCGTGTGGAACTAATTTCTGAACTGCATATGAAAATATATATGATTTTTGCAACAGTGTGATGAAGTAGCTTAATTTGTCAGGTGTTTAATTTAGATAAAACAATCAATCATTTCAAGCAAGAAAAGGCAATCATTTTCTTTTTCCTGGTTTACATAATTGTAGATTGAATATATTTGGATTTTTGGACTGCTGATCGCACAAAACAAGAATTAAAAAGACATCGTTTTTGGCTGTGGGAAATTATAAATGGAATTTTTTGAATAAAATAGTGAATCACGAAAATATTTACCAGATAGAGCACTATCAGAAATACTGATCATACTGGCAATTATTCCTGATTATCACAAGTAACTTGTCTTCACAGTCCAGAACCCAGCGATATTCAGTTTATTACCATGTGTTACAGAGAAGAATAAAATCCTCAGATTTGAGAAGCTGGAATCAGCAAATGTTTTGCTTAAACAAATGACTATAATATTTGATTATCAAAATATTTTTATTTTCTGTCGACTGATCAAGAAATCAACAGCAGCTCTAAAATATTCCCATCAATATTAAAAGTACGAGAAGAGAATATGTGAGGATATGATAGGCTGTTTATTGGCCAGGGAATATTCGGTATGAGCTTTCACGGCGTTTTGCATTAATGCATTTAAGTGTCACAATTAAACATCTCATTGAAGAATTTCATATTGAAACTGATCAGGTGTCTATTGCTGACACATATCACTATCATTTTATTGCCCAGACCTGGATTGATATCAGAAAAATATATTCGAATATTGTGACGCTCTTGCAATGTTACCCACCCTGCCAAACTACAATAGCTTGTTGCCTCGCTTACCTGCACATGGGCGCGGCTCTCTGAGAATGTGCTTCAGCAGCCAGTTCACCCCCTCATTCAGGATGAGCCCACCAAAGAAGGAAATCTGTGCAAAAAAAAAAAAAAACAAAAACAAAAACAAACAAACAAAAAACACCACATGAGCATTTACAAATCACGGGCATGCTTCACACCACTGTTAAGTAAATTAACAGCTACTTTAAAAGTGATTCTCTTTATGAAAACAAGAGCAAAAGCGCATGTGCAGAACTCACTGTGTGCAGCTCCCGTTTAAACACTATAAGTGTAACAAAACCCACGAGGATTGCTATGGGGAGGAGACTGATGTAGGCCAGCACCTGTCCCGTCAGATCACCTGAAACATAGTGACACAGTGTTCAGGTTAAGTCATATCACAAACCCCAGTAAAGTCGCCTAGCAGCACTGGTGGGAGTGACACTTTGAGGTACTCAGTGAACCCGGATGGTTGAAATATTTAACTGGGACTTCAGATAGAAAGCTCCTTTGGTGGAGTAGCTTAACTATAATCGAACTAACAGACCACATTGTTTGATTTTTGTTCATTCAAACAGCTCGGTGCAATGTGGTTTATGCTAGTTATTTTAATAGGTATCAGGCCATGGAGTGTTGTTATAGAAGGGAACCCCAGACCAGCGAGAGATCTCGCGAGAGTGACCATTTAAACCCAAACCATGGTCATTTGCTAACACCAACCGAGTGCTTTCTGTCCCGCAACCTAAATAAATTTTAACGACAGCATTGCCTTGTTTTAAAGCAAAATTAGTTTGTAGGAGAAGCAACGCTAAGAAACAACGGGTACCACTGTCGCGAGATTTCTGCAGATCTCTGGTTCCCTTCTAGACAGGACCAAAGCAGCTAGCTGCTACGTTAGCCACAGTCCTGGCTACAATCCTAGGGGGTGAAATAGCTAATTATTTCCAACACCGTCCTGAATAATATTTAGCTGTTCAGAATAAGTGAATTTTGTTGAATAATTCTGTCAGGTCACGGCCCGTTCGCTAATTCCTGAGAGAACATATCGAAGCCGATATTAAAACAGCTAACAGGCTAGCTAGCCTTCATTGTGGACATTGAGGCAAACTGCGCATGCGTCGCTGTCTCACAATTTGGCAGCACTGGCTACATTACCCGCTGCGCTCGAGCTTTCACGGCGTCTCACAATTTGGCAGTATCACCAACGGCCGTGTCCATTCAGTAGCCAGCAAACACACACGCACTCTTCGAAAATTTCAAAGCGGCCGGTGGTTAGCAGAGGCTCGGTACCCAGAGAAAGACGTTGAGTTTGCTTACCCTCCGGGAACTCTACGTGTGTTAGAGATATGGACCGCCATCGAGGTGGTGCCGAGCACTGCTCTTCCAACGCCATCTTACCCGGACACAACCGGGCAGTCCCAGTGAAACGCCCCAGACACGTGTCTAACCAATGGTGAACGGAGCTCTGTGCTGAAGCGGGTCCCGGCAGCGGAGCAGCCGTCCAATCCCAGCCGCACACTGCAGATGAGATATTCTGCCCATAGAGAAGAATTATTGAATGAACAAAAAAACACAAAAGTCCAGCACTCCACATTAGCGAACTGCACCCATTCAAAAAAAAAAAAAAAAAAAAAAAAAAAAAGTGGATTTTACATAATTACTAAATTAATATATGTTATTAATTACTTCACAACTGTATAATCTCAGCTATTCTCCCAAATATTACTTTATGTAGAAATCTGAATTTATAGGATCAAATGATCAAATATTTTAAAATGATGTCATACAACTTTATAACAACTCGCCCATTATAATGGTTTTACAAGTCATAACTATAATATCTGCAGTACTTTAAGTATCTAAAAATGATTTATCAATAATTAATACGCTTTATAGATGAATTACGAGCCAATCCCAAGTGTAGGAATGCTTTTTTTTTTTTATTGTTGATTAATCTTCCTTCCCCCCTTGATTAAACGATTAATTGTTTTGTCTATAAAATGAATGGAAATACTAAAAAAAAAAAAAGTCCCTTTCAAGAAATGGAGGGAATTAGTGGAACAAGTAAAACTCTACTGTGAGTGAAATGGGAGAGATACACAGGAAATGGTGACGGACATGAGATATACCCATAATGCACCTCAGCAGATACTCTGATAGCCATTATATTGCTATTGGATTAACAGATATTGGGAGGAGTCAACAACCAAATAGGGGGAGCACATCTTTTATCTTTAAAAAAAAAAAAAACCAACAACCTTTCTCTTACTTTTTTTTTATTACCATGCAATTTGTTTACCTAATAATTTTGATGATTTGTTGATGAATTATTTTGATTGTTTAGTTAACTTGTGCCCTAGCCTCTTACCTTTTTTTTAGAATTAATCTTTTCCTAATAATTTTTAATCAAACCTGTATTATTGTTTTCTTGTTTTTTATTTTATTTATTATTTTTGATTATTTATTTGTTTTTTCCCTTTATTTGTGTCTTTTCTATTCATTTTGTTTATTCCATTCCTTGGTATTTACCATGGTTACATGATGCAATGGTACCTCACATTTTGAAAAAATAAATAACATCCCCTTCAGTTATTGTGTGACATCTTCCAAGTGCTTGTTTTGACCAAACAACTAACAAGAGACGAGGTGTTTGCAGTCTCCAAGCTCACCACTAAATCCTACATACTGGTCCTTTTTCCCCTCAAGTATGTTTTTTGAGTTTTTTAGGATTTTTAGTGAACACACAGTAACAAAGAGCTCAGCAAAACATAGGCCTACATAATCAGTATTAATAATAGTTAGAAAAATATAATGGAAAGAAAATAAAATCCTCAACTGTACAATACGGTGTTCTTTAGAAAAAAAAATTAAATAAAACCTAAAATATGACGACGTTCAGATGACAAAGGGGCATTTTATGTAATTGCACCATCATATGCAACAAATAAAGGGTGGAGAGTGTCCTCCATAGTCAGTTAATTATTATAAATAATTATTATAAAATATAATTTATAATAATATATAACATACATGACCTTATTCCTAATTGCCTGCCAGTTAAAACATCATTGTTCATGTCATGAGTTTTCAGTGTTGACCTGGACTGCCATCCTCGGCATAAAACAAAGCTGCTCTGCTCCTGAAATGTGGTGTTAACTCACAAAAATAGAAAAGAAGGTAAAGACCTGATGAGCAGATCGACAGCCCAGCTGACAAAACCTCATCTGGAAAAAATCAGAGCTCCTGCCAGCCACGTAAAACTTTCACATATGATGCAGTGTACATTAAGTATGGATTTACTGCCACACATAATGTCTATGAGTGCCCCAAATGTGTTCTCTGCTTCACGACCTTCTCAAATGAGTGTTTAAAACCGTCTAAACTTCAGTGTGACTTGAAGAAAAGCACCCTACAGAGGTCGAAGAAACAACCGACCTTGAGTTTTTAAAGACATCTTGCAAAAGGTGCCCTCTGGCCATAAGCTCATGCTATTTGGAGGACTTAGCTGGGAACATTTGGGAGCCCCTGGGCTAAATAACAAAAATACCTCTCTGCATAATGCAATAAACAGCACCACAAACTGCAGCTGAATTCATACCTCTCTAAAACAGTTTCAACAAAAAAAATGCAGAGATGGGAAGTAACTAAGTACAAATACAAATACTGTCACTGTACCAAAGTAGATTTTTCAGTTATCTGTACTTTACTTGAGTATTTAGTTTTCTGACAACTTTTTCCTTTTACTCTCTACATTTTCACACAAATATCTGTACTTTCTACTCTTTACATTTTCAAAACAGACCAGTTACTTTAATTTTAATGCAAGACAAAAACGATGAAACAAGATATAACAAGACGAATACGGCGTTAAAGACATGACAAGATGAAAATCACATCAGACGAAAACAACTAAAAGACGCAGCAACACAAAACCTCTGTAAAAGGTGTAACAAGATGAAAAGGCTGTAACAGGACATAACAGGACGAAAATGACAGAAAACACGGTACATGACGAAAACAACGTAACAGCACACAACAAAGCTAAAATACGTAAAAGATGTAACAAGACAAAAATTACGTAACAAAGACGTAACAAGCCGACAAAGACGTATCAAGAGGAAAATGACATAAAAGATGTTACTATAGTTAAACAACGCTGAAGTCATAACAAGACGAAAGCAACACAATAAGATGAAAATGATGTAAAGATGTTACAAGACGAAAACAATGTAACGATACAGAGCAAGACGAAAATAAAGTTAAAACATAAGACAAAAACAACGTAACAGTGCATAACAAGACTACATAAAAGATGTAACAAGACAAACATGATGTAACAAAGATGTAACAAGCCACCGATGACGTAACCAGAGGAAAATGACAATGACTGAAAGATGTTACTAAACGAAAGATGTAACTAGACGAAAATGACGTAGAAGATGTAATAAGATTAAAGTGACACAACAAGATAAAAACAAGTAAAAGATGTAACAAGACACAAACAAGACGAAAAGATATAACAGGACGAAACAAAAAGGGAGAAAAGGTTCGTTATCTTTGCGCAGAAACAGCCAATAGAAATGCTCTTCACAGGACAACTTGTTACTTTTTTCTCGAGTAAAGAAATTGACCTTAATGTGTGTGCTTTAGCCACCTCTGCAACCAGGTGGCCTTCACCTGTAAAGAAAATAACACTAACCACCACTGAGACTGCATAGGTGTATTTTCATGCAGGGAAAAACCTCCCTAAAACAAATATTGCACAACTGTCAATATCTCAAAACAAACAAGTAGCCTGTCTCTCAGAATAGAGGATTAGAGCATCATGACCTATTTTTGAGTTGTTCTCTTGACACTTAATTCATGTTAGATACACCCTATTCAATCCACATGAAATAAATACTGATATACAAATGTTGATTGTTCTCAGCTCTCAGTAGAAGAAGAAAAGCACAGAAATATCATGAGAGTGCAAATGCATGTTGCAATATGAATATTAATCAGCTGAATAATAGGCTAACCTGACAGTTGCTTGCTTTAAGGATGAAAAGATAGAAGATATAGTCACCCAGACACACAGCAGACAAACTCACTTTTTTTCCCGACTCACGTAAAGTCAGCCATGAACGAAGGCGCTCACAGACCGGCAAAACAGGACACACAAAGTAAACAACGAAAACCTGAACAAGAGCAAACTAACTTTCCTCGCTCCATAGTCTGCAAAGAGAGCGGCTGCCTCCAACTGTAAACTGTAAACAGAGTGAAGGGGAAAAGTGCACACATTCTTTTAGAAGCATACACACTGATTCAACTCCTTTACTCGAGTAAAAGTGGAAAGCACAGGATCTGAAAAATACTAATAAAATATAAAAGTAAAAAGCAGCCCTCTGAAGGACATTTGTGTGATTATGTCATGTATTTTGTCTCTTGTCCTGATGTTTGTTATCCATGAGTTACTATGACGCAAGTTCCACACTTGTTCTGACAATAAAAGTATCAATCATGCAATCGATCAAAGTCTATCGGCTGTTTCTGTGCAAAGCAACTGAATCTCACCTTTTCTCTGAAGTCGAGTCTCCCTCTTTTTCTGTTTGGTTTTGTTACATCTTTTATGTCGTTTTCATCTTGTTACGTCTTCTTCGTTGTTTTCGTCGTTTTGTCTTGTTACGTCGTTTTTGTCTTTTTATGTCTTTTATGTTGTTTTTGTCTTTTTGTGTTGTTTTTGTCTTGTTACGTTTTTATATCATTTTCATCCGTCTTTTATGTTGCTTATGTCTAGTAACATCTTTTACATTATTTTCCTCTTGTTATGTAATTGGCAGCTTGTTACTGTATGTTTTTATTACATCATTTTTGTCTTGTTACATCTTTTAAGTAATTTTTGTCTTGCTATGTACCGTTACATTGTTTTGGTCTTGTTGTGTCTTTTACTTGATTTTCGTCTCATCATGTATTGTTACATTTCCACCGTTTTTCATCTGGTAAAGTTAAATGGTCAAAGTGATCACCAAAGCGGGACATAAATTTTTGTACCAAATTCGATGGTAATCCATCCAGTATTTCTGGAGGCATCTCACCAGGGCTGTGTATTGGCAGGAATCTGGTGATACAGGGGTTACGATTCAATATATTGTGATATATTGCGATGCTGTGAGCAAGAAGATATCTTGTTTATTTAGAGTTGTATGAGACTTATTGAAAATAGCAACCAAACTCCACTGGCAAAATCAGCTGTTTTACCCCACAGAACATGGGAGTTGTTGGGCCACTGCTGCCTTAATATATTAGCTTGTTTGTGCTATTGCATGACTTTCGTGGATCCAGACTAGGAGTTTGGCTGGTTTGGCTTATATACCTGCGGTTTCCCGTCAGAAAAGTAAAGTGAAAAGTAAAAGCAGTGAAAATTTTTAAACATAGTGTACACTTAAACTGATATCTTTTTTTTTTTTTTGGTGGCTAAAATCAGTTTTGCTGCTGACTGTGTCCACAGCACCAGATTGCTTCGCTTCCAAAACCTGCTGATTCCACAAACTGTGTACGTGTCAACCGCCATCAACTGTAGTTAATACACTGACTATAAATAATCCAAACTATCCCTTTATGTCTTTTGGAAAATATACCTCTCTACCACAGTAACAAAATCATTTTGTTTTTTTTAGGACACTTCGATCCTGGTGGAACATGAAACACAACGAGCCGTCATCAGTTGGGAAAAGGCATAATAAACATATTGTTTAATAACAAAAAATAACATTAATATGGAGAATCAAAAATGTACAGTTTGTGCTGGCATTGTAATTTAACAATAGAAAAGACACAAGGCATGAAGAGGACACTTGGAACATACAGCAGTGACTTGCAAAAAAAAAAAAAATCATTCTTTCCACATTTTGGCCATCTGAAATTTTTGTAAAACTCTACAATCTATTTGAATATACGCTAAGTAGGAGAATCCATGCCTGAATTTTGACTTTCAAATGATTCTAAAGTTCCTAAACATTGTCTTTAGCTTATTTCTAATCAGGACTTTTTCAAAACTAACGACAACTAGAGCTGAGTCTGAGTCTAAATGTTGCAGGGACACACTGATTGACGCGTTTCACAGAATCTACACCGTTAAACATGCAAAGGCTGCTGGAGGAATTCATCTCTGATCGTCTACTGTCAGTTCGAACACAGAAAAAGCAGAACACAAGACTGAACATTAGCGTTTTTCCATAACTGCATTTACCTGTGTGATGCATACTGTTGCAAATACACTTGAGAGGCTACGATAACAGGACTAAAATATTTCTTTTAAAGCATCAGGGGCTGGACCACACACAGTTAAAATGGGAGGATTTTTAAAGATGGAGACTAAAACAAAAACTTTGGATAGTAACCAGAATATATTTTCATAATAGTTTTGTGGGAAAGATAGTTTCTCTACTGTACAGCATTTATGCTCTATGTTATCAATAATATGTCTTTTCTATGATGCAATAAATAATTCAATATGTTTGTATAGTTAAAACTCTCAAACTGATTATTCAAAAAAGGGTTTGTTGGACATTCCTGTATCTTTCTGCTTCTCTGATAAAGTGCAAAATGCTTAAAAACACAAAGCTGCACATCTGTCAAAGCAAATGACTAAATCATGGTCTGTAAAAGCTCTATTTACAGTTGGTTCATGGTACACAGAAACAGAAATAATCTGTACACTTTAAGAACACAATGTTTTTGTGTTGCAACATTGCGACAAACAACATTTCTGAGCGCTGAATCTCAGAGGCTGTTGCAACAAGAGCAGGATTTGGATTATCAAGACCACAAAACACACACTTTTATGATTATGAATAACAGAGCGGACTTCTGCTAATGTGGATGATAAAAATCAAAATATCTCAGGATCTGTGAAATTTCTTCCCTTTTCTCATTCGCACACACACACAGGCAACCAAAAATCATACATTCTGTGCTTCTACTGGCGTTAAAATAAATAACTTTTTCATCATATTTCACTAAGATCAGTCAGACAAACATAAACTACAGTGCGCGTAACACAAACCAGTTCTCAGTGGTGGAGTTATCCACAGATTGCGGAGGAAAACTCACTTTAACTTGGCATCTTAGTGCCCCTTCCACGTCTCTGTGCTCCAACAGTATTTCACAGTATTGGGAAAACAGAAGAGGAGTCAGGGGTTTTATCATCAGTGCACTTGTTAATGTAGGTTACAGTCTGACTGTACAAATGCCCGCTTCTTCATTACACGAAACCAGACACAAAACAACACCCTCGCTAAGACTGGGAGATGGCACTGTTACATTTAGAGGTCGTGTCAATTTTAAAATGTTCTCTGAAGGTTTTTAGACAACTGAACTGTGTGGACTTTTTGTTTTGACATGTCACAGTATGAAAAGCACAGGTGTAAATGATAAAATTAACAATGGCTGAATTCCATTTAGCTGCCTCGGCTCTAGCCTCCTGATACAGAGATGCTGCAGGGATGATGCATTCCTGTAAGTCAGCCCAGAAGTTACTGTCACCCTGATCCGCTCCATAAAAAGCCAATGGGATTTTTTTTTACACTGGATTTTGGATTAATGCAGAAAAGTTTATAATACTTATGAGAGCTGCAACCGTTAATCGATTATTGAATTAATCACCAACTATTCTGATAATCGATTAACTGGTTTGAGTAATTTTTTCAGGAAAAAAAATCAAAATTCTCAAGTTTCAGATTCTTAAACGTGCATATTTTCTGTAATTTTTTTTTCTTCTCTCCGACAGTACAGTCAATATTTCTGGGTTGTGAGCAAAACAAGACATTTGTGAACATCATGGGATTACTATTTTGGGAAACACTGATCGACATTTTTCTCCATTCTCTGACATTTTAAAACAAACATCTTTTAATTGAGAAAATTTTTTAAGACAAGTAAACGCTTCAAAATCCAGTAATGGGTTATGTACTGACGTATTTCATGTCAAAGAGCAAACTGTTAAGATTTCTCAAGCTTGTGCTGACCACAGACCCTAATTTCACGCATCAGACCAAAACCCTGCTGACTCTGAGACAAGGAGACCAGAAGTGCAAAATGCTAACTCATTTCTGGGTTTTAGGATTCATTCCTGCAGAAAAATCTGAAATCTGGCTTACAGTCACAATGTCACGTCTTACTGGGACACTTGAACACAACAGAGCCATCGCTGCTGTTATAAGTTACACCTGGGCTTTTTCCACCGTATCAAAACACCAGCTGTGAAAACAGCAGATTTTTTTTCTAATGCACTTATCCTTTACTCATTTACTGCCAATAACCTTTACGATTAGAAGAACTGCATTCATCAAGTAAGATTTTTCCAAATTTTACATAAAAAAACCCCCAGATTTATATATATTAATATATTTACTTTCCCCTAAAAATGTTACTATATTATTTAGTTTTTGATTTGGTGAATTAAAGCTCAGCAAGTTGTACGATTTAAGCCTAAATATATGGAAGCAATTCAAGTGATTCAACCAATTAATTAACATATTGATTGCACAAACTTCAAAAACACAACATCGAGTTTGTTAATCAAGTAACACATTTCCTAATATTGATTTCAAGTTAAAATGTTGCTTATTACTCCCTGAGAGTACAGATGTGTTACACTTATTTTTGTTACACCTTCAAAACTGGCAACAATCCTCTGTGTGATGGGTTTCTGCAACACAGTCTCATGGCAGGAAATAGATGCAAAATTTAAATTAAATTTGTTTATATGGACACAAATTTTCCTTTTTTGTGACATGAAGTTCAAACTAATGCAACGTTTACGTCATTTTTGTCTTGCTTTGTCTTTTTCATCTTGTTATGTCTTCTATTCGTGTTTGCCTCATGTCTTTTATGCCATTTTCATCTTGTTACGTCTTTTACGTAGTTTTCATCTCATTATATTTTTAACATCATCGCCTTGTCGTATTTTATGTTGTTTTCATCTTGTTACATCTTTTACCTACATATTATCCACTGCTGTTCTCATTCCATGTTAGTAATAATAAATATTCAAACTCCAGTTGACCTTTCAAAATAAAGGTCTTGGGCAGGTTCAAGCACCAAAATTACTTGGTTAGGTTGCGGAGAACATGGTGGTTTGGGTTCAAATAACTATGTATTTAAGACAATCAATGTTGACTATTAGCCTCACTGTCTCCTGGATAAAAATCCAGTGTCTCGCTCTTTATATTACGATTGTCCTGAAACTTGTACTGACAGTCACAAAATATATGGCCAACTCGTGTCCATGTAGACAAATCTACAGATTCATTTTTGTTACTATTTCAAGAACGGCCATGACACTGGGCTGAGTACTGTGTAATTTGTAGAGGAAGGTTTCTTTTCCTGCCATTCATTTGATAGACACAGTGTAATCTGAGGGATAAACTGCGGTTTACAGAAAGTTTACGAAACTTTACCATTCGCATTTTAGCTGGCTTACCTATATCCACTTTGACTGAGGAGACTATAAGAGAAGAAACTGGGTTTGGGGTCAAACTATAGCTTTGATTATCTTAATTAACATGTTAGCACCTTACACTAATTGTGATGTCTTTTTGCATTTAATACACTCTCTTAGCCTGCTCGATTAAACCAAATTAGAATACTTCTTCAGATTAAAGAGGATTTTAGACAAATCCATTACGTCCTTCAAGTCTTCAGTTGCCAAGGCTTTCAGGAATTATAATGGTTTCAACAAATTTCCTTCCTCCTTTAATATAAAACATACAAACGCACAGCATCGACACACTCTCACACCATTTCTTCTCACATAATAATGAAGACTATGATATTCCAACAAGTCAGATGAATGGAAAGCTATAATGCAACCACTGGTTCTCAATCCATGTGGAGTAATAGTGTAGAAGGCCCAGTCTTCATGTTTTTTAAGAAGTATCCGTGTCGTCCAACAAGGCAGAGACAAGTCCTCACATGTCAGAGATTAAATGACTACAGTAGGCATTCTTGATACGCGACACAGCAGCTGATAACGAGGGAGCGATAGAATCATTTTATCCAACCGATCTCCCTCATTAACTCAAGGACGAGTGATACTGCATATCTGGTGACTCTTACAGTCGTCGTGTTTGATGAACACAGATGAATGATCCAACGACGCTGGTTCTCAGTGTATCACAGGAGCAGGAGTCTTAATGGAGATACAGAAGAAGTGTTGAGCCGCGGGTCCTTGCTGGTCTCTACTGGTCAGCCCGCTGCGTTCGGCC
Source organism: Lutjanus argentimaculatus (assembly GCA_034769285.1). Taxonomy (NCBI): domain Eukaryota; kingdom Metazoa; phylum Chordata; class Actinopteri; order Lutjaniformes; family Lutjanidae; genus Lutjanus; species Lutjanus argentimaculatus. The sequence continues at coordinate 31,514,667 of JAWZSL010000005.1, read as the reverse complement.
TGTACGAGCTCCATGAAAGCCTGAAGTCACACCGAGTCGTCTTAGTTGGGCCCAGAAGAGCCGTCCGTGTCTCTGGGCAGGGCACCATTGAGCTCCGTGAGGCTATCGATTCCCAGATACCCCAGTAAAATCTCGCTCCGGCGGTGGGAGAGGTTCAGGATGTCCTCAGCCAAGCACTGAGAGGAGGTGAAGCGGACCTTGTCGTGATCAAACATATCCTTAAGGTACTGCACGATTTGTTGCTGCAGAGAAAAGAAGAGAAATGAATGAGATAAACTGTTACACACATAACATGGTGATTCCAACTTTAAATTTAAAAGGGGTATTTTACACATGAAGGTTAGTTTGTTATTTTACTTGTCTAGTTAGTCCCAACTTTTTTGGAAATCCAATACTGCACTTTCATATAATTTGGAGGCTGTTTCTGTAAAAAAAAAAAAAGTCACAATCTATGACCCAAACACTGGATCCTACACTTCTCCTGATGGAACATTTTTCTTTAGAAACACCAACCCAAGTTTGTAACACAAGCTTTCTGTTATAAATCTGAGGTCGAGCAAAAACGTAGATAACAGTGACTTTTGAAAGCTCCTCCAGAGACACAGAAGATATTACACAATATATGGGGAGGTGAGGTGCCTGTGCAGAGTCCGAAGGATACTAAAAGACAACACCCACCCTGGCCACAGCCTGGTCACCCTGCTGCCATCAGGCAGGAGATACAGAAGTATAATTTAAAATATTTTTATCTATCTCTTTAACTAATTCTATTCAATCAATCAAAGAGGGAACTACATCAAAATCTCATTGTTGTAAATGTTAAATAACCTGCCTTGTATCCTTGCAATTGTTTTGCAGGCTGTATAAACCTCAGAATGACAAGTTAAGTGAGCCTTATGTGTAAAATTGTTGCCTCTGTAATTTATACCACAAAATTGCTTTCTAACATTATGAAAAAAAAATCACAACCTCTTACTAATGTCTGCTCTCACCTTGAAGATAGTGCATACTTCACTTAGGTGCTGCCTGGGTCCCAAAAACCCAAAAGCTAAAACTGGGCTCACGTGTTCTGATATGGAATAGAAGTGGGAGATAAAACCATCAGGAACCTGTGGAGAAAATTAAGAAAACGAGCCATTAGAATCAAAGATATTTACTGGTACTTTAAGCTCTTTATTTCTTCTTTGTTCCTCAAACTCACCATAAGAAGACGCCTTTTCGCTTTCAGGACAGACCAGCAAGCCGTCGCCAGAGCCTAGCAGAAAAACAAAACTCTGTTACTAGAGTATTTTGTAAACTAAGTTATCAGTGGTATATTGAAGGAATTTTTTGTGTGTATTTGCGTGTATGTGTATAAATTAACCGTCTCTTTAAAGCTGTCAGAAAGCCAGCGGTTCCTCAACACGGCCACCACAGAGGAGGGAGGGCTCTCCAGGTCTTCAAACGCATCCATCAGGATGAAGTCCAGCACGATGTCGAAAAAATTCATACACACCACCTGCAGTGATAACAACATGAGAACCCCAACACTGTCTTTAATATGACAGTTATTACATGTTCTAAAAAATAAACTGCTGGACCAGTAATTAGAGAATATAAATTAACATTTTATTAAAAGGAACCCTATAGAGTTGACCAAGGTGGAAGCGGTATGGAGAAATGTTTTTAAAAGTGGTTTTTGTTAGTAATTCGGGTGATGTGATACACAGTCCTGCTGATGGTTTCGTGCTATTCCACTGATTAAACACTTGGTGGTGATGATGTCCAAAGAAATGCAGCAATGCACCAACAAAAGACAAGGAAGATATCGAAGAATAGATGGGTCATTATTATATTGATAAAATACAATTAAATAAACTGATATGCTCATGATAGACTGGTAGATTTGCTTCACTCACCAGCCAAAAAAACAAAAAACAAACAAAAAACAAAACAGTAATCTATCAAGTGTCTAGCAAAATTTGAACATGCACTAGCTCAAAGGCTCCCAGATGTTTTCATGTCAAGGACCCCCACAACAGATGCAGATCCATGAGCCCTTAATCTGAGAGAACAACTCTGTTCTATACGTTTTACTGAATTCAGAGTATCTATCTGAAGGCTAGCTTTTTAAAACTTATTTCACTACATTTTTTTTCTCCTGCAAAGGCCTCTTTTATTTATTTCATGAAGAATTTACTTTAGGATGACACGCATTTGTCACTGAGCACAGTGAGCTGAAAATTAAAGAGGAACAGTGAGGAGTCTTACGCAGAATGACCACATATACTGCAAATCTTTTTTGAGTTTTCTACCAGATGAATCATTTATAAAAAGATGGACTGTTTGCCAGTTACACAACCAACTACGTTATGACCTGAAAAGTTAGATTTACACCGAACGGAGCACAGAGTAACCTGTTTGGGGCCCTACTTTAGTTAAAGTTTAATTCAGGTTAGTCCCAGGGTATCTCAAGTTCATGTTAACTGCCCAAGTATTCCTGTTCCCATGAATAAACCAATAAACACAGTCAGAACAAAGCTATACAACCATGAAAATGTACAAAAAAATTAACTCATTTAGTCAAATATTGGGTGCTCTAAAAGACTGACGTGTTAATAAAGTTTGCTTTTCTTTATTTTTGAACATTCACAACAGCACAAACAGGGTCTAACAATTGCACCTACATGTGGTGATGTTAAGGTGTATGCTGAAGAACATAATGAAGAGGAGATGATTTGACATGAATGACAGCATTACTTACTCCTCGGCCCTCCAGCTCCATCTTAGTGATGGGCCACGTTTCCTCTCTCTGAGTGTAAAGCAGCATGTCCTCGTAGCTCTCCAGGAAGGCTTTGGGGCTCTGTGATAAAGTAAAAAAAAAAACATAAACAACACAGGAACTGATGAGTTACAGCTGTGCAAATATATCCACAGAAGCAGATGCTTCTCCCTGTTTATCTACAGAGGAGTTAGTTAATAAAGTAGGATCCAGATGAGTAGTGTTTTACCTTGTTTGCCTTCACCATTAACCCTGTAATCATTTGCTTCCCCGTCTCCATGAAGAATGTGCGGTGAGTTTCATCTAACAACAGGACCTGGAAAAACAAACAACATTACTGCCTCTTTTCTATGGTAATTTCTTAATAAGTGGTTCTGTTTATATACAATGGACAGCTAAGTTAGCTGAGCTTCACAGTTACTTTAAAGTGTAGTCTCTGGATTGTATTTCCCTGCCACTGCAGATGTTTGCCAGAGACTGAAGAACAAAAGCTACATGACTATAGTAGCGTCCATTTTTCTAAGCGTAAGGCACGCAGTGAGTCATCTCTCCTAATGCAGCTGCTGTCTTTTTATTTGACCTCATATCTTTTGTCTGAATGTCACCTAAGCAAAGAAACCTGACTCGCTGCCTGTGGGCGCTAAGACCTGCACCAAGGCAGCATATCACAGACTCAGGTCTGTTGAAGTGTGCTGCAAGGTTTCTACTAGGGTGTCATTACGCACTGTATGAGATCAAAGTTAATGATGAAAGAAATGAACCTAAAGTTGTGTTTTTACCTCAATATTCTGCAACAGGACTAAATCAAATTGCAATGTTATACAAGTTACTGAAATTAATAATTAGTTTGTTACTTCTCAAAAGTAACTGAATTTCTTGAACAATTACTGCATAAAAAATAATAAAGTTCATAGGTAAAGTAACTTATGTCAGTGTCGCTATAATATTTTAGTGACAACTTTCAATTTTTTAATCTACCATTGTGTCCATTATCACTGACTGTTATAAATACTCCTGACCAGCAGAGGGCAGCAAGCACTAGTGTTCCTCTGTGTAACTGATATACTTTTATTGCCTGTGTGGTCTAGACAGTAGGATTTAGTAGAAGGCAACCACAGATGGTGTTGGATATACATCTCAACCACACATTGCTACAGTAGTTAATAAATAGTCATATGATGAACAAATTAAATTATACCATGATAAACAGAAAGCTGACACTAGCTGAACTGTCTCATGCCACCATAAGATCAGGTGATGTTAGAGTCATAGATCACAGATTCAGTGTAAGACAGACAAAAGTCAAGAGAATAACCCCCTTAAGATTAGTGATTATGATCGCATCATTACTTTAAAAAAGTAATTGGTCACATGTCTAGGAGCTTTTGACCACTTGTAACCCTAAAGAGCAATGTGTTTTGATGAGGTCTGCAAGTTGCAAAACATTAAGAAATGGCTTAAAAAAGGCAAAACAAACAAAATAATTAGCAATCATCCAAACAAAAAATGTGGTCTATGTAATATGGGTAAATCGTACGAGATGAAACAGACCTGGAATGCTTGTCTCACACAGTGAAGCTTGGCAAGGAAGTCTTGGTCACCAAAACATTCAAGTAATTCAGTCCTGGTAAAAAAAAAAAAAAAAAGGAGAGGGAGAGGCATAAAGGTCAATGAAATCTTATTCTTCTCTTAACCACAGTGCATTTTAATGACAATCATTTTCATTATTGATTAATCTGTTGATTCTTTTCTCAATTAACTGATTAGTTGCATGGTCCATAAAATGTATGTAACACTTCAGTCACCTCAGGGACCTATAGGCCACTTTGTTCTCCCGGACCAGAGACAAGGCTTCTTCATAGAGAGCTGCTGGCTTCAGTGGCTGATAGACCTCTTCTAGAGACATGGCGTCAAACAGCTGCACAGACAAAACAGACATACCTCAGTGTAGAGTCCACATCTGGTCTATATAGAAAAACAGCACATGTGAATGCACCTTTTTGCTCATTTTTACATATTAATATGTATGAAAGTTCCAGAAGTTCTATATTTGGGTTTGTCTGTCTGCTGCTCCACTGCTCTTCCATCTCTCCCTCCTCCATCTCCCTATTCACTCCTCTCTTATTCGCTATAGCTGCTGCCTGGCTCCTCGAGTTGTCCCCAACACGACCAGATATTAATCCTGCTTGAAGTGTTGCCCTGGCTTTAGGTGCTGTGGAAAAAAAAGCTTAGGTGCTGAGCCCAAATCTTAAAATGCTAGGGAAAACCCTTCAGTTTATTTTGGCATAATGTTGGTTAAGATGTTGGGGACTTTCTAATGTAAACAAACACACACGTAAACACAATATGCTACAAAACTGTATGATTTATATACATGACCTCAATAGTGTTTCCTGACCTTGATTATTTAATAACATAATTATTGTGAAAGGCCTGCGTCCTATTAAATCAATGACGGTCACAATGTATATTGTTTCCTGTCAGTCTTAAGAAAGCAGAGGGAAGTAACTGACCTCTGCAGCCGAGAAGAAGGAATCGTCGGAGGTAACAGTAGTCGCATCATCATCTTGCAGTCTGTGGTAACTCTCAACTTGAGGCAAGATAAGTGTTCCTTCACTCTCTGCCAAAGGAACAACACAAACTCTGACTGACAGAGAAAGAACCAAAACATAGATGTATTTAACAAAGGTATAAAACGCTGCCCCCATAGTAAAAAACAAAAAACATTACTACTGATACAAACAAAGTCTCTTTATCAATCCTACTCCTTCCTTCTGTTAAGGTCATACAAAAGCTCAACACCACTCTTACCAAAGTCTGCCAGCACACTGTCTGTTGGGATACTGCTGCCAAAATCCTCTTGTAGGTGGTACGCCCTGTGTAGTAGTGTCTCCAGCTTCTCAGCAAACACTTTGTTACGAGTTTCAACCTACAACAGAGACGAAAAAGCATAAAAAGGCCAAAAGTTACTTTAAAATTATGAGCAAACAAACAAGTCACAATCACAAGTGCAGTAGATGAAATCCCAGCTGCACTATAAAACAGCTTGCTCAGACTTGAAAGTGATCCAACCATGTACAAGACTTTCAATCAATTTGTACTGGTAATGGTAGTTTTTTATGATGGTTACCAAAGGTAAGTCTCCACACGCTGCCCCCTGCAGAGCTAGGCTGTTGTTGCTGGAGGTTGAGTGGGTGTGATGGCGAATATGCAGGGCCTGTTCCCACTTTTGCAGAGCTTCCTCAAACAGCTCCATCCCTAGAAGAAAAAAAGCGATTAGACTTCACCAAACCAGATATTTGTAAGCTGGAAAATCAAAACTTTGAGCTTAATGTGACTAAAAGTGGCACAGAGAGTCTGAGTTTAGTTATTTCTTACTGCTGCCAGCACTGGAACAATCCTTACTTTATCAAAAATATTCCATAGGGTTCTTTTTTTTTTTTTTTAAATTGTTCCCAGTGAGAGGGAGTGTGTGCAGCAGCAAGGTTGTGCAAGTTCATGTTTTTTTAAAATTTTGGACTAAATTCACTATCCCAAAAATGAAGTAGTTCAAGTTTTAAAAAATTAATCTAATTTGAAATAGAACTTCCTCCTACCAGGGACAGTGGAGTCTACATAATGGCTAAATGGCGTGCAATATTCATGTTTTTGCATCTATTTCATTCGTAAATGTAAAACTACTTTTACCTCAATTTAAATAATTAAAATCTTAGAATAGAAGCCTCGATAGACTTTTGCTTTAAAGTCAGACGACACCTGACATAAAAAAAACAGAAACTTAATACAGATTTTTAGATACTGCAGCAGTATTATTTTGAGGTGTGCTTTTATTTGAGATACAGTGGGTTAATAATTATGCTTTTTTTAGTGTTTCAACTGCCCCCAACCACTACAGCAATTGCCCCCGCTAAGGGGGCAACGGTAACATGACTTCTTGAAAGAAATTTAATATTAAAGTTTTGTCCTTATGACATCACATTTGACATGCAGCTTGTGCATTACATGTTTATAAAAGCAAGACTAATAGTAAATACCTACCCATTAAATAGAGATTCTCTGCATTTGCATCCTCTACTGCCCCGGACTCTTCCGCCACAGGCTCCGCTTCCCAGGGGGTGGATGGATTGGCAGACTGATTTGGCGAGCTCGGGACCCGCATCTGACCCACAGAAACACGCACACAAAAAGGCCCATTAGGGAAATGTGGAATAAGAGAAAGAGTAAACAAAAGTGACACAATATTAGTAGTAAATTGTAAAACTAACAGATGCCAGGCTGTGGGAGGAACTTGAGTGTTTACTGGGTGCCAGGGAAGAAATTCCACTCATGGTGTCATTGCTCCGTGTGCTGGGACTCATCATCTGTCGGCCTGTGAATTGACCTGTACAGAGAAAAACATCCTCTTGTCTGCATGTTTCTCTTTAGATGTTGAAATTCTAAATAAAATATCTAACCGTTGTTTGTCCTCCAAGCATTAAGTCATGCACACCTCTCTTTAATGACGAGGGTCTTCCTGTCTTTATCAGCGCCTCACGGTATTCCCACTGTCTTCTGGCCCTCCTTCCCTTGTGTGACCTGCTTTCTCTTCCTCCCCCGTCTTTTCAGCTGATGAGCAGTGAGAGCCAGAGCTACACTGCCCAGCGCCGTGGCAAACAGCACCTTCTTCAAGCTCGGGGTAAGCTTTAGCTGAGAGAATATGGACTGAAAGCAGAAGAGGCAAACAGAAGCTCAGCGGAAGGCCTCTGCTAAACATTAATTTAGCCAGGGTTACTTATCTTTTATTGAACAGGACAGCGAATAGAGCTTGAGATGCAAAACTTAGCTGTGCATGCAAAGTGGTTTACCTGCCCAAATGTGGAATAGAGAAACACCGGGATCTCTGCTACAGTCATGGCCAAAGCCTGAGCGATGGACATCCCGTCTGGCTGTTTGACTGACATCTCAGAAATCGAAATGCCTTCAGGCCGCACCTCTCCAAAGCTCCCTCACATTCACCCTAAACGAGGTCTCCTCTCTGATCTGAGATCAGCCAGCTCAGGGCTTGCTGAGCCTGAGTCTGTCCTCATCCACTCCTGGGCTCCACACTGGTCCAGCGTCTGACTGTGGATTTATCAACCTACAAGAGATAAGATGAGTTTTGGAAATTATATGAATTTACCAGTCTCCTCCCTTATAGCTGCATGACATTGCTCAGGGCTTCAGGGTTTGACAGTCATAGCTGCCATCAGCGGCAAGCACTTTTCAACATATAGTAAATATGGACAGCAAACAGCAAAACATAAAAGGTAACATACATATACAATCAAAGGTATTAGTGGTAAATTATACAGTGAGATTCAGTCTCTGCAGTTAACTCACCCTGGGATCAGAAGCAGTGGCACTGAGTTTTGATTTGTAAAGATCAACAAATGATTGGGCTTATGCCCTGACAACTGTTACTTGCATTTTAAAAATCTTCTTTAAAAAGATAATCTTTATGTTATCAAGTGTGATATGATAGCTGAGACCTATGCTGTCATCTTAAAAGTGTGGATAGAAAATAAATACTGGGATAATCGCCAGTTCTGTCTTTGATTTTGATTATTGAAATTGAAAAATCATTATAATCATTTTTCAGTTCAATATTGACATTGTGACGCATCTATAATGTATCAAAGAAGAGATGATGGACTAGCGTTTGTTGGTGTCACTGGGGTCACACAGCCCAAGACGTCAGAGCTAAAGGCACATTAGAATCAGCACAAATGTTCAGAAAACCAAAATTTGAAAAAGAGCAAACAAATGAACAAACAACCAGGGACTGGCTGGATTCAATTTTGAGGAATCTGTGAAGAAACTGACAACAGCTGCATTACAGGTATTTTGTATAGGAATTGAGTGAGGACACATGTAAGAATGTAAGTTTCTGTAAAGTATCAGATGAAACATACACTATAAAGAATTTTGTTCGGCTACTGTAATAAAGCTGTTCTATGTATGTTAGGCTTTAGTATAACTGCACAGTATCTTAAAAGGTAGAATAAGTAGGAATATGTCAGTTGCTGTTGGTAAAAGCATCAGAAAGATTGCTAATTGTTGAGTCTCATTCACAGAACGTAAAATACCAATGTTTTAGGGTAGTAAAAAGTCCCAAACACAGTAGAATACTGAGAAAATAAGGTCTGGGTTGACGCTGTGGTAAATATATACAAAAGACAAAAAAATAATAATAATAATAAAAAGTTAGAATATTGGCAGGAGAGGTTGTGAGCCAAAAGCGGCTTATTAAAGATGCTTCACCTATATAATAACAATGGTCATACTTCAAAGTGTTAAGACTAAGAACTAACATAAAATTGATCGAAGTGAATGTAAATGTTCACAAGTTGAGCTGCATTAGAACAAGGCCCAAAAAGTTCTACAAATGTTTGCTAATTAATGACTTTTTCAGATGTTTTTCGAGCAGCGATAATGTAGATGTTGCTTGTAGTGATGTTGGTAGACTGTTCTAAAGAGACGGTCCTCTGCGTTTTAATGTGTATTGATTAAGGGAAGTCGTTCAATATGAAAGGTGAAACTCCTCTGAGTGTCTTGTGTAATATGAGTGAATGTCTGAGGAAAACTTCAAAAAAAAAAAATTGGAGGAGATTCATGAATTAGGTGTAAATATTTATACTGAAACACACAAGTCTGGTATATGCTCACATTAAGAATTGATTTTAAGTTTTTAAATGATACCCGGCACTAGCTGTGGGTGAGAATGGCAACCATGTTTTCAGTTTTAGCAACCAAAAGCTGATACCTAGGTGCCTGCCTGGCAGTGTTTAACCCTGGCTTGCAAAGATAACAACATGATTTCAATAGACTGCAACTAGGGCTGTAGTTGGCTCAAGGGCAAACACTCTCCAGACACTGAATAACCTGCAAAGGTTCATGCTTTAAGCTGGAGAAATCAAGCTCGCATTAACAGTTAAGCAGCAGGGTAACTTGACATTCTTCCAGCTACTTACCAGTCCACATCTGTCTCGGACCAGCCTGCCCTACACCTACCTACCTTACTGTACATTACTAATAGCAAGTGGGGCTTCAACATGACACTGGCTGATTCTTTCCCTATCGTTTGAACTGACTAATGCAATGAAGCGTCAACTATTAAGACATAAACAATCATTGCCAGACAGACAGGACAAAGTAATGATAATGGAGAGACTGCTAGCTGACAGAGACTTGACTATGGAGGTGAACAGCAAGCTGGGCAGTTAGCTCGTCCAGATAGCGGAAACCAGTAATAATTAGTAAATATCACACTTTATCTAATCATAAATAAAGTCTGAGCTCTGTCTTTGAAAGATGTTTTAACGACAAGGCCAAAATCAGCCACTAGCAAGCAGCCGACAGCCCTCACAGGCAGGCGAGCATGCTAATGTTAGCTAGCACACTTAGTTAGCCTAGCTCAGCCTCAGCTGTCACATCACAGCATCACCCGGTCAACCGGACACAGACCGCAGGGCTTTAAACCGACACCTCAGCGGCTCCTGCGTCAAGCTCACCAGCAGCACAGCTATCTAATAACATAATCCCCTCACTCAGGTACATACCGTGAGCATCCGAGGCGGCAGGAGGGAAGGACATTCCTGTGTCACAGTCAGTGAAAGCCGCACACTAGCTTTTCGCTCGGGGGCGGGGCCTTCACCAACGCAAGAATACTGACGCGACCACCAGCCAATGGCACGAGGAGTACAGACGGCTGCTTCTCTTCTCGACCAATCGGATGGAAGGTGACCGGGGCAAGTGAATTTACGATCCAATCAGGTCACAGATCATAAAGCATCGTCCTCTGCATGGGCAAAAAACAAAAGGTAAAAGCTGTCAGAAAGTTTCATTAAAATAACATGAATTAAGAACATATATATAATGAGATATAAAATGAATGTAAACTATCATACATATATTTAAAATACATATATAACATGAATATAAAATTATGAATAAAATGGTCGAAAAAAAATTCACTAGCTCAGTAATCAAGCTGACGAGCAACAAAGACCCAAACAATATTTGAAACATGTGAAATATCGAATGTAACTGTATTAATCGTCCCCTGTATTATTATTTACTCTTTATTTTCTCCTCCTCCAGTGTATTTGTGTTCTGATTGTTATAATCTGTTAAATTATTATGTCAGCAATTGAATAATACCTATAAGAACTTTACAACTAAAGCAGCTTCTTTTCTCAGCACTTTTGCAACTGGACATAAAATGACATTTTGGGCAGTATGTATTAAATAGGCCCATCCTGGCGAATTGATGTGGACTTACTAAACACATATTTTGTCAGCAATAAAGTTAGTGAAGTGTATTTTAAAATTATACCTTTAATCTACCTTTAACAAACCACTTTCTCAAGAAAAAGATTATCTTTCTATTCCTGTGTGTTCTATAAAACTGGCACAGAAACAATTGTAGATTTAATTTATGAATGCATTTAGGTTAAATTCTTCCTGATTGATGTTGAATATGTTTTTGATATGTTATGTGGGACTAAGATTTGTTTACAGAAAAAGAGATGTTATTCTTTTTTGTGGGAAAAAAAGATCTTCATTTAAATTCTCATAATTTCATATGGCAAGTTTTATATCCCTGAATGTAAATGATCTGAAATATCCCAATATACTCACCAGTTCAAGCATGAAATGAAACTATACTTTGAAACACTAAAAGGACTGACAAATCAGAAAGCAATCAGGTCCATGATAATCTACAATGCCTTTAAAACTTTTTTCAAATCTAAATACGTGTATTTCTTTTCTTATTGTTCTTTTGTTTTACCCTCTTGTGATTGAATAAAAAAAGCTTTGGAGAAACAAAATGTTTAGAAAAAAAGAGAACCATCTTCATAGAGCACTGGTTTTGTTATAATAATGCTTTTCATGAGCAAGCAAGTAAAGATGCTGGACCCAGTAAACTATAGTAGATTAAGTTTTTAGTAAAGCCAGACAGATATATCGATTGGCCATTAGTCTTGGACCCTTATTGGCTTAGAACAGCTATACTGGTCTACATTGGTATCAATGTATATGTTATCTTAATAATGTATATGTTATGGGTTTTTTTGTTTTTTGTTTCTGTTTTATAGGAACCATTTTATGTGTATTTGATCCTTTTGATCCTTTTCCTTAATTCAAGTTGTTATATTTATTATTATATTATTATTATATTATATATATTATTATTATATTATTATTATTATTATTATTATTACTACTACTACTACTTTATATATAGTTAGTTATGTTTCTTAAAAATACCGGTAAAAGTAAAGTGCTATTGTTTCAGATTTTATAAATATAAAATAAAATAAAAAATAGTGATATGTCAACACCTGATTTTTTTATTTTTTTTTTTTAACTGCACCAGCATCTGCCCCAAAAATCCAGTATCGGTGCGGCTTTTACTCAGACATTTCTGTGATTTCATATTGTGGGAAGGTAAAATAACGAGCGCACATGAAGGCGGCATTAAAATGACTATTTCCGGTTTCGGCGTCTACTACCTTGCAGAATAAAAGCGCGACAGGTACGTGCAGGCTCACAAAAAAAAAATGCGTCGACCGATATTTCTTATGCAGCAGATCTCAAAACCTATTGTGTCTGCTGTATACTAAGATTACGTATATTTGTTTTTTTTCCTGTCTGAGTGATGTTTTTGTGTTGTATATGTTTAGGTGACACTTTATTGTGGAAAAATTTGGACCGGAAGCCTCGTTCTACATACATTAGAAATCACTTAGGCTACCGTGTCAACACACCGGCTAAGAGAACAGTAGTCAACTGAACGGATTTTTAAAAAAATAGTTAATTAAATATGCTGTAGATTAGACTAGAATAGTGTAAGTGTCGTCTGCCAGGCGATGAAAACTGAAGTTACCGCGGAAAGGAGAGGGGAAGGATCCTGGGTTTGAGAACACTCATCAGAAGTGATCGATGGAAGAGCAGCCATTAAAATCTGTCAATATGAATCCTGTTGATTGAAACTCGTCCGTGGCCGCTTCTGCTCCGAGTTAAAGCGGCTGGAAAATGAGTGTCGCCTGGCTCTCTGGAGCAGGGCTTTCCCAAAGGCCTTGATATGAAATCTCTGGTGACAGGAAAATTGTGTTTTACTCTTCTTGCTGTTACAGTAAATATTCCAGGTGTGCATCCGTCAACACCTTCTGTTTAATGTTTCCAGACGTGCCGTTGGCTCTGCCTGCTCAGCCTAGCCTTCCCCTGTTGTTTTGGTTTGGACATGTGATCAGACGGGACGGTCCGGCTCCTGCTGTGCAGAGCTCCGGGCTCAAGGGCTACATGAGGATCAGACCCGGCAGGATGAACCAGGTGAGAGGCAGCGGGCCTGGGGGGGGGGGCTTCACACAAAATACAGCATCCAGATGTTTGGGTTATAGATCAGGCGTTAGAAGGGTAACTTTAAAAATGTATTCAGGATATAGTTACTAATTACTAGGGTGTAAGAAAATGGTTAATTTTGTGTTCTTTAACCCCTTTATCTCCCCTGTTCTGATTGCAAACACAGTTTTCCCAAAATTAAATAAAAAACAGCAATATATCACCTTGCTTACAATAAGTGAATTGTAATCCCCGTGTTGTATCATTAGATTCTTGCCAATACGCAGCCCTACTAATTACCTGTTTCAGTTAAGTAGTCCAGATATCACAATATTAAAGGAATGTAACTCGATTACTTTTGGATTATCTCATACAAAATATGGTGAAATTGTTTGGCCTAATATGTGTTTTTAGTGCTGCATCTAACAATTTTTGTCATTATCGATTATTGGTTGATTAGCTTCTTAAATAATCGATTAATTGTTTGGTCCATGAAAATGGTGAAAAATGTTCTGGCTCGCGATGATGTCCTCAATTGTCCTAAATATTCACATTTAAGAAACTGAAATTAGAGAATTTGGACCTTTTTTTAATTAAAAAAATCACTCAAAACAGTTTATTGATCAATCACTTGAATAATAGTTCCATGGATGCTATGACCGTGAAGCCAAAAAGCAGGTTGTAAAACAAATGTAGGGATGCTTACAAGCTAGTTCAGACAGTTAGCTCGAGCTGCACTGCTATTCACATGTGACATGCCTCACTCTCTGTAGTGCATACTGAATGCACCCTTTCAATGTGGCGGTCTATTTAAACTACAAAAACCTCCGATCTCTCCCTCTGCCTTTCGATGCCATCGCCACCTCGCATCAGTTTCACTGCCTGTCCTCTCAGCCCCACCACCACCCCACAACCCACCTGCAGGCTCCGACAGTGGGTCTAAGATATTTGCTCATCACTCTTCAGTATCTCTATGTAAACTCAATCTGCGAGGAGTGATGAGGTCAGAACCTTTATGCCAAACTCTGATTATGTTCTGCTGCTGTAACAAACATTTTAAAGTATGAGTTGTCTGACTGAAATAAACATACAAATCCATCATGATCTCTGGTTCCTCATTCCTCTCACATACGGAGAGCAATGAGAATGTCTGAGCCTCCAGAGAGCGGTAACTGTTCTTACTAATGTTAGCTTGAGTATGAAGCTGCTGGAGTTCAGTCATAACGTTATTGTACAGCAGCGTCAGACTGTCGTCTATGACTAAATCTCAGCCTCGCTTAGATCAGCAGTTGTCTATTGACAGGTTTTGTTATTTACATACACCATTTAGCCTAACGATGCCTGGTAATTCAGTAGTAGCAGTGTCTGGCCGCTGTGTAGGCTCATTCATCCTCTGGGAAGGGGGAAGACTGAAGGAGCAAGACAGAGGACTGTTTAACATTCATTTATTAAGATATCACGAATGCTCCGGTTCAGGCAAGGTCACACAATAATTCTTAGACATGTCTATAAAACAACGGTTTCTTTAACCCGACACAAATTCACACAAACTCGTCAAAACTATAATTCAGCAACATGTAGAACTGCATTGTTGTGTATGGGATTTCCGGTTTTCTATCACCCAAAAGGGGGCACAGCCTGACATTTTGGCGAAGTACTTGTATGTGCCAGTTTGATGTATCCTAAGAACAAAGGGGACAGTCTTTCCACAGCTGTGTGACCATCAGAGACGCAGCTCTGATAGATATGCTGGTGCCTGAACACACCTCTTCTGTTGTTGCCCAGCAATTGCCCACAGAAGAGGCTTTAGTGGCCCCAAAGGGCAAAACTGTGGTGTGCCTCACTTTAGCTAACCCACAATGGGATTAGTGTGGGTTTGCCAGTGCCCACAGTGCCCACAGTAAACCCACATCAGAAGAACTGGATATAGTTTAAATGGTTGAAACATCCAGCTTATGCCACTCCAAATGGTGTGCAAAACATTGTAACATGCACTATTATATCCACTTTTATATAATCAATAGTGTTAAATAACATCTCAGACACAAATGTGACATAAGGATCTAATAATGGCCAAATCACTAATAATGGAATAGTCAGAAGTGTTCTATTACAGGTACTCTGGCATGTTTATGTCTGTGAGCTAATAGCTGGTTAACACAGTGAAGCTCTTCACTGGTCACCTTTTCTGAATAACCACGTGATGGAATTATAGGCTAATTATTTTTGTTGTTTTACACTGTGCCACGCATGCCAGATACAGGTTGTAACTATGGTAGCAGCAACAGTAGAAGAACAACAATACAAACATCATGGATGTATAGCATTGAGTCAGTAAAGATACAGTTTATTATTATTACAAATGAACATGGTACTGCTCCCTTTCAGAATAAAAGCACACTTATGTTTCAACTGTGAGAAAAATTATATAGACTTTAGTCTTTGTTAGATTTTAATTGCAATATTTCCAAGTGCTCACAATGGCCTTGCAGGCGACATGCAACCTTTCAGTGAGCCAGATCCAGCCTTAGGGCCGCGGTTTGCTCGGGCATGCTCTGAAGCACACTGTAAGCTGTGAAGTAGGTCACTAATAGAATCACATGACAAAGCCTTTCACATAGCACCACCACCTGTGTATAATCCAGCTGTTTATCCAGCTTTTATCTGCTGAGATAAAAGAAAAGATGTCATACAAGTGCTGGTTTGAATGCATTAACTGTATTTATGTGTACAAACCTAAACCTAAAACAACTTCCTTATTAGGGTGGCACAATTAATTGCAATATTATTGAAATCGGAAAAATGGCTGAGTGCAATATCCAAATAGCAGAACCAGTACCAGCACTGTAAAAAACAAAACAAAAACAAACAAACAAAAAAAACAAAAAAAAACAGATGAGACGACTTAAATTTCAAGGCAACACAAGCAATAGATTTTTGAGTTTTGAGCCCAGTTCAGACAGTTTTGAAATAAATTTCAAAAAGTTTTACTGGTCTATAATCTTTTGTTGACATAATTTGCATTTCTTCTTTAGATAAACTTGAATTGTTGAGTTTTAGAAACTTAAGAAAAAAAACAAAAATTGATCACAGTGAGCTGCAAACCTGATTTGTCTGTTTTTTTTAGTGCCAAAAAATTAAGTAGTTTTAATTGAAAATCTTAAAATTCTAACATTTAGGGGCGCCCCTGTGGCTCGGTTGGTGGGGTGTGCACCCCATGTGCTGGGGCTGTTGGTCCTGTGCGGCAGCTGCCGGTTCGACTCCCGCCTGTGGCCCGTTTGCTGTGTGTCGTCCCCTCTCTCTCTGCCCCCTTTCCTGTCATCTCCTCAGCTGTCACTATCAGAAATAAAGGCAGAAGCCAAAAAAAAAATCTTAAAAAAAAATCTTTTTTTTTACTGAGTATTTTTTTTAAATACAGTGTTTTGAGTTTCTAAAATAAATTCAAAACTTCAAGTTTATGTAAAGAAGAAAAGTAAATGATCTCAACAAAGGATCAGTAGATGGTAAAACTTTTTCAAAACTTGTGATTTTGAATTGGGCTCCAGACTCAGAGGTCTATTGCAGTCCATTGCCTTGAAATCTTGAGTTTTCTCAACTTTTTTACAGTGAAATTGCATTTTTTTTTAAAAAGGAAAGATGTGAGAAAACAGCTTTATAATGAGGTTGTAGTGCTGCAGAGATGCCCTGACCCAAAATTCTTGTTCTCAAGATGACCTCAACAAATATCACATCAAATGTCACTTTTTTTTCCCAGTGAAAATGAAAATTGCAATTCAAAACTGATCATTCCCACTAGTCATATTGCAATCACAATTTCAGTCAAAAAAATCACAGTATGACTTTTTTTTACCAGATTTCACAGCCCTATTTCTTACCCTGTTATTTTTCTCAACAGTACCTGGACCTGCACTGCAGCCAGTGTGCCTTGGTCTCCAGCTCAGGTCAGATGCTCGGAGCCGGCGTTGGAGAAGAGATAGACCAGATCGGGTGCGTGATCCGGATGAACAACGCCCCCACGGTGGGGTACGACAAAGACGTGGGGAGCCGCACCAGCGTTCGTGTTGTGTCTCACACCAGCGTTCCCCTGTTGGTGAGAAACGAACTCTACTACTTCCAACAATCGGCAGACACCACGTACGTGTTCTGGGGTCCCGAGAGGAACATGAGGCAGGACGGGCAAGGACGGATCTTCAACATTCTCCTGAAAATAGCAAAGAAGTATCCAAATGTCCGAATCTACGTCGTGACCAGAGAGAAGATTCAGTACTGTGACAGTGTGTTTCAAAATGAAACGGGAAAAAAACAGGTGAGTTTAGGGTCCAAGTTGCATAAAAAAGCCTTGACTAATCTGCTCTTGTGGCAAGAGCAGTAAAGCAGCTATTTCTGGTTGAACAAAATGGATTAAACTTCACAAAGAAGGTCTTTCTCTGTAATGATCATTTCCATAATGTTGTCAGACACAATCTGAGCCTGTCAGTGGCAAAAACAAGCACTTTAAGAGCATAGTGCACAGCTGCCTAGAGCTCTCCCTCAATACAGGACCGATTTCAAAAACTGTTGTCCACAACAAAACAAAACACGGGAAAATGGGGTCCAGATTGAAAACTTTAATGGCTGGCTCCAGTTTTAAGGTTTATGAGTTTTGTTAAAGTTCTTTTAAGAGCAGATGTTTGGTTTCTCTCACTCAGGATGAAGACGGGGGCCTTTCTCAGTACTGGATTCTTCACAATGATTCTGGCCATAGATATGTGTGACAGCATCCGTGTTTACGGAATGATCGATGATAACTATTGCAGGTGAGACCAATTTTATCATCTGTATTCACACTCCATGTATTGTAAATAACCTTTCACCGACTTCTTGCACTTTACTCCTCCCGACAGTCGAGCCAATCACAGTGTTGTTCCTTACCATTACTATGAGAAGAACCGAATCGATGAGTGTAGGATGTACAGGGTCCACGAGCACACACAGCGTGGGGGTCATCGCTTCATCACCGAGAAGGCCATCTACGCCAAATGGGCAACACGGCATAAAATGGAGTTTAAAAACCCCACTTGGAGCATCTGAAGAAGAACTCAGAAGATGTTCTTGTGACCGCACACTGGTATTCACTTTTGCTGGGTCTTCTTTGCTGAAGTTTTTTAGTGCTGCCTGAGCAGGAACTTTATCAAGTACACGGTGTTGTTACTGGTGGACTCAGTGGCTTTTTCCAAGAAGAGAAGAGCCTAATTTGTTTCTGGCTCTTAGTGGACACAATTATCTGCAATCATTTTGTTTTTGTGCTTAAAATAGCAAAATGTACCAGCATTTGAAGGAGTAGTTTTTTTTGTCTTTTTGAGGTGGGGTTGTATGAAGTAATACTCCCTAGTCAGTGTATTACCTACAGTAGATGGCGGTCGACATGCCCCCAGTTTGGAGAAGCAGCAGGTGTACTGGCACCCTTCTTTTTTTTGACAGCCTTTTCCATTGGGAAATTGTTGTTATATAACCCAAATATTGCCCTCTTCAAAGCAACCAAACTCCATTGCCAAAAACATTAATTTTTACCTCACAGAACACAGGGGTTGCTGTTCTACCGCAGCCTCGATCTGTTAGTTTGTTTATGTTATTGTGTGACTTCTGTGTTGTAAATGGTTAGTTTGGAGCCACTGAAGTCACACAATAACACAAATTAACTAACCAATCGGGGCAGCATTAGACCAGCAACCCCTGTGTTCTGAGAGGTAAAATTACTGATTTTTCCAATGAAGTTTGTTTGGTTTGGATATTTATTTGATATTTACTTTATATAAAAGTGGTTTCCTGTTGGAAAAAGCTGTTTGACAGCAAGGTAAAGTGGTGAAAATATTCTAAATACACTCTGCTCACCTTGCCCATGGCAGTACATTGCTTAGCTTCCTTGCTGGTACTCCTCCCTGCTTTTCCTAATTGATTGCCATTTACCGTAGGTAATACACTGACTATGGATAAGTGCCTCATACAACCTCATTTCAAATAATCCAAACTATCCTTTTAACTGGTAACAGGCGTACCACCCTCAGTATTATTGAATACTTCTGTTACATATAGCCATATATCAGTATAGATACTGATAAAGAACACTAAGCCACTAAATAAGACACTAAAATCAGTTTATACCAAAGCTTGTGATATATAATTTCTTTATACCTGTGCCTTGCCTTTATTCTGCACAATGTTTTACTTCATGCTGCTATCTGGCCTGCAGCTACACAAAGCACCTTTATTCTCTATTGTTTAGAGCTGCAACTAACAATAATTTAAAAAACAAAACAAAAAAAACGAGTGTTTTATATTGACTTTCATTTTAGAAGACAAAACTTAAAATTGAAATACAAGGCATTTTTCTTTTTCCTAAATTTAAAAAAATGTTTTTTTGTTTTCATTTTCTATTTCAAGTAACAAAAAGTAAAATCACCAGAAAACTTTTTTTTCATATTATACAAAAGCATCAAATGTACCGGTGTTGCTTTAGTCCAGGCTAAAGCAATTTTGAGTGATTTTATTTTTTGTTATATGAAACAGAAAATGAAAATCAGACTTTTTTTTTAAAATTTAGCTCATCCCTTTCTGCCCATGACAAAGAAAAGTCTTGTATTTCAATTTTATTTTTTGTATTTTAGAATGAAAATCAAATAACTGCTTGTTTTATATTTCTTATTACCTGTTTCTGAAAGGAAAATACAATGACTTTAAGATAGACGGACCGTGTTTTTCAGTTATTTTTTCAGTTATTCAATTTACAATCACTGAAGACAATGAAAACCAGCAGATAATCACGTTTGAGAAGCTGGAACCAGACTGAACCAAAAATGTTGTTGCTTAGTTTTCTGTCAATTGCCTAATGTTTTATCTGACTCATCGTTTCACCTCCAGTATTGTTTTCTCTGCTCTCCTCACTGTTAGTTGGCCTCAAAACACGACACTCCTCACAATGATATTTCTGCCCTGATGCAGGGTCAAGTTCAAAGTAAACCAGCGTACGAGGACAGTCAGCAGTTTTAAAACAGCAAAACTGTTTCAGGCGAGTCTTGTTTGTGGCACACTTTCATGTTGACCTCTCTACAGCAGCAGTACATACTGCTCACACACTAGATAAACAACAAATCTGGGGTCATGAAGCTTCAGGCTGATCCCTTATTCTTTATAAAATAATTGCTGTTATTTTTGTAAAGTTTGATATTGAAGCTTTATGTTGATTACTTGCCCTGACTGCAACCAGTTACAGTGTTTAAATGCTTCAAGCAGTAGTAATCGCAGTAGTAAGCCTTTTATTTAATCCAAATGTTCTTTGTGCACATGTTGATATGAACAGTGTTCAGAAATTTCCACAGGGAGCTGAGTGTATTTAACCCACAGCGTGATCATGCAGTTTGCGGTTGGTGACGTGTGATGACATGAGTACACCAACTATAGTGTAGACACTTTAAAGCAGCTCCACAGCTTTAAAGGGACAGTTTTGATTCTTTGAAGAGGGGTTGTATCAATAGTGTATTACCTGCAGCCTCCAGCTTCAAGAAGCAGCAGAAGTACCAGCATGGAGGTTAATCAATGTACTGCCGTGGACAGGGTCAGCAGAGTGGATTTAGAATATTTTGACCTCTTTATATCACGGTCAAACACCTTTTTATGACGTGAAACCACTTTTAAATAAGATAAATATTGCTCTCTCTAAACCAACAGAACTCCATTGGCAAAATCAGTCATTTTACCTCCGAGAACACAGGAGTGGCTGGTGTACCGCTGCCTCAATTGATTAGTTTGTTTGTGTTATTTTGTAGCTTTGGTGAATCCAAACTAACTTTTTCAAACACCAAAGTGACACAATGACACAAACAAACTAAGCGACCGACGCAGCGGTGGACCAGCAACTCCCATAATCTGCAAGTTAAAATGACTGATTTTGCCAGTGGAGTTTGGTTGGATTGGAGAGAGCAAGATTTGGTGGTTTCCCAGCAGAAAATGTTGTCTGATGGCAAGGTAAAATAGTGAAAATGTTCTGAATGCTTCTCCGAACTGGGGGCGTGCCAACCAGCATCTACTGTAATTAATGCGCTGACTATGGATAAGTACCTCATATAATCCCCACATCAAAAAATCTGAAAATGTTCATGATGGGACATTTGCAAACTGTGGAGCTGCATTGTTGGCAGTTCACCACTGTGTGGCATCCCTAAACCTCTGACAGAAACCTGCAGAAACTTATGGTCAAAGGCTCGGATGAGATTTCTTGTTAAACTTTGAATATAATAGGTCCAGTACCACACATACAAAATGAGTTACATGTCTTCTGACATCTGCTTTAAAATTGTTTGCCCTTTATATATCTTGATGCCTGTTTACAAAGAAAAACATAGCACTGCCTTCTCAGTTGCATAATGCTTATTTTGTGACTAATTCCAAAGACTGTGATAGTATTGCACTACTGAGCAGCAAACTACTGTGTCAAAGTGTTTTTCTGTAAATTTGAGACATGAATTGTTTGAAACAGAGTATATTATTATTGACATTTTGGTTATCACAAGTAGTGTATGTGCGTAGTGAACTTGAATGTAAACTTGGCCACTGGTCACCGCTGATGAATAAATCTGCTGTCAAATATCGACTGCCTGTGTGTGAGCTTGACTTTGTGTGACAAATGTAGGTATCAACTCATTTAAAGGCTCTGCAGCACGACCCACCCACATATGTTTTCACTGATTAGACTTCTCAGAACGATGAGGGCGTGTGCAAACTGTGCTACACTGATAGTTTCACACACTCTGGGAGAAACTTCATTTTTATTTTACAAATTCATTTTCATGCTGATGTTTTATAGGCCTACACATGTTCCAATTATTTTTACCTCGTCAGTTTGTCGATTCATTGACACAAGAGTTTGATGTACAACCTGAGAGAAAAATTAAAATAATTTTAAGGCACAAATCATCATCAAGTAGATTCTAAGGGTAATTTTTACCTCTTAAATCTTGACGTAACAAGGCCAAAAACAACGTAACAAAATGAAAAATGACGTAACAAGACAAAAAGTGATGCAAAAGATGTAACAAGATTTTTAAAAAGACAACAAGACATAAAAGATGAGACCAAAATGATATAAAAAAAGATGAAAATTTGATGTAAAAGACAAAACAAGACAAAAAACAAACGAGGTGTAACAAGACCAAAAATGACGTAAATGAAAACACCAAATATGATAACAAGATGCAAAAAGGACGTGAAAGACACGAGACAAGAAATACACAACAAGACAAAAAATGATGCAACAAGGCAAAAAACGCATAACACGAAAAAAAAAAAGTAAAATATATAAGAAGGCATAAAAGATCTAACAAGACAAAAACATGCAACAAGACAAGAGTGACGTAAAGGATGTAACGAGACGTAACAAGACTAACAACTCTGTAACAATACGAAAAATATGTGAACAAGACCAAATATGACATAAAAAATAAAACGACACCAAAATGATCCAACAAGACAAAAGATGCAACAAGAGCAAAGGAGATATAACAAGACGAAAATGGGGCAAGAAAAAGATGAAAAAATGACATTAAAGATGTTACAAGATGAAAAATGATGGAAAGACTGATGAGATGAAACAGACAGGTGGAGAAAAGGTGAGGTTCAGTTAGCTTTGTATGTTTTTTGCACATTTTTCCACTTTTACTTGATCATCAGTATGTGGTGAACAGTGACCAGTTTTCAGTGGGACTTTGTGGCAAGTTTAAGAGAAAGTTTTGAGATCTGCTGTCCGCTCTCTCACTCTGGCGTTGGCTTACACAGTCCATCCCCATGTCGACATGAAAAGTAATAGCGCCCTTGAGATGATCCATATAAAAAGAAAAGATAGCAGAAGATAACAATGTGTGATTGTTGCAACTGGCAGTAAAAGTACTAATATCACACTAAAACTTAGAAAATGTTCAGTATCACCAGGAAAATGTAGTAAAAGTAGTCCGTCTGTCACTATGTGGCTGCTACACTATTATATGTAATATCATTATACTGTTATTGCGCATGCATTAACATAAAATAAGATAAGATAGGTAAGTTACACCTTTATTTATCCTGAGGGAAATTGTTGTGCAGCAGTTTCAAGTGGGAAAGGGCAAATAAACAATTATGTTTACTGCCAGTAAATCTGTCCATTAATAATCAATTATTTGTTTGGTGTTTAAATGTAAGAAAATAGTGAAAAAATGTAAATCAGCGCTTTCTCAAAGCCTTGTCTTGTTTTGTCCACAACCCAAAAGACATTCAGTTTACTGTCATAGAGGATTTTAAAAAAAAAAAACAATAAAACAAACAGAAAATATTCAAATTTAAGAAACTGAAAATTTAGAAGGAAATTTTTCCGTAAAATATATTTATAAGAAAAGACAAGATAGAAGAGACAGGACTTATATTCTGAGAGAAACTGTTGTGCAGCAGTTGTGTCGACGTAGACAAGAATACAATCACACAAATATCATTATTATATAATTTTCTTTTTATTGGCTTAGGCAGTGACACAGTCATTTCTTCATACATTTGTCATTTCATACCGAAATCAAATAACACCCTTAGCTATTCCCATCTACCAATCCACATGTATAAACCCAGACAAACTACCCACCCCCCCCCCCCCCCCCCCCACACACACACACACACACACATCACAATAAAAATAAAAAAAATATATATATATAAAATAATAATATAATATAATAATATAATATATATATAATATAATAATATAATAATAATAAATAATATAATTTAATAATAATAATATATATTAATTATTTTATTATTATTATTGTAATTATTATTATTATTATTATTATTTATTATTATTAATCACACAAATATCACGGACATTTTTTTCATAATGACACACACACACACAGACTACTGCTGAGTTAACTTACTAAAGTTGGACAGCCACACACACACCACACACACACACACACAACACACACACGCCGCGCCGTCAGACTGTGCTGCAGTGAGAGACGTGCTGATGACGTCAGCGAGTGGTGCAGAAAAATGGGGGACGACGAAGAGAGATGAAGGGGGACATCAAACAGCAGCGACACCGCAAAGGCCATGAAACGGTAAACCGGATTAATAACACGGTGACAGGTCAGCTTACTTAAGACCTTAATCACATATTGTAGGAAACTGTGTGTTTTTATTTAGTAAAGTCTCAGTGAAGGCAGGTCAACAATGGACGGCGAACAGCTGCGTAGGACGGTCAATTTTTTTTTTAACCAAAAATAATCTCATTTTATTGCCTTTATGTCTATGACGTTAAGTAACAACGAGGTGAGGTGGTTATCGAGGCTGTGTCACTGTGATTTACATGTTTTCATTGTGAATAATTGTAAATACTCCACGCGTTGTCGGAGTATCGCTGATATTTAAAATTACCTATCAAAACTTGAATTTAGCCTAATATTTTAAAATCAGCTGTTATAAATGATCCCTTTTCAGAATTCAAATATACAATAGCATATGTCTCTTATTTATTTATTTATTTATTTATTTATTTATTATTTATTTTCTTGTCAGGTATGATGACAGACAGCCACAGTCAGTGTGTTGGTACACAGCAGCCTGATCAGAAAGCATGGGGCTCAAGCTCACTGGCAAGGTAAGACAGGGTGTGGTCCTCAGACCACTTGTCCTTCATCATCATTATCACCTTTATCATCATTATCATTAGTACTATTAGCTGTGTAATCAATGTCATTATTGTGTACAAGTGCTGGAGGAAGTATTCAGATTGTTTGCTTAAGTCTAACTAACTTATATCACTATAAAAACCTATAGTTTTCCATTGAAAATGTTCAGTATCATCAGGAAAATGTAGTCAAAGTAGTCTCTCTGCACTAAAAGGAGGTAATGGTCATGAGAAATGCCAACCTATAATTTTGTTAAACTCAACTGTCTGATCAAGTGTAATCATTTATCTGGTCTTCTGTCCTTCCCTTGTTTGTCTGTTTAATATTGTAGTTTTTTAAATTGTTCTTTCTCATTGTGGTTTGTCACATATGACAAAATGGAAATACTGGACCTTTGAATCATGTGTGCCATACTGTACATTTTCGCTAATAAAATGTGTTATTTAAAAAATGTAAAAAAAAAATGTATTGCACATCTGTTAATGAGATGTGACATCATTTCACTGTTGTAGTTGGTTGGGGTGGAGCTATTCTTAAAATATTGTGTGTCGGGCACAGTCTTGTTCTAATGTTCTTGATGGGTTGGTTTGTAATTTAATCCATACAAATAAAGCAAGGCCCTTATAAAACAACAATGATACAAACAACTGAAATAAAGTAAGACATATATAAATGAATAATTATGATTAAAAAAATTAATTTAAAAAAATCTGCAGCAACAATTACACAGAAAAATATGGGGTCACAAAATAAATTTAAATAAAGAAACAAACAAAACAAAAGAAAGTTGTGAGAAATGCGGTCACAACAATCCAGAGCCCAAAGCAAAGTAGTCTTGAAGTTGCAGAGATGGCAAAAGTGCACACATTCTTTACTCATTACAAGCACAGATCCTTAAAAAACACTCTGGTTCTGGTTCTTTAAATCAATGAGTGCTCTTATGTGTCTAAAAAAATCAGTCCTGCAGAGCTTAAAAGCCCTCTCATATGCAGCTGGCAGATTAAGTTTTCTAAAACTCAGTTGCGACTTTAAAGCCCTCGTCTTATGACATCTGTCATACACTAAGGAAAGATTATCATCGTGCATTAAAACTAAAGTAACAAGCCTGTTTCGAAAGTGTGAGGAATGCAAAGTACAGATGTGTGTGTTAAAACGTTTGGAGTAAAAGTAAAAAGTTGTCAGAGAAATAAATAATCAAATAAGTACAGATACCTGAAAAATCTACGTGAAGGGGTAGGTGGGATTGTTTGAAGTGGGGCTGTATGAGGTGCTTATTAGTGGGCAGTGTTTTACCTACAGGATCAGGAGCAAAATGTATTTTAGCCACCTTAAAAAAAATCCATATCTGCTTAAGTGTAAGCTATAATTACAATATTTTCTCTGCTTTACTTTGCTGACAGAGAGCCTTTTCTGATATCAGCCAAATATGGCCTCTCTCCAAGTGTTCTTGCCAGCCAAAGTCCACAGGAGAAATCAAAATTTTACCTTGCAGAACACAGGAGTTGCAGGTCTGCTGCTGCCTCGATCAATTACTTTGTTTGTGTTATTGTGTAACTTTGGTGAAACTGAACTATCATTTTGAAAGACCAAAGTCAAACAATTATACAAAGAACTAAAATAACAGATCGAGGCAGCGGTGGAGCAGCAACTCCAGTGTTCTGCAAGGCAAACTGACTGTCTGTGTTTAACAGGTGAACCCAGAACAGGACGGAGACAGCGTTAAAGATGATCAGTACGGGGCTTTATTGCGAAATGTAGATGAATGTCGGTTCAAAGGCAGGCAGGCGAGGCAGGAGCTTGAAATGGTCTGGTGAGCGTGGCTGGCAGAGACACGGGCAGGCAGACTGGTTGAGTGAAGGTGATCCTTGGGTGCAGAGAAATAAGAAAAAAAAAAAGAAGAAGAAGACTACCAAGGTGGCCCAGAGGGTTTGATACCAGACTGACAGAAGCGACGATCGGGCAGTGAGTGGATGAAAACCCAGGGCTTAAGTACTGCTGGGCTGATGAGTTGATGGAATGGCTAGTGTGCTGTAATCAGACTGGAGTGCAGGTGGTGAGGTGCTCTTTTAGCCAGTAAGAGAGAGAGAGAGAGAGAGATGGAGAGCAATGTCCACAGCACACACTCAGACAGACAGAGGGGAAGACAGGAGACACTAGGGAGGTGAATTAACACTGGAGGCACAAGGAACTACCAGCGCTCTGGCATTAAACATAACAGACTGAGCAATACTGGCTTATTTAACAGTGGTTTCCTGTCTTGTCTGCTGTTAAAGTAAAGCAGTGGAAATATTCTAAATATAGTGTCACTTAAACTGATTGATTTTTTGCTGCTGTGATCCCGTCCACAGTGTATTGTTTAGTTCTGTGCTTGTATTCCTTTCTGCTTCTACGAGCTGGGGGTGTGCAGACCACCAACTACCGTAACTAATACACTGACTGTCGATAAGTACCTCATACAACATAACACGAACTATACTTTTAAGCACAGTAAAGAAGGAGTTGTTCTCTGTCAAATTGCTTGTTTGTCCAAACTCAGAGTTACTAAGTTTACTTTAAGACGAAGTGGTGCAATGGTAGCACCTCCCACGTTCCAAAGATATCCAGGTCAGGTTAACTGGTGTCTCTAAATGGCGTGTAGATGTTAATATGACACCCTGTGCAGGGTTGTATCCCGTCTCTTGCCCAGTATCAGCTGGGATTGTCTCCAGCCTACATGCAAACCCTTTAAAAGCTCAGTGGTTAGCGCTTCAGCTAATGCAGATGGATGTGGATGTGGTGCAGGAAACGGACCCCATCTGCACATTTTAGAAACTGAAACCACAGCGTGTTTCGTGGAAAACAAGTCAAATGATTTATTAGTTACCGAAACAGCACTGTAAACAGTTTGAAATAAATAAAACAAGTTTTGCCAACCTAAATCTTTTGTTGAGATAATTTTCTTTTAATTTTACGTGGGAAGAAACTAAGTACAAATACTTCATTACTGTGGTCACCTTACATTTGAACACAAATATCAAAAACAACATATATGTAACGGACAAAAACTCAAACAAAAAAACAATAACAAGATAAAAAACGGAAGACAGACAAAGATGTAAAAGGTGTAACAAAACAATTAATGACAAAAGATGCAACAAGAAAAAAAAATTTGACATAAAGACGGAAAGTGTAGTTTTTCCACCTCTGTCTTTGAGAAACTCGAATAGTTGAGTTGAGTTTTTCAAAAATTGTTTGCATTAAGCTTTAATTTTGTGTGATGTGTCTTTATTTGGGTACTTGAAAATTAAATGGTTACAATTGAAAATATATAAAATATTAACCATTATTCACTTTCACTTGAATGAATTTACTTAATAATTTTTGAAAGACGAATTTTTTGTTGCCAAAACTTGAGATTCAAGTATTATTATTTAGAAACTCAAGAATTTAGACATTTTTTACAGTGTGGTTTCAGCTCAGATTTTATTTACTGTTGGGTGGTTTAATCTAAAGCAATGCATTATATTTATGAGCTCCTCAAAGTTTTGTTTGCAAACTGTACATCCGTATAAGTAACTCATAACCACAGCTGTTAATAAACTTGTGTAATGTAGTAAAAAGACAATAATTCCCTCTGAAACGTGGCTGTGTGAAGTACAGTGCTTGAGCTAAATGTGCTGAGTGACATTTCACCACTGTTGTTCACACTGCAGGGACAACAGAGCCACAGGATGGTGATCTTGGTGGCCATCTTCGTCCTCATGACTTTGCTCATCCTGTACGGCTCCAACAATGTCATCGATGAGGTCTACGCTCCGTTCCACGTGGCTACGAATCACGCGCTCAGGACCACGGATCTGAAGAAGTGGTCAGGGAGAGAAGGCTATGTGCCAGTTTATGGGAACAAGGTACACAAACAGAGAAACGTAACAAGAGGAACTCATATGAGTGGAATGCATTTTATTACTAGGTTACATGTAATCTGATATGTTACTACAAATCAGTGGAAGGGTGGTGAAGCATACAGCGGAAAGGAAAGGGAAGTCGTAAGCCATCAGAAATGCAGTGTATTGTTCTCTGCATATGGAGCACAGCCAGGAATTATTTCTAGACTGTTTGAACCACAAAACAGTCTCTACACTCCTAGATGTAAAGATGCTAACTAGAACCATAAAGGGTTCTTCGGCTTATCACCACAGGAGAACCCTTTTTGGTTCCTGATAGAACCTTTCATAAAGGTTCCAGTTTGAGCTCTAAGTAGAACCTGGCATGAAGGGTTTTGCCCAGAACCACCTATGACAGGCTCTATAGAGAACCCTTTTATGATGTAATGATAACTAATGTTTGCAGTTGCTCTGTGTAGCTAACATTAGCTGGTTTGGGTCTGTGTTAGATAACAACTCAGTGATTGGTCGTGTAAATCATGATGGTCAGTAGCTAACTTAAGCAATCGGCCCGTGCAGCTGATGTTAGCAGTTGGTCTATGTGGCTAACATTTAAGAAGCAGGAAGCAGAGAATTTGGACATTTTTTCATTTAAAAAATGACTCAAAACAGTTAATCATTTGTCAAAATAGTTGCAGATTAATTGATTAAAATTATGAATAAATTATGTTTCATGATAGAATTCTACAGCAGGGTGACAAATTAAAGAAAAACAATTGTTTTATGTCTCAAAATGTGTCTCATTGGCATCAAATAACATCCAATAATATGATTTTTATTTCTTTATCAAAATTTATTATGTCAGGATGCAGTTTATTGAGAAAGTAATACACTTACAATTCCAAGCAGTTTCAAGCACTTCAGCAAAAAATCCAAGTATTTTTCAAACCTTGAAAACACGACATTAAAATTCAAGCGTTCTCAAGGATTTCTAGCAGCCATACAAACCCTGTAAGATAAAATATTCCTTTATTATTCCCACTGTGGGGAAATTTACTGTTACAGCAGCCAAGTGTACAGCAAGAAAAGAAAGAGCATCAATAAAAGTTTACAACATTGCACAAAGAAGCAGGTATTGCACATTTTGCACAGTCAAAATGATAATACACTTGAGTAATTAAAGCTGTGAAAAAAGAAAGAAAAAGAGACTAAATGTAAACTTATTGTTCATCCCCTCATAACAGTAGGCAGCTACAGATTAAGTGTGAAAATGCCGGTGAGCTGTTCTGTGATGTTTCGTGACCGAGATAACTTCCTGTTCTGAGAAACAGAAGGTGTTTTACAGTATTATACGTGAGCGTAAACAGAAAACACACATGGTTGCAAGTAATGATGACCCACTTGCAAATAAAAATCTGATACAGAAATCAGTCACCCGAACGCTACCCACTATTCCCAGTTGTGTTGTCGTGAGCGTACTGTTGTTTGCAAGCTCTGTTAACTCAAACTGCTTAACACAGTTATGTAAACATTACATAACAAGCATGTACGCAGCATGGCATACAATGTAGGACTGTACCCGACTCAGATTTGGCTGTTCAGTACAAACGCTTGTACAGTAGATGTTACAGCAGAGAGGATATATGCACAAGTTAGACACTGTGTTGCCTAATGTGATCCACGAAGGCCCCCCAAATTTTTGCAGTTTTTACAGTTAGACAAAGAGTATCTTGTCTCCTCCAGATGTAAACAGGAAATCATATCATTGAGGCTTTTTTTTTAGCAAAGAGGGAATGAACAGTTCCATTCCCTCAAAATAACCCTCTTAGCCATCAACATGCCGAACAAGTGACCCAGAGTCACAGTCGGGACTTAGTATTACATTAGAAATTATTTCTGAAGTTTAGAGTCAGACAAGAAGATGTGAGTGCGTTTCCTCCGACTGTTAAGGAACGTGAAAAAATGTGGTCTGAGCCTCTTATCAGTGAAAATGTGGTTACAACAGCGGCATGTCAAAAAAAACACAACACAAGCTGTTTTAACAGTCTGATAATCTGTTCCCTAGTAGGTTGAACGAGAGCCACTATTGATTAGTGTGAAGGTATTTCTCCAAAGTTATATTTCACTGGTCAATGAAATCTGGTATAATTTCAATGCATGTGATGTTTTACATAAAATGTCAGAATTATTAACTATACAGGCTGTTTGCTGCCAACAAGAAGCTTCTGGGACATCCTTTCTCTTCTTTTTTTTTTTTTTTTTTTGTTTGTTTGTTTTAACAGTTTTGTTTATTGAGAGTTCAGGGTATACATGAAACAGTATATAATAATAATAGAAATGATGAGTCTGATGAGTAAAAATTATAATAATGCTGTCAATAAGACAAAGTTTTAAAAAGAAAAAAGAAAGAAAATGAATAAATAACAATAAATAAATAAAATTACGAGTAAAAAGTAAAAAAAAAGATAAAAATAAATTTAAAAAAGATTAATAAATAATAATGATGAAAATGATTATAATAATAAAGAAATAACAAATGGATGGATATTAACAAATGGATAATCGGGAGAAGTTCTTAATATAAAATTAAAAAACAGTGCTTCTTGCCGTAGCCTAAAGCAAATTCTTAGGCGTTTTGGTTACAACTTTGGCTCTTCTAAAGGTGTATGCAGTGGGATGTCGTATAAAGAGTGACAAAGACTAGGATAAGGACAGGAAGTGTTGGTGGTTGAGTGTTTTAGTCACTGGACTGGACCCTGACAACCAATGTTCAAGACCTACCTGTCTAAAAAAAAAGATACATTATATAAAAGTGATTATAGGCTTTAATTTACACATTGTAGAGGATGAAATATTTCACTTTTGCAAATCCTGGTGAAATACGGTCTAAATGTGAAATGTAAATGTCTTTGTGAGTCTTTTCTCCGGTGACCATATTCGTCTTTTTAAGGCCTTTTCAGCTGAAAAATGCTCAGCGGGAGCAGTCAGTCACAGTAGACGGCAGTAACAACATCTGGTTCAGAAGTGGTTTAGCCGACTTCACTGTCAGTCATCAGTGGAGCGGAGAGTCTCAGAGTAGCCGCTGCCCTCCTCTGTGTTTCCATCACCTTTCTTCACTTCTGTCATGGTTAGTTTTGTAGTTTTTTGGTGATTTCAAGACATGTTTTGTAAAGTTTACAGCCCTTCCATGCTGTTGCTCCTGTATTCGCTTGTGCAGTGGTGGAAACGCTGATCTAAACAACTGACTGTTCCCAGGAGTGTTGACTTGTTCTTTGTTAGCACCAATAACTCAACTTCATAAAGCTGCTACGAGGCCTCTGTGGACAAAAGCGGCAGTGTTTCCACCACCATGACCACAGAATCCAAATCAGAATCAGAAATACTCTATTTTTTTATATATATAATACTTTCTCATCTTTATTTATATTGACTGGACAGCATCATGTGATGTCGTCTCTGGATTGGATGTTTGCTTGTTTCCATGTTCTGTCTTATTTTTCCTGTTTTAGTGTCTACTTCAATTTTAGGCCTCATTGTTTTAGCTCGATGTTATCACATTGCCTCCGAGGAATCCTGCTCTTTTGCTTTGTCTGTCAAAGCACTTCATTGATCCAGGAGAGGAAATTATTCACGTACAGAGCATATAAAATATATAAAAACATATCAGCATAATATCAAAAAAAATTGAGACGGTCAAAATCTCCTTGTAGTAGCTTCACATCGTTCATTGTTTTTTAATACATTAACTTAAAAAGTGTCATGCTGTCTTTTCTTTTTAGAGTATGACCCTTCACTGTCATAACTGTGCGCTGGTGACGAGCTCCAGCCACGTCCTGGGCACCGGAGCGGGAGAAGAGATCGACCATACGGAGTGTGTGATCCGCATGAACGATCGCCCCGACAATGGGGTACGAGACCGATGTGGGGAACCAGACCTCTCTGAGGGTCGTAGCTCACTCCAGCGTGTTCAGGGTGGTCCGGAGGCCTAAAGAGTTCCTGAGCCGGGCAGACAGCAACCCCGTGATCATCTTCTGGGGACCCCCGAACAAGATCGGGAAGGAAGCCAAAGGGACGTTGTACAGGTTGATCCAGAGAGTCAGCATGACCTACAGCAACTTGTCCTGCTTCAGTATCACAGCCAACAAGATGCGCAGGTTCGACAATCTGTTTCACAGGGAGACGGGACGAGATAGGTGAGTATTTATGACATTTTATTGTCCAGTAGCCACACATTGGTAAATATCACTTTCACTAACTCTGATTTCCATTTGCTTTGTTGTTGTTTTTTTCTGCTCAGACAAAAATCTCACTCGTGGTTGAGCACAGGCTGGTTCACCATGGTCATAGCCATTGAGATTTGTGATAATATCAAAGTATACGGGATGGTTCCACCCAACCACTGCGGGTGAGTATAAAGGTGGACTTCCATCCACATAGCTCGACTTGACTTTTTTGTTTTTCCATTATGACCTGGTACCTGCACCCGGTTACATAAAACCACCTCAGTTTAAGTTTCCCTTAAGTTTTCATCTAAGCATGCTGTAGGAAAAAATAAGTTACATAAAATCATCAAAAGGATTGCAGGAAGGTCCTTTTTTCCTTAGAAAAGTTCCTTAAAAGTGAAATAATTTGTGGAACATGAGATTGTGGTTAAATGTATGATGATTGAAGAGGAGGAGACACCAAGACTCATTGTTCAGGACAGAGAAAACCCAGTTTACCTTAGCCACTAGCTACGTTTTAACTCTATCTCATATAGTAATGTTAGCTATATGTTTTATTGAAACTCAACAGTTCTTGTTGACTCCTGCCTCCTTTCTTGATGTCGCAGTAATATTTTCATACGATCGTTTACTTTGAGCCATGTTTTCTGCACGTCTGTATTTTTTTACGGCTGAGTTAAATTTAATCTGGATTATGTGCTTGTCCTTTCCAAGGAGAACAACATTCTCAACTTCTTTTGTTTTGTTTTCTCTTTCTCTCTTCTTTATTTCTCTTCACGTGCTGTATTATGAGAGTAACTGCTGAAGGCCTTAGTTTAAACACTCAGGAAAGGAGGCTTTATGCAATGTTCTTAAGTGAACCACTTGGCACGGGGGAAATGTTTTGCTTAAGGTTGAAACTTCAGGTGGTTTATGCAACTGGGCACTGGTGCTTTTTTGGTATCACCTCAGTCGAGGATCCAAGCGAGCTGAGCGAGCTTGTTGGTAGAGTTTCCCCAACTGCTGGACTGCTGAAATAGCGTTGCTATGATGATCAGCTCTGCCTGTGTTGAGGGAAAACAGAGTACCTGGTTCCAAAAAGGGAGCAGAGTCGAGCCGTACTATATAGTGGAAATATAAACTATCAACCCATTAGTTGCTACATTATTGCAAATCACAGATACAGTGGTTGTTAAACTAATTATCATATGAAAATCTTTTTTTTTTGTAGGAAAAAAACTGGAAACAAGAAGTTGCCCTACCACTACTACAAGCCGAGGGGGTCTGATGAATGTCTGACGTACATCCAGAACGAGGGCGGCCGAAGAGGGAACCACCACCGCTTCATCACAGAGAAACAAGTGTTTGCACGCTGGGCGAAACAGTACAACATCACTTTCGTTCATCCCAAATGGTTGGGTGACGTGTTGATAAGCACAAAGGGATATCTCACAGAAACCTGAATGAGGAAAAGAAGAAGAAGAAGAAGAAAAAAAAAAAAAAACGCTTTGAGCTGGATTTTATTTTAACACGCCCCGAATGAGCCTTCAAACAACCGCATGATGAATGACAGCTATTTTCAGGAAACGCCACGAGGATGAAAAAGCTTTTTGGGAAAAAAAACAAAAAACAAAAACAAAAACTATAATTGGACCATAAGACTGAGGAGATGTTTGGGAATGTATTCTGTCACAGAAGAGGTTTCTCTGTGTATATTGAACATCGACACGTGGCAGCCGTCTGCCAAATGTTTTTGTAAATAGAAAAGAAGATGAATTTTTACATGTTTATAATATTTTTGTTATGTATTGAAAATGTACTTATGTTTCCCACGTGAAGGGAGGATTATATCAGCCTGCATTATCATGAGATATGACAAAGTGGCCTATGAAACATTATATTCTATCAGCTCTCCATCGTACAGAGATTATACTCTACAGTAACTGCAGTCATATTCATTAGATCACGTAATTAATCCAGATAAAATGATCTCTGAAGCCCCACGATGCAGGTTGTGAACTGATATTATAATCATACTTTTTCAGTGTTTTAGGTTGAATAATAAACATTTTTATTTTAGAAAAGAAACCAAATGTACCAGTGTTTAACATCTTAATGCAAAGATTTGTACAAAACAACTAAATTAAAGTCTAAAATTATAATATTGAAATATTTGATTAATAAGCAAAGAGGACCAAGAGTCTGACCAATACGATAGCACAATTAGGGCCATTGTAGGTTTAAAAAAAAGTAATATTCAGAGAATAATCGCAGAATTTCAAAGGTTATAGTTGTAAATTAACAAGAAAAAGCTCACAATTTTATGAGAAAAAAACTCTATCTGATTTTTTTCTCATAAGATTACTACTTTAATTTCATAGAATATCCTAGATTTTGTCTCGTAAATTTACCATTTTAATCTCAGAGTATCTGATTTTTTTCACATAAAAGTGCTGTTTACATTTCACATATAACATCCTAGCTTTTGTCTTGTAAATTCACTAATTATATAATCTCAGAGAATATCCAAGTCTTTTTCCTCATAAAATTGGGAGCTTCTTCTCAAAATTTTACCACTTAAGTCTCAGAGTGTATTTAAGTTTTTTTTTCCTTTCCTTTCCAGAAAATTGGGAGTTTTTTTTCTCAGAAATTTTACCTCTTAAATCTCTAAAATATCTGAGTTTTTTCTTGTAAATTTACTGCTTTAATTTTAGAGAATATCCCAAGTTTTTGTGTTGTAAATTTGCTAGCTTAATCTCAGAAAAATTCCCAATTTTAATCTCGTAAAATTGGGAGTTTGTTGTAAATTGGCTATTTTAATTCCGTAGAATATCCTCGTTTTTGTCTTGTAAATTTATAACTTAAATCTTTGATTTTTTTCCTCTGAATATTACTCCCCACCCCTGGCTCCAGAATTGTTATTTTATTATTATTATTTTTACCTACAAAGACCCTAATATGCTGTCGTAGACCAAGGATTCAATGGTCTGGTGCTAGTGACACATTATGATCTGTATTTTTTTTTTTTTTTAAGTTTTAAGAATCCAGCCTAACTTACCAGATGTCAACATCAGATGGTTACAAAGATCAGTCTGAGGATGAAGCTCATCCGTAACTTCAGTTAGTTATTGCAAGTCTGTTGATCTCAAACCTCAATAAACCCAAAATTTCACGCTATCAGTACGTGACAGTAACATTTTTGCTGCACTAGATGTTGATTTTAATGTTTTAAAGAAAATTAGACTATGAACATAAAACTTCGACTTGCCTCATGGACTTGAAACCTTTTTACCTCAGCGGCATTTCGGCGCATGCAGCTCAAGTTCATCCGGTCTGCAGAATGCATCATGGTCATATTAAGTATCAGTATGTCGCTTCAAGCACTGCACGATTAAATTAAAAGTGAAACTGTAATTTTATCATAGAAATGTGAAGCAGAGAAGAGTACAAATTTTAAACTGTTGCCTTTTACAATTAATTTAACTGTAGACATATTTTGTAAGAATATTCATCTCTTGTTGGGATCAGACGCCTGTATTGTTTATTTCTTTAAAACCATCAACATTGAAGAGGAAGAAAATACATGAACCACACTGACTTATGCAGCTGTACCAAGATTAAATTGCCTGCGAAATTTATCGTGAAATTAACCTGAAATACTAATATTACTGAATTTTATATGATGCATAATATGATAATATGATAATAATAATAATAATAATTTAATGATGATAATACTACAAAGGAACTGTGAACTGAGGACCATAAAGAACACGGTCAATATGTACAACACACAAAAACACTCCTGATTTCCACTGATCAGCCCCGACATTAACACCACGGACAAGGTAAAGTGAGTAACTAGAGGTGGGATATCTGAGGCAGCAAGTTAACAGTCAGTCCTTCAAGTTAATGTGTTGGAAGCGGGAAAATGGGCAAATGTAAGGATCTGTGCAACTTAGATGAGGGCAAAATTATGACTAAACATCTGGGTCAGAGCATCTCCAAAATGCCAGATCTTAGGGGGTTGTTCTCGATGTACAGCGATTAAAATAAGTCAGGAGCCAGCAACCTACGGCTCTTTTGCCCCTAAATATTAAACAGAAATGAGTAACAGATCTTATTTTAACATTTTAATTTTCAGTTATCATCAGGCTGTACTGTTTTCCACTACAGTCATAGGACAAAAAAGACGTAATCAGATTACAGTTACAGCATAAATGGGGATCTCATAGCAGGATTACAATTTTAAAATAAATTTTAACACAAAGAACGATGTACTACCACGCGCAGTCCGCACACGTAACGCCTTATGAGTCTCATGACACTAAACCAGCTGGTCATCATCATCATGGCCTCAAATGAAAAAAAAAGCTTCTCTGGGTGTAAATTTCAACATTATTTTGCCTTAAAATCAGAAAAGAGACTAAGCGCTAACAACCGATAACGTTAGCTACGCAGACAAACCAAAATGTTCATTTTAATTAGATGTTGAGTCCTTTGACGAGAGTATTTGAACTGTCACTGTACTGTGATGTTGCTGGTTTAAAGACAAAGCAATGGCACCACCAGAGGCCATGATAATGATTTGACTGTAACATTATCTATGGTTTCACTGGCTACGTTTACTTGCATGCAAATTTTACACTATTATTCAGAATATGTCAGTATTCTGAATTTGATACAGGTCGTGTAAAAAGCATATTCCTGTTGGATATATGGAGTTCTGCCTTATTCTGATTGGAGCATTTTCTGATTTAGACGCGTGGGATACACTGGTATTAGTCTGGTTTTAGGAGCAATCTTTGGATGTGTGAACAGCAAATTCAGAATATGTGTCTCAGTTGGGGTTTTTACTTCACTTTGTGTATTTTCAGTCAGCTCTATGCTGTAAACAAACCAACTAGCCAAGAGTTTGCAAGGCTGGAGTAGAAAATCCCTAATTTTTAGTCAAAGGGAGATAGAAACTTTACTTTAAGCATTTGATAAACAGGTTTTGTGTTTGCACCGTCAAACAATTCTGCCAACACTGGAAAACTTTTTTAAAAAATCCTATTTTTACACAAAGAAGCGTCCATAATCGTAGTATGCATGTCTGCTTGTAAAGAGGAATATTCATCAGTCATTTGTCATTAGCAATTTAAACAGCTTAGTTGTAATGTTGCCTTTTTCAGAAAATGGCTGAAAACTGCTATATTGTGTGCATGTAAATGTAGTCACTGAGACCAAAGTGGTTTTATGAGACTGCCATGACATTAGGTGGTGGCGGCAGGTGGTTTTAATGTTGTGACTGATCAGTGCATATCAATGACATTAGACTAAGTGTTAGAAACACCTGAGAATCAAGCTCAATGTGAGTCAACAGCACCACAAACTACAGGCTCCAAAATAGTTTCTGAACAGTATAACCTTCACAAAGGAATGATTTCACTGCAGGACTGTTGTATTAGTGCGTAATCAAGACTTTCCGTAAGCCAGAAGAAAACTGCCGTCCTTGTACAAACCTGCCGTTAAAATGAAATCTGTCTCGTCTTGCTGAGAGAAAATGAAACACTAACACAACAGGTAGATGCATGCAGCATGTGTGGCAACCGGAAAGTGATTGCATCCACAACACAATCTGAGAGCTGTTAAAGCCCTCCAGTCTTGCAAAATCTTAACAGTTTTCATGTCACTAACAACAGATGGTTCACTTCTCTTAACGCAGGCATGTGTTTGATCTACTCACTCAGAAACCTGAAGCCGACTGCGGCATTTGTTGATGAAAACTGGACTCAGAAGCCATTTGTCTGTCCATGTTGTGCTGGTCTCAACACCATTTTTCACTAAAAACGCTCTGTGATGTTTATGGAAAAACAAATTATACTCTTTGAAAAATACAATACAAGCCAGTTCAAGTCTGTGGATAGTATTTGTATTTAAATATGTACAATTTGTTGATCCATATGGAAACAAAGACATACAGCATTGTGACTAAATAACAATTAACCGGTATCTAACACTGATGTGTCTGATGTGTTGTGTGCAAGCTGTTTGAACAGTAAGAAATACTAACAGGTCAAGTTATGGGAAGATTAACAACTTCATGATGATAAAAATGTCTGCCAGCATGTTTACTTTCCTCCATCACTAACTCTTTAATAAACCATTGGACACATCTGAAAAGGCAGCTGTGATCTTCTGTCTCAGCCCCGACATGGACACTAAGATGGCCTCCTGTTGGAAAGAAAAATAAATTATCACGCTATGGTAATGTGAAAATGTGCAGTATCTTGTCACACGATGCTTGGCGGTTCAACAAATCTGTCATATAATAGGCCCTCACCTCTGTGCGAATGGTCCTGCTGCCCTGACCGGGACACGT
This sequence comes from Lutjanus argentimaculatus, assembly GCA_034769285.1. Lineage (NCBI taxonomy): Eukaryota > Metazoa > Chordata > Actinopteri > Lutjaniformes > Lutjanidae > Lutjanus > Lutjanus argentimaculatus. The sequence goes on along the minus strand of JAWZSL010000005.1, from coordinate 31,475,425 downwards.
GTTGAGGTACAGGTCAAATAAAACACTGGGGTCCGTCACATCCAGGTTTTGGTCAGCATCTACACTGGCCTCCAGACCCTGAAGACCTCCGAAAACTACCAAAAGGTGCCTAAAAAGTGGGAAAAGGTTGAGTTTAAATTAATGAAACAAAATGATGAACTACTATTAATGGTATAACAAGTCAAAGAGTCTTTGTGGTGGAAACAGAGTCGACACAGACGTGAGACAAAGGCAGGAACTTGGTGCAAAAGAGGAACAATTTATTTGACAAATAAAAAGCTGACGTAAAGATGCGCGACCTCATCTGTGCATGTGCATGTGTGTGTGCATGTGTGTGTGTATGCGTGTCCTTGATTGAACCCAGATGTTTCCTCATTTGGTCATTCCTGAGAACCCCTTCTCTAGATGCATTACGTTGTTTTGTTGTTCCAAAGAATACACTGCATCACAGCCTGTGTTGGAAGTCAAAGACCTCTTCAAGGGTTAATTCACCCAAAAATGAAAATTCAGTCATTATTTACTCGCCCTCGTGCTGACTGAAGGTCGGTTTTAGTTTTTTAATCCACAAAACACTGCTGGAGTTTCACATGAAAACGGGGCTGCAGAATCTCGTCAATTGAAAAACAGGTCCGAACACGTGTGTCATGTTTGGACCAATTCTTCCAAACTACTGTCATTATTGATCAATCTGTTGAGCATTGTCTCCATTAATCATTTGGATATTTGGTCCAAAAATGTCAGAAAATGGTGAAAAATATTGATCAGCATTTCCAAAACCTCGTCCGCAACTCAAGACACTCAGTTTACTGTCAGATAGGAGGACTCAACAAGAAAATATTCACATTTAAGAAGCTGAATTTAGAGAATTTTGAACTTTTTAAAATAAAAAATAACTCAAAACGATTTATCGATTATTGAAATAGTTGGTGATTAATAATTGAATAATCGTTGCAGCTCCACAATTTTGAGAAATGTGCTTGTCTTGCATGTTTAATTGCTTTTTTGTAAATAGCGAGCTCTTCACGGAAAATGTGTTAATTGATCATGAGTTTATTCTTTCTCCGTCTTCTTTCTGCCATTTGAAAGTTTTTCTTTAATTGTTTAATTTCTTAAGGCTTAAATTCACAGGACAGCTGAAGATATGAGGGGAATGTTGGAGAGAGTAGAGGAATGACATGCAGCACATTTCATGACAATCCTTGTAGTAATTAAGATACGTCACTAAAAATGACAGATATCGTCCTCGTGGTGGCACTAGAGGAAAATTCAGGGGATCACCAAAGTCATTATGATTGATTCTCTGGGGAACAAAAAATGTTTTTACAGAACTTCATGGTAATCCATCCAGTAGTTGTTGAAATACTTCAGTTTCAATCAAAACGGAGCAACCAACAGTCAACAAACCAGCATGGCGATGCCACTAGCATGGCTAATAAAAAAAAATTTCCCCTCCCATCTCACCGGTTCCGAACTTACTTGAATGGTGGCAGCTTCGCCTGGTCCATGTTGCTGCCTCTCTCCGATGTGCCAATAGTCACATCGTATCCTTCTTCATATGGACTCTCTGTGAAAACTGCACCTGCATTAAACAAACCGACAGAAATAAACATAAAGCAGCCACAGCAGGAAAAAACCTGGATTCTTACAGATTATTATTAGCCGGAAAAAAAGTGATATTCGGGTCTTGATCCTCCAAGATGTTGCAAGTTACTTTGGAGCATACTGTATGTTTGAGTAGCAGCAGTGTATCATGAGGAAACCTACTGAGGCAGGATGCCAGGCGGACACTGTAACCCCAGTAGAGACCTCCTTCAGTCCTGGGCATGTGAGGAGCCACCACCACACCTTTATAAACTCTGCTGTCTGAGGAGGACAGACATGTGCAGAATCTTCAGTGCAAGAGGAACTTTTAAACGAGTAAAGTCGCAATCTGATGGACAAATCGATACCTTGATTCTGTGTCTTATTGAGCTGAACTGTGACTCGAAGTCCACACTGCAGCCGTTTATCAATACGAACCTCCTGTGGGAGCAGACGGACAGTTCAGTCAGATCAACGCTATAATAATCTGCAACAAATTTGTTAAGTTATGTGGGTTGTTTTTCAAGCACAAATACCAAAAACTCACTCTTTAAATGAGAATATTTTCTGATTTCCTTTGTCTTCTATGATTAAACTGAATATATTTGGGTTTTGGACTGTTGGCTGGACTTGATTGGTTGAACTTTGAGGAACAATGATCAACATTTTTCACCTTTTTCTGACACTTTATAAACCAAACAACTAAGTGATTAATCAAGAAAATAATTGACAGATGAAACAACAATGAAAATACTTGTTAGTTGCAGCCCTAGATCATAACATGTACATCAGGATGACACTAACCTCCATTAAAACACGCTCACCTTTCTCATTCCACAGTTGACTAACGAGCCTTGTCCATGTTTGGTCGTCCTGTCGACGACGATTCCTTCCCGGTATTCTGATTCGTCATCTATCCTCATGTGGTGAGGACTGTCTAAAGGATTAAGCAAACCTGGCAGGAAAAAAGAACAGTAACTTGTGAAAATGTGTCTCTTTTGTCTTCATTTAAGGGCCTGTTTGTTTGCAAATGTGGGTGAAATGTCTGAGGAAGGACCCACAGTGTCGGCCTTTGAAAACCACAGCTGTAAATTAATGTATGAAAAGGAAATTTGAACATTTACCTGCGTACTGTAAGTCCGGATGCTTTGGGAAAAAGCATTTGCGCAGGTACCTGATGGGAAGAAAAGCTGTAGTCACAGTCTGATAAAATGGACTGATGCTTTTGACCTGATTATAATAATGTTCCTACTTACTGGGGACATTCCAGGTACTGAAGTATTCTGGCGAGCTGGATACAAGCGTGTCCTTTCTTCCCAACACCTTTAAATTCTCCTTCAATGCTCCTGTGGGACAAAGAAAAAAGCTAAATATTTCCTACTACCCTTCTGATGGTTTAGGAAGTGTTTGGCAATAAATCTGTACTTATTAAGTTAACTTACTTGACATCTTCCCCTAGTTCATCAAACACGACAATCTCGTCGACGCAGAACACCACACAGGCTCGGGCGATCTGTCCAGCCAGGTATGTACGCAGTTCAGGGGACTGAGCGTTATCCAGGACAGAACCTGGCAGCGCCACACTCACCGTGTACGGCCGACCTGAGAGAGACGCATACACATCACACTTTATAGCGCTCTGTTCACAGGTGTATATATATGGGCTAACAGCAATCCATGAAATGAAAGTAAGATTACCTTTTTTGTTTTGGCTTTGTTCAAGTTTTTCTCTCTCTGCAGCCTCTTGCTTTTTCTGCTTCTCCAACTGTTTGATCAGCTTCGCCTCTTTCCGTTGCTTTGAACCTCCTTTACTATTATTGAGGAAGAATCAATGACATTTGTAAAATTAGATATACTGTATAAATGTTGGGGCTTTGGGAGACTTTGATTACACCAGACGAGCAGTATGGAGGCATTTTAGGTTGTTTTTTTTTCCTCTGGTTGTTTTTTCCTTTTGGAAACAGGTCACTATTCACTCATGTTGTTTGTGGGATTCTAACCACACTGTTTTCATGTGAAATTCCAGTGTTTTATGGACTAAAAAACTAAACCCGACCTTCAATCGGCATGAGAGTGAGCAGATAAGTCATCTTGTTACTCCTTAGACTGAACCTAGGGGGGGGGGGGTCCTGACACACACGTTGGGAACCACTGGTCTCAGAATTTATCAGTTGTATAGATTATTAAGTCCTTTAAGGCAAGTTTAAGATTTGGATCAATATAAATAAACTTGACTATTTAAAAACTCCTGAAATAAAGTTCAGCTATGATTCTTGAGTGAAGCTAAAGTGATAAATATTACATGAAACTACTCTCTTAGAAGTCAGTTTACAAATTGCCATGATTTCTGCATTATTACTATGGCCAAACACATGTTATAACAGCTGATTGACTACTGAGTAATTACAGTACAATTAAGTCATCATAAACAAAGAAAATTCAACGATCAAACACACTCCCAAAAGCCTTTTAACTCAGCTTTATAGCGAGCTGTGACTTCTGAATTAAACCACACTGATGGCATGCAGCTGAAGGCTGTTAGCAACATGTAGCTTTAGCTAACAGCTGTTTACTCACCTTCTGTTCTGCGTTTCTTCCAGTCCACCCTCTCCTCCGGCTGAAAAAAACCCAACAAACGCATCAAAGGTGATATACAGGAAGGTAAAATGTTAGTTTAATACAAAACAATACTGTAATAGTACCTGAGAGGGCATAATTTTGGGTCTCTTCACTGCAGCGTCAGTAGACATTTTTACACGCACCGACACGTGAGGTTTGTGTACTTCCGGGTTCTTCTTCTTCTTCTTCTTCCTTTTGGTTTTGATTGGCGGCTGGCATCCAACTATTAGGCGCATTGCCGCCACCTACCGGACTGGAGTGTGGAACAGTAGGCTAGCAGTAAAAAAAAAAAAAAACCAAAGAAAAGGGAGCAGGAACCCCCTCCAAACCCAATCTAGATCCTCTCAATTAAACCAGTTTTCCTCAAATATCTTCATACATGTTTATTAATATCTTCTGATCTTTGTAACAGATTCCCTAATGTGAATCCTACTTTCTCTTTCTCCAGGCCTGCTTTTAACACTCTCCTCTCTCTTTCATACTCTTTGCATTCCATTAACACATGTTGCACTGTCTCCTGCTCATTACAGCTTCTACAGTTTCCTGTACAGTGTTTACCAACTATTCTTAATGTGCTGTTCAGCCCTGTGTGTCCCAGCCTGAGACGGGTGAGGGCCACCTCCTCCTTCCTGCTCCTGCCCAACACCCGTCCTCCCCCCACTTGCCTCTGTATACTGTAAAAATGTCTCCCTGTGTCATTTATGTCCCAGTACTCCTGCCACACCTTCTGCATCTGTGTTTTAATGATTGATTTTCCTTCAGTTCTGCCCAGGGGAATGTTGTTGTTTATTGTTTGTGCTTTGACTGCTTGTTTTGCCAGTATGTCCACCTCCTCATAGCCCTCAACCCCTGCATGAGCTGGGACCCACACAAAGCAGACTGTTCCACCCCTGTTATGGAGTTGATGTAACAGTTGATGTATCTCCATAACTAGGTCTTGTCTACATGACTTCATTGTTTTAATACTTTTTAGGGCTGCATAGCTATCTGATGCTATTAATGCATGTACATTACTGCCTTCCTTCAGCCACTTTAAGGCAAGTGTAATAGCTAAGAGCTCAACCGCATAAACTGAGGCATGATCTGTAGCTCTCTCTTTAATTGCCAGTCTCTGTTCTGCAATGTAGACTGCTGCCCCTGTGCGCCCAGTCTCTGGATCCTTTGACCCATCCGTAAATATCAATAGCTTGTTTGCATAGTTCTGTTCAAAATATCTTTGCACAATAACTCCTGTACCACTTTGCCCTGATTTCTTCTTTAGTTTGCACTGAATACCAAAGTCCTCCATTGGCTCCTGAAATACCCAAGGAGGAATTTCTGGTAAAAAACTACTCGACACATACTGCATATTACATAAACCAACACTCTCAGCTTTTATATTTCCAACCCAGCCCAAGCTCCAAAAATTTGTCTTGCTGTGCTCTGAACACTCCTCTAATATTGCTTTTGCTGGATGAGACCTTTTGTGCCCCTGCAGATACACCCAGTATGCCAGCATGAGCTTCACCCTTCTTATCCTCAGAGGTTCTTCCCCCACCTGTACTTCCGGGTTACCCTCCACGTTTCAAAATAAAAGTCTCATTGACATGATGGTACTGGCTTTGAAATGTGATTTTGAGTTTAGTAATCTGCCAATCTAGTTATCTAAATTTCACAGGCAAGTCCTCCATTATTGGGAACTACTCTATAAACAAATTTTCTCCCCGCAACACACAATAGTCAGAATTATACAATAATCATTTTGACTTTTTATCTCATAATTTCGACTTTTAAAAAAAAAAAAATCTCATAATTATGACTTACCATGGTGAGATTTTTCTTTCACTGGCAGAAAGAGGCTTCCATAGAGAAATCTGTCAACGAATTAGACATTTCTTGATTGTGAATTCATTATTATTATTTTTATTTTTATTTATTTTATTTTTTTTATTTTAGATTGTTACATAAAATTTATATTTTGTTTAAAGGGGGCTTGATGCAAGGGCAAAGTTTTCCCACTATGGCCCCTGAAAGACTGCAATATTCACATTACTTTATGAGACAAACACTGATAATAAGGCTGTGGAGCAAAGAACAGAGATAATTAACTGAAGAACTGGATTTATTAAAAGTTTTATTAAACCTTTTGGATATTTCAACACATACAGATATGTCGGAGAAATAGAATATGGAAAAATATGTCATGTACAGTTTTCTGCTTAAAATAAAAAAAATATTTCACAAAAATATTTTCACCAGTATAATGTGAGGTTTAACTAGCCTCTCTGTGCAGGTAATGCATGACTCAGTGCTCCGACTGTGGGTATTTTACTGATTAAATCTTCTCAAGATGTTCTCAGCTGCATCCAGAGTGGAGTCCTCCTTTAAGACAAAGAGAGTGAGTTAGAGTGAGCAGGACTGTCAAGGGACAACACAGCAAAAGGCTTAAATCAAATTAGGATTTAATTCAGTTTGATAAATTGCATTTTGTTTACTTTGACAAAACAGAATCTGATGTATTTGTCAAACTCCTTGCTGTGCTCTGGACTGTAAAATGCAGAGACGGGGATTGTTGCCAAACCCTGCAGAAACAAACAAGACAAGACAGGATCTAAAAACATCATCATAGACAATAAATCATACAGCACTTATGTTATTGCCTTAGATAGTAATTTCTTTCCATCCCCAAGAGTTTCCACTACATTTTCAAATTTTACCTTCTCTTTAATTAGCCATTTAACAAATCTGAAATCATATGGTTCATCCTCAGAGCTCTGGTCTTTGAGGTCCACCTCTGAGAGGAGAGGAGAGGAGAGGAGAGGAGAGGAGAGGAGAGGAGAGAAGAGTAGAGAAGAGAAGAAGAGAAGAGAAGAGAAAGTTAGTCATAGATACACTACATACGTTAATAAAATATGGACACATGTTTATGTTTATTGAATTTTGAAAACATTAAAAGGGCACAAACATTAAAAGCCATATGCAAAAAAATGCACATTTAAAATAGGCTGCAAATTTGGTGCATTTTCTTTAACTGATAATTGAAAATACTAACTGTCAGTTAATGTTTTCTCTTTTTTTTTTTCATTTTGATTTTCAGATTTTTTTTTCTTTTATTTTCTCATTTTAAGTTTAAGTTTTCTTTCTCACCAAATGGCTCCGCTAAAGAAAATAATGAAATGAGGCACAAATAGTGCAATTTCTAGACTATAGATTAATTATAAGTTAACACATTTTTAATCAGTTAAGCTCTTAATGGCGATTAATTGATTAATGATTAATCATAACCATCTTTAATTTAAGCAGCTGGTTCAGACTAAAGTCCCGCCTCTAATGGGACTGACAGCCAATCATAAACGCCCCTGCTGCAGCTGTCCTGGTTTATTTAGTAAAATCACCTGACCAGTGGTTTGTGGTACAAAAGGCTCTAATGTGTAATTGTGTTTAACTACAAAGAAGAAAATTATGTTTTTGTTATTTTTAAAAACTTTTTATTGTAACCATTTCCTGTCATACAAGGTTCATTTGATAACTGAATATAACAGATCCATATTAGTGTCACTCACTGACAGAGGAGATGTCTGCGACCATAAAATAGCCTCCCTCCGGCATGATGGGCTGCAGACCGACACTCTCCAGACACGCAGCCAGTTTCTTCCTCTTGTGTTGCAGCAGAGCAGGCAGCTGCTGGAAGTAGCTCTCTGGAGTCCCAAACAGCTCGTACTCTCTGTCAAACCCCTGAGCAACTGCCTCCTGTTGACGGAAGGAATGAATGAGAAGGAAGAAGAAACACAGCAAATACACATATGATTCTCTCCCCATTTCCATCTGGTTGACTTTTCTGCAATGGTGACAAAATGTTAAAAAAAATACTATTACCAGTTTGAGTTAACTAAACCTCCCTGCACCTAACTCTCTTTAAGAAATATGACAAACTAATAATTCCTTATGTTTGGAAAACATTACTTTTACCTTTATTTAACTGGGCAAATAACAAAAAAACAGAAAAGTCAAAAAGTGGGGATGTTAAAGCACAAGTTTGCTCCCCAGTGTCTAGCTGTGGGGATGCAGCTGCTCCACTTGCTCCATTGCTCCGGCGCCCATGTATATACCAACAATATCATTTTTATATAAAATATTCAGACCCTAGATGCCATGTTTTGCCATGCAGAAATTCCAAACTACTGTAGGTCTGACTCATTTAAAACATTGTCACTATTACATAGTTTGTCCACCAGAGAGCGCTGACAAAGTAACTTTTCACACTCACTCACTGATGTGATTAGGCAGAGTCAAAAAGACTCAAAATTTAAGAACATTTGAATTTTTTCAGAGGCACAGGAAGAGGAACTTATACACTCTAAACTTTTAAAATGTGAATATGAGCCTAACCATACAATTTTTATAACAGATTTATGACTACAAAAACTTGAGACACAGTGATGAGCATCTAAAATTAATCTTCAGGTTCCCAGCTTTCAAATATGTATTCCACTTCTATGCAGCATATAATGTTGACCTGTTATCTCTCCCTTAACATACTCTGTCCCCCCATAAAAAAAGACAAAAATGGGTGTATGGTAGGGAGGGGTGGAGTGGAGGAGGTTTTAAAGGACTAAATTCATGACTCAAAACAGCAGGAAGATAATTTGATTTCAAGAATCAAGATTTAAAGTAACAAAATGTTCATTTCAGGCCTGTTTTGATAAAAATCTTATGTTTTATCAGCAATATCTACAGTGTTTAAGGAGTTATGAGTTCACCTGAGCAGCAGTTGCACAATCAAACACAGACATCTGATGCATGGCTTTCAGACGTTTCATGACATGTCTGGAGCTGATGGCCCAGCCGACCTAAAAAGAAAAAATCATCTTAACAATGTGCCTTAAAGACAAACACACGACCTGAATAATCAGACAGTCTGTGCATTACCTTCCAGCCTGTTGCACTGAAGGTCTTTCCAGCGCTGCCAACAGTGATGGTTCGTTCCCACATCCCAGGGAGGCTGGCTGTCAATATATCAATATAATTAATATATTAATGCAGCTTTATACTTTGTGTGCATTCTGCTGAGCTCTGTCTGTATCTCACCTATCTTTACGTGCTTGGCTCCATCATAAGTCAGCCACTCGTACACCTCATCGCTGATGCACAGCACGTCATGTTTGATGCACAGATCAGCGATCATCTGGAGCTCTTCAGTCTTGTAAACCTGTCAATAACAGCCTAATGAAGCAGCAGTATAAAGCAGTGAATCAGAGAAATAAAGTTTGTTTTCTGATTGTTTCACAGCGGTTGCATTCTAAAGAACAAATAAAAATTACCACACCTTCATACAACACTGGATTTTGTGTGAATGCAGCCAAAGTAACCTTCATCCTGCTGCTGTGTCCTCAGTCTGCTCTGCATGTGTGTGTATGTGTGTGTAGCTGAGAGCAGAAGGGAGTCTATACATTGTTCTTTAGGAAAATCCTGCACATTATGTCTTTAAATAACTCAATTGCAGGCCAGTTGCAACAACCATCTGGCTTTAAAAGAGACACCACACTGGTAAATGTCTTACCTTGCCTAATGGGTTGTTGGGAGTGTTGATGACGAGGGCTTTTGTGCGTGGAGTGAATTTGCTGGCGAGCTCCTCAGGAGAAAGAACCCAGTCTCCACTCGACAGGACGGCGCTGCCTTCAGCTTTCTGTACGTAACAAAAGAAAACAAAAATCCTTAAAAGTAGATGGATAAATTTAAACCAAGACAAAAGCTGTCACAAGATGCTTTATATCTCACCGGCCTCAGAGGTACGTACACCGCCTTTCCTCCAGCCATCCTCACCATTGGCTGGTAGCAGTCAAAGAATGGTTCAACAATTATCACCTGAAAGACACATTTTCATTTTGCTTTCGTCTGTTTAGTGAGTAAAGCCACATTTCCACCGCAGGAACTTTCCCTAGGGACTAAGAACCTTTGGAGAAACTCAGTGCATTTCCACCGCAGGGACTAAAGTCTAAATTAATTAATTTCACGCCCAAAAAAGTCAGTGCTCAGAGTAGTACTATGCAAAAGTACAGGAAATTTGAATCAGCTGAGTGTTCACAGCATTTTGTTTCAGCTACTGCATACTTGGAAGTCCCAGTGGAAGACACAAAAGGGACGACCAGCAGGTTGAAAGTAAATTAAAGGAGGAATATGTAACAACTGCACATCCAAAAATGAGTACTGCAGTCTAGAAAGTGAGTCGGTGCCATAGACAGTAGATTAAATAGGTTGAAATTCTATTTAATACATTAGTTGAAGTTAGTGGTTTTCCTCCACCCCCTCCTCCATACATAATTTGTTTATTTATGACTTGAACTGTCACAGGTTGATTTTCGTACCTCATCACCTTCATCAACCAGAGCTTGAAATGCACAGAAAAGAGCTTGATAAGCTCCAACTGTGACCAGGACTCTTCAAGAGGATCAATCTCATGTCCCATGACTCTACTGAAGAATTTAGCCAGACTTTTTACAAGAGGAGGGTGACCCTGAGGAGAGAAATGACATGAAAACATGCAGTGTCTCTCATGGTTTGTTCTGTGCCTGAAAAACAAAATTTAACTTGTAAAATGAACCACAGAATATTGGGAAAATTTGCAGGAAAAATAGTTATTACTTATTAGTGCTTCTCTGACATTCATAGCAAGATAAAACTGTGACCAAGTGTGTATCTTCCACTTACAAAAGCTCTGGTATACTGGTGCATTATGGGTCCTCCGCTCACAGCTTTACAAAAAGCCTCCTGGATGAACTTGGGAGGCGAGAAGTCAGGAAATCCCTGTCCAAGGTTCACTGCTTTGTAGTCTGCTGCCAGCTGTGTGAATTCAACCCTGTTGGTGCAAAACGTTTGTCAAGCACCGTGACGACATTATCACATTTATCTGGAGTATATGAATAAAAGCATGTATTGTAAACAACAACAAACACTGACAAAAATCACGTCCTCATAAGTAGTAATGTCATCTACCTTCTGAGCCATCTGTGCTGCCAGTTCATCTCTCTTATACAATTTTAATATCATTTCATTATTTGTTGGGTTTATTTTCCTGTGTTATTTCCAACTGTCAAATCTAAATAATTAATCATTTCTATCATAGGCAAATAAATTATATTGATGCAACAAGAGATGCTTAGGTTAATTAACTAAAATACAAAAACATTTAATGATGACCATATAATAGAGAGATTACACAGATTCTTTCCTTCAAATCATTAAAGAAAACACGCAGATTTCATCTGAAAGTGACAGATTTGGTTGGTTAATGGACAGAAAATTTTTTGGAGGGCACAGTAATTTAAAAAATTCATGCAAAGATCTTCACTGCAACAACTTTCTTAAATCTACAATTGGTTCTTGATAAAAATCATAATTATGAGATAAAAAGTCAAAATTATGAGATAAAAAGTCTAAATTAGAGATTTAAAAAAAGACAAAATCGTGAGATAAAACGGTCAAAATTATGAGACTAAAGTAATTAAAAAATTATGTATGATAAAAATGACTTTCATAATTTTGACTTTTTATCTTATAATGATAACTTTTTAATGTCATAATTATGACTTATTGTCTAACAATTTTGACCTGTTTTATCTCATAATTGTGACGTACCATTGAGATATTTTTTATTTTACTGGCGGAAATGGGCTACAACCCAGGGTAACAAATTCCCAAAGTTTTATCAAGCACCAACAACAAAACTGTTGAGATTAAAAACACCAGACAGTTTATAGCTCAGTACAGAGAGCAGTTTGTTGACAAGCAGACTGAATTTTACTGTTGTTGTCCATGTCATTTATAGCCCATAAACTCATGTGTAGCTCAGGTGTCAAAAGTCCACCTGTCTGATTATCACTTACCAAACATTTTTACCGACACCGTCTGTTCTGCGCGCATGACCTCGTCCTGACATGATTATCTGAAATAAAATCACAGTTCAATTTCACCAAAAAGCTGCAATTATTACAAAAGTTCAGTTCAGTACAGCTGCAGCACTCACCTGCTGATGGTTTCTTGAGCTCTGACAGACGTTCACGCCTCCACCCCTCCTTCCCCCGACCTTTAAACCTTTGGTAGCCTACTTTCATCTGACAGTGATGGAAGAGGCGCACACAGGACCAAAGAGACAAAGAAAGTGACTAAAAACATATCCCTGTGGTAAGACATAGTTAGGAGGAAAAAGTTGAAATAATGACCCAAAAAAAAATGATAATTATTAGATAAAAATAGAAACTGAGATAAAAAGTCACAATTATGAGATAAAATTGAAATTGTGAGATAAAAAGTCATGAGCTTTAAAAAAAAAAAAAAAAGTCCAAAATTGCTTTGAGATGAGATAAAATGTTTAAATTACAAGATAAAAAGTCAGAATGATGATTTTAAAAAAGTCAAAATTATGAGACAAAGAGTCATGATTATGGGATAAAAAGTTATAATGAGGTTAAAAAAAATCATGAATATGAGATTAAAAAAATCAAAACGATGAGATGTATTCTGCAATTTATTACAGGACAAATAACTTTTCTGCCTAACTTATCGCAACCCCACCGAGCTCATCACCCAGCAATGGCGATCATGATACCAACTGGCCTGCACGCGTAAACTTATTTTGAGGTCAATCGGATTACTTTTGTAGGAGTTCCTTAAAATACAATGCATGGAAAACACCAAAACTGACCACGAAATTCAAAATGGCTGACTTCCTGTTGGGTTTAGCCGATGGGTCCAAGAGACTTTTTTATGTATCTGGTCATGATACATGTGCATACTGAAATTTGTTCATGTCTGTGAAACATGCCTTTACATACAACATGTCTTTAATTGATGTACAATTGGCAAGCTCAAATCAATATAAAAATCAAGAATTAATTAAATTAATTGGAAGAAATCTGTTTGAATGCGATAATCTGGGACAGGTCACTTTGAAATCTGAGCACTGCTTAAAAAGGCCTTTGCACGCCACATAACCAGGCTCAATATCACCAACTTTTCAGAGGCATTATGAAGAAATTACAAGAAAAGAAAGATGAGTAAGAAAATGTATATAATTCATATTTCAATAACTTGTAAACTAAAAACAAATAAAATGTCATATTTCTTCATAAAGAATTTAAATAATGGCAATATCAGATATCAAATATCTGAAACTTTTAAACTTTATCAATATTTTGTTCTCCTATTGGTCCCAAACTAAAACACATTTTAAACCGCCTTAGTTCAAAGTGACTTGCACAGTTTTATTTTGCAGTAGTCATATTTACCCTGTTCTGGATTGCAAGATGGGGTATTAGAGCGGACAAACTTTTGAAACACTGTTACAAGCACTGCTTTGATCCATTAGTCAGTATTTAGTTATTATGATTAAAACTCAACCAAGGCTACAGCAATGCCAGTCAGTAGTTTTGTTGTTGTTGTTTTAAATACAGACTTTATCTGGAATTTTTTAAAAATTTGTTTCATACTTTTTATGTAGACACCCAAACACTGTAATATACACATTTCTTTACAAGGCATGAGCCAAACACTTGTACCAGAGAAGAGAAGCACTACAAAAGAGAACAAGAGGATTTATTAAAAGCTTTATTGATTTTTATGACTTTGATTCAGGACAAATATCTCTACTGAGAAATAGTTATAACACTGTTTTGAAAAATATTTATTTTACAGCTTTATTTAAAATCATTGCACAGAAATATTTTTTTTGTCAAAGCCTGAGTGTTTTCACAATTACAGTGGAAGGAAAACTGAAAGTGGACGTATGTTCTTTCGCCAAGCTGGTTTCAGTAGTCTGGTGACCTCTGGGTGGACGGCTTCTCATCATGGGCGGTTTTACTGTTCCTCACTCCACTTCCTCAAGATTTTCTCTGCTGCGTCCAGCGTGGAGTCCTCCTGTGAGACAGGCCAAGAGCGTGAGACAAGAGAAGGATTGGATTAAATTCATTTCAGTTAATAAGGTTGAATTTACCTTGACAAAACAGAATCTGATGTATTTGTCAAACTCTCTGTTGTGCTCTGGACTGTAGAACGCAGAGACGGGGATTGTTGCCAAACCCTGTGGAGGAAAAAAAGCAAAATCATTGTAAAAATTGAGAAAAATCAAAAACATGATATAGTCAAACACCATACGCCAAAATTAAATGTTGCACAAAAGCACTAATAAAACAAACTACAACAAAAGAAATTCATCCATCCTCAATAAATCCAGTAACCCCTCTTTAAACCTCAGTTTAGTTTTAACTCCTTTAAACCTGGATTAATTCTGTTGCACCAAAACTTTAATCTCTAACTCTGTTCAAATGTTATCCAGTAACTTTAAAGTTGCACTTGAGGAAGTTAAACTTTTAAAATGGCTGCCTTCTTGAGATAAATTAAGAAAAGTAATTAAGTTCCTTGAACAAAGTTAACACGGGCAGACAGACTCAACCCGAGTTGATAATTCGGCCAATAAGTTTTTTTCAAAGGAGGAGAATTTAGGCAAGAGTTTCTCTGCCAAGCCATGAATAGTCTAACTTTTTATTCAGCTAACAAAACAATTACCTTCTCTTTAGTTAGCCACTTAACAAATCTGAAGTCACTGGGTTCATCCTTAGTGGTCTGGTCACTGTAGTTCACCTCTGTCAAAAAAAGAAAGAAACTTTAATTAGACAGCACTAATCAGAGAGTAAACAAATGGAAAAAAAAGTTTTGAGTGTTACTGTATCGAAAGAAATGACAGATTGCAGATGTTTGTTCTTCACTCACTGACAGAGGAGATGTCTGCGATCATAAAATAGCCTCCCTCCGGCATGATGGGCTGCAGACCGACACCCTCCAGACATGCAGCCAGTTTCTTCCTCTTGTGTTGCAGCAGCGCCGGCAGCTGCTGGAAGTAGCTCTCTGGAGTCCCAAACACCTCGTATTCTCTTTCAAACCCCTGAGCTACTGCCTCCTGTTAAAGGAAGGAATGGATGAAAGGACCAACATGGGAAATAATAAAGTTTTAGTAGGTTATTCTTTTTCTGTCTTGTCTGATAAATGGAAATGTTCTACATCATTAGCATAATATGTGGTACTTTTGTAAGTGTTGGTATTGAGGATAGAGTTAAAAAAAAAAATATTCCTGGACCATGGCTATGATTGTGCAGCAATGCTAAAAATGTCAAGAGGAGGAACCGATTTTCTTCCAGTTTCTGTCTTTGTGTGTTTACCTGAGCGGCTGTAGCGCAGTGGTAAACAGAGTTCTGATGGATGGTTCTCATGTGTTTCATGATATGTCCAGAGCTGATGGCCCAGCCGACCTGAAAAGAGGACAGGTCATCATGACAACTGCAACAGAAATAAAAGAATATGACAATGTTCATCATGACTTATTAATGAAAAAGATTTCAGAGATATGGAATTAAAGGTATGGGATTTTCCTGTTTAAGAAGCGACCTGCAGAAAAGGACCAGTACATCCAAATAATGCTCAAAATAATGTTCAAAAAATGTAATCAGACAGTCCATGCATTACCTTCCAGCCTGTAGCACTGAAGGTTTTTCCACCGCTGCCAACAGTGATGGTTCGTTCCCACATCCCAGGAAGGCTGGCTGTCAATATATCGATATAATTAATATATTAATGCAGCTTTATACTTTGTGTGCATTACTCTGAGCTCTGGCTGTATCTCACCTATCTTTACATGCTTGGCTCCATCATAAGTCAGCCACTCGTACACCTCATCGCTGATGCACAGCACGTCATGTTTGATGCACAGATCAGCGATCATCTGGAGCTCCTCGGTCTTGTAAACCTGTAATGGACATAGACATGTGTTTATGTAAAAAAAACAAAAAAACAAGAAACAAATTTCATTATGTAAAACAACAGAATAACAGCCTAATGAAGCAGCAGTATAAAGCAGTGAATCAGAGAGATAAAGTTTTATCTTGTTTGTTTCAAAGTGGTTACTAGGGATGAGCGAGTACACCACTATCTGTATCTGTATCTGTTCAACCATCAGTTACCCAATGAGGATTTTCCTTCAGCACGAGCACGGATATTGACGAGTTTTACTCGTATCATGCTCGTACTCGTCAAAAATGCTTTATCCGTACTGGATACTCATCTGAAACGAGTATCCGGCTCAACCCTAGTGGTTACATTCTAAAGAACAAATAAAAATGACCACACCTTCATACAACACTGGATTTTGTGTGGATGCAGCCAAAGCAAATCTTCATCCGGCTGCTGTGTCCTCAGTCTGCTCTGCATGTGTGTGTGTATGTTGTGTGTAGCTGAGAGCAGAAGGGAGTCTATACATTGTTCTTTAGGAAAATCCTGCACATTATGTCTTTAAATAACTCAATTGCAGGCCAGTTGCAACAACCATCTGGCTTTAAAAGAGACACCACACTGGTAAATGTCTTACCTTGCCTAATGGGTTGTTGGGAGTGTTGATGACGAGGGCTTTTGTGCGTGGAGTGAATTTGCTGGCGAGCTCCTCAGGAGAAAGAACCCAGTCTCCACTTGACAGGACGGCGCTGCCTTCAGCTTTCTTAAATTTGCAAAAGAAAATTAAGGTTGATATATGTTGTACTTTTAAAGGAACAGTTCACCCCAAAATCAAAAGTACATTAAAAAAAGATTTCCTTATCATGACAAATTTTAATCCATTATTTTCCATCCTGCTCTGTCTGCATCTTTTTCTCAAACTCAGAGTGAAAGTCAGACTTTCTATCTCATGAATCTCTTTGATAATTTCAGTCCATTTATTTTCTGTTTGTGGGCCGTTTGTGACCACTGAGGTGTAAATGGGGCAGCAGAAGCTCAGTCCATTAATGACTTGTCCTGAGGACTGGAGGGTAGCTGGTTCAAGTCCAGCTTGGACCAAAAAGTACAGAGTGGACCGGCAGCTGGAAAGGTTCCAGTCTGCTTCGTGGGCACTGTCACGGTGCAACAGAGTAAAAAGAAATCGAATTTCCCTCAAGAGGGATTAATAAAGTATGTTCTTCTCTCTCTGCTTCTTAATTGCTTTTTTGCTGCTACAGTTAATCTTTTCAGGAAGTATCTGTCATTTCCTGTTACTCCTTCTGGCAAATAAAGTGATGTGCATGTCAGTGGGCTCTGCTGCCCAAGAATATGCCGCATGAATCTCTAAATACTTTCCTAAAATATTTGAATTTTGGGTCAGCTCCAAAAATATTTTTCTATTACTTCTTTACTTGTATCATTTTTTTTTCTTTTCTTTTCACATTACCTATCTGTGTGAGACTAGGCTATAGAAAGGAACTTAGGGTTCTGAATCTAAATATTTAGACTCAAAATTTTAATCAGTAATTGTTATTGTATTTTGATTTATTCTAATTTAGAAGTGGGGGGAGACCCGTGATAAACCTTGCAGACTTTTAGTCTGCCTTGAATATTCTTGTTATTATTTATATTGTTTTGTTTATGTTTTTGTGCTACATAAATCAAACCAAAAAACGTGTGAGCCACTCACCGGCCTCAGAGGTACGTACACCGGCTTTCCTCCAACCATCTTCACCATTGGCTGGTAGCAGTCAAAGAACGGCTCGACGATTATGACCTGAAAGACACATTTCTGTCAGTTTCTAACCACAAAACTGAGTAATGAAACTACATCATGCAGCACTTTTACAGTCATGACTGTACTGAGGTTAAAAAACGAAACCCGTGACTAATGGTATTAGTTTACCACTTGCTCCATGTGAAAGAGTAAGCACAAATACATTATAGTCAAATATTTTTTGATGTGTTTGTTGCCTTTTTGATTTCATGTCTCTCTGATTACAGCTGCACTGTGGTAATATTTGACCAAACAGGACAGTAGTTTTGTGCAATAGCTCAAGTGTGTAATACGTCATGAATAATAATTCAACAGTGGCATCAATCCTGCATTTATTTATTTATAGTGTACTTTTAAACTAACCAGTCTTCTTATTTATAATATTCTTGCAGTTTAACACACTTACTTATGGGCACCATTCGCCAACATTATTGTTAATTTACACATATCGTAGCGTGCATATTTTTACACATCTTATTTTTCCAAAGTTTTTCTCTGGGTGGCCCTTAGACACTGGGTTTTATTTATTTATAAAAGCTCTTATCAGTCTTTTACCTTCGTACATCAGTTCAATGCTTTCTTCTGATGCGGGCTCTTACCAAACTCGGTCTAGTGATTGGATTACACTGCAGGTGCCGGCTGTTTTTACTGAACTTGGAAAATCCAGATTTTCATATTGTGCACCTGCACAACAACATGCAGAACAATTTAAAGCTTTCCTCATTTTTATCCGCAGGGCAATTCAAATCTTTAACTGTCACATTTGACTTCTAGGTGTTCCTGTTTTACCTGATTAATGTGCTCTACATTTTAACTGGTTTTATTCATTATTGATGCTCTCATTTATTTATTTTTTCACATTTTTAATTGTGGTTTTATTGCTTTTAACTTCTTGTTGCCACTTTAAAGTAAGTTTCTCTTTGTTTTTTTCTGCTGTCTAAGTGTTTTTATTTATTTATTTTTTTACTCGGCTACATTGTAAATGAGGTCTCTCCTCAATGTATTTCTGAGTTAAAATTAAGGTTGAATGAATGAGTGAATGTTGGAGCAATTGTAACACTATCAAATTTCCTTCCAGAGATTGATTAAGTATTTCTAACTCTGATTTTGACTGTACCTCATCCCTTCATCAACCAGAGCTTGAAATGCACAGAAAAGAGCCTGATAAGCTCCAACTGTGACCAGGACGTCTTCAAGAGGATCAATCTCATGTCCCACGACCCTACTGAAGAATTTAGCCAGATTTTTTACAAGAGGAGGGTGACCCTGAGGAGAGAATGACATGGAAATGTCAAAAATGTTTTGCATCCATTCGTCATTTTAATACCCGGTAAAAGAATCATTTTAACTTGAACTAAAAATAAGCACGCCTCTCTGACATTCATGCAAGATAAAACTGCGACCAAGTGTGTATCTCCACTTACAAAAGCTCTGGTATACTGGTGCATTATGGGTCCTCCGCTCACAGCTTTACAAAAAGCCTCCTGGATGAACTTGGGAGGCGAGAAGTCAGGAAATCCCTGTCCAAGGTTCACTGCTTTGTAGTCTGCTGCCAGCTGCGTGAATTCAACCCTGTTGGTGCAAAACAGATCAGACGCTGCAGTGCTGGTACCAGAACGAGCAGGTAGAAGGTAACACCCTCAAGTGCGCACAACAAAGGACGGAACGGCTGGACAAAACCAACAACCTAACAAAGAACAGAAAACATTTAGAGCTGGAATGATTAATCTATAAATAATAGGCTATTAAATGAATCTGCATCTATTTATCTAGTTACCCACGATGAAATGGGCACTAACATGCTGGCTTTTCAACTTTGTGCTGGTAACAATCTGGATGGTCCTTTTCTTCTTTAGCTGGAGGACACAACGTCCATGATTTCCAAAAACAATGTAAAATGTGGACTCGTCGGACCACAGCCCACTTTTCCACTTCGCATCAGTCCATCTCAGATGAGTTCGGGCCCAGAGGAGTCTGCAGAGATTCTGGATGTATGTGTATATATGACTTTCTCTTTGCACGATATAGTCTCAACTCGAATTTATACATGCAGTGACGAACTGTGTTTACTGACACCACTTTTCAAAAGTGTTCCAAGCCCACGTGATATCCTTTACACAGTCGTGTCAATTTTTAACAGTTTTTAATGCAGTGCCCCCTTAAGGGGTCAAGGTCAGAAGCAATCAATGTGTTCAATGCCTTGCCCCTTACTTGCAGAGACTTCTCTGGATTCTCTGAATATTTTAATGATATTATGGATTGTAGATGGTTGAGAAAACAATTCAACTTTAACCGATGCAGAGGGCTGAACCTTGTCCCATCCTTGTTTGAACGAGCCTTTTCGAGGAGGCCCCTATTACACCCAATCATAATAGTATCAACTGTTATTGATTAACCAGGTGGTTTTTTTTAACATTACACACCTTTACCAGTCTTTAGCTGACCTGTCCCAACTTTTTTGGAACCTGGTGTGGGCATCAAATTCAGAATGAGTGAATATTTACAAAAAACAAAACAAAACAAACAACAACAAAAAAAAAAAACAATTAAGCTTATCAGTTTAAACTCTAAATATTTCATCTTTGTATTGTATTCAGATGAATATAACATTGCATTCTGTTTTTATTTATGTTTTACACAGCAACCTAACTTTTTTGGAATGCATGACAGAATGCAACAGCATCACAAGATATAATCCCATTATACAGTATGTGTATATATTAGGTTTTTTTTTCCATTCTCCTATTGCACAATCTGCAGTGGCATTGATGTTGCATTTTTAAGTATAAATGTGGTATTTTAATCATTTGTTAAGTCTATTTAAAGGACTCGTTCCCACCTCCATGCTCCACCAATTAGATGATTAATAACAAACAGAATTATAGCTGCTGCGCAGCAATGGTCGGGGCCGGGCAATTTTAGGCAAAATTAGGCAATTCTGAGCAACAAGCAGAGTGTAGGAAGATGAAAAAAAGGTGGCATTCTAATGTGCATTTTACATCAGTTGAGGCTTGAACTCACAATTTCTGGCACAAGAGACTCTGCATATTGACTGATAGCTAAGCCAAATAAACAGGGAAAAGAGACAAGGGATAACAGGGAAACGTGTTGATAAAGAGTATTTGTCTCTTCCCAAAACTCCCTGAATCATAATTATTTAACCTTAGTGGTCTCTAATCCACATAGCATGATACCTGAACATAAGGCTTTCACATTTGAAAGTCCATCCTGCCTTAACTGAGGCTCGAACTCTCGACTTCTGATACTGAAGTCCGTCTTTTATCTCACTGAGCTAATTGGCAAGTGACACTCATGTGTGGCTTCACAAATTGACTAAGCCAAGGATCAGGGTGCCAGGCAGCAGCCATCCATGCCATGGAAAAGCAAATTTCAAAGTGAAAGTTCCCAATCTGTAGCACATATGGCTTGATTTGTTGTGAATTTTCAAAGTTTTGAAATTTAGAGGCTTGCTGTAGCGCCACCATCAGGACTATTGTCTTGTGTTTCCAGTTGAGGACATCTGGCATGGGACTGGACCTTTGTGAAAAGTTTGGCTAGATTTCTCATATGGAAATGTTGCACAAGCTGAGGCTTGAACTCACAACCTTCAACACCAAGAACCATCCTCTATCTCACTGAGCTAATTGGCAAATGGAAACACCACTTGTAGCTTCACAAATTGACTAAGCCAGTCACCTGTGTGCAAGACAGCAGCTGTTAGCATGTAAAGGCAGATTTCAAATGGCTGTCAAAAATTCAGTTATTGAGACAAAAATCCCAAAATACACAAATTGCATCTAGACAGCATGGAGATGTTGGTCATTAGTTTTTAACAATGATTTATTGGCTCCAAAAGTGAAAAACTGATGTTTAAAAATGCCATTTTTGCATTGACTCCAATTGTTTGCATGAGAGTGAAATTCAAAATGCTGTAAAAAATTCAGTTTTTGAGATAAAATTCTGATATTTTCCAAACATCATCTACCATGACTCCAAAATTTGTCATTTTTTTCATGAACATTGAAAATGTATTTAGCAAGAATTTGCAAGTATATGTTTATAATACCGTTTACAGTCAAACATTTTGATGCACTGTAGGCTCAATTTTCAATAAATCAAAAATCTGTGTGGATCGTTTGTGTAGGACAGTCTGAAGATGCTCTGTAGCAAGTTTGGTGCCAATTGAGCAAAAATTGTGGGAGGAGATAGGTTTAATAAGTTTTACAGTTTTTGAAAAAAAACAGAGTGATGGACTTCATAATTTGCAATAAATGTACAAAAGTTTCTTCAGTATTTGGGCTACATTGTGGTGAAAGTTGTAAATCTGCACATATGGTTGATTTGTTATGAATTTTCAAAATTTTGAACTTTAGAGGCTTGCTGTAGCGCCACCATCAGGACTATTGGCCTGTTTTTGCAGCTGAGGCAATCTGACATGGGACTGGACCTTTGTGCAAAGTTTGGTCATTTTTCGTGCATGGGAAGTAGGATTTCCTCGGAAGAAGAAGACAGAAAGAAAGAAAGAAAGAAAGAAGAAAGAAGAACATGCAGGATTACAATAGGGTCCTGGCAGCTTAGGCTGCCCGGCCCCTAATAAAGTGGTTTACCGAGGGAACCGAACAGACTGTAAATAAACCCTTGGAGCTGTGTTTTCACTTACCAAACGTTTTTATCGACACCGTCTGTCCTGCTGGCCTTAAGTTGTCGTGACATAATTATCTGTAATAAAAGCACATTTTGAGCAACCCATATGTCGCAATTTATATTGAGGTGTCTCTTCACTTTAGTGCAGCTGTCAGTTACTCACCTTTGATTGGTTTCTAATTAAACTCTGACGAACTGCAATCAAATTTGGAGCGAGGTTCCCGATTATTCCCATTAATAGGCGACCATCGCTTCAGAGAGGAGTGCACCGGCTTATATCACCAGGACGGTGCAAGAGAAATGTGTCCTTAATTGTGTCGTTTTGATGCACAATCCCTGCGGATGCTTCCTTTTTTTTTAAAGCAATAATGAGTGGGCCGGTGAAGGCAAGTTT
This sequence comes from Lutjanus argentimaculatus, assembly GCA_034769285.1. Classification (NCBI taxonomy): domain Eukaryota; kingdom Metazoa; phylum Chordata; class Actinopteri; order Lutjaniformes; family Lutjanidae; genus Lutjanus; species Lutjanus argentimaculatus. The sequence continues at coordinate 31,452,638 of JAWZSL010000005.1, read as the reverse complement.
ATGTTTAACTCCTTGTGTTTTCATTTCTATTTCCTCTCTGGGCGGAGCGAGACACGGACACGGCCCGGCAGGTACCAGGATGTAACTAAACGGTCTCATATGAAGGACAAAAACATGACATAAACATAAATAAAAATGAAAAGTAGAAATACATAACTGATTAAATGTTAATAAACAAATAAATAAAATAAAATAAAATAAACCGGAAAATATTCAAATTTAAGAAGCCGAAATCAGAGAATTTTGACTTTTTTTTTTTAATTAAAAAATGATTCAAAAGACGAATCAATTAACACACACACACAAGCATGCACACACCACACACCACACCACACACACACACACACACGCTTGCTAAGTTGTAGGTGGTGGAAAACGTTTTCATTAATTTAATTTAATGTAATTTAATATAATTTAATTTAACTTAATTGTACTTTCATTGTAATTGTTTCATTTTATATTTTATTCTATTTTTATTTTATTTTTGTATTGAAACAAATGACGTACGAATTATAATAATACCGTAACACTGTTCCTGAGTCAGTATTGTAATTTTTGAAACTGCGCAGCTGGTGCCGGCGAGGAGCTGTGACATCTGACTCCAGATCGGTGCGTGAGAGTCCACGTAACCACGCTGCAAGCCTCGCGGTATTTACGTTTCCCAGAATGCCTCGGTCTTCCTTTCTGCCTGAACCGACATGGTGGGTGCATAGCTGCTTCTTCTGAGGAAATATTTGAACTGTTGTATCTATCTCCATCCCTGTACACATGCTTATTCTTACATTGTAGAATGTACATACGAACTCTTTTAAGCTTGAACATGTGTTTGATGTCGGTATTGAGCGTTGATGTTGTTATGTTTTTTGATAAAACTCGGTTAAAGTGACCCTGGTGTAGCCGGTAAGAGCCTGTCAGGAGCTAAAGCTAACGTGGGAGAACACGCTTGATTTCAGGATCGCTCAGGCTGTTTTTATTCAGTATTGTCAGCATGATTATGTACTTCCAGTAATTACCATGTAATTTAATTTATTATTGGGACTTATAGAAGTACAACGGGTCTTGTGACGTTCTGTATAAGTGTGTATCTGGCAGGTTTACCCGGTAGTGTTAGCTTTGGTAAACGGGCCCAAGCGTTGGATCCATCAGTACAAACTGTGCTAACGTTCAAGTTGCATCCGTAGCTAAACTCTAGTTCACGGTGTATGACTTTTGTGGTGATTATTTAACGTGAGAATGTCTTCATGTAAATTACAGCGATTTAGAGTTAGCAGTTAAGTTAGCTGAATCGTTTTTTTTTTAACAGTTTGAATGACATGCTAACAGCAGCTCAGATGATCAACATGGGGATTTGGCTAGCTTCATTTTTTGAAATGCGTTTGAGCTTTCAACCAAGGTTTTGCTTTCTGGTCTTCACCCTTTGATGCTGTAAAGTATGTATTTTGCAATCAGTTTTGGGAGACAGGAATAGATGTTTAACAAGGCTAGCCTTCATGCTAAGCAATGGATGCTAAAGCCCAAGCATGCTGGTGGACTAGTAAATTAGTGTTTAGGTTAGATTTCGGTCAAAATCCAGGTCTTGTGAGTTACACATTAAGGCTACATTGGTGTCCACAGTTCAGATGCTGTGGTTTTAATTGGAATCTCTTTAAATGTTCTTCAGACAGTTTAAGTGTATGTACCTTGGTTAATATATCCTATCATTTTTTTCTTGACAGCCTAAGGGAAAGAAGGCTAAGGGGAAGAAGGTGGCACCTGCCCCTTCAGTGGCCAAGAAACATGAGGCCAAAAAAGTAGTCAACCCCCTGTTCGAGAAGAGGCCCAAGAATTTTGGCATCGGTAAGTAACCCTGGGTGGCATTTTGGGAGAACTGGGGGTTGTGCTGGTGCAGATGATGTAAACGAATATTTGCTATCTTAACAACAATGCTGACAATTTTCCACCAAGATCGCTGATGCACTTTAGAAGAAAAAGCAAAAGGCATTTCCTCATTGTCAGATGCTTAAGATTTGTTTTGCCTTTTCCCATAGGCCAGGATATTCAGCCCAAGCGTGATTTGACACGCTTTGTGAAATGGCCCCGTTACATCCGCCTGCAGAGGCAGCGCTCCATCCTCTACAAGCGTCTCAAGGTTCCCCCTGCGATCAACCAGTTCACCCAGGCTCTGGACCGTCAGACCGGTAAGTTTCAGAAGATTTTCACATCAAGGGTTGTACCGAGTGCTTTGTTTGGCATTGATTGGCCCGCAGAACAAAGTTGTAGTTTGTCTTAAATAGTACCACTGTGGCTCTGCAAATGATGTGAAAGAATATTTGCTATCTTATTAGCCATGCTGACATTTCCACCAAGATCACTGATGCAGTTGAATTAAAATACAGTTCACTTCATACTTGTCTTGATGTGGAACAAATTGTGCTCATTCAGGTTGATCTGTAATGTTCTATGCTTCTCTTCAGCCACACAGCTGTTTAAGCTGGCCCACAAGTACAGGCCAGAGACCAAGCAGGAGAAGAAGCAGAGGCTGCTGGCCCGCGCTGAGCAGAAGGCCGCTGGAAAGGGAGATGCCCCTACCAAGAGGCCCCCTGTCCTCCGTGCAGGTGAGCACTAAACGACTAACGCTGATGAACAGTTTTTAATGATCACTGATGCGCAGCAATACTTAAAACTATGTGGAAGATTGATCCTGTATGAAGCACTTTTAGTCAGGTTGTGTTGATGAACATCCTCTGTGTTTATCATCATGTATTGAAGTTAACTTAGTTACTCTGGGAACCATATTGTGGCCTGAATGCAGTGATGTCTTGAATTTCTTCACCTGAAACTTGCCTTGATGCTTATAGAGCTTTTTAACCCTGAGCATTGGCCAAAATAACAGATCTTTGTAGAGCAGTGTGTCAGCTCATCACTTAGTCTGATAATAGCATTTTTCCTCTCCCTACAGGTGTGAACACTGTCACCTCTCTGGTGGAGAGCAAGAAGGCGCAGCTGGTCATCATCGCCCACGATGTGGATCCAATTGAGGTTTGTCACATTGTTTTGGCAGCAGTCAAACTTACATTGGATGCAGTTCAGTCTAGAAAGTGGTCTCTGGCAATGATGTCTGAATTTCTTCACCTGAATCCTCTGTGTGGAACAAAACATACGAGCTTTTTAACCCTGAGCAGAGACCGCAAACCAAAAATGCATGATATTATTTTTTGGTCAGATTGAACAGTTAGTTCTCTGGATTTACCCCAAAGTTTAAAATGTATTCCTAAAATATTCTGCGTATCCCTGCCTTTCCAGCTCGTCGTCTTCCTGCCAGCTCTGTGCCGCAAGATGGGTGTTCCATACTGCATCGTCAAGGGCAAGGCTAGACTGGGCAGACTGGTGCACAGAAAGACATGCACTTCAGTCGCCTTCACACAGATAAACCCGTAAGTTTGAGCATGAACTGAGCTGTGTTGTCAGCGTGTGAGACTCTTTACAAGATTTGACTAGTTTCTTAACTAGTAACACAGAGCTGCATTACTGGCAAAAACATATTTTTTGGAACTTGGTCTTGAGTGTGGTCCTTTAAGTTCATATCTTGAAATTCTTGTAAAATGTTGTCTAAAAGGTGCTAGGGCTGCAACTGATTCTTATTTTCATTGTCCATTAATCTATCAAGTGTTTTCTCTATTAATTGATAGTTGTTGGTCTGCAAAATGGTGAAAAATATTGCTCAGTGTGTCACAAAGGCCAAGATGAGGTTGTCAAATGTCTGATTTGTCCCCAACCCAAAGATGATCAGTACACTGTTAAGGAGCAAAGAACCCAGAAAATAATCACATTTAAGAAGCTAGAATCTGAATTTTGACATTCTTCTGTTAAGAAATTACTTAAACCGATCGATCAGTTATCAAAGTAGTTGGTGATTAATTTAATAATTGATTAATCGACAGTTTTGTCTTGGTTACTGATTACTTGCTGGACGCAGTTGGACATTTTACTGAATTTTCAAAGACGGACTGTTACTGTTGTATGTGGTGCTAGGGTTACTCACGATACTTGAATCGTGTTAAGGTGACTGATCAACCTGGTCAGAACGCCAAATTTGAGAAGACAAGGACAGAGTCCTGTTAAGAAACAAATATTTATGCAAATTAGGCCTGCAATGAACGGTTATTTTTGTTGTCTTAATCTGTCTGTGATTTTATCAATTAGTTGTTTGTCTGTAAAATGCCAGTGTTTAATAAAGTCAAAGATTAGGTCCTCAAAGGTGTTGTCCCCACTCGAAAGACATTCAGTTTACTGTCAAAGGAGCAAAGAAACCAGAAAATATGCATGTTTAAGAAACATAAATCAGGATTTTTACTTTATTTCTTACAAAATGACTCGAGCTGATTAATCAGTTATCAAAATAGTTGGTGATGAATTTAATAGACAGTCAATCAGTTGCAGTCGTTGCAGCTTTAATTCTTTGATCATCATCACATATTGGAGTTAATTTAGTTTCATTAGGAACCATATTATGAAGTCATTAGTAGTCTTTTGTAACTTGGCCTGAATGCAGTGATGACTTGAATTTCTTCACCTGAAACTTGCCTTGATGGTTTTTGAGCTTTTTAACCCTGAGCATTGGCCAAAATAACTTTTTTTTTTTTTTTAATGGAGCAGGATGTTCTATCAGTCATCCTGACCAAGTTAATAAGAGGAATGTCTGACTAGTGTGAGCACTGCATTAACTGCGTTGTTCTCCCCCAGTGAGGATAAAGGTGCTCTTGCCAAGCTTGTGGAAGCCATCAAGACCAACTACAACGACAGATATGAGGAGGTAAGCATTCATTTCAGTTAACTAAAGTGTCTCCGCATGAGTAAAATTTGACTCTAGACAAAAATTTGCATCATTTTAACTGTTTAAAACTTGTTTTTCTTTTTTTTTTTTTTTTTTTTTTTCTTTTTTCAGATCCGTCGTCACTGGGGAGGCGGCATCATGGGCCCCAAGTCCACAGCCCGCATCACCAAGCTGGAGAAGGCAAAGGCCAAGGAACTGGCAACCAAGCTTGGTTAAACTGTTTGGAATAAAAAATGTATGTCCTAATGGAGCGAGACTGTTTGTATTATTGTTCAAACTAAATATATGGTGTTTTGGAACAAGTTGCAACTGTAAAGTCATTTTGGAGATGGTAATGTCAGGAAAATATTTGAATTTGACTGTCAGATCAGGTATTAATTGCATGTAGGGCTGAAAAGATATTATCTTGAAGTATTCAAATGCAGTCTGAATGCTGCTGCAGTATTGATATGAAATGGTAAATGTACAGTATGAGTAAACAAAGGTGTGACCAATGATACTACAACCTTTCCAGTGAGTCAAGATGCACAATAGCAGCACCCTGAATGAAACTGAAGCTTAATTAGGATCATTTGTAACATCTGTGTACCGTGTTTTATGTCAGAATGAAAAAGATCTATTGAACAGATTTAAATGACGTGATAATCAAGTAATCTAATAATGGGGGTCATTATCAAAATTAGAAACGGTTTAGTTGGGAAAGGAGTGAGTGCAGTTAAATTTTCCAACAGCCAGAAATGACTCGATGGATTTGAAAAGAGATCTAATTTAAAACAACATATAGGAACGTTATTTTTTTGTGTGTGCAATTAGTCTGAATCGTTGACTCAGTGAACTCAATGAACTGATGACTGAATTTTGAGATGGTGCATCCAGATGAGTTTGTGGGGCTTCAAACTTGAACGATTTCCAACAATCACTATTGGTGTTAGTGGTAGAATGTAAGTACATTTAATTGAAGTACTTGTACTTTTTACTCAGGTATTGTTTATTCAAATACAGCAGAAACAATCAGTCAGTTCACTGAAAATTAATCAGCAAGTCTTGATAATTCATTTTTAATGCAAAAACATTTTAGTTTTTCAGCTACTGAGCTAGATTTGATGGTTTTACTTTAAATTATTTTGATAATTTTTAACTTTATTAGTAATCATTTGTAGGTTTGGGCTGTTGGTTGAAAAGGCGAACATTGTGAATGAGTCACTTGGGTTATTGTGACTGGATGAATTTTTACAATCTAAATGGTTAATGTAGCAAATAATAAGAATAATCTGTAATAAAAATAATTATTAGCTGTAGTTCTGTACAGAATGTTTCAAAATGAGCTCCACCTCATCCAACAGTAAAATTCTGCTTTATGCATTAATGCATCGATCAGACTAAATTATATATGAAGTCACAGGAAATGTTTTGCACTCAATACTTGAATTCAAGGCAGTACTTTTACTTCAGACAGATTTTTCTTACATTGTAGGATTAGTACTTCTCACTAGTTTTTGTACTTCATTGCAATTTAGTGCATTTTGTCTTCTGTTCAGTTTGACCATTATTTTCATAAGTGCATATGAATTCCTGCATAAGTTCTTTTCATGCAACATCCTTGTTGTGGGACTAAAATTTATTGTTTGTGGAACAACAGTAAAGAATACATAGTGGCAGAAGCCAAATTATTTTACATTAATTTATTCTCAAATACACATTTAAGGAGAATAATTCACTGCTATTTACATATTTTTCACTGAGTATGCAGCAGACTGGAGCTGATAGAGTACAAATCAAGTATATCAGAGGTTTGCTTTGCTGTTTTTCAGACACAGTATTGATCTCAGGGGCACAGTGGGGGTAACCCCAAGCAGATTTATCCACCTCTTTGAGATGAAGCAGAGTTTACTCATCAGATCAGCTGTAACAATCAATGAGGAGAAACAAGGTACCACTACAACCTTAACTGATGTGTAATACAACAATTTCACTGCATTTAATCATCACACTTTAATCTTCTTGATGAACTTTGCAAACCACATGTAGGAGGTTGCTGCACACAAGCCATACCTAAAGAAAAAAGAGAGAATGATTGATAAAAATTATTTCAGTGAATATATTAACATAAATAATGGCACAGAGTAGAAAAGAATCCAGGGAGCTGCAGAGACAGGATTTTGTCTCAGATTTATGGTTCATTCAGAAAGAACGCTGCCACCTACCATGTTATTATGTACTGCATGTGTTCATTCCTCAGTGTGACTCTGGTCTGTCCACCTATTGGTCCACCAGGAATGGTGCTTCCTGCAGGACATTAAACACTTTAATTTACATTTGCACATATCATATATGTTTAACAGTTCTTTTTTATGTTCACCTTTAGAATAACTGTTACCAAGTGTATGAGCCAGCTGTATATTTAATCACTATGATGTAATTGAGCCAGAGAGCATCATGGGCTTTTTTTTGTTCCTGAGATCTTACCGAAGTCAGCATCAATGAAGATGGGCTCAGCTCCAGTGACTCTGGACATGGCCTCCAGGTCTCTGTAATGCCAGCGGTTTCTCTCCACATCGTTGTTTGGTACAAACGGTTTGCGTGTCTCGTCAGCCTCACGACCCCGAACCACCTCCATTTCATCCTCCACCTGCACACAAGCAGTATTACAGTTTCGTAAACAAGTCTGATTCGGCTGCAAAGGAATAAAAAATATAAGTGTGAATGAGGGAAGATTATGCTGCCGCTGTTTCCTTTAATATAATTTAAAATATTAATGGTTATGTGAGGTTGGTTATAGCTGAGACATCAGGGCTTCACTAGATTGGACCATGTTTTCAAGGATTTTAAACGGCACCAGTTCAAGAACCAGAGGTTATTTGGTGGAAAAGGGATCACAAAACATGATAAACCTGACCTGTCAGCGATCGAGCTGCATTGTGGGTAACGTAGGCACCAGGTTAAGTTAATCTTTTACTTTTAATTAGTATTTTTCTAACACCAGTACTTTTACTTGCAATTTAGTAATATTTTAGTAACATAAAAGTACTTGTTCGCGAGTACAGTTTTTCAGAACTCTTCCTCCCCCTGGACGCTGAAGTAGCGTGGGATGATGGGAGTTGTTTTCTTCATTTTAAAATACACATCATAGCTGATGAAAATCTATATGACATGACTTAAACAGCGATCACATTCATGGATGAGGTAATGTTTTAAAGGCTTAGCAGGAAACACACCAATACCATTTGGGATAACGTAACTCAACAAAATATATAACATGTCTAGTGTAGACTAGACATGTGATAATAAAATGATATGAATTATAGCTTTAAGGCAAAAATACATAAAAAATAAAATGCTACCTTTAAAACTAAAAAACATATCAGAAGATAGAAACCAAAACTGTCGATATGGCTGTGAGAGGCCAATGTTAGCTGATAATATTGGTCGACGAATATATCTGTCTGACTATAATTGTGGGTAATGTAGCTGCCAGGTTAATAAAGAAGCATCAGTTTTCATTTTTTTTTTTCTTTTTAACTGTCCGTCATGAGTCAGACTGCTTCAGGAGGCAAACTCTAAATTGCCGGGGTACTCTTTCATGTGTCACATCACCGAAATACTAACCTGTCCCTTCATCCTGGTCTCCGGTCTTATCTTCTGTCTGGGGACGTATCCTCTGTTCACCAGGATCGTGATGCTGCAGGTGAAGGTGGATAAAGATCAGCGAGAGCTGGGCGTAACAGATGCAGTTAGTTTTATAACCATAGCGTTTTATCTGTTGTCTTACCCGAGGTCGGTACAGTGGAATGGAGTGATGACATTGGCGCCGGTCTCTCCGCTTGAAGACAGCCTGCCCGCCTCTCTGGCCTCTTTCTCTGGGTCGACTGGTGAGCGGGGCAGAATGTACAGCTCCTGTGAGTGGTCGTACCGTCCACGCACTCGCACCCTCCTGTACTCCAGGCTGTTCAGCTCATGAGGACTGGGATCAGGGGAGAAAAATGACCAAAATCAAATCAAATATTGCTGCATTTGTTGTGCTGCTATAAGCAACCTGCCTGTGACCTGCTGTTCAATCTTCAGTGTGTGTAGAAAATAATATGACTCACTCAAGAGGAAGAGGGATGGGTTCTGCAGTGGTGAGTCTGGTCAGCTCATCGATCAGCTGCATTTTCCACTGACGCCGTTTCACCTTCACAGAAATAAAAAGTATCTGAGTCCATCCAACAACAACAACAACAACAACAACAAACCAGAGATACATCAGCATTATTTTACAAAATATAAAATAAATGAGACGTACCTGCCATGTACCGAGGCCAAAGGTGGTGGCAGGAATGAGCAGCAAGAACCATTTGAGGAAAGAATCTTCTCCTTTCTCTGCACTGGCTGCTGTGGAGCTCGACTGTCGGCTGAAGGGAATGAACCTGCCTGGAAATTTAAATTCAGGTTATTTGTCTTGTGATTAATTTCTATCGGTCAATTACTAACAGAATGGCGACACATTTTGAAACATGAAATTTTGTTGTGTTTTCCTTTAATTTATTGCCTTTCTGTAGAATGCTATTACGAAACATAATTTTGTTTGTTTGTAGCACAATAACATCTGGTGATGATTTTGAGTATGTACTGTGTAATATGTAATATACACACATTTTTTCACAAACCTCCCCTTTGAATTATTCTTATTGTCATGTTTTTGTTGTTGTTTTGTTTTCCTGTTCTTATCTCTTTTACTGTTTTGTCTTATTTTTACTAAGTTCTAGTGTCTTTTGCTTGTGTCTTAGTTTTACTTGCTTCAGTTTGACCTAATTCTGTTGGTTTTCTGCTGTTATGCTGCCTCCTGGGTATCCTCCTCTTTTTTGCTTTGTCTGTCAAAGCAATTTGTAAACTGTTTTTTATAAAGATGTTGTATAAATAGTTATTATTATAATATACAGTTAGTATTATTAGTTTAAAATCTGAAATAAAAATGTTAAAATAAAATAATTAACCATGTAATATCAGTCCATCTGAGACATTTTTTTATTACAATATTCAATATTACGTTACATGACTAATGATTAATAATCTATTATTTTATCTTTATAAGTCAACAATACTTCTGTGTGTTTCTGCATCTTGACTACATTATTATAATTGATCACCATGGACTAATTGCTTTTCATTTTTAATACATTTTTCTGTGCATTTTGAAGTTATGAAAAGAGAGCACAAAGTGGAGTCCAGTGTCATGGTCATATTGATTATACTGAAAGCTTGTATTTACTGTTTGTTTTCTTTTTCACACGTTCAAAATAACAATATATCAATCAATTCATCGATCAAAACATAATATTTTACCGTCTGCGCGTTTGAAGAGTGTCAGTCTGGGCAGGAGGAGAGTCCTCTTGATGTAAATAACATTTGTCTGCAGTAACAGAAAAAAAAAAATCTGCTTTGAAACATGACTTTCACCAGACTCAGTCCAGTTTGTTTTTGGGATACAAACACGCAGAACTGAGAAATAAAACAAATAACTCACCTGTTTTTTTAGTGTCGTGAGCAGTCTGTTGGAATAAGCCAGCGCTGATTTTAGAGAAGCCATCCTGAATCAAAACATCGGGAGAAGAAGTAAAAATCGATGAGAAGACAGCTACATAACTGATCAGGAGGGGGACCGTTTTAGGTGTTACTCCTTCCGGGTTGGTGACGCTCCGCCCCCTCATGTTTCACGTGCGCACAGAAATGTGTTGATATTTTTTTTAAACAGTAGGTTCCCGTCTTGTTTTAGCTGGATTAAATGTTAATTTGTCGACATGGATCTCGCCTCAAAGGACTCGTACATTCAGAAACTCGCCAGTAAAGTTTTGTCTCAACGAGAGCAGGAGCCGAAGAAGAGACCGTTTGGTACGTTAGCGTTAGCTAACTGTGTTTGCTAATTTACATCTCTGTTCTGTGCTGTAAAATGTCAGAAATATGCAGGGGAAGCTGAGTCGAGCTACAGAATGATAATCAATATGATTTTAGTCACTCTTTAAGCAAAAAATACCAAATATTCCAAATAACTTTGCAGTCTTTCTCTCGTTTTATTTTGTGTATATTAATTATCTGTCATATATATTTTTTTTAAAATCTTTATTGACAGCAGAAATCACATACAAACAAGGAAGTAATTAATACAGACAAAACAACATCAGAACCGGAGGGAGCATCAAGCAAGACAAATAAATGTTTTTAACAGATTTGTTATTCTATGTTGAGTTAAATTGTTTTAATGTGCTGTTTATTTTAATTCTCAAAATCTATAAATAGCAGTTTTGAATGGATTCATTTGGATTTGAGAATATGATGCTCTGCTGAAAGGTTTGGGACTGTTTGTCAGACAGAACATTTGTTGTGATATGCACAGAAGACAAGCTACTCTAGGACATTGTGACTCCCATCATTATTATCATTTATTTATTTATTTATTTATTTATTCATTTTACATCTTTATCCGGTGCTTTGGAGGCTGGATTCAAGACCCCTACAAGCGGTTGCAAGATTAATATACAGTAGTGGTTCTTTAGGTGGTTGCCATGGTGATATAAAAAAAAAAGAAAAAACTAAATTTAGTGAGCAGAATTGTGTTTATTTGTGTATGCCCTTTCAGACCTGTCAGAAGTTTTGACATAATCTGATGTATATAGATATATATAGTTATAGATAAAGTTCATCATTATAAGGCTTGGCCCAGGTTAACCCCTTTGTAACACATTAACAAATACGTACAGATAATAAATACCATGACTTTGCCATCCTGGGAAAATATGTTTAGGCTTAAGTTACATGGTATTGGACCAGTGCATAGACTTGTATACTCACCAGTACCAGCATTTTAGGCAACAACCCTGCTAAAAGACATGAAAATTAATCAGTCTGAGGGATGAAAATCACTTTAAAGTTGGACAGCTGAAAACCTCTAGGTTTGCAGCCTGTGATGATGAACCTACTATGATTAGTTGCAGCCTTAAACAGGACAAAGGAGGAGAAAATGTCACCAGTTTGGCAGTTTTTGACCGATTGTCATCGACTCAAGCGCCTCCAAATCATTTAAGCCCGACATGCTTGAAATGTATTAGTTTTTCTGGGCTTGTAGCTAACTTTATCACTTTCTGATGAGAACTGTTACCCACACTATCAGCTGTTATTGACTTTTGTTTCTCATATAACAAGGAAATAAGATGAGTATGAGCTTTTCACGCCTTGGTCACAGAAAACCATCAGATCTGGACTATTTTTTTCTTTTCATTTGATGGCACTGCCTGAGCATGTTTCTGTTATGACAACTGCAACACCGTTGCTGCTGCATGCTTAATATATGTATGTATTCATTAATACATGTGTTGTGTTTGTCTGTGTGTAGCTTATTTCAAAGGTAAAAATGACTCTGGTCCTCCAAAGAAGAAGAAGAAAAAGTGTAAAAAGAAGCATTTTAAAGAGAAAGGTGTTGATGAGAAGACGCCTGCTCCTGCTCCTAAACAGAAGACTTCACCGTCTCCTGCAGCACAGAAAGGCCCAGCGTCAGCGAAACTGAATGGATCCAAAAATCAGACCGTAAATGGATCCACGCACAGCCGCCTAAAGGTACAGTTAAGTTTAAAAATGCTGTCATGTCAGTGTGTCCACCTGTCTGTCAGAGGATTAGATCCTTATGTCGTCACGTTTACATCACCAGGTCTCCTCTTGTTATTAAAAATTTTAGTTCCCTCTAGTTACATTTAATTTTTTTTCTTAAAGGAGGAAATGTAGAGTCCAACTTCTCCACAGTGGACGTTCTGCGCAAGAGACTGCACGAAAAGATCGAAGAGTCCAGAGGGCAGGTACGTAGTATTTAGAATCCACCTCCAGTTATGTTTTAAACAATTTAAAATGCTCTACAAGAAGTAAGAAATTGTGTCTGATGTTTTTTTGCAAAAGAACTTCAAATACCTGTACCAATTCTAGTCAGGTTAACATGTACAGGACTGACAGTTGAGTTTTAAATCAGAGTAGCATGTTCAGTGGTACACAGTAGTTAAACATTTTTTGTGTCTGTCAGATTAACGTGTTGCACTGATCTTTTATCAGGGAGCTCCAAAGGATGCATTATCAGAGGCAGTCATGGCAAAGCGAGCAAAACGAAAGCTTGAACGGGAGCGCAAGAAGAGGAAGAGGAAAGAGTTTCGGATGAAGGAGCTGGCTGAAAAAAGTGGCCAAGAGATAAAACAGGAGGCGGACATAAAACAGGAAGGAACGCCTGCTCCGGCTGAAAGCAAAAGAAACGAAGCCGCCATCATCTTCAATAAGGTGGAGACAGCGGAGGAGGGGTATGTGGACAAAATACAGAAGAAGAAGATGAAGAAGCAGAGTATGAAGGGCCAGATAACGCCTCTGACGGGGAAGAACTACAAGCAGCTGCTCAGTCGGGTGGAGGCTCGCAAAGCGAAGCTGGAGAAGCTGCGGGAGAAAGACGAGGGGAAGGCGCGCGAGGTGGAGGAGAAGATGAAGTGGACCAACATGCTCTACAAGGCGGAGGGCATCAAAATCAAAGACGACGAGGACATGCTGCGCTCCTCGCTGAAGAGGAAGGAGAAGAGGCGCGAGCAGAGGAAGAAGAACTGGAACAAGCGCAGCGAGAACTCGTGGAAAAGATGCAGCATCGTCAGGAGAAGAGGAAAAAGAACATCCAGAGACGCAAGCAAGCCAAAACGGAGAAGAGGAAGGAGAGGGCGAGGAAGAAAGGCAGAGTGCTGCCTGAGGACTTGAAAAAAGCTGCAATTTAGAGGAAATGTGTGTCATGTGCTCTGAAGGGCTGTATGATATAGTACAAAAATAAAACAAGTCACTTTGTGATTATTTAGACTGAAATTGCGATTGCAATATGTGATATAAGAGGGAATGATCATTTTTGCATCACAATTTTCATTTTTACTGAAAAAAACCCATTAAAATCATGATAATGTGACATTTGCTGAGGTTTGTACCAAACAAACATGCTGTCTTTCATCTGGAGAACAAGATTTATAGGCCAGAGCCCAATAATACTGTTTTCTCACAGTTTCCTCTTTCATAAAATTGCGATTTGATTCTGAGATTTGGATATTGCACTTGGCCATACTGCGATTTTGATAATATTGCGATTAAGTGTGCAGCCCTAGTGCCGTCTTATGACAACACAGACGATGTCTAAATAAGTTAAATTAGTCTCTTTTCATGGCTGTATGATTTATTACTGTATAAAAGTCCTTTGCTGCTGCACATATTGTATCAATGCTCCTTTAAGAAGTAATTTGATGTGTGTTGTGGTCAATAAAATGTGAGCCTTCATTGTGAACATGAGTGACAACCTCTGCTGTAGGGTTTGGTTATTTTACTGAATTATCAAACCTGTTGATATGAGTCTTTTTTAGGGATCTAAGCAGCGTCACTCACTGCGGACCCCCATTGTTTTTCTGCTGATAATTCTTTAGTTCTTTCTTCTTATTTTTCTCTCGCTAAAAGTTTGTGCAGCAAAAAACCATAAGACAAAAATTAACTAAAGTTGGCAGATACATTGCAAATTCCACCCACTACTCAGGCAACAATAATGACACTCAGTGAGCTCAAGGTGGCGCTATAACAAACAAATTTACATTTTTGTAATTATCTTGAACAGATTGAGGTAGACTAAAAAATCTTTCACCATTTTAATCGTTTAATTCATCGGAAACTTTTCTCGATCAGTCTTCTGCTTTTAAAATGTTTATCAGTTTTATTAAAACCCTATGTTTGCACACTCGTCTTAGACTGTTGGATCAGTCATCCTCAATCAATCCGTTTGGATTCTTTTTTTTTTTTTTGAGCCAATGATTTTTTTAAATCTAAATGCCATTTTCTCAAGTCTGATAACTCATGAACGCAATGAGATTTCAGCGTGAAAATTTAGACATGTTCAGGAGTATTCACTAAGGTACCCCATGAAAGTGCATTGCGTTTCACCACTAGGGGGCGCCACAAATGCGAAAAGTTCATGTCTCATTATTTGTGTGATACTGTTACTGAAAAATATTCTGCTTGATCTACTTTAAAAAAAATTACTTTTTGCATCAAATTATTATGTAGATGAAGCAAGACTGGTCTTTGTATGAACTTAATTTTTTGTATTCAAAAAATACATTTTCAAGTAAAGTCTGCTTAATTTTTCAAGTAAAATCAGCATAATTTTGCAAGAAAACTCAACTTAAATTTATCTGCAAAATTATCTTAACAAATTATCTTAAATTAAGCTGACTTTACTTGGAAAATGTATTTTTTTTTGCGTTCAAAAAATTACGTATGTCACACAAAGACAAGACTTGCTTGATCTACATAATAATTTCATGCAAAAAGTTGCCTTATTTTTTTTAAGTAGATCGTGCACAATATTTTTCAGTAAAATATAATAGCAATCAAGTTATTACATTTTATGATAACTTTTGTATAAAGCTGACATTTTGGTCATCAAATAATTAAAATAACGGTTCAATATCTGCCCCACAGATTTTGAGTTATTGTGCACAAGACAAAATTGTGTTTGGTGGTGGTGCTAAAGGAAAAGTCATAAAGTCACCCAAACTTGACAAGGTTTATTGTTTATGCTCACAAAAAATCCTGACAATCCGCCATGGAGCCAAGAAATGACAACACAGATAAATGGACACAGCCATGACTCCACCTGTCAACAGGGCAACACTCTGAACAACACTCACCAGCCAAACATCAGGTATTAATATTTGCTTAGAGTGAAGGATCTGAACTGTGATTGGCTCATAGTCAGAGTGAATCCACCAGCTGGGTGGGTATCATCAGGATTTTATCTTTATATTATAAACCTGATTCTCTATCAATACTCTGACAGCTTTTTTTTTATTTAATTGTTTTCATTATAACTATTATTATTGTTATTATTATTATTGTTATTATTATTATTAGTAGTAGTAGTAGTAGTAGTAGTAGTAGTAGTATTATTAGTAGAGTGCCTTGAGAGAGTATCAGGATTTCAGGTTTGATACCCACCTGAAATCATGTGACTCCAACAAGGCACATGGTGGCAGGGTCCCTAACGACTCTCATTCACACCTCCCCCCCAGGTGAAACCCAAGGTCCGTGGGCACTTGAGACACATGCCCCCTCTAGGTGTTAACGACCACACAGTGGTTTAAATACCTGAACTCCCAAACCAGTCAGTCAGAACTGAAGAAGCCTCTTGGATGAGAGGCGAAACGTCTTCAAGAACTCTATCAAGTCCAGTTGCCTACGACAAACTTTGCTACGAATATGATATGAGTGGTCACATGTCTTGGTCATGACCCTTAAAGTGCAGCCCCGGTGGCACATCTCAGCAACATGAACCAACCTTTAAAGGGACCGTTCACCCCAAAATGAAAAATATTTTTTTCTCATGTCTTTAGTGTCATTTATCTCTCTAAATAGTTTTGGTGTGAGTTGCAGAGTTTTGAAGGTATCAGCTGTAGATTTAATATAAAGGAACTAAATGACACTTGGCTTGTGTTGCTCACAGCACCAAAAAAGAGCATTTGAAATATCGTTTGTTCTTCCTCTTGTGTCATGCTAACTCACACTGATTTTGGTCACCTCATTACATAAACAATGAGCACACACATAAAAATAAAAAATCACTTTAATTCATCCAGAAAAAATAGCTTGAGGTCAAAAACTAAAGTGGGTTTGAAGTGCCACTGGGTTCAGTCTTCGGAGTGGAGAGGTGAGGAGGAGGAGAGTTGAAGGAGAAACTGTTCTTCCTCCTCAGTTGTCGAGCTGAGAACAAACAGCATTTGCAAACACGTTTTTGGTTTGTTTTTGGGGCGTCCTACCTGCCAGACAGGAAGAGTTCAGTGAGTTTAAAGTTTCAACAACACAACTTGGTATTTTCTCTGTGGAGCGAGAGAAGAAAATATAAAACAGCTCCAGGTCACTCTGTGTGGTTTTAGAGGTTCAATAAAAACATATCATCAGCTTTATGTTATGTAGACAGAATTAGTTATTTGTCTTGTAATATATTGCAGAATACATAATAAGTAAATGGTGGTGTCATTTGCATGAAGGAATATCATTTTTATTCTATTTTGGCAAAACACACTGAAAACAATTTGTATTATTACAAAGACAAATAAATTGTAACTTTAAGGGTGATCCAAGACTGACCAGATGTGAAAGTAAGCTGCAGTTTACCACAGTATGTGTTTGGATATCCAATTTGTGTGCATTCATAAAAACTATGATGTGTATTTTCAAACATAATTTCAGACAAAATAAAATTTTTGGGAAATAAAAAGGTCAAACAAAACATTTGGAGGCTCCCTGAAGTATCTGAAGATGCCAAAGGGGTCACAGGTCCTCTGTTGAAGACCGCTGCCTCAAATAATGTGCATCAGTGGCTGTTTACATGCACAATAGTTTCCACTAATATTCAGAATATGAATCATGTAAACAGCATATTCTGATTAAGACATGTGGGATGTGCTGGTATTATTCTGGTTTTAGAAGCATTCTTTGGACATGTAAACATCAAATCCAGAATATGTGTCTCAGTTGGGGTTTTTACAGCAGTTTTTGATGCACAACCTCTTCTGCTCTGAGCTGTAAACAAACTAAACAGCCAACAGTTTGAAGGACTGGGGTAGAGATTCGTGCACAAGAGAAAATCTCACATCCGTGATCAGAAGGAGAATCACACCTGCTTTCAAACATTATTTTAAACATCTGATATCAGCATGTTTTTGGATGTGCACAAATATCGCAACTCTTTTCAAGAAGATGATTAAATGAGTGAAAGAGGGAGGCTGAGATCTCATGCTCAAAACATCTCCACCATGATGAAATTTGAAAAAAAAATGCAAAAAAAGCTCAAAAAGCATAATGAGACACGTACTCATTCAGAGACATTCAGCTTTAATTTAAACTCTGATTAATGTGAAATGGCCAAACTAAAACACAGATGTTTTTTAAATATATTTTAGTATTTAAGAGTGACTGAATTTATGAAATAAATTACATTTTTGTGATTTAAAAAAGTCTTATTTCACAGTATGTAATTATTCAGTTATTCATTTATACCATATACTTAAACCAAACTGGAATTGAGTGGGTGGGCTACATATGTTAATATTATATTAGGTATGTGCTATTGTTATAATTTTGCATCTCGTAACATTTTAGAGGTAATCTTTGATTTGGCATGACAAAATTGAACTATCTGCTGTATAATGTGGACAGGTAGGCAGCTGGCACATTTTGTTAAGTTGGTAATCAGTAATAATTACAACAGGAAGTAATATCATTAATGAAAAGACGAGGAAAGAAAAGGATAAGTAAACAAACAAACAAAAACAAATACATACAATAATATAAAAAATAAATAAGAATGGTACGGTTTATTATAATTAGTGGATTTGGGCAAGAGTACCTACCTGCAGTCAAGATGGCGGACATATATCCAATCCATGCCGGAAGTCACAACCGGAAGTTGGTCTTCCTTCGTGTATTTTTTTAAAAAACTTTAAACTTTTTAAACTTTATTTAACATGTAACATTACAAGAACAATGACATACATTAGTAGATCGGTTAGGGTTAGGGTTAGCTTAGGGTTAGGGTTAGGGAAGACCAACTTCCGGTTGTGACTTCCGGCATGGATTGGATATATGTCCGCCATCTTGACTGCAGGTGGGTCCCTCTCCTTTTACCCGACGTACAATATTACGTCACTTCCGTAAACAGGATTTTTTTTTTTTTAACTTACTTACTGTTACTGGGGAGAAAAGTCTATTCAGCTAGCTATTAAACTGTCCCGCTTTTTTTAATAATAGTTTCTGTTAAATGATTCTGATTAAATACATGACTAAGACCAATAAATAACAAGAAAAAAAACGTATGAAAATATCTCTGGTCAGCTGTATCTGTCAGGCTGACGTCTCCGTGTCGTCTCCTCCTCCTCCAGCCGTGCGTCGTGCCGTGCCGTGCCGTGCGTCGCGCCCTGCGTCGTGCCGTGCGTCGCGCCGTGCGTCGCGCCGTGGGCCGTGCTCTGTGGATGGGAGGAGGTGGGGGGGGAGATGTTTGGGGATGGTGGGCCGCCGGGGGGTATCGCGTCTCTCAGCTCGGCTCCTCGAAATCTCGCTAACACACCGTCGCTCGCCTGCCCGTCCGCATCCAGCGCGGATCGTTCACGAGAAGAATGAAAAATAGCGAGTGCGGCGGCTGATTTTACCGGTAAAGACGAGCCGTTCATAACTGCTGCTGTCATCGAGATGATTTCGGAGCTTTCGCAGGTAAACACAAGGCCTTTCACTTTGCAGATATGTTAGGATCTGTGGGCAAATATCGGGGGTTATTGTGAAAGGATGATAGATATCTGACTCATGTTTCAGTTATAAGTGAGTGCATGATTTCTGCGTGGTTTTGTGTTGAGATGATGAAGCTAGCTTTAGCTACAACAGTTTTCTCATTACTGCCCCTGTCAAATTAGCAGATGTCCCCCTGAAGAGACCGAGTAACCCAGCTATGGCCGAGCAAGACGTTTGTCCTCACCTGGACTCCATAGGAGAGGTCACCAAGGAGGACCTGCTCCAGAAATCCAAGGTGGGTTTTCATTCATCCGCTGCACAATGTCAGAGATGCTCAGTCCAGGTCATTGGTTGTGTGTGATTGATGCAGCAGCAGCAGCAGCAGCCTCGTCGCCATCAGTTCACACTGGAATAATAACCTGAGCGGGGGTTCATATGCTGGAAGCTGTGTTGCACATGCAATCGAGACAAAATCCAGTTATGCATTCCAGGTGTATTCAATTTTTAGCAGTGGAAACCAGCACATAACATGCAGCAATAATGTACAGTGCAGGACTGGCAAAAAAAAAAAATGGAAAAAAAAAATACTTGCAAAAACATAGAAACCTTATCTATGCACTACAGACAATGCCCCTTTGCTCCAGCATCCTCCTTTTTCAGATATACTTTTATACTTTAAATAC
This sequence comes from Lutjanus argentimaculatus, assembly GCA_034769285.1. Taxonomy (NCBI): domain Eukaryota; kingdom Metazoa; phylum Chordata; class Actinopteri; order Lutjaniformes; family Lutjanidae; genus Lutjanus; species Lutjanus argentimaculatus. The sequence goes on along the minus strand of JAWZSL010000005.1, from coordinate 31,432,841 downwards.
TTTTACTTTTATTAGCTGGGTCCTACTAAGAAGAACTGATTAGTGTTTGATAATCAGTTATCCCACAGGAAATTAACACCTGGTCCAGAAATGATCCATTAACATTCATTGTTGTAGCTATTTTATTAGTTTATTTAGTGTGAAATATTTTTGGGATTTTGGGTTTTAGTTGTATTTTTTGTTGTTATCACTAGGGGCACTAAGCACCACAGGTAGCAGGCATATAGGTAGGTAGGTGGGAAAGGTCAGGGCATGTACCAGGAAGGGATACGGTTTTTTACCAGAGCAAGAGAGAGGCAGCATGGAGAACATGTATGTTGACTGACTGGTAAAAATCCAGTGGCCTTTGTTGTAAGTTTGATTTTTTGTGAAGAGACTTATTTTGCAACAAATAGCCACTACATTCATATCATTGCAAAGAAATTCTTGTTTTGTTTTTTACTTATGTGATTATGTATGTCCTGCAGTACTATAATACTTCATTGTGCAAATGTTTGACCTCTGGAAAAACGTCATGAACCCGTGTACCACAATGACACATTAAGATTGGCCAACAGCATCGTTTCTGATCCCAAGCACATCCTGACAGTGAATACAGGTTGTTACCATCAAACCAGAGATACAGGGTTCCACTTTATTTAGGTTAGACTGAAAAACTACTTAACTTAAAACTAAATATGGAGCTTAAAGGGATCGCATATCTTCTGTAACTGTAATGTTAAATGTATGAATTTATGTTTCACATATTATTTTTGTCTCTTCTGTGATGTTGCAAATAGAGCTGCTGTGATGCAAGAATTTTTTTTCCATCATCTGTTCTATTCATGTTCTCTCACTCTTTCTGCAGGGAACTTGTCAGTCATGTGGAGCAGGGGGCCCAAACCTGTGGGCCTGTCTGCAGGTAAGGCCGGGGCCTTGAACGCTTTCTTTAGCTGTTCAGAATTTTCATATTTTGCTAGTTTTCTTTGTGCATCGCTGGTTTTCTTTGTGCACCTTGCCACATAAATAATGCCTGCTGCAAACACAACTACCGCTGCAGTAATCATAAACCATTTGAGATGAGAAGGCCAGGTGAATGCTTAATAATTCATGATGATGTGGAGCATAAATGTAATTATAAATGCAGCAGCCTTTAAATCCACTTAGGTAATCAAATACACTACATGTGCAGTTTAACGCTATGATTTTATACTTCACATCTGACATTCATAGAGAGATAGATAAATAGATTATTTATTGTCCTTTTAAGAGGAAATATGTCGCCACAGTCTCTATAGAACCTAACATAAATACACAGTTACATAAATACATTATACAACACAACTTAGCTACATGATAGACATCAAATCATCCATATTTATGCAACATGTGTGTGATGGCTTTGCTGTTGAGGTCTGCAACAGAAAGGGCTTTGAGTTTGTGGATGTCATAGAGAATGAAATTAAGCCAATTTGCACAGATAGGCAGGTGGACATTGTGCTGTAATGTCTTTGTAAGATAGAAGAGAGGATTCAGAAGCTGTAAGATCCCGTCTGATTCAGTGTTTCTCTGCTCTTTAGAATGACTGCCCATATGTTGGTTGTGGAGAGTCCTACTCTGATCACAGCACCCTGCATGCACAGGTAAGACCCTCTCACAATAGTTACGTTATGAGAGTGAAAGTATCCAGAGGTGGGAAGTAAGTGCAAATACTTAACCTGCTATCTCCCCCCAAATATCCCCTGTCCCCCTTTAAATATGACAGAAATAGTTATATGGTGGATGAGGTTCACTTGAATGATTGTGAGTATGTTTCCTTCAGGCTAAGAAGCACAACCTGACAGTGAACCTGACGACGTTCAGGATCTGGTGTTATGTGTGCGAGCGGGAGGTGTTTCTGGAGCACCGGCCCGCGCTGGTGCCTGTTCCTGCTGCTCCTCACCACTGTAAAGCCACAGAGCAGGTACGGCTTCATTTCAGTACATTTTTTTGTTTGTTCTGCTCGTGGTAATGCGCAACCACGGAAGAAAGAAAAGAAATAAAAAGTGGCTCGCAATCAAAAACAACTCTTATTTGCACATTCCAAAACCCAAAAAGGAGCGGGGAGAATCAATCTCACTTAAGACATAAATAAACAATATAAATAGAAGGTCTGTGGACTTACACAGTTCAAAGTCCTACACAGGGTTAATTTTCCAAAACCTAGTTGTCTGAAATATTTCCAGGAGTGGAGGACAGGTGTGACATGTGCCAATATTCTCCACACAATTTAACGCACTTTGTACTCAAGCTTAAAATGATGCAATTATACAAACTGACCTTTTCTTGAGATATTTGGTGACCCTCAAGACCATAGCCATTCACCTCTAAACACTTTAGAGGGAGACACTTTAGCTTTTGCATCTTTATTTGCACAACGCCGTCCTCTTCACTAATGGCAATCTGGCTGCAAGATGTCACGTTTTTTTTTTTAAACCTGTGTAACATTTCAAGTCACTTAAATTTTACAGCCACACTAAACACTTATCTTTTCTCGTCTTCCCTTTTTTTCTGTTCTTTTTTGTTTTATGATTTTTATTTTTTATTTTTTTCTATTGATATCTTTGTTGTTTTTATGGCTTTGGTGGGATGGGGATGATGGGGGGAATTAGAATAAACAAATTAGGGGGAACATTATGATATGATGATGATGTTCTTCCTGTAACCAGTTCTTCATAAAAGAATGTCAAAAGCAGAGAATGGGAAAATATTTGTCTTTTAAAAAAAAGAAAAAAAGAATCAATAGCCGCACAATAATTAATCATCAACCTAAGGAAACGCTTCACCTGACAACTTCATGTAGTCTAATGATTCATTCTTTGTAAATTTTCTTGATCTGAAAGATGTTTGTAGAGCCCTTTAAATCATTCTGTTGGTGTCAACAGTTTGGACACCAACCACTGAAACACACATCTGCTTTAAAATAGTCTGCACATATTGATGTCTAAAATTAAATTTCCTTCTGTGGCCCCTGTCCTCTTATAAACTTTCTGATAATACTCTGCTTTTTTCCCCTGTAAATAATTAATCATCCCTGTAACTCAACAAAGACCTTAACTTTCAACAGTCCTGACCTGATAAACAGTCTGTTGGTTTGTTCCCTTGAATCCACTTTATGAATAATTCTTACCGCTCTTTTCTATAATGTAAACAATGGCTTTATGTTGCTTATGTACGTGTTGCCCTGTAATGTCACACAGTAGCTAAAATATAGGGAGTGAACAGTACAGAATTTGCATCGCCTTGTAATCTAACAGATACTTTTCTTTGTTCAAAACAGAAATATTTGTTTTTAGATGAGATTCCCATGTCAGTTTGTCATCCATTACCACAACAAAAAGATCTAAATTTAAACACTCTTTCAATATAAACTCCACCTATAGACAGTGAAACTTTTCATCCTTTTGATTAGCAAAAGCTTCGCTCCAACAAGGTTCTCTCTGTCCCTTTTGATGGATTTAAATGAGGGAAAACTAGTGATTATTGCTAGTTATTCCATTTTCAAATTCACATAACCTGTTTCTTACCCACGCGCATATTTATAGTATCTATTAATCATGTTCCAGGAAGCAGCTCCTCAGCCAGTAGGTCACCCACTGAAAGCCGTGCCAATAGCTGTGGCGGAAGAAGAGGGTTCAGAATCGGAGGAGGATGAGCTGAAACCCAGAGGTACCGATTCTGCTGTTAATGTTTCTTCTCCTGAACAACAAGCTCCTCAAGTCAGACTCATTTGTGTTAGTTAAGTCATGAACAGGAGAAAAATGTCAATGAAAAATCACTGATGATCAGAATCGGTGGATTTTTCTAAGTGCTTGTAATATCAGGTCATAGCTGCTATATTTAACATATAATTGCTTTGAATCCTAAGAATAGCTACTAGGTTACTAGCATCCCTCGGTGGCGTCCTCTCTGCTCAACTTGTTCTAAAAATATGACTTCATATCCAAATTGTTTAATTTCTACATTTTTGGCACTCTCTTGAAATACAAAAGCACAGTACAGCTCTTGATTCTCCTGTTATTTTTAGGCTTAACAGGAATGAAAAATATTGGAAACTCCTGCTACATGAATGCAGCTCTTCAAGCCCTGTCCAACTGGTGAGGTCACTTCCACTCATGACATTTGGTCCATTACGAGGGACGAGTCTCTCTCTTTTTTTTTTCTGTTAGTTAATTCATTTTCCTTCAGTCAAACAGCTGCGTTGACGTAATTTTTTCCTCTCTTTCAGTCCCCCTCTCACTCAGTTCTTCCTCGACTGCAGTGGATTAGTCCGCACCGATAAGAAGCCTGCTCTCTGTAAGAGCTACCAGAAGCTCATCTCAGAGCTCTGGCATAAAAAACGGTAATAAAGACATAAAACTACTTGAGACAAGTGACATAATGCAGCTGTAGATTTTATATAACTAACTGTCTCCCCTCCCCCTGTCAGGCCCAGCTATGTGGTCCCCACCAGTCTGTCTCACGGCATCAAACTAGTAAACCCCATGTTTCGAGGTTATGCTCAGCAGGTAGGGGCAAGCACCCAGCAGGTAACTACATCTGGCATCTGGCATCTACATACTAATGCACGATCCTTCTGACTGAATGTAACGTTCTTTTCTCGCTCAAGGACACTCAGGAGTTCCTCCGCTGTCTGATGGACCAGCTGCACGAAGAGCTGAAGGAGCCTCTGACAGAGTGCAGCATGAGCGGCGAGGGAAGTGACGGCGAGGAGATCAGAGACGGAGACCGCTCCCCGTCCGAGGACGAATTCCTCTCCTGCGACTCTGGCTCCAGCAGCGACCGGGGCGAGGGAGGAGGGGCGGGCGACGGCGAGCTGCTCCTGCAGGACGAGTGCGACGGGGTCAGGTCGCCGGCGGAGGGATCGGCGTGGCCGTCAGTCCCGGCGGGGTGATCTCAGAGAAGGAGAGGCTGAAGGAGAGGAGGGTGTCTGGCTCACCTCTGCGCGGAGGCTCCAGGAGATGGATGAGGACGCTGATGTGGATACAGCAGCTGAGGACGGGGCTCCTGAGAGGGGAGAGGAAGAGGAGGTGACGCCAACTGCAAACCCTGAGGTCCAAACTCAAGAGAACAACCAGAACAACCAGATATCTGATACCGGGCAGGGACAAACTCAGAGCAACAACACCTCAGGTATGATGCCAGCAGGGGAGTATGTGAAAGTTCAATTTTTCAGCTTTAGCATCATTTAACTGTCAGTTTGTGCTGTTTTTTTAGAACCAGACAATGAAGCGTCCATGACCCAGCCCCAGTCCACGCCCTGCAGTCCTGTGAGAACTCTTCAGGAGCTGCATCCCAAGCTGTCCTCCAGTCCACCTCGCTCCAGCCCGCTCCGCTCCGCAGGACCTGCGTACTCCTTCAAAAAAGGTAAAGAAAACGTCGTATCTACTGTTATTTAAACCTCTGGATTTGTAAACTTGCACCAGAATGTCATGTGAGAGTTGTTAAGTTCACATTGGCGGCCGTGAGAGTCAAATGATTGAAGAGGTCAAAGCACCAGATGTGAGGTGCCTTTTGAACTCGATGTGAATTTTAATAATTCAGTGAAGGTCAACCTCTTTTTCGCCTTTTGCCGTCCTTCTGGTTAACAATCCATTGCTGCTAATTGTTGTTGTTGTTTTTTCACTAATCCTCCCTTCCTTTTCAGAATCACCAGCAACATATGGGTGAATTTGATTCTGTTTTTGGTGTTAAGGTTCAAATGACTGCTCAGATTATAAAGATTTTTGCTGATGTCGAGGGGTCGGTTGTCAGTACTCCTCTGTTTCCATGGTCATGCAAGCCAAGTGGCATTTGGAGCAGGCAGCCAGCGCAGCCAAAATGGCCAGATATTTGGCATGTGACTGAATCCAAAATCCTATGCAGAGCTCCCTCTGCGTCATGGTTTGATGATCCCAAATATAAAGCCTGGTTAGCTGAGGACTCCAAATGAGAAAAAAGGCTGGATACAAACTCTGTAAAATCTTTCAACATATTTTAAAACAATTTATTTACATAATAAACATCTCGGATGTCAAATGTGATCTGAAAAATCTATCAGTCTGGAAAAGTATGGACTTTTGAAATGCAAAATGAGACCACAGTCAGAAATGACAGTTTGTTCTCATGCATCTTTCCATTTTAGCTCTTAGCGGCGTGGCTCTAGGGATGACAGTGTTGCAGATTTTGTACTGATGTTCATTCCATGTGAAGTATCCTAATGACTTTGGCGATCCTCTGACTTTTCCCCTGGCGCCACCATGTAGTTGACATTTTTGGGTTTTAGTGAAACCTCTACGATTATTTGAAGGATTTTCATGAAATCAGGATGAATTGTACAAACTTGGCAATTTTTTTTACTTTTCAAAATGTAAATTTCTCCAGTAAGATCAAATAAGATGAAAGAAATATAAAGAAGCATCAATATAAAATATAAAAAGCAAAATATAAAAATATAAGTTGGAGAAAAAATAAAAACCAAGGAATATAAAATAAAAATAGGAACACTATAAACAGGGGAAATAGAAATATAATATAAGGAGACTCAGCAGTTGAATTTAGCCGTTGTAAGGAAGAATACCAATTTATACTCTGATTTATGACTAAATACTTGGGAAAATAACTTTGTGTCACCGAGTATTTTGTTATCATCTGCTTCCACTTTAATCCCCTGGATTTCGTAGGCTGTGCCCGCTGCAGGTGTTTGATTGATTGAGGTGCTTTGTTAGTCCACATCAAACCACAGCATCAGTATTAAGTTTGTCCTCAAAAATCCTCCTTTTAACAGCTCAGCTGCTGCTCAGTGCCAGGAAGAAGAAACAGTCTCACTACCGCAGCGTGATCTCCGACATCTTCGATGGCTCCATCCTCAGCCTGGTCCAGTGTTTAACCTGCGACAGGGTGAGCTGCACTTCACATGTTTAAACACCAGAGGGAGCCACATATGAATAAATAGATAGATGAACTTTATTGATCCCAAATTGGGAAAGTCTTGTGTTACAGCAGCAGGATATTTAGACATTGAATGGAAACAGTAACTCACAATAATATATGTCAACATAAGAAGAGAAAAATTTATTTCAAGAGAAAAATAACACAAGTATCAAAATAAATTAAAATATCTCAACAAAAATGGCAGGAAAAAGCCGTAGCATGCCCTGTAGATTATAAGACAAATATCTATAGCAAGTGTATACACATACAGTACAGACATACTGAAATATGAAATATTAACATTACATGTGCATTAGACACATATGTTAAGTTGAATGTTTTTGGTTTTGTTTTAACTAAAGATGCAGTGAGGTATTATAGTTGTCTGAAGAAAGAAACCAAAATCTGTTTACTTAATAATTTTTTGTTTTAAGTGAAATTTAGATGAAAGTATGGCCTGTGTAAATTTTCATTTTATTTCAAAATAATGTAATTGTACACTTTTATTAGTAGAGATTTTTTTGTTTTTTTAAATTTTATTTGTATCGTTCATATCTGCTCGGTATTATTTTGTTTTTTTAAACACAGATAGGAAAAGATTTATTTTAATCCAAAATCACTCACTGATTTGTTGACATAAGCAGCACATTATTTAAAGCTCTGCTCTCATTGATTGAAGGCCTGCCGTGGAAACGGTGTCTCTGAATGTGTGACAGGTCTCTACCACAGTGGAAACCTTCCAAGACTTGTCCCTCCCTATTCCTGGCAAAGAGGACTTGGCAAAGCTCCACTCCTCCATACATCAGAACCTTCCAGTCAAGACGGGCGTGTGTCCCGACACGTACAGCTCGCAGGGGTGGATCTCCTACATCATGGACTCCATACGCCGGTCAGTGGACCATGTTTTACTGTCAGAGGGTGACCACAAACAAATAAATTCAGCAGAATCCCAATTGCATATTAATATGCAGACTATTAAAACGCTGGCGTCACAGATATGATGAACAGGTTAGAGGATTAATTTTGACTTGTGTTCAGATGGAAGCTGAGATAAGCTTGATGATGATTGTCCTTACTGAGAATGTAGGCAAGTGGAGTCATGACGTGCCTGTAAGTCATGCATGTCCGTTTAATATTATTTCTGAAAATCTAGCACAACAAAGCTTCCAAGAAAAGGTGTTAAGTGAGAATGCGGCTCCAGTGAGATCATTTGCAGTAGATGTCAAGCACTGACATGAGGAAGCAGTGTCTGTGTCCTTGTTTTGTTGGCTGCACTTCTCTTGGAGCTGAAAAATGAAAAATATATCAGATAACCTTTTTTTTTTTTTTTTTTTTTTTTTTTTTTAAAGAAAACACCTTCAACCTGATATGGAAGGATATCCAGTAACACTTTCTATTAAGACCACATCTGCAGTGCATTATGGGAGCATTTTGTAATTAATTACAATGCATTCATAATGGTACACTCAAACACACATAACTCTTTGTGATGCACTATATCAACAGTCATAAAACATTACAGTGATTTATGATGAATTATACGTTCAAGTGTCTTATGGATGCTCTTTAGTTATAAACTAGATGTTGACTGATGGGGCTTATAATACATTATGACTATCTATACTCACCTATACACATCTCAACAATCAGCTGTAGTAAGGTCTGTCTGAATCTGTTCAGTGCGAAGATTTGACGGTTCATTCCTTTTATTTTCAGTTCAGCGCCACGGTGCATGAGTTTTGTTGCTTTACCAGCAAGACTCACGTTTCAGTGCCTTTCTTTGTCATCTGTGAGGTGAAACCATCAGATTTATGCACAGCCAGAGAAAGTAAACGTGCGTCCTCCTGTTCGTAGTTCAGGTATAAAATCCCAGTGCAGCAGCAGTGTCGGCCACTGTCCTGCGTCGTATTGCCCTCCATTTCTCCCACCTTTCTCACTTCTATCACAATGAATTCTTTGGTTTATCGTGATATAGAAACTTAGTTTATAAAGTTTACAGCCTGCCATGCTGCTGCATTACTCTGCATACAATTGATGCAGCTATAAAACAAGAGCTGACAATTGTTTACCAACCACTCATTTCACCTTATCTCATCAGTTAACCACCAAAAATGTCATCTCCATGCATTTTCACAAGCATCTATCTGTTTTAACCCTGTTCAGTTCAATTCAAAAGAGCTTTATTGGCTTTATAAAGTGTTTTAAAAAAACAAAAAACAAAAACAAAACAACAATGAAATAAAAAAGTACCTTGCCAAAATAAGCATGAAATAAAAACAAAAAAATGTAAGAATGTACGTAACAGAGAAATTTGGTTTCGTCTTAGACATACTGTATATATATGAACACCAATGAGTACAAAAAATGTATTAAAGAAGATGCTACAAAGTGCACATCAAGTGCATTTGATGCACAGCCATGTAAGATGTTTACTAGGTCACAGTTTCCAGGGTCAGGATCACGTGCTGGGCCTGAAAATGTACCGACAGAGCAAGATCGTGCAAAAAGGTGCTGAGGCAGAGCAAATATTTAAAGACTGTTGGAAATAGTTGAGCTGCTGAGCTGCTGTAGGTGTGAACATTCACTACTGTACAATGTTGCAAAAACTGTGCAAAAATATCAGGAGCGAGAGCAGTGTAATAGTTATAAGCTATATGTATGCACAGTAGGTGTGTCTACATCCAGAGGTCAGGACAGTGCAGATGTCAGTGCAGGAATACACAGTGAGTGACAGTCTTCATGGTGGTTGTATCCCATTGGGGATCCTTATCCAGCCACAACAGCTCACTGTTTCTCTGTTACTGTAAAGCACACTGACTGACAACAGAAAATAACACAACTGCATGTCTTATAGAGTTTCAGCTGACTGATGACTGGAACCTTCAGCTCTCAGGGGACAGCCCTAGTTATAAGTTATTAAAAGACAAAAAAAAAATTATGTGAAACACATGTGATGCATCTATAGTAATGCATGTTTGGTAGGTAAAGTGAAATGCATTTTCGTGCATTTAAAAGAAACTTGCTGCACCATAAATTAGTCATAAAGCATTATGAATGCATTATAATTCCCTAGGAATGCCCCCATAATGCGCTTTAGAGTGGTCTTGATAGAAAGTGTTACTGGATATTTGTCTCCACTTGTGTTGTGAGGTTGATCAGCTTGATGCATGTCAGCACGTTGCAGGAAGTAGAGACTCAGTATTACAACCGATAGTCTTACACGATTAGTCATCTTGTTTTAAAGTGACTAATTTCAGGTTTTCCATTGTGGGGTGTTTGTCTGTAGCTGCTAAAACTACATCCTGAAATGATGAAGCCTCCTAGTTGGACTTTTGCTCTGACAGAATTCAGGAATTCAAGAGGAAAACACGTTTTTTTTTTATAAGCTTTGAAGCATGAAGAATGACCCAAATGTTTGTGTTGTTGGTGCAGTGAGCGGGCCTCAGGGACATCTGGGAGTCAGTCCAGGACTGATGGGTTGGGGAGATTATGTGGACTGAGCAGGGCTCTGAAATGTTTGACCCAGTGCTCTGGGACAAGATTTGAGTGCTTAGCCACCAGATCACCCAAAAGTAGTGATGCTGCATTTCTTAAGGATTGTCGAGGGATTTTAACAGTGTAGTTGGAAGTGTTGTTTTTGTTTATGTCTGCAAAGCAAACAGGTTTCTTGAGATTTTCTGAGATCCCTAAGATTTCTCCCAATAGAGGAGGGCTGCAAGCTGCCTGTTCATCGTGAAGGTGTATTGCTCATCTTAGATATCAGGGCAGCGATGCAGAGACAAGCCTTGGCATGCTCTTTTTGCATCTTTCAGCATTTTCAAAATAACTCAAAAGCACGTCATCATAACAGTGCTGATGCATTTATTTGATGAATCTTAAGGTTTCTGAGGAACTACAGGTGGAGTATCAAGGAGCTCAGGGTCAGTCATCCTCAGCACAACATCTCGAGGTAGAAGCATGGGTCAGTGGCACGTTTTACTGAGTTTATAGAATCTCATTTTTGTTGTTTTTTCAACTTGGATTTTTGCTGTTTCGTTTCAGTCTCATTGCAGTGTTTTCAATCCCAGAAATACAGTGTTGTGGAAAAAGCTCTGATAAAACCACCTCCCCAGCACCAAGCAGCCCACAGACAAAGTTAGCATCTATTTGGTGAATAGTGTGGAGCATTAGCAGTTAATGAGGCAGATATTTATCTCAGTTGTGATGAGGGAGTTGGTGGAGATAAAAGGAGAGGTAATGTTCGACTTACAGCCTTATGTTTGCAGAAAAAAAGACTCCAAGTGAATGCTAATGTTGCTCTGCGTCTGCTGATTGTGTAAATTAGCAACTGCCTGCTGACAAGTTTCACATATATTAACTTCACAAAATGATAATATGTCAGTGTCTTCGGTCTATTTCTGCTGCCCCCAAGTGGCAGAAATCATTTGCAAATGCAAATTTACTTTATTTATTTTGAGTCTCAGAGGACTGAAAACATTCTCGGTAGCCAGGCAGACCCCTGAACCAAATGTGTTTTATTGGATTTTCTAATCAACAAACAAAAGGCAAAAAAGGAGAACAACAATTTAAAACATAACGCTGCACAGCTCAGCATAGATACCAAAGAAAAAGAGGGGAGAAAACAAAGCAAAACACATATTTCTCTGCAGGTACATCTAACAAACATTGCACATCAGTTTGAGCCAGTTATTACAGTATCACCACAACAGCAAACCCTCATAGTTTGGCCTTATAAAAGCTAGTTAAAATGGCAGATTCATTCACATTGACATGTTCAACAATGCATTTTCCACATTTTGGTAAAGTTACCTGTGTCAGAGTATGTTAGAAAAGCAGTCCCTAGCATGTATATTTACATATTCCAACTTAACAATCACCGCCAGGCCCATCCTGCTGCTTCCATGTAAGATGCCAACATGTATCTTGTCTATAATCCCGGGCGCAGAGCCATTTAACTTGAAAACAGGGGCACAGAATAACTGCCTTGTTCTTGTTAAGAGAACTCCAGACAAAAATCTGAGGAGTTTTCCAGGACACTGTGAGATCAGGTGTATTTAGGCCAAAAGGATCCAACTTCCTGCCATCAAAGACCATGTCAGGAGCTTATGTTGCTCCAGGCAAGTTGCTGATCCACTTGAAGGTCATTTTTGTCAGTATGATCACTGTCAGGATGCAGACTAAAGACGCCCCGTGGGTGAAGGAAGTTGTAACGATTGTGTGTCTGTTTGTATTGTGCTTTTGAACAGGTTCGTAGTCTCATGTATCCCCAGTTGGTTTTGGGGGCCCATGGTAACCTTAGAGGACTGCCTCGCTGCCTTCTTTGCTGCAGATGAACTCAAAGGTAAAACAGTATTACATTCATTGTGCTATTCTACTGTGGGTGAGAAGATTTATGTCAGAATTCACATTTACTTTCATTGTTTTCACAGGAGACAACATGTACAGCTGTGAGAGATGTAAAAAGTGAGTATGAAGTAAATCATGGTGGAGACTTTTCTTCTCTTCAATAATAATTTAGTAAAAATCATACATTTAAAGGATGTGTATTTACACCGCATTTTGTTTTCCACAGGTTGCGGAATGGTGTGAAATATTGCAAAGTACTTAGACTTCCAGAGGTACGCTTGTTTTTTTGTTTTTTTTATCTTATCTTCTTCTTGCTGCAGATAACAAGGTTTGTGTGTGGTAATGAAGTGTTTGTTTTGAAATTCCTCCGTGCAGATCCTGTGCATCCATCTGAAACGCTTCCGGCACGAGGTCATGTATTCGTTCAAGATCAGCAGCCACGTATCCTTCCCATTGGAAGGCCTGGACATGCGACCTTTCCTGGCTAAAGAGAGCCCATCCCAAGTCACCACCTACGACCTGCTGTCAGTCATTTGTCACCACGGCACTGCAGGAAGTATGAAATGACTTCGTTTCCTACAGATAACAGCATTTCGGATGTCAATTGCCAATGGTTATCATATCTCAGAGAAGGAGCAAGTGTGCATGCTTTATCTCTGGAGCTTTATAACCTGCCTCTTAAAGGGATAGTTTGTCTTATTTGAAATGATGTTGTATGAGGTATTTATCAATAGTCAGTGTATTACCACGGCCCTATAAACAACTATAATAAACACAAACATATGAAACCACAATAGGTTAGACCAACAGCAAGGTGACTATATTAATTTAAAAAAAGAAAAGTAATTAAAACCAATAAAACGAGAAAACAACCATACCTCAGTCTGAAACTGAGTGAAAGACGGTATCTTTGACTTGTGAAAGAAAGGGTTTCCAGATCTTTTCAACTTTGTCAGAGGAACCACATAAAGTTATTCAGATCTTTTATAATTTAAGAACGTATAGTACATCTCTAACCCAGTGGTAGAGAGACTAAGCAAGGACTGGAAACCCAAATAAAGCTGTAATAGCATTAGGGCCAAATTTCCACAGGAAGCCTTAGATAAAGTGTCAGAGATCTCAGCCGAGTATTTTCTGAAAGAAGGGCAGAGCCAGAACATGCTTTGCATAATTTGCTGGTGTTCTTTGGCATCAATCACAGGATGGAGACACCTCATGAAATATTTTTGCAAGTTGAGCTCTGCTGTCGTGGGTTCAGTGTAGGATAATTATCAGCCCCTGAAAACTGCAGACAGCGCAAAGAGCCTTTAAATTAACACGCTTCACTAATAATGAAATTGAACTTTGAAACTGTGAATTTTGAGTAGGAGTTTTGACACTTTGAGGTTGCATTGACAGGTCAGCATGTAGCTGATGGAGTTAACTGTGTGAAGTCAGCAGCTATTAGTCTGTTTCCACAGATCAGAGAAAACACATGCATGAAGTAGCCATCGGGGCATTTTATGATAAGCAGGTGAAAAATAGATAGATTTTGTTAAGATAATATTACTGCAATTTCTTTTAGCAGTCAATAGGAATTCCCATTATATGTTAGCATTGAGCTAACAGGCTAAGCACTAAGCATTTTCTCCCACCCCTAAAAAGCTGTAATTTTACCTTATAGAACATGTGAGTTGCTGGTCTACTGCTGCCTCGATTAGTTAGTTTGTTTGTGTTATTGTGTGACTTTGGTGTTTTAAAGGATAGTTCAGATTCACCAAAGTCACACAATAACTGAAACAAACTAATTGAACGAGGCAGCCGATCGTTGAAGTAAAATGACTGATTTTGCAAATGGAGTTTGGTTGGTTCGGAGAGAGACATTTTTTTGCTCATGTAACTGGTTTTCCGTTGGTGAAGGCTATCTGACTGCAAGGTAAAGAGGTTAAAATATTCTAAATATAGCGTACACTTAAACTGATATTGATTCTGATATTGATAGTGGCTAAAATACATTTTGCTGCTGACTCTGTCCACAGCAGCACATTGCTTAGCTTCCTACTCTGCTGCTTCCTCAAACTGAGGTTGTGTGGGCCTCCATCTACTGTAGCTAATACACTGACTGTCAATAAGTACTTCAAACAACCCCACTTAAAGAATCTGAACTATCCCTATAACACTCTTTTCTTAAAACTTTTTCTGATGCTGCAGGCGGACACTACATAGCGTACTGTCAGAATGTGATCAACGGCCAGTGGTATGAGTTTGATGACCAGTATGTGACAGAAGTCCATGAGACGGTGGTGCAGAACGCAGAGGCCTATGTGTTGTTCTACAGGTGAGCATTTTAAGACCCTGCAATACTGAATCCATGCCCATCTATTCAAAATGTTGCTACTGACTGCATTTGTCTTGGGCTCGTGCAGGAAAAGCAGTGAGGAGTCGGTGAGAGAGAGGCAGAAGGTGGTGGCGCTGGCCAACATGAAGGAGCCCAGCCTGCTGCAGTTCTACATCTCCAGAGAATGGCTGAACAAGTTCAACACCTTCGCCGAGCCAGGCCCCATCAGCAACCACACGTTTCTCTGTCAGCACGGAGGTGTGTAACCGAAAACTCTGTGAGGTTAAATTCCTGCCTTATCACGCTGACAAAAGATATACATCCCTCTTTAAAGGGGAGCTCAACTGATTCTACAGTTTATAAATCAGCCTGTGAAAACAGTTGTGTATCAAAGGCTCAGGGAGCAGCTTTGTTAAGTCTGATAAACTGTGCTGTTATCTGTGTTATTTCAGCCTGAGCTTACAGATGTATAACAAAAAGCCTGTGTAACAAACAAGCAGTGTTGAGAGAGTTGTTTGAAAATTATAAAACAGTCACTCAACACTTAATCTCCACGCCCACACATGACATGTGCTGCACTTAACATGTAGAAATGGAAAACAAGCGGTGGTTTAACAAGCAACCAGCCTACGATTAGGAGGTATTTAAGGACCATCAGCTGACTGTACGCCACACTCACTGTTAAGTACCAATTAACATTTCTGGTTTTGGTACGACTCGATCTGAGCGCTGCTGTTGGTAGAGTTGTTGACAAAAAGCTTTTTTAAATATTGCAGGGAGTAATGGGAACAGTCAGTGGCAGCCACAGTGAGCTGTTAGATGCTGAGCAGCAGGCGGCAGGCTGCACACCTCCAGCTTTTGTTCCTTTCAGCTCCTTTCACTCTTGTTGTTCACGGACTCGTGCTGTGTGCAGCATAAAGTCGGATCACAGTTGTTCACAGAATGATGGAAAACTGCCAGTTATTGTCTGACTTCTATAGTCAACCCTAATAGTTTGTTTTGCTGCCCCCAAGAGTTTTGTGACCTCTACTATTAAACCGAATTTGCTGTTACTACCAGTAACTACAGGTGTCACCCCACAGTGGTGATTTTTTTCCCACAGTTCCTTTCATTTTAGGCTTTCAAAACAGTTTTCAGGAAGTTCAGATCACTTTCCTAGAAGCAGTTGCTACCTCCTTTATACAGACTGCCTTTTTTCCACATTACACAGCAGATTTGCATCTGTTAAATGATGGAAGACAACACTGTGAGGAGGTTACCGGCCTCTCGAGACGTTTCAGCTCTTAAATTGAGGATTTTTGTTTTTCTTCCAACACAAAAACAAAAAAACAAAGCTGTATCATTACCACAGATATTTCACCTCCTGTTATAATACTTCTTATATAATACTTCCAGATGTTTCCATCTGGCTTGGATGGTTGTTGGCTGGTTTACATGTCACAATTAGAAAAACATGGCTTTTATTGCCTTTGTGAGTTACAGGGTGTCATTGTTGAAGAGGTCAGCAGGGATGAGGTGGGGATTTTGTGTAGGAGGGGGAAAAAAAATCTACCATATTTGTGGGAATTCTTACTTGTCTCCAGTACAGGTCAGAGAAGGTCATAGATTTCTCATGTAACTTTAACATGTTTTATTCCTTTACAGGTATCCCTCCTAATAAATACCACTACATTGATGACCTGGTTGTGATTGTTCCCCAGAATGTGTGGGAGTACCTTTACAACAGGTGAATATGCAACACGTTACCATTTTATTTTTATTTATGTGTGTTTTTTTTAGTTCAACACATCCTTCTGCACAGTATTGAATTTGTACTGCAAGTGCTTTTAGCCTCCTTCTGGTTCTACAGTTTTCCACAGCCTGAAACGTAACATCAGACCAAACAAAATACGAAACAGAAGGTCTGTTCAAAGGTATTTATCAGTTTCTGACTCTGGGAACGTGGGGGAAAACAGTGAAATTAACTCTCTTTTAACCAAATCACACACATTTAAGCTATTCTGTGTGATCTGCTTTTGATAAGTAATATATTTTTTCACTTCTATTCAGTGAGCCTCTCCTGAAACTCAAAAACCATGTCCAGTGTTCAAGTACTCTGGTTGAAATCGATTATAAATTGGCAAATTTTGATTGTAGCTCAGATACAGCAGAGCATTTAGCAGCTTAAGAACCAGATGTTTCCCTCACGAAGCGGTGTCGGCCAAAAAGAGCTAAAAGGAGAGTGAATATTGGACTTTCGTGCATCGGGAGGGGACCAGAAACACAACCTCAAATATATCTGGATGTGCTGCTGGATATGTAAATCAGCAACTAGGGCTTTATATTCGCAAGAATCTGGCGTGTGCATAAAATCTGAGTGAAACAAGCAATGCAATCTGAACAGTGGGATCTGGATTTGTGTTTATCACAGTCCCACATCAACATCATAACACTACGTTTTGTGCATTTTGAGTAAAGAAAAAAATATGCGCTTACTTCTTCCTGTCTCAGTGTACGTTGTTACTTTAGAATGGAGTCAAGTGACTAAAAAAGTAGGTGTAGTCCATGTTAAAAAGTATAGATGGCTCTTTTAATTTAATTAATGTGATAATTGTTAAATCACAGCTGAAGACACGTGTAACAGTGTGATATTGTGTTTAAAGGATGTGTTTTTAATCATGAGTCTGAGCGCTCCCTGCAATATGCACATATGTAGCTCTACAATAATGTCTTGAAAATGTTTCTGAATTGATCAGATGGCGAAAACAAAAAAGCAAAACAGAGAGAATGATCTTATCTAATATTTTTGGCCCTTTGGACACACAGAGGACACATATTTTTGTTAAAAAAAAGTATATTTTGTGTAATGAGTGACCCAGGCCTCAGTTGAATGTTGACTGAATGATTTGCATTTGGATGTGAATGTTCACATTCACTTGTGTCCATCTGTCAATGTACCTTTTAAGTGTCTTTTGTGTTAAATGTTGTAATTCTTCTGTCCTCAGTTTTGGAGGCGGCCCAGCAGTGAACCACCTGTATATGTGCGCCATCTGCCAGGTGGAGATTGAAGCTCTGGCTAAACGCAGAAAAATGGAAATAGACACTTTCATCAAGGTAAAAGCTGTATTCTGCGATGGTTAACCTGTGTGTAATTCTGTCTTTATGGTTTGTGTTGGATTCTAAATGAGCAGTGTTTTTTTTCTTGTCTGCAGCTGAACAAAGAGTTTCAGGCTGAGGAGGCTCCGACTGTGATCCTGTGCATCAGCATGCAGTGGTTCAGAGAGTGGGAGAGCTTTGTGAAGGGCAAAGACAATGGTATGACTCAGCAGTTACACAAACACAGCAGTGCTTTAAATCAACCTGTTCATGCTTTTCCAGGCAAGAGCTATCTAGTGTTTTGCTTTCTATTCAGCACACATCTGTAAGACCTTATACATTGTTCTTTAAGGCCACGTTTCCACTGCAGAAACTTTCCCCAGGAAGTAAGAATCTTTAGATGAATTCAGTGTGTTTCCACCGCAGAAACTTTCCCCAGGAAGTAAGACCCTTTAGAGGAACTCAGTGCGTTTCCAACACAGGGACCAGGGTCTAAATTCATTTCTAGTGACATTATTTCAGCCCACTAAAAAGGACCTGTTTGGGGGGTAGAACTTTCCAAAAGAACAGCAATTTTGGGGGCGTGGCTTGCAGCACTGAACATATCTGATTGGTCGAGTATTTGCAGAATTTTATTTGAACCCCCATTTTTACAATCTGCTGCCACAAACCAGTTTGTTTGTTTTTTTTTAACACCCAAAGTGCCCGGAACTTTTAGTCCCAGGAACTACTTTTCATGGAAATAAAAGGTTAATTACGCCCCTTAAGTCTGAAAAAAAAACAAGAAAAAAAGAAACTGGTTTGTGGCTGCACATTTTTAAATCTGGACAGGAAATAACGATGCCTCTGTCAGTTTATACGGCGTCATTGTAGTATAATCGCACAGAAAAAACATGTAAAAAAACAGCCTTTGCTTTTTCCTACGCTAGCAGACTGATTAATCATCTCAGGTCTTTAGACCACAGTGGAAATGCAGACAACAATGGGCTTAAGGAACCTTTTAGATCAGTATTCCTGGGCGGGTTGAAACGTGGCATTTACGAGGATTGGATAGATTTAAGCCCAGAATATACACTTAAGAATGGGAAGGCAAATTTGCTGACACTATTTTGGATATCATGTGATACCTCTTTTCAAAAAGCTTTCATTTCTTCACATTCTCTGACACATGTACTCTAAAGGTACACTGTCTATAACTTAAGGCTCATGGCCAAATCCAGCCGGGCAACTCATTATATTTGGCCAGATTGTATATATGTATATAACCAAAATTATAACTTTGTGACTGTAATGTGTGAGAATTTTTGAGTTTTTTCTGCAAATTTATGACTTTATAATGTCAGAGAATATCCATTTTTTTTTGCAGCTTTAAACAAATGTTCTTCTATTTTCCTTCAGCTCCATTTATTTAACTAATTGTCCTAACATGCTGTTGTAATCATGCAATCTGTTAAGTAGATAAATGTATGTAATCTTATATTTACGACTAACTCTTTGAAGGCAGCTATAACGGCCTGGGATGAATGAGTTTGACACCTCTGCTTTAGAGTGATTGCACATCTGGATTCGTATTATTAAATTTATTTAACTTAGCTAAAACTATTACTGTATTATTGGATGATATGACCTGCTGAGTATTCACAATCTGTGTCTGAACCTTAGTGCAGCTGTTACTCCATTCGTATCTTCCTTCCAAGAATTCAGTTTGTGCACAGAGGATTTGACTGAACTAGACACCAGCATATTCCCCAGATGTTCTGCTAAAGCTGTTTTTGTGTCTTTAAAAAATATTTCTTGTTTTCTCAGAGCCACCTGGTCCCATCGACAACAGTAAAATTGGCATCATGAAAGGAGGACACATACAACTCAAGCAAGGTAAACCTCAGCAAAAAATTTTTTTAAAAAGACATAGGAGTTAAAATGACAAAATCAGACAGTCAATACATTATTTTTTTATGTGTTTCTGCCCTCAAGGTGCAGACTATGGTCAGATCTCAGAGGAGACATGGCAGTACTTGTTGGGTATTTACGGCGGGGGTCCTGAGATCGCGGTGAGACAGACGGTGGCCCCGGCTGACCCCGACAGCCTTCACGGAGAGAGGAAGATCGAGGCAGAGACCAGAGCACTTTGAGATAAAAAGAGGTTGGAATGTTTAAACACTGTAAAATCACCATTGTGTTTCATAAGAACTTTCACCCCCCCTACACATACTTCTGTACAGTCAGTTGTATAAATATACTTTGGGTAGTGTGTAATAATTTACTGGAAGCCGTGGTTGTGGAGCTTGTATGTGGTCTGGGAACAAGCGTCTTTTCCACCCACTTGGCTTTCGTCAGCCACATGATCTCATGGATTCCTCCTGGCCAGCAGGGATTAACGCATCTGCACAAGTGGCCAAAAATAATGGAGGCAGCACATCCAGATAATAAACAGCTGTAAATCCATTCCAATACTTGTGGATAGTCACTGTATTACTTGTAGTAGATGCCAGTCAGCATGCCTCCAGTGTGGAGAAGCAGAGAGGAGTAGCAGCACAGAAGCTTAGAAATGAACAGCTGTGGACAGGGTCAGCAATAACATGTATTTCAGCCACCTAAAAAAAAAAGGCTCAACCCCCCCAAAAATCTAATCAGTTTAAGTGTAAGCTATATTTAGAAGACTTTCACCACTTTTCTTTGCTGTCAGACAGCCTTTTCTGACAGGAAACCACAGTTACATAATCCAAATATCGCTCTCTCCAAACCAACCAAACTCTCTAGGCTAAATCATTAACTTTAACTCGCAGAACACCGCCTCGATCTGTTAGTTTGTTTGTGTTATTGTGTGACCTGCTTAAAACACTAAAATCACACTATAACCGGGTTCTTACTAGAAATACTTGAAAGCCCTCGAATTTTAACGTACTGTTTCAAGAAGTTTAAAAAGGGCTTGGATTTTGGATAAGCGCTTGAAACTGCTTGTAATCATGTGCGTGTCCACCGTTGGAACTGTGAGCGGGAGGCTAACAGAACGAAAACTCGCCGTGAGGTTGTTGTTTCAGTGAGCGCTGGCTTGAAAAATGTTGTTGTACTTAAAATTATTTGTCTTGTGATTAGGTTTGTATAGGATGCCAAGTCTACTTACAGACAGGTGACACATTTTGAAAAATTAAACTTTGATTGTGTTTGCCTTTAATTTGTCCCCCTTCTGTAGAATGCTGTCAATAAACATAATTGTAGTCGTTTATATCATTATAACATTAAATGATTTAATGCGATGCAGTGAAAAAAGCAGTAAACCAGCAACTCCTGTGTTCTGCAAGGTAAAATTATTGATTTTCCCTATGGAGTTTGGTTGGTTCGGAGAGAGCGTGAATATATTCTAAACATAGAGTTACACTTAAACTGATATTGATTTTTTAGGTAGCTAAAATACCTTGTGTTGCAGACCCTGCAACACAAGGTATGCAACACAGCTGTGCATTTCTTAGTTTCCTGCATTGGTACTCCTCCGTCTACTTTTGGTGACACACCAACTATTGACACTTCAAATAATCCAAACTGTCCCTTTATGGTCCATTTGTTCTCAACTTGTTTTTCACCTTTTTGTTATCTCCAGGTCTTCTGATTCCCCCTTTCCACTCCTGCCCTCACAGGAAGCTGAGGAATTTGCACCTTGGTGAAGAAGCCGCGCCGTGAGCACTTTGTAAATGTAGCAACGCATTATTCTGACGCCGTGTCGCGAGAGGGTGAAACGGTATTTAAATATCACGTAGTTTATTTATTGGATAACTCTGGTCCTCAGTGTAAGGTGTAAAAATAAGACGTCATGTCACATCTCTGGAGCTGTTCTTGGTGTTTCAGTGGCTGCCGTAGTGACTTAGGTGTCATTATACCGCTAAACTGGTGTCATGAGCCAGTTTGCTGGGGAGGAAAACAGAACTACAGTGTGATGTTTGCTTTTTGAGGACTTTTCTTCTTCAGTTGAAGCAACAACTAAGAGACATTAAGAAGCTTTCTGTTGTTTGCCTGTTTACTAGTTACATAGCAACAAGTTCAGACATCAAGTGAGGGATATTGCATCAATTTTACTCTTGCACCTTCAACCTTAAACACACAGTATAACTGAGCCCTCAGGAATGGATGTTTGTTTGTTTGTTAAAGCCAGTGAAATGATCAGAGTAAAAACCACAGCAGGTTTGTTTCAAACCGCAAAGCATGCATGTGTTTGAACACCATTTTCAGGGTGTTTTTCTTTTTTTCTTTTTCTATTTAAAAAGCTTCCAGATGCATGAAACTGCAGCTTCCTTATTTGGGCCTGTGTGGACATTTCAGAGGGTGAGGTGTTGAATTTCTTTGTTTGCTCAAACACACAGTAACACCTTCAAGTGCTCAAAATTATGGAAATATTGAGTCGCTCCTGTCCAGCACTACTATCCATTAAAAGGCATATAAATGTAAGGCTATAATTTTAAACAGAGTAGAGAAATAGTGAATTTCTGAAAAGACAAACTAATATAAGTCATATATGGAAAGACTGCAAGAGTTAAAGGGATAGTTTGGATTATTTTAAGTGGGGTTGCATGAGGTTCTTATCCATAGAGTCAGTATATTACCAACAGTAGATGGCAGACGGCCCGTCCCAAGTTTGGAGAAGCAGCAGGAGTACCAGCACGGAAGCTAAGCACTGTGCTACTGTGGACAGGGTCAGCAGCAAAATGTATTTTAGCCACCTACAAAAAAAAAAGAAAAATCAAATCAGTCAAAGTGTACACTATAATTAAAATTTTTCACTGCTTTACCTTGCCGTCAGACAGCCTTTTCAAACAAGAAACCGCTGCCAAATATTGTTTTCTCCCTCAACCAGACTCCAGAGGTGAAATCAGTAATTTTACCTCCTGAACATGGGAGTTGCTGGTCTACTGCTGCTTCAATCTCTTGGTTTATTTGTGTTATTGAGTGACTTTGGTGAATCAGAGTAACCTTTTAAAACACAGAAGTCACACAATAACACAAACAAACTAACAAACTGAGGCAGCAGTAGACCAGCAACTCCTGCCTTCTGCGAGATAAAATTGCTATTTCACCTACGCGGTTTGGTTGGTTTGGAGAGAGCGATATTTGGCGTAAATAGCGTCAGTCTCTGACAGCAAGGTAAGTACCTCCACATAAACCCAACTTTAAAATAATCCAAACTAGCGCTTTAAGTAAGAAGAGGAGTAAATATCTGGTGCAATAAAAGTAAACTGCTGAAAATCTCGTGCGAGAAAAGATCTTAACTGGCTTGTGTGACAGGAATTACAAACTCACATTGTAATCTTGCAAACATCCATGTGAACTGCCTCACAAAGTTCTATGAAGAGATTATTCCAAAATAACAAAGAATGCAGTACCTGTTTATACCAAGAGAGGGCAGCATTAAATGAAATGTAACAATTTAGCAGTAGAATAAAAAAAAATAATCGGACAACATGCAAAACCAGAACTGTTACAACATTAATGTAATTTATGATAACTACTGATTGATCAAGTATATTTTCTTCTTTCTGCATAATATCCTAACTGTGCATGTTTTGTCGTCAGGTGATCAGAAATGTGAGCCTGTTGTAGGGAAGTTACACTATGGGGTATTTGCTCGTAAAACTACTTTTTTACATTTTTGTTGAAGATGCATTTTGTCTTCACTAATTCAGGCAACATGGCTTGTTTACTCAGATTATATTCTGGGGGTTAGTTTGGGACAACGCCACCCACGCAGAAAGTGATGAAATCGAAAGCGATATCCTAACCACAGGCTCTTTGAGTCAATTAAAACTAGATTAAAATCTTCTGCTGCTTCCGTCTTTTTTTTTTTAAATATCTTTTGATCAGAGATGAGGCTGGAAACAAGAGCGTGCTGTGCAGTTTAACATTTAGATCCTGTTTGAAGCAGCCAACTTTTTTTTTTAAATTTTACAATCAATTGCTAAGTTTTAATCTGAAATATCAATAGTAACATTATATATTGTTGTGTGGAATTTTTTCTAAATTGTGCAATTCACTTAACAACATAATCAATGCAAAGTTAATGTGCCAGGGTAAAATGTAGTCCAAGCTCAGTTAAATAAATGAAGTTCTCCTCTGTGTCATTGTAGATAAATCACATGCTTGCCTTTTTTTACTGTACAGATCAGCACAGGCAAAGTAATGCACCACATTTTAAGCAGTTAAAGTCGATAATGTCGAGTTAGGTGAGCAGCTAATTAAAGTCCAATTTTCAAATTGAAGAAGTGGCGATATTTGCTAAAGGCAAGCATACTGTTTCAGTTGAAATATTCTTGATCTGACTGAGATGTCATATTCTACAGACATAAGAAAATATCATTGTTTGGTATAGATCTCTGCAAAAATCCTGCCCAGTCCTCTGCAGCTGTGGGTTCACCCTTTGCTGCATGTCATCCTCTCATTCTGTCTCCTTCCCTCTTCCTGTTCTTGCTTCAGCTCTCATATCGATTAAAGGCATAAAAGCCCCAAAATATGTACTATATATATATATATATATATATATATAAAAATAATAATAATTCCCCTAATATCAAATATTATCTTATCGCAATTACAATATCTGTCAAAATAATAGCAATTAGATACTTTTTCAAAATTATTCAGCCCTTCTGTTGACTGTAACTCTGCTTTTCTGTGTCCCTTTTAATATAATTTATTGATTACTTTTGATAAATACCAATTTGGAAAGCCCAGACTAGGAGAAACGTATTATTTTTCTGTGAAATTCAATTAATATTTAAGTTTTGTTTAAATTCAAACTGTTTTAAAATTAAAAAGATAGTATTTACAGGTACTGTTTAAGATTTTTCAAATCCCCTGAGCCATATTACATAAAGTTCAATGCACATTAATTAAGTTTTTTAAATCCTTTCGTTTATCAATAATCACCCATTCCTAAATATGAAAACTTGGCTATAACCAGTCTAAATAGCCACAAGGTGGGTTAGTAAATACAAATTAGTGACTGTTATTTGTTATTTGTTATTTGTGAATGGAAAAGAAGCAAGAATTACGTGCAAAAGACTGTAATTTTCAAAGCCAAATGACTGAAAATATGGAAGAAACCCTGATTTTAATCTTTAATGGCCGTACATTATTCACACATGGATACAACAACTTTTACCTTCAGCCTCTTTACCTTCTTTGTAGCAGCTTTAGCAAATTATAAGGTGACAAGCAAGGAATATTATCACTTAGTGATGGTGTGTTCAAATCCTCACACACACACAATGCATTTAATCACAGCATTTAATCCTAACGTTAACCGAGTGAACCGTCTTATAGTTTCTCGGCTCTCTGAAACAAGGACATTAAAAACATGGAGGCCGCTGAACCTAAATCTGCAGTTGAGCTTCACAGTCGCCATAACTCTCCGAATATCCCGGGACCAAAATGATTAAACACAAACGGAAGGCAGCCATCATTGACGTTATTAATTTCACTTGAAATTTTCTTGCCAGCACATGTCAAACATCAGCCATGTTTAACTTTATTCCGGATTATGGCCAATACTAACCCGCGTGTCTCCCTGTTTTGTTTGTTTACGTGTCCAAAGAGGAATTCATCAATTTAAACGGGGGACGCAGATTTGTCCATTTGTCTTAATAACGCTGTTTTGTAGTATTTTTTTCTTTTTCAAACATGTCCAGTCTATCTACAAAAGATTAATATTAGATTAATATTAATACTACGAGGATGTGTGTGCTGTGTTTAGATACATTTTTGGGGGAGTAAGTGCAATGAAATAAAATAAAAAAGACAAATCTTAGTGCAATCTTAGCTGGATCATCAAAGAGACGCTGGACAGCTAACAGACTCAGCTGACAGTGAAGACCGGGGACGTGCAGCTCATTTTGCCGTGCAGAGAAACGTTGAGCGGTAATGACTTAATTATCCCCACCTGCGAGTGTGTTTACTTGTGTTACGGCACGTAGCTATGCGTGTGAGATTTCCATTTCACATTTCACTGCAAAAACACAAGCATTGCTGTGGTCGGACAGAGTTCATCAGTAATATCATGATAGCCTGCAGACAGCACAACAGGATTTTTTGCTGACTCATGTTTTCCCTACATTTTACAGTGTGTGGCTGTTGTGGTCATGATAATGGTGATGCTTTAATAACACAGGGTTTAAATGGTCGACCTCAATTCAGTGGGATGTCTTAATGTCTGTAGAACTGATGTAATTACTCATGACTGGTTAAATGATTAAAATTGCCTGGTCTTTGATTGGATTTGTATTTTCTTTGCTGTGTGTGTGTGTTTTTTTTAGTTTAATTAGAACCAGCCAGCTCTGAAAATGGAAGAAAACAGAAACTGACAGTGGTTTTGGGATAAATATTTGAAACTACACTGAGGGAACTCCGATGGTCTGTTTACTTATCAAGGTGAATACTTTTCAGCTCGTAAAAACTGTTGCGTAACAGAAGGTAAACTGAGGTCTTTTGTGGCTCTGAAGGAGCTCCATCAAGTCTTCAGATAAACATCTGAGTGAATTTAAGCAACTGACATTCATTTTGTATTTGTTACAGACTCAAAATAACATTCAGTTTCAGTTAGAAACATCTTAACCCATGCTGTTGAATAAAAACTGCTATATGAATATGAAAATACCCTAATAAAATGAAGACGTTAACAGTAGTGCATAAATTATCCTTACATGCAGAATAAGATGGAAAACACTTTTTTGAATGTTTCTCATTTTCATTTTTTTTTCTCATTTGAAGTTTAGGTTTCCTTATTTAAACAAATTCAAACTGAGGTGCAAGTACTGCCATTTCTCAACTATTGACTAAATATCCAGGAATCCATTTTTAATTGGTTAAATTGTCAATGGTGATTAATGATTAATCATTAACATCCTTACTCTAAACCTGTGCTGCTGCAGTTTAGTTTTCTGTCCATATATCCTGGTTTTCATCAGCCCGTTTGTGGTCGGATCTCGTCATTTGTTACTAAAATGCAGATGAAAGCTTTGGATATTAATTTAAATTGTATTCAATTATGATGTTAAAAGTAACTAAGTAGATTACATAGCGTAATGCATACCTAAGTACGAGTAGAAGTACAGACTTGGAAATCTACTCATAAAAGTATAAGTGCTTGATTACAGTAATTAGAGAATTTGTAAGTAGTTATTTCTGCCCCTGGTGATGTCATCAGGATTTTCTGGGTTTAGAGATGACATGGCATGGAGTTTAAATGAATAGTTTATATGGTGAGAAGATCAATACCACACTCATGTTTGTTTTGCTCAATAGAAACAATTAGCTTAGCATAAAGAATGTAAGCAGGGGTAAACAGCTTGGTTCTGTCCAAAGCTAAAATAATTGATCTCGCTAATTAAACGGAAAAATCTACATTTTCATGTGGCTGTCCGATCAGTGTTGAAAACAACTGAAGCAATAAACTCTTCAGTGATGCTATATTGACCAAGAAAGCTGAGTTCTCCTGCTTGCCGAGCGGTGCAGCAGTGCCTACATGTACCAGGATGCATTGCGTGCAGGCTTCTGACGCCCATGTCCATGTTGCTTTGTATCGCTGCCCCAGCCTATAGCTATTACTTTGTTGGCGAAAGCAAAGCATTAGGTGACATAAATCATCTCATCTAGCATGTCCCCTGGCTACCCAGAGGGAGAGACTAGAAATCCAAGCTGAAATAGTCTGTAGTTCTTCCTTAAAGAGCAATGACATCACTGTGATGTCACTGGATTTTCCTTTTAACAGAGGGAATTAGCTTAGCATAAGAAGTCTGTCCAAGGGGAAGAAAATTGAGCTACCAGAACCTATAAAGCTCACTAATTAAAAGGAAAAGACTAGAAATCATAGCTGAAATAATCTGTAGTACTTCTTTAACACCTACAACATCACTGTGATGTCACTGGATGCAGGAAGAGCAATAGATTTTGCAGCAGGAGAACTCAGCTTTTTTCGGTCAGTATAGCACACACTGAGGAATTTATTGCTTCAAATGATTACATTTACCATGAAAACTGACTGGACATCCACGTAAAAAGTGCAAAATTGTCCCTTTTATAGGAGCAGGGTGCAGGATTTAGTGGCATCTAGCAGTTAGGATAAAGATTTGTCTCTTCTGGGCTTCTGTAGAAACATGGCGGTGCAACATGGCTGCCTCCATGAAAGAGGACTAAACCCTCACTATAAGAAAATATAAACAGCTCATTCTTAGCACAACAATTCTTATTTTCAAGTGATTATTCACTAATGAAAACATACATATGAATATTACAATATATTCAATTTCTGACATATTCTGCCAATAAATTTTCTTTTAAATCTGTGCCGTTATTGATGTGTACTTATGGACAGAGCCAGGCTAGCTGCTTCTAGTCTTTAAGACAAGCTAACAGGCTGCTGATTTCATATTTAGCATCGATCCTTTCATCTAACTCTCAGCAAGAAAATGAACTTCAGAAAATGTCTGAACTATTCCTTGACGTGATGTGATCATTTACCAGGTAAAGGGGGTTCATCTAAAACAGCAGTTCTCCAGGTTTTGGTGACTTAGTGCCAATTCAGGGAGCGGCATATGATTGAGGGCTGCACAGGAAAACTTGTCGTAGGATTTGTGATCGGTGTCATGATGGCCTTTAACATTAAATTCCTCAAGCATTGAATTCACCTGTTCGCAGATAAAGCAGATCATTTCATCTGTGCCCCGGAGGTGAAGTAAGAGTTGATCAATTTTTGCTAGAAAGCCTCCTTTTCTCCTTAACCATACAGCATTTTTCTGCCACAGATTTTTCGTTGCACTTCCGCATTAAACTGCAGAGTCATCCACTGAAATCACTAATTGTAGCTAACAGCACAAGCACTGATGACAGAACAAATTTCCTGCGACACTGATTAGGTGCCACTATGTTGTGCAACGAGTAGCTTCCTACAAGAAGTGAAAGTATTGGAATTAAATCATTTTAAAAAAGAATGCATTTCATGGCACACTTTGAAAACCCTTGAAAAGATGCTACTGATTGCATTATAGAAGAAATTGGGGCATTTTGTCCTCTAAAGATTTAAAAACCTGCCTCTTCTGAATCCTGATGGGACTCTTGATGGGTGCAAAACTGAATTGCTGGAGTACCCCTTTGAAATAAGTGCACAAATATTATAAATATATCTAGATGCACTGGCAATCAAGATTGAATTCTAATGATAAATACGCTGCTTTTACCATTTTTGTCAGTTTTGCTGTCTGCTGAAGAAATACAGTTAAATATAAGAGACTTAGAGAGAGTGTGAGAGAGGGTTTACCTGGTTTAATTTGAGAAAGAGGGAGCTGCTTTCAAGTGAGCAGCTGTGATGTCATCTCAAGTCCCAATCGTGAGCTGAGCAGTATCCAGCCCAGACAGAGGCAGACCGAGAGGAAAACACACACACACACACACACACACCACCCCGGTCTGGAGACGCTGAGAGGATATGATGCCCATGCTGAGCCGTCCTGAAGACGGGGAGCCGACACACTGTGCAATCAGGTAAGAGACAAAAACAGACTGGCTTTAAGGATAGTCTTTTATACACACACACACATGCAGCTGCAGCATCCGTCCACATCACATCACCAAAACATTTGCATTCCTGCGCTGCGTGCGTGTCATGCAAGCTGGGACACTTATTCAGTAGTTGGACAGGCCGTTGAATATTAAATCAGATCACAAAGCAGTGACAATGCAGGACAGCAGGGGGGTGGTGAGGCAGGCTTTATAAGAAGCTTGTCCCTGCTGTGTCCATTCACTGGGATGGGATGGGTGTGGCAGGTAGCAGCAGACCACTTGTCCTCTCCATCCTCATCATGAATCATGTCATTTTCACCCCGGCTCTCTGTGCACCAGCCAGCTTTGTATGATGAAGGTCAGATGATAGATTTAGTAGGGCAGGTTGAAATCTGGCATAATTACCCACATGCATAGAAAGGAAAAAATCTGTTGCACTGATTCCCTTGCAAGCTCTGTAATTGTTTTGAATTTGTTGACTAATTGCATCCATCACATGGAAGCATCAGTGTAATGTTATTAGCTAAAATAATACTTGTGCAAGTGATCTTTGTCTGTTGCTAGAGCTGTCAGGACAAACTGGAATCTTTTAGGGTTGTATATACATTTTTAATATTCCAGATTATGAACACATGAGTGGTTCCCTCATTTTCCCTCAGAGTATGCACTGGTAACCAGTCACAGCACTCGCGTAGGTATGTAGTTATTTTGGCAGAAAGATAAAATGGATGTTTGCTACAAGAGTCATGAATCAGTAACAACAGATTCAGAGCAGGGGAACACATTACAGCTATTTTAAAGCCCTTCCACTGGTTGTGTGACCAAAAGATGAGGTTTAACAAACTCAGTGTTATTTTAAACCTGTTCAACATGGAGGTGCCTTAAACATTATTATTAAAGACACCAAGAGGTATGGAAACAACTGACGCTTCTTTAGTCCCACTGCTCATTACTCTATGCTCCAACAACAAGTGAATAAGATTGGTGGGCTGCAGAACCTTGGTCCAGATTTGGAAATACAGTAAAGTACCACGGGCCCAGACATTTACATTTCCTATGTATGAGCTATAAAGTTAGGAATTTAATGCACATTTTAAATTGAACTTTTCACAATTGAAATCATGTGACTACAGGAAAAAAAAGCAATGCACCTTCGTAATCCTAGATTAAAGGGAGCTTGTTTTAATAAACGCAATGTTGCCTTTGCTTAAACACCCTAAGTTAAAACTATAATAAAATAAATATTCCTGCTTAACAGACAAAAACAATGAATGGGCTAATTAGCCTCTCATTTGGAGATATTTTTTACACTTTTTCATATATATTTCTAAGTACCCTATTCAAAGGGCTGCCAATTGAATAGGCCTGCTTTGTGCAAGGCTTATCTATGTTGAAAAAATTTTTTTTTGAGGACAGGTAAAAGCTGGCTGACCTTTAAAAGGTTAGCTAATGTTAGCTTGCTAGCTAATCTACATCAACTGTTAGCAAGCGAGTTATATCTGTCAGCTAATGTTAGCACTGTTGGCACTGCACATCCACAGATGGTACTTGGACTGTACTGTGTGTGCGACTGATTTAATGAGACACAAACAAAGACAGAAGTGCTACACTAAATGCTACACTACTGTTGATCTGTGGGGCAGCCATCTTGAATTTTGAGGCCTGTGTTGGCGAGGTCAGAGTCAGAATTGCAACCTCAGGGAGAGTTCCAGTTAAAATTTCTGTCTGGGAAGTTGGATATCATGACTTCCCAGTACCCAGTAGATTTAAGAACTATAAATTGTGTTGACAACTGTAAAACCCCGCATAAAACAATGCCAGAATGAGATACAGCCAAAAATGCAAAATGGGATTGGTGTAAAGTAGGAATGATTTGTCAGGGGGTAGGGTCACTGTCGGCCAAGTCAGGAAAATTTAAGGGAAGACCCACACTAGGCAAATGCAAAAGGTTGGTGAAATTACGCAGATAAAGTTAAGGGGCAAACACAGCAAACAACACTCAACCATGCAAAAGAAAGAGTAGTTACTGAGCTTATGAGGCATCGGCTTGAGCAGACCTTCAACCCCGTTTCTGGATCAAGCTTTGGCCTAGAACACAAAGGAGCATTAGGGTGAGCAGATGAGAATTAAAGACACCATTGCTGCTTTTACAAACCCTCTTGACAACTAGAACAGAAACACTTAAAGATAAAACCTGGGCAAAACAGTAGACAGTTATTACACAATGACCAAAAAACACTAAATAAGTATTAATGGTTTTATAGGTTTTACCTTAAAGGGAGAATCCAGCACATGTCTAGTCAATGTTGATGGTAAATTTAGTCAACTGAAGCAATAAATTCCTCAGTGTGTGTTGTACTGACTGAGAAAGCTGAGATCTCCTGCTGCAAAACCTGCTCTTCCTGCATCCAGTGATGTCACAGTGATGTCACTGGCGTTATGGAAGAACTACAGGCAATTTCCGTCTCGGTGTTTCCTGGTTGCTAGACAAGCATTTTTGTCACCTAACGCCAGGGTTGGTGTGTTATGATACATAGGGATTACTTTGCTTTATTTGTGGTTAAATTCATATGAGACAGACAAAATGTGCAACATACTGTGTGGAGGCAGTGCACATGCCACACGCCACACAAGGAGACACACAGGACACTGTCAGGAATGTGTTTTTGTCATGGAAATATAAAGAACATTTTACCTACACACGGTCAAGGATTACGGTGCAGTGCAGGGTCTGTTAGCCATCAGCCATGCTGCATTCTGCATCCAAAGCCTGCCCTCTGAAGCAATTTGTGAATTTAGAATTGACATTCTTGTTAGTTTGGCTATCTATTCTATCTATCTATATCTATTCTACCAGCCATATTGACATTAAACAGGGTGAACCGGTGTCACCATTGATACTAAATAATGTCCTGTTATATTTAGTCAGCGTTTCCAGTGAGCAACACGCACAATAGCAGCATCCTAACTGATCTGAATGGAAAGGAACCTTACTTAGCATCATTGGTAACACCTGTGTTTACCCAAATATTACTTGGCTAAGTGGCCGTTGTTAAAAAAAAGGTCTATTGCTGATCTGTTTTGCTAATTAGCTACAAATACAATTTGTTTATTAAACACATGATTCAAATTCCTTGGACAAGTGTGGTGTGCAGAAACTGCCGTGTTCACAGCCAAAGGATGCACCTGACTTTATTATCATGAGTGCTCTATGTGACAGGAAAGGATCTCAAGTGAGGTTATTCGCAAAAGCAAGTGTTAACTACTTTCAGACTGACAAATGGGCACAGAAAGACAATTTAAGTCTTTTAAGTATTTAGAATAGCTCACTTAATTTTAGTAATTGAATGTTAACAAGTTACATTTTAGGGCATGTATTCAGTAATCTGTAGTGATTTTAAAAGTAACTTTCCTAATGCTACGTTTTGCCCAACATAATATTAAAAAGTAAGGGTGGTAGAAACGCTGCCTGCAATGCATCCTGGTACATGTAGGCACTGCCAGGATGGCTCTGTTAGCAGGAGAACTCTGCTTTCTTGGTCAGTACAGCACACACCAGGAATTTAATTCAATTGACTACATTTAGCGTCAACACAGAATGGAAATCAACATGAAAAGGGCCACATTTTCCCTTTAATTCTCCGAGACATTGAAACCGTCTGCTCAAGAGCAGCTCATAATGTTGATCTTTACACTTAAAACTCACCATTCACCTGGACTTTGAGTGAAATGGTTTATGATTAGTTATATTATATTAATGTTTTAGAAAGTCTCACGCTTGTTTTTATCTTACATATTTCATGTGAAGTAAGAGGTTCAGAGTGAAAGGGGGAAACAGTCACTAAAACTTTAATAATCCTCTGAACAAAGGTTTATTTTCTCAGAAAAACCGTAACACACATGGGCTGCTGAATCTGAAAGAAAACATTTACAAAAATTTGAACTAAATAAGTCAAATTAGTCTAATGTCCATGTTAAAGAGAGAGGATAATTCATTTTTCTCAGTTGAACTAAACTAATCATGGACATAAGACAGAAACTAAAACGAGCGCTTCTTACCAGAACTGCAGCCTCATGCAGCAGTCAAAGACGAGCGAGAGGGTGTGCGGTCTTTAAATAAGGAGTGATCAGGTGAACTTCATCAGCTAAACGAGGGGTGACACAGGGTGAAGACGAGCCAATTAGAGATGAGGAGAGGAGAAGAAAAGGAAGTGGAAAAAGAAAAGAAAATGTGGATCTTTCAGGATTGTTTTTAAATCTATTTGTATGGATTTTATCTTTACATATGTACTGTCTCATCAGATTATTAGCTTGGGATAACATTTTGTCCTTGATTTCTGTGTTAATTTTATCAATAATAGTGGTAAAGAATACAGTGTTTTTATTGCCATATAATGGGTTTAAGGAAATCAGAGTTTGCCTTGGTGAGTGAAAACCTGCCGTCTGTACGTATATGTTTAAATTGTTGTTGTTTGATCAACTGTACTGAAACTAGTCTATATTAATCTGCTGCTAACCAACTTCCATCCATTTCTTTCCACAGGCATATTCTGCATCTAATTTGACAGCTGCACTTCATCAAGCTGAGTAGAGGATAAGTAACACGACACAGGAAACAATTCATTTATCAGAGCTTCAGTGTGAGCAGGCCACTGGTGATCCTGCACGCAGCTAAAGCACAAGTCACTGCTGCACCAAATGAGTCGTGTGCTGGACTAATTTGGCTCTTCTCACTGTGAATCCTCCCTCAGTGGTTTTTGCAAAAAGCTACCGCTGTAAATATTTACATGCCGTGTCTGGCAGCTCTTGGAGACAAGATGGAGAACACCTTGAAGCAGACTGGTTATGACTCTGTGACCTTTTAACTGGTGGTAACCCTGTGGGCCCTGCAGGCAGGGCTGGATGTGAGACTGCTGTGGGCTTTTTGGTTGCTGAAGACAGGAGAGAACTTGATCAGAACCTGCACTCCTTGTTGTCACGTTGTGCTGTGCCGCCCTTTCCCTCCTTGTCTATTTCTTTTTCCACTTCAAGCCTTTTATAGGAAAGAAAATAAAAAGCCCAGATAAACACATTCAAGGGAAACACTTACTCACAGGCATTCACATTTACTGAGTCACTTAAGACACTGTAAAACTGACATAAAACATAAAAAGTATAATTCCATATATTAAAATAAGATAAAATACCTTTAATAACTGCATATATTGTGCCATACATGCCAATATATTGCCATGTACCTGAACATTTGCAAAATATAATGATCATGCACCTCTTGTATGTTGATTCCATATATTAAAAATACCATGTAATCTATTCCATCACTCCACATATATTTTGCAATACATGCCAATATATTGACATTTTCCTAAATGGTTGTAAAATATAATGATCATACAGTACATACTCTTGTTCTTATGTTTTGTTGGCAAATATGTATGAAACTGCAATAATTTACATATAGTGCAATAACTTGCCAATTTATTATTCTACAAATATACTGGATTATTACATGTAAGCTGAAACATTTGCTCTAAGATATTTCTAGTTGTAAGTGTGTGTAATAGTCTTGCAAAATGCAAAATATATTAGTAAATTTTTCCCTTTCAGAACAAACATAAAAACTACAATTCCATATAATCAACCCACATATATGTTGCCATACATGCAAATATAGTACCATTTACTTGAATGTATGCAAAATATAAAGATCAGACATTTCTTGTATGACAAAATAATTCCTTATATTAAAAATACACTAAAATATATTTAATCACCCACAAATATTTTGCTATACATGCCAAAATACTGACATTTACCTAAGTGGTTGCAAAATATAATGACTGTACATGTCTTACATTTAGCTGGCAAATATATTGAAAATATGTGGTCATGTTTTTACAGTGTATGAAACAGCAATAATTTGTATTCACTGCAATAAACTGCAAATATGTTATTCAGTCTATTCTACAAATATATGTAGGGTCAAAATATTAGATTGCAGTCATATTTTGCCACACAGTACACGTATGCATGCTGTATAAGTTCTTGTATTTAAAGGCAAATATATGGAAAATATGTGGTGTTTTTTTTTTTTACTATGTATGAAACAGCAATAATTTACATTCATTGCAATAAATTATCATTTTATTCTAATATATGAAGGCCAACTTATCAGAGCTCAGTGTTTATAAACATATGTTTGATGCATATTTGTAGGTGTGCGTATTAGTACTGCTAGTGAAAATTTGCTAGTGAAAGTGATGAATTCGTGAGGATGAGTGTTTATACTGGTGTAGAGTAACTGTTTACACCTGTATCATCTGTCTCCTGACCTGTTTGTACACACACACACACACACACATCATGGGCTGTGCCATGTGCACCCAGCTGGTGGACATGTGGACTGTGAGGGTGAGCAGGACCGGCCGCAGGGCCATGGAGCTCACCTCCTACCCCCAGATGCTGCAGGGAGGCTACCACAGAGTGACGGGCCTCCACTACATGTCCTCCTTCTCTGACGCCGAGGACTGCTGTGACGACACCAGCTCGGGCAGCTCGCTCACTTTGGACTGGCAGACACAGGGGACGGACGGCTGACGCTCCACCAAGAGGCGTTCTAACACCAACATGTAAATAAACATGATGAAATACACAGGAAATGTGGTGTGTTTGCAATAAATGATGTGACTGATGTTTGTTGTTTTTCTACAAGTACTAATCTCTTTTTTGCTTAAGTAATAGCAGCAATACAACAGTGCAGAAACACACTATTACTAGTAAAAGTTACTCAAGTATTGTACTTGAATAAATCTGACTGTACTTTATTTGAATTTTCTGCTGCTTTATACTTCTACTCCACTACAATTCAGAGGCAAATATTGTACTTCACTACATTTATCAGAAACAAAACAAACAAATATATGATCATCTTATAAAATACAATTAATCATTTTATGCAACAGTATATTCTATGGATTAATAAATTAGCTCCACTTTGACCAACTACTATATTTAAATGCTGATAAACATTAAAACATCTATGATAATAAAACAACAATATGATATATATTATAATAAGCTGTACCATTATGAAAGAGGATGTTCTGCATCATAGGATACCATAAGTACATTTACCTGATATTACTTTTGTGCTTTTAGATAAGTAAAAATTTGAACACAGGATTTTTATTTGTCATGGCGTTCTGCCGTTACATTGTGGTATTTGTACTTCAGATGTGAGAACTTCTTCCAACTCTGTATTTAAAAAAACTATCATTACAACAAATATTTCCTTTTTTAGCATAAGTAAGAAATATTTACTCATTATTCACAGTGATTTTAATCCAGTGATTTTCAAAGTGGGGGCCCTGGTAACTTCGGGCCAAATTATCTTTACATATATCATTGTAATATGAAGTTAGTGCTAACTCACAAAAATGAACATGTTTTTGAAAAGGAAAAGACCTGACGAGCAGACAAACGGCCCAGCTGTGAAAGCTCGTCTGCTGAAGAAATCCTGAACGAGTAAAACTCACAAGCATGACACAGCGAAAATAAAGTATGGATTTACTGCCACATGTAAAATATATTAATAACATATGCAAATATATTCTCTGCCTCGAGTCAATTTCAAAACCGTCTAAACTTCAGCGTCACTTGGAACAAAAGCTCCCAACAGAGGCTGAAAAAAAAAAAACAGTCGACTTTGGGTTTTCAGAGACATTTCGCAGAAGAGGGGCCTCTGCCAGTGCTATCTGGGGGCCTTGGCATGGAAAAATTTGGGAACCCCGGTTAAATCTATAAGAATGTATCATATTTTTTAAAGTATATGAATGATTACACGCATACATGTTATGATTTTATGTGAAGTTTTATTCAAGTAATTAGTATTGTACAAAGTGAAGTAAAATGCACGACATTTGTCTCTTAAATGTAGTGAATTAGCACGTATAAACAATCATGGAAAGGGACCAAGTACTTTTACTCAAGTACTGTTTAGAGGTACTTGTATGTTACTTTAGTACTTTACTGTACTTTTCAGACCACAATGTTTATTTGACGGCTTTAGTAACTTGTTACTTTGCAGATTTTGCCAAATAGGAATCAACTAATAAATTATGATATATTATTATAGGTTAAACTACCCAGCAGAACATAAAGTAGTTAAAAAGTACCTTTCTGCATCATAAGTGCTTTTTCCTTCAGTATTTTAAGTATATTTTGATGCTAATACTGCAGAACTTTTACTTGTAACAGAGTATCTTTGCAGTATTGTTACTTACAATAAGTGGGCCCACTTCCTCCACTGCTGCGGATAAAATACCAGGAAGTAAAAATTTAAAAAAAAAGAAAAGAAAACAAAACTTATATACTTATTCTTAAGTAAATGGATTTCGTCACTTTACACCACTGCTGCCACCCGCAAAATGTTTTCATAATAGCACACTGAGCAAAGTGATGACAAATTATAGTGTTGAGCAACCACAGTGCAAGTTCACCGCCACCCTCTAAACTGCAGTGGAATTTTCTCTTGTTTTGCAACCAGCTCCCCATATTTGGCCAGCAGTCTTACATGAATTCACTTCCCCGTAAACCTATGAGCACCACAATATGCAAAAGAAGAGACATGCTGGTCAACGCTGAGTCAGATTATATGCGTCTGAAAGGAGAGTGATTTTAGGAAACTGCATCACACGTCACATCTTAATGAACTTATGAATGAACTTATGACTCAAGTTGGAGCACAAGGTTAGTCACGGATTGATTTTAAATTGTAAAAAAAAAAAAAAGCAAAGTCTGTTACAAGATAGATTTTGGTACAGATTTACATTTTCCTTAACTGGAAGAGAAGATGTAACTTTATAAAGTGTACAAATGTAACTAAATACTTTTTTATCAGTGGATTTACTTGATTAATCGTATCGATTCCACACTGTGAGACTACGTGCCCTCTATAGTGCCCTTTCTGATGGACAAGACGTGATATAGTGCCCTCTGCAGGAAAGGTTCCCAAGTTTTTCAAAGACAAGAACCCCTTACAAGGTAGAAAATAAATACATGTATCATGTATATCCCCTGAAATAATTGTCTTGTTATGTATTGTTACGTTGTTTTGTCTTGTTACTTCATATTCGTCTGTTGCATCTTTTACGTTATTTTTGTCTTGTTATGTATTGTTACGTTGTTTTTGTCTTGTTACTTCTATTCGTCTGTTGCATCTTTTACGTTATTTTTGTCTTGTTATGTATTGCTATGCTATTTTCATTGTGTTTCATCGTTTTTGTCTTGTTACGTTGTTTATGTATTTTTTTTCTTGTTATGTATTGTTACATCGTTGTTACGTCCTATTACACCTTTTAATGTCGTTTTCGTCTCATTATGCCTTTTACGTAATTTTTTCTTATGTATTGTTACATCTTGTTACAACTTCTAATGTCATTTTCATCTTGTTATATCTTTTTTACGTAATTTTTGTCTTATGTATTGTTACATCTTGTTACACCTTTATGTTGTTGTCTTGATATGTATCGTTACATCGATGTTACATCTTGTTGCACCTTTTAATGTCGTTTTTGTCATGTTATGTCTTCTACGTAATTTTTGTCTTATGCATTGTTA
Organism: Lutjanus argentimaculatus; assembly: GCA_034769285.1. Classification (NCBI taxonomy): domain Eukaryota; kingdom Metazoa; phylum Chordata; class Actinopteri; order Lutjaniformes; family Lutjanidae; genus Lutjanus; species Lutjanus argentimaculatus. Next base: position 31,394,017 of record JAWZSL010000005.1, on the reverse strand, counting down.
CATCTTGTTACACCTTTTAATATTGTTTTTGTGTTATGTTACTTCATAATTTTTGTCTTGTTATGTATTGCTACGTTGTTTTGTTGCGTTACATCATTTTTGTCTTGTTGTGTCTTTTACGTAATTTTTGTCTTGTTGTCTTGTTACACCTTTTAATGTCTTTTTGTCTTGTTACTTCAAATTCATCTGTTGTGTCTTTTATGTGATTTTTGTCTTGCTATGTATTGTTATGTTGTTTTTGTTGTGTTAAATCATTTTCATCTTGTTATGTCTTGTTATGTTATTTTCATCTTAACATAATTAACAAAAATAATCTATTTTTCTCCTCAAAGGCATTAAAACTTAAATAATAAGTCTGTTTTTATGTAAGGAGTAGAAAGTACAGGTGTTTGTGTTAAAATGTAGGGAGTAAAGGTAAAAAGTCGACAGGAAAAGAAATACTCAAATAAAGTACAGCTACCTGAAAAATCTACTCAAGTACAGTAACAAAGTATTTGTGCTTCGTTACCTCCCATGACTGCATAAGAAATAGTACTTTGACTCATTTATTTACTTTAAGTACATTTTGTGGCAAACACTAAAGTAAAATTTCGACCGCAGGGCTTTTACTTGTAACAAAGTATTTCGACAGTGTGGCACTGCCACTTTTACATAAGAGTGGATACTTCTTTCACTGCTGCACGTGAAATTATCGCCTCGGGGAACCAATTTTTGCGTGCCAAGGTCTTCCACTCCCCTGGGATTCAGGGAATGATGAGTGAAATATTCCGTGTCTGTCTTCCGTTTAACCTGTCTTCATCCTCATCACCTTTTTTTTTTGCACAGTGGGTGGAGGCTCACTGACAGTACAAAAAGCCCTTCTCTCCTTACTCATTCTCACTTTTTAACAGCTTTACGCACGCTCCAGGGACCAGTCTCAAAGCTCTTCTTCAACTTCATCACCGGCTCAGACTGGATAATAATAATTAAAAAATCAAAAACAAAACAACAACGACAATGGCAGCGATGATAAAAAACGAAGTTTTCTCCTGTTTTGTTTTCTACGCCGTGCTTCTGGTGATTAAAATGTACGTAATTGCGATAATAACGGGACAAGTGAGGCTGCGTAAAAAGGTGAGTGACTGAATAAGAGAGTAGGAAGAGGAGAAATCTCATTTTTCAACATTATCTCAGCACCTGGGAAGTTTTTACTTATGCAAAATTTTCCTTCTTCCCTGAAAGGCTTTTGCCAACCCCGAGGACGCGCTGAGAAACGGGGGTTTACAGTTTCACAGAGAGGATCCGTACGTGGAGAGATGTCGGAGGTAAGTTTGTCACGGCATGCTTTTATTTTGTAAAGACACTTTAAAGACTTTTATTTCGTAAAAACACACTGCAATCACCTAAATCAATCATTATCAGCATCTATTTTCTGACTGATAATCCACTTTTACTGCAGCATTAAGCTGTGGAGAAAGTATTTAGATCCTTTTCTAAAGTACTAATACCACACTGCAGGAATACTCTGTTACAAGTAAAAGTCCTGCAGTGTAAATGGGACTTCAGTAAAATCAAGAAAAGTATTAAAAGTACTAAATGCAGTTATTGTCATATCATTTGTTCATTATCAGAGATGCATTGATGCAAAAGCAGAATTTTACAGTTGCAGTTGGTGGAGGTAGCACTGGATACTGGATTTTTGCAGCCTATGCTGATACCGATGTTAGGAAGTAAACGATTCAGATATCGGCCGATATTCCTGCAATGATTTCAAAAGCACTGATATGATATCAGGGCACTGAAACAGTAAACTTTATTTGCTATTAAATAATTGTAAATAACTATAAATTTATAAACACAAATAAAGAAAAAATGTGCATATATATTAAAACTGAATTTAAAAATGCATAGAATTCTACCTGTAAAGCTAACAAATAATAATCTGCATTATGGTCTGTTAAAAAACAAACAAACATATAGGTGTATATCGGACATCATGCATGCCCACACTGATATAGACCAATATAGGTGTGATAGGCCGATATCAGGCCAGGGAGTATCAGCAGACTAATATATCGGTTGGGCTCTAATCAAAAATATTACTCAAGTACAAGTACCTCGTTAAAATGTACTTATAAGTATAAACTTAATACAGGAAATGGCCCATGTTATATTGTTAATATTTATGTAGCATTTCACTTGTACCTACTCGCTCACTAGTATTTATATACTGTTGGGCAAGTTAATCTATAATAATGCATAAAAAACTTAATTTAAAAAAAAATTGGTTTTCAAATAACAGTGGGGTAAAAAAGTATTTCACTGTATTTTTGGAATTGTAGTGGAGTAGAAGTATAAAGTGGCCTTAAATGAAAATACTCAAGTTCTTTGCACAGCAAATTAGTACATAAATACAGTACTTGAGTAAATGTACTTTCCACTGCAGACAGCAACATACAGTACATCCTATACACTTGTTGCGCTGCAGTTTCTACATTTGGGTATTGTTTATTTTGTCACTGTGATTAGTTATGTACTATATACTGAATGTTTGCAGGCTTTAAAGAATTTGCAGGGCTTTTTTTGGCTCAGTACTTTGCATTTTACGTACCTGCATGCACTAAGTCATAGATAAAATGAAAGAAAAACAGTCCAACTAACTAATCTCACTTTAATATTTCCTATAAATGTTTTTCTAATACTTTTTTTTCAGCGTAAGTTATCCATTTACATGCAGCTCTTCAGTCTGATCATGTGATTTCCTCCACTGATCTTCAAAGTTGGCAGGCTGCAGGAGCTTCTGCTTCACTGCTTTGTTTAAACATGTCAGAAAAAATGATCCGTGACAGCAGTGAGGAAAGCAGATGTTTTTCTACAAGTAAAAACCTTTCCTTCTGTTTTCCCCACGTCTGTCTATCTTGGACCAGCCATTAGTTTCTGATGGGAAAACTGGTGTCTGTGCACTGGCAGGCAGATGCAACTCCTGAAGTTTTTTGAACATGTGGCTTGGATAAATTCACATACAACATGATGTGTTGAAATAGTCTGGCAGGCTAATTGTCTTTTTAAAGTGCTGCAATAACTGTGAACAAGCCAGGTTTCTCAGAATAATGTTATCAAAACACTGAACTCAGTGGGTGGAGAGGAAGCAGGAAAATAGTGTAGCTGATATGTCGTCTGTCTGGGCTGCCAGAGGAGAAAATCACACACGCCTGCAGCTGTGTGATTACATTTACTCAAGTAGTGTATTTAAGTACCAATTTGAGGTTCTTGTACATTAGTGGGGGGTTTTTTCATGCCATGTTCAACTTCTACTCCACTACCATTCGAGGAAAATATTGCACTTTTTCTTCACTACAATAAACCTTTTCACAGCATAATAGTGGGGTAAACACAGGCTGTTATCAGTGATTAAGGTCCTGTTCCATTTAGTGTAGCCAACATGCACAATGGCAGCAATCTGGCCAGATGTGGAAAAAGTACACACATTCTGTACTCAAGTAGAAACACAGACACTTGTGTAAAAAAAGATCCTTTTTACATCGTTTTCACGTCATTCATTGTCTTTTTTGTCGTTTTTTGTTATGTCTTTTTTGCCTTTTTACGTCTTTTTGCTCTTATTACGTCTGTTTTGTCGTCTTCTACATCGTATTTCGTCTTTTTTGTCTTATGTCTTGACGTCTTTTACATCAGTTTTCATCTTGTTGCTTCTTTTTTGCCTTGTTACATTGTTTTTATTCTTAAGTATTTATCACATGTTACATCTTGTTACATCCTTTTCATCTTGTTACATTGTTTTCGTCATTACGCCTGTCGTGTGTGATATGCACCAATAGATACACCAAGAAATCGTCTTTTCTATGTATCATTGTCCATTTTAGTTTGAAATCAAACTTGATGTGCGTATGCAGAACAGCTCAAAATGAGCAGTAAAATCCTGCTTTAATGTTATTGCAATGTTGTAATATACAATAGAATAACAATCAAACGGGACATTTTTCTGCAGTGAGTACTTGTACTTTTAATACTTTAAGGTGCAGGAAGTGATTTTGGAGAAAGAGAGTTGATTGTTGAGTCTCATTCCCCGGTTGTCAAATACTTACATTTTGGGAACTGACCTGTGATTGGTCAATGTTTTAGCCAAAGATTAGCCAAAGATAGACTTTCTAAAGCCTGAAAACAGAGCCAAGAGGAGGAGCAGAAGTCTATTTTCTCTCAGACTACTTGACTTTACATTACACTTAAGGGGTCTTCTGGAAGTTTTACCCAATGAGGCCAAAAATAAACTGCCTATCCCAACTTTAAGTACATTTTCCTAATTATACTTCCATTGAGATTTAGTCACATTTTCAATGCAGGGCCTTTACTTGTAATGGAGTATTTTTACAGTGTGTTATTAGCACTATTAGTCAAGGATCTGACTTCTTCCTCCACCAATGATGATGCATGTGAGATAATCAGGTCTTACACAGACTGAATTAAACAGTCACCTTACTGAGACGTTACAGAATCCACAGTGTTACTTAAACAGGGATTTCTCACCCTCCAGACCAGCGAGTCTCCTGGAAAAACTGCAGAGGAAACCATAAAATCATCCAGAATTTGAATGAGTCACTAAGTTAATACTTTATATTACGTCATCACTTCACTGCATCAGTGAGTCACAACATTAGAGGGGATTGAAAACAGATGTGCGTGCGTGTGTGACTAATTCTCCTTTTCCCTCTCATATAGAGCTCATAATAACGACATGGAGAACATCTTCCCCTTCCTCTTCCTGGGTGCCATCTACTCCCTGATTGGACCTTCAATGGCTGTGGCCCGTCTCCACTTCCTGGTCTTCTTCTTGGGTCGTGTGCTGCACAGCATTGCCTACCTTTTGGCCCTGCGTGCACCAACCCGCTCTCTGGCCTACATCGTCGCACAGGTACCTTGTGTCTCCATGGCTGTGCAGATCCTGATGGCGGTAGCGACGTACGCCTAAATATCCAGACAAGGGGCTGAACTGGAGGGTGCGTTCTGACTTGAAAAGATGCCATTTTTACGACCTGGAAAAGCAGAAGGAGGACACGTAAGGAGGCCTCCTGGGAGGGAGAAGATAAAAGACAAGAATGTCAGTGCAATATAAGGTGTGTGTTGACACCACAGCTGAGTTTTGTTGTTTGTTATTTGAAGTTCACATTTTGCGCTGTACTCAAAATGCAAATGAAGGTTGTTGCTCATTTTTGTCTTCTTAGCTAGGTTTTGTTGAGATGACCTGATGGAATTTAAAGGACCAGAGTGTAGGATTTAGGTTAAGCTCTCTGCCATCATGACTGCAAATTTTATTTTGAAAGTTTAAGCTTGTGTTATTCCTTTGTGAAAAGCGTTTGAGATCAGAGCTTCACAGACAAGAAGTCAGGAGCACAGCCTCTGATTAGCAGAAACTCAACCCAAAGCATCCTGTGATTGCCAGTGAACGGCTAACGACATGCTAACAACACTGTTTTCAACACGAAAAAATGGATAAATAATACCAGAAGACATTTAGTGTTGGATTTTTCGATATGAAGTTATTTTACCATGTCTTCAAAAAAGAACTTGCGGTTCAAGGCTGGATTACAAAGCTTCTGAACGGGATACGATCGCACGATAGCTAACATTGTAAACACTGCTATTGTTAACCTTTTCTGCTAAACTTAATGAGGGCTAACCTCCTTCACTTTTCCAGCAGTTTGGTATTAACAGTTTGGTTTTGAGAAGCTGCAGCAATTTAATATGCTGCCACAGTGTAACCTGAACTGTACATTTACTGCCAAAGTGACAACTTGCTGCTAAGTTTCTGCTCAGCTAGCAGGACTGTCACTTTGCTTGCCCTCCTTCATTTGCGCACAGTGCACAAATTACTTAGTGCCCTCTTCCATAAAGGAACTCATGATTATTATACTCCATTTCTGCCATATTCTGCCAATAACCTCCTCTAAATTTTACACACTGGACCTTTAAAACTGGCTGGTGGACAGTTAAACGTTTAGTTCAAGCCACTCTGGAATACTTTCCACCACTGAACTGTATGTTGATCCCTGCACCCCTTTTGTGTTTACACACAACACAGACCACCATTCATGTGCTGTCGTATCCCCCATGGCCTCATCTGTTTCCTGATTGGATATTCCATCTGTTGTGTTAACACTTGTTTGCGTACTACATTCAACAAAACTGTAATGATTCCTGGCATGATGACAGATGATGTGTTGAAAGATTTAATACCACTTGGTGAAAACACAGCTCAATGTTCTTACTCCCTGTCTCAAGTTCCTTTTAAGGAAAAAGAAAGGAGTCTTAAAACTCAGTGTGGTATGGGAATACATCTGGCAACAACCTGCAGAGTTAAGAAAGAACGAAAACAAAAATTGTGAAAGAGGTTTTGTGTATCTGTGAAGACATATTTCAAGGCTGTTTAAAGTATATTGTTAATAATTTATTATTCATTTTAATGTATACAGTGATGTTTTTGAATCCCTAGATTCATATTGTAGACAATAAAACATGCAAAGAAGTACATGTTCATGTGTGTTCATTCATTTAATTGTTTTTTTAGTCGAATGATCTGTCTCTGGTCCTGCAGAAACAGGTTGTTCTGCAGTTATGGAGGACGGGGCCCCACTTTGTGTGTGTGTATTAGTGTGAGAGTGAGATGATCCAGAAGTCCGCGGCAAAGCTAAAGCATTCCTCCACCTATTATGTAAGAACTTTGGCTGAGCTGTGCTCACTGTGGTATCCTGAGGGGCCGGCCGGGAGGGTGCCGGGAAGCCACAGAGGCACAGACAAACAGGAGTGCACTCAGTCATGCATTCATACTGAAGATGAGAACAGTATGTCTGGTCTGCATGCTAATCTGTTCAAATCACCCGTTGCATCACAAGTGACATGTGAGTCATAATGAGAAAATGACTTAAAATAATGACTTATTGTCTGACTCATCATTTTGAGATATGAACTTATAAATCATTATCTTGAAAAAGTTTCTCCGTGTTTGAGATGTTTGAGATCGTTCTTTTGAAATGCTAGCTCAGTATTTGTGATGCAAACTCGTTATTCTGAAATGCTAAGTTGCTATTTTGAGATGTTAAGTCATTATTTTGAGATGCTAACTCAATATTCTGAGATGCTAAGTCATTATCTTAAGATGTTAACTCAATATTTTGATATGCTAGTTCAGTATTTTGAGATGCAAACTCATTATTCTGAAATGCTAACTTGCTATTTCGAAATGCTAACTCATTATTTTGCTAGGCTAAGTCATTATTTTGAGATGCTAACTCAACATTTTGAGATGCTAACTTGCTATTTTGAGGTTGCTAAGTCATTATCTTGATAGGCTAACTCATTAATTTGAGATACTAACTCAATATTTTGAGATGCTAACTCAATATTTTTTATATGCTAGCTCAGTATTTTGAGATGCAAACTCATTATTCTGAAATGCTAACTTGCTATTTTGAGATGCTAAGTAATTATTTTGCTATGCTAAGTCATTATTTTGAGATGCTAACTCAACATTTTGAGATGCTAACTTGCTATTTTGAGGTTGCTAACTCAATATTTTTGATATGCTAGCTCAGTATTTTGAGATGCAAACTCATTATTCTGAAATGCTAACTTGCTATTTTGATATGCTAACTCATTAGTTTGAGATGCTAAGTCATTATCTTGACAGGCTAACTCATTAATTTGAGATACTAACTCAATATTTTGAGATACTAAATGACTATCTTGAGAGTCTGATTATTTTGAGATGCTAACTTACTATTTGGAGATGTTAACTCATTTTCTGAGATGCTACCTCATTATTTTGATGCAATAACTCATTAGTTTGAGATAGTAACTGATTAATTTGAGATACTAACTCGTTATTTTTGAGATGCTAACTTATGATTCTGATATTCTGGCTCATTATTTTGAGTAAGTAAATGATTTACAAAATCTTTTATTTTTCACCACATTGGTGTGACTTGGCCTTAAGATAATATATTCCAGTCCCTCTTCCAGTGATTTTCCAACCAGTGATGACTCAACTTGAAATTACAGAGCTGGAATGCTTGGTTATTATGGAGTTTTTATTGCAAACAAAAGAAAACTGTAACAAATCCCTAGGAGGTGGGAGGACTGGAAAAGTCCAATCCCTTGCTTTTAGTGAAAAACAATACATATGATCTGGGTGAAACATAAAACTCATAATCACAATGACACAGGGGTGTGTCTATGATATCCTGCCTGTCAGCAGTGTCTTAACGTGTCTTTACCTTCAGGGTAAAAGGAAACAAGGCACATGTCCACCTTCTGAGACTCCTCACTTTCCTCTCCTCGCCACTCTCATTTTCAGCCGATTAACTCACCGGATGAATGAGCTGCGAGGCCTGACTCACAAACACACACACACACACACACTAAAATCACAGACCACAGTGAGGTAAAATGTGTTGTGTAACAGGAAATTTATGACTGCATAACATAATTTTCCTTTTTTTTTGGTTGTTTTTTTTTGTGCCTGATCAAGTGATAACTCTTGCAAAGCCCTGTTTTCATTGCCCCAGGCTGGTTCCTGTCAGGAGATCAATTTATGTTGGATATGGGTGGTGTACTGTTCAGGTGGTGTAGGCTTGGCTCTGGCTACTTCAGTAAAGACAGAGCAGAGAGTGGCAGGACTTTAACCAGTTAAAAACTTATGAAATCTTTTTGTGATTTCATCAAAGCACAGTAATAACATTATTCACCCCCACCTTGTGGCCACAGTCAGCTAGCGGTGGGAGAGGTATTTGGATCCTTAACTCAAAGTGATATTTCCACTGCAGAATGATAATCCACTCAGTATGTACTCAACCCTATGCCGATGTGAAGATGGGTGAAGGTCTTCAGTTCACAAAACAATCCTGGAGTTTCAGCAGAAAACAGGGTTGCAGCTAATGGCAGTGAATGGCAAACCAAATGTATAAAAAAAGAACACAAAACAAACAAAATGTCTCCATCCTGCTTGTGTGGTGTAATCCAAGTGTCAGCGAGCCGCACATTAAAATTTAACCACAAAAGACGCCATTTACACCATGTTTTTAGCTGAAATGTCAACTGTAGCCTCCCAGGTAGCATGTAAACATAGTGCCTATGTATTGCGAGACTTCGTATATCTCGTAATGGACGCACGTGTGAAAATATCGCGAGATCGACGCCATGTTTACATCCTACCTGCTACATGCTACAGTTGACATTTCAGGCTAAAAACATGGTGTAAATGGCATCTTTTGTGGTTAAATTTTAATGTCGCGGCTCATGGACACTTGGATTACACCACACGAACAGGATGGAGACATTTTGTGTTTTGTTTTATCCGTGGTCTCCATTCACTGCCATTGTACCGGATTTGGCTGCAACCCTGTTTTCTGCTGAAACTCCAGGATTGTTTTGTGAACTGAAGATCTTCACCCATCTTCACATCGGCATAGGGGTGAGTACATACTGAGTGGGTTATCATGTAAAGTGGAATATCCTTTTAAATAAAAGTGTCACTGATATTTCCAGGATTGATTTACGCCTTACCTACCCTATAATCTAACGCTAGCAAGTGGTAACATTAGCTAGGAAGTGGTTGAATGCTAACTAATTTCAGTTTTGAAATATGGCCCAATGTCCCTCCAGATTTTCACTACTTTTTTGTAAGGACTTAAACCAAAATGTTTGACATAGTGGATCCACTGGTTTAGTGTTTAGCTTTAACAGTTTTTTTTTTGTTTTGTTGTGTTTTGTTTTTATAAGATTACCATATTTATTTCTGTAAAAGCTGTGAAAAGTAACTACAAAGTATAGCTGTAAAATAAACAGTGGAGTAAAAAGTACAATATTAAAGTAGCAGAAATTGAAATACTGAAGTAAAATATAAGTACTTAAAAACTGTACTGAAGTACAGTACTTGAGTAAATGTATTTATTTACTTTCCACCACTAATTTAAGGTGTAGTAACTGATTCTGGACAAAGATAGTTGATTGTTGTCTCTCATTTCCGGGTCATAAAATCTGAGAATTTGGGGATTGAGACCAAAACATTGAACTTTACTGACCTGTGATTGGCCAAAATCTCCCATCACAGGCTAGATGTTCTAAGGCCTGACAACAAAACAGCCAAGAGGACGAGCAGAAGACTAGATTTCTCTTGGACCACTTGAATAATATTATGCTTAAGGGATATTATGGATTTTTTTATTCATGAGGCCAAAAGTAAACTGCCTTCCCCAGCTTCAACAGTCACATGGTTCCACTTTTCACCTTCTGAGAACAAATTGTGTTGCCTCCTCAATAATTAATCCTTCTTAGCCTACACGGCAGCAAGGTGAGACCTTTGACTTTCCATTTGTTTTTGTATAATTACAGTAAACGCCACAGAGGGAGAAACTCTTTGATGTAGTAGACATAAACTTTAAGTGGCACTGTGAAGTTTGTGTGTGTGTGTGTGTGTGTGTGTGTGTATGTGTGTGTGTCCCACAGGAATCTTGCCACTGTGTCATTAACAGCTCAAAGTGATAAAAGGTTTGAAGAACTCAAAGATCAGTTAAAAGTGAGGCTGCACTGCATGTGAAAATCCTGAGTTGCTGTCAGTTCGCGTGTGAAGAGGATCCATCATCTGTACCACAGACTAGCTTACACGAACATAGAAAATACTTAACAGAGTATAAAGTATTAAACCAAGTAAAAGTAATGCTAAAAATGGGGAGATAGAAAAGAACGTGCTAATTTGCACTGAACATAACAGACAGCTGAGGCTGATGGGGATTAATTGATGTAATTAGTTATAGTTAGTTAGTGTAATTAATCCTTTAAGAACTTTCTGTATAAAAGTCCATCCATCTTTTGAGATGGATGTTTAATAGGCTACTGATAGCTGTATGCTAACACAGTATAAGCTACTGTGATCATAACTGAACAATATTGGTCACCTGCTAAACCTGCATTTTGAGCATGTTAGCACTGCTAATAACACTTAACACTTATCTCAGAGTGTTACTAGCCTGCCTCATACAGCAGCTAACAGCTAGCATGGCTGTAGACTTAAATTGTTTTTCCCAGTTTGTACTCTTGGAGAGAAATATGAACTGAAATTTTATTGAAGGTTTGAAATTTGTAGTTGTGTTAAAATAGATTTTAAACTGATTTTGTTTCCTTGATCTCTGCACAATCTCAAGAGTCTGGCATGGGATCCCTGACATTAAAGGCATGATAATATTTCTCTCTGGCTAAATGATGGCCTTGTAATAACAAAGAGGAAAGCTTTGCAGGCTGTAGTAATATGTAACTGGTTTCAAAACCCACAAGAGCCTCAATCAATTACAAAGGCAACTGGAAAAACTTTCTTTCGTCTTGAAATCCTGGCAGCAGAATTTTCGGGAAAGAAATTTTACTATGATACCAGTAAACAGAGCAGCCATGACAGGATATAATCATTGCGTGAATTATAGTGTTCATGTTTTTATAAGAGAGAAATCTTAGGAGTTCTTGAGCAGATCAAAACAAATCCGAGCCATTGATTTAATGTGTTTATCTGAGCTAAGGCTGCATTCAAACATAAGTTGATGAATTCCGGCTGTTGTTATTTCCAACACAGGATTCCTTTCAAATACTGTATTTGGTGCCTGGTTGCACCAAACACCTCCAGACACTGCACGACTTTGTGTTTGACATATTAACATTTATTCAGTGCATCAACCTGTGTGAGCTGCTCACACCTGAAGAGCAACTCGTACCACTTCCGGTGGTCCACCATGGGGCCTAACTTAGGAAAAACTATGAACTGTAGTCAACTGCGAGAGACGAATTATTTTTTGGTCCCATTTGAATTGTGCCACGAACCACACATATGATTTACAAGAACATGTTGAAGATAGTTTCAAGGATCTGTGAAAACACGTAATTATAAAGACTACACACCCACAAGTCTCCTAAGTGACATCATAATTTTCTCCCTCCAAAAGCTAACGTTAGCCGCTGAAGCTACAATGCCACATGTAGTCACACAACAACGGGTTTACTTGTTCTTTCTCTTCACGGCTGATAAAAAACCAGGGGTCGGTGGATAAAACACTTCAGGTAAGAAAACGCTTCAAGGGACAGCGAGATTGGTGTTGATGACGTATATCGGCGAGACGAGAGATGTAGTTGAGCAGTTTCACACAAAACTAAATTAAACTAAGACAAACCTACCACAAACTTTGTAAAATTATATTTTAAATTGACAACAACAGTATAATATGTCTCTCTCTTAGACTGCCCTTTATTTATTTATTTATTTTTTAAATTTAGGTCCCGGGCACACCAGAAGGGCGGCTCTGTTTGTAGTTCTGCAGTTCAAATTTCCCGTGTAACACAAAAGTTAATAAAAAATAGGAAAAAAAACAATAAAAAATTCCAAACAATTCAAATTTCATAAATATTTATTACATATCAATGAACAGAATCAGACTACTTTCACAGCAGTGGTCTACAGCACTTGTTTAAAATAATTGCTCAAATAATAATAATAATAATAATAATAATAATAATAATAATATAGTTCAGTTTCATTTGAGGCCACATTTGATACACAAACATTTACAAGTAGTACTTGGCATTAAAAACATGGCGATACAATATTTTAAGACACTTGGTGTTTTTTTTGTTAATTTTCTTTCGTTTTGATATCACAGAGAGGTTCAGCAACAGTCTAAACAGTAAATATAGATTCAAATACAAAAAAAAAAGAAAAAGAAAAAAGAAAAAGAAAAAAACAAACAAAAAAACAGTGAAAATGCCAAGGGGAGGTAGGAACAAAGAGTACTCGACAGAAATACAGGAGAAATAGGAACATCATAAGTGGGAAACGCAGGGTTACAAACTGTAACAGCCAGGCATCCCCCAGTCACCCACACTCATTCAGATTAATAAACACTAAAGTAGAGTACCTTTGTAAAAATCCCCCCATCCTGTTCTTCTTCTTCCCTTTATAGTTTTTCTGAGTTGTGTTATAGTGTTGGAGGGGTTCAAACACTGCGACAGTAGGAGGAGAACAGAGGAGAGGCAGGAGAGGAGGAGGAGGAGGCTCATGCAAGATCTGAAGGCTGCTGTGTTGTGAAACCACCACATAGAGGCGCTCTCATACCAACATTAGCAGACAAAACCACAAGTCCCAGTTTGTTGTTCTGCCTATCAGTGGATCTTTAATGCTTTTTTCTTTGGTTTTACTGACTGTCAAGTGTTTATTTCTCACAACATTTTCCCGTTTCATGCTAAATGAAGCTTTCACACTGACTCACACGGCTGATTTAACTTCCTCGGTGGTCATTACAAAGAAAAAGCATATTCATACTAGAGAATGAAACTTCTGAAGAAGTTGCGAGGGGCTGCTCGCTCCTGAGAAGCTGATGCTGAGCTGCTTCCCATGAAGCCGAGCAGCATTGTTTGAGGGATGGCTGGGAGCCAAACTGCATTTCTGGCTTAACTTTATAAAACCGGTATGAAGAGTTGAGATAAAGGAAAATACAGTGTAATCCATGTAAAAGGTTGAAATGAGAGTTTTAGAGCAGGGACTTAAATGATCTTAAGTGTATGGATAATTCCTTCCTATGGATAGGCCTTGTGTGCCACGGGTCTCAAACTTAAATTGGCTTAGGGCCATTAATGGTATTGTTACTCTGCCATATAAAGTTTGTTTATTTGTGGGTCTATATCTGTCTGTGACCATGTGTGTATGTGTTATTCAGTCCATGAATAGATGCATGCCTCCCTCTGCACTATGATTTAGTTGGCGAGTGTGAAGAAAACAGTCCCTGATAAACTGCTCAAAAAAGGTCTGTGGATTATATTGAGTAACCAGGTCATGATTTCTGGAAAGAGACGCTGCAGTTGAGTTTTTCAAATGTTTTTTTCAAATGACAAGTCGAGTGCTATCTAGTCCAACTATAACTGGAAAGAAGGGAGAAATCTCTACAGCTGATATCTGCAAAACTCGACTACTCAGACCAAAACAATCTGGATGGACAAACAGCACCACAGGTAAAAATATGTATTTTGGAATTTGGGGTGAAGCGTCCCTTGAGACTGTGTGCAGGTGTGTTTGCTTTCAAAATGTGTATGGCTGTTTGTTAAAGGAAACGTGGTGGTGTGGGCATAAAAGAAAATTGGAGTGTCACCGGTGTCCTGAGAATTGGCCCATAATTCAAAGCTGTAACCCTGCACCAGGTGTAACAGCTGTAAATCAGTCTTTTAGTGGACATCTGGAATGAAAACCAGCAGAGAAGGTGAGATCTGAAGACATGAAAACCTCTGTGGCTAAGATTTAAAATCAGAGAAAGCATATAGCTTTAAAGTAGCTGCTCCCACTGAATGCTGAATCCTTATTAGCGCTGTTTCTTTGATGTTGTTTGACACGTTTACGCAGTTCAGTTTCAATTAGTTGTTATGGACAGTTTTTTAAGTTTTAGTTGCAATATTTATTTTCTAACCTTTTAGTTTTAGTTTACTTTTGGCGTTCATTTTAGTTGGGTAGTGGTACACCAGTCTAAATTCAATACTTATTTGAAATGGGCTACTGTGCTGTATAAACAATAACTTAAAACTTAAAATAATTAATGTTTCAATAATTGATCCTTCCTATGTCCCGCCCCTTTTTGCTCTGTGCTCCAGTAACAGTTGAGCAAGCTGGGACATCGGTCAACTTTATCCTTTCAAAACTGTCAGATATTCGCATCTTAAGTTTGCTAACGTTAGCTAACTAGCTAGCTGTGAATATTTGTCACTGTTACAGGTCCCCCTGCCTCATCTTTTACCAATCTCCAAAATTTGGTTTTCTTTTCGACATAGTTTATAAATGAGCCTAGCACATAGCATATTATCCAAGTACAGGAAACAGGAAAAGGTTCCAAGCTTACTCAACTGTTATTGGAGCACAGAACAAAAAGGAGTGGGACTTAGGAAGGGTCAGTTGGGACCACTTAAAAATTCATTACCTTTCTACAACCTCTGCAAACAGAAAATGACAAAAATTAAAAACATTTTACAATTATTTTTATTTTAATGTAGTTAGTAGTCAAGATAGTTTTAGCTCACTTTTATTTTTTAAAACAAAATAATGCTTTTATCATTTTAGTTTATGAGAATATAATTTATTTTAACTCAAGTATTTGTCAAGTGATGTCAAGTCAATTTTATCTGTATAGCACCAAATCATACCAGTAGTCATCTCAGGGCACATTTCACAGACTGTACTCTTTAGGTGTGTCACAATTCCAATATTAAATCAAAAATTGATTGAAATGGGCTTTCAGTTTCAATAATCGAATCGAAAAGGCAGAATAAGCGATTCTCCTGGTATTTTTTTCTCTCCACCCCCACCTACTCGTGGCATCCGGCATGTGTCAGTAAAAGTAAAAAAGAAAATAAAAATTAAAAACAACACTTCAAAGACAGTTCAGCATAGCTTACCAGCTGTTACATCAAATATTATAACATAAAAATCAAGACTCTGTGTCTAAACCGTCAGTGCTAAAAGAATGTGTTTAAATCCAAAGTCAAGAGAATCCTGACGCTCCAGTACTCTTTCGAATATTATTTAGAGAGCCCAACATTTCTCACCATGAGCAAGCACTTGGTCACAGTGGCTGAGGAAATTCTCTTTCTGTACTGTTACACTTTGGGCTATCACACCTGACAGTCTGGTGAAAAAAAGCTTTTAACATCCACCCTCTTTCTGTCATCTCAGGTTGTGGTTCGCTTTATGCTGCTATGTTCGGTATGATGCCGCAGACCTCGTGGTTTCCAAAGGAGCTTTGTTTTTTTTTTTTTGTTTGTTTTTTGTTTTTGTTTTTTTTTTGGCGCAGAAGACACAACACTTGTAGCAAAGGCAGGTCATGCAGATTTAAGGTTGGCTCATTCTTGTGGGGTAAAATATTGAGAGAGTGCCTCCGGGAAGTGGATTTATCCAAAACTGAATGGAGTTGTGGGTAACCATAGTCATCTATTGTGGACTACAATCATGGCTGCTACTGTCAGACACCAGAATCGGTGGCTGTTAGAGGTGTAGTTCAGTGGAGGATGCTGGGAAATGGCACTTGTGGGAGACTTTGCCTCCAGCCCTGTCTACCTGTATACTGTGAATAAGGAGAGGAATATGTGCAGAGAGCATAAAACATCATACTTTTACTAAATATGGGAATAAAATGGATTTTTATAATATATCTATAAATATGCATCACAGCATGACAGGCTGTCACTGTGTATGCACTTTCATGTATAAACAGATGTACACATACATATGCATATCATACAACATTTGAAAGTGGATTGGAAATAATCAAAAACATAAAAATATACAACACATATTAAGCTCTAGCAACTTCAGAGGGCATTTGTGAACGAGATTTTTGTCGTGCCTCGGTGCGCAGATTTACATTCAGTTTGTGGTTTGGGATCAAACCTTTAACTCAAGGCTGTTGCAGTACTCTGAATAAACCACGGCTTCTTGCACAACCTCATCGCCTCTTTGGGTTATTTGCTGCGGGGCAACACAAACACCCAACACACAGTGGCTGAGGGACTGCTCGTGAAAACAAACACGCACACAGACACGTCTTCTAAATCCCACTGCACCCATCTTGTCCGATGAATGGGGAGACCCGAGATACATGGATATAGACATTTAAAAAAAAAAAAAAAAAAGACAAGAAAAAAGAATTCAACAAACAACAAATTAAAAGCAAACCAACCAAAACAATAAAATAATGGTGACAGTACAGGAGTGGGAGGGCAGAGAAGTGCACGATGGGATTGTCTTCACTTTAGGTCCAGGACATCTTCCTCGAAGGATGTGGTGAGGGCGAACGCGCTGGCCAGAGGCGGGCTCTCCGCTCGCAGCACCACCTTCTCTGGCTCGGCCTCTGAGCTGGACGAGCAGTGCAGCTGGACGTCCAGCTCTGTCTCAACAGACTCTGAAACTAACCTGTCGGAAACAGAAAGAAACAACTCGAGCTTAGATGACAATGTGCAACTATTAGATGCGCAGTGTTGCTCCCGTTGAATCTGTCACTGTCACCTGTCACTGTTTGTGGACGTCAGTGCTCGTGCTTTGGGCTCTTCCTCAGTGTTCTTCTTGCTCATCTTCCTCTGTTTGACTGTTCCGCTGTCTGACTTCCCACTTGGTTCTTCTGTCAAGCCTTTGTTGGTATGAGGAAACAGAAAATGTACAAATTCACTTATTTGTTTTCTTGTCGAGAGAAGGATGAGAAGATCAATACCACTCTCATACATCTCTCTTCGGTATAAAGGAACAAATGCACTGAAAGGGTCTGACACATTTTGAGGCATATCTATTGCTTTAAATGACCAAATGTCCACCAAAAGGGTTGAGGCACTGTTATGAACTGCCTCAATGCTCCTACTCTGAACTTATTTTGATTTTGGACCATCAAATGAGGACCCAAGCTATTTTTTCTGTAGCACCTATTTGGAGAGAGCTAAAAGGATTACGAATAGCATGGATGCGACCCATAAATTGTGGCCCTTTTCCAAAATACTGTTGTTTCTCTGGTGCTGACATAGGCGCATCAACTGATGTGTGCCAATAAGATGCACCAGTTATCACTTTCAGTGCGTTTAGGCCTTAAGGCTACAGCTAGCAGCACTTAGCTTAGCTTAGCATAAAGGCTGGAAGCAGATAGAAACAGCTTGGCTTTCTCTGAAAGTAACAAAATCCCACAAAAACTCAGTAATTAACACATTATATCCAAAACAAGGCATCAAAACAACAATTAATGGTTTAATGGGACCAAAATGCTTGACCAAGGAATGGCCAGGCATGTACCATATTAATTTATAAATGTTAGAGGTGCTTGTAGGTGGATTAGACTGAGCCATTTCCCACAGCTTGCAAGCGAAGCTAACTGCCTGTTAGCTGTAGCGTCATATTCAGCATACAGAAATGAGGAGGTATTTATTTTCTCATCTAATTCTCAGCATTAAAGGTAATAAGCATATTTCCCAAAATGCCCAACTGTTGCATTAATGCTGCCATTTAAACTTTAACATCAAATAAGTTAGTTATTTTACCGAGCAGCTCCTTCCGTGTGCGACTGGCTATCTCTTTGATCTCCATGCGGGACAGGGACAGCGAGTGCGTGGCGGAGATGAGGGGAGTCGGGGGCACCATGGTGGGGGCCGGCGTCGTCAGCACCTTGTTGACCAGCGGGGACTTGAGGGGTCTTTCAATGCTGCGGCCCACCAGGTTGCACAGAGGGATCTTGAACATGTGTTTACAGGCTGGTTCACCTACAAGAGTAAGAAACCAAGAGGGAGAGAAGGATGGAGAGAGGAGAGAGCAGCAGGTACAGTCAGAAAGAAGGAAAGGAGGCAGGAGACAAGAGACACGAGACAAGAGATAAAAAGAGCAAAGACGGGAGCAGGATGTTAGAAAAGAGACACATATAAAGAGAGAGGACATGAGTGGCAGTTAATGACAAATGTATGAAACTCCTGATCTGATGCATTTCAGTATTTTGCATGTTTTAGCTCACGTATTAAAGTATGATGTGTATCTTTTAAGACTTTCCATGCAGCCACTAACATTCATTCAGTCATCGTCAGTGCATTTTGATTTTTTGTCAAAATGGTATTACTGGTGCATGGTAATGCTTATGAAGTAGCAACTATTTCAAACTACAGATATCGTTTTACATTTTGGGAAATCTACTTACTTGAATTTTCCCAAGAGTGAGATAAGAAGATAGATGCCACGTCTGTCCAGTAATTATAAAGCTAAAACTTACAAGCTGTTAGCTTAACACTTGCTAGCAGGACTTGAGCAAGCTTCAGCTTAGTTTGTAAATAAATAGATGTTTCTGTTCTGAAGTTATTTCCAGAATCCCCAAGGACTCTTCTAACCAACCGCATAAAATATTACACCAAATATTACTACTTGATATATATATATATATATATTATAATATATTATATATACATATATATTATATTATCTTTTCTCCTTTCCCCAATGCATGCAATGAATTTGTTTTCTAATCCAAACAAAGATGGTAGTTGGCAAACCAGCAGGATAGAAACATAGTTGTAACTTGATAAATGGGTTAAATATGTTTTTTTTTTTTTTTTTTTACTGTGTAGCAGATGGAATATTTGTCCATCCAGATGGTTAGGGGAGTCTTTGAGGGAATTTTAATCTGTCTTTTTCAGAGAAACCGTTGCTCACCTCTGGGACGCTAATGTAGCTCACGCAAATACACGAGAGGCACAAACCGAGGCTAAATGTTCCCTACGCTTCTTTTTGCTATGCTACTGCTAACTACCTGCTGCCCTCTTCATATTTATCAGACAGAGTGGTATCAGCTTTCTCATTTAATACCTGGCAAGACTGTGAATAATCGTATTTCCCAAATTGTCAAACTGTTCCTTTGAAAACCTATTGGTGGTGCATTCAAGGACACTGACTAAAGCTTTGCTATTATGTATTGTATGATCAGAAAATCAAACTCACAACACAATCAAGCAAGCAAACATACTGTACATCAGGCCTATTCAACTGGTGGTCCGTGGGCCCAAATCTGGCTCTTTGATCATTTATAAACATGGGGCAGATAAAGTAAAATCAATCATTTCTTCACATGAGAGTGAAAGGCTAATTCACCCATTCATTGGTTATGTTTGTTGTTGAGCACAGAGACATGTATTTAATTTATTAATACGTTTTAACTCAGGCTGTTCAAGCAGAGGGACTTTAAGACAATCAAACTGACTGAAAAAAGATGTTAAATGCAAAATTGCATTTATTAAAACATGGAGGATTACAAAGGAACTTTGGTTTTTACTCCACTTTTGAGCATACTGTTTTTTTCCAATTGTTAAAACTGATAAAGTGGAGAAAAACAAAAAGGTAAAAAAGGTTTTACACATTTAAATTCATAACTTTACAGGTCAGACATAGGAAATGCATGCATCCGGGCCCTTGGCACTTCATTTTTTTAATTTTTTTTCAAAGCTGGCCCTTTAAAAAGAGTAATTGAATAGGCCTGCCGTAAACACTGTTAAAAGCAAAACATGTCATTTCTTGTATCTGAAGAGTCTTAAATGCACCAAGGTTTCAAAACTGACAGTGATTGAGACAGTATTTTCTTATAAAGCTTTTCCAAACAAAGGTAAATTTAAAAAAGTGTTTATTTTGATGGATAACTAACTTTTCCAGCCACTCAGTTTCTTCACTTCTGCAGGTAAATCTTTTCACAATAAAATGTAATAAAAAGGTAAAGGCTGCCTTGAATGTAACCAGACAATTTAAAAACTTGTGGTGTGATTTGGAAAATAGTCACTGTAATTTTGATACATAGATGTGATTGATACGTCATGAATTAAAATATGCAAATTTACCATTTTTGTGACTTTATATATTAACTAAAAGTCCCTCACTCAACTTCACATTAGTCTGGAGGTTGACCAGCTGATACACTAGAACTGAATCTCCATATTCAAATGAAGACACTCTAGAGTGATTAATAGTTGAAATTACTGAAAAGGCATTTGATCTTAAAATTAATCATCCTTCCCACAGAGACCTAATGTAATGAAACTGTTCGGTTGCAGCCATTTATAGCAGAACATCTATTATTCACCACACACAATGAACGTTAAAAGTGTGTTTGGGCACATTAAATGGATGTTTGGACTTTTTCAAATGGTACGAGCTGCAGCGTGCCAGCCTGCAGTGCCTAATTGTGCCATGAGGGAGCAGCATTGCAGCTCAGCCCCTGCTCCACTGAGACAGGCTGGTAGTAACATGGATGAGACTGAATTAATGCGAAGGCTGCGCTGCTGCACAAAAAGGACCGTCTCATCCGAAATGTCAGCAGTTGAGAGGTGAGTAAAAGAGCCACAGAGAAAAATGGAGGGTCACTGCTGATGTTTGACAGGTACACTGTGTTAGAGTTGTTACAGATCCTCGTTCCTGTACCTGCGCTGTCACACAGCGAGAGAAAAAAAAAAAAAAAAAAAAAAAAGGCAAAATGCAGGAAAGCATGCAGTTATTTGGAATATATAGTCAAAAGATCAATATATTCCACATGCGTTTCTGAACCAGGGGAAGTGTCATTCTCCATCGCACTGGCAAATAAATATAAATATGAGGGTTTTCAGTGCTAATTGAGGTCGAATTCTCCAGAGATGCTTTGCTGCAGGTCTTTGGCGTGTGTTTAAGCCAGTGGAGGGAGGTGGTGGCCGGCAGCCACATCAGTAACAGCATCTTGTTCACATTACTGATGCGATTACATCAGATGAAACCCTCCCCGAGGAGCAGATACGGCAGGCGTACAGGCAGTTAGAGGATGGGATTTTTGTCAGCACCCTTTCCACCTTTCCTCCCTCCCTCCCTCTGCTATACACCCTCCACCCACCTACCCACCCTCACCCCTCAGATTGTGGCACCGCTGTTTGGACTACCACTTTGGATCGAAGAGAGGGCTGACAAAAGTCTCCATGGCGACAGTGCAATCTGTAAATCATGCTGCGGCAGACGTGTCTTCTCCTTCCCTCTTTCCCTTTTTCTCCCTCCTTCTCTTCCTCCCCAACCTCCTGCTTGTACACAACCCCTCCCTTTCTCCCCTCGCACTCATGCATCCCTCGTAATTTAAAAACCCTCCTTCCGCCTTGATCGACGTTATCTCCCCTGCCTTACTTTTCTTTCACTTTGCACTCTATCACCTTTTTCCCCCTTTTCCACTCTCTCCACCTCACACTAATGCTTTAATTAGTTAAGACAAGGGGGGGGGGGGGGGGGGGGGGGGATGGGGAAGACATAATGTTCACTTAACATTCAACCAACGTTCAAGTCAACATGCCGCCTTGGAGCAGACAGGGTGATACACTCTGGGAGCATGTGCGTGTTAGTGGGGCAGCAGCGTTATGAGCGTTTTTCATGAGCTAAGGAGTTGTGGGAGAATCCTGCAGTACCTTCGGCATCCTTAGACATGTACAGGGAAAGCTTGGTACCATAGGGGATCCGTATAGAATCTGAACCAGGGATGAAGAAGAGGGTTACACAAACTGAACACACACAGTCACATACATTTAGGCACACACAGTAGGTTCGACACCCAGTGATGCAGAATCATATGCATAACCAGCTGAAACAGGAAAGAAAATGAGATCCTCTTCAAGAGAAATAATTAGCCGAACCAACCCTAAAAGCATAAAGCCCGTCCTCGGCTAATTGCGGCAGCGACGTCCAAGCCTTCCTCCCTGTTAGCCTTAATGGCATGTAAATACCCACTCCCCTCAGAAAAACACAGAGAGTCGGCTTTGATTGTGCACATGACCAGGACATTTTAATAATTGTTTTCCTCAAGCCTTGTCCTTTACTGCAGCCCTCAGAATTACATGGATGCATTTGTGGATGAGTTTCTGTCTATCACGTCTAACATGGACTAACTTCATCCAGTCAGATCAAAATCTGCTGAAGCCAGTCGAGAGAAGAGCGAAAACAGTATCAGTATCTATGCCAACCACTTCAGGAGCCGCCATTGTTTGTTTGAGATGAGTTGCTACCATGGACACTTCTCACTGTCATCACACCTACAACCATGCCTGTAGTTGCCAGTAGTCCCTCCTAGGACACTGATTGGCTGCACCACTGTTGGTGCAGACACAGATGGATAATTTGAAACCCAAAAGAGGTGGATTCTCATGTGAATCTTGTGATCTCACAAATCCAGTTGCCTTGCAAGGTAACCTTTATCCATAGTCAGTGTATTACCTGCAGTAGATGGTGGCTTCTAGTTTGAGGAGGCAGGCAGCGTAGTACCAGCATATATTAATTGGGTGTCGTAAAGCATAGCAGTGAAATTTGATGCATTTCAACAAATATGTATGTCCAGCGGAAGGACAGTGACAGTAATGGTTTGCCACCATTAGACCTGACTGTTTAAATTATATTAATGTTTGAATGACCTGCAACTAGGGCGGCAACTAAGGATTATTTTCATTAACATTAGTCTGATGATTATTTTCTCGATTAATCGGCTAGTTGTTTGGTCCATAAAATGTTTGAAAATGATGAAAAATGTTGATCACTATTTCACAAAGCCCAAGGTAATGTCTTGTTTTGTCCACAACCCAAAAATATTCAGTTTACTGTCATAAGAACTAAAGAAACCAGAAAATATTCACATTTAAGACGCCACAGTCAGAGAATTTTTTTAAATTAAAAAATGACTCAAAACAATTAATCGATTATCAAGATGGCTGGTGATTTTATAGTCAATTAATAATCAATTAATCAATTAATCATTGCACCTCTACCTGCAACTACCTCAAGCTTAATCAGAATCTGATACTATCCTTGTTGCCTGTCCAGGCTTTGTACTATTTATGACAGGATGTGCACTTTTATTCTGTATATGTGCTTCAGTACTGTTGCCGTCACTCGTTTTATCATTATTGTATCACTTTTCTTGTTATCTCCACTATGTATTGATTGTCAGATCTGATTGTGTAGTGTCCTTGAATGACTTGAAAGGTGCTTGTAAATGAAATTTACTATTATTTTTATGATATAATGGCGATTTCTAGTCAGAAAAGCCTGTCTGGTGGTGAGGTAAAGTGGTAAAAATATTCTAAATATAGCGAACAATTAAACTGATTTGTTTTTTGTTTTTGTTTTTTTTGTTTTTTGATGTGGCTGAAATACATTTTGCTGCTGACCCTATCCACAGCAGGTAATTGCTTAGCTTCTGTGCTGCTGTGTCTCCAAACTGGGGGGTGTGCTGACCGCCATCTACTGCAGGTAATACACTGACTATCAATAAGTACCTCAAACTACCCGACTTCAAATAACCTGAACTGTCACTTTAACAGCTAGAAGGTTTTATGAACAACAAAGAGAAGCTGACATTGCCATGATCCATCAGTGTGTTGGCTCTGAATGACAAACCTGCGTGTCGTTAACAACATTCACGACTGCCGTGCATCACAAATATGCCCCATTTTCAGACAGTTGTATCAATCTGTCAGAGGTCAGCTGTGGGGGGCAGGGAGCCTCCGACTGGTCAAATACACAATGAAAGATGGAGGAGGGAGTGAAAGTGGGTTGGAGGGTGGGAGGGAGGGGCATGTATTGATCCTCAATCATCCTTAAAAGCATTTTCTACCTCTGAGGACATTTATTGTGTCCCTTGAATGGTGCTGGTGGTGGTGATGGTGGGAGGCATGTGGGTGATTAGTACGTTCCTATTTTTGTAATTTGTGGTTTGTAAGAATTTTAACGATGCTTCTGAATGTTTTAGCTCTTAAACAACAAATTAGTCTTACATAATAACTGCTAACCATTTTTCATATTATTCATTTTGCAACCATAGGTCTCCATTCATTGAACTATTGTACAAAAATCAATTTACAATAGATTACAGTAGATATTTTGTTGCCTTGATTATTTGTCAATGTCATATTATCATTGCATATAAATTAAGCAATATGAATGACTGTTTTGAAAATGGGTGTGTTCGAAGAGGCTCCAAAATCTGAACTTTGGCTGGCCAACAGCAGTCTTTTTAAGGATGAGTCTACATTTTTTTGTATCATCACCAAATCCCATTAAATTACATTTATTACAATTAACACAGCTAATGTTTTTTTAATTTGAGTCAGTCCCACATACATCTTCCTGCTGCTGTAAATGCTCACTAAAACACAAAATATATTTTAATCCGCTGCTGAAAATAGTCCCCAACAAATGCATTATTTACTCCTGTTTGAGAAATGTTCGCAAAAAACAACAGTAGCCAGCTTTGGAAAGAAATTAATGAACATTTTTTTAAGAATCAAAGAATGTTTGTGTGTGTCATTCCTAAAGCCCACAGATTACTTGATCAATTATTTGCTACAAATAACCCCTACAGTATAAAGTTCATATATTCCTCTGAGCCCTCAAGGAAACAGGCAGAAAACTTGCCATGATTTGACTTGTAGTGTTTCTTCACATATTATTCTTTCATCAGAGCGAAGCATTCATTGCACAATAAACACACTGGTTTATTACTTGCAGCTGGCAAAGAAAGCAAGAAAGTGTTTCACAATCAAGTCTCTTTAGTTTCTCTGTGGTTTCTCTGTGGCCAACCAGCTCACAGTGCAACATGACGCTTGACTGAGCAAATGGCAGCTGTAATCCTATTGCAGCCAATCACACATAGGTGCTTTAAAAAAGACGTAATCAATACCAAATTGGTTCAGATCTTACAGTCTCAGTCAGATGTCTCAAAGTAGCATACCTGATTTGCAGGCAGCTTCTTGCAGGCCATTGATTGATTGACTGGGGCTAAGTAGCAAAGCTGGAAAGTATTCAGAGACAGACTTTCACATGGTCCTTTTTACCATGTTTGTGACTGATTTTTATAATGTGTTAGATTTTCTGTAAACATTACTCTCCAAAGCACTGCTTGCCGGCCGTAAAACTCTTGGATGTCAGAGGATCCTTGAACACACCAGCAGGGACATTTTTCAAAATGATCCAGGTTTGTCATAACAAATGGAGTAATGACATTAAAAGCAAAGGCATTAAATCTCCACTGTAATGAATTACCTTCCTTGCATTTTCTCATTCAGCTTCATGTGTGTCTCTGCATGAACACAAACCTTAGAACAGATAAGTGTGTTGGCATAGATGCTGTTTTAGATAAAGAGAGACATGAGGCACTTTGAGGTTTCTGCATCTCAGTTTTTTTCTCTGTGCTTTTCTCCGTGGATGTGTTTTTAACTAACTCTGATCATCTCTTATTCAACCATGAATATTTAATGTTATAGACAAATACTTAATTATAAATAAGTGTTAAATATAGTTATTAAACTTAAATAAATATACTTTTTTATTTCTTACTTATAAATATTAGGGATTTGTAAGTTTTTGTGTCCTTAAAGTAGCTGCAAGTTGATTTTTCTGAAATAAATGGGAACAAAGTCAGGTTCGTCCACGTTTATGGAGGCACACTGAAAGGACACACATCAACACCTTTTCCTTTATTTTTTTTCTATATAACGACGGTGATCATTGATTAACAATGACATAACGTAACTGTTTGTATGACTGGCCATAGGATTTGGGCTCTTAATAGCTAAAGAGCAATATGGTGTTCTTATTTTATGGTGTAAAGTATCTCTCATCTATTGTCACAAGATTAAATGTGTGTCAGTGTTACACAGTGAAAAAGGATGAGGTAATAATGATGGGAAAGATGAATGCTATTAAATATCTTGCCCTAGAAAACTACCCATGATTCAACTGTAAGAGAGATCTCTGGAGGATGAAGGCTGCAGCTTCAGTGAACCATTCTGCTGAGACTAGTTTATGTAAATGTCTCTTGAGCTCTCGGCTAACACAGCAGCATCCAAAGTCAAACAGGTCTGCAGGCAACATTGACATTTAAAAACCTTTCATACCGAAGCGTTAATATCAACATCCTGTGGTGCTTTCACTGTTGCGGGGGCTTACCATCACCGAGTGGCGAGGGGAACACGGGCATCTCGTAGCCCGTGGGCGTCTGCGGGGAACTCTGGGAACTGGTGTCTCTTGAACTGCAGTTGGAGGCCGAGCTCACCGGAGCCGATGAAACAAAATAGATGTCCGACTGCGGGTGGAAAAACAGGAGGACGTGGAGAGGAAATGAGATCAATACAGAGACAAACATGTAACGATGCCAGGAAATATTAAGGGGGAAAGGGGACAGAGAGGCAGAAGGTGAAACATGGAAAGAAAAAAGAAAAAACAAAGAGATCGAATGAGGATATTGTTTTCTGCCAGGTGCACTGTGGTCTGTTTTAAATTATCCATGTGTATGAATTATGAGTGTATTATTGCTTTGTAGCCATGCAGATTGCCAGCCATATTTCCCACCAGGGTAATAAAGATTGATTGAAACGAGAGAGCTGAGACAGCTACTTCTATAACGCAGAGTGGGACCTTCTAACACTGAAAACACTCTCAAGCAAGAACGGCTCCAGCTATAGTGAAACCAAGTGTGTTGTAGATGCACTCATAATGCATTTCTAATACCTAATTACATCATTTCAGACCAGACCAAAAAAGTTGGGACGTTGAAAAGTTTTTGTAAATCATTGCATTCTGTTTTTGTTCATGTTTTACACAGCATCCCAACTTTTTTTTGTCATTTGGATTTGTAAGTAGTTCACAAAGATGCAGTGTATATTGTTGACAAAAGCATGGCATGGGCATGATACTGACCCGTGACGCAGCCAACTGTAGCTCTGGGACCACTGCTGTGTACACAAGGTTGCCATTGACCACCAGTCGGATCTCAATGGAGTCCGTTGTGAAGGCCAGGATGTAAGGAAATGCACAAACTGCAAAGACAGCAAGAGAAATATGATAAAACCAGAGGCAAATGATCAATAGATGGCATCGGGGAAACAATCCCCCCCAAAGATTTCACCAGGATTGACTGCAAAAACAGGAAACTAAAACACTTAAATTTGCCCAACTCCCACAATTCGAGACATTTAAGAGTTTCACCCAGAGTGGCATTTTGAAATGCCATCATTAGCCAGTGATACATGCAGAAAAATGAGAATCAGGCTCTCGCGGCTTCCTCTCTCCTCTGTGTGATGTGAAATGTACAACAAGGTGAGCGTGAACTGCAGTTAGACAGTTTTGGAGCAAGTGATTGACATAATATCTGTTGTCACTGGGGTGCAGAATCTGTGCGTTGTACTGTCGAACGAGTATTCTTCACTTAATTTATTAAACCATCAGAGAAGGGTTCTTTTTGCTGGCTTAATGGCAAAAATATATATATTAAAAAAATCATAACGGATCCTTCGGGGTCTCCAGACGTCTATTTGAGAACCACTGACCTAAAACAATAAGCTAAAAGACACTAAAATGCTCTGTTGAGCTGAGCTGAATAAAGGGTGATAATTCTTTGTGTGTTTGTCACTACACCTCTCACATTACACGCATTTACGAGGGTCATTGTTAATATGAATATATTGATTATGGCAGCTGAACAGTTGCTTTGAAAGTGAGTCTCTTCAATATGTTTCACTACATTTGTTTTATTACTCAGCTTGTTTTGTTATTATTGCTTGGTTTAGTGTGTGTGTGTGTGTGTGTGTGTGTGTGTGTGTGTGTGTGTGTGTGTGTGTGTGTGTGAAAGGAGGGAACATTATAGGATGCAAAACCACCGAGAGCTGCAGCATGTTGTTATCAACAGGGTCAGGGTTTAGCACCAATTGTGTTTGCTGTTCATCGCCTCCTGCATTAATAAAAACATTCACATGGCCACACACACACGCACGGCCACACACACACACACACACACACACACACACACACAAAAACACAAAAACACACACGAATAATCACACAGGCCAATTGGATGTTTGTGGCTACACATGGTGTTTCCATGGCGACAGCAAGCTCCGGCCAGGCCAGCAGCATGGGCAGGGTGGGGCCCATGCGTTGTTGCCATGGTAACCTACCAATAGCATTGGGCATCTGGTTCCAGCTGAAGTGGAAGTCGGAGGTGTTGGACTGGATCATCGGTGTGGAGCCGTTAAACGGACAAACTTTCTTATAGTAACAAATATCTGTAAGAGAAAAAGAAGAAAAAGGTTCAACTTTTACATTAAATGATTTATTTTCATCTGTTTACTGTTGTTTTTTTTTGTCTGAGAGGAGCATTTCAGAAAAATTTAAGAGCTATTTGTCCTATTATCCAGACATAAAAAAGGGCAGACAAAAGATAAAGTAGCTGGCTGCATTTTCATAATTCATCTCTTGACTCTTAATATTCTGAAACAGTCCTGTGTGGTGATTTTTATTCCAGAAAGGTGTGGTGGTAGCAAAAGGGGAAAAAAAACCCCAGAAACATTAAGGCTTTGACAGCGGAGACAGAGACATGAATCAAACAACATCTTCACAGTCAAAGGGAGACTCACAGTTGTAACACAACAGCAGACCCGCCTCCCCGTCTTCGTACACATCAATGGCTGCTACAAAATTTACCTGCAGGCAGAGACGAGTCAGTTTAGGGGAAATCATTTCAGTAAGATCCAAAGGTCAGACATGAGAGACTATTGTTAACAAATATGGTCATACCACATCCCCTCAAGGTACTAGATAACCATCCACGCAATACAAAAGATGAATATCCACTACTATTCTTTTACCTCCGTAAAACTGCGCTAAATTTTCCATAAGCAATACTTGCAAAACTTTGTGTGCACACCATGTTTGGGGCCATGTTGCTTTGCCATACTTTAATGTAGAAAAGTCATTTAAAGTGTAAATGGATCGCGAGACTTGGGACTTTATTGGGGAAAATGGACATTTTGATAACGCACCTACACTTTTAGCAAGAGTGCCATCCAACTGCCTCATAAGCTCCCATATTAATTGAGACATTAAATTTGTAACGGAAAGCGAACAGTGCCAGTTTTTACATTGCTATCATGCTCATATTTTTTACACCAGAAAAGCAAAATTTACATGAATGCATTCAGCGTGGTCTCCTGTTGCTCACGGTCAAAAAATTTTAAGGATAGCTGTTCCGGTCTTTGAGATATAAGGAGGAATTTGAGAGGTCTTTTTGTATTAAATGAACTGACCTAACTATTCTATGTAGTGGGTGTTTTTCCTCACTGCCCCAGTAGAGCAGTCCTGTGTGTGCACGCTTGACCCGTGAAGCTCAAATCAAGACATTCACCATATTCACACGGCGGCCGTTTTCCTCTGACATCAAAGTCGGGGTGGGAAGCTCACATGTTGTACAGCTCCAGGTTGCAAGTCATATAAACATATATAAACGGACAAATTTAATCACTTCCCGATTGATCAGCAACTGAAAAGACAATGGATAGTGAAAATTAATAACCCATTAGCTACCGTTACACAACAGCTAACATTAGCATTCATGGGTGCCCCTGGTGGAGCATGTGCCCCATACACTGAGGGTGTCAGCCCTCCAGAACGCCATGGGTTTGCTAAAGTTCACTTTTCTGTTGGATGTAACACACAGAAATATGTGTTCGAGTGACCATAATGTCACACGTTGTTACTGACTTCACCAGAACAGCTAGCTAACACTTGATTACATCCAGTGTGTTTCACCTCCAGACTTAAATAAATGTCTCCAAGATGTGTCTTGATATTTCATAATTAATTTACCTTTCCTATCACATCATGTACATATCAAACAGCTCGACGTTAGCTAATGGTGCTGACATGTCTAACCATTTCAGCTGACCAGAGCCATTTGGTTTTCAAACATGTGTTGTTGGCTTAACGTAGGGCGACCCTGTTGTGCCTAGATTGTTGATCGAGATATGAGGGCGGGCGAATGATAATAATTCGTCACTCTGCTCGTTAAACGTCAACCTGAACACAATAACAAGCTGTTGAGCTGGAGTGGGAAATGGGCCAACGTGTCTGGAAGATGGTTGAATTCATAGGGCTAACCTGCAATACGCCATTTTATAGAGATACTTTCTATTAAATACGATGCACTGTCATATGAATAGTCATGGTGTGAACGGGGGACAAGCATAGAGACCAAAAATTTTCTCAGACAGGGTATCAATATGTTTATTTACTATCAAAGTTGGCATTTAAGAATGCGGTGTAAATTTGAGCACGGTCTCTTCGTTTCAACAGTTCTCCTCCCCATGCTGGTCGGCTGTGAATGACAACTGTTAACTGCACCCAAGCATTGGTTATTTCAGAGCGGAAACTATGCTATTATACAGTCCAAATCACATCACAAACTAAAAACCACCAGGGGTTAGCTGGATGTGCATGCAACTGTGCTACCAGGCTTTGGGTTACAAGATGTTGCTTGGCTAAGGCACAGTGTTTGCTCTCATTTGATCAATCAAACGGTGTTTAATAGGCCACTCAGATCTATTGTCGTTTTCCCTCGACCTGCACCTGAATCACACAGTGGGTACATGACAAGTAAATCACTGCCATATGGGTTGGAGGGAACGCATAACTCATTGCTCAGAATTAATCTAAACTTTTTCAGCGTTGGCAAATTATGGGGGACACAGCATTACACACTAAACATTTTAGAAGACTTTCTAAGTTCTGTACTATCAAAGGTGAAAACAATTGCGATATATATCGGTTAAATTAGAGCAAAGATGTTCATTTAGCTTACTATTCATGTCTCTAGCAGATTTATGATTTATTTTTATTTACCACATTGGTAGACAGCAGTATAAAAACTATTAAGTCAACATGACCCTCAAATATAACCACCATGGTTCGTTTATGTATGATGTCCTCATGTTGGTAATAATGTACTAATCTCTGACTCTCATTGATAGGTATAACATTTTTTGAATGCAAATTTGCGATTTCGCTTCACCACATTATCCACCGTTTAGACTGAAGATTATCCATTAAACGATCAATTATTATCATTAATCAAACTTTCATCAACTAATTATGACATTCCGATCATTCATTTTGAGTCATTTTTTAAGAAATAACGTCTAAATTCTCTGATTTTAACTTCTCAAATGTGCATATTTTATGGACCAAACAACAAATCAATTAATAAAGAAAATAAAGATGACCATAAACAGATTAATCGAATAAAAATACTTGTTGGTTGCAGACCTCACCACTCTAATTGCCTCCATGAACAGTGTGGCTCTGCTGCAGCTCCCACTGTTGACCATGTTGGAAGGCGGGCCATATCAGCAGGACAAATACAATAACTAACTTCCTGTTGTTTTTAACACCTGTGTGCACCTGTCTCTTTCACCTCATGCAGAATCTTTGCCTCACATCTCTGCAGCTCTCTCACTGCTTGAAAACCCCAACATTAAGCTGTATAAATATGGGGAAATCTGAGAAAGCAGCTGTAAAAAGGGTTCTATTCACTCATGAATTCAATTTTCCATCCATTTATTTATTATTTTATAAATGTTTGTAGAGTCTGTTGTACCCGTATGTACTGAAACTCTTCCACAGGTGAGTCTGCTCCCGAGGCGACGGCGCTGAAGCCTTCGAAACGTGGATGTTTCCTGGTGATGAGGAGGAGTTTGTTCCTGATGGCTGCTACTATCCTCAGCTCTGAGCCGTGGTGGGTGTTGATGGAGTACAAATGACAGCCTGGGACAAAGAGCAGGGTGAGAGAACATTGGACATGTGTTGTGCTGTAGGTGTTTTTCCCTGGCATCATCCCAGAGATCAATGAATACACCACGGACAGCTGGCATGACACCAGCAGCAGGCCAAATGTTGTGTGTTTGCAAAAAGGGCGCTCATAAACATCAGCTTATCCTGCTTTAGGCTGATTCAATGTTATTTTTGAGAAGAAGAGGAAGTCTGAAATGTGGATGGTTTGGAGGGCAGAATGATATCCCAAACTACTACTAAAGCTATTTGCTAGTTTTCAGGAAATTTAAAGTTTCAAATTTTGTGTGCGTCTTGGATGTATCATTTCTCCCAATCATGCTGGTTATTAAGAGATCCTTTCATTATTAGGGTTCAATGGAGCCTGTTAGAGCCACAGTCTCTGCAAAAGTATATTCCAAAGTTTATGTGAAGTTAATATGAGGAGTTAGCAGTGAAGCAGTTAATTTAAAAAGAGGGAATTTCATACTAAAAAGACTAAAAAGACTGCTGAAGCCTCATATAAGCTTCAGATAAACCTTGGGGTGTAATTTAAGACCAGTTACTTAGATAGTAAGCAGATAAGGAAGGGAACTCTTACAGGGATAGCTTGGATTATTAAATTGGGGTTTTATTGGGTAGCATCAATAGTCAGTGTATTACCTACAGTAGACGGTGGCCGATATGCAACATATTTTCACCACTTTGCTTTGCTGTCAGGCAGACTTTTCCCACAGGAAACCCACGGTTGTGTAAGCCAAATATCAGTCTCTGTTGCCATACCAGACTCCATTGGTGAAAACAGTAATTTTACCTCCCAGAACACCGGGAGCTGCTGGCTCGCCACCGCTTGATCTGTCAGTTTGTTTGTCATTTTGTGACTTTGGTGAATCCGAACTAACCCTTTAAAACACCCAGGTCACAAAATAACACAAAAAACGAACTGATCAAGGCAGCGGTACACCACGAAGTCCTGTGTTCTGGGAGATAAAAATGACTATGGAGTTTGGTTGGTTTGGAGAGAGTGATATTTGGCTTATATAACAGCGGTTTCCTGTCAGAAACACACACTTAAACAGATTTTTTTAGGTGGGCCTTTTTGTGAGTGGCTAAAATACGTTTTAGCCTGCCCACAACAGTATGTTCATTCTGTGCTGGTACCCCTCTCTGCTCATGCAGCTCCTCATACAAACCACACTTCAAATAATTCGAACTATCCCTTTAATGGCCAGTATGAACAGGAGGATTGATAACAGCAAACAAAAAAATTTGAATCTTGGGCACCTAACCATTTAAGACCTGAATCAAAGCATATTTCTCCACATTATGGTACATTTTTCTTGTTTCTTGTGAGGATTAATTAGTATATTCCTGCCTTTCTTGTGTTGTACCTTTAGTTTTCTCCAGTTTGTTCTCCCGGCTGTCACACTTGCTCCTGACGAGCTGCTTCTCCTCCAGGCCCCTCTTCAGCGTGCTGAGTCTGAACACATAGAGCCGAGCGTCCTTCCCTTGAAAACAGAAACAAAAGCCACTTCTGTTTTCGCGTGAAGGTTACTCTTAATTTGCCATCTCTTTTTTAGCATCCTCCCACGGCCACACAATGGTGTCGTACAGCGGGAGCAGGATTACTTGAAGGCTTCTTAAGGCTCTTGCTCTCTCAGAAGCTTCTTTATCAAAGCCCACACACAGTCGTGACAAATGTTTTTGCTGCCATCGCATAATCGCTATCAAAACCCAGTCAACCCTGCTCGTCAATATTAGGGTTAGCTAATCATCTGCACGCTAATTAATTACACGCTCCTCTGGTTGAAGCAAACATGAGTCGAGTCCTACAGCTGGTTGTTTGTACACAAAGACTTCTTACATATACTAGTTGTGTTTTTTTATGGTTGTAGGTTTCATTTTATCCGTCTGTCAGTCGTTTATAGACCACTACACTAACAGTCAATCCAGCCCTGCAGGATAAACAGACACACACTCTTCTACACACACAAACTCGACGGGGATTGGTTCCCTATAGGTCAACTTCCTTAGATCACAGCGAGAGATCAATGTGTTCACTGGGCCAGTGGAGGTGGAAAGGGTAAGTATGTGCTCACACAACACACAGAGAGATGACAGAGGTGAAATAAGACAGAGGGATGGGAATAATGACAAAGAAGATGCGCTGTAAATACTGTTCTGCTGCAACAAAGACGACTGAACGAGGGAATGACGAACGATGGTTCTGGGGAAAATTCTCCAGCATCCTCCTTCATTTACTCGTCTCAATTAGTCGATCAAAAGAAAATTAATT
Source organism: Lutjanus argentimaculatus (assembly GCA_034769285.1). Lineage (NCBI taxonomy): Eukaryota > Metazoa > Chordata > Actinopteri > Lutjaniformes > Lutjanidae > Lutjanus > Lutjanus argentimaculatus. The sequence goes on along the minus strand of JAWZSL010000005.1, from coordinate 31,359,566 downwards.
ACCAGTTATTTTGGTAATCTAACTGCTTGTAGTTTATTACTGATATTGCCTTTCTAATCTTTATTTTAAAGTGCCCTTTGAAAGCACTATACAAATGAAATGTGTCATTATTTTATTAGCAATTGATTAATCATTTCAGTTATTTTTCAAGAACAAATGTCAAACATTTGCTGGTTCCAGCTTCTTAAATACATGGACTTACTGCTTTTCTTTGTCATTTATGATAGTCTTTGGATTTTGGACTGTTGGTTGGACAAAAAAGCAATCTGAAGATGTCAGTTTGCTTTCTGGGAAATTGTGGCAATCATTTTTCACCATTGTTTGACATTTTACTGACAAGATCATGGGTCCTCAATAGGAGGTCCTCAGAGTTACTGCAAAGGGGGCGCTAAATTATTGAATGTTTTTTATTTTTCAAAATTAAAATATATCAACACTAATAAACATTAATATGAATCCAACATATTAGCAAAGATAAATTGGCCTATTTGTAAAAAACACCAACATTTTTTACATACGCAACATTGGCAAAAGCTAGCTTAAATAACTGAGGCACCTATCCATAACAGTGAACTAGTTAGCTATGTATTATTGAAACATATCGGCTAATTAGCTGGATTATTATCCCAAATGTACAGACACTCTTTTGAGCCACAATGTGGCGTCTTGTACCTTCACGAGCACGAGACTCTGACATACCCTCCACCACAGAAACCACCATCCAAAGTGCAGAAGGTGAGGCTAACAACTAAGTGCAAACAAGAGAAGACCCAAAAATATTTAATGCAATATTTCAAGTAATGGGTCCCTGAAGGGGTCCATAGCTTGAAAAACGATGAAGACACCTGGACTAAACGATTAACTGTGAAAACAATCAACAGATTAATAAATTCTAAAAAAAAAAAATCATTAGTTGCAGCTCTAAAGCCTACCTTTGTCAGCCCTGGTGATAAGCAGGTCCTGAGGCTCGAGAACATGCATCTGCTTCACCACCATGGTTTTATCGAACACCTGCACCGGGGGCAGAGTCTGCGTCTCTGAAACACAACGCACACATCACAATAAATGGACAGGTAAAATCTGAAAAATGTGTCATAACTGAAAAAAAAAAAAAAAAAAAAAAAAAAATCATTAACACTTTCTATGAAGGTCATGTCTTTAAAGTATTATAAGCACATTCATTTGTAAGAAGACATTATAATGCATTGTAAGACTTAACAAAACTCATAAGCATTTTTCGTCTCTTTCTGTATAAAGTGTTTACAAGAGAATTTGAATCTGATCTGAATCTGATAGATCCATTTAATGTAAGGTGATTGATTTGGAATACTCGCGCTGGCACTGTGAGATTTCTGAAACACACTTTTTAATCTTACATAGTAGATACAACAACAGTTTTAAAGGTTTTGACCTGTTATCAGGGAAAATACTGTGCTGATGTGCATACTTGTTACCATGGTTAAGAAATACATAGATGGCATTTATACAGATCAATTATAAGATCGCTTCCTGAATAGTTTTCACGATCAGCAATGGATTTATTTGTAGTTCAGCTTTTGATATTGAGCTAAAATCATGCACCTCCTATCATAAAATCCTGTGGTTGGTTTGTTTGCTTTCAGACCACAAAATTAACTTCTGCAGAATCTGCTTGGAAGCAGAATGAGACCACCCCTGTCAAGTGGTCTCTGCCCGGTCGGTTCCGGTCCTGCTGCAGAACCATCTGTGACGGCGGAGCTAAATCAGTGATTAAATAAACAAACAAACAAATCATAATCTGTTGTCGCTTATTACCTATTACCTCACCTGCAACCTCGTGCCTGCGGCCGAATCACAGCTGTGCTGATATTCACTCACTCATGTGTCCCTCTAGTGTGATATTGCTTTATAATTCCATTTCAGAAAGTTAGAATGTATAATTTGTTATGATATGTTAAAGCATTTCTCTATGACTCCTTACAACTGGCTTAAGTTAAGTTGTTATAATGTGCTGTGTAACCCAGGACTCTTTTTCTTCTTTTAATCACTGTTGTACTTACTTGTTCTCACAAACTTTAGAAACCTTGTTATATAGTATCATGATGACTTTTATAAAACCTTATAAATGCAAAATAAGGTCTTAGTGCTTCTGATGCATTATAGACATGACCTTCAAAGAAAGCATTACCAAAAAGTCTCTTTCAAGAAAACACAGGATCTTTTTTCGTGGCACTCACCAGCGTTGGGCAGAGCCGGATCAGGGCCTGAAACGTGCACAACATCATTATCATCATCATGTTAGCTGTTGGCCGTGGCACTCTGCTGAGCGCAGTATTGAATGGATATGGATGGGTGGCTTTATTTTAGAGGGCAAAGGGAGATATCGATTAGGGATGACCTCACCATCCAGCAGCATGACCCCCGCTGTGTCGGTGGCAGCCAGCAGAGACTGACCCCAGGAGTCAGCGCACACGATCTCGTAGGGGAACGTGCTGCAGAACGGCTGGGACTCCCACGGCTGCGGCGTACATGCACGTACAAACACAGATACATGTAGACATAAATGCCGGAATTACTTTGACAGAATATTAAAAATTTAACACCATAATTAAACCCACAGTCGGCAGTGCAAATACTTTCTCTGCTGCCTTGTGTCATTCCTCTAAGCCCCTCCCACCAAATGATGTAGCAAACTTGCACAGGCATTTTTTCCTGGGCTTCTTTTAGTTGTTCAAAAAAAAACGACAACATATTTTGTTTCAGTGAGAGATTAAATGTCTTGTTGAGATGAGGATTTTGTGCAGTGAAATGTCTCAAAGACGTCCCCTCACCTCTTTTCTGCACAGGCCTGTGGTAACAAGGCTCGTCGGGGCGTCTCCTCTCACAATGGTCTTCAGCTTCAGAGCCTGAGGATGAAATGGCATCAGAGATGTGACACACAGCAGAGACATCTGTCAGTTCTTTGGCTCGCAGAGCTGGAAGAACGGCTCAGATCATTTATTAAAGTAAAAGCACCAGTCCAGTCCTGCATTCAAAGTCAGCCTTTGGGGCAAAGTACAGAAATATTATCAGCAAAACGTAATTAAAGTTTCAAAAGTAGAAGAAAAAACAGATCGCAAATCGATACAAATGGCATTAGAGTGTTCAAATAGATGCAACAATGTTGAAGTATTTACTGTTATAGCAGGTCGATGTGAAGCTTGTTTTAACCACTTTCTATACAGTTAATTTAGCTATTTAAGCCCAATGGTTCCCAACCTTTGGTTTGGACTCCTTCCAAAGGGTCGCATGATAAATCTGAGGGGTCGCTGATGAATGAGGCAGGAAAGCAGAAGAAAACAAATTCTGCTGCACAAATTTGAATTCATATTTCAGATTTTTCTCCAATCTTTGATTTGTTTAATGAAATATTGAATCATTTTATGACTTTGGGCCTTGAACAGTTGTTTAAATGAAACTACCTAAGAGGTTTAGAGGGAAAATCACTCTTTAGTGAAGCCGCTAACAATTCATAGATATATGAATATCTAAAAGATAAACATTTTAGATATATGATGTATCTAAAATGTAACTACGCATTTTCTTTTATCAAATCACAAGGTAGAAAGATTGGGAACCACTGGTTTAATCTTTAACAATGGCATATTTATTAGCTTCTCATATATTTTTTTTTAATGTCAGCTCTTAAAGGGATAGTTCAGATTATTTGAAGTGGGGTTGTATGAGGTACTTATCCATAGTTAGTGTTTTAGCTACAGTAGGTAGCTGTTGGCACACACCCAGTTTTGGAGAAGCAGAGATGAGCCCGCAGTATAGAAGCTAAGAAATATAATGATGTGGACAGAGTCAGCAGCAAAATGTTTTTTAGTCATTTAAAAAGAAGCCCACCCAAAAAAATAATCAACATCAGTTTAAGTGTATGTTTAATTTAAAATATTTTCACCACTTTACCTTTTTGTCAGACAGCCTCTTCTGACGGGAAACCAGCTTCATATAAGCCAATTATCACTCTCTCTTACTCAACCAGACTCCATTAGTGAAATCAGAAATTTTACATCTCAAACAAGGGAGTTACTATGCTACCGCCGCCTCATTGGTAAGTGTATTTGTGCTATTGTGTGTTTTGTAAGGATATTTTGGATTCATCAAAGTCACACAATAACAGAAACAAACAATCAAGGCAGCAGTAAACCAGCAACTCCTGTGTTCTGTGAAGTAAAATTACTGAATTTGCCTATGGAGTTTGGTTGGTTTGAAGAGAGCGATATTTGGATTATATAAAGGTGTTTTCCCTGTCGTAAGGGCTGTCTGATGGCAAGGTAAAGCAGTGAAAATATGATAAATATAACATAAACTTAAACTGATTTTTTTAAGTGGCTAAAATATGTTGATCCTGCTGATCCTGTCCACACCGGTTTATTGCTTAGCTTCCATGCAGGTGCTCCTTTCTGCTTCTCCAAATTGGAGGCGTGTCAAGGCCACCTACTGCAGACTATTTCTGGATAAGTACTTCATAAAACCCCACTTCAAATAATATAAACTATCCCTTAAATCTGAAAACTATAAATGCTGAAAATAATGCAGTGGAGTAAAAAGTAGAATATTTGTATAAAGTGGCATAAGATGCAAATACTCAAGTACTGCAAGACTAGATACTTGCATCACTGCTGGCTTGTTCAACATGTGCCACTAAATCACGTGCTTGATATTCAAAGACTGTCTGGACAACACATTTAAATCATGGACCCTCTGTGGGATAAAGGAGTGTGTAGTTCATGTGAATCAGCACATAAATACATTACAGCAGACAGCAGTGGTCTGAGCTGGCTGAATTATGGACCTTGTATTCCATCACTAATATTTAACCACCCTGCCGTTGTTTCCATGCTGATTTAGACACTGAGAACTGTGGCGACAGCTCGCAGAGGTGGAAAGTATCTGGACAAGCAGTAAAACATGTTATAATACATTAAATAAAAGGTGTAATTGCTTCAAATTTCAAATAAAACACAGTTTTATGAATGCTCAAGCAGCAACCATCTGATGAGATGACAATTTCCAATCCAAGCTGCACAACCAGGCGTTTCCATTTACATATCTGCATAAACAGGCAATCTGGAGATAATGAAATCAATACCAAGGAACAGCACGAAGGCCTGGCAATGCAGCACCATCAATCAGAAAATATCCATAAATAATGTACATATTCTGTCCTATCAGGCTGTTCATGACAACATGACACCACTGCGTACACTGAGCGAACATACAGAAAGTCAGTTAAGTTGAGGACAAATGCTTTGTCTCTACAGAACTGGATAATCAATGACCTGACGCGTCTACCTTCCTTTGTTTTCACGCTTTACAGCACAATATGTCGATGCCTTGGCTTTGTGTTTATGAGCAGAGAGCGTCAGGAACAAGACAAACGAGGTAGAAAACACAACCGGTGACGCGAAGAGGAAGAACGAGGGTTAACAAATGAAGACAAAGGAAACAAGAGAGGAAAAATTAACACGCATATTTAAGAACTAATTCAAAAAAGGTGTTGACTTTGATAATCAGTGTTTTCCAGCAGTCTGTTTCACACAGTGTGAGTCAAGTAAGTTTCCACAACCTGGAGGAGTGATGATGAAGGCATGAATGACAATTTCAGAATTATTAATAAATTGGAACATTTAGATTTTGGATATATTTCTCAGAACAATTTCTGATTCGTTGCACTAATTCAATATTTGTCTGCCTTGCAAGTCCTTGTTCAATAGCTGCGATGACATGGACAAAATTTCTTCAACCAGACTGAAATCTTCCTGATTAGAGACTCCAACTTTTCTGTTTACATGGAAGCTAAAAATCCAATAAAGAAAACAGATCCAGTAAGATGTGTGTTTACATTAACCTGACACGCCAGATGGTTTGTTACGCAGGAACATCTGGGAGGTCGTCCTCAGAAACTCTCAACAACATGAAAAACGAGGTGTAAGATGTAACAAGATGAATATGTCATAAATGATACAAAGAGAAACGTCAAAAGATGTAGCAAGACAAGACAAGTTAAAAACAAAGGTGAAGATGTAACAAGACAAACAGCATCTTAAATGATGCAAAGAGACGAAAAACCTAAAGACAAAAAGATGTAACAAGATGAAAAATAACAAAAGACGCAAAAATGACGTAAAAAACATAAGACAAAAAGATGCAACAAGACGAAACAAGTTAAGATGCACAAGAAAAAAAAAATGAATAAAAAGCAAAGAGACAAAAACTCATAAAAAAGATGCAAGATGAAAAAACACAATAGGCATGACAAATAAAAAAAACGAATGACATAAAAAGAGTAATACCTCTAAAAAGTATGTAAAAGAGACCGAACAAAACAAACAGTCAGAGAAGGAGACTCGACCGCAGAGAAAAGGTGAGGTTCAGTTAGCTTTGCACAGAACAGAAACAAGTAGAAATGTCCTTCAGAGATCTACTTTTTACTTTTATACTTTGAGTACATTTCAGAGCCCGTACTTTTTTACTTTAACCACCTGCGGCTTATTTGCTGCGTGGCGTCCCCTCTCTCTCTCTGCCCCCCTTCCTGTCATATTTTCAGCTATCCTATCCAAACAAAGGCAAAAAGGCCAAAAAAGTAATCATAATAAAAAAAAAAAAAAAAAAAAAGAAAAGAATGTGCGTACTTGTGAACCCTGAGGCTCTTCAGGACACAATCAGAACATATCTAGTTGCGGTAAAGTCACTCTGAAACATCATCAGGTGTATCACATCACAGCAGGCCAAACATTTGTCTCTATTATCTCACAAACAACCTGAAACAAATGATCTCCACGATGCCAGATGGAGATCATGTGGGTTCAGTATCAGGGACGCCTCTCTACACACTTTTCTTCTCTGTGTTTTCACACTTTGTTCCTGTATAATTACAGTTACATCATCACTGAGAACAGAGGTGTAATGATGATTACATCAGCCCCGGTAATGTCTGCTGTGGGCTGCAGTTATCAGTCCATCGTGACCCTCGTGTACGCGAGTGTCCAGTTCACTCAGCCGTCTGTCAGGACGCACGGCTCTTAGAGGACTTTATCGTGGGACATTTTCTAAAGACGTCTGTCGCTTCTCCTTCACCTGCGGCTTCTCTGTGTGTCTCATCGCCGTGTCGAAAAAATGAAAAATGCACTGGTGCCGGCGGAGGAGGATCACAAATCATGCGCTGCGTCTCATTGTGAATTAAGCATCTGATTACAGCTCAAATCTCAAGTGTTCTCCAAAATAAAAGCTGGTAATAAAAACAAAAGCACCACATCCTCCATGTGCTATAACAACTATAAAATATATTCTCCGTCACTTCAGCTGGAATTACTCCATGACACCTTTCTACATTTAACACCAAACCCAGACTTCTGTACCGTGTGCTACGAAGTATGAAAACATTTTCCAAAATAAAAGTGAGTTCCTGTATTAAATGCCCACCATAATATTGTATATTTGTATACCACTCATTTTAATTTTTACTCTTAAATTATACAGGGAAAATATATTTTTAAAAGCTCAAACTCTTGGCTATTACACCTTGTAGCATGCCAACCTCATAACTGACGTCTTACAGAGATGACAAAATGTTACATTATTTCATGTATAGCATAGTCGTAGCCAGTACATTTAATCTTTTTTAAGTTTTTTTTTAAAGAGTCCTCTTAATACTCATCAAAAATACACATTTTTAAACCATTATTCTTCATTTAGCTTTGATTTAGAAGGGCTACAGAGTTGACATGTTACAGTTGAGACACATCTATTAGCAAAATCTTTAATGAATTTGTAAACCAGGAAGTGAGACAGGGTTTTTTAGGGTATAGCTAAACCTTTTTATGCGTGATTAAATCATGTTTTTGTAAAATTCTGATGGAGTTGATGGAAATCTGGGACACAGCTTTAAAGGGCCAATATTTTCATTTAAAAAAAACAAACATTTTAAATCACATGTTTAAACCTGTTTTATCAGTAGGAGTTGTTGGTTTTAGAGTTTGAAGGCTTTTAACACATTATTTAATTGTTTGAAGTTGTGAATTTTTTTTTGCACAGAGCAAGTTTAGAAATGACAAAAAATAAAACACACCCAAACATTTTATAAATTACATATAATTCATACATGTAAATACTTAAAGAATAGATTAGATTAGAGTGCTGGTGTTAATAATTGTTAATGTTTTGGGGGGTTGTCTGGTAGGACATGATTTGTCCCAGTCCTCAAGAATGGATGATATAATCATGGTTTTGTGTTTCCAGTGTGCCTGTAACAGGTAACCATGATCTGTTTTTAACACCTACCTGCTCAACAGATCATCAGTAACTGTTCTGGATATGGTATTCCTTTGTGGATATTTTATTGTGGAAAGTAAATGCTGATTTTATGACGTACAGGAGGGGTGTAATTTCCACTGGTGATGGATACACTCATCTCAGTCGCCTTTAGTTATTACTGTGTACTCAAAGCAACGAGCTTAACGAGCAGCAGCGAGTCCTTTACAGACGTTTTGTTGCTTCAGGCTGCGAACAGGCTGCCCTGCCTTATTGCTGGGTTTGTTGGGGCAGAGGTATTGCCCACTACTTTTTTTTTGGTTAAAAAAAAGCATGTATTTTTAGCTAAGGTTAATATTATCAATAAGACAGCAGAATCAGTCAAAAATAAGATGGTAAAGTACAGTTCTACTCATAGTAAAGATGCATATATAACTTATTTAGAATTGGTATTTGTAAATTAAATTTTTTTTAAATTTATAATTCAAAGGTTTACATAGCATACTAACATTATTATGGAAAAACATAACAACCAATTCGCTTGATTAATTAAATTTTTTGTCATTTTCAACTCTTCAGCTCTTTCCGTTTCTCTCTGGACAGTGTTTATCTGAGAGATTGTGAGCAAACTAATGAATTTTGTACTAAAAGGAAGGAAAAAAGTACCACTTGATTACTGCCAACTAGATGTATGAAATATTTTGATCTTATGTTTAGATTGCAGGATTTATTACAGCAACTAAAAACTGTTTGAATGTGCATACAGGCATGTGAATATTGTTTGAAGACACACAAAAAATGTGAACTTCTCCTTTAAGGATTTAACGGTGATAAACCAGTTAAATGATATTGTAGTGGAATACATAGCAGCACTAGTAGGAATAGTAGTAGTGCTTAAAAATCATATTAGCTTAATGTTAGGTGCTCATATTATGCTCAGTATGCTGTGTTTACATGTGCATGTGTGTCTAGGTGATCAGGTGTGTTTGCGTGTGCCCACATTTGTTTGGGTGTGTATCCTGGTTTCCATGTGCGTATGTGTGTGTACATGTTTCTGCTCTGTCACTGCAGAGCTCTGATTGGCTGCTAACACTGTGTTTGTGCGTGTGTATGACTTCATTACCTGCCCTATCCTGACAAATTCTGCCTGTCGTGCCTCCTCCTTCTTGCGTGCCGACTTTGGAGACTCAGGCAGCACGTCGCTGAAGGACCGCCGGTTTAACATGTTCTGGGGAGAAAAAGGAACCTAAACGTGGAACAACCAACACACACACACACACACACACACACACCAACACACACGCAGAGGGAACAGAAAGCAGAGAGGGGTCTTAGAGAGTGACCCTGGCAGGGGGTGAGAACAGCAGCAGTGAGACGCAGTAAGTTAGGAGCAACAGTGAAAGAAGGAGGAGGAGGGGGTAAAAAAAACAAGAGAAATAAGAACAAAAGTGATGTGAGGAGAGAGAGCCCTGCTGAGAAAGTCAGCATTGCAGCAGTATCCAGTCGCTGTGGTGCAGTATGCAGAGGCAGACCGAGGGCTGCAGTGGAAACAGCAGAGCAGCAGTGGCTACAGTCGCTGCCAGTGACTGAAGTGACAAGGAGGAGACACAGGAGACAAAAAGTACGTCCAACAGGTCTCTACACGAGACCGGAGGGTCAGAGACGCAGCTGTACCTTGTGCAGGTCAGGCATGAGGTCTTGGTAGAGCGAGCGGATCAACATGTCGAGGGTCCGCTGACGCTTCTGGGCAAACGTTGGCGTCTCCAGTGTGGCTTTCTCTCCGTTGATTACTGCAGGACACAAAGATCAGATTAGACAAACTGGAAGTAGGGATGATGCAGCTTTGTTGCCATATTTTAAACATTATTTTTCTTACATTTGACTAATAAAAAGTCCCTGAATTCTTGGTGATCAGTAAACACAGGTGGAGATGGGAGAGGGGGTCCAAACAGTGGAACGCTCTCCTCTGAGAATATCTTCAACCTGTGACAAAGAGAAGATATATAACATCACATCACACAGTACAGTAAAGTTAAGTCGACTACTCATTTAATATTTTGGGGCCCACATGCCTTTAATTCTATAGGAAAGCTGAAGATATGACAGAAAATGGGGAGAGACAGTTGGGGAATGACATGCAGTAAAAGGACGTGAGTCGGACCGCTGCAGAGGACTCACAGCTTTAATACACAGGGCGAATGATCTACCAACTGAGCTCCCAGGCCACCCAACTACTCTTTTTGATCAAGGACACTACAGAACCAATCAAGAGGAACATTCGCCAGCAGAGTTCTGCACCAGGCAACCCACAAAAAAATTGTTTAATGGGCAAAAGATATAATTGTACAAATTAAAAATGAAGTAATTGCAGGCAGGCAGTGGGTGAAGAGAAAAATATGTTTTTTTTCTCATTGAAATTAGAAAAGCAAATGATTGCTCAGCATTTTAAACAATTAAATAAGCTACTAATAATAATATTGATGCTAATATCAAGCCCTAATCAGCTGCCAGGATTTTATTCTGAAAGCGTACAACCCAATCTTTGAACCCACATCCTGCCAAATCATGGAACGTCCCTGTCTGATCCGACCACTGACTGTAAACAAACCTTTATGTCAATGGATCTGACACCGTGTAGGCTAGGTGCTAGCTAATACGTCAAAATGGATCACACAAAGGCAAAAAATAGGCAGTGTAGAATACCAAATTGTGGACAAGCCGGACTTTTGGGGAATTTGGTGAGATCAGAGACTGTGATAAAAATGTCGTCAGTGGCAATTGTTGCTATGGAAACACACCTACAGCTGCAGGGGGACAGGTGATGCGCTAATTAAAAACACAGGTGAGTGATTGGGTATGTTTGTTTAATCATGGGTCGGGTCGCAGGGCTTATATTAACGAGTCCGGACGGGTCAGAATTTTGGAAATGATTGCGGGCAACAGGTCAGTTCCAGTACTCGGCTTTGCAGGTGTGGGCGGGTGCAGGTTTGCAAAACTAAATCTGGTAGCCAGAATTGGGACACCACAAACCACAGCATTACTACAATCAAAGCACTCACCTGTAACTGTCATTCTGGCTATTATACCTAACTAATGCAAAAATATCTGGAAGTGAAGTGAAGGAAACACTGATCATAGGAGACACGATCACTTCAGTGTTGCAGGGCTGATGTCATATCTGTTTAATAACTCCTCTGAACGCGGTTCATGTGGCTAATTACCACGTCATTTCCCTGACAGTTATTGTCCACGTGAAGGATACGGGTGAAGTGTGATCGGATCATCGACGGTTTGAAGGACGACGATGCGTCATCCCCTTCCTGGAATACTATGGTGACGATGTCATTTCCAATGTGTCGCTTTCTCTCCACCTGCCAGAGGAGGAAAACACGAAAAAGGTGAGACACGGGATGAGGAAAAAACAGCCCCCCAAACTTCACCTCAGAAGCCTGTGATTCATGCGCGACAGGAATTGTCTTAAAGTCTGGATTCACTGGTTTTAAGGTCACTCAGGGGCAAAGCAACAACCTGTAAACATAACACTCATGTATTAACTTTTGACCTCATGAGTCCAAAAATAGTCACCTATTTACATATCCAGCAGACAGAGAGATAAACTGAGTCATGTTTCTTTGCACCTGATGGATGGAAGTGTAACAGTCACCCTCATTTCTGCTCTGTTGGTCTCCACCAGTTCTTTTCAAAGTCTATAACTCTGGGCCCACCTCCAAAGATAAGACTGAGACACCTGCAACCCCCAGCAGCCCTGTTGCCATGGATTCAGTGAGTTACGTTGTGGGCTTGAGCCTGATTTTCTTTGCCCCTATTTGTTTTATTCATTCTGGTAAAATGGCATAATTAAAACTATGCAGAACATCACTAGATTACTTAGATGCTGAAGAAAAAATAGAAACCTGATGATCTTCGAGCAAGTTCTGGAGCCGCAGGGAGCATTTTTCTGTGACTTCTAAACAGATTTACGGATGAGGATGTTATGAAAGATGGACATCAGAAATCATGATATCCTTGGTGTAAGTGTGTGCCGTAATGTCCCCATTGGACACCAAAAATTACATCATATCTGCTTTTATGTCTTGTGCAAAGACTCAGAAAGTTGTTGCATCCCTTGCTTGTGCACCTCTGTTTTTTTTTTTTTTTTTTTTTACAGTAACCAGTCAAGGGCAGCACACGCTAAACTTCTCATTTTAACACGGAGGAGACTTGTCGAGCAGGTCTGCCTTTACAAGCATTCTCTTCAGTTCAAGAGCACAGAAACGACTGCAAATTTGTGGAAGGAGATAGCCACCACCATTAGGAGAGGATGAGGCATTTTGCCAAAAATTTATGAAGAACATGAAAGGTCGCTTTGTGAAAAACAAACAACCAAGGAAAGAGTGTTGATCTACGGGGAACAAAGTGGGGATGGCTGTCCCAGTTTGTTAAACACTGGGAAATGGACAATAATTTCAACATGTAGGTAAGCATTAATAAAAATTAAGTTACTGTTGGTAAGTACTAGAGCTGCACAATTAATCATATTATTGAAATCATAACATGATTCATACAAATCACAGAACCAGAACTAAATCACAGTTTTCAGGAAAGGGAAATATGTGTGAGAAAACAGCAGTGTAGTGAAGTACTGTTGCGTCCTGGCTTAAAAATCTTGTTCTCCAGATGAAAGAAAACATTTGTTTGGTACAGACCCCAACAAATGTCACATGATCACGATTTTAATTTTTTTTTTCTGCAAAAATGAAACTGTAACGCAAAAATGATAATTCAACTAATTTGATCACATATTGTAATCTCAATTTCAGTCTAAATAATCACAATATAAGTTTGTATTTGCTAACTTTGTTAGGTTCTGGGAGGGTAGCATTAAGTGGTTTTATCTGAACTTTTTCTCTAAAACAGCTGTCGCAATGCTGATGAGCGCTGTGAGAGTGAATCAAAACAGTAAAGCTGCTGTAAAACCAAAACAAAGAGCTGAAAGATGCTAAAATGCTCCACAGAGCCGAGAGGGACTATAGAGTCGAGTGATAACTAACTTCTGTGGGTTCATCATTGTGAGCGACACCTTTCACATGACATGAAGTCATTTCATCAACTGTTGATGTAAAAATATTAATTATAGCATTATTATATTTAATTGTAGCAGCTTCAAATTGAATTAGTCTGCATCACTCTGTCGATCAGGTGCAGACCACGGCTGCAGAGATGGGAACACTGCATGTGTGTAAGAGGGTGTGATTTTAACAGCAAACAATTTCCAAGCTCTCAACACCATTTAGCATTTTCAGAAGCGGCGATAATTTCAGCTCTTTGATCTCAAAACCTCAGAGGCAGCAGCATCAAGCACCAACTCCAGTCTCACCTACTTGTTTTTTCATCTTTCTTTGGCTTTTTTATCACGCTCACTTTGCCAGGCACCCCCTCCCTGCCAATGACGATGTTAAACATTTATTTCTTTTTTATTTTTCTTTGAATGTTTGGCCTGTGATGGCAATGTATGTCTGGCGTATGTCTAACACTTCCAGAAAAAGACTCTCAACAACAAAGACGACCTACAGGATTTCTTCATGTTTCAACAAGTGAAATGTAAGACTTTTTAAAGACCATTATAAATGCAACACGTTACCCACACACCACAACACACAAGCTCGGTGAGCTCTAAAAAATTCTAAGGTTGCATTAGTACTAGGTGCCACATTGGTTTAGTTTTGTAGTTATTACAGTGTGATCAATATCTTTTTTCCCAAAACACATATAAAAGCGAAACTGAAATTAATACAACTTTATAAGAGTAACATTCATAATTCCATCAATTTTTAAGACCTATCAAAAAAATTTAAGAGACTTTAAGGCCTAAAATTATTCAATTTTAGACCATTTAAGGACCAGGAGTAAACCTGTCTTTGCTTGTAGCACCATCAAGTCAAAATGTATTCTTTGAAAACAAATAAAACCTGCATTCCCATGAAATTTTGAAATGAAGCAATCATCAAAATGATCATGCATATCCAGAAATTTTTTATAAGTGCTGAATAAAGACAACAAATTTTGTCCAGGTGGAATAAGCAGGAAATGGGAATGAGATAGGTTTTGTGTAAAGGTATTTTTTGTAATTTCCTCTATGGATAAATCCTTCAGTTTTTAATGAACACTTAATATTTATTCTAGCGCCACCATCCAGTAATAATATCTGCTTGGATGTGACAAAAATCTGAATCTGAAACACATTTTGCAGTGAAATTTATTGAGCATAATCATTCTACCCAGAGGACGAACCTTTTTTTGGACGTTGTGAGCTTTATTCTGGGGCTACAATCAGGCTAAAATGTCAACTTTGCACGCAATATCTTTCATTATCTTAGAGACAGAGAGCTGTGAAATTATCTTTGCACAATCATGCTCCAAATCTTATTTTATTTCAATCAACCTACAGCTTTTATTCCAGCATCACGTTCAGGATGAAGCTGAACTGATTTTACATTGTAGAATGACTCTCACATGATGCAAGAGCACAAACTGTTCCCTTTTATTGACTGCCAGAATGTCTCTTTTTTTTGTCTTAAGAAGAAATCCAATTAAGTGTCAGATCTGCTAAGCACCAGCCCTTTAAAATCATACTCACTAATATTGGCATTACAGAATTGAGCGCTACAGTGAAGCAATAACGTCCTTTCTTCTCCTTATCCTCCTAAAGTGAGCACACTCAGCCAAGTTGGCTGCCATTGTACAGCCCTCCAGTCAGTGCGCTGTTAAAATGGGGTCTTTTCTCTGCAGAATGACAGAGAGATGAAGACCTGTGACTGATGTGCAATTAAATTTTCTGCAATTTTTCTAATAACAGTGTGTGGCACAGCAAGTCGGGGCCAATCTTTGGGTGGAGCTCGCACTAAGAGGTGACGGTGAAACTGCAGTAAAATATGCAGAAAGAGAAGACAGAGAAGGAGACGGAAATATTTATTTAACTGCAACAATCAGCTGATGAATTGATTTGTTGTCAGCTATTAAATTAACCACCAAGTATTCTGATAATTAGTTAATCGTTTTGAGTGATTTTTTAAAGACAAGAACGTCCAAATTGACCTGCTGGTGGTGGCTGAAAATAACTACTGCTTAACGGGATAAAAGTGCACAAGCACACGTTCACCCACCTGCTGTTTGTTCTCTTTAGAGTAGGGTAACATGGTGGACACATGGAACATGAGCTCGTGGCCCTGATACACTGTGTAGATGGACTTAATTCCTGTAGTGTCATCTGCAGGTAAAAGGAGACAGAAACAAGAAAAAGACAAAGAGACACATTAGCATATTATCAGGCCTTAACTGTAAAGTTATGTCAACGTGATTCGGCAGAGGCGAGCTCTCTTACTCTTGGTGTCTAGCCCTCCGCGGTAACCTGCCCATCCCTGCAGCGTAATGGAATCACCCAGCAGATTGAGAAACTTATCGAAGCTCTCGCTCCCCGTCTCTGAAAAAAAACACAAAACTTTTGACCTCCCAGAAGTCTTCTATTGCAGTACATGCCGTTTTATACAGGAGTAATCTGACATTTTGGGAAATACACTTAATTTTCTTTCCATGAGTTAGTAGAGATGATTGATTCAACTTCAATGTTTGTACACTTATACCACTGTACACCAGAATTAGAGCGTATATGCAGGTTTTTATAAACACAGGTAAACCTGCGCACCAGAAAACATGGTGAGTAAACAGTTACTTTTTAAATTTTTCACTTCGGTCTCTCTTAAAAAAATCAGTGATGACTAATTTTGTATGATGACCGAGTGCTGCTTGAACAAAGACAGATGGAATTTATGGCTGCGATGACGAGCTGCAGAAAGACTTGCAGAAATTAAAAATGGGGGAAACACGCCTTCATTGCCTCTGCTGGAAAAGCGGTGAAAATTTGAATGTCCAGCGAGGTGTCACGTTTTCATCACTGCCAATTTGAGCTGGAGTTATTACCTGTGACTACTGCAGACTTGTCTGACATGGGAAAGAATGCATGAAAGAAGACAACAGCCAGATGTTGGTGGGTGTTACTGGTGTTTTTTTTGTCCAGTGTAAAAGGGACTTGAATATGAATCACCAGCAGCAGCTTATTTTAGCTTTAGCGAGCTCGGAAACAAGAGGAAACAGCAAGCTTTGCTCTGTTCAAAAGTAATAAAATCCAACTGACAAAACCTCTAAAGCTGACTTATTAACATGTTTTATCTTGTTTGTTTAATCTATACAAAATATATATATAAAAAAAACACATTTTGGTTTTACAGGGGGTTATGATTTCTAGTGAGATAGTATGTTTGGTACCTTCATACAGAACCACGTTAGTTGATTCCCTTCTTTGTACTAAGTCAAACTAACTGGCTGCTGCCTCCATATTGAGCAGACAGATATGAAAATGTAATAAATCTTTTCATCTAACTTTTGGCAAGAAAGCGAATAAGTGTATTTCTTAAAATGTCAAACTATCTCTTTAATAGGTTTAGACATTGAGAAAGCTGAGTATGGAGGGATTTACCGTTGCTAAACATCTCGTCGTCTGTGAGCTGTCCGTCTTTGGCATACAGGACGCCAAATTTAAAGTTGACAGAACCCTACAAAAATAAAGTGTTTCTGTTGTAAGAAATGCACATAGAGAAGGTAAAATCTGACAGGACAGATACACAAAATGTATTTAGTGCTAATTATCAGTCATGAAGACAGGATTATTAGCATGCATTTACTGTGTAGATACATGAGATTAGTTGGAGTTAGAAATATATTTTTTCCCTGCAAGATATAAGACAATATTATCCTCTGGAGTCCAGGCTCATGTTGGTTAATTTTCTATGCATTCTCTTAAAATTTAAAATGGACACCATGCGTACTTCAGTTTTTGTCAATTTAACAAAATAAACCAAAGCTGCCAGGAACGGAAAATACAAGAAAAATGTACAGCTCTTCGGAACCAGTGGGCGTTCTAGATTTCAAAGATTCAAGTTTATCCAAAGATTGAAAGTAAATTATCTCAACAAAAGATTAGGAAAAACTTTGATTAGTTTATGCCAAAATTATGTAAGTTTGATTCAAAACTCAAAAGTCTAGTGAAGGCAGCTGCCTTGAAATTATATATTTTCCTCAACTTTTTCTTACAGTGTACTTTTAAACATAGTGAACAGGTTTTTGTCTATGAGCAAATATCACAACATCGATCTTTTCATGAAAATGATTAAATGAATGAAAGACGGGGGCTGTGTTTGGAAAACTCTTTTTTATAGTATAACATTATTACATTATATTGTCAGACATGTAAACTGCCTAGCAGGAATATTGTCTTTTTCAGAATAAACACAAAAACTGGAATATTGTGCCCACATTAATGTAGTCACTGATGATTGAAAGGGATTATGTCATATGAGTCTATAAATGTTGCAGGTTGTACTTTTAATACAGTTTATTTACATGTTAAGTGAATTTATCACAGCTCATTTTGGGTCTGTCCTGAGTTTATTCATGTTTTTATTACAGTTTTAAAAGAATCTTTCTAAAACATTTGCTACAGTCTGCAGACATAAATGAGGTGTCAAAGCCCCACATCAGCACTTTCCACTGGTTTTCTCAGCCTGTCTACACGATACTTAAATAAATTTCTGTCATTATAAATAACACATGCTCAGTGTATTCACAGATGGATAAACACACTCCAATTAAATGGCAATTAGAGGTCCAGAGAGGTCGAATTGTCTACTGTCTGACTACTGACTACTGAAGTCTTTAACCCTGAAAACAAAATGCAGAGTGCTACAAAAAAAATAATAATAAAAAATAAAAAAGCTAAACTGTACTGTGAGAGCAGTGTCATCCCATACTGTACCTCCTGTTCCTCCAACACCAGCAGATCCTGAGGAAAGACGACAAAACAATTATCATCGACACTGACCAGGTAGAGGCGACGCAGCCCGAGGACGTAACACAGTTCAGATGCTGCTGATCAGCCCCGACATGAAATGGAGCGCTGCTACATTTCATTAAGAGCCGGCCGATGCTCTGGTGCTGCTCTCACCTTCTGAATCTCCGGGTTGAGGATCTCCCTGGGGCCCTTCTCAAACCTGTCCATGTTCATTGCACTGCGAGGAAGGAGAGGAGGAGGAAGAAGTAGTAACGAAATAAAAACAACAGACAAAGGGGGTGTTTAGGATCGATGGAAGAAAAATAGCTCAAAGGGTTACGCGGAAAAATGAGCAGGAGATGTGATACGGGGGATTTCTCATCCTGCTTCTACCATTTGTACTCATTCAGAGTTTGAGTGGTGACGCTGCCCAGCCTGAGGAATTTATAATCTCCTGTTTCATGCATCTTCTTACATCCTGTTGCAAGTCACTCACAAAATCTGCTACTGCAAACATAAAGCTGAAGATATGAACGACTATAAAACAACATAACTCTACGTGAGGTACTGATGTTGCAGTGTTGCTGGATTTAGCGGTTTTGTGAGCAGTTGGGCTACTTTTATATGATAAAATGTTATAAAATGGAGGCACATTTGTGGTATTTTTTTGTACCATTTCAGCTGTTTACTCCCTGTTTTAGATTCATTTTAGGCTGCTGACTTAAAATCTGACAAATAGGTAATTCTAGCATATTCAAAGAAAAGTTTATTTATATACACTGTCCCTAAGAAATTAAAAAAATAAACAAAGTGAAAAGTTAGAATACATTCTAATGCATCTGCCACTCCTCTCCCTTTTTAATTAGTCAATTAATCAGCCAGTCATCAGCAGAAAGTTAATCACCAAGTATTCTGATAACAGATTTAAGTCATTTTTCAAGTGCAAATGCTAAAAATTCTCTGTTTTCAGCTTCTCAAATGTGAGGATTTGCTCATTTGTTTGTCGTTAATGAATCTTTTCGGGCTGTTAGTCGGATAAACAGGCAATATGAACACATCCTCTTTGACTCTGAAAAATTATAGTTGACAATTTCCGCAATTTGGTAACATTTTCTAGACAAAATGACTAATATATCAATAAAGAAAATAATCTGTAGATGAAACAATAATAGGGCTGTGCTGGATAGTTCAAAGCTTCTGTGATTTGTTCATAACATTGACATCCAATTTTTTTTGCCTGTCTATTCATTAATTTTAAACCTGGTATTTCTGCACAGTTGCCATGATTGGGTGAGACTAATATTATTAGTATTATCCTATTTGTAAAATTAAGATACCAGTGGTGGCTGTGCAGGATTGTTTCTGGCTTCTGAGATTCAAACATTTCCAATAACTCTAGAGCGTTGTCCAAAATTCAAACTTTATTGAAAAAGATAGATGAAATCATTTCCATAATGCACAACTAACAAAATATTCTTCTACCATCCCTATTTGTAGGAATTTAGTCTTTCAAAAACAACATTTTCACTGCAGTGAAAAAATAGTTTGCTCTCCTGTTTGCCACTAGGGCTGAACGATTTAGAAAAAATATTGTGATTATTTTGACTGGTATTGCAATTGTCATATGATTTGCAATATTAGAGATAATAATAATTTTTACATCATTATTCTTATTTTGACTGAAAAACATGTTAAAATGACAATGGTGTGATTTTTTTGCAGGAATCTATACCAAATGAAGATTTTTTTTAAAGTGTTTAAAGTGTAGAATCTGATGTATAGGGCATCATTGATCAGTATCGATAATTATTGATGATGTAGATTGTGTTATGTACTCCAAGGTGGAGGTGGCTAAAGTGATAAAATTAGTAAAAAAATCACAATATTTTTGATAAAATACCTCCATGTTGTGACAATACTGTAGGGATGACTATTGATGCTTTCACAAAATATTAGAACTAATGAGATTTTTTGCTAAATAATCATCAGTAATGTGGATATAATGACTAAGTGGATAAAAACAAACAATAAAACAGTCGGATAAGTTCAGAAAATAATATCCCTTTACTGTAACGCAGCCTTTAAACCAGCACTTATGACATATCACGCTATAACAATATCCAAAATCAAATCTCATATCGCGATATGATATAATATTGATATATCTCTCAGCCCTAGTTAGACAGAACAAAAAATCTGCCCGTCCTTTGACATAAGAAACTGAACTACTCTTACTGCAGTTTAAGGCTCTAATTGGGCTATTTGGTGTCAGTCACATCTGGCAGCCCTGAATCCTCAGTATGTCCGAGCAGCAGCATGAGATAACAACAATATTGATCGTCACACACATATTGTAAAGAGAGAGCGCAGCTCCAGGCTGAGCTTCTCACCTTAGGATGGACTTGACTGATAGTGTTTTGGTCGGGCTGTAGGGGAGGCTGATCTTCAGAGTGCCCTGAGAGAACAAGAACGACACAGATCAGAAATTACAAACTCTCAGCACAGTCGGCTTCAGTCGCCTTCTCTCCGAGGAGCCGCGCTCAGTATTGCCCAAAATAAATTCACAGCACACAGCGTATTTTTCAATCAGTCATAGAATAATTACAGAGGAACAAATTAAACCAGTGCAGTTCAGGCCAAACAGAGTTGTTCTGTTCAACAACAACAACATCCTGTACCAGTTCAGAGTCTCACAGAAACAAGATAAATCAATGTGATCAGGCGGCGGAGGTGCACCGCCCTAATCAGGTTCCAGATGAGGCTGCAGGACCAAAATTAGATCCAAGCTATCTTGGTCATGAAGCTGAGTCACCACCACGCTACACACACGCAACAACAGACATGCATCTCACACACACACACACACACACACACACACACACACACACATCCAGTGACTCAAAGCGGAGTACCATCGTCCCTCAGATGCCATTTTGTGCCAAAAGCATCACCTACAACCGTGTCCTCCAGCAGAAAATGTTCACGTTTAAGAAAGATCTGTACTCCAAACGTTTCATTACCTTCTCTTCTGTCTGTGGAGAGAAGTACGTCAAGATAAACTATGAGGTACTTGAACGTTACCTGAGTGTTTCTATTTTATGCTTCTTCATACCTCTACTCCACTACACTTAGAAGCTAAATATCGTGCATTTTACTACACTGAATTTATCTGACAACTAGTTACTTTTCACATAAAGATTTACAGAAATAAAACATATACAATACAATATATTGTCTAGTTGGGGCCCCTTGTTATATTTCAGATTCGATTATGAGTCATTAGGATTTCCATCAGAGAGAGAGGTCCCCTCTGAATTTTTGAAGGGGGTAAAATGATCAATTATTCCATTAAAAGCAATGGAATATAACTTTGTGTAGCAGAACCATCTCATGACCTTTTGGAGGGATCCTGACCCCTAACTTGGGAAGCATTTGTCTAAACTATCAAACTGTATATAATGTAGTTAAAATTAGCTCCACCTCGACCAGCTACAGCAGTAAAATGCAGCACACACACTGATGCTCAGAGTATAATAATGTAATATCTAATAATATATCGGTCACAGCAGCCACTTTCCTGCAGAGCCAGTACTTTTACTTTTGATACATCTTGCTGTTGATGCCTCCGCGTTTAGTTTTCTTGTAAACAAACAAAAGTTATGTTTACATTCACAAAATGCTTTGTGTGCACCCTATAACAAACATGCTGAATGCATTTCCTTCCTCATAAAACAGTTGCAGAACTGATTTTAAATCTCGTATTTATCTGATGCCTTGTTTTCGGACTTCATTTGATACCAATCGTGTGAATGGAAGAATTCAGTTGCATAAAATGCCACCACCGCTCTTCCCAATTTTTTCTTTGAAATACAACTTCTGCATTTTATGTGTTTATTTTTATCAGACGCCACAGACGTGTAGTACTGATATAGGAGGGGAGGTTCTTGCGTTACGTTCCCTAAAAAAATCTCTAAAGGTCACATATGATATCAAGAGGAAGTTCCGTTTTGATTCTTTATGATCACATTGCAACGTTACTGACATTTGGGGCAATAAAAAAAAAAGTCCCTTTATGATTCTCTGTTGGGGATGTCAAACTGAACATTATGAGAACGTTACAAAGCGATGTCCTTTACACCAACAGCGATGTTCACAGAACGTTCTGGGAAAGTGCAATTTCTAGCTATACTTTCAAATGTTTTGGTTGCATCACACTTCACCATAGGCTGTATGGGGTTGTAGCTGCTGCAGTGGTGAGCCAGTCACACATCATGTTAAATCAAAGAACACTTGTGGTGATTGGCTGCAAGCAAAACTATACAAAAATCCTTTTTTTCTAGATCTGGGCACAAAACGGATCAAATGCAGATATCATTTGACTGGAGAAGTTACTTGGTACTAAGTTATTTTAGTGACTTTTAACGAGCAGTCTTCATCTTTCTTGCCTTTATTTGGTGCATTTCTGCTTTCCTTGGCATATAAACCTGCTCTATAGCGCTGCTAGAGGTCAAAAACTCCACAGGGAACCTTCAGGTACAATTCTGAATGCAGGACTTTTACTTGTATTGGAGTATTTTTACATTGTTGTATTGTTGCTTTGACTTGAAAAGATTGGAGTACATCTCCCACCCCTGCCGCTGTGAGGTGTGCAGATAGAGAACTCACCGTCTTTCTCCAGAGGATGGCTCTGTACTGAGGAACCCGCTGGTTGTTCTGGTCTGAGAGGACGACTGACAGGTAGAACGGATTCTTCTCTGCGTCTGTGCCCACGTAGTTCTGGTGGACTGAGTGAGGCACAGATACAACGAGTGAACAGATGTTTTAGTTTCACCCATTAAAGCAAAATTGTTATTCAACTCTCCCTTTCATCCTCACGGTGTCTTGGCTTGTCTTTCTTTCTCTGCCTTTTTTGTCCTATGTCCTATCCTTTCTTTCATTATTTTCTGCCTCCCTTTCATTCATCCCCACGGCCCCGTCTCCAGTCCTCTCTGTGTGCGACATGGGCACAGACAAAGATCTCCTGGCGACACCACAGCAGAGTCACACATTCATGCCTCAGCCTCTTCGGTTGACAGGGCAACATCTTCAGAAACAAAGCTGAACAGACGCAGAATCCCTGTCCCTCTCTTTGTCCTCTTCTAATGTTTTCTTTTTCCTTGAATGTTTTCTTTATTCCACAGTTCCACGTGGTTCTACCTCTCTTTATTTCCCATTACCCATGTTTTTATGCTCAAGGTAAGCTTTGCAAGGTTGTGCTGCACTTATATACTTTTTAGTTTTGACAGTTTTTCTCAGGGGATGATCTTCGTATCTGATGCGAGGCAACAGGGAAACAAACGAGACAAGCAGTTTTAGTATTCGTCACTTAATCATGATGAAATCGAGAATTCAAGTGAATTTGTGCAGATAGGTGAGTGCTCTATGTTTGGGTATTGCTTCCCACAGGGGTCAGTATTAGGCCCAAAATGATTTATATAAAGAATATTGCAATTTGTTTTATTCATGGATGCCAGTGTTTTCTGTTCTGGGGAAAATCTGCAGCAGCTTTTGGAGGTGGTCATGACAGAAAAGATGCAGCTGGACAGAAACAAATTATCATTAAATCTGAACAAAACCAAACTTATGCTGTTTGTAAGTCGTCAAATAAATACAAAAATTATGAAAGACAAGATTATTATAGAAATATTAAATAAAAAAAAAATCTGAGTGTGATATTAGACCCCAAAATCTCCTGGAAACCTCATATATTTCCAAATATAATACATCAAACTGTCAAGAACCCACCAAGGGGGTTCTACCGAGAATTCTTTTACAGTATATTTAAAGAATTCTATTTAGAACCAACCCAGGGGGTTCTACTGAGAACCTTTTTATATTCCAAGGGTTTCATCTAGAATCAACCTAGGGGTTTCTACCAGAACCCTTTTATATTCCAAGAATTTTATCCAGAACCCACCCAGGGGGTTCGACTGAGAACCATTTTATATTCCAAGGGTTTTATCCAGAACAAACTCAGGGGTTCCTGCCGAGAACCCTTTTATATTCCAAAAGCTCTATCTAGCACCCACTCAGGAGGTTCTATTGAAAACACTATTATATTCCAAAAAAATTATTTAGAACCAACCCAGGACTTCCTACCGAGAACATTTTTATATTCCAAGAGCTTTATGTAGAACCCTCCCAAGGGGTTCTACTGAGAACCTTTTTATAGTCCAAGGTTTTTTTCTAGAACCCACCAAGGAGGCTCTATGGAAAACAATATTATCTTCCAAGAGCGTTATCTAGAATCCACCCGGGGGCTTCTCCAGACAACCTTTTTATATAATGGTACAAAGAACCCTTGAACAAAGAGTTATTCCAGGATTTCAACAATCTGTGTGGAACTCTTCTCCAAAAAGGGTTCTTTGGATGAAAATGGTTATTAATTGGACCCTTAATCTTACAAGAACCCATGACAAGCCTTTTGTTCAAAAAAAGAGAGAGAAGAGTTGTTCAGATGCAAATGGTTATGGGTGGAACCTCAGCCCTTCAGGAAGAACCCTTTTGGAACTCTCATTTCTAAGATTGTAACTGGAAAATGCTCCATTCAGAATGAGGCTTACTTCAGATGGAACATGCTGTTTATATGATCCAGTTCAGGATATTGTCACCGTAAGATAGTAGTGGAACATTAGCGTTCATGTAAACGTAGCCGTTGTTTTGGATGCTTCGTCAGACAGGAAGTGCTCATATTAGACTAATTGGCCTGGAGTTCATCATGTGTTGTGTTGTACGATGCAGTCGGCTCTGTTCAGGCTGTGAGACACAGATGGCTCAGCTGCGGTCCAAACAGGTTGAGCCAACTTTCTGGAGACACGGCTCTGTTTAAACTGCCCATGCCGTAGAGTGATTAGACCCTGCCTAGAGGAGGAGAAAATGCATTTCTTTTCTTCCACTCACTAACTTCCCTTCACAATTATCTCCGTCCATCTCCCTCAGCTCTGTCCTTTATCTCAACCTTTCAGCTGAAGGCATTCTTCCTGATTCGAGTCATGGTAAAGAAACGCCGGACAAAGATCCTTTGTTGCACAACTTGCTGCTCCGCCTACACAGAGCAGGCAGGGTGTTAATGAGGATGGTGTGATGATGAGGGGTCAGAAAGGTGAAGGAACAGGTGACCAATTCTAACGTATGTCTTAACGATCTCCTGTGAATGGCTCCTGCTGCAGAGCGCCGGGCTCGTTCGAGGAGCCAGCAGTCTGATCTTAATTGTGTTATCTGCTGGAGGCAAGCCTGCGCTCTGTCTGCATGTGGTGGGGCCGTATAGTATGTCCTCTATGGGCATCCTCCCCGGGTGGTGCACAGGATCAGAGTGTAGTTGAGACTCTCAGTGGGGATATAGTTGGATGCTAACATGTTCTGGCCTTGAATGAAGAGCGGCACAGCATGAGGACGAGGCTGACTTCATAAGATAAGAAGCATCCTGTGGACCAGGGAGGGAACTCAGAGGATGTTGTATTTCTGCAGCATCTGAGAGAGAAGCAGCTGATAGTCTCTCCCTCAACCTCACCCCCAGCTCACTCTTACACTCTTAGACATAAAGGTTCCAAAAGGGTTCTTCCTGAAGGGCTGAGGTTCTACCCACAAACATTTCCTTGTGAAGAACTCTTTTTTGAAGAAAGGAAGGGAAGGGTTAAGATAATTTTTCATCCAGAGAAAGATTTCATCTTTCTTCCCTTTTTGGAAGGAAGAGTTCTTCAAGGATTGTTGAGATCTTTCGTCAAGGGTTCATTAAGGTTTTTTTTTTCTGTGCTATAATATAGAAGGGTTCTCAATAGAACCCTCTAAGTGGGTTCTAGATAAAATCTTCGAAATCTAAAAAAGGTTCTCACAAGAACCCCATGTAATTTACTCTCCATCACACTCTTTTGATCTTAGAAATAAGGGTTCCAATAGGGTCCACCCAGAGCCATTTGCTTATGAAAAACTCTTTTTTGAAGAAAGAGTTTGTCAAGGGTTCTCTGGGAGACTAATGGGTTCCATCAAGAGCCCTTTTTATCCGGAGAACCCATTTTGGAAGAAAGAGTTCTTCAA
Organism: Lutjanus argentimaculatus; assembly: GCA_034769285.1. Classification (NCBI taxonomy): domain Eukaryota; kingdom Metazoa; phylum Chordata; class Actinopteri; order Lutjaniformes; family Lutjanidae; genus Lutjanus; species Lutjanus argentimaculatus. The sequence continues at coordinate 31,333,333 of JAWZSL010000005.1, read as the reverse complement.
GGATCGTTGAAATGAGTCCTCTGGTTGGGTTCTAGATAAAACCCTTGAAATATAAAAAGGTTTCTCTGTACAACCCCCTTGGTGGGCTCTATATAAAACCATTGGAATATACAAAGGTTCTTGGTAGAACCCCCTGAGTGGGTTCTTCATATTCTTGGTAGAGCCTACTGGCTCTTGGGTTCTTGGTAGAGCCTACTGGCCTAAGGTTCTTGTTAGCACCCTTAGGAGGTGGAAAGGTATTAAATGGAACCCTCAGGTAGGCCTTTTCCACTAACATGGAACAGGCCCTCTTCCGGTTCAAGCACGTAATTTTGAGCCGAAAATAAATTAGTCTGGAACCGGAAAAGGTGGTTCCCAGCTAGAACCACAAAAAAATAGCTTTTTTTTTTTTCAAAATGGGCATGTCATGTTCTACAGGTTTTTGTGTTTTATGTGGCGCTTTCTGTTGATGGAACCAGTATACCATAGAAGGGTTCTCTGTAGAACCTCTCATAGGAAGTTATGGGTGAAACGTTTCAAAGATGGTTCATTTAGCCCTTTATGTTGGGTTCTTGGTAGAACACTCTGAAAGGGTGCCAAGTGGAACCTTTAGAAACGGTTCTGCCAGGGTTTCTCCTATGGGGACAAGCCAGCAAACCTTTTATGGTTCTAGTTAGTACCTTTATTTCTGACAGTGTGCAAAATGTGTGCGTGTGTGTGTTTAAACAGCAGAGCAGCACTGACCTTTTCCCAGGAAGTATTTAAAGAACCATCTGGTGTGGTACTCTGGATTCTCCAGATGGACATCGGTTCTCCTCCAGGTTCCCGGAGTGTAGTCCGAAGTCTGTTTGCCACACACACAAACAAACACACACAAGCACAAACACACAGACACACACACACACACACCACATTGTCATCATGATGGTCACAGCTTGAGTCACAGCAGTCCTCTCCGTAGAGAACTGTTAGTGTGCATCAGTGCAGATTACAATACAGAGCAGGACAGTCACATACAGCCTTTTGTTTTTGTATTATGATGTAAATTATGGATGATTTTACCTGAAAATACCTGGATAAACATTTGTTGAAGACATACATTTCCAATTTAACAAAAACAAGGAAGCTAATTTTTGGTTTATCCATAAATTCTATCTAATACCTATGAAGATGAAGATGCATACAATTTCCAAGATAATTCACCAAACTGTCTGAGATGTAAAACTAAAAAAAGAACATTTATGCAAGAGTTTTGGCAAAGTGATCTCTTGAAAAGTTTCTGGAATTCACTAAATCAGTCTTGGAAGTAGAATTTGATCCAACTCTTGTTGCTATTTGTCAACTTGTACGCCCAATTTTCATTTAGATCTAAAAAAAAAAAAAGCAGAATATTAATTACTATAAATATTTTTCCTAGAAAATGCATACTTTTATTTGTATTCCAAGTTGTAAGCTGTCAGATTTTTTTTACCGTTAGAGACTAAACCTATAAAATAATAACAGTGGGTATATTTTTCAAGACCTTGGTTCTCTTCTCTAAAGGTAAACAGTTATGTATTTGGACAATTTCTGGCCTTGAGCCAGAGCTGTATACAAAGAGCAGTTTCAGAAAATTTAAAAATATGAGTACAGAGGTTTTTTGTTCTTTTGTCTGTGTGTTTTGTTAACTTGGATGAATGGCAGTGACGAGAACACAGACAATAGTCAGTGAACTCTATTATGCTTCTATGTTTACCTATTGGAGCTGGTTATTGTGCACTCTGAGAATACTTACTGTGCATCATCTAGGATGTTTGTTTTTTTTGCAACATCTTTTTTTATTTTCAATTGAAAAACTGGAGGGTTAAAGTTTCGGAAGTGGCCCTTTTTGTCTCATTTAACATGACACCCTGAATCACAGCAACATGTGAGACAAAAGTACGGGAGTGAATCACGTTCAGGCCACAGCTGATATACACTGTAGCTGCTGACAGAAAAAGAAACAAATTCTGGGAACTAGGGATGTTAATGATTAATTAGTAATCAATTAATCACCAATAAGAATTTAACTGTTTAAAACGATTTATGTTTTGTGTAGCATTTCTTCGGCCCTCATAGGTTTGTTTTGGTCTGCCTTGTTGGTCTAGAAAGCAGTAATTGCACCACATTTAACATCATTTTGTTCATTGTTTTATTATTCTGTAAATTGTTTGCGTTTCATAAATTGATGTGTCACATAACTATTGTGCCCATAGAATTGTTTAAATAAAAGTTGACATGAAAAAAAAGACATATGTTTTATATCTTATTAACGATTAATCAATCATTAATCGTTAACATTTTTAACTGTCGATGAAAGAAAATGCACAAAATGTGTAAACCTACTGGGAACAATTAAAAATGCAACACACAGTTTGATATACTGAGTTTGTTTACCTTGATGTAAAAGTATATAAGGAATAGAGTTGTCAAAATCAAATATCACAATATTATTGATCAAATACTTTGATATTTATCGATGCTATGACAAGACATCAGTAATGTGAATATAATAATTATGTGGCCAAAGATAAGTCATGAAAAAGCCAGAAAAGTCTGATAAGTTCAGAAAATTAGATTGATTTACTGTAATACAGCCTTTAAAACCAGGAAAATACAACAATTATGCCTTATTATAACAATATCGAAAGTCTAAGACAATATCTAATCCCATAGCAGGGTATTGATAATACTGATATATTGCCCAGCCCTATTGTCATGTTTCTCTAAACCAACAACGTAACTTTAAGGATGTGAGACAGGAAGCTGTCAGAATGTGATGAATGATTTCTCTGCATTATTCAGGAGTTGTCTTGGACCAATATGAGCACTTAGGCGTTTATCAATATAGAACACAGGCCTTCCAGTCAGTGATAGTACACGTGATGTCTCCGTGATGTATATTCATTTCTGAGTTACACGCAGTATCAAAAAATATAATTGTTGTCCTGATTTTTGAGACATTTCTGGGGAATTTTTTGCCTTTAATGATGGGACAGCTGAAGATGTGACAGGAAAGGTGGGAGAGAGTTGAGAAATTACATGCAGCAAAGGGTCGTAGGCTGGAGTCTGAGCTACCAGGTCGCCTGATACGTTCCTCTTAATTTTACAACAGATTTAATTAGCCAGTGGGTCCCAACCCTTTTGACCCCTTGAAGTGAAACAGGGTACACGACCCCTAATCACAGACGGCATATGTTTATGACTTTTGGGCTCAGATTGCTTAATCTGAACAATTTTTAGCAACCAAAAACAAGTAAACCACCACCTGGACCTGCAGGAGCCTAGTTTGGGAGTTGCTTTTTTTTCCCCTCTTCCTCCCTCTTGTTCTCCTTTCTCTCTAAGTAAACGGGGCGCTGCTTCAGGTGGCTGACCCACAGTTCCTCCCGCTCCTGTCCTCCCCATGTTATGTATCACTGTCTGTTTTTTGTTTCTTGGACGGGTTGTAACTGAAATGCAAATTTCCCCCCCGGGGGATCAATAAAGTATATTGAATTGAATTGAATTGAATTGAATTGAATTGAATTGCAATGCACTGAATGTCAAATTCTGGGCCACGTCTACGTTTATGTTTTAATATCATGCACAATTTTCATCGTGGAATAGTAGTTTTCTATTATGTTTCATATTACAATTTTTAAAACTGTGTGCAATGCTACTTTTTCTACTCAGCTACTTTTGTACTTAACTTATTTACTTCTATTGTTATTCTATGATTCTATTTTTGAGCAACTTGGTAAAATAATTTCCTTCAGGATTAAGGATTAGGATTAGTTCTGTCTTGTCTTGTCTTGTTTTGTCTTGTCTTGTCACATCTTATCTTATCTTTATTTTATTTTTGTTGTTATTTTTTCTCCCTTGTGTGCCAGAGAAACAAAGGAATCTTCATTAGAAAAAAAAAACATGGCACCCTCTTACATCATACCAGAGTTCTGTCTAGTTAGTGACTTCTTCTCCAAAAACAGCAGCTGGGTTTGCTAGTTACTGTTGAGTCGACCGCAAATAATCAACACTACATTTAGTGAGTGCAACCGGTTATTAAGTCTGTGGATCCCTAAAACTATCCTGTAACAAGGGCAACTTAAGACAAGAGAAAAGTCAGAATAAAAACAATAAAAATGTACAGTGAGAGCAGATCTTTTTTTTTTTTTCTTTTTTTTTTTTTTTTGCCTTTCCTATGCCATTAATCATCTTGTGACCCCTCAGAAATATCTTTTGATCCTGACCCCCAGGTTGGGAACTGCTTAAATAAGCAGCTATTGTAAATCTTTTAAAAATCGATAATCTCATGTCTGTATGCTAAATATGATTCAGCAGATGTTAACTAGCAGTGCTTCACTTGTTCCCTCATTTCCAGCAAGTAACTCCAGGTAAAACCAAATAATGCAGTTTTGCACACATTAAACAAACCAGATAATGTGCATTAATTAGATTTAGAGGTTTAGAGGTGTTTATCCTAACCTAAGCTAACCATCAACTAGCTTCATATTCAGCAAACACAAATGAAAGTATTGTGAATCTTCTTATCTAACTCAGCAAGAAAGCAAATAATCATATATCCCAAATGTTAAAGCATTGCTTTATGTTACTATAAATAAATAAATATCATTTAATAATAATGTAGCATCTTAACGTCACCATTTTTTGGGTATTCAGGACAACACATGGCAACTGGCAGATGTACAGATGTGTTGAATAACAACATAAAAAAGCTATGACTGCAAAAGCGACCATTATTTCTGATAAATTGTCCATTCAGTGAGGTTAGTGAGAGTAACATAGGGGCAAGTGGATGAATGTGGCTGCACGTGTGTGCACAAAAGTGTATTATATTGTATGTATGTACCTCATCCGACGAGCCATTCTCCACCCTGAAGCGTCCTGCCCTCTGAATGGCCCCATCTGCGTCACTGGAAATTAGCTGAGAGGGAGACAGAGAGACACACAGAGGGAGACATGTTTAAAATTAGACCCCTGACTGACAAACCATGACTTGTGGCAGACAGTAACAAGCAGGTCATAAATACATTAGAGTTCATCACAGTCAAAAGAGGAACCATGGCAGACACATCACCTCCATGTGATAACAGCAGCATGAGTCCAACTACAGTTCAAACACATCTGTCCTCACAAGTCTTTCCCTGTGTCCATTACCAACGTCTCCAAACTTCACATCAGTAATTACTCAAGTCTCTGCAATGATTCCTCCAACTCTCTTCACTGTAAAAACCTGTTTTTATGCTTTTTTGTTTTTTCATTCTAGCATCCCCCACCCTCTACTTATCGGTCCAATTATCTGTCTCTTGCTGACTCACCTCTCTCTACTACATTGGAGAGACATTACGAGAGAGAAATGGGACAGTTAATGATAGTGGAAGACTGAACAAGAGAGGGCAAGTGAGGAGAACAGAAAATATCCTGTGTAAATACATAAAACTTAAAGAAATGGTTTGATATTTTGGGAAATACTGCACACTTACTGGCAAAGAGTTAGGTGATGGCTTGCCCCATTTGTAACCTTAGCACTATATATGTTACTCTGAGGTTCTACAGTAAAGCAGTGCCAATGTAAACCCTTGGACAAAAGTCAAAAACATTCATTTCATCCATGCTAGTGGCGGCAGTTGGTCAACTGGTTGGTCCACTTTGCTTCCAACTAAAATATCTCAAGAACTATTGAGAATTTGGTTCCATAAATTTTCATCTAGGACCTTCATCATTTAAAATTTGTGCTAATTAGCAAATGTTACCATGCTAACACACTAAAGTTGTTTGACACTTTGGGAACGCTTTGGCTTTCCTGCAGAGAGTCTGATTTCTCATTTTTAACGTCAGCACTACTTGCTACTCTGCGATTCTACAATAAAGTGTTCCCTGTGTAAACTCTCTGGGAAAAGTCAAAAAACACTCATTTTAGTCATGCTAGTGGTAACAAGTGGTCAGTCGGTACGTCCACTTTGAGCCAGACTAAAATATTTCAGCAACTTTTGGAAATTTGATTCCTTAATCTTTCATCTAGCGCCATCATCACATCAAAATTTCAATGTGTCCAATTCAAGCCTCCGCTGTACTTTGTGTTTAGTGCTAATTAGCAAATGTTAGCATACTAACATGCTAAATGTGATGCTAAAAACATTTAACCAGCAAAACATTAGCATGTTGTCATTGTAGGCATGGTCCTATGCTTATGCCTATAACGTTAGTATTGGTGTGCTTCTGATTACAGGCTCAAGGAGATGCTAACATGGCTGTATAATTTCAGTGGGGTCATTCCTATGTTTCCAAGGTCCTTTATCCCCAAGGTCCTATTTTCCCAAGGCCCTATGTCCCCAGGATCCTATGTTCCCAAGGCCCTATGTCCCCAGGATCCTGTGTTCCCAGGGTCCTACGTTCCCAGGGTCCTATGTTCCAAGGGTCTAAGGTTGTCAAAAGTATTGATACTTCAATACTTTTCGATACCACATTGTTTAAAACAATACAATACTAACCTTTGATAGTATCACAAATACTGAAACTATGAAACAAGAAAAGATGAGCCTTTATTGTCCCGCTCCTGAAATTTGGCTTGCAGCAAAACCAGACAGTGTTCAGTGACGTTTTGCAAAGGGGACAATCATTGAGCAATATACAGAGTGGTACAGAGAAGTCTATGCAATCCTCATCTTGTTTTTTGAACAGATAACACAAACAAGATATAACATCTTGATTTTTTTTTTTTTTTTGGACAGAGCCTGGCTCTCTGTTTCTTCTTGTTTCTAGTCTTTATGCCAAGCTAACCATTTCCTGGCTGTAGTTTCATATCTAACAGACATATCTGAGAGTGATATCAATCTTTTCATTATTCAACTCTTGGCAAGAAAGCAAATAAGCGTACTTCCCAATATGTTGAACTATTTCCTTCACCTGACTTTTGAGAAAATGTCAGCGTACACTGCAAATTCAATTACATGAGTCTGAAGATAAAAGAAGTTTGTTATGTTTGGCTGGAACATGGATTTTTTTTTTTTTTTAATATGTGTGTGCACACAGTATGTGTGTAGGCTGCAGTCCTTTCTCAGATCAAGATTTACATGTTGTTAGACCTGTAACAGAACTGTGACAATACAACTTTTTAATCTGAACTTTGTGTTTTGTTGTAGAAAACAGACATATTGCACTCAAAGAAGGAACATACTGTAAAACAAGCTGTTATTTTTATATAAATTTCACAAGCTTAATACAAATGTGTGCACAGTAATTACGTTTCATATCTCGACACTAGTAATGAGTCAAGTGTTTAGTCAGTCAGTGCTGCTGCTGTCAACTTACTGAGCGATTTGCCTTCATCTTCTCACCCTTGTGAACATCTACAAACCTCCTTCATTCTATTCCTCTTCACATCTTCTTTTCCCTTTTATCCCCCCCAATGCTGCTGCACCCAATGATGCTTTGTTGCCAGGCAACGGGCCGTAGAGTCTCTCCTCCCTTGTTACTCTTTCTCCTCCTGCCTCTCTTCTCCGCATCTTTGCCCTCTGCTCTTTGACCGCCTCGTCTGTCGTGCGCTATTCTGCTCCCCTCGCCGATAGAGGTCTCTGCTCTGCCAAGATGTTAAATCTAAAAAGAGTTCTGGCATGGCTGCGTTTCCCTGCACACACTGTGATATGTCCAGATGGCCTGAAAAGGTCTGGAGGAGCCAAACAAGGAGAGGATGAAAAGGAGGGGAAGGATGACAAGGACTGAACGGCTAAATGCACCTCTTAGTGTAACTGACCTCCAGGAAGTACACACAGATACGAAGGTTCTGTTCCTACCATACTATCTCGTATGCCAGAAACAGATTTAGTATATCCCAGTACAGAGCAGACTATGTCAAGTGCAGTTTGCCAAAAATACCATGATGTCCTATTGCATCCAGTCCAGTTTTTAGTACAAAAGCCAGCAAGCTTTTCTGGATATTCTGACCCACAATTCTCTGTGCAGCTGAAGATGTGTCACATTGGCTGAGCCTTTGAGCAGAGACAAATGATAGATCATTGACAGATGACAGACGCTGCAATGACTGAAGGCAATGTGACAGATGTACTGTGTGAGTAACAGGGTCAAAGTTTAAAACACAACGTTATGACAAAGAAGTATATCAATGCAACAAAATAGTTGCTCACATTTTTCTGTCAGTTGCCTAGTACAGCAAACCAAATAGCGAGTTGGAGCCATTGACTATATATTAAAAAGGTTGAAATCCTATTTAATATGCAGTCTATGGTTGAAGCAAGTTGTTCCCCCCACCCCCTCTCCAAATGCGGGGAAGCTCGGGCAGGCTGCAGAAACACTGCGGGAACACAAAATGCACACAACATCGCAATTTGACAACAACAAGCAAAACTGTCAGTTGTCTGTCAATGTCAAGTTAAGCCTGTTATCCTGAAAACAAAAGCCCACTGCTCCAAAAATACACACTCTGGACTTGGAGTTCAGTGACGCTTTGTCTCACTGCCTGCCAGACTCCATCAACAAATTGCTCAGTTTAGCCGTTACAAACATCTTCTCCTTCCTAAAAGATTGTTTATGATTTATTACAGCTCATAAACAGACACTAACTCGTTTGGTGAACATTCTGCATTAATTTGAACTCTAATTAATAACATGAAACGGACAAACTAAACCAGTAATTTCAGCCCGGAAGAGAAACTTCAAAGCAAGTATTTTAACTTGAAATGACCAAGGAAACATGTTATGATTTATCGCAGTAATGTTGCAGAGTTTGACACTAGAAGGATGTTTTTACCCTGATGTTCTGAAAGTGGAAAGTTTCTCTGTGCTCAACGAAAATCTGATTTTAAGGGGGCGGCGTCTACAAGCATGATTTGTGACATCACAACTAGTTTGGCAGTCAGTTTGTGATGTAGAAACTTGAATCTGTCAGTGCACATAACAGTGAAAATGGACTTCACAGAGAAGTAGGAGACATGCCCAGGAAAACTTCAGAAATGAACAAAACTAGCATATAATTTTGTATAACAGAACTCTTTTTCTTCTTGCTTGTACTGTTAATCATCCCATGACCCCTCTGATTTAGCTTGTGACCCCTCAGAGGGGCTCTGACTCTGATCAGTGCTGATCATAGGGTAATTTGTACCGTCACTCCCATGTTCTATTCTCAGTAATGGGATGGAGAGGCTAAATTCAGCACGGCGGTGAATACAGCAGAGTTCAGACAGAACTGTAACTCTGTCAGTCGGTGCAGAAATGAGCAGCTGAGATATTCAGGAATCAAAGGGACACCTGCAGACAGACGATCAGTAAAAACTGGATCCTCTGTGATCATGTATACACGGACACAAATAACCAGGTTTCTCATCGTACATGTAAACATCAAATCCTCAATATGATCAAAACCAGAGTGAGTTTCACAACCAGGACACTAATGTGCATTTAAATGTACTGAATGCTTCAGATAAAGTGTTCCTGCTCTACACTCCTAGAATACAAGGTGCTAACTAGAACCATAAAGGGTTCTTTGACTTATCCCCATAGGAGAACCATTTTTGGTTCCTTTTATAAAGGTTCTACCTCAAAACCTTCTACCTAAAACTAAAATAACAGCCATCTATGATTTTTCTTTTTTTTTTTTTTTAACCAGAATCCCTTATGAGATATTCTACAGAGAACCCTTCTAAGGTGTAATGGTTCCATCAGAACCTGCTCTGGGAGTTCTATTGAGAACTTTTCCACCTTCTAAGGGTGCTAACAAGAACCCACCCGGGGGGGGGGGGGGGGGGGGTTCTACTCAGAACCTTTGTTTATTCCAACGGTTTTATCTCAAGCCCACCCAGGGGATTCCAAGATCCAGATTCCAAGATCCTTTTTCCCTCCAAGGGTTTTATCTGGAACCCATCAAAGAGATTCTATTGAGAACCATTTTATATTCCAAGAGTTTTATCTAGAACCCACCCAGGGGGGTTCTAAGGAGAATCTTTTTATATTCCAATGATTTTATCTAGAACAAACTCAGGGGTTTATACAGAAAACCTTATAATAGCCCAAGGGTTTTATCTAGAACACTCTCAGGGGGTTCTACAGAGAACCCTTTTATATTATGGCACAAAGAAACCCTGATGAAACAGTTCTTCAAGGGTTTCTACAATCTTTGGTGAACTCTTCCTTCCAAAAAGGGTTCTTTGGATAAAAAAGGAAACCATTAGTCTCACAGAGACCCCTTGAAAAAACGTTTCTTGAAAAAAGGGTTCTTCAGAAGCAAACAGTTATGGGTAGAACCTCAGCCCTTCAGGAAGAACCCCTCTGGAACCCTTATTTCTAAGAGTGTAAATGTCTGCACACAATGATTACCAGACATCTAGAACCAAATTATGAATGGATGACACAACCTGCACCAAACTCGGCGGTGTTTATCAGTTTGCAGAGTGGGTGGTGTGGCCTCCACTTCAGCAGCTCATTAGATCATGTCAGACAGCACAATGATGAGGGAGAGTGCTGAGAGAGCACTTATCATCAGAGAAGGGAGACAGAGAGGGTTAAAGTCCATTCAGAACATTCCTGTGTGCCAGTGAGAGCTTTACATTCTGAATAAAATCATTAATAACTGTCACACTGACTTTATTGTTCATGCTAAATTAAATCTGATATGCACTTCTGTCGCCGGGGGATTAGAAAGCTCCTTAATGAAATTCTGCGACTTTAGTTTCACTAGAGTTGGGGCTAAAAGAGGCAGCGAATCCTCACAAGCAAAACATGACAAACTGCTCGTGGCTACGTAGTGTGGACGCAGGAGGTAACGGCCCTCAGTGTCATGGATACAGTGCAGCAGTAACAGGTAGGAGTAAGAACTAACCATTTGTGGGCCTTTTTAAAAGGAGTTGTACCTGTGTTATAGCTGGTTGAGCTAATGCTAGCTGCTTGGAGAGCTGGGAAGCTCTCCGCTGTGTCTGTGCAGAGCTGTATCCCTGCTGTTTCTCATCATCAGGGGAACAAATGCAGTCCTGTGGAGGTTCTACAGCCTTCAAAAGTGGCAAAAAAAGAAAAAATACTAAGAGAAAACTAGTAATGAGCTCCTGTAAACGGTGCATCTCGATCAGTAGATATTTTTATAAATAAGCGCTGTTACACTGATTCCAAGCGGGGGAAGGTGGGCCGCCCGACCCTGATTAGAGGGCATCAACATTCTCTTTTTAAATATGAATCTCATGACGTAGAGCAGTCCCAAATAGTCAGCTTTATGTTAGCATTGGCCTTGCAAGCTCCAGGATGATTTAAAACAATATGTGGCATTTTGAGCCATTTTCAATCCACAAAACGGCAATTTTTATAAACTTATCAAGATATGTCATTATTGCCACCAGCATTCAGGTCCCTCAAGTTATTTTTCTGAGCAAAAAAAAAATCAAAATTTTCTCAGATTCCAGCATCTACATACTGAATATCTTTGGGTTTTGGACTGCAGGCCTGTCAAAACAAGAAACACAATGATGTTCCCTTGGAGTTTAGAGCATTTTAAAAGACATTTTAACACACTATTTTCTGACATTTTGATACTTCAGTTGTGATATTACAAGTTAAAATATGACCATCTTATATATGTTTTTGTATTTACAATATCAGAAAGTCACCCTCATACATTTATCTTCAATTTAGACACACATTTAAAAAAAAAAAAACATGCATGTCTAACAAAAAGTTATCTTCATGATTGATTTATAAGGTGATTATTGCTGATAAATTGCCAAATTAGATGCTAGAACCATAGAATATTTAGTATTTTTGCTTGGAATTGTTTCAATTCGATATAATTATTAATCAATGTTTTTTAATCATTTTAAAGAATTCTGTTAGCCAACTCAGGGATTCTAAGCAAATATAAAGCATATTACTTTGACGGGTGAACAACACTGTGATAAAAAATAAGCTGATATCTTAAAAATATTCCCATTAATATGACATTAATTTCACCCAACCCTAATGTACACACAACCAAAGCACATGCTGCATTTTCTCCCCGTGGTGTACTGTATATAATGAGATAATAAAACCCAGGGGTTGAGAGCCGAGCATGTTTACTGCAGGTGCGAAGCTCTGATAAACGACAGAGAGGTTGCTGTGCGGTAATTGGCTGTGTCTTAGAGAGGCTGCAGAAAATACTGCCTTCTCTCCTTTCATATGCATATTAATAGGCCTGAAAACAAATATATTTTCTCCATATTTCCTGGTGTGGTGGTATGTGCCTGGATGTATTTGCATGTGTTTGTGTGTGTTGTGAGCTCTGCTACACTGTTCTCTGTGTGTGTGTAAGCGTGTGTGTGTGTGTGTGTGTGCAGAAAATGAAAAGTAAATGTTGGAGCTATAGGCCTCTATCTCCCTCCATTTCTCTCTCGCCTCCTGCAACATTAACTGTCCAATCGCAGGATAATGGAGGGGAAACCAATGCAGTGTTCACACAGAGCAATCCACCGCCTCCCCAGTGTGTGTGTGTGTGTGTGTGTGTGTGTGTGTGTGTGTGTGTGTGAGAAAAAAGCATGTGTAGCATTTGTATTAAATGTGCGTTTAGGTAAGTGTTTGTGCTGCTGTGTGTGAATAGGCTCTCTGCTGTTTTTTGGGTGAAAGAATGAAAAATAGCGGAAGAAAGGAGTGATTAAGAGCTCTGGGGAGTCTGTGTGTGTGTGTGTCTACACTCCTAGTAATAAAGGTTCCAAAAGAGCTCTTATTACCCTGTCCTCATCCTAATCCTCGTCCTTGATTAATCTGTTGACTATTTTCTCAATTAACTGATTAGTTGTTTAGTCCATAAAACATCAAAACTGGTGATGAATGCTGTCTTGTGTTGTTCACAAGCCAAAGATGTTCAGTTTACTGTCACAGAGGAGTAAAGAAACCAGGAAATACTCACATTTGAGAAGCTGAAATCAGAGAATTTTGAGATTTTTGTTATTAAAAAATGACTCAAAATGATGTTCTAGATGAAATCCATTAGAATATAAAAGGTTCTAGATAGAATCCCCTTGGGTGGGTTCTAGATAAAACCTTTGGAATATAGAAAGATTCTTGGTAGAACCCCTGAGTGTGTTTTAGATAAAACCCTTGGACTATAAAAAAAAGTTCTCAGCAGAACCCCCGTGGTTGGTTCTTAAAAAACTCTCGGAATATAAAAACGTTTTTAGTAGAACCCCTTGGGCAGGTTATAGATAAAAATCATTGGAATATAAAAAGGTTCTCAGCAAGCCCCCTGGGTCAGTTCTTCATAAAATTCTTGGAACATAAAAAGGTTCTCAGTAGAATCTGCTGTGTGTGTTCTAGATAAAACCCTTAAAATATAAAAAGGTTCTTGGTAGAACCCCCTGAATGTGTTCTAGATAAAACCCTTAGAATATAAAAAGGTTCTTGGTAGAACCTCCTGAGTGTGTTCTAGATAAAACCCTTGGAAATTAAATTATTCTCAATAGGACCCCCAAGGTGGGTTCTAGAGGAAACCCTTGGAATACAAACAGGTACTCAGTAGAACCCACTAACTGTGTCCTAGATAAAATCCTTGGATTAAAAAAAAGGTTCTCAGTAGAACCTGCTAGGTGGGTTGTAGATGAAATCCTTGGAATATAAAAAGGTTCTAAGTAGAACCCCCTGGAGGGGATCTTGTTATCACCCTTAGAAGGTGGAAAGTTTTCTGGATAGAACCGCCAGAGAGAGTTCTGGGTGGAACCATTACACCATAGAAGGATTCTCTGTAGAACCTCTCATAGGCGGTTCTGGGTGATGGTTCTAGGTATAGCCCTCTATGTTGGGTTCGAGGTAAAACTCTCCAACAGGTTTCCTAGTGGATCCTTTATAAAAGTTTCTATCAGGAACTGAAAAGGGTTCTCCTATAAGGACGCGCTGAAGAACCCTTTATGGTTCTAGTTAGCACCCGTGTTTCTGAGAGTGCAGGAGCACACATGCATGCATCAGACCGTCTCTGCCTTTAAATCATGCAACAGAAGAGGCAAAGAAGGAAAAAGCTGCACTCCACGATTCCCGCGGGCCGGCCGGCGGAGGCAGAGAAGAGGAAACAGGGGAGAAAGAGAAGAGGGAACCCGTCGTTATGCTTCTACGTTTTAACAAACAACCCATAAAAACACCTCAGCACTGCCGGGGAGCAACGGCAGAGGGATGGGGCAGAGGAGAAGAATACGAAGACGAGATACGAATACGAATAAAATACTTGATTGATCCCAAGGGGAATTCATGTATGTGCTGTGGTCTCATATCTTGGTATAAGAGGATTATAGAGTCTGGGTGGAGTTGTATGAAAGAATTTGAATTCTCGTGTTAACACGAAGAGAGATGAAGCCTTCCACCAATGTAATTCTCTTTGGTCATCAAGGGTTTCGTGGGTCATGGTTTAGGATGCCTCCACGTCTGCGGATTGGTCTCTTCCACAACTTTCCAGAGATCCTATAACTTACTACGATCACAAGCGCTTTTCCAAGACGCGCCTTGACTTGACTTTTTTCCCAAACCCCCCAAGTCAGAGCACGCATAATCAAACACGCCTCTGACTTTAAACATTGGCACACGCAGAGAGGCTGAAGCAGGAAAAAGAGGCGGCTCTGCCCTTTTGTGAGTGCATCGTGTGTAGGGACAGTCCAGTTGTTAAGGGGTAACCAAGATATCTTATACGTTTGTACACACCCATAATGATCTCACTCCACAAGTGCGGACAGGCTGAAGCAGGGGGCATCAAACATATAGAGGGAGAGGGGGACAGAATGAAGGATGAGGCCGCTGGGAAGAGAGGCAAAGAGGATGTGTAATGACAACAAAAAGCCGAATGATAAAAGAATAATAGCCGTCTCCACGATGCGTAACCCCATGGGAAAGGGCCGGGGCTTTTGAGCTTTATAGACGGAGCGAGCATGCACACACACTCACACACACTTAAACAGCTCCCATTTTAGGGCATGACTTGAACATTTCACAAACACAATCGAGCTCACGGCGTACTCAGAGAGCCTCTGATTTCCCCAAGGCCCACGGGACAAAGCGCGCTGCACTGCAGAGAGAGGTGGTGTGTGTGTGTGTTGTGTGTGTGTGTGTGTTGGGGTTTTAAATCAATACTTTTGTGACTGCTGATAGATAATTGATCTCATCAGTGGGCCTGTTCATGCACACTCACAATCCTCCAGGAAGGCAGAGAACACGGAGGCGTAGGCGGCGGAGCAGGAGAGGAAGTGGCAGCGGGTGGGGGTGGTGGGGTAGTAAGTAGCAGGAGGGGGCGGGAGGGGAGGTGGGTGAAGAGAGGCAGGTGCAGAATCAGAGAGAAGATATGAGTGACTAATGAGAAAAAAAGAGAGATGGAGAAAATTAGATAGGAGACAAAAGAAGCAGAGAAGAAAACAAAAAAATGAATGAAGAAGACAGGGGCAGATTTACATTTTTTCAAAGTATCCAGAGGTCTTTTTTATTCACAGATTCAGATGCAATCCAATTGTGAGATCTCTGTCAATTTTAAAATACCTTTAATCGTTGCCTAAACGCGGCCCCGGAACAGCGATTATCCAATCATTGCTTAGCAACCATAACAAGGTCTGGCAGCCTCGTCAAGCTCTGGATTCCTCTACTTATCTAAAAAAGTTTGTCTGCTAATGTTAAGATGCAAATTTTGGCTGGCTAACTAGCTTACTACCAACAGTGCTGTTTCCAGGTTTTATACAGGGTTCTCCTTTTACAGCAAATCAGCTAAAAAACATTAAAATCTCAGCTGGAGACAGAATTTTCAAGCAAATCACAAGTTTAGCATTAGCATTAGATAACACTAGCTATCTACAGTGCTAGTTGTCATTTCAACTGACAAAATCCACAGTTGTCAGATAAAAATGAAAGCCAGTTTTTACATAGAATTCTCATTTTACAACAAATTCGCTAAAAAAAAAAATGAAAATGTCTGCTGGAAATGGTGTTTTCAACCAAATCACTGAGATTAGCATTAGCATTAGCTAACACTGGCATCTACAGCTTCTAGCTGCCATATCAGCCAACAAAATCCAAAGTCGTCAGGTAGAAATGAAAGCCTGCTTTTACAGAGTTCTCATTTTAAAACAAATCAGCAAGAAAGATTGTCAAACGGTTTCCAACCAAGTCATTTATATTGGATAACACTAGCTAGCTAAACATGCTAGAAGTTTTAGCTGACAAAATCCACAGTCATCAGGTAGGAATGAGAGCCAGCTTTTATACAGATTTTATAATGTTTGCATTTTAAAATAAAACCAGCTAAAAAAACAGCTAAAAACAAAAACAGCTTTTAAACCAAATCAGAAGTCTCACTGTTAGCAGCTATTTACAGCTGCTAGTTATCATTTCATCATTATCATTCCCACAAAATCCACAGTCATCAGTTAGAAATCCTGCTTTTGTTTGGTGAATTTTGAGTGATAAGTTGTAAACTCACCCAGGCAGAACAACAGTAACTAGGAAGGGCAGGGGTTCAGTTAGGACACAGTGAAGCCAGACACAATGTGAACAGGCCTATGTGTGTGTTCCGTGTGTGTGTGTGTGTGCGTCTAGTTGTTTAAGGTTATACAGTAAAAGGGTGGAACATGAGTTCAGCAGAGTTATCATTAAAGGTTGCACTGATAGAAAAGAAGAATCTGAGCGGTGTATGGACGTAAATGTCTCTGCGTGTCACAAAGGTCAACCAATGACTCAGACAGTCCAGAGCAAAAAAAAAAAAAAATACTACAGCTGCTGCATTTAGAGAAGGAAGTGAAATGTGGAAATCACTGACTGCTGTAAACAAAGACAACATGCAATCTGCATTTCACCATTTTTTGTCTGTCTTTTACAAAATGACTCCCTGATCAATGTTGTGAAGTTTTATGATTTGTTCCGGTGGTGTTATATTTTTTTACTCTCAAGAAATCCCATGGAAAGACCAAAACCAACAATGAACTGATCCTACCTACAAATATTGACTGTGTAGTCAAAGCCTGATTCATCCGTGCCACAGACATCTATTACGTTTTTAACTTTCTTTTTGACAACAATAGAGCCTCTTTGGCACAGATGAACAGGCTCTATCAGGCTTTGGATACACAGACCAGTCTTGTTAGTGGGATTGTTTCATTGTTAGTTTTGTTTTTGTTTTGGAATTCCTTTACAATAACAAAAACTTTATTTGAATGGGTGCGCATAGGACCAGGATATATAACCATATCATGACACCGGTCATTAACATAAAGGAATCTCTATGAATGCTATCATTAAGTAATATTCTGTCAATTATGTTGTCTTTAATGAAAAGTTGACATTTTTTGAGATGTTTTTGTTATGACAACTTGACATTAACCACGACAAAAATGTCTTGAGGTGGTTTTCCTGCTGGGTTTGGTTCCTAATTAGGCAGCTAGCTTCACGGCTAAAAGACATGGATGGTGTCTCTGTTATTGTCAAGTCGTCATAACTAGGACATTCTCGTCTTGTTAATGTCGAGTTGTCATAACAAAGACGTCTCAAACAATGTCAACTTTGCATTCAAGATTACATAATGGACTGAATGACACCACAGCAACAGCAGTCATAAATGTTCATAAAGAGTCAAATTAATGGCAGGTGTCATAACATGGTAATGACAGTGTAATGACCGTCTTAGACACACCCCTTCAAATTAAGTGCTACCCGGTTGTATATTAGCAGACTAAACTCAAGTATTTAAAGGATAAGTCTGGTGATATTCTATATTTTTCTTATTATGAACAAATTTCGCAAAAAGACTAAAAACCACCAATGACATGACATAACAAACACATCACAAACAATGCCAACTTTGCATTAAAGATGACATAACTGACTGAATGACACTTGGCAATAACAGTCATAAACATTCACAAAGACTTCCTCTAGTGAATGGAAGTTATAATGACATGCTTATGACAGTGTAATGACACTCTGATGCACACCCCTTCAAACAAAGTGTCACCCTATTGTATGTTAGTAGACAAGTCCTCAAGTACTTAAAAGATAAGCCCAAAACCAGCAATGAAACAATCCCACTCAGAAGAATAGTGTGTATATCCTGCGTAGTGTGGTTATGACAATGTAATGACAGTCGTATGCCCACAATAGATGGACCAGTGGGATAACATATGACTCCCTGTCATGTAGTGAAGTGCTCCTACAATGCTAATAATGATGTATAATGCATGATGTTGCTGTAGACATGAAATAACAACCAGCTACCTGTGAAGGGGAAAATTAGAGGTGAAAATGTAAATCAAAGACAAACAACGTCTGTAACGTGGCTGTTTGCCATGTAGCCATTGACTGCACCTGATTAGCATTAACGCTGCCTGCGGCTAGGACAAATCCAGCCACGCTAAAACAGCACTACATCAATATCTGCCCATTTATACTACAGCAACACTGCCTATGACTAATATAATGACTAGGACTGAAGGCACTGGGCCACCCGCCCACCCACTCAGTCAGCCAGGAGTCATGCTGGTAGGGTGCAGCCGCTTTAAGGGCCCTCAAGAGTGGGCAGATGCTGCAGTGAAGCCTGGGATCACAGAGCACGGCAGCAGCAGAGCGCCATGCATCGGCTCCTTTAATAGACGATTAGTTATGTATCAGAGAAAATGGGAGGGGGAGGGACAGATGGAGACACAAGCGCGGGAGATAGAGGGAGAGAGTTTAATCTTTGGATGTTTGGATAAGCACCCACTACGACATAGACTTCGAGGTATTTTAAATTACTTTCAAAGAGGTGTTTGATGCTCCAAACTGGCATTTTTGAGGTTTATTATCGTGTTTTCTTCAAGCTGGAGCTTAATTTGCCACTGGACAGAGAGACGCCAAGATAGATAATGCATACTGATGAAGACGCATGCCTTTAAAAATCAATTACTTCAAAGGATGCAAATTCATTTTCAAGAATTTTACATGCATCACTGTATTTCTCATACCTAGGAAGAAGTTTGCAAGGGTAGATGACAGCAAATGCACAGTTTAGAGGCGGCACAAACACCTCTGGTCTCCACCAGCCCAGATTTAAGTTGCAACAGGCCCCTGCAGCTTCATTAAAGTGTCAGACAGGCAATTGAGCTCCAACAGAAAAACTTAACTGCCTCTAAGTGTGGATACCAATAAAAGACAAGGGTCTCAGCATAGGCAGCCTCTCAGAAAACGTTGCGATCATTAGCTTCAAAGACAATAAACAAGATCAAGACATCTGTATGTCAGACTTTAAAGAAGCTCATTTCCTCTGCACTTTTTGGTATCAAAGAACTGCCGCTGTAACTTTCCTCCGTTTCCTGTCACCCCCTGCCTCTGCCTGCACTGCTCTCGCTGGACGCCTCCTGCCTCCCTCACATAAAACAAGCGCTCACCCTTTCCACTCCTGTATCTCCTCTTCATTTCCTCAAAACAGACAGTGAAAGAACTGCACACAACTCCACATCACATCACCAGACTTTCATAACATGCACAAAATGTGGAATAACTTTGGGTTTTAGAGGAAAGATGAGGAACACTGCTGCAAATCATTTATGCAAAACATGTCGGACAGAACCATGAGTCTGACCCACAGAAACATCCTGTCACTGGAAGAGCAGGTAACACGTAGCATCACTGTTCCTCACACACCCCACTTCCTCTACCCGGTCAAATTCAATCAAAACTATCAGGATTTTTTCTTGCAACCCTACAAATATAGCATTAATAGAATCAAAATGGAAAGATTCCCATGTTGCATTGTATTGTATTGTATTTTACTGGCTGAATCGTATCATACCAAATCGTTGGGTCAGTCAGTGAGATACTCACCCCTAATAAACACACAAACAGATGCGGTCTCACACACACACACACACACACACACACACAACACAGTGAGCTGCACACACGCTGAGAGTGAGAATAAATTCAATGTGACAGTGCAGTCAAAAGCCTCAGAGGCAGTGACAGTAACGCTGGTAGGCAGGTGAGAGTGGAGCCGTCTGCTCACCAGTCACTGTGCAAGACTGACAGCTAACCTCTCAACACACACACACACACACAAATTCTCACAGTAATCTCAGTCACATTCATTGATGTAAACTGCAGCACAGAGCCGAGACAAATGCCCACACGCATGAGATTGTGTCTGAAGAGTTTCATCCTCAGTGCCTCCCACATTTTTTTGTCTTCCTGTGTGGTGTAAGGTGCCGCACAGCTTCGGAGACAGTCAACGCCCACCTCTCGCCTATCCGTCATCGCCTTCATCTCTGAGCCTCAGATAAAGACGAATCAATTCGCTGGAAACCTACCGCCGCGCTCTCCGTGCGGTTGTGTCAGGATGAAACGGGTTTAATTGTTGACAACTTCAGCTTTAGCGCGCAACACACAATTAAGCTTTTGGAAGTGGACGGTGGAGTTGTCAGTGAATGACAAGTGACAAGACAGGGTGGGAGCTGCTTTTGTGTCCAGAGGTGGCAAAAGCACACACATTCTGTACTCAAGTAGAAATAGAGATACCTGTCTAAAAGTAGAAGTACTGATTCAACTTCTTTACTCAAGTAAAAGTGTGAAACTACAGGCTCTGAAATGTACTCAAAGTATAAAAGTAAAAAGTCGCCCTCTGAAAGATATTTCTACCTGCTGTTTCTGTGCAAGTCTCTCTTTGTCTTATCTATCTTGTTATGTCTTTATGTAATTTTTGTCTTGTTATGTCTGTTATGTCTTTTATGTTGGTTTTGTCTTGTTACGTCTTTTTTTGTCTCGTTACGTCTCTAATGTAATTCTCGACCTGTTACATCATTCTCACTGCGTTACATCTTTTACATTGTTTTCGTCTTGTAATTTCATTTCTGTTTTGCTTTGTCTTTTATGTAATTTTCATCTTGTTACATCATTTTCACCATGTTGTGTCTTTTACAATGTTGTCGTCACGTCTTGTTACTTCACTTTTATCTTATGTGTTTTATATTGTTTTTGTCTTGTCATGTCCTTCTAACCTTCACACTGTTTTCTTGTTACATCTTGTTAGGTTGTCGTTGTATTGTTCTGTCTTGTTAAGTCATTTTTGTCTTGTTATGTTTTTTGTTATTGTCTTCCTCTGGTTGCCTTATACTTGTCCTGTTGCATCTTTTATGTTATTTTTGTCTTGTTATACAGTATATTGTTATTTTCATTGTTGCATCATTTTCATCCTGTTACGTCTTTTACTTTTTTTGTCTTGTTAGATCTTGTTAGGTTGTTGTTGTATTGTTCTGTCTTGTCAAGTCATTTTTGTCTTGTTATGTTTTTTGTTATTGTCTTCCTCTGGTTGCTTTATATTTGTCTTGTGTCATCTTTTATGTTATTTTTGTCTTGTTATACAGTATACTGTTATGTTGTTTTCATTGTTGCATCATTTTCGTCCTGTTACGTCTTTTACTTTTTTTTGTCTTGTTACATCTTGTTAGGTTGTTTTCATAATGTTACATCTTGTTACATCATTTTTGTCTTGTTATATCTTCTATGTCATTTTCGTCTTTTGCCCTTTAGGTATTCGTGTTACATCTTTTAGTTGTTTTAGTCTTGTTATGTCGTTTTGTTCTTGGTATATCTTGTTACATCATCTTCATTTTGTTACATCTTGTTGCGTTGGCAATACAAAAACAATCTATACTTCCCATCAAATGTGTTAAAACTAAAGTAAAGAGCCTGTTTTAAAAATATAATGAGTAGAAAGTACAGATATTTGTGTTAAAATGTAGGGAGTAAAAGTAAAATGTTGTCAGAAAAAGAAATACTCAAGTAAAGTACACATATGCAAAAGATCTACTCAAGTACAGTAACTAAGTATTTGTACTAAGTTACGTCCCATCTGTTTGTGTTGTTGTCTCTATCTATGACTGCAGATGCCATCATGGAGTATTTGTTTGCTCATTTGTGTGGATGAGTGTTTGTTCTGGCACAGAGGTTAATAGCAACCTCACGTGTTGACTAGAGCGACTTGGGCATGTAATATAGACTGATGGCTGGTGTGTGTGTGTGCGTGTGTGTATAGCTGCAGCAGGGTATTGATTTTCTTTATTCCTTGGTGAATTCGACTTCCTTACTTTTTTTCATGCAACAAGAGGGCCCTCAGGCACTTGAAAAGGCAACCACACACACACACACACACACAACACTGATCCTCCAGACTCTCACCTTTATTCAGACAAACTTAGCAACAAAATCCCATGATTCAATATGTTCCAGTCTAGTGAATCGGTGAGTACATGAATATTCCACTACGCTCTGAGCTCCTGATGAGTTCAGAGGGAATGTAAGTAAAAATGTACCTCCATGTGACAGGATTAGGATGTATTTTAGCCATGCTAGTGTCGTGGCTCTAGGACTGGGAATGTCGTTCGGCCAGTTGGTCCACCACTTTGGTCCAGGCAGAAATATCCTGTCAATTATTGGATGGATTGCTATGAAAATTCATACAGATGCTCATGCTTCTCAGAGCATGAATTCTAATGATTTTGAGGATCCCCTGACTGTTCTTCCAGTGCCACCATGAGGTTCACACTTGTGATTTTTAATTAAATATCTTGATGACTATTTGATTGAGTGACCCTTCCTCAGTCCCGCCCTTTTTCCTCTGTGCTCCAGTAACAGTTGAGCAATCTTGGTACCCAGTGGAGCCTGTTTAGAAGGGAACCCTTGATTTGCAAAACTCTTGCAAGATTTGCCTGCATTGTTGCTACTAATTTCAAACTAATTATGTATGTGACAGTGCTATGGTTAAGACCTGGGTAGGTTTAGGGACATGAAACACTTTGTTAGGGTGAGGAAAAGATCATGGTTTGGGTTAAAATGATTGCTCTTGCGAGTCTGTGGTTCCCTTCTAGACACGACTGTGAAACCTTCAACTGTCTCCTTTCCCGTTTCTCGTATTTAGATATGTTATATGCTAGGCTAATCTATGTTGAAAAGAAAAGTTGATGAAAGACGTTGCTGGCGGACCTGTAGAAGCGACATTATATATAGTCACATCTTAAGTTAGTTAATAAACACTAGCTAACTAGCTGGTTAATCTACATCAATCATTAGTTAGCTTGTTACATTTGTTAGCTAACGTTAGCAAAACACTAGTTGACAAGCTAGCTAGTCTAAATAAAACACTAGCTATCTACATCTCATAGCTAATGGAATCAAAACGCTAGCTAACTAGTTAGCTGAGCTACATCAATCATTAGTTAGTTAGTTAGCTAGTTAGCTAGGGCTTTTGCTAACATTAGCTAACTTAAGATGTGGCTATATACACTTTTACAGGTCCCCCAGCAACATCTTTTAACCATGTTCAATCTGATTTTCTTAGAATATAGACTATAGTACATTGCACCTTTAAATAGCCTACAGGAATGAAGACTTGCCATGGAATTTAGTACAATGGTTGCTGAAGGATGAATTGTAAACACTTTTATTCCCTGACTTTTCACGAAGCATCATCAAGTCAACATTTCTGTTTGTCCACTACTCTGGTTTGTGACCAGATACCTGGAAAACATTCCCATCAGCCTCAGCTGTACTTTGCGTTTAGTGCAAATAATGTTAGCTGTCTTCCTGCTAAGCTATGACGGTGAAACATCAACCAGCATTATCACTGTGAACTGAATACTGATATTAGCATTTAGCTCACTCACTGCTGTGCCTCAGTACATCCTCGCATAGATGTTAGCATGTTTTTTGTTGGAGGGACTGAGTTGTTCTGCTTTAGCACTTTCATCACAACTCTGAAGATGTGATGCTCATAAGTCACACATAAAAAAAGGACAGATTTACTGAAAGCAGTCTCATACTGATGTCAAAAGTGTCCCTGATCCCTACAGCTTCAAGTTTCCTTATCAAATGCACTTTCTGCTTCAAACTCTCCATGAGTAGGCCGAAATGTAACTGGATCCTATACAGGTCTATAATGTCAGATGTAGTTTCTGTCTGTCTGTGTGAACTAGAGTGAATCATGTCACTACAATGGTGTCTGCAGAGGTACCTGCTCTTATTGGAAACTGCTACCGCCGCTTCAATAATGCCAAAAATAAAACAAACACACAGGATGAGTCACAGCGCTGCTTATGCTGGCCTCTCTTATTAGGGAGATCCTGCTTTGAATCAGTATCTCTCACTTGTGTTGAGACTTTTGAAAACATGTTCTTTAAAGCGCTGGAGGACACAATACAAGCTCATGTTGAGAACAGATAGAACACAAACAGTGAAGTGATCTGTAGTCGTAATAATGAGATGTACACTGAGGTCATTGTGACTTTATTTTATAGGTACAGCAATAACAAGAGTCACATTTTCTTCTTTTTTTCATCATTAACCCTGTTACCTTTGCCAAAATAGTTATTTTTGAATAAAAGGTGTTATAAAATACTTCTTACAGTGTTAAAATGTATCATGTATACTCTATTGGGCATGTGGAGACAAAGGAATAGAACATTTAGTGCTCTTAAGACCTTTTTATGACACAATATAAAAGAAATGTGTAAAAGAAATGTGAGACTTTTGTGAACAAATCACATGGGAACATGTTGCACAGTGAACAGGTTGCACAAGTAGAGAAACTCTAGAATTTTTAATGTAACATATTATATGTATAATGTAATATTTAACATATATAGTACATATTTATCTGAAAATTAAAAATGGGAAAGCATTTGAAGGGTGTAATTAATCTAAAGACTATATCCACTTATCTAAAAAATCAGTTTTCAGTGTCTATTCTTTGGGGGGTTGGATTGAGTTATTTGGGCTAATGAATATTTACAATCCTGGATATGGCACTGGTTCATCTAGATGGCTAAAGGGAGTTGCTTTAAACCAAAATAGACCTTTTCCCAGCACATTAGTGAAACATTTCTCTGTAAAGGAAAGTTTATTAGGTTCAGGAGAGGGATAACAAGCTCTTCTATCAAAAAGAGACAATAATAAAGACAACAAAGTCTTTCAAGGGCTCTGATATAATTAAATTTTGTAAATTTTAAGTCTTTTTAAGGAACTGCAGACATCTTGTATACTATAACCTGAATGACACTCAATTGCTCATTTAAAGATGGCAGCCCATGTACACTTAATGACTAAACCATCAATTACCAATTAAATAACATCATTTATACTGTAGTCCTAACTAGTGCCTGCACATATCTTTAAATAATAAAGATATGTGCAGACTAATACTATCCTTTTTGCACTTAGATGCTAATCGCATTTCATTGATTTTGCATATGTAGTCTGCACAAAGACAATAAAGTTTAGTCTAATCTAATCTAATCTATCTAATCTAATCTAATCTAATGCATCATGGGAAATTATGCAAATGAGGGCATCTCTCAGCCTGTCGCTGCATGTGAATGTCAAAAGCCAGAAACCCATAGTGCCCCGTACAGCGGCATTACACAAGTTACATTACACAAACTACACAGGCTTTCCAGACTGTTTCAGTTCAGTTTCAACTCAGTTTCAGCTTTGCTTCCATGTAATCTTACTACTACCACTACTACTACTACTACTACTACTACACTACTAGGACTAATAATAACAATGATAATAATCATCATCATAACAATAATAATAATAACCAAATTCAGATATTCAGGAGAAAGTAAAATGATCATGTCATCACTTATAATTTTATTACTTGTATGAATTTAATGGAAATGACTGGTGCTAATATCTTGCTGACTTTACATTATACAGACACACAGACCATGAGAACACACACAGATTCAGTGCTGTTAACACACAGAGCTGTTTGTTGGCTAAAAGGCATCAAGACGTGAATTTCCACTGCCTCTTTCCCAACCTTTGCACAAGCCTCCCCTGGAGACATGCAGCCTTAAACAGTGTGAGCGCCGGAGTCGACAGAAACACTTTCCCTTGTATGTTCACACAAGCAATTATATTTCCTCTCCAACAGAAAAACAAAAGACTTAATTTCACTGCAGAGTCAAGGACCAAAGATAATTGCTAAAATGTAAGCTCGGCATCATGTGCTTATCCTCCCTGAGGTTATTTCTGAGGATCAACCTGGGTTTATCAAGCCCTGCCATTAATTTTCCATTATCCACTTACTCTTCTATCAAACATACCACACAGCCTCTTATCCTGCAGGAATTCTTGCATCTTAAAAACAGACTCATACTGGAAAGGATTAGTTTTTAAGGTTTATGTGGGTTTTGTTTTGGTAATACACTTGCTAATTACAACAAGAGTGAGATGTTAGTAGTCATTCCTTGGCAGTTCTTGGCTTTAAGACTAACACCATGGAGGATATAACTGGCGCCAGTTAACATAAACCATTCATTAAGGCTAAATAAAGGAAGTTGGCTAGGTAGCTACCTTAGTTTAGTATAAAGACTGGAAGCAGTGGGCTAAGTGGAAGCAGCTACCCTGGCTTTATTTTAGCTGATTACCAGGCAACCAATGCCAAAACGATTAGGCTAATCAACAGGCTTGGGTAGAAAGGGATTACATGTAACAGGATTACGTAATTAGGATGCAAAAAATGTAACTGTATTCCATTACAGTTACAATTAAATAAGACGTAATCACACACATTTAGTAAAATGGGGGACTGTTAGCAGGATTACAATTTTAAAATACACTTTAAAATCAAGATGATACAGTAACATGTGCAGTGCAACTATTGTTGTAATGTGTGTGTGATAGTAGCCAATTCGTTATCTCTTGAAAAAATGCTTTCATTAGGTGGAAACTTAAACATTATTTTGTCTCACAACATAAGTCAACAGTCACAACATCTAATTTAAAGAAACATTTACAGGTAAGACCAACCACTGCACAGACCAATCACTAATGTTGCCTACACAGACCTACTGCTAACGTTAGCTACACAGACCAAACACTAACGTTAGCTAAACAGACCTACTGCTAACGTTAGCTACCCAGAACAACCACTAACGTTAGCTACAACAGACCAATCGCTAATGATACCTATGCAGAACAAGCGCTAATGTTGCCTACACAGAACAACTGTCAATGTTGCCTACACAGACCAACTGCCAACTTAAGCTACACAGACCACCCGCTAACATTAGCTACACAGAACAACCGCTAATGTTAGCTACTTAGACCAACCGCAAACGATACCTACACAAAACAACAGTTCCACATTAGCTTACACAAAAGCAACCGCTAATGTTAGCTACACAGACCAACTGATAGCTACATAGACCAACCACTAATTTTCCAATGTAATCACAAAGTAACGCAAAGCAATCATGTAATGTGACTTTAATCCCGTGACTTTTTTAAACAGGTAATCAGTAATTGTATCGGAATACATTTTATAAGTAACCCTCCCAGCCCTGCTAATCAATTATCAAAAAAGTTGCTGATTAATTTAATAGTTGACATCTAATCGATTAATCATTGCAGCTCTAGTAAAGTTTACATCTGTTTACAATCTTTTCATCCATTACACTAATCGACCAGGACATATTGTCTTAATTCTAATATTAATCATGATGGATCACAGCTTGTTGTGTGAAGCTCATACAGCAAAAACTAAGTGCAGCAGTCGTGACGCAGATGAGAGGACACCACTGACCAGATCGTTGTCTCACACCGCTGTGTGATGGGGACAGTTTGAACACTGAGGCTATCAGTGACCTCATCCTGGCTCACACTCACCACAGCGTTTGGATCCTGCTCTCTCTTTTTCTCTCTCACACACACACACACACACCCACACACAGCAGCATTGTGCGTAGTGTCAGTCTGCTGGAGCTGATAGGCAGCATGTGGTTTCTCCTCAACACTAATCAGTCGCACACGTGGTGCTCGGCGCTCGTGGACAAACCCACAATATGTCTCTGGTAGGAAGTACGATCGCGGTGTGAAACTCTAGGACTTCCTGCTCCTCTGGGCTATCGGGAGTGTACACACACACACTCCCCCAAAGCAACAATGACTCAACAGCTTAGTAATCAACCACAAAGAGACACACACACAGCGCTGCAGCGTCAAAACAAAACAAATGAACTTTGCACGCTGAGTGGAGTACCCACTGTGATCCACGCTGGCAGAGAAAAAAAAAAAGCACAGTGCTGGACCACACCCAGTACGTCATGACTCATCAGTCCCCCTCTGTTGTCCGTCCATGCCAACAGAGAAGAAGAGGAGGAGGCAGGAACAGAGAGACAGAAAGGGAGGGAGAAGGATCATCAAGGAGGATGAGGAGAAAGAGGACGAGGAGAGCAACAATGGGACTCACCAGCTCGACCGAACCATAGTGTTTCCTGCTGAAGTCTCCACGCCTGCAGCCCAAGTCCTCCGAGGCAGAGCTGCAACAGAAACGCATGGTCAGACACATGGCCTCCTGTCTGTCCTCCATCACACAGCTCAGACGCACATACATACACAAGTGGCAGTTGCAGCATCTGCTTTTCTCCAGTCTTTTTCTGTTTTGTTTAATCTCACTTTGTCTTCTTGTTCGTGCCCTACGTTCTCTCTTTCCCTTTTCCCCTTCTTTCCCTTCCTCCTGTCTGGAGTCTGTGTCGGTGTGGCGGGGCTGCTGGTGGCATGGTGACTGGCCGGGAGCAGCGACCAGCCCAGTTCTGATTGAGACGCGGGTCCTGATTGAATTAAACCACAGTGATAGATGGAGACGGCTGGGAGAGCTGACTGCTGGTCAAATACTCAGATGCACACACAAGCGGATAGAGACGCTAATGCATAGAAAGAAGCACACACACATCGGCTACAAGTATGAAAAAGTCGCCTCAACAGTTACAAACATCTCTCATAATGAAAAGCAGCTTGATTTAGAAGTTCATCACGCCCTACAGGCCACTCAAACTGAAGCATATTGTGGTATCACATATGAGGAACACAGACAAAATGAATTATTTTTCTCTGTCTTTAAATAACAATGACAATTTGGGACTCCCCCACTGTGCCTGGTCAAGTAATACACACTGCACAGATTAAACAAACAAGATATAAAGTACTGTGTTGCGTTGCGGGTGTAGGCCTGCCACCGGACGCCTGTTTCAGGTGTCATACGCCCTATCTGCTATATGCGTTTTCAAAGCCCCACATCTCTATGGGAAACAAAAGCAACCTCTGAGCTAGCGACCTCGATGCTGAAAATGGCAAGTTAGCGCCTGGGTTGCTAGCAGCTGCTACCTTTTCTTTTGTGTGGCTTTAGCTGTTTTAATGCCAGGGATCTAAAAATTTAGATGAAGAGGCGCTGAGCTGTAAACATATGCTATGATGCACATTTTAGATGACAAAATATTAAAACAGGCTACACATTTTCAGAATTATTTTAGGCCGACAACAATAAAGGAAAATGTTTTTAAAATGATTTCATACAATTCTTTTGTCAAAGCCACAGGGAGCCATGGAAAAGGGTAAAAGAGCTGCTTAACTGTTCTTTATGTGTAGTCCAATTCATCAAATATTAGCATGCTAACACGTTAAGTTAAGATGGTGAACACTGGAAACATTATACCTGCTAAATATCAACATATTAACCTCACTATACGCAAAATTTGCTTTTCCCAGGATGGTAAAGTCATGACCCGCCTTATTCTGACTCTGATTGGCAAGTACTCATTGCCTTTGTTGGTTTGGGTCATTTGAGTTGAGTAGGTTCTGGGTAGGTTTAGGCATAAGGATTGATTGGGTTAGGGTTGGAATAAGAACACTGGCATAAGCCAATCAGTTGCAGAGTAAAGCGAGTCATGACTTTGCCATCCTGGGAAGAACAAAGTTTCACTTACTGTACACACGTTAGTAACTGACATTCGCAGTTAGCTTGAGCAGTGCTGCCTAACCTCACTGCTAGCTTGGCTCAAGAATCTGAAATCCATCCAAAGAAGCTGAAGCGTCAAATCCAAGTTTGTAATTGTTTCAGCCATTATTGCAATATTCACTATTGATTATGAGCATGGCAATCAGAGACACAGCCTCTTCACACATCAAGAAACAACTAACATAGAGCTACTGCCACAAACATGGAGCACAAGGCTAATATTTTGTGTAAAGATGAATATGACAGCCCCCCAAAACTGAAGCCAAAACATCTTGATTGGTGGCTGCTGTAAACCCCACCCTCTCCGTGTTAGCAGATAGGACATGGGCCAAACTAAAAAAAATCAAAGTTTCTGTCATTTTAGGCGGTTCTTCTTACACTGACATATAATCAAGTGCTCATTTTTCTGACAAGTTTGGGTTTTAATTTTATTATTTGATGCTAAAAACAGGGGGTTTCCGTGTCATGATTGACAGATGAGCCTTTCCCACAGTTGAGTTGGCCGGATATGTGGGCGAAACCTCAAAACAGCGGCTCCAAACCTGATCATTATTGAACAGACTCTGGCTCTAAATGACGTCAAAAGTGCAAGATGGCAGCACTCGTATCCAGGATATTTAGCCTTCATTTTTGAATGGTGGGAGAGAGTGGAGAGTTTGTCCCATAAATGCCACATACTTCTACTGTAAGCTCTTCCCAGACTTCACTCCACTGCCCAAAGCTCGGTTTTACGGCTCCATGAATCTACAAATTATGCCGGAGAGTGGTAAACCCTGTGTGCACGCGCATGGTGGGGAATATTTTGTATACCTTTGTGTTTGCATATCTGTACGACTGCCTGAGTAGATGGTGAATATGACCTGCAAGCTTTTTGCTTCCTCCATCTGTCTGGACCACATCCCCCACTCCTCTT
This sequence comes from Lutjanus argentimaculatus, assembly GCA_034769285.1. Taxonomy (NCBI): domain Eukaryota; kingdom Metazoa; phylum Chordata; class Actinopteri; order Lutjaniformes; family Lutjanidae; genus Lutjanus; species Lutjanus argentimaculatus. Next base: position 31,302,671 of record JAWZSL010000005.1, on the reverse strand, counting down.
ATATCTCCCCCTGACTCTTCCCTCTCTGGTCAGGTTTCTGTCTCTCTCTCTGCGGAGGAGATGAAGGCAGAGTGGGGCCGTTAATACATAATGTACACTCAAGCTTAAAGGACGCATTTTAAAGTGCGTCTGTGCTGCAGGATGTATCCATCACTGTTTCCTTACCCACTCCTGTCCTGCGTGCTCGCCTGCCCTACATACGACTGATTAGGGTGGGGTCTGCTGAGATGCCATCACAACATGTACTCCATCACGGCTGCTACCTTCATGTGCTCCCACTTTTTCTTGTCAGTGCACAGGACGCTATCTTTCCTGCCTTTTCTAAGAGCAGGTCATGAAAAGGATTGAGCGATGGAGGATGATGATTAATTGATAGCACCCCACCCACATTCCCAGAAGTGGAAGTAACTGAATACAAATACTTTCTTACTGTACTTAAGTTTTCAGGTATCTATACTTTACTTGAGTATTTATTTTTCTGATGTTTTACTTTTATTCCCAACATTTTAACACAAATATCTGCACTTTTTGCCCTCTTACATTTTCAAAACAGCCTAAATGGATGGGAAAATAATGCATAGAAAAGATGATTCATTGGACCAGATGAAAACAAGATGAAGAGAAGAAGAAGATGTAACAAGACCAAGATAATGTAACAAGACAAAAATGATGTGAAAGATGCAACCGGGAAAAAACAACTTAAAAGTCGTAATAAGGCAAATATGATGTAAAAGATCTAACAAGACTTTAACAAGACGAAAACGACATAATTCGTCAAAAATGACCTTACAAGAAGAAAATAATGTAACAAGATGTAACAAGACAAAAATGACGCAAACAAGATGTAACAAGACACGGCACCAAAGACGCAACAAGACAAAAATGATGTAACTAGACAAAACAAGACAAACATGACATAACAAGATGTAACAAGATGCAACAAGACAAAAACAACGTAAAAGCCGTGACAAGGCAACTGTGATGTAAATGACGTAACAGACGAAAATTATGTAACATGATGAAAATGATGCAACAAGATGTGACAAAACAAAATTATATTACAAGACGTACCAAGATGAAAACAATGTGCAAACATAAGATGAAAATGACGTAACAAGACAAAAACAATGTAACAAAAGATGAAAAGATGAAAACAATGTAAAAGATGTAACAAAAGGGTTACTTTTTACATTTATACTTTGAGTACATTTCAGAGCCTGTACTTTTTCACTTTTACTCGAGTAAAGAAGTTAAATCAGTACTTCTACACATGTAGAGTCTTTTTTACATAAGTATCCGTACTTCTACTCGAGTAAAGAATGTGTGTACTTTTGCCACCTCTGCACATTCCCCTTGAAAGTCACTTCATCTCCTTCTGGAAAGCTTTATGAGTCTAGTCTTCTTGTACACACACAGACAGACCTACTTTTTCAAAAACCACAACACTTTTCTGTATAATGCCCAGAGGAAGAACTTCTTGCCAGATTGAGAATGCTTCCTTGTGTACTTGGGAAAGTGTTCATTGTCCAATTTTAGCTTTTAAAAAGAGAGATATTTTAACACACGTAGGAGGTGTAGCCTGTGGTGAACTCGGAGCTATTTTTTTTTTTTTTTTACACAAGGTGGTTTCTGTCAGACCAAAAAGCTGTGCTGACACCTATTAAAGAGGTGGAACGAGCCGAGAGAGTAAAGTGCCTGGAGTCTGATGAGGAACGTGTACCTGTCAACGGAGCTCTGGGAGTCCGACGCAGCGGAGATGACATATTCTGATTTCAAGTACAGTAAGTACGAGGCATCAAAGCAACAAAAAGAGATCCTCTGCAGTCTGGCTTGTTTGCTCTGGTAGGAACTCTTGTTCTAGTCACTCTAACCAAACTAAGAATTGAAACTGGTCCCAGTCATGTCTGAGTTGTGTGAGTAAGTGCTGAGTTTGATCCAAGATTTATTTTAGTGAATTTTATCGAATGTAATGCAGCTGACAGATATTATTGATATAACTGATATTATGAGGTTTGATGCCCATTTTATATTCCTTACTTTTTTTTCATAGCCATGCTCGCTGCATGGCTCTATGGGATGCAGATGTCAGTCAGTCGCTGCAGGGGCAGAGTGGTTGTTTGAATATTTTAGTGTAATGCCTGACTCACTGAACCTTATCTGACTCAGATTTGTGCAAATTTGAATCTACGGTCCCGATCATGGCCCTGAAATATCAGTCGTCTAGCCAAAAGAATTGCTCATGAGTTAGTTCATTCACGAGTAGCGAGTGAATGAACAGTGTCCACCCCCTGTTAAAAATGAACAAACCACCTAACTTGTAATAACTTTGGTGATACCTTAACCTTTCATCTAGCGCCATCATAACACTTAATACTTGGGACAGGTTATGATTTAATACCTGTAAAACTGATGACATTCACATCAGCTTCAGTTGTACTGTGTGTTTTGTGCTAATGAGGAAATGTTAGCATGCTAACATGCAAAGCTAATATGGAGAACTACATCATGTTCTGATTGATAAGCCTTTGCTGTGATTGGCTTGTACTCATCCTGCATTCAAACGGGGTTGGAATAATGTGAAAAATGATTTCCCGACGGGGAAAATTTGTGTGAATTCCACCTCCTTCTCAAGTCAGGACAACAGCTTTGGTATACAACTTGCCAGGTTATCTGCTGACATCATATTCGCAGAAACATGGCTAACGAAATTAAATGTTTGTTTTATAATCAAGTAAATAATTATTATTTGCTCATGTAATTTCTAATATTGTATGGTATTGGTCGTAACCCTTAACTGCTAATAATCCATGTAGCGTGACCCAGATTACTTTAAAAAAGTTATTTAAAAACATTAACCCTGATAACAAGTCAGGTAAAGCAATATTTTAGTGGTTTTAGGGAGTGCCCTCGTTCAGCAACAAGTGTGGGACAAAAGCGCTTCTGTAATGAAAAGCTTCAACATATGTGGACAGCATCATGACTCTTCACTTGGACACTAGTCTCAGCCAACCTGTCAACCAGATGCTACAACAAATACAATAACAACCACCCTACCCTTTGTAGCGTCCATGGTGTTTCTACATTACAACTTAAAATCACACACCGAAGTTGGAAGAACAACTTCCCAACTTGCGAAATTGGACCATCCAAGGAGCACTTGAATGCAGTATTATTGCCTCAATGGGGTCTGTCTGAACCTAAACCAAGTTTTCCTAAACTTAGCTAAATAGTTTTGGTGAATAAACCTACAGAAAACTGCATCTGAAAAGTGGAAACAAGTCCAAAATAATGTTTGGTTTCATACGGGACACAAAACCCAAGTTTGACACCCTCCAAATCGGTCTCTTCAAACTAAGGCTTTATATCAGCAAGCCTGCATCAAGGCAACAACTACTAGTCACGGCAGAGTAGGTCAGGACAAATCGGTGGCCTCTTGGGGAAAAAAATAACGCTGGTGAATGTGGTAGACATTATACCTAAACATCAGCATGTTGTCTTTTAGAGCATGTTAGCATTAGTTCAAAGCTGAGTCTGTACAGCGTCATGGAGCTGTTAGCATGGCTCTAGACTCTCAGTCTTGTGATAATAAAGGAGTGATTGATTTCAGGCCTGTCCTGTAACCTTACACTCCTCACATGCTGCTTAACATGTAGACCTATTTGAGACATAACACAGCTGAAACCATTATCCTCCATTCAAAGCTGCCCATTTGTTTGAACGTCATAACTTGAACCCTGCACCCACAACAGTTCAGATAGTCATCCTCCAGCAGCACTGTGGCTGTTAGCCAAAGAAAAATGACTTTGAAAGCTTGGACCAAAGAGAAATCACTCTGAAACAGGGAGAGGTAAAATGGATATTCATTACTCAACTGCTGGCCTCAGTAATGGAGTACGGGAAAGGTTACAAATTGTGGTTTCTGTCACAAGACAATGGACAGTGGCCACTGAAAGGCTCCACGCAATGCGATGAAACGTGAGGTATAAATCACGCTGCCACCCATCATACTAAACCGCCCGGTGCTGCTGAAGAAAAAGCCAGTCCTTTTATCGGTTAAATACTGTACGACTCTTTAAACTCTTAAATCACTCTGTAAAGTGACTCTTTTTGAGATTGTGTTAGAAAGAAAAGCCAAGAGACCTTGATGTGAAGAGGCGCTGAAGCAATGCAAAAGACTGTTTGAGAGTGACAATGAGGCGCATAAAAAGGCCATCAGCTAGTAAAAAATTCTGAATTTATCAAACATACATATATCCACTAAATAATTTAAATATCTTTTTTTATTTATCTATTTATAGTGGTATTCTGCTGCAGTTTCCCGGGAATTACTGCAGCAGTAATGTGAAATAAAATGTTAAAATGATACAGACTAGAACTTTTTTGTAGTCTTTTTTCACCACATGTGTAATAACAGATTCAATTTAAGAAAGCTTGGGATTTTTATCCAATTTGAATTCTTCTGAGGCATGGAACCAAGGCTTGATTGTTAACCAATTTGTAATAATGAAGTCACATTACAAATGTTGTTTGGTGCTCAAAGACTGCATATTATCCTTAAAGGGATAGTTTGAATTATTTGAAGTGGGGTTGTATGAGCTGCTTATTCAAATTCAGTGTGTTATCTACAGTAGATGGTGGTCGACAGCCCCCACTCGGAGAAGGAGAACCAGCATGTGAGCTAAGCAATGCACTGCTGTTGAGAGGATCAGCAGCAAAACACATTTTAGCCATTTAAAAAAAGTCTCACTTAAAAAATTAGCATCAGTTCAAGTGTGCACTATATTCAAAACATTTTCACCTTTTGCCATCAGACTGCTTTATCCTACAAGGCAACCAACTCCATTGAAAATATGTTATTTTTACCTCAAAGAAACAGAGTTGCTGGTCTGTCACACTTAGTTTTGTGTTGTTGTGTGACTTCAGTGAATCCAAACTAAGGTTTTAAAACACCAAAGTCACACAATAACACAAACAAACTAACTGATAAAGACAGCAGTAGACTATAAACTCCTGTGTTCTGTGAGATAAAATTACTAATTTTGCCAGTGGAGTTTGGTTGGTATGGAGAGAGCAATATTTGGCTGATATAACAGCAGTTTCCCATTAGAAAATGCTGTCTGACTGCACAGTAAAGCAGTGAAAATATTATAAATATAGTTAGTGTACACTGATATAGATTTTGTCAGTGGCTAAAATGCGTTTTGCTGCGGACTCAGTCCACAGCAGTGCACCTGCTGCTTCTCCAAACTGGGGGCGTGTCAACCACCATCTACTGTAGGTAACAAAACAACTACAGATAGGCTAAGTACAACTTCATTTCAAATAATCCGAACTATCCCTTTAATAAAATAAGTCATTTTGCTACAGTGACAGGAAGCCACGGTGATGGATGAAGATGCTGATGATTCTTAGACAATCCCGGTGGGGGGGGGGGGGGGGGGGGGGGGGAGCCAATTCATCCCATAATAAGCCATAACAGCACTATGATAAGTCATTAGAACGTTTCATGACAATTTCAGGACATCTTTCGGGCTCTTCTCTCCTCCTTCTGCGCATTGGTGCAGGATGCAAAGAAGCCTCTCTGCTACTGGTAGCACTGTGCCACTGGAGCGGTATGGGCACTATATGATCTCTCTCCCTCTCTGTCTCTCTGTTCAGGTGTCACTGCAGCTCCAGCCTCTTGTTGCCACAGTAAAGAGCTGCAGTGGCGGCATTTTCAGATCCACCTGGAAATGAGCTGTTTTACTTCATGGTTAACCTTGGACTACATCTGAACTCAGCGGCTGCACACTTCAAGCCAGATGCCAGCCTTCAGTGTGGCCGCATACGTGTTTTCCTGTCGCTGTCAGAGCCGCATGCACCTCCACTCTACCTTGAACTGAAACGCATGTCATGAATAATTCATATTTTTCCATGCACATACCGAAATGTCCAGGGAAAATGCGACAGCTCAATTAATAAGCAACAGAACATTCAGTTTACAATTTAATTTCAATAAAACTGGCTGCACATAAACGAGCGCTGCTGTGGTTTAATTAAAAGCTGAAAGAGTCTGTCGATACTTCCAGACTGGAGGACTTGTGGATTCAGTGGCGCTCAGTTTGCCAGAGTAAATGGGATAGGATCAATAAATCATGCACTTGATGCGTAACTGGACAAGTATCCAAACTCCACCCAAACAGTCGATTGCTGCCAACATTATTAGAGGCTCATAACGCACTTTACGCACCGACAAAATGGTTTGCAGGTGATTCCAGCTTTGTCTAATTTGCCCGGAGCTGCACAAAATGCTGCAGGCATATGACAGAGCCACGACAGAGAGCTATGCATTCAACAGATGAGAGCTGGCATGCCAAACACAGGTAAGAGGAGGATTTTTACCGCTGATTGAAAGTCAACAGTTTGTTAGAGGCTGGATCCACACTGTTCATGTCCCCATGCGATGTCAGTCCAGCGGACAAGGCGACAGCAACAAACCGGCGTTTTTTTTCTGTCTCTCTCCGTGTTGCTCCTCTCGCTAAGAGCGCAGGAACATCACGCAAACTCCGACAAACAGCTGATCCAAACCCGGCTGGTGGTCCGACTCTTTCCTGGCTCGTTTCTCTGCGCGCAACTGGTCACAGCAGCAGCGTGATGATGAAGCGGAACGGCTCTGCCACAGGAGAGGAGTGTGTGTCTGTGGTGTGTGTGTGTTTACTGTGTCATCTCCCTCTCTATCCCTCCCTCTTTCTCACTCTCTCTCTCTCTTTCTCTCTCACACACACACACACACACACACATCAATGGTGCATTTGAATCCACCTCAATCTGTAGCTGGAGGCTCTGCAGTCAGAGTAAAAGGCTCCATTCAGAGCAGATTATTCTTATCGCTTTTTTCCCCTTCTTCTTTGAGTTGCTGTTACATCACCGTCAATTAGGCCAAGCTGCTTCTTCTTCTTCTTCCTCCTCCTCCTCTACAGTTACAGTATCCTGGAGCAAAGTGATGTCAGGACGCAGGCCTGAAGCTGCGGGTTCGCACCACATCAACATGAAGAGAAAATGTCAATATAATCTAAACATGCATGTACACGAATAATAATAAAAAAATCCTGTTTGATCTACAGTACTTAAAAAACTAATGAACTTTTGCATGAGCAAGATCGACATAAAAAAAAATTGATTTTCAAGTAGTCAACTTAATTTTAGTATTTCTCTGGTTATTTCAGAGTGGGTGATCTACCTAATTTAAAGCTATAGTTGGTTCTGTTCAGAAACACTTTTTGTTATACTGGGTGAAATGGTCCTTCCATCCTAAGAGTAGTCAATACATTATGTATTCAGAAAAAGGAACGAAAAGAATCAGACCTCTGTCTGATGCAGGCCTGTAAAAACTCTGACCAATCCCTGCCATTCGGTCCGAATGGAAAGAACCAATCAGATGCCTTCATGTCTCGTCCTGCCCACGCCCCCCTCTGTCCCTCCCTCCCCGCGCACACTCATCACATTTACTGTTGCCAGAAATATTCAGCACACTCCTCAGCAGAAATACCAAGTTAGCAGGAGAATAAGTTCATGAGGGTACAGTGGCAATGACAGAGAAAATGCAGCCAAAAATATCACTTCCAGCGTTACTTGTAACAGCTCGCCCCGCGAGTTTTAAATCTCTTTTTAATTGGAACCTGCTTAATTTTTTAAATTTGCTTACTAAGCAAGTAAAGTTTCATTTTAAAGTTCCTTGTACTCATATTTTACAGTTAGCAACTGAGTATTTGTTATTGTATGCTGAAAATATGAAATCAAATAATTGTTGGTAAAAATTTTGTGGGCCCGCCACCACTGGTGCAAGCTCCAACAACGTGTTGGAGGGCAGAAAACAGGCTCTTGCAAGTGCTTCTGACTCTGATTCAAGACTGACAAGCTAAGAACACAGATGACACCCCCCGTCCCACCCCACTTCTAGGAGCAATGCTGCTGGTATCACCATCAATGTTGCCATTAGTGGTGTGTCAACAACCATGCAACAGGCAACGTTACGATTTTAGAACGGCAAAGTGTGTGCCTCATAACTAGTAACTAGTGTGCACTCGGGCCTGTCATAATAGCCTGCACTGATGGGGCCCATCATAATTACCTTATGCCACTGGGTACAAGAGTGTGCACATAAAAACATTAGAAGCTAAGTCAACTACGATTCCCAGTGTGCATTGCGCCAAGATTCATTTGGATAGTTTAGCCAGACTGTTTGGTTTAACTGCATAGCTTCAAGTTGACTTCATGCAGACATTTTTGATTATCTCTGCAACAATGGTGGAGCATTTTAAAATTCCAAGTGTGGAAAATAACATGAAAATATTCTGGAAACTGTGGCTCCTCCCACTTTGCAATTATATTTACAGAGTAAATAAAACATGATCATTGTTTGCTGTGTGAGTACACCTACAAAAGATCGACAAGGATAATGTACAGTACATTACATGATAACGTATTAAGGATGGCTTATTAAGAAGTGGTACCTGTTCTTTTTTTACATTTCTCTTACAGGTTGGGTCCAATATTTTGTTTTTTTTTCATATCATCCTATAGTAGCAGTACGTGTTATTTATGTATTCAAATCCAAACAATCAAATTTTGGTCAAAGCATGTAAGTCAAAGCATCAAAATGCTCTTTTCCCATGGGGGGGTGGGGGAAACAGTGCTGTAACCTACGTCACTGCTTTTTGCTAACAGCTGAGTGGGAGTTTCCATTTGAAACCCCCCGAAAAGAACACAGATGGAGTCGCCTTTTAAAAGAGAAAATGATCTTTGTGTTTCTGTGGCCTCTCAGATTCTCTCCAATCAATCGCTCCTATAGTGCCCTCCAGGGTCTACCCATAATCCCCCTCAACAGCAGGTCCTGGCAAAGTGATGAGGTCATTCATTCATTCATGCAACCTCCTCTCCTCTCCTCTTTATCTCTCACTCTCTTGTCTCTCTTTTCACCTACTCAAGATGCACTTCTTTGCCTTTCTCTGACTGAATCTCAGCTGATCTGGCTCATCATGTCAATGCTGCAGACACAACAAAGACGGGAATGATGCTACATTTATTAAAGGAAATGAGTAATGACATGATCCAATACTGTGTGTGTACATAAAATAATGATAATATTTGCAAAATTAACCATTTTTTTCCTTTAAATGTTGTTTTTTCTGTCCTTCTGGTCTTATTGAAAATGAACTCTTGTTACCTGTGAGCTCTGACAAGTTGATTTTCTTCCCCTGCTTGGTTTGTATCTTGGTCACAATTAAAACAACAACAACAACAACAACAACAACAAACTATAAGGGAGTATTTTCACACTTCTTGTTTAAGTACTATACATGAGCTGTGAATGAACAAAGAATCCTTTTGTTTGCCAAAAAGTAATTCACAGCAAAGAGAAATGTGTTATCACACACAGTGACGTTATTTATGTTTGGGGACAAACAGACTCCAGAGACGTCTAACTCCCTGTCTGACCTCTTATGAGCAAACTCCAAACAGCAATAAGAGAAATTCAAGTAGACTTATTTGTGATTTGGGAGGGGCAGCGCTGTTTAACAGCCACTGTCAACATCAATCACACATGTTTCACAGCTGGTTTCTCCGAAACAGAAATAATGTGTCACTCTCTGGGGTGACTTCTGAAACATGTCATCAGTTCAAAATCATGTTCATAAGCAATTCCCATGACACAACATTAACATATCATCACTGTCTGAGTTAATATGATGAACTCACTGAGAACTTGCAACAGTATCTTTCATTTTGAGTCGTCTTTCTGTCCAGCTGGCGTGCGTGAGACCAATATTCACTATCTTTTAGCTCTGTTTTTGGTCTCCACCAGCTCCTGAGTGAAATATTTGGATCTTTAGCAGCTAAATTCTCCACTTTATTCACTAGCTAACTGTGTCTGTTTGCAGTTTGGTGGTGAGCTGGTATTGTACAGTGGGTTTTTAGAGCTTTTTTGTTGGAAAACAACACTATGAGAGCAGTGAGAGTGAACCAGACCTGTAAAGTTGTGGGCTGGACAGTTAAACAATGAGCTGAAATTATAATTATAGCTACATAAAGCCGAGGGGAGCTGCAGATTCAGGTGGTAGTTCTTTGTAACCATTGGTTTATGGACTATTGTTTCAAAGCCTTGAATTTGACGTAATGGCTCTCGCCATGTTTCTGGAGCCGGAAGTGACCATATTTGGAGGAGAGCTGGGGAGGAAGCACATTCCTACACCGCCATCCTGATTAGATCTGACTGACAACCAGGGGACATGCTGTGGTAGTGACTCATCAATAACAAAGTAGCCCCACCCTAAATCAGACCCTGATTTATCATCTATTTTCCTCTAAATGGGACTCTAATTTACATCTGAACATCATGCTGTATTGAAGAAGACTAAAACTTGTGATTGAGACCATAAACTCACCAGCAAGGTGTCATAAATCAAGTGAGAAGTTGGCTCATTTTCATATAAGACTCAATACAATCTGACTTCTTTTTGCAACCAATATAGTCGCCCCCCTGCTGGCAATTAGAAAGAATGCAGGTTTAAGGCACTTGCACATTAGCTTCACTTTTCAGACCCAGAATCTCCAACCACTATTTTTACTGGTTACTATGAGTGATTCATTTCAAACTGTCACATTGTTTGCACATTATCATAAAAAAATCTAGATTATAATAATTTTAAGCATCAAGGCAATAAAACAATGTTAAATGTGTTTATTTTAAAGGGAGAGTTTGTGTTATTTAATGTGAGGTTGTATGAGGTACTTAGTGTATTACTTACAGTAAATGTCACTACGCCCACAGTTAGGGGAAGCACAGAGGATTAACCAGCATGCAAGATAAGCAATGTCCTGCTGAGGACAGGGTCAGCAACAAAAGGTATTTTAGCTACTTTAAAAAGGTCTACCTAAGAAGCCAATATCATTTTACGTGTGTGCGATACATTGTATATTTTCACAGCTTTACTAAGCCATCAGACAGCCTTTTCTGATAGCCAGATAGCTCTCTCCATATCAATCAAACTCCATTGACAAACTCAGTAATTTTACCTCAAAGAACACTGGGGCTGCTGGTCTACTGCTGCCTCGATCTGTTAGTTTGTTTGCGTTATTGTGTGACCTTCATGAATCCAAACTATCCTTTTAAAATACAATAACACAAACAAACAAACCAACCAAGGCAGCGACTGACCAGCAACTCCTGTGTTTCTGTGAGGTAAAATTACTGATTTTACTAAAGGAGTTTGGTTGGTTTGGAGAGAGCAATATTTGGCTTATATAATGGCAGCTTCCTGTCAAAAAAGGCTGTCTGATGGCAAAGTATAGCAGTGAAAATAATCCAAATAGCGTACTGATATTGTTCTTTTTTACATTGCTTGGCTTCCATGCTGGCGCTCCTCTCTGGTTCTCCAAACTGGCGAGGGGGTGCCAACTACCATCTACTGTAGCTAATACGCTGATACCAATAAGTACCTCATACAACCCCACATTAAATAATCCGAACTATCCCTTTAAGCAGCTATAAAGGGCCTGGGGTCTCAAAGACTCCAAACTGAACATTAACTTTAAGGTTTTTGTCACTTGGAGTGACGCTGCAGGCACGAGAAAATGACAGAGACCGAAAGAAATTATTCAACATGTGAGGGGGAGGACACATAAAGGAAGCTGCGGAATGAGGCAGAAACATGAAAACAGACTTAATTTTTGATTATCTGCTCACACACACACAATCTACAAACACAAACTCACACACACACACACATAGAACAGCAGGTGAAACGTGAGCTTAGGTAAATCTGATACCTTCACAATAGCCCAGCCACAGCCTGTGTCTCCAGCTCAGTCTACACACACACACACACAACATGAAAGAGTGCAGGAATGCTCGGCTCAGGCTACACGGCACTCAGCTGCTCATCAATTTTTAATCAGTAGAAACCCCCCTCTGTGGCGCACCACACCACAGGAAAACACCTAAAGCTACCGACACACATGGCGTTTGCTCTCTCTCAGCCTCTCTGTCTCTGAATGTGACTCCCTTTAAAATAGCTCATGTTAAAATGCGGCTGAAATCCACAGCAGCCGCAAGAAAAGAAAAGAAGAAAAGCCTTCTTCAAAAGAGACCTCTGGAAATAACGCCTCTGTTTTCAGGATCCAGTTACAAACAATCAACATAAGATACCTGAACGGCCCTCGACCTCTAATTAGAGCCCCGAGGCCGCGCACACACACACATGCAAAGACATTCATGCATGTTGCATAAACATTATCACACGCCCTCCCATTGTCACACATTGACACGCACTGCTCACATGGCCTTTGCATGAGGGCTTCTGGTTTTTTTAACGGTTGCCTGTGAAGCTGGTGTGTAACGAGGGAAGTCAAAAGGGGAATACTTCCTCTTCAAAGATCAGTCTGTTAATGTGGCCCAGGAGCCATCATCCCCAAACGCTTCACAATGAGAGAAGTAATGTGGCAGCAGTCTGCTCCGGGGTGATGAATATAATCCACTGATTCCTCACAATGGAGAACAAAAATACAAGTGTGCTTGTGTTCACGTTTGTCTCCATTCATCTCCACTGTTCCAAGACAACCTAACTTGTTTGATTGTCTCATGAATATGTGCTTTGTCTTGTTCTACCTTTTACGTTGTTTTTCTCTTGTTACATTTTTTTAGTCATTTTTGTCTCATTATGTTGTCTTCATCTTGTTACATGGCTTTCATCTTGTTACATCTTCTACATCATTTTCATCTTGTCACATCTTTTATTTCGTTTTCGTCTTGTTACATCCTCTGGTCATTTCATCTTGTCACATTTTTATTTCGTTTTGTCTTGTTACATCCTCTGCGTCATTTTTGTCGTTACGTATTTTAGTCATTTTTGTTGCATCATGTCATCTTCGTGTCGTTATGTCATTTTCGTCTTCTTACATTGTTTTCGTCTTGTTACGTCCTTTTATGTCGATTTTGTCTTGCTCTGTCTTTTACGCCATTTTCATCTTGTTACATCTTCTTACACCGCCTTTCTTTTGTTACGTTTTTTAGTCGTTTTGTGCTTGTTATGTTGTTTTCAACTTGTTACATCTTTTACATCATATTTGTCTTGTTCTACCTTTTCTGCTGTTTTTCTCTTGCTATGTCTTTTAGTTGTTTTTTTGTCTTGTTTCTTTCACCTTGTTACATCTTTCCATCATTTTCGTCTTGTTATGACTTGTTACATCTTGTTACGTCGCATTTATCTTGTTATACCCTCTACGTTGCTTTTTCTCTTGTTACGTCTTAGTCATTATCGTCGTTTGTCTTCTTATGTAATTTTCTATTGTTTTTGTCCTGTTATGTCCTTTATTTGTTGTATGTCTGTCTTGCTCCTTTGTTTATGCTGTTTTTATCTTGATGTATCTTTTCTTTCTTTCTTTTTTTGTCTTGCACTTAAAAACATAAGGAGTAAAAAGTAGATATATTTGTGTGAAAATATAGAGAGTAAAAGTAAAAAGTTGTCAGAAAAAGAAATACTCCAGTAAAGTACAAACACCTGAAAAATCTACTTAAGATCAGATTACGTAATCCTGTTACATGTAATCTGTTACTCCCCAAACCTGTGTGTGTGTGTGTGTGTGGTGTGTGTGTGGGGGGACCCAGCAGGGATGGACTATCCCAGGCTTTGCATTCCCCTGACAAAAACAACTTCAAAGATGAGGTTATAAGTGTAGGTGTAAGCATTATAGTGCGTGGGTTCAATCCATGTGTCCATGCCAGCGAGGGTTGTGGTGCACAGGTACACAAAATGTGAGTGTGTGTATGCACGAGCGCTCGCACGTTGGGCCTCAGCGGTGGAAGCCCGCGAAGCTGCATGATGCGGATCAGGAGCTCTCTACTCAATAGTGCGCTAATCCCTCGGAGCTACACCGCCTTCTCTCTGGACAGCTGCCACTCCGGCCCTTTAGTCTCAACGAGTAAGCCATGTCTGACCACGGCACCTTTCCCACGCGCAGGATAAACAAGGCCTCTGTTACTCTGTGTGTGTGCGTGTGTGTGTCAGAGTGTACAATGTAATTAGATGTACAGTTTCTGACAGCGAACCACAATGTAACCACTGGGAGACATTTCTATGAATAGAGAAGTATGAAAATGAGTAAAAACATAATAACACAACATAACGCAAAGAGCATACAACATACTACTACAAGCATCCACACAGTGGAAGTTTTTATCTGTCACACACATCCAGAACATGCAAATCAAAGGACCTACCATGATGTCACTCTTCTTTGACTTTGGGATAATGTGTAACTTGGAGAAGGAAACGGTGATGATAGATGGCTTCATTTGACTATGACACGATTCAACCACTGCATCACGCCTGCACCGCACAGCAGGAAAGTGGACGCAGAAGAATGGTGAGTTCAAGAAGATGTTTAGGTTGGACTGTGGAGTTTATGGTAGCGATGGAAAGTAGCTAAGTACATTTCCTTGACTAAACTTTTAAAGGGAAAATTTGGCACTTTTTTATGTGGATATCCAGCAAGTGTTCATGGTAAATGTAGTCAACTGAAGCAACCGAAGCAACTGATTCCTTAGCGCTGCTATACTGCCTGAGTTCTCCTGCGTCTAGTGATGTCACAGTGATGTTATTGGTGTTAACGAAGAACTACAGGCTGCTTCATTTTTGTCGCCTCACGCAATGGTTTGGCCAACAAAATAATAGCTACAGACTAGGGTGGTGAAGCTTGTGCTCAGTGCTTCCTGGTTTATGTAGGCGCTGCCTGTACGGCTCTGCGAGCAGGAGAAGTCGGCTTTCTAGGTCAATATAGCACCAACTACATGATTTATTGCTTCAGTTGACTACATTTAACAACACTGAGTGGACATATGATATTAATTAATCATTAACACCCCTACTTCTAATGGAGCACAAGTTATCCACAACTCTCCATCGCTCCCTTCTTGGGCACTTCTCCAGCTCTATCACTCTCCCAAAGTCCAACGCCTCGTCCACCCCGTGGGCGATGGAAACATGGCAAAGTATGAGATTTCCAAGCAGGCAAGTACATGGGGCTGCTATACCATGAAGGCCTGTTATGGAACGACCTGGAAACACACTGGTTAACAGGGCTCTGGTGAAACTGGGTGGATCAATCATCCACTCAGTGGATAATGTAAGATGCCAGGGCCTGAGGTCAGAAGGTGTCCTACTACAGGACAAACATGACACTGCACAATGAAAGACACCAGGAGGGTGTGTAGACAACATAATATAGGACCATGGAAACTTTCATTTAATTTAAATAACTGTTACCCAAAAATGTAAAGTCAGCTGAATTTTTCACAAGAGATAAAAAATAAGAAAAAAGTGAAAAAGGACTACAAATTCGTGAAGTGGAACTTTTTTTCTTCTTTCTAACCCTAATTGTTCATCTCATGACTCTCTGGATCTATCATGTGAACATTTGGAGGGGCCAGACCCCTTTGTTAGGAGACACTGGACTACATGATGTGTATATTAAGTAGTTAAAACTAGCAACACATTACTCTTTTTTATGCATGATGAGTATGATGCTTTAAGTACATTTTGCTGTGAATATTTCTGTAGTTGGACTTAAGTGGGAGTTTGAATGCAGGACTTACATACAGTGGAGTAGAGCTTTAACAATTAGTCAATTCGATCAACAGAAGAGTAATAATAAAGTTATAGTAATATTCTAGCTTCTCAAATGTGAGGATTTTATGCTTTTCTTTGTCCTGTATAAAGTAAATAAATATATTGGGTTTTGGACTGATGTTCACATAAAAAAGAAGTTTGAATACACCTTGTTTTTGTTTTTGTCACAATTTTCTGACATTTTATAGATAAAATTACCAAATGATTAATCAAGAAAACCAAGAAAATGACTGTCAGATGAATCTATGATGAAAATAATTGTATTTTTACATTGCTGTGTTGCAAAGAAAAGGGTCTGAGTACTTCTTCCACCCCTGGTTTGGTTTCGGGCAGAAATGACAAACTGGTTCAGATTTATGAGTTTGACCCTGCGGGTTTAAATTTCATTCCGTACACAGTCAGCGGTGCTCTTTTGACAGTTTAAGATTACATGTTATCTAATTTACCCACATCAGCACATGCAAACACGGACACACACACACACACACACACATGCAGATGATTTGAATTCAGACCTTGGCCTCTTTGTTTCTAGTTTGTCCCAAATGCCAGCAGGTCACCGTGTGGCCTCTGTGAAATGTCACAGTGTCAGGCTGTGGCGATTGATGACGGCACTCTCATTAAACACGATCAGGTGAATTAACCTTTTGTCTGTAACGATCAGATCGGCTCTGGACACCACGCTGCTCTCAGGCCCTCTGGCCACATGTGCTTTTGTGCATTTATTTTGGACACCGACGACGCACTTTAATGCTCAGTAAAAGTACAGATAGAGAGATGCATCACTACTTGTGGGCAATAACAACAGAACACACAGGAACACAGTGAAGTTGTCTGAACGAAAACCACAGAAGTCCACCTGCTCTCCACATCAACTACTCCTCCTAGTGGAAAAGTATGAATGACCAACACACTGCAACAGGCAGGTCATTTCTATACTGTTTCAACTGCAAACAACTCTTTGAACCTACTGAATTCTTCTGCATCCCATCAGCTTGATTTTCTCAGAGTTTAACCACATCAGCAGCTCACACTAAAGAATAAAGATCCAAAATGTGAAAGCTTTTTTCTTAAGTTACATTTTTACAACCTCCACAATGGTAACTTCAGTGTTTTTACAGGGAGAGTCTGCCCTCTTGTGGTTAGAACTTATATTACAATTAAATGAGAAAAAACTCAAAATGATCTATTGTTTATGAGTTTATACTGTATGAACAAATATAACAATTATCTACAATCTCACAGTTGATATAATTGATAATAATCCTCTGTTGCATGAGTTGTGATTTCTATAGGGAAAAAATATTTTACCATATTATCTGGTAAATTGAGAGTCTTCTAATGAAAAAAAAAGTCCTAGGCACACAACACATATAAATATTTTTCTTCCTTTGTGGTATTCACAACTTGCAACCAGTGCTGGTACTGAATATTTCCAAATGCCAAATTTCAGGCAGGGCAAAAAAGTCTGAACTGAACTGCTCAGTCAATGAGCACTTAGGTCATTTTTATAACTTTGGTAACTTCAATACTATAATTAATGGATATTGTATAATTCAAAACATATGATATTGAAAAATGATCAAAATATTAATACTTTTCCACATTTTCCGCCTTTGCAAAAGTTCTGTCGAACCTGGTCGAGTACCTATAGCAATGGCAGTATTCAAACTGAAATATCTCAACAATTATTACATGAATTGACAAACATTGTTGATTTTTTTTTAACTTAATTTATAAACAAAATCATTAGGTCAGAATTGTAATTCTTCCAATACTAATCACAGCATCATAAATACTTAAGTTCTGTCACGGGATTATTCGGAAGTTCGTCAAGATGAGGAGTGGGTAGCACTAATTCTCCAGTTGGAAAACATTAGCATTACTGAAGAAGAAGACAATTATAAGAGCATCAGTCAAACCTCAAATGGTAAAAAAAAAACAATGTAGAAACCATGATGGAAATATGGCATTTCTGTTAGTTTCATGTATTAATGTGAGGAGGTTTGCATCAGGTCTGTGTACAGCGATCATGGGTGTATTATTAGAGCCATGGGAGTGATGAGGAGGCTGTCGCAGTGGACGCAGCTGATCAGTCGTGTGATATAAATGTTCGCTACGTCAGAATTTATCCTGAAAAAGTATTTCCATCTGTCATTTGGTGCATTAAGCCTTTTTTCAAAATAAACAAAAACCACCTCAAGCAAGTGTAAAAGCGTTTTTTTGCAAAATCTTTGAATTTTGCCATTTTCATTGACTTTTTCTAATGTGACACTTCAAAAGCTGAATAAAAATACATTAATGGAAACACAGATAGTAAGTTATCTTGAATTAAAAGTGTCGAATAGTCAAATTAATATTTTTTGCACTTAGCCACACATGTCTGTGTTCCCATCCTAAAAAAACAGCATCTATCTACTTCATCAGAAACATGTCATGAGATTTTACAATCTGTAAGAGTTAAAATATCTATAAATGGGAGGGTGTGAGGGTCATACAGACTTTGTGGTGCAGTTTCTTTTGCAGGAAACAAAGTGCCATTGAGGGTTAAGTGAGGCATTTAATTGTGGATGTGCACACATTTACACCTGTGACTTCTGCATAACATTTTCTGACTTTTACAAAAAATAGAAAGTAAATGCAGATGTTCTTATTTCAGAATGGCCCGGGAGAAATAGCAACATGCAATATAATCCATATACTATTACAACTGAGGCCTACAGTTGGGGAAACTCCCTTTAAGCAGCTTTTTTAGAGAATGTCCACACTTCAACAACTTAATCTGAGCCACATCTTTACAACCTCTGCTCAAAATACACCCTTCGTACATGTTTCTACTCATACTTTCATTCTTTCAGCGTTTCTTTCTGCTGCTCGCTCTCTAACCGCGCAGAGGTTTTGGCTGGCCTCCCTGAAAACCGCAGGGTAAAAATGTACAACAGTAACCCTTCGCAGGCTCCATTTCCTCCACCGTCTCTCCTGGACCGCTCTGTGAGGGTTATGACGGGGGCAGTGGGCTGGTGTGAAGCCACTCGCAGCGTACACACAGACTGTACCCGTACTGTGCAGACTCCCTTTGATCTCTCATACGTTCATACGCTCCTCTGGCACTTCAACACACGCTCACTTTCACTTTGCGTCATCCTTGACAGGGTCCGCGGTGAAAAAAAAAAGGAAGTTTATACAACTTTGAGAGAAAATAAAACGCTCCCCCAGAATATGACTCTCGTATGCAAGTGGCTTGTGGTTTGTGCTGGGGCTGGCCGCGTCTCAACCGATACCCTGCTTCTTCGCTGGGCTCATTCCAGCCAACTATACTGGGAAATGTTTTTCCAGCCTCCGAGCTTTCCCGGAGCAGCGCACAGTGCATTTTAATGTGTAGGTATGTGTCTTAAAGCCCTAAATGGAAGCAGATGTTCCAGTCGAAGAGTAAAAGTTTACATAGGGTTGTAATCAAGCGAGGGATTTTTCTTTCTTCCTCTTTTTTGTGTATTTTTTTTCTTCAAGTAATTTGAATCTATTTTTCTGTCTAAACGAGCTGCTGCTGCTGCTGCGCTGCATTGTGCGCATGGCTGAACTGAACTGTGCCGGGTTGTGCTGAGCTATGCAGCCACATATGGGAGTGATTACAGTCCAGTGTTTATCAGACCTCACTGAGGGACTGACTGTACGGCTGAGCAGAGCAGAACCAGCCTTCCACACTATTTCAATTTCCCAGCTACAACCTTCTATGGAAATCAGACAAGGGATGAAATATTGCACCAAAACTGTGTCATACTTCCTGGAAGCAACTGTTTTTTTTGTTTTTTTTTTGTTTTTTTTTGTTTTAACAGCTGGGATGTTTTGTTCATTAACTTTGATAGTTAACGATAATGGATAAATTGTGCACCAGTTTTACACATAAAAGTTTACAGGTCTTGGAGAGTACTAATGCATACATAAAAAAAGGGGGTCGGGGGGGGGGGGGGGGGGTTCTGGAAAAATCTTTAATCCAGTATTTATTATTCAATGTGCAAAACATTTATTCACAAATATGAAAAATATTATTGTGTTGTTTTCTCTTATATTGCCACTGAATACTCAGTTGTTTCTTGTAAGTCCTTCTTCCATAGGTGACTCTCCTGCAAATGGTCCACAATCTAAATATTGTGTAGTTGCAGAAAACCTAACTACTTCGTACAACCTTAAAAACAGTGGAGTATTTTTTTTACTGCTGCGACATCATGGTTTGACTCAGTTAAATACATGTTTACTAAATGTCTTTGGGTTTTGGAGTGTTTGTTGGACACAGCAAGCAATTTGTTGACATCACCATGGACGCTGGGATGGACATTTTTTGCTTTTACCAAACGGTGTCCTCTTGTTGTCTTTGCAAGACAAGCGACAGCATGTTGTTTCAGCAAATGCCCTCAAAACAAGACAAAAGTTTACACTACAGTGGCAAAGCCTTCCAGTGGCCGTAGTAATTATAACTCCTGTCTGTCCAGGACCACAGGAGGACATCATGTCATCGTATGACAAAACCTGAATCTTTGTAATGGGAGACTGTTGTTCATTTGTTGTTCCCACCTTACAGTAAACAATGGTGTCTTTTAACCATGACAACAAAAGTCCCATAGCCTTCCTGAAGAAGAAACAATAAACTACAAACCACGAACCTCAGCCGATTTGTGCCTGAACATAACCACACCTTAACCATAGTGTTGTGACATCATAAAACTAGGGCTGCAACTAATGATTATATTCATTATGCTGATTATTCATCAATTACTTATCATTTGGTTTATACAATGTTTTTTTTAAAAACGGTGCAAAATGTCCATCCCAGTTTCTTTAGGTCCAGGTCCAAGGTGTCCATAAATTTCTTGTCTGTCCAAAAACCAAAGATATTAAATTTAATATGATATAAAACAGAGAAAAAGAAGAAATCTCCATATTTGAGAAGATTTTTGCATGAAAAATTACTTAAACGATTAATCAATAATCAGAATAGTTGGCAATTATTTTTCTCTTTACTAACTAACTGATTAGTCAACCAATCGTTGCAGCTGTACACATTTGGAAGCCACAGACAAATGATATTGTTGTGTTGAGAACAACAGCAGCTAACAACACTGCATTTTGTCATTTAATGTGGAGGACTTGTTGACCAAATGATTAATTGAGAAAATAATCAATTAATATAATGGAAATATCATTATCTGCAGCCCCACGCCAAATTAAAACGGTCTTAACTGCTTCTTCATTCTCTCCCGTATAAAAACCTGGGTGACATCTGCCTCTAATGCGTGTGAGAGCTACATAATGTTCACAGCAGAGTAGAGGAGCACCTTAAGTCAGCAAAAATGTCAGTGAGCCCATCAATTCAGCTCCCCGCTGGCTGCTTTATGACAGACTGTAACGCAGTGGGAGACCCCAGCAGCCCAGCCTATCACAACCACTTTCACTGTGTCTCATCTCTACGGTTCTGTCCGCGTACCGGCCTACATTAGTGCCTACGTAGATCTAAAAACATAGAAAACAAGTCTGACATTCAGAACACATGTTCTTCATTCACACACCGCTTTGAAGCCTACTGTAAACGCTTCACCAGGAAACCACAAGAGGACAAACCCTAATACATATTTCCTTCTCTCTTTTTTTTTCTTCTTTCTCCTTAAAGGCACATATGCTCAAAACTCCACAGAGCACATGAACGCAGCACAGTGCACCTCAGCTACATCTGGCTACATCTGGCTACAGTCTTGTGCCAATCTGACAAGCAGCAAGCTACGGCAACACCCCCACCTGGCAACAGCAGTCACAAAACACTGCAGGCTAGGCAGGCAGAGAAGTTAATGAAGACACTGATAGTATTTTATAGTAAATGAACTCAAATAACCTCTAAAGCAGAGGTGGGAGGTAACTAAGTACAAATACTTACTGTACCTAAGCAACAAGCACACATTTTTCTTTCATGTAGCTGTACTTTTTCATTTTCTACATATTAACACAAACATCTGGACTCTCTACTCCTTACATTTTTAAAACAGGTTTGTTACTTCAGTTTCAACGCATTTGAGAGTAATTATTGATTATCTTTATTTTATGTCACTGCATGCCATCTTCCCAACTTATTTCAACCAAAATGTTTGAAAAAAACGATTTTCTGGTGTATCAATCAGTGCATATCATGCACGACAGACGTAAACCATACAAAAAACAATGTTAACAAAAAGATGCAACAAGACGAACAGCATAAAAGACTTAACAAAATGACAAGGTAACAAGAGAAAGAAAGACGTAACGACGCAAAACGACGTAAGTCATAAAAAAAACATGAGATGAACAACAACATAAAGTTACAATGCACAAAAGATGTAACAAGGCTAAAAATAACGCAACAAGATGAAAAAGACGTAACAAGATGTAAAAAAACATAAAAGACATAAAAAGACATGACAGAATTCGACACAAAAGACATAACAAGACAAAAAAAGACTAAAAACTATGTAATTCAATGAAAAAGCATAACAAGATGAAAAGCGTCATAAGAGACGTAACAAGACAAAAAAGATATAACATGATGAAAACGGCGTAAAAGACGTAAGACAAACGACATGAAAAGACAAAAAATTGCGTAAAAGACAAGACGAAAAAGACGTAACAAGATGAAAAATAACATAAAAGAAGTAAGAAGATGAAAAAAGAGTTATCAAGATAAAAAAAAAATGAAACAGACAGAAACAGCCAGTAGAAATGTCCTTCAGAGGGCTACTTTTTATTTCTATATACACTTTGAGCACATGTCAGAGCCTGTACTTTTTCACTGTTACTTGAAACAAGAAGTTGTATCAGTTCTTTTACTTTTACCACTGTCTTTTTTTTTTTCTATCTGTACTTTTTTCCACCTCTGCTCTGACGTGACTGGTTCAGGGAGAAAGGAGCGAGTGAAAGAGTCAGTCAGAGTTTCGGTGGCTGCAGCCCCGCGAGGAGGATCTATTTTTGTTCTGCTAATGTGGCCGCACTTGCAGGCTGAAGTTATCGCCGCTTTATGAGAAGCTTTTTGTTCAGACGGTGAAAGGAAAGGAGGCACATACGGGGCGATAAAAGCAAGGAGGGGCCGGATTGATTAAGGAACGACACACTTTTCAAAACCAACTAATCCAGACTGTCAACACCAATCTCTCCTCCCCTCATTGTGAACAGGCTCCTTATCACGACGTGTTTGTTAGGTGTATCTGCGTTACAAAATTAAACCATAGTAAACATGTTCTAATCACACATTGCCCTGCGTTAGCCCGGTGATAAATGGGCTTCTCTTCCCTCACGGTGCAGTAATGTACTCTAACTGCTCCCAGCCAGCGCATGCCTTTCCTTAAATGAACTACAAATGTTCTGTTATGGATTGACAAGCAGTGAGGTTAGTTTCCACCACAGCAGAATGTGCTGATGCTGACGCTGAATTCATAGAAAGCACTCCTCTGACCTTTTGTGATTTTTGATACTGAAAATCTTCCTCCAGTGGTCAGCAGGGTTGGGAGGATTACAATTACTAAATTCCCTTTTTAAAAATGTGGTCAGTAACCTAATCCAAGTATCACAATATTAAAGTATTGTAACTTGATTAAAGTCAGTTACTTTTGGTGAAATTGTTTAGCCTGTTAAGTTTTAAGTTTGTTGTTAGCTTTATCAATTGTTTGTGTGAATTCATCTTTAGATTAATTGTGGTAATTAATCATATTTAAATGTATTTTTATAAGTAATGTTAAACTATTCAAACTCAACACTCAAATTTAAAATAAACTGCCATAAACTCATTCTGGGGCTTGTGTTTTTTCCCCACACACAAGATTTTCAGTAGTAGTACTAATAGTAATGACAGATTAGCTAGCTAACGGGATTTTTGTGTAGCTTACATTAGCAGTTGGTCTGTGTAGTGAATGTTGGCAGTTGGTCTCACTTGATTTGATGTTGAATTCTTGGATTTTCACAGCTTAAGGCAGAACCACCTACAGCCCAAACTATTTTTCAGTAGTAACAGTAGTAGATTACTATGACAGGGTAGCTAGCTAAATCAATTTCTATGTAGCTAACATCTAGCTAATGTTGGTGGTTGTTCTGTGTAGCTAACGTTAGCAGTTGGTCTGTTTCGCAAATGTTAGTGGTTGTTATGCATAGCTAACATTAGTGGTTGGTCTTTTTTGGATGACAGGTTAGCTGGCTATCTGGATTTATGTGTAGCTTATGTTAGTGGTTGTTCTGCATAGCTAGCACCGATGGTTGTTCTGTGCAGCCAACATTAATGGTTGTTCTGTGTAGTGAATGTTTGCGGTTGGTCTGTGTAGCTAATGTTAGTCGTTCTGTGTAGCCAACATTAGCAGCTGCTCTAGGTAGTTAACTACGGTGGCCGACAAGTACAAACGCGTTGCATATACAGACAGGCGCTGCAAATACAGAAACGCGCTCCATATAAGAAAACAGATGCAAAAGAAAAACGCTGCAAATACAAAAACGCGCTGCATAAACAGAAACGTGCTGCAAATACAGAAACGCGCTGCATATAGGAAAACAGATGCAAAAGGAAAACGCTCCAAATACAGAAACGCGCTGCAAATAAGAAAACAACTGCATAAAGAAAAAGCTGCATATCCAGTCATACAACGGAAGTGCTCCAGGCCTCTAGGGGCAGTGCTGAGCGTCCACCCGAGAGACAGACAACGGACGTATCAACCATAGACTGTATAAAACGGTATCAACATGTGGAGCAGATTATCCCTGTAATGAATTCATTAACAGATTTAGACCTGAAGTGTCCATCCATAAAGCTAGATTTCTCCAGGCTATGCCAAATGAAACTTTGTTTTATGTGGAACTTAAATCTTTTCATGAATCTGTCTGTAAAATATGTAAAAACAAGAAAGCTTTCAAGACATCTGGTCTTATGGAAAATATTATGGTTCATATTACTAGATAAAATCTCTCCATTTTTGCATATATATTTATTTATTTTCTGTTTCTTTATTGATTAAATTTATTTTTATGCATCCTGATACATTGTAATTTTATTTTATTTTATTTATTTATTTTTGTCAAGCTCTGGTTTTTGTGTGATTATGCACTCCCTGTACTTCACTGTTGTTTCATGTCTGTATGATGTCATAATGTTTAATGTCATGTTTATTTGTATAATGTCTCTAATGTGATAATAAAGTTTGTTTAAAAAAAAACGTGTGGAGCAGACGAGTGAATGAGAAGAAGAAAGTTATTGGTGGGAGGAAAATTGGAGTCGGCTGCACTTTCATAATACAGTAAAAGATGAGGGCCACACGTGGAAAAAAGAAAGAAAGAAAGAAAAAGAAAAAAGAATACGTACTTTTTCATATAGCCTCACTCCAATTTTCTCTCGGGTGGACGCTCAGCACTGCCCCTAGAGGCCTGGAGCACTTCCGTTGTATGACTGGATATGCAGCTTTTTCTTTTTGCAGTTGTTTTCTTATTTGCAGCGCGTTTCTGTATTTGGAGCGTTTTCCTTTTGCATCTGTTTTCCTATATGCAGCGCGTTTCTGTATTTGCAGCACGTTTCTGTTTATGCAGGGCGTTTCTGTATTTGCAGCGTTTTTCTTTTGCATCTGTTTTCTTATATGGAGCGCGTTTCTGTATTTGCAGCGCCTGTCTGTATATGCAGCGCGTTTGTACTTGTCGGCCACCGTAGTTAACAGTAGTGGTTGATCTGTGTGGCGAACATGAGCAGTTGCTCTTACTTGTAAATGTTTCTTTAAATTAAATTTTGAATTCTTGGATGATGACAGCATTTTTTACAGCTGAAGGCAGAACTGCCACTGTACAATGATGTTGTTTCTCTTTAAACACAAAATATATCATAGGCAGTCACGATAACATGTTGTAAAAATGTATTTTAAAATTGCAATCTTGCTCATAATCCACATTTTTACTTGATGTAATCTGCAATCTGATTACCTCTTTTTCTGTAACTGTAATGAAATACAGTTACCTTTTTTTGTATCCGAATTGTGCTATCCCATTACATGTAATCTGTTACTCCCTAAGCCTGGTGGTCAGTGTTTGTAGTATTTTTTTACTGGCTAGTAGCAATGCCCGTTCACATAACTTCCCTTTGTCTCTCTGGCACCGTCTCTTAGAGTTATATTTGCTCTGCCAGTTCGTGGTCAGAGCTGAGCCAGTGATTTCTTGGCTCCTTCAAGTGTCACCATGTAGCCTAATCTCATTCACACACAACTTGACTAGAAGTGGTATGAGACAGAGAGTTCAGTGACAGGCGGAGTTAATCGTTTCAATGCCACAATTGTTATGGAAATGAATGGAAAAAGACACTAAATAGGTTAGGATTTGTTGTTCCTGGAGGACGCCCAGACTCTCTTTCTGTCAAGCCTCAAGAGTCTAGGGCAAAGAACTTGCCCAGAATTGTGTGTGCTTGCTCATTGCACCAGCATGATAAGAAGCTCAAATTTCTTATAGAGTACTCTAGAGCACTGTTTTAGCTCTCCTGTAACATTGTCAGACTCATGGTGCACATATGCTACCTTCCAAATTGGGTCATATTTACTGTGTTTGTGAGAAAAGTCCATCCTCTCTGGTCTCCCACACAAATGCCTTCATCACAGGGCTGTGACAGTAATGGCGGTCATGTGATTCCTGCTGCAGAGTTGAGCTTGTTATCGTCGTCACTGCAAATTTTCCTTTGAAGGGTCAATCTCATGTTGATATCAGTGCGTGGATCTATTAATACACCTAAGGATCAGCGCTGTAATACATAAGTCAGGAACACAGTCTCTGATTAGTTGATAAGACAGAAGCAGGAAATAAGAGACAAGACTTTTCTTGGTCTTAAGAAGCTGCAGCATTTATTAACTGATATACTGTAACATGTTCTGTACATTTACTGCCAGATTGAGAGCTTTCTGCTCCGCTGTGGGCATCACTGTCAGTCTCAGTCTGCTGCTCGCTTTTACTCACTTTCACGCCGTACATACACACGCACTGCCCTATTTCTGCCTGGGCTGTGATGTTAACTGCATTATCGCAATATCGTGATCATGTGAGCTCGTTATCACCATCGCCACAAATTTTATTTTGAAGGGTCAATCTCGTATTTAAATCAGTGCATGGATCTATTAATACACCTAAGGATCTGCACTGTCACACACAAGTGGTAGACAGGTCAGGAGCACAGCCTCTGATTGGTCGACAAACTCAACCCAAGGCCTCTTGGGATTGCCAGTAGGCAGTCACAACAGCAACAACTGTTTGAACACAGCTGCAGTTCAAGGCTGGATTACAAAACTTGTGAAAGGGTTACAATCACACCAGAGCCGACGTTGTAAAGGTACAACACTAGTGTTAGCATTAGCTTAGCATTAACTTTTGCTGCTCAGCTTACTTTGGGGCCAACCTCCCTCACTTTTTTCAGCAGTTGGGAAACAACAGACAAGACTTTTCTTGGTCTTGAGAAGATGTAACGTTTATTATCTGACACAGTGTAATCTGAACTGTACATTTACTGCCAGTCTGACACCTTTCTGCTCTGCTGCTCACTTTTACTCACTGCACATGCAGATTATGCACTGGCCTATCCCTTAAAAGAAGCAATGCTATGCTAAGTCAACAACAACATAAAGTCCAACAAAACATAATACGGTTACACAATAACTAAGACACCCGCTCATGTCATTACCAGAACCCTCTCCATGGAGCACATCATTCCTGTTCTTCATAAACGTCACTGGCTCTCTGTTAAATTCTGTATCGACTTCCTTTAAGGCCCTTTATAACCTCCGTATTCTTTCATCTTCACACTCCTTCCTGTACTCTCAGATCCTCTTCCACTATCTAACTCACCACACCATCTGCTTGCTTGACTACCATGGGGTCTAGAGCCTTCAGCTGTCCTGCCCTCCTGCCTTTGGAACTCTCTCCCACAAGTTATTCATGATATCTCCCCACCGTCTTAAAACACACCTTTTCAAACTGGCATATTCAGTCTGATGCTGTTTAAGATTTTATATCTGGTTACTGCTTAAGTTACTGGTGTTTATTTCTTCTTTGTAGCTTTTATAATGGCTTGCTGGCTCGCTAAATAAACAGCCTCAATGGCCTCTAAATGCAAGTTTTAACATCCATGTTGCATGTTGCCTTGAACGCCAAGCACATCATGACCATGGCTTCCCACCACGACCTCACAATGTCCATTTGAAGGCAAAAATAGACTAGAAAACAGAGATATCGATTGTCAAAACTCAGGGTTTCCACCACTTTGTAAGCAGTACTGTAAGCACTTGCAAGTACAGTGGCCCAAGTTGACCCCCCCCCCCCCCACCGGGCTGAAGCATCAAGGAATTTTATTTTCAGGGGATGTATTTTTAAGATGCCACTTAGCTGCCCCACTGTAAACAACAGTTACAGTGGGGATGCTAAGTGGGTATAATGGTTGGAAAGCTTACTAGTGACATTGGTTAAAACACAAATGCGCTGTGTGCTCAGTCCCACCCAGTGCTGACTTAAGTGACATCACTTGAGGCAATTTTTCCACTGGAGCCACAAAAAGCTGTATACAACTTAATCCCGTTTATGCAGCAGTTCTCCCTTGACTTGTAACCAGACTTTGATGTGTAAATCAGAGGAATTCCCCTTTAAGTTCTGACAAATGTGGACCCACACTGAACTGTATGTACTGCACAATACTGTAATGCTCCAAATCATAAACAAACCACCTGCAACCAGAACAGCAGAGGAGAAACACCAAACCACTGGTCCCAGTAGTTCATTCAACTTTTCTGCTTTCACCTGCAACTCTGCAGCTACCTGCTGTCAGTGAGAATATCTGCCAACTGGCAGCCTGCTGACTTTGTTAGATAAGGCTTAGTCACCACGCAGCAAGCAGTGTCCAAAACACAGTCAGAAATAATAATGTGATGTGATCAGGAGATTAGCACAGATCACGACAACTTTACACTATTACGCCTAAGTTCTCGCAAAGAGTTTACATAATGATGATAATCGCGCATTTGGATTCGACTTGCAGATTATTACAATTTTAAATCAGAGATGTCTCTCGCAGCAGTGGTAGAAAGTAACAAAGTACATTTACTCAAGTACTGTTCTTCTCCATTTAAGAGTGATTTCCCCTCTTATCTTCTCAAATATTTTCATTAAATCATTGATTTTCTCATTTCATACAACATTTTCCTTCCTCAATCAGCTGCAACAGTAAAATCCTGCTTGTGAATCGATTTAATACAATTAACAATCTAATAATATCATACACTGTGATTATATAAAAGTCACGGGGGCCATTTTAGTACAGAATGAGCACTTCTTATAATGGTGATTTTTTTTTTACATTATTGCATTGGCACTTTTGCATAAATGGGATAGTTGTGGGGTTGTATGAGGTACTTAACGACAGTGGGAGATATTTTTTGTGTTTGGTGAAGTCATGACCTGGCCTGCTCTGCCTCTGACTGGCTTATCCTGATGTTCTTACCTACCCAATCACACTTCTCCTGCGTAAACCAACCCAGAACCTTCCCAACCCAAATGACTCTCACCAGTGAAGACAATGAGTACTAGCCAATCAGAATGGAGCAGAGTGGGTCATGACTTTGCCACCCTGGGAAAAAAGAAATGCCCAGTTTGTGGAAACAGCAGGTGTAGGAAACTAAGTAATGTATTGCTGGGGACAGGGTCAACAGCAGCAATGCATTTTAGCCAAATCAAAAAATCTATATCAGTTTAAGTGTACACAACATTAATATATTTTCACCACTTTACCTTGCCGTCAAGACATCCTTTTCTGATGGAAAACTGCTGTTACATAAGCCAAATATTGTTCTCTCCAAACAGCCCAAACTCCATTGGAAAAATCAGTAATTTTACCTTGCAGAACACAGGAGTTGCTGTTCTACTGCTGCCTTGATCAGTTACTTTGTTTGTGTTATTGTGCGACTGTGGTGTTCTGAAACTTAAGTTCAGATTATGCAAAGTCCTATATAACACAAACAAACCAACTGATCAAGGCAGTGGTAGACCAGCAACTCCTGTGTTATGCAAAGTAAAATTAGCGTTTCTGCCAAAGGAGTCTGGTTGAGTGAGAGAGTGCAATTTTTGGCTTATATATCAGCGGTTTCCCATCTATAAGTGCTGTTTGACAGCAAGTTAAGGCAATGAAAATATTCTACATCTATATATTTAAGTGGCTAAAATACGCTGCTGATCTTGTCCACAGCAGTAAATTTCTTAGCTTTCTGTGCAAGTACTCCTGCTGCTTCTCGAACTGGTGGCGTGCCAAACACCATCTACTGTAGGAAATACACTGACAATCAATAAGTACCTCGTACAACCCCACTTCAAATAACCTGAACTATCCCTTTAAGTAAGAAACGGATCTGGTACTGTCTCACACTGAGGCTGTCTCTGCAGCCTGGAGGAGAAAAAGAGGGCAGATCAACGTCAAGATAAAACAGCCTCATGACATACTTCCACAGGCAAACATATGGAAACACTTCAGCCATCGTATGTGTGTGTGAGCATGTTATGCATATGAAAGCAGGTTTCTGACAAACTGTATGTGTGTCTATATGAAGCTGTCCACATGTGTTGAGTCTGTTTGGACATGCATCTCTGCAGTACAATGAATTATACACAGACTCCTCAGCAAGAGCAGCAGCAGTCCTCTACTTGAGTGTCTTTGAAATCCCCTCAGTATAGCGGAGAATCTATTTCCCCATGCAGTAGCACTTCAAGCCCGGCTCTGATTGATTGTCTGTTAAACTGCGAGTGTCTGAGAGAGATGGTCTGCCAGGAAGCCTTACAGTGTGACTCCAGGTCCCCGGCATACACAGAGGGAACAAGCTCCTTCACTACCCAGGATAAATCAAGCTAATTAGAAGGGATGTGTAATTTGAAAGTAAGTGCTTGGCACAAAGCTGCCCAAATCTCACCCCCACGCGCACCCTGAGTACACTACACTCTTAGAAATAAGGGTTCTAAAAGGGTTCTTCTTGGAGAGCTGAGGTTCTACCCACAAGCGTTTCTTTCTGATGAACCCTCGTTTTGAAAAAACGGTTTGTCAAGGGTTCTTTGTAAGACTAAGGGTTGCATTAAGGACAACTGTCATCCAAAGAACGGAAAGAGTTCCGCAAGCATTGTTAAAATTTATTTTTTTAGTTTAGAACGGTTCAAAATTAGGAGCCGGTTCCATGTTGGTGGAGAAGGCCTATAAGTACGTTCTAGATAAAACCCTTGGAATATAAAAGGGTTTTCAGGAGAACCCCCTGCGTAGTATCTAGAAAGAACCCTTGAAATATAAAAAAGTTTCTGGTAGAACCTCCTGGGTATGTTCTAGATAAAACTCTTGAAATATAAAAGGGTTCTTGGTAGAACCCACTAGCTTTATTCTAGATAAAACCCATAGATTATACAATGGTTTTCACTAGAACCCCGTTGGCATGTTCTAGATTAAAACCTTGGAATATAAAAAGATTCCCAGTAGAAACCCCTGAGTGGATTTTAGATAAAACCCTTTGAGTATAAAATGTTCCTGGTAGAACCCCCGAGTGTGTTCTACAGTAAACCCTGGAAATATAAAAAGGTTCTAAATAGAACCCCTTTGGTGGGTTCCAGGTAAAATCCTGGGAATATAAAAAGGTTTTAAATAGGTTCTGGGTGCATTCTGGATAAAATCTGCAGAATATAAAAAGATTCTTGGGTGGGTGGCTGGGTGGGTTCTTGCACCCTCAGAAGCTGTAAAGATTTTAGATAGAACCCCCAGAGAGGGTTCTGGGTGGTGTCATTACACCACAGAAGGGTTCTGGTTGAAATCTTTCACAGATGGTTCTAGGTATAACCCTTTATGTTGGGTTTGAGATAGAACTCTCTGAAAGGTTTCCAAGTGGAACATTTATAAAAGGTTCCACCAAGAACCAAAAAGGTTTCTCCTATGAGGACAAGCTAAAAAAAAAAAACCTTTATGGTTCCAATTAGCACTTTTATTGCTAAGAGTGTCCATGCCTCTTTTTGTGGAGTGGGACCTGGCGTGGACAGAGACGTCTCCAGACGCAGAAGTCTCACCGTCACTCAGAGACCAAGCTATCAGCTATAAGAGCAATGAAGCGAGATTCATGAGTAAATTTGCACTCCTGCACACCTCTGCAGCTTGTCTGAAATAGCAGGAAATTATAGTGCAGGTGGGAGGAGGGGAGGTGAGGCGGTGTGACCAGAACAATCATCTACAGACGATATAATCAAGATAATGAAAACAAGAGAGCAGCAGTGATTGTGATGATGAGTCGATTCATTCATTAGTCGGTGGAAAGACATGCCAAACATTTTGATGGTCTGAAGTTATTAAATGAGAGGGTTTCTGATTTTCTCTTCAGTCTTTATTATGTAAATTGAATATTGTTGGAGTCTGGACTCTGGGTCAGACAAAACATTTCTTGATGTCACCTTGTGCTAAAAAATATTGGATTAGACATGTTTCACTCACTAAAAATCACTACTATTATTTTAAACCAATACGCTATTGGTGTACCTTAAAGGGACACCCAAAAATCAAAATTTTTGGAGATATAGCGGTAGAGATGTCTGTCTTCTCTCAAAGACGACAGTCGGTTTGTGGTGCTCAAAGCGCCAAAAACATTTGAAAAACTCAACAGCGGCGTATAGCATATAGAATTATTTGTGTGACAGGTAATACCGAATTTTACCACCAGGTGTCACTGGTCACTCAGCTATGCCCGAGTGGAACAAATCAGTTGCAAGTCAGTGTTTTCACAACGCATTTCTGCAAATGTTTCATAATAAAAGACTTGCTAAAACATGAATTTTTGTCCACCGAAACACTAGAGGGCTTTTAACTTGACATGGATACAGGAAGTGTGCAGCCTAATACAGTAACTTTCACAAAGCAAACAGGAGCAAATCACAGCAAGGCTTCGTAACTTCTGCTACTGAAAAACCATAGCTGATTACCAACCTCGCTGACACAGCCAACAGATGTGATGCGCATGATCTGGGCATCCCGTTCTACCAGACTACACCCTGCAACTGTATCACCACGCAGAAGTAAGCGTGCATCTACTCATGGACGAGGGCTCATGCTCACAGCAGCGTGGGATGTAAACGTTACGGACATCCTCTTCGAGTGAGTAGATGCTCGCTTCCTTCTGCATGGTGATACGGTTGGTGGGTGAAGTTCGTCTGTGGTAGGGCTGCGGGATTTGGTAAAAATCATATTGCAAAAATCTGGCTGATATGCGATACGATAAGTGGGAATGACCAGTTTCGCATTACAATTTTCTTGTTTCTTTCATCTGGAAAACAAGATTTTTAGGCCGTGTCATCTCTGGTGTTTTCTCATACATTTTTCCATTTCCAAAAAATTGGCAATTTGCTTCTGGTTCTGCGATTTGGATATTGCACTTGGCCATATTGTGATTATATTACAATTGTGATTAATTGTGCAGCCCTAGTCTGTGGATTATCTTGACTAACTGTCTGAAAAGAGACATTTGATGTGAGTTTTTCAAATGTAGGTTTGGTGCTTTGAGCACCACAAGCCAAGTGCCATCTAGTTCAATTATATTCAAAAGAAGGCAGACATCTCTACGGTCGATATCTCCAAAACTCTGCAAGTCACACAAAAGAAATCTAGATGGATAAATAGCACTGCATGTAAGAGGAAAATGTTTTTATTTTGGAGTGATATGCCCATTTAAAAACTGTCAAATAATTAATTGAGAAAATAATTGACAGTTTAATCAATAATGAAAATAATCATTTGTCGCAGCCCGATTGCAAACACCTGCTTTACATGCTATTATGCTCTAAAACACTTGGAATCACAAGTTCTTGACAAACAATCCGTGCTACACTGGGAACTCTCGTGTACAGTGAGTTAATATGCAAAGAGGAAGGAACTGGTGTGACACCAGTAAAAGTGAGAGCCTTTAAATAACACCAGCTATTTATTTACTGGTCCACACCACACTAGTTCACATGCTTTTGATGGAGGAGCATGGGCCACACAGGGAGCAGCAGGGCAGGTTAGGACATCCAAACAGCTTGGTGGCACACAGCCGGCGGTGCCATCCTGTTGGAGCTGCTCACAGAGGCCACATATCTCAGAAAGCTCCAGGAGGTTTGCCAAAAACCAGTTGTACCATGCTGGGAAGTCATATCAGCTGCTCATTATGTGGTCTATCTGTCAGCAGCACCCCCTGCCTCCATGTGTCTGTCGCCTCAGGGCGTATGTGAACTCACAGGTGTCCAGCTGTGCCTCGGTGGCATCAGACTACAGCAGGTGATCTGATCCCTCAAATCATTTTTTTTGTAGGTGGAATTAAAAGAGCCATTCCACTGAATCAGTGCCAGTTTCACGTTTTAACTTTTCAAAATTAAACTTCATTCTAAAGCCAGACAGATATATTGGCAGGCCGATATTATTGGCTGATATTGGCCTGTCACAAGTATGTCGGTAGCGCTGATATGAACATAATGCAGATTGTACAAGCAGCATTTTCTTAATTCAAGGAGAATTACTGTTTATAATGTCCTATATAAAAATATCTTTCAAAAAAAAAAAAAAAAGTCTGAATCTTCAGGGATTGTAACACTCAGTCCTATTAATGAATCTTAAAAACGCAGTTGAGTATTGCGTTAGGAGAGATATAATCATCATTCATCTTAAATTGGTATATTTTTCAACAGTTTTCCACATAGGCTAAAATCTGATTTTTTTTTTCAGTGTTTGAAGTAGTTTTTATAAGGTTATACATGATGTATCCTCAAATTGCAATTAGGACAAAGTGTATGAAACTTTGTTTGATTTATAATGTATTGTGCAGATATTTTTCATGCATATTTATGGCTTGGAAATAACAGATTACATGTAACAGGGTGACGTAATTAAGATGCAAAAAAAGCGAACTGAATTCCAGTTACAGAAAAACAAGACATAATCAGAAAATTGTGATTATTTAGCAGGATTACAGTTTTAAATAAAATACATTTTAACATAAAGAAAGATATACTCAACATTATTTTGTCTTTAAATCAAAAAAGAGGAACAAGAACAGTGAAAGTTCTGTCCTCAGCTGTGCAATAAGGTCATCATCCAAGAACTCAACATCAATTTACATTTACAGGTCAGACAAACCACTAACTTAACCCACACAGACCAGCTGCTAACACAGAAATCCAGTTATAGCTACATAACCTCTCAATACTACTGTTGCTTACTACTGCTACTTATGGCAGATTACTTGAAGTTTGAGTGTGAATAGCATGCTTAACAAAGCACAAAAATGTCCATAATTACCTCTATCTAAACATGCATTTGTGCATTACAAAAAATAAATATCTGGACAAACAATTAAATAATTAACAACAATTATAAAACATTAACAATTTCACCATATTTGACACTGAGGTAATCCAGAAGTGACAGAAAGTAATCAAGTTACAATACATTAATATTGGATGATACTTGGATTAGGTTTCTGGCTACAGGTAATCGGTAACTGTATCAGAATATATTTTTAAAGTGACCATCCCAATGCTATATGTCTGGGGTGGGAAAATGCACAGATTTGGTGGAATGATCCAAAACCTGCAGATTCTCAGCCCTCCGTGGCGCATGATTGGACAGCATTTGTCCACTGTCGTTGCTCGATGCCCAATCAACACCTGATTTTGGCTATAAAATGACGATTGACGGCGTTCTGCCCTAAGCAGCTTTGTCAACGCTGCAGAGTCAGGTGCAGACGAAATGTACCCGTGCGTAACGCTTCCCCCCACAGACTGACAGGGAATGTGAACGCACGGCGTTTGGATCAAAATGAATATTAAGACATCCGGATGTGATTTTAGCCCAAAAAAATATGAAAATCAGTGGCGGTTTCATCTTAACACTCTCTGGATACATATTTTTTGAGGGGGCATCCCTCCGCTCCTAATCAAAGCGCGCGCGCACGCACACACACAGCAGATCCTGGCTAAAAATCACCAATCCAAGGTTAAACGCACGCGTTAGGAACGCTTCGCGTGTCCTTAATGTAAAGTGCCACTTCTGTGTGTGAGACTGCAGTTTGTGTGGGATAGTCTCGGCGTTTTGTTCGCCCTCTTGTCCCAGACGAAAAAAAAACAAACAAACAAAAAAAAAAAAAAAATAGAGAGGACCTACCTGGTAATCTCGAAGCTGCAACCTTTCCGAAGGAGCAGGGCTCTCTTCCGCATGATGCCTTTGTCTCTGCCGAGGTACACATTTTTATCTGAATTCATGGGTGCTGAGCGAGCAGGTAGACTCGGGCAAACAGCAGCGCTTTCTTTCCAAAAAGTCAGGAAAAAAATCGAGCAGCAGACTGAGAGGCGGAAGGAGAAAGAGAAACAGGCTTTCCGAAAAAAAAATCCTTTGACGCTCGGTCCACCTCAGCGGAGCAAAGCGAAGTGATCTTGCAGACTTTTTTCTCCCCCCTCTCAGGCTACACAAAAACACAGCGTGTTGAGGCGTTCAGAGGTGCATGGTGTCCGGGTTGGTGGTATCTCCATGCGGGCTCAGAGGAGCAGACTGTAGCGGCTCCAGAGATCCTGTGTGATCCTGAACTGTGGAGCCCACAGCGCTCAGTCCGACAGTGAGAGGCTGCGAGGAGGCAGTGACTTCATGAAACAACTGATGGAGAGAGAGAGAGCGAGAGAGAGATGAGAGAGAGAGAGAGAGAGAGAGATGAAAGACAGAGAGAGAGAGAGAGAGTAGAGAGAGAGAGAGAGGAGGGAGGTGGTGAGACTATCTACAGTACTGTAAGTGAGTGTGTGTGCTCAGGGTTGCTGTGTGTGAAAGGGAGAGTGAGAGTACATGAATGTCTGTGTCCACGCATACAATAAGCTATAACACAGTGCTGTTATGAATGAAGCCAGAATTAAAGTGAATAATGTCCATCACATGATATGTATGATATGGATCCTAGCTGCCTTTGAATTCCTTGGTAGCTGAATGAAAGAAGGAAAATACATCAGCAGTGTTTTAATTTGGAAACTTTGGGTGAATTTGAGCTTTAACTCTTTGAAGAAAAAGCATTTTTTTTATTCCAAAGTTTCTTTGGACACTAAGAACAGACAACAATATTTTGTTTTGATTGACAACACAGTTTTGTAATTATGAGCCTCTATACCAAATAAGATGTCCATTTAGGGTAGACATCTGTGTTCAAGATTTAGTCACATGTAGCAGTGAGCTTGCAGATTGCAAACATTATGTCCCCCTGTCCCCTTCCAAGCATGTGGACAATCCGTTCACACCCCAGCTTGACCAGTGCTGATGTCTCTGTCACACCCATCAGTGGCTGTGTTAGACCCTGCCAAAAAGCTGTTTTAGCAGGTGGTTAACGTCGTGAAGCGTCACAGTTTGGTAAGGTTTTGGCAACAAAACTACTTGGTTAGGTTTAGGAAAATATCATATTTAGGGATAAAATCTGTACGTTATATTTACAATTTCATTTAGCAGGCACTTTTATCTTAAGTTGCGTACAGCTGAGGGCTGATCCAGCACAAGTAAGGATCTAGTCAGGAGAGAACAACAACAGTAAGCATCATGAAGCAAAGTTCAAGTCTGATAGGATGTAGGTGCATACAGGAAATGCAAGTGGATGCGCTGAATTTTTTAAAATGGATATCTTGTGCATTTAATCAAATGCACAGGTGTTCACGATAGAGCTGGGTCTTCAGTGTTAGACAGACAGGGACTCTCCCGATCAAGTTTGGTAGCTCGTTTTACCATCGGGGAGCCACAAAATCCAAGTGTCTGTGGATTGATGTCTATGTAGAAGATTTGGGGCAGTTTTTATGGAAAAATCCAAAGGATGTTACGTCTATGTGCGCTCCCGAGTGCCTTCAGCTTCTCTACAGCACCAACGATGTGCAATACTAGCTAACATTAGCTTAGAAAAGCACCCGTGACAACACAAGCATGACTTTACTTACCTCATTTATTGACATGATACCAGTCAGTCACATGCAGTCAGTTCTGGATGATCCCCAGGATGCTTACTCGTGCCTACAGAGTGGGGGCACACGTGCAAGCAACAGGATGTTGACTGCAGTTTACTTCACAGCCACTGGTGTAATTAAAAACAAGGATTTTCTGAAAATTCTACATAGTACCTTTAAAGAAAATTATGACTTAAAAAAAAACAAAGAGCAGTCTTTGTAGAGCCACATATCTGCTCATTTATGTTCTGATCTGATGCAACAGTATAACAGTTTCTGTGGGTGATAGATGCAGATTTTGTCCTCCATCGCTGAGCCAATTTGAGTTTCACAGCAAGAAAAACCTTTAACCCCAAGCTCTGAAGTAATTCAATTTGAAAGCAACACAGAAAAGAGAGCAAAACCACCAAATTTAGATAGTTTAGTGGTGCTGTTAACTGAAAAATGCTGAAAAAGCACAATGAAAAAGATCATTTTGAGATCATAAGACATGGACGTATGAGAAAAATATTATCATTGCAGTTTTACTCACCTCTTTCTAACTCTTACTGGTGGTCTAGGCATGTTTTTACGGTAGATTGGCCTTAAATATTCAAAATATGTAGATGGAGACCCTGCTGTCTTTGACATCTACAGAGAATGCTCAAGACGGTTCAATCAGGTTAAGTACAATTAATATTTAAACAAGATATCACACCACAAAGTGTGCTCTACCAAAGCAATGTTTACTCTGCTAAAACAACTCTCAGCTGTGAGTGCACCCTGCTGTGGGTGCTATGGATTAGTTGATTAGCTCTAAAAATATAATGGCGTGGGTTGGTAGTGCATCCTGTGCTTCATTAGGGTGGGACGTCGAGGGGGTGATTCATAGGGCACACACAGTGAGAGACTGGGAAGTATGGGCCAGTTCACATGAAGTCTAATGAGTCTGCACAGTGAGACGTCTCGTCAGATATCATCCCTGCGTGTTGCCTCATATGACACAGCAGTCGCCCTGTCATGTTTGTTTGGTTTTTTTTTTGCAAAGCTTGTTATTATTTACAGTGCTGAATGGCCTTGAAAACAGAGATAAAAATATGAAACATTTGTGAATAAACAAAAAAAAAAAAACATTATACATACATGCTGGAGGCCTAGTTGTTGGTGTCCTGTTGTACACAAAGAAGGTCAATGACATAAAGAAGTGTTCTCCTGGGCGTTATCACTCTATATTCTATTGAATCATTTTGACAAAATATGAAGCAATCATTATTAACAGAGGTCATGTTGCTGTACTAATGTTAGCTAACTTTACAGATATCGCTCTAACTCAGGCATTAGGCTCTTGAGTCAGTTTGAGGGTCTTGTGTATTTGAGTTTTGATGTTTTAGATTTTATTATTATCCCATAACTGTCACTTATGTAATCTTGCTAAAGCTACGCTGGCTGCAAAAGCTTTGTAGTCTTGTATTATTTTTGCTGAACAGCGGTCACTGTGGGTAAACATGACAGGAATAGCACATTGTCTCAACTGCTTTACACTTATAATCCTTTTTCATTAACTCAAACTGCATTTTTGATTATTTTTACTGTATGATCAGCGATTTTTCTGCAATAGCCATTCATTTACATTCAGTAATTATTTCTCTATATAGGCATATAATAGATTTCACTGGTGGTGGCAGAGTCCGCCAGTGCTGTGCTGGCTTCAGATTGCCTTGCATTGATAACAACCTCATTGTTTACTGTTCCTTCTCTTTACACCATATCATTGCTGCATTAAGATACTGCTAATGTAAACAGAACATTTCCTACTGCAGCTGCTTCATTTAAATGGTGAAACTCCGGGTGGCTTTATTATGAAGCAGTCACAGGAAACACAGTGCGAAATGCATCTCCAAAACAAGACAATGGCTTTTTTTTCTTTTCTTTTCTTTTCTTTCTTTTCTTTTTTTTTTGGACTGCACATCAGTTTTAAATATTGCAGAGAGCAATCAAACAAAAAGGAGCATCCACAGTGTTAGATCTCACACATCTCCACCTCCTCAGAAAGGTAACCAACTCCACAATGCCCTGCTGTTGTGTGGGAACTGCAATACTTGCATCATGTGCAGAGATCAGATTGTAGTTGCAA
This sequence comes from Lutjanus argentimaculatus, assembly GCA_034769285.1. NCBI lineage: Eukaryota > Metazoa > Chordata > Actinopteri > Lutjaniformes > Lutjanidae > Lutjanus > Lutjanus argentimaculatus. The sequence continues at coordinate 31,262,891 of JAWZSL010000005.1, read as the reverse complement.
TTATTATTGACTGACTTCTTTATTGAAACTGTGTACATTTATTTGGCAGCACTGTAAAACAGATACACCAGTCGCGCTTCTGTTGTCTTTCTGACAAAGCTGCTCAACAGGTCCATTCAGTTGTATTAAACTACATTATAAACCATGGTAACCGTAGTTACAGTTACAGTTAAATCAACCAGGACTGAAATCTTGAAACAAGTATAATCAGTATTTTTATGATAATAATGTCAGTAGCTTTGCTGTTAAAATCCTTTTCATGAAAAAATTCAGCAATGGCCATTCGAATGCATTGAGTAGTTATTCCTCTATATAATAGGTTTTTGGTGTCTGTCAGTGTTGTGTTAGATTCAGATCTTCTCGCGCGATAACAACTTACTGTTTACTCTTCTCTTTGCACCGTATCATTGCTGCATTAAGTTACTGACAACTACTGTTGCTGCTTCAGTCAAATGGTAAAACTCTAGACAATGCAAATGCATCTACAAAATGAGACAATGTTCAGTCCCAGCAGTTTCTGTGACAGATCTGGTGGAATGTTGCAGGGAGCGATGAAACAAAGAGGGGCAGCCACAGTGAGCTGTTACAGTAGCTGAAGAGTTGCAGGTGGCTGCACACCATCAGCTCCTCAACAAGGAAACCAACTCCACTGTGGCCTGCTGCTGTGTGGAAACTACACTACTTGCACCATGTGTAGAAATCAGACTGCTTTCGTCATTGATTTCTATTTAAAGCTATGTGAGTTTGTCTGGTTGCACTGTAAACATACACCAGTTGCTCTTTCGTTGTATTTCTGACAAATTAGCTACTGGTCATGTGTTTGCCATAGTATTGCTATGACAACAGCTGTGCATGTAGATGCTAGGGGCAGTAGATCTTTCTTTGCCACTTTTCTCCTTTAATCTGCTTCTTTTTTTTGGGGGGGGGGGCCTTATTGCTGAACCACATTATCACCTATGACAGAAACACACTTGTAGGCATTAGAAAAGGCAGCGTGGCATTTTGGATTAAAGATCAGTGGATTTGAGACAATCAACAATAATCGAACTAGATAATGCCCAGACCACCCCAGGAGTAGTGGAGGACAGCAGCGCCATGCAAGAGCCACGCTAACCCAGCTTGGATTTAAGGCTGCTCTAGCTCTGCTAATGTCTGGTCGGGAAAATGAAACAGATTAAATGGGACTCAGGCTAATAATCATGAAATCTTAAACGAATGTGAAAACAATTCAACAACAGATCATAGTGATGAACCTAGAGAGAATTATCACATGAATAGTAGTAAATATTGGATTTAAATATTCCTTTAAAAAAAAGCAGTATAGCAACATAAAAGATGATGATATGTTGTGTTCAAGGCTAATTGATTCTGTCTTCAAGAGACAAGTTTTGTTGCAGGTTTGCAAACTTAATTTTCCTGCCTGAGAGTGAGTGAAACACTAAGATAAGCAGAAAATCTCAGTGTGTTTACTTCCTGTTTTACTTTTGTGATGAAACCACTGAATTGTTTATCTGTGACATGCCAAAACAGTGATCCAAGTAGAGAAGAGTTATAAAAATCAGGGAACAGATTCAGTGATGATATATCTAAATTTTGCTAATCTTAGCTAACATGAGGCACCATAAGCTAGCTGGTCCGTGTGCAGCAGCAAAACCACAGAGTGTGGCCTATTGACCTGAGCAAGGGTGTGTTTGATTGCTCATGAATTTCCATCTGCAAGAGGAAGATTGTGTTACTTCTTTCAAAAATGGCAGGGTCACTTTAAATCCTACTGTTGCTGTAATAGATTAAAATTCACCTAAAAACAGTGTGGCAATACAAGGTTGCAGTCTCTTCCACTTTCACCCTCAGAGTACAGCTCCTGAAATAGTTTTTCAGACACCTGAGGTTAAATCATCACTCATGGACTGTGGACAGGAAAAGAATCTGCACTCAGATTCAATAATATCTCAAGAGGAAAGGACACACATAACAGCAGATCATCTCTGTAGCTCCTGCTTTGTTCAGTAAATACTCATGTGGTTGTTGTCTGTAGGTTGATGGTTGTATGTTTCACCTTTTCCATCTGATAGAAGGAAAAGTAAGCTGATTACTCCCACATACTGTATGTATAAATACACACACACTCTCTGTCTAGTATGTCAGCCCGCTGTTTAGATGAGAAATTCTCCCAACATGACTCACAGCTGCATTCAAAGGAAGACCCGGCCATGTTTGTGTTATTGGAAAGACTTCAGTTTTGTTGCTCAAACCTTCTGACTCACTGTGATTCAACGGTACTGCCTCTTCTTACCACATCTCCCCACGGTTAGAGACGCCTTTAAATAACTGCCCTCTCACTAGCACCACTCATCATTCTCATCGTGGAGCAGGTATGTTACTTAGCAGCGGGATAAAGTGACAAAAGACTTATTTGTTGTGGTTTTACTTGTGGTTTTAAGATTGGAGAGACTTCGAGAGACACAGAATTTACAAGTATAATTATTTTGTTTACCACTAACATAATAAAAAATACATGTTTTCCCAAATGAATACCATATGTCTCAGGGTCAGATACCCCCCTGTGTAGCACATGAAGCAGTGAGGTTATGCAATATGTGAGTGCAGCTCTTTCTTGTATTTAGTGACTATTTAAGACTGAAGTCTGCGACCTCCAGCAGGACTTAATGAAACGAGTATTCGTAGTCTGGCCTTCTGAAAACCCTGTCTCCCCTGTGGACTGTGCTAAGCAGGAATAAGAAGAGAGAAAATACGACTAAATAATAGAACTGTTTTTAGGCTGTAGGTTTGAGGTGTGCAAGGATTTGTTATAGTCTCACAAACCAGTTGGAAGATGGAAACATTTTCTGGCTGCAGGGGGGCAGCAGAAACAAGCTTTAAAAACGACTTATTATGACCTTACAAAGTTCATATGGAAAACTTTATAGCATTCATTTGGGGTCATGTTTCTGGAGCTCTGGTGACTGCAAGTCCAACAGTCACTCTCCTTTTAGCTTTAGTTGTGCTGACCACCAACTCCCAGGGGTAATAAAGGGCATTTAAGCTGCTAAATGCTCCACTATGTTCATCAGCTAGTTGCTAACGTCTGCCAGCCATTTGGTGCTGAGCAGGTAGCTTACAGTAGGTTATTAAAGCATTTTTCATCCCTGACTCCTGCATTTGGGAATGGGGCATGTTAAATAAATGTTTTCCAAAGATGATTTCTGTAATTTTAAGTTCTCATCACACTGATGTATGTTCAAGTGTTCATTTCACTGATCAGTTTGGTTTTAGTTTATTGAGTTTTAGTTTATTTTCCTCCATGCGTCATCCATATTTATTTATGTCAATGCTTTTGAGCAACTAAACTAGGCTGCGCAAAGTGTAGTTTTATCAGAATTTGGCAGTATAGGCTACATTATTAAGCAGAATAGAAGTAATAGCAGTTGGGAGGCAGACGGAAAACCAGTTGTTTGCCAACCACCAATAAACCTAAAAATAAGAAGAAGGAGAAAAAGAAACAAAACCAGTTGCCTCAGCCATCTGCAAGAAGAAAATGGAAAGAGGCCTTTTTTTTCATTTGTTCTAGTTGTAATTATTCTTTCGTGGGACAGTCAACGACAGTGGAAACAGCTTCTTCTTCTTTCTTCTTCTTTTTCTCGCAGCAGAAACAGTTAAATGTTCGCTACTCACCTCCCATTAAGCGGATTGCTGTTTCCATTAACCCTTTCTAATGCAATATGTCTACTGATAATTCTCTGTGTGTCTGTCACTACAAGCACTTTCACATTACACTGTCATTTGATCGCCTGTTAACACGAAATATTGATGACATTTAGTCCTATTATTTTGCATTGAAACAAATAATACTAAAGCTTCAACTGTTGCCATATTTACAGCATCACCTTTTATTGTTTATGAGCGAGTTTTACAATATCAGTAAATGCTGCATGAGTGACTTTTGGAAAGGTTCAGCAGATTTGTGTGGTTGGCTGGTGAGAGAGGACTTTATGAAATGGGACAGTTTATGTGTTAATAATAATCATTGCTATCATGAGCTCCATGTCCCTGGTTTGATGTTTGGTGTACTGAGTGAGTTTTGGGTGATACTTCAGCTAAAACTGTACAACACAGCTGTCTCCTCCGTTTACAGAGGAATAGTATACACATTTTTCATCAGTTTGATCATCACAGTAATGACCAGCTGCCAGTTTGAACATGCATGTGTCATGTGGAGTGTGGCGTATGAGCTGTTGCCAGCTTCCTGCTCTGATTATGGCGCAGCCTGTATACCCAGACTGACCAGTGACCTCTAGATGAGCATTTTAAGGTCATTTCGTCCAGCCAGAAGCAGAAGATAATTCTGTGTGCAGCCTCCATTAGTCAGAAAATGACAGTTTGGACCAGTGTTGCGAAGAGGACAGGACAAGAGGCAACACACACTTGTCTGATCTGAGTGAGGGATACTGAAGCGTCATAGTTAGGCCATAGTCCAAGTGAGAACAGGCTGAACTCTCAGCTAGAAAATGAATAAACAAATTCTCCAAAATATTCATTTAAGAACTGTTAATGCTTATTCACCTTTTGCCAGCTCAGACTCCAGAGGACACACATTGTAAAGCAAAAAAAGAGAAAACTTATGAAGCACTTACTCAATAATAGCTCTGAACAACATCCCAGCCTGCTGTGGCAGAGTCTGTTGCTGCAGGATGCTTTGCTGTGCTGAATGCTTGTCTGTACATCTTGTCTGAGCTATTTGGCTGAACAAAGAGGTTCTGTTGCACTGTCAGCACGCCATGAAAGTAAGTTTGTGAAGTCAAAAGAAATAATTGCGTATAACCAATCCCCTCTAACCTGCGGCAGATGGAGATAGTGTTGGTGATAGGGGGAGAAAAGTACAACCTGGCAACATGAATACGGAGCCTCCTCCATATCTCTTCACCTCCTGTCTCAGTTGCCTGTAAATGGACTGATTCATCGTCGACTTGCTGACCTGAGCAATAAAGAAAGAGCAAAGAGGCGAGCGGGGCCGCGAGATGTTGCCAAACCACAGCTGAGGTGAGTCTATCAATGACACTGGGTCCAACGCCAGCAGACCACGGCAGCCCGAATCTCAAACACAGCGTGGTGACATTAAGCAAAATGATGCCAACACCGGCACATCGCGCTGGGTCACACACTCTGAGAAATACAGGTGCTGACTAGAACCATAAAGGGTTCCCCAGCTTGTCCCCATAGGAAAACCTTTTCTTGTTCCTGGTAGAACCTTTTATAAGGGTTCCACTTCTGAAAGGGTTCCACAGCCCTTTCAGAGAAGAGCCCAGCATACCTAGAACAATCTGTGAAAGGTTTCACCCAGAACCCTGTATGAAAGGTTCCACGGAGAACCCTTCTATAGTGTAAAGGTTCCACCTTGAACCCCTTCTGGTGTTTCTATCCAGAACCTTTCCACCTGCTAAGGGTGAACAAGAACTCAACAGGGGGTTCTACTGAGACCCTTTTATATTGCAAGGGTTCTATCTAGAACCCACCAGCGGGTTCTACTTTGAACATTTTTATATTCCAAGGGTTTTATCTAGAACCCAACTTGGCGTTCTACTTTGAGAACATTTTATATTCCAAGGTTTTTAATCTAGAACACACTTGTGGGGGGGTTCTACCAAGAATGTTTTATATTCTAATGGTTTTATCCAGAACCCAACTGGGGGATTCTATGGAGAACTTTTTTGTAATCCAAGGGTTTTACATAGAACCTACGCAGGTTGTTTTACTGAGAACCTTTTTATATTGTAAGGGCTTTTTTTAATCTAGAACCCACCCAGGAGGTTCTACTGCAAACTCTTTTATATTCCAAGGGTTTTATCTAGAGCCCAGCTGAGGTGTTCTAGTGTTTTTGATCTAGAACAGAGTCAGGAGTTTCTACCAAGAACCTTCTTGTATTCCAAGGGTTTTCCTGAGAACCCCTTTATATCATGGATCAAAGAACCCTAGACAATCCCTTGATGAAAGACTTCTTCAAGGACTTCAACAGTCCTTGAAGAACTCTTTCTTCCAAAAAGGGTTCTTTGGATGAAAAATGGAACCATTAATCTTACAAAGAACCTTTGACAAACCCTTTCTTCAAAAAAGGGGGATTTTTCAGAAGCAAATAGTTTTGGGTAGAGCCTCAGCCCTTAAGGCAGAACCCTTTTGGAACCTTTATTTCTAAGAGTGCAGGGCTTTTCAGGTGGTGTTGGTGGCTGGCAGTGAGGGCAGTGTCAGCAGCCTGTCATCCCCTGAGGAGCAGCAGTGTACAGAGATGAGAAACAAGTGCCAAATGCCACTGCGGACACCACGTCTTCAATAGTAATACAGAGACAGAAGCCATTATTTAGCTCTGAGTCAGACTGAAACGGCTTAATCACTTTCTGAGGACGTGATTGTGAATTAAAGCAGCGGTTTCGTAACTGTTTTGACTTGTGACCCCTAAAGTGAAGCAGTTAAGCGCTTGTGACCCGTCATCAAAAATTATTGTCTTTGTCTGGACATATTTTATGAGCAGTTCAACCAGACGGTGATTTTTCATTTTACAGAAGGGATCTTAGAGGTTTAAAAAAAAAAAAAAAAAAAAAATCTGAATGAAAACGACAGAACAGATAAACATTTGTTTCCCTTCTTATCCCTTTTATTATTTTGGGACTCCTCACCTTGACTCTCAGGTAGGGAGCCATTAAATTAAACTGATTTCCAGTCTGTTTTAAACATGATGGACACGTCTTTTCATCATGTTTTCCACAGTTTTATTAATTGCTAATTACGCTTCTATTGTTCAGTTTGGGTGTGAAAATTATGTATTCCATTAAAGTCAAATGAAATGTAAAAAATGCCTTTTAAACCTTTGAGATCACATCAATTGTTTAGCTGTCCAGCCAGCAACTTAACAGTTTTGGTTCACTCTCACAACTCTCATTGTGTCATTTTCAGCAAGAGGAGTCAGAGAAAAAGCTGTAAAAACCCACTATGAATCTGCTCAGCACCAAACAGCAGGCAGACACGGTTAGCGATTAGCATGTTTAGCAGCTAAAGAACTATATATTTTCCCAAGGAGTTGGTGGAGACCAAAAACAGAGCTAAAAGAGAGTGAATATTGGACTTCCTGCTCCAGATGAGTAAGGAGAATCAACAAGCAGCCATTTGCGGCACCCAGGGAGCCAACTCGGGTTCAGTATCTTACCCAAGGACGTTTAGACCAGACTTGGGGAGCCGGGGATCGAACCAGCCCTCCAATTAGTGGACGACCTGCTCTACCTTTTGAGCCACAGCTGCTCATGTTGCCTCACAGCTGCTGGATGTGTTAATAAGCACATGCATACGTTTTGCTAACAAGATCACAAATCCACCTAAAAGGTGATAATATGTGAATGCTGAGTGCACCATCTCAAATGTTTTTGAGCAGTTTTAGCTGCAGTTATATGGTGGTAAGTTGTTAAAACTTGAAGGAGAAATCTATAATATATTTACTGTAATAAATCATAAAATGACCATGATATGTCAGCAGAGATTAAGGAAACATGTTAAGTTGAAATACTTGCTACTCTGACTAGCCTGTGTCCTCCTTTGAAATATCCATTCCAGGACATGATAACTGTTTTCGTTTGACCGTTTCACATCAATTAGAGTTCAATTTAATGTTGAATGTTTGCAGAATGAGTAAGACTCTGTTTATGAGTCGTAAAAAATAATTAATAATCTTTTATAATTTAATTTAATTGAGCAAATTGTTAATGGAGTTTGAGTGACGGCCTGTCTCACTGCCTGCCTGCCAAACACCAGAGTGTATTTTCAGAGCTGTGGGCTTTTGTTTTCAGGAGAACAGGCTTTACTTCACATTGACAGACAATTTACAGTTATAAACAGCTGATCAACTTACAGTGTGGGACTCATCCTGGCTTGTTATTGTCAAATTATAATGTTGCACTCGTCTTGGAGTGTTTCTGCAGCCTGCCTGAGCTCCCTCAAGTGTAGGGAGTAGGGGGAGTGTGTAGAAGTATGTAATATTACTTTTTCTACTTTTTCTTTTCTTAAAAAAATGAGCACTGTGGTACAAATAGTGAGTGGGAGCCAGAGACCAGTTGAAATCCTATTTAATATATGATCTGTGGTTGAGGTTACTGCTGTCCCTCCTCCCCAGACTCAACGAAGCTCAGGCAGGCTACAGGTATGCTGCAGGAGGGCAAGATGAGTGCAACATCGTAAACTGACAATAGCAAGCGAGGATGATCACTGTAAGCTGATCAGCTGTTTATAACTGACAGTTGTCTGGCATGTAATGTTAAACCTGTTATTAACAAAAGCCCACTGCTCTAAAAAAAAATACACACTCTGGATGATAAGTTAAATGGCTGCATGTCTCACTGGCTGCCAAACTCCATTAACATTTTGCTCAATTTAACTGTTATAAACATCTGCTCTTTCTGCAAGAGTATTAGTGATTTTTTATGACTCATAAACAGACACTTACTCATTCAGCAAACATTCGGCATTAATTTAAACTCTAATTTGCATGAAATGGGTGAACAAAAAGTTATTTTGGCCTGGAATAGAAATTTAAAAGGGGAACACCATGGCTGGAGAGTTATTATCAGAGAAGCAAGTAGTTCAATTAAATATGTTTCCTCGATCTCTGCTGACACATCATGGTCATTTTATGATTTATTGCAGTAAATTTCTCTTTTAAAATGTTTAAAAAATGCAGCACCACAACACCATCTCAAGTTAAGCTCCACTTCACCTCCTCTAAAGTGCTTAAAAATATTGAAAAGTAAAAGGAAGCTTACTGACAGACTGTAGTCCCCTACAATATGATAATTCCTCACTTCTGGTCCTGCATCTTTATTCAGATCCATTCAGCACTCAGCTAAACGATCAAATGTGTGTGTGCGCATGTGTGTCCTGGCCTGTATGTGACTGTGTATGAACAGGTGCAGGGGTTTCATCGGGGTTGACGGCATTCAATCAGGCTGAGGAAAAAGACTTCAAGGACGACTAAGGACGACCTTTTGTTTACTTCCTTTTCACTGTGCTGCTTAAATATGCGCGCACGCACCCACACCTACACGATCTTACAGTAAAAGATCACACGCTTCTCCATCTGCTTCTCCCGCCTGATTAAAAGATCACACAGACAATCAGAGAAGAAGTCACTTCACAGAACTGAAATCATGATCACAAGGAAACCTGCAGAGGAAGAGCCATTAAGTGCCGGAGTTACCACACTGCGCATTACGCTTTTTGTTCAAAGAAATCCTCTCTGGTAATGAACGTTGTCCACATGAAATCTGCTCGGAAAAACCTCCAGTGCATCTTCGCTCTTTTGCCAACAAGTGATTGCAGCAATAAACACATCATATAGATGTAAAATCAGAGCAATCATCCAGGCAGGCATGATAAAGCAAGTGATGTCCTGCAGTGATTTGCTCCCAAATCGCTGCTGAAAACAATCACGCCATACCTCCGTGCAGCTGCTGACAGGCTTGTTCAGGCACTTTAAAGCTATTATCAGCTGAAGGAAGACAAGTGTAAAAATGAAAATGTCAGAATCCCATTTAAACCATCGACTGAGGAGAGAGAATAAAGTGTTTTTGACCTCTTGACACGTACAAAACACAGTGTAGATGTTTATTCTCCAGCTGTCTCAAGGGTGTGTTCAACAGCTGTAACACAAAAAAAACAAAACAATTACAGACCGGTCGAGAACGTCTGACAATTTGATTAGACATCACGAAACGGGGTTTAAAATAATCCTGTCATGTTTATGGATTACTTCATATTGTGTAGCTGAATCAAAGGGCCGTGTCTGCTTGTTGAATCGCAATGTCCTTGTCCATCTGTTTAATGGCACTTATCCCACGGGAGCACATAACCATCCATGTTCTCATTCAGAAATGTAATTACGAGGAATCGCTGGTTGCCAATCAGCTCTTCAACATCTTTATTTTACTCCTCTTGCACCTGCGTCAGCCTAACAGAAGCTAACCACCTTAATTTTACCCAGAGTGCTACTTTGTTCTGGCGTAAATTTGCCAACCTCTTCACTAATCCACTTCTTTAGTAAGAAGTACAATTTGTAGAAGGTGCATACATGAATACACCAGAAAGTGACACAGTGTATTGACTCTGCACTGTACTTAAAGGATCAGTGTGTAGCATTTAGAGGCTTCTAGTGGTGAGCTTGCAGATGACAAACGCCTTGTCTCACCCTCCCCTTCCAAGTGTGTATGAGAACCAATGCAATGTAAATATATAGTGGAGTAAAGCCTTCCTGAGCAGAGAATGACATCACACTTCCTGTAGTTTTCTTGCTATTTATTCTTCTCTGTTTAATCAAGGATGCCGAATGTGCGTGTTCCTCTCGGCCTTCCCTTCGTCCATTTTCAGCATCATGGCCTGGTGAGTATCTTTATCATATTACAGCTAAACACTAAGCACTAAAATATGTTTCTGAAAACATTTTAGGCGATAAATATGTGATGCAGTGACAGAATATTGATCCCGGTTGATGCCCAGTTTGACAGTTTGATCTGAGTTTCAGCTGTCTCAGTTGGAAACAGTCGTTTCTAGAGGGGAAACCAACTCTCACAAGATTTGTATGCATTGTTTGCTCTTTGTGCTCATTGTACAAACTTCTAATGTTCTATAATGTGACATGTGGGTAGGTTTAGCGACAGAAATACCTGGTTGTGGTTAGGGAAAGGCCATAGTTTGGGTTGAAATTACCACTCTCGCGTAATCTTAAGTGGGTTTGGGGTTTCCTTCTAGATGCAGCCGCCTGGTTACAGTCTTTCTCATTTTACAGCTGAACAGTCTGTGTTTCTGATTTTCAGGGATAAATGGGCAATGTAGTTACAGAATCCTGATTCAAGTTTGTCCAGCACTGCCTACTTTGACAGTTGATCAGAGTTTTGTGCACAGTGTGTGTTCAGGTGACACTTTGCCCCCCAACTTTATTGAAAAACTGAAGCATGCATTTGTTTCAGTCTGAGATTCTGGTGCTCTATAGCATGCTGTTTAGGGTAAATGTCATATTTGTATATAGCATCTTTAAAGCTGCAAATGTAAACCTCATTGGCACCAGATGAGAAGTCAGGCAACCATGAAATTCATAAAGATTCATCATCTGAGGACCATGAATGTCTGTCAAAATATCTTGGCGATAGCCATTACCGCTGCATTGCTAAAAACAAAACTATTGTTAATTACCTGTTTTTAAAGACCTTTTAGGTCAGCAACTTGCCTTAGACCCCAAGCACCAAAGGCCTCATAAAATGCTTCATAAAGTTATGGTCAAGACCTTTTTGTTTTTTTAACTTTTCGATAATTAATTATGTCTCGATGTGCTAAAATGACATCAGAATGGTTGATGTGTCATGGCCTCCCACCTAACAGGAAATAATTCCCTATCATCTTACTCTGAATCTGCAGAAATGATTCACTAAGACAGGAGCCAACTTGTGTAACAGTTCAGCGTGGCATCCAGGTGCTGAAAGAGAAGCAAAGCTGCTGCTTGCTGAAAAAAGGATACTAAAAAGAATAACTTAAAAGGATACTAGAAGACAATACCCACCCCAGCCACAGCCTGTTCATCCTGCTGCCATCTGGCAAGAGATACAGAAGTATCCGCTGATGTATCACCAGACTGTAGAACAGCTTCTTTCCTCAGGCTGTGAGACTCCATAATTCATGTTCCACACTCCATCATGAATAAAAGGATATTTTTATGACTTTTTATTTATTCAAGGACTTGAAAAACCCTGCCTATGTTTGCCTTAGGCTCTAAAATGACTAATTCTGCCCCTGTCAGTAGGAATGGATGGGCTTGTGGTTGAGATCCACAGGTATTGCGAGACGGACTAACACAATATTGGTTGTGGAATTGTTCTCAATAAGCAAACTTTTGAATATCACCAGCCTTATCCTTTCATTTCTATCATGCTTCTGTTGCAGCCTGCATGTCAACTTTCCAGTCTGCATATTTAATCTTTTACCTCGCCTCATCCTATACAGCCATATTGGTATATTCTAGATGTGGCTGCTGGGAAATGGCGGGCACGGATCCAAGTGATCGTCTCAATCTCGGCTCTCTCTTATCAAAGCTCCTGGAGGGGAAGTGATTGAGTGGCACCATCTGCCCGCTCAACGCTGCCACTCTTACCTACCCCCAACTCTGATGAGCTGAGAGTGGGAGAGAGTGTTCCTGACATCCTGACGAGCACTAGGTAACTGTGTGTATGTGTGTATGTGTGTGCATGTCGGCGCGTCTACTTTAGAGGCTTCATATAGTACTGATAAGCTATGAGTCACCCTGTAATAGGTAGAGGGAGGACGGAGCCAAAGCACAACGAGACCTGCAGTCAGAGTTTACTCAAATCTGCAGTGAGTCAGCAGTGCTCCTCATTCTTTAGGATAAACTCCAACATAGATACAAATACCTCTGTTTCCTGACTTTATTCTAGAAATACACACCTGTACAGTTCTGTCTAACCTTACTACCAGAGGTGAGAAGTAACTACAAATACTTTGTAAATGCGCTTCAGACTTTTCAGGTATCTGTGCATTACTTGAGTATTTCTTTTTCTGCCAACTTTTGACTTTTACTCCCTACATTTTAACACAAATATCTGTACTTTCTACTCCTTACATTTTCAAAACAGGCTCCATACTTTAGTTTTGATGTATTTTTATTTGATTTTTCTTTATTTGTTTTGCCAACAAGGCGTGACAAAATGGAAACCACGCAGAAGATGTAACAATACAAAAATGGTGTAAAAGACGTAACAAGATGAAAAAAACGTAAAAGACATCAGATAAAAATGTCTTGACCGAGGAGAAAAGGTGAGGTTGCACAGAAACAGCATGTAGAAATGTCCTTTAGAGAACTCTTTTTCTTTTTATACTCTGAGTACATTTCAGAATCAGTACTTTTTTACTTTTACTTGAGTAAAGAAGTTGATTCAGTACTTTGGAGTAGAGTCTTTTATTAAACAGGTATCTGTACCTCTACTTCAGTACAGAATGTTTGTACTTTTGCCTCCTCTGTTTACTACTTCTCTTTTAATGTAAACTAACCCTGGTGGCCAGAACACACTTAAACAACAAATACAACCACAGTGAAAAAAAACATTTATGTGCTTCATTGCAAGTTTTCAGCTCAGCAAATTTAAGTGGACAAACCCACACAGATGCAAAATAGATCCATGTAGTCCACACACACACACACACACACACTCACACAGTCATTAAGTCGACATCTGTGATCACAGACCATCCAGACCATAATTGCTGTATCCCAGTCTCCATGCTGCTGCTGATGAGGGTTCAGTATTTAACTGACTCTCAAATAGATTCAAAGGCTGGACGTAATGTCATGAACACCTGCGAAGCCTGAGCCAGTACAGCACTGGTATGAAAGGACCAGTGTGTAAGATTTAGAGAGATTTATTAGCTGAATATGGCAGAAATGGAATATAATATTCATAAGTATGTTTTTCTTAGTGTATAATCACCTGACAATAATAATAGCTGTGTTTTGGTTACCTTAGAATGAACCGTCTTCCACTGAGTCCACGATGTTTCTACAGTAACCCAGGACAGACAAACCAAACCAAACACTGGCTCTAGAAACACCTGGTTTGTGGTTTAAAATGTTACTCAAAGAGTCCATTTGTTGAGACTATTTTCAGTCGTGGATTCAAACACATTTGAGTATTTTCAAGTATTTACACCACTAGGATGGTGCATATGTGAATTAAATAAAACACTGCGCAAATCCACATGGTCACAGGGGAGCACGTCAGCCAGTGAAACAGAGTGATGTGTTTTAATAGTCTTTGTGTATTACATGTATTAAGGTAATTGTACAAACATGTTAGATTCATCATTTTCCATATTTGCAAGGGATTTGTTGGAACCAAGAAAATTACAATTATACCGTCACCAGTGAAAAGGTTTCACCAGCACATAAATAGTGAAATTTGAAATGCGGGACAGAGTCATCTATTATACGTTAATATACGCACATGTCAAAGGAGGTGCTGTGTTTCTGCACAGGAAATCCCTCAGATGGAGACATGGATGACTAACTGAATGAATAAATGCACCCAGGTATCATGTGTCTTCCAGCTTTCCCTTTTACTTACATTAACTTGTCAATATCTTCTTGGCTCACTCTCCGTTTCTCCGGTGATTTCCTACATGAGCTCATGACTCCGCGCACACAATGCACAGTTATCTGAGATGATTCAACATAATTACTCTCATCTGTAGAACAAGTCACATAAGCAGCAACTATGCAAATCAGTTTCTTTCAAATTTTTCTTTCCAGCCTCTCTGGCTGTTGATGGCTTCCTGGGCTGTGGGAGGATCAGAGGAGCAGATGTCAGTTATTCATGAGGTCTTTGTGTCACCCTGACTTTCAGAGATGGGATTAAGATTGTCTGATGCATCCATGTAATCACCACATCCCTCCTCCTAAATGTCACTCTGACCGTTTGGATGCACGGAGATGAAAACCATTTAATTTTTTTTGGCATTCAGGTGTATCAGATTTAGCAGATGGGAACACTTTGCACACGCACACAGGTTCATTTGTTCGTGTAGCGTGTCCCCTCAGACGCGCACATGCGTATGCACAGTTTGGCTGTTTTCCTGAGAATGTGAGGTGAGCAGGTGCAGTCGGTTCAGGCAGGGAGACCCAATCACTGCAGCTGTCAGTCACCTGAGTGAGGCTGTAGCTGGAGGGCTTCCCCCGTCTTCTGCTAGTGTACAGATGTAATAGAGTGCTGCAGGAATGAATCCTAAAATGCTCAAATAAGTTAGCAAATTTGCACCTTTGTTATCTCATCTGGAAGTCAATTGTTTTTTTGAATGGGTTTTTGGTTCGATGTCTGATATAAGGTCACAAGCGTAATAGATTTTCAGTTTTGTTTTGTTGACTTTAAAAGGGCAGTTGCCACCAAGTGGCTAAATGAGACTACGGAGGTTGTCGAGGACACTAAATGAATAAATCAATAAGCTCAACAAGCAATACGGGGGCCAGTAATGGTGCAAGCTCATAGACGGATTGATACCAGCTGTCTGTGACCTGTCTTTAAACTTAGAAGCTGTAAGTTTTGCCATGTTTTACGTTGTTTCAGTGTTTTCTTTTCATAGGTTAACCTGTCGAGCTCAGCGTTACATGATGCATGGCTAACGTGGCTACTACCACAGCCTTGGATGATGTAGGACTAGTGTTGTAATACTGAGGGACAGACAAGAGAAACTGTGTGAACATTAAGTCTTATCTAAGGTCAAATAAATAACAACAGAAGTCGGTCAGATTCTTCTAACAGTTTTTTTCACGTTGCTTTCTGTTGAAGTTTATACTGTAGTGCGAGCTGCGTTAGCTTTGTTGTTATGTAGAAGCTGGTTGGTTCTGCTCGCTGGTGTGTTGCTCTTGTCTGTAAAGTTACTTCATAGTATGTATGTTGCAAAAACAAACAAAAGAATGGTGCTAATACCACACACCACACTGCTGATTCAACCTAAATAACCACATGGGAAACCCCGTCACCACAACAGTCCTAGCGTCAACATCATCATTAGCTTTTTACTTCTGGTGATTGCATTTACACTTTAAAAATAATAAAAGTGGTTTTCATTTGTTGTTGTTGAATTAAATGTATAAGTATCACAAACTTTTGTTTGCCACAGAGCTTATTTTCTGCACTAATCCAAAAGCCTTTGGAAAAATCCCAGTGTGTGGGGGGAACCTGAGCGATGCTAACTTCAGGGTTGGCCAAGAAAACTACGTCATCCCTGCAGCATTCTGTATTTAAAAAAAGCGAATTAAGAATTTCATACATGCATTGTTCTCTTAAAGTGCTTAATACCGTCTCCTCTTTCTACAAAAGAAAATACTGATTGTTCTCTGTCCCTTGTCACTTCTATTCTCAGCCTCGTATCCCTCCCACTCGCCCCCTGTTTAGCATCGAGTGTCTGAGATTTTAAACATGCTGCTCTTCATAAATGGAAAAAAAACCTTAAATGTATGTTAATGAGGACATTAGGTGACTCAACAGAGACACTTAAACTCAATTTATTCCACTCAGAACGAGGAATAAATTAAAGTTGTCCTCCTGTTGCCTCTATTGTATATAATTATAGTCATCTCTCACATAATATCCTGTTCATCTAACTTTAAAACAATACTGCAGACTTAAAGAGGCAAAGAGAAAATGAAGGTTGACCATCACCATTATTGGTGTGCTAAACAGAAACACTGAGCCTGTTGCAGCTGTTGTTCGTAGACGACCAGAGGCTGCATCAGTGGGCTGCTACCTTGTTGGCATTAGTTAGCATTAATTAGCATTCATAAGAATGCTAAGATATTCTCCAACTTCTCGTGTGCCAGTTGTTTTTAGCTTGGTGTTAATTTACAATAACACAGAGTTTAACCAGAAGTGGGTTCGAGGGGTGGGACTTGAGTACCATAATCCCCTGTTTGTTTCCCCTGTTGCAGTCTCCGCAACATAACGAATCAAATTCATGTAGCCTGATGTATCAGCCATACCCTGTTACTTAGACTGCAGCTTTTGCGGACACATCACATCACAAGACAAAAGAAAAATCTACATTACTAAGACTTAGTTAGTTAAATATCTGTTTTCATGTCTTTGATTTGTTCTTAATCTGTCATCACAGCTAGCAAGTGACAGAAGCCTCGATTCTGAATGGCGCACATACCATACTTCAACTATCTGCTGGCCTGGTGCTCAAATAGGCAGTTCAGTCAATCTAACTTGACCAGCAGGTTTTCATGTATTCATCCTCTGCAGTACTGTTTTAAAAGATAGTTTCATTTCATCACTGACTGTCTCAGCTGTGTTGATAAAGATAAAGGTGAGGCTGTGGACATCTGAGATGTCTCTATGTCTCTTCACACAGGAAGACACTGGGTGGAAACTGTCACTCATGCTGCATCAGTCAAGGCTGCAGGCTCTCCTCGCGCACGACAATCATGGTCTGACAATCAAATCCGTCCTCCAGGGCGACGTCCCTGTGTGATGGCTGCTCCCTATTATTCTGCCGCTGATTACCATAACAGAAGGGACAACTTTGCCCTTGAACATGGGGATGCATGTTCGCTCTACCACTTACAGGCACACACACACACACACACACATCACACAGGCAAAACAACCACAAATAGAAAAGCCTTCACCCATTCGTGACAAACCAACAAACACCACCACCTTTGGCTGAGTTCAAAACCGCCTGTTATATTGGCCAAAATGTAGCATGAAGTATGCAGTATGCAAACAGAAGCAAAAAATACCCAGATGTTGTACTGATTGCTACAAATGTTTTTTGTTTGTTTGTTTGTTCTTATAATTTTCATATGCTGTTTCATCACAAATTCACTTTTGAGAAATCATTTGTGTAGCTTTTGGATATTGGCAGTTTTTACGAAAAATTAATGGGCGAAACGAAAATGTGCTCCAGTTTTTTCAGAGTTGAGAAGCTCCACGAGCGCCTGCGGGAGACGGCAGATGGTGACTCTGCTCACAGGGCCCTCACTGCCCCACAAGTCACACAGACAACTGGAGTCAACACAGTGACAATGGCAGAGCAAAGCCAGACCCACAACTGTTAAGAGTATTTTAAATATCAGTTATTCTGTCATTACATTACATTTTTGCCATTTTATTGAAAGCATGCACCTTTTGCTGAGGAGGAAATATCCACAATATGACCAAACTAGCATGGGCATGTCATTGCAGTAGGTGCTTCACCATCTGTTGCCTTGCGAGAATGTGCGCTCTTGTTGCTTATTTCGATTTTGCTATCCCCATAAAAGCTGTAATGCTGCAAATTTCCCTGTTCTGGGGTTAATAAAGTATTATCTTATCGTATCTTCCCAGAGGAATATTTTGTTTCTCACAATCATCTTTGTCTTATGAGAAATAAACGAGATTCTTATTTTGCTCTTACTGAAGTCTCATCTGTTTCTCCTAAAGCAAAAAGGAGCAAAACAAATGGAAAGCAGGAGATCTTTTGCTGAGCTCATAGGTGTCATAGATGTTTTTTCCTTGACGACCGCATGGAGCAACAAGACTGAGACAAATTTAAGATCTTATTTAAGACCACTGAGTTTTCTTTTATATGTCACTGTCATCTCAAGAGCTGATTATTTAAGTCAGACAAAAACAAAACAAAAAAGAAAACGCTCGACTCAAATTAATCTTGGGCCAAGATGAGACAAAGGCTATTTCTCAGGAGCGGACTTTAAGAAGTATGAGAAAGTGGTCAGTCTCATATGGTATTAAATTGAGGAAACAAAGGGTAGACAAAGACAGGATCTTATTTTGAACTTATCCTTTCTTCTGGGTTATCTTATCTTATGTGGTAGTATTGCATGCTGTGTTTGCCGATAGTGTGTGATAAATAACAGCTCAATGTTTTGTTCATCACATACTTTTCTGTATGTGGTTACTCATTCACATGCTTGCTTTTTCTCTCGCACAGACCACAGCAACCCATGCCAACCACACACACACACACACACACACACACCACAGAGAGAAACACAGAAACACACACACTGCTGTCCTTTCCCTTTTGATTTCAGATAATACAAGATGAGGAGGAGGACGAGAGAACAGTCTCTTGTGACGCACTTTTTTTTATCAGCGAGAGATGTGAAGGTATCCAGAGAGATGTGGAGAGTCCAACAACGGGTTTCAATCTATTATCCTTTCATCACAGCCTGCTCCTCCTGCTGTCAAATAAATTGCACTCTTGTCTGTCTCCTCTTGTGTGCGTGTGTGTGTGTATGCAAGGGTCCAAGTGTCGTTGGTTTATTGTTTTTATTTAGTAACACATTTCTTTCAATATAACAGTGTCCTTTTTTTTCTGTAGCCTTTATAAAATTCCAGTAATGTCAGTTTTCTATTTTAGCTCTTAGGAAACATGTGATGCGGAGGTGTTGAGCATCTGTTATTTACACAATGACCAAGATTTGCGTGGTGTGCTTCAGTGATATGAAGGTTGCATGCATCTAATAAGAATAAAATAATTTAATTGAGGAGTTCATTTGAAAAAACAGGTAAACACCATTCTCAGAATTAATAAACCAACAGCAGTTTGATTGATATCCCCCGAGTGCACATAAGAAATGTCTCATCAAAACAAACCAACACCTGTTTGATATTCCTTAGTGTGCACAAAAAAAAGTGATTTAGGAAAATAAATGTTTTTGCAGATGAAGCCCTTCAATTATAATTGTAATTTATCTAATTTGCTACGAGGTTCAACAGAATTGCACTCGCAGGTGTTCATTTTATTCCCATGTATTTTCCATGTGATAACACCTGTGCTGTATTTTTAAAAAGCCTGACACTGGGTAGGACACTCCAGTTGGCTCATGAAGTGTAGAGACACTGACTCACTCAGAGGTGACCACTTTATTTGTGCCAATTATTGTCAGTGTTTGTATTTCAGGACAGGAACGTCAGCGTTCATATTAATCACATTAATTTGTACTGTCGGAATAATCTATGTGGCTTTCAGTGAAATGTCTAATCATTATTGGACAAATTGCCATGAAATTTGGTACAAATATTCAGGCCCACTTCAGGATGAATTGTAATAACTTTGGTGGTCTGTTAACTTTTCACCCAAAGCCATCAACTAATGCCATTTCTACCAGTCGTTTCTCAAAGGAAAAAGGCTGTTGGAATAAACCTGCCATTTGCCAACTATTTTAACCGGCATTCTCCTCACGTTACACTATCTGCAGGTCACTGTTGTCACAGTACCTGTTGCTACATGATACAATGACAGTAACCTCTGAGCTAGCAACCTACGCTCTGCAAATAGCAAGTTAGCCCTAACAGTACTAAACGTAAACAAGCTACAGCTGTTACCTTTTCTTTTGTGTGGATTTGGCAATTTTAATGATAGGGCTTGCTTCCTAACCTGCATATATCAGCGTGTTTCTATGCTGAAATTAGCATTTAGCCACTGTCCCTCAGCACAGCTTCACATTTCCAAACTGGAAGCAATGCAAACATCAGATTGTTTCTTTTTTTTTTCCAATGAAGAAGTCCTAACCTGCTCTGTGCATCAGCGAATACTCTAAGTGACGTGATCTTGATTGAAAAAAAAAAAAAATGCTCGCCCTGGTTCACCCTATTTTTGTGTTACTTCCACGCAGTTCACCCTTCGCTAAGCCCCTCCTGCAAACAGCAGCTGGCTGATCATAGCAGCACGCATGGGCCTCTAGGACGAGAGATACTTGGTTTCACATGAGTTTGGACGGTGGTGTCTTTTTTTTGTAGTCTGTCAAAAACGTAAAACACAAGAGGAAATGTGTGAGGAACTTGTCTTAGATACTCTTTTGCCAAACTTGCAACCTACTCCCTGTGGGGGGTTGAGGGGGAGGATGTGGGCTGGTGCAGAATCACAGGGGGCAAACCACAATGCATCTCTGGCTCGCTCTCTTAGGTCCGTGCGGTCGCAGATGTGGAAAGCAGCAGTCTTAGCTTAGCTCTCACCCGGCTCTCCTCCTGAGGTGATCACAGACCGGCTGGTTTGGCTCTGTGACCATCTGACAGTAGGCTGCACTTCATCTAATCCATGCACTTTGTTTTCCCACATCGATGAGTGTATTTCTGTCATCATGAACATATACATGTCAAATTTCACCATCCAACCAATGTTTGCTTAGATGTAAGCTAGCTTTAGTCTCAGTCTTTTAGCATTAATGTTATATCATGTACGCAGCTGTTAAGTAGCTTTACATGTTTAATACACGTTCACATGGTTGTCATTTTAAAATGTGTCAGATGGAAACCTTATAAAGTCAGCTGAAGACAGACTTCTCAGCTGACCCAAGGAGTTCAAGAATTAGCATTAGCTTACATTATCTAGCTACACTTGAAATCTATTTACGAGAATCATTATTTTAGTTGAAAAAATCCATGAGAAGCTGCTTTTTTTTTAAGTATTCTGTGGAATTAAAGACCTTGTGTTTCAACACTTAGTCTCTTGCTCAGTTTCCATGTAAAATTGGTCACAGTTATCACTACAAACAGCGCATGTGCAGTGTGAGAATGGAAAGTTTGACAGATGCGGCAACAGTAACTAAGGAGGTGGGGCTTAGCGAAGGGTCACTTCCTTCACCTCCAACCTATTTTCAAAATAAGGTCACAATCGACGCTGATGTCCTTGACGTCAGCAGTCAACACGGACAACGCGAGACTAATTAAAGAAGCGGAGAAGCGGCACATCTTATATGCTTGATAACCTCAAAAAGGCTTAAGAAGACTTAAGAAGATTATGTTAGTTATGAATAAACAACTTAGACACTTAACTTACTTATTTGCAGAAGGAGAAATCTCAAGTGGCACTATGTACATCGTCCATTATATATCCAGACAGTTTGTCATCTGCTCGACTTCGCTCGGTTGCTTTATGTTTTGGAAGCAGTGTTAGTAAGATTCCAAATGCTTTTAAATGGACACCATCTGAGGATTTAAGTAGTTGCAGCACACATTTTGTACACTAAGATTATGCTACATATTATAACCATGGTTATAATTAGTGTAAATCAGTATGAAATTAAAGAATTGAGGCTACAGTAGACCTGCAGTGATTTCACAGACAGAGGTTACCTGCAGGTTTGACTAAATGTTGTTTGACGGTGGACAGCTCGTCAAAATGAGTGACAAACAACAATACGAGGGTGGAGTAGTGGAAGGCAAGAGTACACTTGAATGACTTAAAGTGAAAAGTTGAAAATGTCAGAACTATATATATATTTTTTTAATCTATTATTTTTTTTCCAGAAGCAAAGTATTACCAGAAAATATTAAGTGTACCCTGAGAGGATCACTGGGCTCAGACAGTAATATGGGTAATACTTCCCCTGGGTGCCTTTTACTTCAAGCAAGAGACAGTTTCAACAAAGGCAAAGCACTTCTTTTAAGAAACTGTGAAAGACTTCGCTGGTACAAGCTGTTCATGTCATGTCAACTTAAATGGTAATCTCAAATACTGTCGACATTTGCACAGAAAGTTTTCAAAGTGCGTCATTGTAGAAATAACGTAATTTTCCCTGCACCAGTGACAACTAAATTAAAGGTTTATTTGAAGAGTGATGGATCTCCAAATTATTCGGCAGATAAATCCACATCAGACATTCTTGATGTGGCATTATCAGATGTGGTGAGATGTGTGTGTGTGTGTGAACACGAGCGCTCCTGCCAGCTGCAGCGTTGAGTGAAATGGCTCCGTGAGTTGATTAGCGTAAACAGATTGAGCCCTCATGTTCTGCCTTTCAGGTTACATCTGCCTCCATCAATTAAAGCGTAATCTAACGAAGAAATCCCAGGTGAGGATGTGCAAACAGGTGTGCAAGAGGTGCAGTCAAAGCACACAGAGAGAAAGGAGATGATTACGGAGAAAAAATAGACTCAAAAGTGGATGAATAGACAGGATAGAGGGTAAAGGAAAGGAGATTTTAGAGAGAAAGGTGTAATGAAATTAAAAGATGGGCAACACATTATTTGAATCGGTGTGCATAAGACTGTCATTACACTGTCATAACCATGTCATGACACCTGTCAAGAACAGGAATGTTTATGACTGTTGTCATTTAGTGTTGTTTGGTCAATTATGTCACTTTTAATGCACAGTTGTCATTGTTTGAAATGCCTTTGTTACCTTGACATTAACTTGACATTAATCAGGCCAATAATGTCTCTTGAGCTTAATGTCAAGTTGAAAATGTCTTAGTAATGACAACTTGACATTAATCAATACAACATAACCTGTCAGTGTCTGTCATGACAACTTGACATTATCACACTTAAAGAAACTGTAAAGCTTTATGTTTTAACATGACATTAAACTGTCATATGTGGTTGGTTTTGACACTGGCTGTCGTGAGACTATTATAATTGACCTTGACCTCAAGTAAAGTGGTGCATTTTGGACTTGTCATAAAGATGTCATTAAGTTTTATGACACTGTCAGATGTCATTAAACATTTATATGGCCAGTTTGACGACAGAGTACAGTACCAAGGTGGTTTTCTTGCTGGGTTTTGCTCCTGGCACTCTGGAGCCGAGTCAGCTAATTAGGCAGCTAGCTCCATGGCTAACCAAGCTAACTAGCTAATTCCAGCTACAGATAACTGCAGACAGCCATTCTTTAGCAATAAGTAAACTAGGTAACCACTATCTGGGCATCAGTGAACTCTGTAAGCTAAATCACCTTGGTACTGTGCTCTGTCATCAAACTGGCCTTATAACATTTAATGATATCTCTGACAAGTCCAGGACTCATGACACAGTTACAAAATGTTGTAAAGATGTCATTAAATGTTATTAGGCCATTTAGGTGACTTACTCATCTGGCGATCTTACAGAGTTACTAAATGGACAGACAACAGTCAGCTAATTTACTACTTGCTTCAGCAGGCTAACCATGTCTGCTGTTATCTGTAGGTGGTGTTAGATAGGTAGCTGTGTTAGCCGTGGAGCTAGCCACCAAATTAACTGACCCTTCCCCAGGGTTCCAGGACCAAACCCAGTAAGAAAATCACCTCAGTACTATATTCCCCGTCATCAAACTGGCCTCATAATATTTAATGACATCTTTATGACATGTCCAAATGAATGATGTAATTATGTTATGTGTCACAAATCTTAATGGCATCTGGTCCAAAAGACATTTTTGTCTTGGCGAACGTTAACTTATCATGACAGACATTTTTAGTCGTTGATTAAACGACATTACTGGCTCATTGTAACAAAGACATTTCTTGGCTTCGTTAATGTCAAGTTATCATAACAAAGATGTTACTGGCTTTGTTGATGTCAAGTTGTCATGACAAAGACATCTCAAACAATGGAAACTTAATGATAACAGTCAAATGTAAAGTTCATTACAAGTGTCATGCCATGTTTGTGACAGTGTTATGACAGTCTTATGCACGCTCCTTAAAATGTTACCAAAAGATGCTTTGTGTATGAGAGGAAGAAGACGGGACAAAAAGTAAACGGAGCAGGAGAAAGGTAAGAGGAGGATAAACTGAGACATAATGAGATTTTTTATAAATGAGAAGGCAGACCAGTCAAATGACTCTCCAAGGTCACAGACAGGCCACAGTCAAAGCACAGTCATCTGTTTGCATGAGCCTGAGGGGCTGATGATACTGCAGGGCAGGCAAAACACAGCTGCAGTAACAGCTTTGAGGCTCATCAGTGCTTTGACACAACGACATGAGAACATTATCTGCTGATAACTGTGGAGTTTGATGTGGTGACGGCGGATGAATGTGGCGGCGGCTTCGTGTGGCTGCTGCCTGGCAACATGACAAAGTTGGTTCAGTGCTACAGTGAGTCCACCCCCCCTCCAATAAAAAAAGGAGAGGGCAAATTAAAACACATAAATCAAACTTAGAGAAAAGATAAATCAATGTTGCTTGGGTCTGTTTATGACATGATGTGTATGGCTTTGTATATATGTGTGTGTGTGTGTGTGTGTGTGTGTGTGTGTGTGTGTCTCCACATTATCCTTTGTGACAACTATGAGATTGAGAGCTGCAAATGAGATGGGATGTTTTCCTGCGACGTGTCCCTCCAGAGAGCCGTGCACATGCTGCTTCAGCATCACTCCAATCAATTTGTCACTTTACTCTGAATAATCTGATTCATCTCCATCAGGGAGGAATTAATTTTAAAAAAGTGTGACCAGAGGGAGTCATGTGGCTTTAAAGGACTAGTGTGTAGGATTTAGTGGCATCTAGTGGTGAGCTTGCAGATCGCAAAATAGAAGTAGGACAAACTATGGCGGCTGCGAAACCCGCGCAAAATGCTAAGGGCCCCACTTAGAGTCAGTGTTTAGTTTGTCCGTTCTGGACTACTGTAGAAACATGGTGGTGCAACATGGCAGATCCGCACCCTCTGTAGATATAAACAGCTCATTCTATGGTAATGAAAACACAGCTTTTTTTTATTTTTAGGTGATTATATACTAATGAAAACATACTTATGAATATTATATTCATAAGTAGCGATTCTATTAGCTGTCTCCGCCCAAATTGGAAGCTTGGAGCACCAAGGGAGTGACCACCAGGTTTTCAGACTCCCAGTGAACACGGCTAGACCAAGACTGAAAACAGGCTCTGAGACAGAAGGTCCAGTTTGACAACAAGGAATACGGTACTGAGGTTGTAGCTGATTTGCAGCAGCTACAACCAGGGCTCTGTCACTGAGGATGACAAAGACACGGTGGGTTCAGGACAGGGGAACCGTGAAACAGGAAAGGAGCGAGTGGGAGGTCAGGTGTCAGCGTCCACCACTGGAGGTCTGAGTTTGGCTTGTGGCGGGGTCATTCCCAGGGTGCCAGCAAGAAACCACTTCAGCGCTGCTGGAATGAGGGCAGACTGGACACTACAGTGGGTCAGAATTGCCTGGTGAGGTATAAAGTGGTATTACAAGACAAGACTGCGTGGTTAGCATGCTAACGTCAGTAAGTATCTCTGCAAAGCAACACATAGACATCAAAACTGTTATTTCTTCACTTTCTGCTGATAATTTTAGTAAAGCTTTTAATATTTTAAAATAAGATTCTCACATATAGCTCCTTTAAGCTCAAGTTTTACCAGTCGCCTGAGCTTAGAAATAGAATTTAAAGTTAATACACACCTTCAGTTTCTTGTAGACAGGTGGGTAGGAGGAAAATCCATATGTAAGAGAAGAGAGAATTCCCACACAGTGTCCTTTACTTGCAATATACTATTTTTTTATTATTTAATAAAGTTTATTTCAAATAAAGGACAGTAGGTAGGAGTTCTCTTCTTATACCTTAGAAGTGTCATAAATCTATTGTTAGATGTGCAAACAATGTGAATATGACATTCAAAATGGAAAAGGAATATTTCATTCGTTATTATTATTATTAATCAGCACTTTAATGGTGACGTACATTTAAAAAGAGCTGTAGTATATTATGAAAGGTACACAAATACTGGGTCAATTATTTGTCTTGGATTTTATTGATGACCTAATGTCTTTCTATGTTAGGGCATTAGGTCAGTTTAGATTATTTCTGTGTGTAGTTGGTTTAAAATAATGAGGTTTTTCTTCAATTATTTCACAGGATAAGAGGAACAGAAATGAATAATGTTGTTCATGAATTCTTCATTACATTCAGCCCGACAGAATTTTTAGTTCATTGTGTGGCCAGAGGCTGCAGCTGATTAAAAGACATCACAATCAGAAGACGTACAGGAGTGAACAAAAGGTTGAAACCTTAAGATGGAGCTTTCCTTGTGTTTTTGTCTTGCTGTTGTAGTTCTCCTGCAAAGATTCCTCCTCGTGCCGCAGTCAAATCCGATCTCTCCTCGGGATGTGATGAAATAAATTGAGTGTGAAAACGTATCAGATTTGGAGAGAGCTGAAGCAGCACAGCTGAGTGAGCTTATACTGACTGACTCACCGCTCTGTGTCACTGATATTATTACTGTCACACACACACACACACACCACACACACACACACACACACCACCACACACACACACGCACACACAAATAAAAACCAGGCACATGGGGTCTGATAAGAGGTGACAGGTATTTCATTTAATGAACAGGGAGGCAGAGGGACAGGAAAGGGCTTAAAATGCTGACGCATGGTTTGGTATAATGAAGACTGCACAAACTTGCAACCCTTAAAGACTTTATTGTTCAGTGTGTGTGGTGGTGGTGTGTGTCTGTTTTTGAAATGAAGATGTATGTGATTTATTGTGGACAGCACTGACTCATCTAAAGCTTTACAGAAGTGGAAAAAGTTTTCAGATCCTTTACTTCAGTAAAAGCACCAATTAGAATTTAGAGGGTTACATGTTCAAATTTTCCAAACGACCATCATCAGGCCATCGATCGGCAATTGGTGATATCTTCGTCTCCCCTCCAGTCCTCAGCTGGAAGATGTGCGCAAGCAGCAAATTCACTATGTTACGCATGCTGTGTACGTCCACTATGTCCAATGAACAAAATAAACTTACAAGGTGATAAGAAATGAAGTATTCTCACACTTATTTTCCAACCGTACACCTTCTAAATTCAAGTTTCTCTCTTTTACCAAACTAAGACGAGCTTACGTGGCTTGTTAAATCCTCGGAAAATTCACTTCATTCAAACTTGACAGAAAAACATGTAAAACTCACCAAAACCACTCTTCCAACAACCACCAACTCTGCTTTGGTCGAATTAAATCCTTAATTCACCGTGTGAAAAGAGTACAAAGAGTCTAATTCTGCAGGGTTTTTGTCTCTCACTCCTCACTCAGCTCAGTGCACTCGTGGGCCGGCGAGTGGGTGTGTACTGCGCCGCTGGATGAGAGTGCGGCGCGGAGCAGCAGCTGTCACTCTGCAGACCATTACATTAGCAAAATAAAATGACACATACTGCCCCAAAAATCGGCACAAAAAAGCGATGGTGACGGGATTCAGCCCATTGTTGAAAGATCTTACATTTCTTAATAACAAGTTCTGCATTCCTACTTAAATAAAAGTACAGAAGTATTATTCTCAAAGAGTAGCAAAAGTAGATACTCATCTGCACAGAAACAGCCTGTGAATGATAATCATGTATGACATTAGATTATTGCATCAGTGCATAAGCTGCATTTGTTGTTGTTATAGGTTGAGGTTTTTTTTTTGTTTAACCACTGTATAGACCCCTTTCGTCGTAAACATAGTGGCTTTTTTGTGCTTAGAAAAATTCCCTAGATTAGATAACACTAGCTAGCACGTCCTGCTGCCTCATTTTTTGTCAATGGCTGAGAAAAATCTGAGCTCTTCTCTCCAGGACTCAGTGTCACTTGGAAAAAGTTCACATTAACCAATTGGAGCAGCCTGGATGACCCGTTACATGCTCTCTCATTGGATGGACCATCTTTCTAAAAATGCAGAAGGGGCGGGGGATTGGATGGATATATCAGCATTTGGCTGAGTCTATCATTGCTTGCTTTACAGGGCAATTTTTGTCATTTTATTTTGCTAATGTAATGGCTGCTCTGGCTCAGGACGATGCTGTTGGCCTGAGGACAGTGAGTGAGAGCAACACAGCCTGTAGAACCACACTGTTTTGACATCTAACAGGGTAAATGAAGGATTTAATTTAGATCAAACCAGAGTTGGTGAATGTTATAACAGTGGAAAGACAAGACAGTTTTGGTGAGTTATGATGCATTTAAAGCTTGTCTTAGTTCAGATTTCAGAAGGTGACTGGCTGCATTTTTCTGTTTAATAATGAAAAATGGTGTGGGTATGTTTCCTTTCTTTACATTTTGTGAGTTAATTTTGTTGCAATTTGCACACATCTCCCAGCTTTCATTTTATCACTTAACCATAGTCTGTCTTCTTTTTTTTTTTTGACTGGCAGCGACAGCTGGTATGTGATAAAACTTCAATTTTGAGCCATTACTACATAGATTCTGGCACTCAGAAACACAACAAGGTGACATTTTAGTTTGGTTATCTGGCCAGCTACTCTGTGTTTGGCTAGTTTTTTTTTTAATTCATAATGCCTCTAGGAGGTTGAATGGGTTAAACACATCCAGAAGAACCAAGAGCTGTAGGTAAGATAAATTTCAACCCAAACTGTGGTCTTTTCCTAAACCTAACCAAGTTGTTTTGGTGTCAAAACTAACTAAATTGTGACCATTTCACAATGTTAACCACGTGACAACAAGGCTGGTATGTCAATTGTTGGCACATGTAGTTTTGCGAGTCATTTGCTGTTGACCTATTCTGTCATTTAGGTATGAGGACATGTGGATAACAAGATGAATCTGAGGGGTCTTGAGATGATTAATGAGGAAGAAAAGACAAAAAAAACAAACAAATCCTACTCAAATTAGTATGCACTTTTCACTAATCTTTGCTTTTATGTGAAATATTTTTACTTCTTTGGCCAAAATCAATTATTCAGATTCATCTTGAAAATGATTTATGTTTATTCAGTTCTTCAAAGTAATGTGTTTTGACATCTTGGACAGTGTCTTTTTATGTTATTTATTTCTGGACTCCAGGAGGACTGGCAAATGCATTACGGGAACCTCATGGGGATCCTGTACATGAGGATCATCTTGGATGGATGAGCTCGGCTTTTTGACTGCTGAACATTTTTTTTTTACCATCACCAGGTTCTGAAAGCATAAAGACGCACCAACAACTGCACCAACAGTCCTGCTTCTTCAAGGCCTCTCTGAGGTTCCTGAGCAGCTTGCGTGTGCTGTCCATGTACAACTGTAGCTCCTGGACAAATTATAACAATACAACATTCATTTACTACATATGTTTCTCCTGTGCCCAAATTTTACCATTAACTTTACTATAGACTCTTACAAATAAAGGTGCTAACTAGAACGATAAATGGTTCTTTGGTTTGTCCCTGTTTTCAAGCCCTGATTGGTTTCTGGTAGAATTTTTTGTAAATGTTCCACTTGACATAGAGTTCTACCTAGAACTCAACCTAAAGGGTTATACGTAGAACCATCTGTGAAAGGTTTCACCCAGAACCCCCTATGAGAGGTTCTACAGAGAACCCCTCTATGGTGCAATGGCTCTACCCAGAAGTGTTCCACCTTCTCATGGTGTAGTATGGAGAACCCTTTCAGATTCCAAGGTTTTTATTGAAAACTCACCAAGGGGTTCTACCAGGAATTTTTTTAAAACCCACTGGGGGATTCTATCAAGAACTTTTTTAATTCCATGGGTTTTATCTACAACCCACCCTTGAAGTTCTCTCTTGAGAACCCTATTGTATTGTGATACAAAGAACCCTTTAAGGAACAAAATAACGAAAGAGTTCTTCAGGGACTTCAGCAATCCTTGAAGAGCTCTTTCCTCTAAACAGAGTTCTTTGGATGAAAAGGGTTCTTAATGGAACCCTAATCTTACAAATAACCCTTGACACACCCTTTAAAATAAGGGTTCTTCAGAAGCAAATGTTTTTGGGTAGAACCTCAGCTCTTCTGGAAGAAGGAGCCCTTATTTCTAAGAGTGTAAAAATGGGGTGAGTCCCCAAACATTTATGAACCATGAAAATGATTATTTTTGAGGCAAAAGATGGTGTAAAAGTCTTGCTCAGTTGTTGAAGGAAGAAGAAGCTGTGAATCATTTTATAAAATACAATTTTTCATTGAAACGAACAGTGACTAATTCTCTCCCACAGTCCATTTGTATGAAGGCTGCGGTCAGCGTTTTGTCCAGATGGCAGTTTACAAGCAAGGTCACACACACACAGATAAACACAGAGGATCTTAATGAAATTATTGTTCACTGCTGGAAAATCAATGAGAGGATGTTCCTCTTGTATTTATTTACTGTGCTGGTAACCGTGAGAAGAACCTCTGTGAAACACATTAACAACAGGCAGGAAGGTTGCAGAGGGGGCGACTGAGGGGAGGCTGATGGAAATGCAGTGAGGTGAGCTGAAATTGTTCTTCTGGCCCCTCGGGGCTCTGGGGGGATGTATGAGAAATGGATGAGTTGGACGAAGAAATGTCAACCACCATTTATAGTTTTACACAGTTTGATTTGTGAGTCAAAACAAAAGAGAATATTGAGTTTTATAATGTCATGTTATGATTTTAGTGTAAACTGAACTGACAGTAATACACTCAGTTATGCCTGATAATTGTTAGCTCACCTTAAACTTCCAGTAACTTCCAGATTTTAACTGTTATTTCAGGTTTTTAAATTTGACATGCCAAACTTGTGAGCAAACCTATTATATCCCTCAGACAGGAAACAACATCATCATGCATTTGGAATTATGTTTTTTGCCACCCAGCGAATGTCAGTCCAGTATTCAGTTTAATTTTAGCTCTGTTTTTGGTCTCCACCACTGATGCACCATGGCATTTCTTTATCACTTTCAATCCGATTCTGACAGCTGAACTTGGACAAGATTTTTTACAAGTTACCAGGGGCGGTAAAAATAACAAAAGTATCACTTTCTTGCCCTGATATGGCGCTGACACCATGTTACTGAAACAAATATCCCAAACTGTTCTGCTAAACATAGTATGTAGCATAAGCTGTATGTTGTCAAACACTTTGTCCTAAAAACTGAAGACTTTCGGTTTTAGTGGACCAACTTTCTTATTTAACCCCCTGCTACTGAGTGATGAAGTGTCCATAAATCCACTTACAAAACAGAAAACAATATGCCCCATATAACTCCAGAACTTGCCTGAGAATCATCATGTGTTTACGTTTTCTTCAGTATCGAAGTAATTCAGTGATAGTTGTCTGTGCATCCATGGATACATTTCAACCAGGAGCTGTTAATTTTTGCCAAATATCTTTTAAAAAAAAAGTTTTTTATGTTGTTTTTGTGTGCTTCTTCTTTGTGTACTATCCAGGTTGAATGTGCTCCTTTGACAAAACGACTGCTCCAAGTTTAATAATTGCCCGTATTAATTAATTAATACTACAGAAAAAGACAATGGATGGACAATGGACGTAGATCTGTGACCTTGGACAGGTCCCATCTCCACTAATATCTGTCTCTGTGCCAGCTAAATGCTCCAGTAAAGTTTTCAAGCTACCATCTGTCAGTTGGTGCAGAGCAGGTAGCACACAGTGGAGTCTGACAGCTTTTCTGACAAAAACAACCACCTGCTGTGGCTGAAAACGACACTGACAGGAGCAGTGACATTGATCAAAAATGATGAAGTTGTGTGTTTGGACAGCGGAACAATCGGCCACCAGCTACAAAGCTCAGTCGACCTGAGAGGAGCTGCAGAGTTGGGAGATAATTCTCATTTGATCCACTGCTTATATTAAAAAAATAATAAATGGATGGATGTAGTGTGTTGCAAAAAACTGTTAAATGAAATAACTTTGTTTTGATAGCTGGGAATAAGTAATAACTGAGGCTCTCTGGTCACAGCATTGTCTGGTAACACAAACTGGATGAGAGGAGCCATTTGCGAGTGGGCCAACACATGAGCTGTCAAGTCTGAACTCTGGCACAAAGAGGAAGTGAAACTTTGCTGAAACGGTTTTCACCCAGGACAGAAAAAGGGTGGAGGCTGATTTTGGGTCTATGGGTGTGGATGACAACAGTGACTAAGTGGAAAATGTGCAAGTATTACAAGCAACACGACTGCCTCTGCATCTCAGAGGTCAGAGAGTTTCAGTTTTACCTCCACTGTGACATTTGTGACCATTTCTGCCATTTAAGCGTCCAATAATGTGCATGTACAGAATGCAAAATACGAAGTTCAGGATTATTTTTATGGTGTTTTAATAATGCATTTTACACAAGACATACACACAGACAGAGGTTTAAAAAGATTTACAGAAAATTTGTTTGCTAGCCAACATTTTATGTGAGTCAGCTCAGTTTGGTTGTTGGATGGAGACAGTTTTGAGTGTGTGGTAGCTCTATATAAAAGGCCATGCTGTATGTTATCTGGCACTGGGAAAGAACGAGTGGGTTTATGGTCGTCACCCCGAGCTTGTCTGATCTGAAAAGCTAAACTGGCTCGTTTAACAGCCTTGTTTGGATTTGGACGAGGTCCAAAGGAAGAACTCCATGCAAAAAAAAAAAAAAAAAATGGAGTTTTAGTCACAGTTATCATGAATCGCAGGCCAAAAACTGTCCCCCTGAAAGTTAAACAAAAAACCAAAAACAGATGTAGAGTAACACATTCAGCACACAGCCTCCCAACAAATCCCTTTTCACCACAGACCAGTGACTGGATTTTTTATCTTCTCAGCCCAACGTGGAACCTACCACCTGCTCAGGTGAGCACAGGGGTGAGCAAACAGGTGTGTTAGAAAAACACACCAAAACTGACAACAGAACTGTGATTTAGGACACATAGCTATTTCTGAAATCTAAATTCTGTGTAAATTCACAAAAGTTCACACAAGTGCTCAAACGTAGAAAGAATATCATCAAATGCAGAACACTGTCACCCCTCCTTTCACCTGGTGATGATGACCAGGCACTCACGGGGTTAACGAGCCTCACGATGCACACCTGTTTTCAATCATCACTCATTACCACAGTGACCATGAGCCCTAAAACAAACCTGTGGAACACAAATAAAACTTAAAATTCTGTTCTGTCATTTGTCATTATAATTAACAGAAATATTCCAACTAAAATAAATGCTTTAACTAATTAGTTCCCAACCGATTTCCTGAAGGGATTCCTTTTCTATCATTGAGTGAACTCAGTGACATATTTTATGGATGCTTCAGTGCATAATAATAATAATAACAGAGCAGAGAAAATTGGTAAGCTGTATGATAGACCTTTTTTCACAGCAGTCATATTGATATAAACTAGCAGGGTAAACACAGGTGAGACTAATGATACTAATTAAGGTTCTGTTGAATTTAGTGTAGCAGAGACGTTCCAGTGAGCCAACATGCACAATAGCAGCAGCCTGCCTCTGTTTGACCTGAATGGAACTGAATCTTAATTAGTATCTTTGGTAACACCTGTGTTTACACTGTTATTTCATGACAGAATGGCTGTTGAGAAAAAAGTATATTAATCCAATAAATGAGCACAATAACTGCAGGGTGTTTGTGTAAAATGAGCAATTAGGATACATTTTGAGCAGATTATTTCCCTATGAATACTGCTTCAAAGATGAGTTTCCCTGATATTTTTAATAACTTTTTACACAATTCTTTGTCTGTATTATATTTGTTCAGCAGATAGTGAAGGCTCTGTGAATATTGCTGGAGTTCGGGCCCTCCTCTTGGCCTTAACCTCTGAGATTTTTTTAATCCAAACTTTAAACAATATCATTGATTTGCCTCAACATAAAACAAAGTTATATTATACCCATTAAAATCAAGAAGGCCTCATGATACCCCCATGAAGCTGTGGTGACCCCTGGTAACAGTCAAGACCCACAAGTTGAGAACCAGTGATTTCACACCAACAGTTCGAGTAACTAAATATAACTTGCCTCTGCAGAGAGGCAATTTTGAGAAAATGCTGTTACACAGTAAAGTCACTTTTATATAATTCTTCCACTCTAGTGACCAGTTCCTTATTTAGTTTTTTTTTTTCCAGTAAGATGTCACACTTAAGTTGCAGTTTCCTCAATCAAGACAAAATACAAATTTAGAGGATGCATGCTGCATCTGCATGCTGCTGAGTTGCTTTTAATGCTTCCACTCTTAAAGTGTTCCTTATTTCGTTTTTTCGTCACTCAAGTTGCAGCTCTGTATTAATTATCATTACAGACAATATTTCAAATAAAGTCTGTAGGAGTTTGCAAGCAAAGGACCTGCCTGAGGGTGTGTTTATGCAGGTGCATGTGCTGTGAGCAGCTTTCAAAATATTTTTTTATCTACTAAAGCCCACTAAAGTAAAAGATTGGGAACCGCTGCACTGACCTGCCAATGTTTGGGAACAAGAGAAAACACCCATTTCACAAACTAATTCTGTATTTCTCAATAAATGTCCTCGTGGAATAATATAGAGACCCGAAAAGGACCCAAAAATTGAAACCAAAGGAACGCTGCAATTAACAAACCCTGCAAAGACTGCAGAGATATACATAGATGGATCCACTGCATGCTGCAGAGATGAAGGGATTAATACTGTTAGTGCAGATAGATAGTTTTCAAAAATGTTGAGCAGTAATTGATTTAAAGCAATCTTCTTTAAAAACCATGAAAATGATTCTGATTAATTTAGAAATGCAGGGGTTGAATCACTGATTTTCTGAAGACGTAGCCAGAGTTGTGACTAATGTTAAAGTATTTATGTCTTTCATCTTTAACACCTGAATAATATCTGAGTAAACGTGCTGTAAAAACAGAATTCTGCCTCCCAACGTGTCCCCTCTTATAGAGTGTGGTGAATCATTTCACTACATATTTCCATTAATATTGCATTCTCTGTTACAGGGTAAAATGAAATATGTAAACAGCAGTGATTGAATTGGTCTTGTATTTCTTCATTTTTGAGAAGAGAAGGATTCAATTACTCGGGTGTTGGTGGCTGCACTGGAAGCCCGGCTGCAGAGGTGTTGACGTGACGGGAGCCGGCTGGGCGCAAAAAAACAGCATCGAATGAAATTAATTTGCGATCCGACACAGGCATATCTCTTGTGTGAAAACTCAGGTAGAGCCCACGGATGAGCATTTGGTCTAAAGTGCTGGTTTCAAACTGTTCCAAGTTAAATAAGTCAAATTTATAAGTGGAATAAGACAGATGACCTGCTGTGAGAGGCTGACAAAGGTTTCAAAAATCATTGATTTGTTAATAAAGAGTAATAATAATGACAAAGCAAAGAAAGCAGAGAAACCAAGGGAAATGGGTGAAATTCTCACAAATTACACCCAGCCTTCACCCACAAAATGATGAACAATGCTGAGGGAGACATGCGGAGATGAGATGTGACCAGCCTCCCCTAATTGGTCTTATGTAGCTAAGGTTTCTGAAACGGGCTGCACGGTCGTCTTTTTGGCTTTTGTGATTATTTGAATATTGGAGGAGCTGCCTGATAATGGGGCCTGTGGGTAATGAGAGCAGAACAGGAACGATGGCTTGCTGGTGGAGCAGAGTGATAGTTACTCAAGCCTTAAGAGTTCTACGGGTCAGCATGCAGCTCACAAGCTAACAACAGCAGATGTAGCCTACATGTATAACTAATTGTGTCGCTGGTTCAGTGATTCCAAAAGATCTTGCAGCGGGGGCTCTGAGGCAATCTACACCACTTTGATCCAGACAAAAATATTTCAACAAATATTGAATCGAATGCCAAGATAAGGCTGAAAAAGTTTAATGTGGCCACTACGTTGGTTTATGTCTGTATACATGCCATGCTTCATCTTTACTGCAAATTAGCTGATGTTGTCAAGCTAATACGCTAAACTTAAGATGGTGCAGCATGCTTGGATTGTGATTTTCAGCATGTTAAAAACATGAATGCAAAACTCTGTTGTGAAATTCGGAGACAATCTCAGCCACAACCACAACCACAACCTCAGACCTCAGACCCAAGTCGGGAGGAAATCAACAATCTGGCAGAGCGGCGCACAGAAAACAACCTGCTGCTCAAAATCAGCTAAACGAGCTGATTGTAGATTTTTTTGGGGAAAAAAAAGGAGGCAAAGATGCACTCCCCTGTCCTACATCCTCAGTGGAGCTGAGGTGGAGCAGGTGAACCGTGGAATCAGCATCACAGAGAACCTGTCATGGACATCACACATCCCCACCCTGGTAAAAGGAGGTTCAGAGACGGCTGTAGTTCTTAAGGAAACTTAAGAGGGCAAAATCCCTGTGCCGTGTTCTTGTTAACTTGTACAGAGGGGCAATAGAAAGCATCCTGACTGAAAACAGCCCAGGACAGAAAAACTCTACAGTGGGTCATCTCTTCAGCCACCTCCAATCAATCGATCAAGGGGAAGCGACACTGAAATCTCGTTACACAACCTTGCATTTGTAGGATTTTTGTCTTAAGGAAGCCTCTGGGGTATTTTTATATTTTTAGGTGTGAGGAATAATAATGTCCTCAGTTGCAATTAATCAAAACAATCAACCCTATTTCCTCCCCTTTCGTTCCAGCTTTGAATAAATTATGATAAAAAGCTGCCACTTCATGCCTGTTGGTTGTTGGACCCCAGATTGAAAGCTACTTCTATATTGTAATCTCTACATTCAGAAAGGCCTGTGCGTCTTTGAAACTGTTGAAAGTGCTGGGAAACAGGCAGGAAGGACTATTTACCCAAGCGTAATACTTATAAGACAAGGGACAAAGTCAAGGATAGGTCTAATACAGAGAGCGATAAAGTGTTTAAGCTGGCGCAGTTATCACACGAGGACTGTGTAATGAGAATTATGAATGTTTGGTGGCTGTGGAGTGTAATTTATTGGCTGTGTTTTTTTTTTAATCATCTACTGAGAGCAAGTTATTGGGTGTTAGTGTTTTTTTTTTCCTCTTATGTTTTGAGGATTAATTAAAGTCCTAAAGTTTCCATCTCTGGTAATCATCTTCGTACCCCGGTGAAGGTTAAAAGGTTGTAAAAACACAGATGAACAATAATCAGAGCCGAGCAAACTCCCTCGGACCCTCGAAGTAGGGGACGTTACCATCTCCCCAGGCGGCTCGAGGCTAACGCCACATTACTATTCTGCACCACACCACAAACCACGCTCGCAGAGACCAAAGAGACCAAAGGCTGCCAAAACCTCCGACCCCATGTTAACTCCTCCATAACATGCAGCCGTCTCCCCCCCGCTCCTCCCTCTTTCCTCTGATCTTCTGCGAGGCTGCTGCACATCGCCTGCAGCAGCTGGGAGAAGCCACAGTGCTTTTTATTCACAGCTGCCAGAGATGATGTTATTCTGTAATTCCATATTCTTTACTTTGTGCGCACAGCCATCAATTATCATATTCCAGAGACTCCCTCTGGATATTTTGCTTTCAACAAAATGATGTTTACATTGTTATTCGCACAATAGCTCCAATGATTCTCTGCAGTTTTCATCTGCACATTTTATTTGTCCTCATATACCATGAAGACTCTCACCCTCCTCTGAATTATTACATTTATTACTATTTCTTGCAATATGTTGCTCCATACAGTCCGTGTGTGGGTGTTCGCTGCTGTCGCTGAAGATATTAAATCTTTATTGTATCTTGTTTGTTTAAAAAAACACAGAGTATAAAAATGGCACATGGTGGTTTAATGGGGCGTTGTGTGCAGGATTATTTCTTGACCGCGTGCGTGAACTACCCAGCCTGGCATTTCCAAGGGGCGTCAAACAAAATACGTCCAGACACAACTTGATAGATCGACATCCAATTAGAGCGGTGGTTCAGCCTTTTTTTTTTTTTTTTTTTTTGGACCAGCGGCCCCCCTATCCATTATCCAGCTCATTAAATACAAAAGTCAGATTTCATAATATTTGTGGGAAAGGACAGGAGGCATGAAAAGGATGTAGAGTTTCAGTGGAGGTAAAATAAATTTCCGACAACTCGTTTATCTTTGTTGATGAGAAGTTAAATAGGAAAGCCTCAGCTCCTCTGTTCAGAAAAATGAACATTCTTTCTCTATATGACATAAAAATATTCACCAGATGTGTGTGTTTATATAAAAATATTTGTTTTTTTGCTTTGTGTTTACCATCCTCCTTTCATAACTTAATTTCACTAGTTTGATCATCTTCTTCCTTTTCATAAAATGAAACATGGACGGTTCTCCCTCAGATGTCGTGGTGCACAGATATGAAATGTAAAAGTATATGTTATCAAGAGCTCCTCTACATTATTTTTTTTATTTTTTGCGCACGTATTTCTTTGATTTCATTGAATCATTTGTTGACTGTTTTTTTGTTTTTTCTTCTCATTGTATGTGTTCTTGTTGTAATGTTTTGTTTTCTTAAATGATGTTAGTTAGTTTTGATTAGTATAACTGTTTTTATTTGTTTGTTTGTTTTTTCCTAAAAGAAGGGGAAGTTCTGTCTATAAGCCTGCAGCTACTGGAAAAATAAGGATATGTAGGCGATCCTATATTATAAGTCTATTTCTCTTAATTAGAATTACCAAATTAAGTTCATTAAACAATTCAGAATTAAACTTTACTCATCTGTTAATGTGAATCCATTTTTTCCCAGATTGTAAATGGACAGAAAAAGATGTTTTCAGGCAATTTCTGAGGAGAGAGATGATGGAGCTGAACCATGTGAGGAAGGCCGCAAAAAAAAAGAGATCCAACATGACCTCAGGAGAGTCATGTGACAAATGTAAACACTGATATCAGTTTCCTCAGGGTTCTGCCTCTGTTTTAAAGTGTTGCACCATAATTGAGGATGTATTGTGCTGGTTTATCGGGTTAAAGATGGGTATGTTACCTAGAGGCAACGCTGTACCATAAAGGGTTAATGATAAAAAAAATTCACCTTTTACCTTTTCAAACTTGGCAGAGTGTGGAAAGTTCTGCATGGCGTTTGCATCCTGTGAGGAACCGTGGATGGTAAAAGATTAATTCAAACATTTCGGCACATAACCCCCGCAAAACCGTCATTTTAATTAGTGAGCGTCAGAGGTGCTGCGAGGCCGTTTCCTCTGTTTCCAGTGAACTGTGGCTGCTGGCTGCAGCTTTATTTAGCTGACAGATATGAGACTTGTGTTCTCATTTACCTCTCGGCAAAGAGGTGAATATTTCAAGGTCTAATTTAAATCCCAGGAACATCACCTCCTCAACGTTCTCTCTTCACCAAGGCAAAGAACCATAACAGGTTCTTTGCCTTGTCTACATAGGAGAGCCTCCAACCCTTTCAGCAAGTTCTACATTAAACCCAACTTAAAGGGTTACAACTAAAGCCATCTGTGCAAAGTTTCACCCAGAACCCCCTATGAGAGGTTCTGCAGAGAACTCTTCTATGGTGCAGTGGTTCCACCCACAACCCTCTCTCCAGTACCTTTCCACCCTCTAAAGTGCTTCACAAGCACCGTCCAAGAGTTTCAACTAGAACCCACTTAAGGTTCTCTGAAAACCTCTTTATTTCAATGTTTTCACTAAACCATCCAGCGGTTCCACCAGAACCCTTAATATTCCAAAAGATTTTATCAAGAATCACCCAGGGATTTGATTGAGAGCCTCTATACTCCCAGGGTTTTATCTCGAACCCACCTAAGGGGTTCTAGCAAAAAATCCATTTGGATTCCAAGGGTGCTACCTAGAACCCTCCATAAAGGCTTCTACCAAGAGCCCTTTTTATTTTCCAAGGGTTTATCTAGAACCCAACCAGGGGGTTCTACCAAGAATCCTTTTTCCAAGGGTTTTATGTAGAACCCACTCAGGGGGTTCTACTGAGAACCCTTTTACTTTCCAAGGGTTTTATCTATAAACCCACTTAGGAGGTTCTACTGAGAACCTTTTAATATTCCAAGGATTTTATCTGGATCCCACTCATGGGGTTCTACTGAGAACCCTTTTATTTTCCAAGGTTTTTATCTAAAACCCACTCTGGTTCAACCAAGAACCCATTCATGCTCCAAGGGTTTCAGGAACCCACTAAAGGGGTTCTAGCAAGAACAATTTTATTTTTCAAGGGTTTTATCTAGAACCCACCAGGTGGTCCACCGGGAACCAAAGGTTTTATTTTATTTAGAACCCATGAGGGGGTTCTACAGAGAACCCTTTTAATATTATGGTACAAACAGCCCTTGACGAAAGAGTTCTTAAAGGATTTCAACAATTCTTAAAGGGTTCCAAAAAGAGTTCTCTGGATGAAAAGGGTTCATAACGGTCCCCTTAGTAATACAAAGAATGCTTGATGAACCCACTCTTCAAAAAAGTGCTCTCTAGAAACAAATGATTCTGGGTAGAACCTCAGTCCTTCTGGAAAACCCTTTTGGAACCCTCATTTCTACGAGCGTTGGCTTTGGTTCCAACCCTCTGAAGAGCCGAGCAGCCAGCAGCAGCAGCAGCAGCTCTGAAGCAACATCTCCTGCAGAGCTCCTGTCAACTAACCGAACATATTGAGTTTCTTTCTTTGGACAAACCCCGTTAGCTAAAAAAAGAAAAGTTAAAGCAAACATCACTTTTCTGTGTATATTTAGCTTTTCAAAAAGGCCAGCCTGTATTAGATCTCTCAGTGCAAACAAGAGCGTCTTGGCTCTCAGACTGTGACTGACCTTTTTGGGCAGGTTGTAAAAGTTGTGGGTGGGTACTCTGAGTATTACTTCTCCTTCACTTCACTGCAGAGTAAAACATTTTTCTGAGGAAAGGAAATGGTTTCAACCCAGGGGTTATTGCGTTTCCTCCAGGGGCCCGAATCCAGACAGCCGTCACCTAAAAGCCTCAAGCAACGCGGTGACACAAAACAGCCCTTTATACCTGTCTATCCTGCCATTGATTTTTCTACAAGCTAATAAAAAGAAATAGTGAACACAGAAGACATAAACTGTGTGTTTGCGTGAGCATTTTAGCGACAGCATCACATGTAGGAAGAGGAGAGAATAAATCCACTCCTGTCATAAAAAGAAACAGGATAAATGTCAAATAAATCTAAATGTCAAACTGAAGATGTAAGTCGTCCATTGTCAAAGGCTTTTTAAAAGTCAAATGTCATAGCAGGTCCAAGACACACATGGTCTTTCTGCCTGTTGCGCGTCTCCACGGTCCCACCACGGTCTCCTCCTATTCCCAGCTCCATCTGTCTGCTCTGACGCCAGTGTTTACATATCTGAGATGACTGCCTTCCTAATAAAGCCATGACATAGTCAGTCAGGACTCTGGCTGGGCAGGGCCGGAGGGAGACGCTCCACATGTCTGAGGCATTTGTGTTGAGTTGAGAACACAGAATCCGACAAACAAATACAGACATTTGGATTCAATTTTGGTCAATTCATGAGAGTTAATGAGATCCATGCTCTGATCTCTGCTGGCTGGCTTTTTTTTTTTTTTTTTTTTTTGGTTTTCTGCAGCTGTAAAGTCCTTCTGGACAGAAGCGATTAATTCATTACTTTCTGACTACGTAGTGTAATTAGCTTGCCGGGATCTTAGGCTGCACAGATACGTTTTAAATGAGAGAGAAAAAATTATTTTGTCGAATTGGAAGACTAAATGCAGAACACACAGTAACTTCAAACTTGGCCAAACGAGTTAACACCTGCTTTACCACCCACAAAAACATTAAACTGCTTTATTGTTTGTGTTGAATATTTCCATATTAGTAGGGTAAACACTGATCTTACCAATGATACGAATTAAGGTCCTGTTCCATTTAGTGTAGCAGAGCCTTTCCAGTGAGCCAACATGCACAACAGCAGCACCCACACTCTGTTTGACCTGAATCAAAAAGAACCTTAAGTAGTATCACTGGTAACACCTGTGTTTAATCTACTGTATCATATCATGGCTGCTGTGAAAAAGGTCTGTTATTACTGTATTTTGACAGATTTCGAATATTACTCAATTACTAAATATATTTTAAAATGTCAAGCTGTCAGACTTTTAAACCTTGTAACGGGCCAACCTCCTGGTGATTAAATTTTTTATTAAACGTAAACGTCAGCTCCATCAGAACTTTTCGTTTCACAGCATTGTTGTAGTGAGTAGGCATTTTGTTTTAAGCTCTCTTAATAATAATCAAAATACATGTTTTTAGAAGGGCCACAGAGTTTTATGGTTGAGACGCGTCTGTCAGCAATATTTTTTAATGAAGCTGTTGAAAAATAGAAAGCTTACCAGTGCTTGAGCAGTGTTCCCACCTTTTGTAAACCAGGAAGTGAGACAGGGGTCCTCAGGGTATAGCTAACGCTTTTTATGCCTGATTAAATTATGTATCATGTTTTTGTAAAAATCTGACAGAACTGACAGAAATCTGGCACACGAAGGGGACAACATTTTCATAAAAAAAAAAAAAAAAAAAAAAAATCAATTTTAAAACAAAGATTATTGTGAATTCTTGTCTGGGACAAGTGTGTTTTCAGACACAGGAACTATGAAAAAAAAGCAAACCAAAACATCTCATAAATTGCATAAAATTTACATATAAATCCTAAAAGAATAAAAGATCACTGAAAAAACTTGAATTAGAGTGTTGGTATTTATTATTTTTATCAGTAGGACATGATTTGTCTCGGTTCTCGAGAATGGGTGTTGCTCCATTTTGGGATGTTTGTCTTAGAAAAAAAGGCACATTTTTTACCAAAATGTCAGCATCAGAA
Organism: Lutjanus argentimaculatus; assembly: GCA_034769285.1. Classification (NCBI taxonomy): domain Eukaryota; kingdom Metazoa; phylum Chordata; class Actinopteri; order Lutjaniformes; family Lutjanidae; genus Lutjanus; species Lutjanus argentimaculatus. Next base: position 31,220,151 of record JAWZSL010000005.1, on the reverse strand, counting down.
TTAAACTTTTTTTTTGAATGATTTAGAACATCTTAAAGCTCCAAATAAGAAAGCCTAATTTGCCGTCTTATCTGCGTTTCCACTGGCAGCAGGCATATGATCACTGCGTCTGTGATCAGCAGCCTCACATACAAGGCTTTGATCGTTGACAGCGACTCGCTCCTGTCTATACGAAGACTAATGACTTCTCAGCTGCATTAATGTCCACATTAAGGACGACGGCCATCTACTTTAAGTGGCTACACTATGTGAAGCCACAGAAGCCAAGGTTAGCGGTCGGTGTCACGCCGCGATCGGGCTCTTTGGAGGCCCGACGGATTGATCACAGATCAGATGCAGTCTGGTATTGAACAGGCTCAGATGGAGGCCACGTCTCTGGAGAGACAGAACAAGAGAAGAGGGAGCACAGCTCCTGCCATACTGAGCCGTGCAGACATCCTGCATTATTGATTGGCCGGGTGGGGAATTCCAAGTCGAAAGAGGGAGTGAATGCACACAGGAAGAAAACCCTGTGCCAAAAATAACACACACCAAACACGCTTCATCAATTCTCTTGTTTGGCCTGTAGCAGAGGTGGTGTTTGTGCTCCTGAGATCAGGGAGGTGCAGCGGAAATAACAGCTCCAAACACCTTACAGAGCTGAAGGATTTCCTCCATCCTCATTACTGCATCCCTCTGACGCCCTGCGCGCATTACGCCTGTCAGTCACCTGCTCCAGCCTCGCAGCGACGGCGCACAAGGCAGAAGAGAGCTTTGTAGGGCTCAGGGACAATAAAAGGAGAAACAGCTCGGGGAGCATAACGACTCAAAGAAAGTGACGAAAAGTCTCAATGAGCCACGAAAATGTTCCGCGCGTGGGAGAGGGTTTGAGAGACATGAATTTTTAATGCCAAATGTGACTGTAAGGACACATGATTAATGCAGAGCAAAAGGGCAGAGGAGACAGACTCTGCTTGTTCCCATTCAAACTGAGATGAAGCAAGCAGAGTTTCTTCTTTTTAATGGGCCCGTGGTTGCATTTTTACTCGATGGTTTGAGTCCGGCTGTGAGCTGCTTGCTATGATTTCCTCAGCTACACCTGTGTGAGTGAATCTACTACAGTCTGAGGCCTGATCTCTGCTGGCTCGCCTGTTGGTTTGTTATGCAGTTGTCAAGTCCTTCTGGACAGACGGGAATAACTGAGCACTCTCTTATTACAGACTGTGCTTTGCTTGCTGGGTCCTGGGCTGCAGCATTGACATATACAGAAAAGGACATGACAGCTCCCCAAAATGAAGCCAGAACATCTTTATCCCCCCTACAGGCTGGCTGCAGTTTGTCCAAGGGTTTATTTTTCTGTTCAGTTTGTTTCTAATTAGTTATTTGATGCTATAAAAAGCAGGTTTCACGTCATGATTGACAGCTGAGACCTGCTTACATTGAGTCAACTGGCTGGTATGGAAGTTCCCATGAAGTCATACAGGTGTTTATTGTTTTGCACCTGTTATTTGATTTTCTACATACTGGTATGGAGAGATTCATGCTTGTTCGCATTCAAACTGAAGAGATTACGCAAACTGTATTTCTTCTTTTTAATGGTGGTTGGATTGTTACTCAATGGTTTGAATCCAGCTGTGAGCTGCTTGTTATGACTTCCTCAGCCACACCTGTTTGAATACTACAGTATTTGAACGCTTCACGGTCGGAAGCCTGATCCGCCCACTGCGCGTTCACCTCACTAAGTGGTTAAAGTATGTTTACAGTGCTGATGATACGGGAAATTACATAGAAGACGAGTACAGTATCAACAAGAAATCATGCAGTGACAGGTGATTAAGCATGAAAGTGAGCCTGAGAGTACAAACATATGCGATCATTTTCTCTTTCTGTCATCAATCTCGAGAGTCTAATCACACTGAAGACAAACTGAAAATGTTTAACATTGAACAATCATCATGTTGATTGTGTAATGAGGACAAGGAAGAACAGATGCATTTCTTCTTCTATTGTCTATATGTCGCAAGTGTCTGGACCAACATCCAAAAACTGGCAAAGGCCAATAGATATTTACTTTAAATTTCGGGATATAAAATATCTCTAAATAATACATACAAGTATTCTGTTCTGCTAATTATTTTCAGTTTAATTATTTAGTCTGTAAAATGTCCCAAAGTCACATCTTCAGAGTACTTCTTCTGTCCAACCAACAGTCCAAAACCCAAAGACTCTTCATTTACTATCATAAAAGAAAAGCAGTGAAAAGCAGTGAAATCTCATAATTGAATTACTGAAGGGATCTTTTCAATTATATTTGCTTTTCTTTGTGTTTCTTCTATTCTGTCTAATCTTTTTTCTTTTTTTAAGGTTATATCATAATGTCTGCATATTGTCATGTGTGTTACTGTATTAATTGAGTACATAAAAAATAAAGACAAAAATGTGTAGAAAAAAAAACACATGCAAGTGCCGAATTTCTTCATCTATTCCTCTTTATTATTTTTTTTCTTCCACGTGTTATTGCTGTTATAGCTCCCTGCCACATGTGATGTTGAGAAGAGCCTCGTTTCTGGGTGTGAAAAGCCTCGTTTGTGGGCATCTTACACCCGCACCTTTACACCACCGCTCTCCTCTCGCGTCCATTCATTGTCACTTCTACCTGTCAGAGGTTACAGTACCAGTGCGCTAAAACACTATAAACAGTTCGGAATAACCCCTATGATATTCAGTTAAATGAAGATCTGAAAAACAGTAAATATTGTGGGGTTGTATGAGGTCCACAGTCAGTGTATTACCTACAGCAGGAAGCTAAGCACTGCGCTGCTGTGGCCAGGGTCAGCAGCAAAATGGATTTTAACCTCTTATTGATTTTTTTTTTTTAGGTGGAATTTTTTTTAAGTGTAGGTTATATTTAGAGTATTTTCACTGCTTTAGCTTGCTGTGAGGCAGCCTATTTCTGACAAGAAACTGCTGTGATATAAACCAATTATCCCTCTCTCCAAACCAACCAAACTTCATTGGCAAAATTGGTCATTTTACGTTACGCAACACAGGAGTTGCTGGTCTACTGCTGCCTTGATCAGTAAGATTTTTTGTGTTATTGTGTGACTTCTGTGCTTCAAAAGTTTAGTTTAGTTTTCACCAAAACTACACAATAACACAAACAAACTAACCAATCCAGGCAGCGGTAGATGAGCAGGTCCTGTGTTCTGCAAAGTAAAATTTATGATTTCACCTATGGAGTTTGGTTGGTTTGGAGAGAGAGCGATATTTGGCTCATCTAACAGCGGTTTTCCATTGGAAAAGGCTGTCTGATGCCATGGTGAAGTGTTGAAAATATTCTAAATACAGTGTACACTTGAACAGATATTGGTTTTTCTTAAGTGGCCCCCTTTTTTAAGTGGCTAAAATACGTTTTGCTTCTTGTCCCACTCTCTGTAGCTCCTGGGGGCTTGTCGACCGCCATCTACTGACTATTGTTAAAAACATCATGCAACCCCACTTCAAATAATCTGAACTATCCCAAGCAATTATTTCAATTATCAAAATGATTGAAGAGTAATTTTCTGTTGATTGACTAATTGATTCATCCACTAATTGCTGTAGCTCTATACTGATATAAACCAATTAAGCTAAAACGTTGATTAAATAAAGCTACACACGCAAAAAGTCAATATATATTCACACACAATGTCAATTTATCCTGAGAGCTCTAAATGCAACAGATCTGCTGGTAATTCAGGATTTCACAAAGTGAGAGGCAAACAAAAAAATCCATCTGCCGAGCCGTCTTTCTCCAGCGTCCTCTGTGATTCCTCAATTATCTTCCCATTGAGTCTGAGGGTTCATTTTTATAACAGACTCCCCACTCAGACAGGTGCAATCCAAAGCTTTTATAGCCGTCAGCTCGACATGTCGACTTTTTCGAGGTCTGCTTCCCTCCTGTGCCTTCTCTAAAACCTAAAATATATTTAATTCAATGTGGAAATCCCTTTGTTTTTAAGGATTACAGCCATGCTATCAACAGAATCTATGCAATGCAGAAAACAAAATCCATTCCATTCATTTTTCCAGCGCTGCTTTAAAGCCTGCAAGTCTGAAAACCCAAAACAGAAGTAGCATAAAACGTTCTAAAACCAACCTGATAAGAATAAACACACTCCACAGCCCATAATGGATGTGCAGAATCCAAAACTCAACTATCTGCTCGTTTCTATCCTTCCCTTTTCCTTTAACTGACTTTCTTGTTCTTTTCTTTCCAGCCTCCGTCCAGTCAGGTGCTTTGCAGACGGCGAGCCTCCTCTCAACATCACCAAACATTTGCATGATCACAGCGTATCAAATCTGCAGAAAATCACATTTCCCACAATAGTTTGCACCACAGTGAAGCATCATACAAAAACAATGTTTTAATGTCGACTACTAGCAAAAATAAAATGTGTTCCCTCATTGGCTTTGAACTCTACGGTAATTAATTACGCGTGACCTTAACAGTGCAAGAATTGCTACATGTATTCTGCTTAACATTCTAGTCACTACAAAGTAAATTAGATCATTAATTCCATTACAAAAATACTAAATCTGTCCATTGGCTAATAATTTATAGGATAGATTATTTCTCAGTAACTGGTATATGCTATGTCTGTACTGTCTGTGTCACAAGTGGACGGAATAATTAAAGGTCCGGAAATGGAGCCCAGTGCAAACATAGGAGGGTCTGACAGTAAGTATTGCATTAAAGGGATAGTTTGGATTATTTGAGGTGGGGCTGTATGAGCTGCTTATCCATAGTTAGTGTATTAGCTACAATAGATGGTGGAAAATCTTAGCACGAAGCTAACTAACTTAGCACAAAACTGACTTTTCTGACAGGAAACTGCCGTTATATAGGCCAAATATCTGTCTCTCCAAACCAACCAAACTTCATAGGCAAAATCAGTAATTTTACCTTGCAGAAAACGAAAGTTGCTGAACTTCCACTGCCTCAATTGTGTGTATGGAGTTTGGCTGGTTTGGAGAGGTTTGGTTTCACATCAGAAAACTGTCTGTCAGGCTGTCTGACAGCAAAGTAAAGCAGTGGAAATATTCTAAATATAGCATGCACCTATACGCTATATAGTATAGACTCAAGCTGTTCTGCCCAAGGGCCACTTTAAAGTGGCTAAAATAACCTTTTGTTGCTGACTCTGTCCACAGCAGCACATTGCTTAGCTTCCATGCTGGTGCTCCTCTCTGCTTCTCCAAACTGGAGGCATGTCGACAACTATCTACTATAGCTAACACACTGACTGTTGATAATACCTCATACAACCCCACATCAAATAATCCAAACTATCCCTTTAAAAGCTGATTGAAGGACATGGTAAAAGGTTTCCAGGCGCCCCTCAGTTCATCCTCCTAACTCCGCTGTGGGACGTTCGGGTCCTCCTGGCTGCTCTCCAGCAGCTCGTCCTCAGAGAAACTGATGTGAAGGCAGGTGTCATTCATGGGAGAGGAGAAGGGCAGTGGGTGCTCATAGGTGTCCGAGTGTGAGACGAGGGTGGGCGGCTCAGCAGGATACGACTCTGAGGAGGAGAGTACCGCCTCGCACCTCTCCTCCAGGGGACTGTCACAGCCGCTGGAAGCCGTTAAGAACGTCCCGCGGTCCCCGAACAGGTCGTCGTCGTCGCGCAGCGGAGACAGCAGGGACTTGGTCTCGGAGCGGACGCCCGAGTCCTCGCTGGCCGAGCAGGAGCTGCTCTCGCCGTTGCTGAGCGAGTGGAAGTCAGCGGACGACAGGGAGCTGGGGGTGATGTCTGGGAACGAGACGCTGCTGCTGCGGCTGGGGGCCGCGTCGTTAGAGGTGACCTCACCCGGCGTGGACACAGCTGCGATGTCTGACCCCGGAGACAAGGTCCTGCTGGCCCTCTTGCGGTTCATGGAGGGTGGAGGAGGGTCAAGTTTGGGGATCATCTGTTTACACCTGCAGGGAGAGAACAAAGGAACTTACAAACTTACAAAAGTAACGTTTGACAAAATGTCTTTATCATCTTTATCATTTATGATCTTCATTGTGCAACTGTGTCAGTGATCAACGGGACTCGAGCTACTGTCTGTAACTGCAGCTTATTTCACATACTACTGGACCCATCACCAACACCTCAACACCATGTCAAGGTTTCAGTGATTCACAATTTTTAAAAAAACGTGACTCACCACTCCCCTTAACCGGCCAGTAAGGATCATCATCAACTGCTAGCCTAAAACCAAGGTTTACCTGTTCTGGTACAGGCCACATTTTAGCATTTCCATGGCTCAAAACTGACATCCATAGAAAAGTTTTGCTTCATCATAAACTGGACTATCTGTAGATTAATTGTATATCCTATATGTTACGATCCACTGAAGTTAGGGATGATACAAATGAATAAAATCTCTGCTGTATGTTGCTGCTATGCATCTTTGCAGTCGCCATAATGGAGCGTTCAGGGTCCACTAGTAAACAAATGAGAGATGCAGACTTCACTGCAAAATCAAATGTAAAGGCTCATTCATGCTAAACGTTAGATGGAGCCTTCTCTCTGTACTCTGCATTCATTTCAAAATGTATTTCAAATGTATTTTCCTACATCTGTCATATTGTTGTAAAGCCACCTGGATGCTTGTAATCTAAAAAATAAACGTTTAAATTGAAAAGTTTTGATTTTATCACCACTTATTATTTCCTTTTTTAGGTTTATAAGGTTAGTCAGGGATCAACAACCTTTACTATCATTTTTTGACAAAAGAAAAAAAAATCCATCAACTTTTAAATGTTCAGTTTTCAGAAACTTTCTTTTTTTTTTTTTTTTTTGCATTTTGGCACCCATAGCTAACTAGGGAGAGTCCAGACTAGCCACCTGCAAATTTAGAGCAAAAGGTGCTGAGCCATACATGCAGGCAATGATGCAAATTTTAGTTGACTAAATATTGAAACTTTTTCTTTTTTAATTCTCTTTTTAAAACTTGGCAAATCTCTGCTGGTTGCATTATAACGGTGAATGGACTTGAATTCATGTCGCACTTTACACTAGATGTCACATTCACCATTCACATGGCAGAGGTTGCCACGCAAAGTGCCTCTGCTCCTCAGAAACTAACTCATGCACACACGTTGGCTAACCCTTCTAGAGAAATTTGGGGTTCAGTATCTTGCCCAAAGATGCTTTGGCATGCCGACTCGAGGGAGCCGGGGATCGAACCGCCAATCTTCCGATTACTGGACAATGCTGTTGTGCCACTGAGCGACAGCTGCACTGCAGTAGGTGCTTCAGCATCTGTTGCCTGGTGGGGATCTGCGTTTCCTCTAGTTTGTTAAAAGATGTGCTGAAGATCTGTGAAGACATTTTCATCTTCCTCTTTTTGGCTCATTCAGATTCAACACCATCATTTCTCTCCACCCAGCAAGATTTTGAGAATAAGCCTCCAAGCCAGTTTTCCTCTCCATCAGTCACATTATACCCCATTAACCTGAGTGTATTCTGACGTAAGCTGTTACTAGACAAGACAGTAACTCTCTCTCTCTCTCCTCTCTCTTTTTTTTAAAAAATCTGGCTCCCTGTTGTTTTCGGCTGTCTGGGGACTTATCTTCATCCCACAGCTCCCCCGCTGAGAAAATCGAGGGACAGGGAAAGAAAAGAGAGCCAAAGAGGAAAGAGTTGGGGGGGTAAAGGAGCGAGGAAAGAGCTGCAGGCTCCCCCCCCCCAGACGCACACCAGAAATAACTACACTGCAGTGTCTCTGATTGTACCACAGAAATGCTTCGACAACCACCAGAGCGCACAACCACACACAATCACAGCCATTCTGTTGGAAAATGAGTCCTGACACACACCCGCTAACAAGCCTGGCTTCCTCCTCGACTCCTCCCATTCACATTAAACCGGTGGCTGCTAACTTCGTTCCCCTGTGAAATCCGGTCTGTGGTTGAATCCTGGACTCAGTAATGAACTTATGGAACTTGCTGATGTATTTACCGTCTCTGCTTCTGTGCGAGGTTGGTGTTGATGGCTACAGTAAGGAATGGCTGGTGGTAATGGCGCAGGAGGTAATTATCCGCTGTTTCCCATACTAACAAACACAATACTGGGGGGCAAAAGTCAAGCTGAACTCCACTGACTCCAGTGTCACAAGCACTATCATCATTTTTTATTAGCCATTGTAGTGGGAAGGCTGTAGAGATGGTAATATGATCGTCTTCCACTTTGGTTCAGACTGAAATAACTGTTGCCATAAATTTTCGGCTCCCACTGGATGAAGCCTACTGACTTCGGTAACCACTTGAATTTTCCTCACGTGACACCTTGAGGCTGATTTTTAGTGAAATATTTCAAAAACTACTGGACGGACTGAAATGAAATCTGGCGCCCAGGGGACGAAACATGTCAACTCCCCCGATTTTTCCCCTTGTGCCAACAGCGGGTCGAAGTTTTGAGATTGATTTTCAGATCCGTTGGCGCAAAATTCGGTGCAGACATTCATGGTCCCCAGAGGACGAATCCTCATGACTTTCTTGGTGTCCCAGCTTTTCCACTGGTCCCACAACGAGGTTCAAATTTGTGGTTCTGAGTGAAATGTCTAAACAATTATTGGATAAACTGCCATGGAATTTGGTACAGATCCTCTCACAAGAAATTGCAATAGCTCTTATAAAGCAAGAGCTTACCGTTGTCATGACAAGGACTAATTCTAGTCCGTTTGTTTTTGGTTTAAAAAGACTTTCAGTATATTAAGTGCCCATTGTGTTGCCTTTTTGCATTAATTTCATCCTTGTCTTCCTCTATCGTTTTAAGCCCTTCGGTATCAGTTCCTTGTGCTGTTTTTCACTTGTTTTTTTTTCTTTTCTTCTCCATTTCGCTCTCCTCTGCTGTGTCACATTCTTTGAAATTGTTGTATTCTCCAAAAAAAATTGTAAGAAAATTGGTGTGTTTTACTTCCTGGTTGTTAGTTTATCAAGTTGCTAACTCAGCTGGTTTTCTACAGTTGATAACGAGTAATCTTTGACGGCTGTACTCTTGTACTGTTGCTCTGGTTACAAGTTGGGTAGTGGATGAATTTTGAATGGTGATTCAACTTGAGCCAGACTACGTGTGCTTTAAACCTGCCAGCCAATCAGAGAAGAGTATTCACCCAGACCATGATACAATAGATTTTATTTTTATACTATGCAGTATGATAATAAGACACTCTGGGGACTGTGATGGTTTTTAAATTTTTGGCTTTTTTAAAAAGACTCTTCACAGTTTTGTGTTTCAGAGTGAAACAGAGTGCATCTATTTTGTCTTTTCACTGCACCTCTGCATCAAGATTGAGGGAATTTTTTAAAAGTAACAGCATCAGTAAGATTGCATTTCACTATTTGATGGTTAAATTTAATCTGCGGTTCACATGCAGGCTGAACTGTGGAGGGTGATACATGTACATCAGGGGTCAACTATGTTCTACTACACCACTACTGATATGCTGTAAATCTGTGTGAATTTATACTTCTGGTGATGTCTGTGCTCCTAATTACAATTTCGCAGACAACAAATTCTTTGTCTGTGAAAAACGTTTTGTTTAATTTGAGGAAATTACTCCAGTGATGTGAGAATGAGTGATGGAGTGGCCCACAAAGTCCTCCTAAATTGAAACCCTGGGATACTTTAATACTTGTATTGTGTTGTCTCTTTGTGGCTCATGAAGATTAACGGTCCAGTTTTGAGTTTGATTCACATGTGGTCTCTTGTGCTGTTATTTTTGTGTGTGAATGTTTGCGCTGCCAAGTTGTGGAGATAAATCTGCCTGCTGGATCAAGGAGCAGGCAGCTCCTCTCCGCCTCCCTGCTCTCATTATCATATCTTTGACTCAGCACTACTCTTTTCTGTCACACTGACACCCCCAGTCTCCACCTCACTGCTCTGTTTCTCCCTCTGCTGTGTTTCTTCTTTCCATTTTTTCTACTTTTCCCTTTATTACTCCACCTTTGTCTTTCCATTCATCGTGCTCTAGTTTCATTCAGATTTTTAACCTTTTGTTTTGGAGTCTGGAAATCCAGTCTTACACAGCTATACAACAAATGAGGGCAGAAGGATTGACATAAAAGTTGATTCTAAGTTTTGGACGGCAATAATTGTGATTTTGAAACTGTCCAATAATAGAGAAGTTGGTTCACTTGCTGTGTTTTAGAAAGGGGTGGTTTTATGTTGCCTACAGACCACAGAGCTTGTAAAATCTTTATCTTTAATTGTTCTCATCGGCACAATATTCCTCTCTTACTGGATGTGCTGGTGCACAGTCTGAAGGACAAGCTAAGTGTCAGGATCTGCGATCTGGCCCACAGTGCTCATTATACCATGATGTTGTACAACACCACTATGGAGATTATTAGGAGCTTGTCCCAAGTCAGACCATTTACGATGGCTCGCACACTTCATATTACCGAAGAAGAACAGCAGTGCTTTCAGCCGCTTGTTTCAGTTAATTTCAGTATGGAATGGAAATTAACTTGAAATTTACTTGTGATACTGTGGCTAATCCAGCACATTGAGCAATTTACTTCACACTTGTTGTAATGCATCTAAAAACACATTTTTTTTCATGTCTTCTTACTGCATTTTAGTGCATTTAATTGTGAGTGGAAAGTAAGCTTGCTGCAGAGGTAGGTGTTACAGGTGTTACATTGTGTTCAGGCATACACTGATTGTGCACTGTTCCCACAGTCTAGGGTGCTGATTTACTAAGATCCCAAATAAAGAGTACTTAATTGCATGTTTATTCTAACGTACTGCACGTTTGGTTGGTGTGCTTTTTTTTTTTTTTCCAAAGTGATGAAGTAAGAATAACTGCGTAAATAACAACAGGTGCAAACACGGAGACAATAGTATTTAAATGAAGGTTTTGCATGTTTTACAGGTGTCCTTCATGGGGAGTTTGGACAGAAAGCAGAATGACTGCAAGTGCAAAATGAAATTTGATCCCACGGAGAATGTATTGTTGAACAAAAGCAAAAAGTTGTGTTTGGCTGCAAACATGCTGCAATTCATTTATGTTTAATCATGGTGTTTTTCTGCATTAAGGATTACTGAATGAAAATAAACATAAATGAATACCCCAAACAGCTCATGAGAAATGATGTTGAATCATATGGCCTCCTCCTTGCCACAATAACAGCAGCCATCTGTGTGCAACACTGGGCTGATTAACACCTTCCTTGCGAACATATAATATACAGACGCAGTCACAGTCACAGATTTAACCTATTTGCATTTTCTCCTCCCAGTATTTTGCACCTTAGGGTAGAAATGCCCCATATTGCACAGCCATTACGGCAAACACACTAGGTGGACAGTGCGTGTTGTCTTGCACGTTTGAAGAACGCAATTCTCAGGGCGCACCGTCACGATCAGCTTGCACATTTGTTTGCAGGTGATAAAGTTTAAACATGTTTTTAGACACGCAAACCTTCACTAAATCAGGCCCCAGGTCTGTTATCAATACAGATGACAGATGCTACAATTACAAACTGAAAGTATCTGCTCTGCACAGTAGCAGAGTTGCAGCACAGAAGGCAGATTGCAAACATAATGCTGGAAGCTGATCACAGCCTCTCATGGATATGGTTGTACAGACTGAAATCCGCTGGAACCTACCGATCCAATACCAGTTTGTTAATTTAAAAAAAATGTGAGATATGAGTGGTATTATTTTATGAACTGGTTCAGGTTAAACCCTTTGTTTAACAAATACATGCAAAAAACAAATGCCACAGAACATGACTTCACCATCCTGGGGAAAAAAATGGCACACAGAGCACTGCTGGGAAGTGCAGTGTTCCATTTCGGGGTAAATGCAGGGTTCGAATTATACAATGGCTTTCGGGGGAGCCCTATTGCACTCCACCCCCCCCCCCCCCGCGGGTCGGTTTTTTGTTTTTTTTTTTCTACTACCTTGTTTCAGGTGAAGCTACAGCACTCCCTCCTCAAGTCCATTACCGTTTTCTTTATTCCATTTAACTCTCCTCAAACACGTACTGCAGAAAAAAACTCCTCTTGTCCTCATCTGACGCTCCAAAATGTAAACGAGTTCACAGTGGAGGCATTAAATTGACGCGCATCACGATGCTCTCAGTGCGCGTTCTGCCGAGTCAGACGCCTTCAGTGCGTTTTGGCCTCAATATTAACGTCATAATCTGATCTTTGTGAATGTAAACTAATGTGGAGAGATCTTAAATCAAAATTAACTCACATTTGTTTTTACATGGGACAACTTTATGAAATGTCATAGAGACAGAGAAACAGCTGTTCTGCTGCGTGCATCTCTCTCTCACACACTCTCTCCTTACTGACTGTCCTTTCGGCTCACTGTCGTTTCCCTTCTGTCTGTGGCTTGTTAGAATCGGGAGAAAGTGGAATTCAGACCAAAAGTTCAATTTGCAACAACAAAAAGCAAACAGGAACCGAAGTAACATGTTAAGTCTATCAGTCACCTCTGCTCCGTGTCAGAACCACGGACAGCGCAGCGGTCACGGTGGCGCACACAACAGCGCACACAGCATCGTATTAATTAGTGACAATACATAAAATGTGCGAATAAACACAAAACTTTGCCATATTTTCACTGTTATTATTTATTTCAGGATCATCATATATTAGAGCTCCCCCCAAATGTCCCAAATGAGGCTTTCAGGGGAGCTCATGTCCTTTTCAGGTGAGCCCAGCTCCCCCTAGCTCCCCCGTAATTCGAACCATGGGTAAATGAATTATGTGCTTTTAGATTGGCACAAAGATTTGCATACTCACTGCCGCCACTAGCTCTAACGTTACAGATATCGAGTGTCATCGACAAATATCTTTTCATGTAAAATGTTGGTGTAATCCTCACAGTGGCATCCCTAGTGGACAGCTGTGACATCAAAGCACAGAAAGCACAAAATTCACATGATCCTGTTTAAATGATCCTTCTTTGCTTATTGTTTGTCGTCCAGGTTTACTGAGTATAATTCTGTTCTAATCGGATGCAGGATTTCAGTATCTTGTTATTTATTCAAAGTCTATTTTTGTCAGTTATTGCTGGCTGCAAATGATTTTATTTCCTTCTGCTGCTCTTCTACTGGCTGTTGGTGCAACATGCATGTCTGAGGCTGGATTTATTACATTCTCCACATGAAAGACGTGGTGATTTGGTAACATGCACATCACAAAAGCACACACTCACAGACACACACACACACACACACACACACAAACTCGAGTGTAACAGTGAGAATAAGACAGGTGCATCAGGAGGTACTTTTCTTCTCCCTCTGCCTCTGCTCTGACATCTTTGCTGTTCAGGTGGAACCTGCACTGACAACATAATCCTGACAAGAACATTTAGTCTATTTTGGCAAAAGTGCGTGAGACAAAACAAGTGCTCACAGTCCAGAAAACGGTGGAGAGATAAAAAACAACAAAAAACAACCACAAACAGTGCTATCATGCATAAGACATGTGTGACTCACTGATTAGCTCAAATGCTAATGTGGTTATGAATTTGCAGAACTACATCCGCATGTAAATGGAGGTTATTATGCAGCCATTAGCAGAGAAATCACTGGTGAGACCAACGCACGAGCCAGCAAACACCCACACTGTTCACCCACCACATGCCCAGTCCCATGCTTGTGCCACAGACACTGGTTCTACATGCTGGTAGTCATGAAAGATACTCACATAGAGGGAGGAGAAGGGGCAGAGAGGACAGGAGGAAGAGGAGGAGGAGAGGAAGGGGGCTTAGGCAGTGGCAGAGAGCTCCCCAGGCTCCTAGGGAGAGGCAGGCTGGTGCAGCAAACGATGAGAGGGACGGGGATGGGGACGGGACGATGGAACACATGAAAAGACTGACGGGAAAATGAGGGATGGTTAGAGGAGGAAGAGGAAGAGCAGGAGAGGGTCCTCGCACCTGTACCAAAGAGAGGCAACAATTAGACTACAGAGGATCAGAGAGCTAATGGACTAGTCAGGGAGAGATGCTAATGTTTTCAAGCACTGGACCACTAAGTGCCTACATTTGGTGGCTATAGAACATTTTTAGTAAACGTATGTAAAAACAATACAGGAAAGGCAGTTTAACGCAACTTAACAGAGCCTTCCTTGACTGTGACGCTTGTGTTGTCCACTTTTTACTTGAATTACAAAGTGCTGTTTCCTGAAGGCATCATTTCAGATGAAAACAAGGTAGACTTCTTGGCTAGCTGATGAAATTGGCAGCACACACAACAGTACGTTAGGTCCTTAAAAACTTCGGCGTACAACTTGGTGGCTGCAACTTTGTGGCCCTATCGCCACAAAAAGTTATGCTGTGAGGCCAACAAATGTTCCATGTAGTTGGCCTCACACTACACTACACTAGGGCCATGTTTAATGTCAAATCCTGCTAGTGAATTAAAAAAAAAACCCACACCTGTGACTTTGCATGTTTTAGCACATTAAAGCCACTGTGTGTAGGATTTGAACATTTAGCCGAGTGATGATATCCAAAAAGAAAAAAGTGTAGATAGAAAGCGCAAAGAGCTGCTGATTTCTGAGGAATTTTACTTTTATTGAATGTTACTCAAAACAGACACACACTTTCCTCAGTAGAGTAACAGTCCTATAGGTGTATGTTTTGGCCACAAGGTTTCTGAGAAATCAGATTTGTTTTCATCAGTTTAGCAGAAGGCAGAAGGTAGCCTGGGAGTTGGACGAATCTGCAGGCTAAAGTTTTATTTGCCCTGGCAGATACCTCTGGCCCCCTCTTCAGACAGATTTTCACCTGCTGGTCAGACCAATAACAACCGTTAATCTAATATGGAGCGGGTTAGATACTATGATTGTCCAGAGGACCGCGACCTTCTTGGCCGTTAAGGCATTTTCATAAGTGACCAAGATGGCTGCTCTGAATACTACAATACCAGAAAGCCTTGGTTGCAGTTGCTATGGAGAAAAAAGCCAGCTTGAGGCGCACATCAGAGCGGCCATGGATTCAACATGCTTTGACTTTAAAGTTGTGAACAAAACTCCATGCAAAAAATCATCCAAAATATAAACTATAAAATCTTAAGCTATCACCTGCAAATAGTGGTGCAAGAAACAGAATTTCTATGTGGATGTTTTTAATAGGGAGTCACTTTGCTGTATGTTTTATACCTACGCAGGCCTGCACTTTCAACTTTTTTATCAAAGAACCAGACAGATATTTGAGAAATTGTTCATCTTTTGTGCTGACGATTCAGCGGGGAGAGTTTCATGTCCATCAAGGCCGCGGACGTCCTCCAACTGTGACTCACTGAACATCTATTGAGAGAATTAATGGGACTTTTACATCTGGAACCGGAGGTGCCCGAAATAGCTTCTCTAATTGATCTACCCCAGGAACACTGAGGTGGATGAAAAAAAAAAAAGTCCCAACTTTCTGCTGCACTATCACCACAAGATGGTAATGGAAATTACTGCAACAGTGTGAAAGCTTTGTAAGTTTACTTTTTCTCTAAAATGAATGCAAAACAATGGGCAGTTTGAAGTTAGAAGCACTGGGGGCGGCTCTTGAAGGTTCAACTTTTTAGCATCAGAGATGTGCGTCAGGACATTCACTGCTGAGGCTTGTTTATTCTTGGCATAATTAAAGGTCACATGAAAATCAATATAGAGACCAAAGCAGCAGAGGTGTTTCAGAAGTTAAAACGAACTCCCCGCCGTGTCTGCAATACAGATGACTCATAAGCACAGCATGCTTATTTGCCTGGCCATTCAATAAACGGAACCAAAGCGGGAAATGATGAGAACAGCACGAAAGATTAGCCACACTTTCTTATTTCAAAAAAACACTCAGTGGGGGCTCTGCAGATCAACAGGTGGAGACAAAGAAAATGAAACAGTAAAACACCTCTATGTTCCCGTTTAGTCTCTGAAAAGAAAAACTACCACTAAAATCCTTTATACTTCAGCCATTGAGACAGACACAAACAAAACGAGTGAAAGAACAAGTAGGAGGTTTTTTACTCAAAGAACAGACACTGAGCTTTTGTAAAAGCATCTTGCTTTTTTTAAAAAAAGGAAATTAACACACAACACCCATCTGAGTGTGAGTGGGACGTCTGTGTGGGAAGTTGAAGCGTGTAGGTGGTTGAACGTGAGAGTTTTGGAAGAGTATAACAGGAACCGCTAACTGTCTGTAAAACTTAAAAATTGAAGCAATTATATTCTAAAGAGCATCCCTGCCTGACAGAGTCCCTGTCAGATATTATTCGTTGACTGACAGGCCGCGTTTTCCAGCTCTCCTGATATCACACTCAGCCCGACATGAGCCCGAGAACACACATGAATCTCTTAAAAACGACTTTCCATCTCCGAACAACAGCGCGGTGTTGCGGTGATAAATCCGGCTGACAGAAGCGGCTCCACCCAAACGCCCGGGAGCGTCATCCATTACGCTCCGATCACATCGCCGCAATGAAATTAACGGCCAACGAGGCGGCCGGTGCAGCTCTGACGATGATGTTAATGATGAAGAGGAAGGACAAAAAGATGGATGGAGGTGGAGGGAAGAAGATCACCAGATCAGGTCAGGAGATGTGATTATGCAACATACATACCGTCAGAAAGAAAGCGTGTGAGTGAGTGAGTGCAGTGTGTACCATGCCAGAGGAAAACATGACTCACTTGTGAATAATATATAATTGAGTGTTCATATAAGCTGCTCGCCATATGTGTCCAGTTTTCACTCTGCGTGGGCACGCGGCAGTTTTCAGCGGTGAGCTCCAGAGACGCCATTGTTGGTGCGTTAGTCAGCTCCGAATGAAACATCTCAACAATTACTGGATAGATTCATACGAAATTATGTACAAACATTCATGTTTTCCACACAATGCTTTTTACTGACTTTAGTAATCCTCTGACTTTTCCTCTAGCGTCACCATGAGGTTAACATTTGAGGTTCTGAATGAAATTTGTCAACCACTTTTGGACGAACTGCCATGAAATTCATGTTCCTTTCAGGATGAATTTTGATCACAGATCATAGAACATCTTAACATCTACTAGACGTCCATGTTCCCTACTGAATTTGGTGATCCCCTGAATTTTCCTTTTCTGGCATCATGAGGTTGTTATTTGTGGTTTTGATGGAAATATCTCTGCTACTATTTGATGGATTGACATGAAACATATTCATGTTCCCCCTCAGGATGAACTGTAATCCCTTTTGGTGGATCCTCTGACTTTTCCCTCTAATGCCTCTATCAGGTAAACATCTTCAAGAGCCCGATACTTCTATTTATAACCAAATAATACCACAAAAATAACGACAATGCCGTCCTCAGGCTCACCAACATCCACTTACTTCCATTATAGACGATCTTTTACAGAGTTTAAAATGCAGCTTTTAAAATGTAAATAATCGTTCACTGTAATTTTCAATATAAATCCTGCACGCTGTAAATAATTTATATTGACAGTATACATGCATACACTGAACATAATCAAGCCACACCATACAAGCATATTCATTCAATATTTATTTCTTTGCACTATTTGTATTGTTCACAATTTACTTCCGATACATTGGACTTTTATATTTTATTTATGTTGTCTATTGTTTATTCTTAAACCTTTATTTGTTCAGTTCTGTTGTCCTTGTCTTGGCTGTATACGGTACGCTAAGAGCGACGAAAAAACAGAGTCAGATTCTTCTTATGTGTAGACATAATTGGTCAATAAAGCAAATTCTGATTCTGACATTTAGTGCTAATTAGTTGCAACAATAATTGGGAAAGCAACTGATATAAAAGGTTAAAGTTGAATTCTAATGTAATAAAGGTTAGCATGATAGCATCAGCAAACACCTGTTTATTTATTCATATACATTGTACCAACCTTACAGCATGTTACCACTGTTATTGTGAACATTTAGCCTTTTAGCTCAACCCATCATTGTCCCTATGAAGAGCCTCACACAGCAGCTATCATGGCTGGTGACTCTTCTTGTTGTCAGATAAAGAGGTTGATGACTCAAAACGCTGTGAATAACACGGCTCAATGTTTTGCCCACAAAGTGTATTTTAAGTCTACTATTACATCCTGTTTTGATCCTAGTTCAGTTACTCTCTTTGTTGTGTAAAGCGTGACTCACTACACGGTTAGCTATAATGCTGGTATGGTGTGCCAACATACCATATGCAGTGATCATATAGTGCTCGAGTCAGAGGGCCAGCTGGAGAGCTCACATGGATATACTCCACGTTGGGCGATAATGCCTGTGTGATTTAAAGCTCAGTTGCAGTAATAACGTGAAGTGAAGGGATTCCATCGCTCTGCATGACCAGCACTGGACCCAGAGGGAGGTCAGCTTAGGCAGGATGAAGAGAGGGAGGAGGAAGAGGAGAGATGATGGCAGAGGGGTATCTGTCTGCTAGTTCGCAGAACATAAAATAAGGCCACTCAGGCTGTAAACATTGATTCGCTGGGGAAATCCAGAAAACAAAAGCAAATGGAAGCAATAAAATTTGCCATGCGGCGGGGGAGGGGGGCGGGTACAGGAGGAGTGTGACTGCGCCAAAGGTAACGCAAAGGAGCTTGGCCGGGGAAATACAATAACACAACGGAGCTGAAGTTTCCATTTCTCTAAATCTCATTTTTTCCTCATTTTTCCCGTGCCTTCGTGAGATTAAAAGATACAGTTGAGTCACATAAACTGCATAACACAGCCAATTCTAAACATTGAAAAGGTCAGAGTTGTTTTCATAACATAAATGCTTCTTTGCAATGTGGCTGCCTATTTTTCTGTCCAGCAGGAAAATAAGTGTTGTTTTTTTCTGTGCAGTAATACCCCGACTTTTCATTATTTTTATATGCCTTTTGTGTATAAACTCAGCATAAAATTTTCTAATTACTATTTACAGAAAGATGATGTCACTCGGGAGAGGAGGTAAACAAAGGCCCATAAAAGAGGGAGAGGACGACAGAGAGGGGAAAGTCACTTTCAGGAAAAAGAACACAGGCGGCAGAGGTGGGAAGTAGGTGCAGACGTGTTCAAGTCACAAGCAAGTGCCCCAAGTTACTGCGGTGAGCATCAAGCTCACAAGTCAAGTCATATGGCGTTCTGATTATCTCCCCCACATTTAAATCAGTTAAAAGATGGAGATCATATTATCACACCTTATAAATCTTATTGATATGTGACATTTTGTGGCATTCAATATTAAGTAGAGATGCACTGATTGAATTATCTTGGCCGGTTACCATTTACAGTCTAAGAACTATAATTGACAGAATACACAAACGTTTTTGTAACTTTTCTTTAACGTGAAATTAAATTGGATGTTCATGATAAAACACTGACTACATAACATCTTCTCCCAAAGTCAAGCCTTATTATATTATTATATTAAGATTATGTACCAGAGGGGAGCACGATCTCACAGGATCTCACAGGAAATGTGATTTCATGTGATCTCATTTGGAAGCAGACGTAAAAAACAGGAGACTGACGTGTTGTGTGACAGTTTGTTGTAGTAAAGCTCTGCAGTGAGAAAAACTGAAGCAGAAGTTAAACGAGCCTGGATGAGAAAATGTTTGAGGAGACGCATCAACACAGGTTGTTTGTTCTTCAGCCACAACAGGAGGTGAGATTTTAACTGTCAGTCTGTCAACAGTAATCTGCTGCTGGCTAACAGTAGCCTGAAGAGCTAAAAAGTTTACTGTTGTTTGGCGACACCATCAGCTGCTCAGCAGCTCTGTCTCCTTGTAGACTGTTGTCTATTTATCCTGTTCTTGGAATCTATCGCTGACACAGAGCACATGTTTTAATTTGACAAGTACAGAGTCAGATACGCTGACCGGTTGCTCACCCGTCAGGGCCGGTCACGCTGAAGACCAACCGGTTCCTGTCTCTGGCCAATTAATCGGTGCATCCCTAATAACAAGCCTCCAAAATGAATAACAATGGAGACTGGGGCTAGTATAGCTTTATAGCTTTATGTGGTTATGAAAAGTGAAAACACTAAGTCTAGCTTTCTAGCTAATGTTTGACCAGCCAAGTTAGAGTGCAAGTCATGTACATTTGGGTTTTGTAGTGATGGATGAAGTTGGATGTTGTGGTGGTCCTGTCACTGATCTTTGAGTTGCAGAAGTTGCATACCACTGATCTCTTCTTAAGGCCTTTTTACACAGCCGTTCGGAAACTATCCTGGCAACGTCCTTCCTGCAAGTGAATTCTCCCAAAAAGCAAAGCGGCTCTAAAAGCGGCTGCTGCAGTCCAAGGCTGAAATGACAGGCAGGTGTTTTGGTGAACTTCACAGTGTTGGTACAATCATCCCAAAAGTCAACAAGACGTGTACCAGTTTGGTGGAAATGTTGTCCCAGGTCCAGTTTTCCTTCTGGTTGTCCTTGTGCATGCACACCGCGATCACCTCTTTCTGAACCATGATGCTATTTCTGTGATACCTGTTTGATTGGCCACAGCCAGAAGCTCAACACAGCTGAACTCTGAGCGGCAGAGTAAAATCTGTGCACGTTTGCATGGGTAGCAACTGCTTCTTACCCCTGACTCTGTAATTCAAACTAGGGATGTTCCTGGCGACTAATTTCCCTGTCGATTAAACGCAAAATTTAATTTAGGCTAGTCGACTAGTCTAACACTAAGAAAACAGTCAGAAAGCAGTTAAAATTGAGCAAAATGTATTAATTTATAATGTTAAACACTGTCCGAAAAAAATACTGTGAATGTTAAGAGCCATTTGAAGCCGTTAATCACAGTCAACAATCGCCAAATTATACTTTAAATGCCGCTGAAATGTGCGCTATTCGCGCTAAATATGCAATACAAACCAAACACATTAACGTACAAAACATTACAGCAACTCAATAAATCCTTCACCTAAATGCTTTCAGACCGAAGAGGATCACAGCGTCTGCAGGTAAACGACCCGGTGACGTTAGCCACCAGTCTGCTACACAGTGTGGCTAATGTCAGCAGTGCTAGCAGCAGCAGCTCCGCTTGTAGGTTTATAACGCGTGTCTGTGCTTAATGTGGTCACATGTTTCTCCAGTCGAGTGTATATCAGCTTATTATGTTACAGTCTACATTCAACATTATTTACATTGTCTGGATTAAAACACTGCCAAACCACGCTGGTTTTACGAGCTGTCATCTGTCCGACTTTGCTCATATAAGCAACCGGCGTTGCCTAGGTGATCGGGGCGTACACGCTGGGTGAGAGAGGCTGCCATCTGACAGTGCGGCAGCCCCGACTAGTGGCGGGCGGCTGCATAAAATCTTAGAGGCAACAGATAACTGGCATGTACATGACTAAAATATTGATAAATAGTTTAAACGACTAGTAATTCTGGTGCCGACTAGCGAGGGAGGGGACGTTTAATCGTATAGTCGACTAATCGTGCGCATCCCTAATTCAAACCGCTTCCCCTCTGACTGGAGGTAGTGAGTCACCGTGCTACTGTGAAAAGGCGTTAGCTACAGTTATCGACAACATAATCCTTACATCTAAATTTTATTATTTTTGGATGAGCACCCTGGATGATAGCTGCCCTCGAGAGCTCTGCCTTGTCCTAGTAGGTTGCCAGGTTTGTGCGCAATGCACAAGGAATCCCCCAATCGAGTTTCAAAAACAAAACGTAACTTTTCTCAATATGTAGAAAAAGTTCGAGTCATCTGTCTCAAGCCAATCTTAAGACAAATTCAAGTCGAGTCCTTTACCAATATTACCAATAAAGTCTGAAGTCCTCAATTTGTGACCTCAGTGAAGTCATGTGACTTGTGTCCCCCACCTCTGCTAGTTGGTATATTTCGAAGACAGAACTGCATCTTTTTTTTTAAGCCTTTCAGACAGAAAAAGAAAATGTGGTGGGGCAGAGAAGCCTGAGGGGAAAAGACGCAGACAGAAAAGAGATACTGGATGTTACATAATTACAAATAAAGGAGAAAGGAAGGAGGGGGGCAGTCTGGCACACAGCACACAGCACCAGATGAAACTAATATTCAGATGGAAATGTACAGTAACAAGATGCCTCCTCTTTGGAAGAGATCTGAAGTTTCCTTTTGTCTTTCCTTTTATTTTTTCCCCTCTGCTCATCCAAAAGGAAAAAAAACATGACATATGTAGTGGGGTTTAGTTTCAGGTTGTGAAGAGAGGGATGGGAGCTGGGATTGGCTGAGAGTCTGTAGCTGCAGGAAACCACAGGATGTGAGTCTAGCTGCAGGGAGCTCAGCTGCAGCCTCAGACACACAAGCACACAACATAAACACAAACAAAACAAAGACAAAGACACAAAATTCCGACATCTGCAAGCACGCCAAGTACACACTACACCGCCGAGTCGATTCCAAACTCCTTATTTTTCTCCTGGTTTGTTTTGAAATTAACTTTTAACATGCTCTCCTTGGGGATTTCGCTGCGGATCGCTTTCAGAGAGAGAGATAGAGAGAGAAGACTGCAAGAGGGGAGACAAATCAAGTGAGAATACGAGAGAGAGAGAAGGCTGTATGCCTCTTCAAACCAGTCAAGCTGCAGTTTACATCCATGTCTGTCCAGACTCCTACAATATGTGTACTGCAGATTTTGAAGGAATTTAATAAAAGGTAATAAGGGTATAAAGGTGAGTGCATTTTTTGGGCAAAACTGAAGTTAATCACTATATTGACATGCATGATTGCAGTGAGTAATTTTCGGTGAGAAACGTGCTGTCTTCACTTTACTTAGAGACAATTTTTTACAGAGGAGTGGACTAACAGAGAGCTGAACATTATGATGTCACAGTGAAGTTTGGATATAAAATGTCATCACTTCATCATTTTTTCCTATTCGATATATCTGAAATTTTGTTATGATTATAGATGATTAGATGATTTCTTGTGTTATGGCCAAAAATATGTTTTGAGAGGTCATAGTGACCTTGACCTTTGACCTCCAAATTCCAATCAGTTTATAATCAAGTCCAAGTGGATGTTTGTGCCAAATTTGAGGAAACTCTTTTGCATTTACAAGACTGGGACAGACATGCGGTCACGGTGACCTGATGTCCAAATTCTAATCAGTCCATCCTTGAATCAAAGTGGACGTTTGTGCCTAACCAGTTCAACCTTGCGTCCAAGTGGATGTTTGTGCCAAATTTGAAGAAATTCCGTCGAGGTGCTCTTGAGAATCGTGTTCGCAAGAATGGGATGAACATGAGGTCACAATGACCTTGATTAATCAGTTCATCCTCAAATCCAAGCGGACATTTCTGCCAAATTTGAGTAAATTCTGTCAAAGCGTTCTTGGGATACTGCGTTCACAAGAATGGGACGAACATAAGGTCACAGTGACCTTGACCTTTGACCACCAAAATCAAGTCAGCTCATCCTTGAGTCCAAGTGAATGTTTGTGCCAAATTTGAGGAAATTCCGCTGAGGCGTTCTTGAGATATCTCGTTCACGAGAATGGGCCGGATGGACAGATTCGGCTGTCGCTGACGTGGAAGCTATAAAAGGACTGAAGAGTTTGTCCCGCTTGAGAGCTCTGCGATCTCACGTAGAGAATGTTTTTTTTTTTTTTTTTTTTTTTACTATAGCTGTTCTTTGTGATGGCTTTAAGGAGCTTAAAAGCTCATTAAAAAGCTCATTAAAAAGTAATTACATGCTGTGGCTCCATATATGCACCGAAGGTAAGAGCTGCCTGTGTATCATTCAGACAATAAGTCAGACAGTAAGTACAGCCGGGGAAGCACTTCACAAGATAAAATGCGCAAGACGTCGAGAAATAGAACCTCAAACATCCCTGAAAAGCAAAACACATTCATCATAAATTATTCCAGAGATTCCATTTAGTGTCTTTACACGTGTTTTAATGGCTTCTCAAAATGAGTTATTTCATGAAACAGAAACACAGAGTTAAAGCTGATGGAGTTTCCGTGTTTCTCTTAAATCTCATTCTCTCTCACAAGCGTCTCCGATTCTTTCTTTCAACCTCAAACCTGATCCCCTCTTTGTTTGTCTAACCCCAACCCTTTTCTCCCTGTGTTCTGTAATCCCCTGATTACAGTCACACTTTCATTAGCTGCAGGCTGTTTTCTGCTGAGTTAAGCTGTTCTCCACTAATAACACTAAAAGCTATGGTCTCTGTGTGTGTGTGTGTGTGTCACTGTGGAGCCTGGTTACTTCAAACACAAACTGACATCAGGAATGTGTGTGCGCATTGAAGGAATTGTTCCGCATTTTGGGAAATATTTGCTTTCTGGTGGAGAGTTAGATGAGAAAATCAATACCACTCTCATGTGTTCATTAAATATGAAGCTGCAGCCGGCAGGCACTTAGCTTAGCTTAGCTTAGCATAAAGACTGGAACCAAGGGGGGAAAACCAACATAACGGCATCTAAAAGAAACAAAAATGGGTCACACTTTATTTGATGAGGTGTGCATAAGACTGTGATAACACATGACATGACATAAACATGAAGGGGCCTTTATGAATGTTTATGTCTGTTGTCATTTGGCCAGTTATGTCATTTTTAATGCAAAGGTAACATTGTTTGAGATATCTTTGTTATGACAACTTATCAAACTTAAAGAAACTCTTTAACTTTATATGGTTCGTTTTGACACTGGCTGTCATAAGACCATTAAAAGTGTGTTATGAATATTTTCCTTGACCTCAAGAAAAAAGGTACATTTTGGACTTATCATGAAGAAGTCATTAAGTATTATTACACTGTCAAATGCTTTTATAACAGTGTCATGACCTGGTGGTATATTTTGGACTATAAGATGTCCTAAAAGTGTAATAAAACTCAATGACGTCTTTACAAGTCCAAAATGTACCACTTGACTTGGGGTCAAGAAAAATGTTCATGACACACTTATGATGGTCTTATGACAGCCAGTGTCAAAACCAAACACATATGACAGCATAATGCAATGTTAAAACATAACAGCCTAAACAGTTGTCATGACAAGCACATCTCAAACAATGTCAGCTTTGACAACAGTCATAAACATTTATACAGACTCATGACATGGTGTCATGACATGTTTATGTCTTTTGCAGACTCCTTCAAATAAAAGGTGACTTGTCAGTGTTATTTGCACCTCTACAGTTAATGTTGTTATGTTGTTTGTTTTGTCTCTACAAAAACAGGTAAAAATGACATTTCACTGTTTTACGGGCCATTATGTGGAAGACTGCACGTTGCCTGGTAACAGCTCAGAGGCAATAAATAGTCTGGCAGAACATCCCCCCAAAACTTTGATTTTTTCATTTTGTTTTACAGGTTTTTGTACAGTTTAAACAAACAAGATATAATATTTTATTTTGTTACCTTTTAACAGAGCCCAAGTGTTCCCAGTCTTTATGCTCAGGTTTTCAAACTGCGAGACACGCCTCCCCAGGAGGGCGAGGACACTTGTAATGGGTTGGAGGGAACGTGTAAAGACAACTGGAAGTTCCTGTATTTGGCTCGTCGATTTGTTTTGTTGACCTACACAGTCAACATCTGGAGCTGCAGCCGAGAATGTTTCACACGGCTCACGGAGGCAATTTCACAATTTCAGGGTCCAACAATGAGGATTACCTGATGGCTGGGGGCCAATAAAAAGTTACATCGAGCCAGTAAACACATTCAGTCAGGGCTCGAAAAAAGTGAAAAAAAGAAAAGAAAAAGTTATCTAATTTTCCAAGACACTGCTTCACAAGTGACGTGACGTCTGCTATACACAGACAAAGGCATCTTGCTTACTTCACAGATGAAATGGCGGAAAATCTTAAAACAACATAAGAATTGAAAAGCACAAGGAAGACTCACTGTGTCTTGGATAAAAACGTAAAAGTACCCAAGAAATTCTGATAAGACAAGACCGTTTGGAGACAGCCGCTACAAAGCTCGAGCCAAACTGGGCCGCTGCTCCTCAAAATTTGTACTGTTCAAATCTAAACACTCAGATGTGACACACATATTTTTATACTGGTGACTTACACTTTTTAAGTGTATCATTATCCACATGTCCATTACAAATGAACGTCCGTTAATCCACTTAGAAATCACAGAAGAGAAGACGTTGGTTATAACTTGAGAACCTGCCTAGGAATCATCACGTTTTTAAGTTTTCTTCAGTACCAAAATAATCCAGTGATGTCTGTCTGTGCATCTGTGGGTATACTGCAACCAGGAAATGCTAATAGCTAATTCTGCATATGTTTAATGATTCCAATTTTACAAAATGTAGACAAATCTAGGCAAACAACAAAACAAAACATGGCCTCAAGTTGTAGCCCAGAGCTAAAAACTGACTCAGTGGCAACATTACACTTCTTTCCTACTTCCTTACATCCGAAGTATGATTCACCAAATGTGCAAGTGGAGTCACAAAATCTCAGGATCATAATATCCCTTGTCCTCTATCCATTGGTATACACATCTGTGTTAAAATTCTATGAATGTACAGACCGAAAACTGAGACACACAGGAGGGGAAACTCTCCATCAGAAAGCAAATAAGTATATTTCTGCTTGTTGGTACAGCACTATCAAACATTTTTTCTCAGACGGTCGTCTTACTTTTCATCCATGTTGGCAGAGTTCCTCAGCGTGAACGGGACGATCTCGTTGCACGAGCTCTCCTTGTTGTCCGCCGTCCCGTTGGCCCTGATGAAGGGGTCCAGGTCTCCGTTGACCGTCGCGTCCGGTTTGGCGCTGTTCTCCAGGTTGAGCAGGTTCAGGTAGGACTCAGCGCAGTCCACCTGGCTCGGGGACAGGGGTGAGGTTTGGAGCGGCCACGCAGGAGTGGAGGTGATGAGCTGGTCGGGGGTCTGGCGGTAGTGATTCTTCAGATTCAGAGACAGAGACTTCGCTGTAGTAGAAACTGACAGTGGCGATGACTGTGGACCATCTGGAATAGACAAATAATACAGACGACGAATCAACAAAATGCCACCGTTAACCTCCTCAACTCCTCAGAGACATCCACGTCCCTGGACGCCATTACATTAAACTGATACTGGCGGTGTGAATCACAAAACAGATAGATATTTGTGACACAGACATGTGATGAGAACCTCAAAATAATAAAGGCAAATCTTAAAGATGACGATAAAGATCAATATTTTCACTTCGCATCGATAATATTGGAAGGTTGAACATTGAATCGATACCTCAGTTCAGGTCGATGTATTGTTACAACCCTACGGAATCCATTGTTACCAACCATGTCATGCCAGCGTGTCAGGAAGTCGGCTTAACAACACAAAGTTAGGCTGAATTTTTAGTGAGTGAAAAACTGGCATGGCGATTTTCAAAGGGGTCCCCTGACCTCTAACTTCAAGATATCTGAATGAAAATGGGGTCTATGGGCCCACCCCCCTCAAAATGACAAAAAAAAAAGACAAAAATAAGTGTATGGCAAGGAGGGGTGGAGCGAAAAAGTTCAAAAACAACAGGTGAAATTGAAGCAAAGAGTCAAACACAATCAACTTGTTGGCTTCTTGTTCTTTCTCTAAAGATCCCTCTAAGAGCCGCCTCTCATTACAGAAAAGACGAGTTGGCTCTGTGCCAGCTGCAGCACTTTGGTCAGACATGTCTGAGGATTAGCAAGATTAGCATTTTCTATCAGAGGGACTAACATGATTAATAAAAGCATGAAACATGATGTGTCGTTTTCATTTTCAAATACATAAACTTGCCCATTGTGTGTGTGTGTGTGTGTGTGTGTTTGTGATTATTCATTAATATTTTGGCAAGACTGACCGTTCTTTTTCCTGCTGTCAATACATCCCTCCTCCAAAAACCCTCCTTTGGGACAAAGTGTGTGTGTGTGTGTGTTTCGTGCGTATGTACCAAAATAAAAGGCTGTAAACACAATCAAAACTCTCCCGGAGTCTGTGAGTGTGAGATAATGCTGACAGAATGTTTTAAATCCACTGCGATTATATAATCTGTTATTACTTTAGTATGAGATGCTATTGTGTATAAAAAAAATATTTTGTTTACACACACTGTGTTACACAGAGCGAGCGTGGTGTTGATGCACGGCCCTCAGTTTATGTAAAATCTCAATATTCATTTCAAAGTGTGATAACTTCAAGTGAATAATCACATTGTGAAATATTTTCTGTAACTGACACAAGTGCACATCCAAATAGATTTTTATGTACAATCTGGCCACTTTATTAGATATCAGATCAGATCAGAGATGCACTCTTTTAAATATATGTTTTTGGTTTTGAACCAGTTTGCCAGCAGTTAACAGCTGTCTGACAGCATCAACACAAACTGAACATCGTAATCTTCCTAAATGTAGAATTTGTAGCAGATCTGTTGGTAAGTCTGAGTGAAGGCCTGGATAACACTCCCAAACAGATGTGTACAAGGACATCTGTGGACACCACGGATGTGTAATAGTTTGGAGATGGAGGCAGCTGCTGATACCCCGAGGAGGAGCGGTCTTTGTTGTTACGGCTCTAAGATAATGTTAACTTCTGCCTTCTGGTTAGAAGCGGTGAATTTGCAGCTCACAGCAACCTAATACAATATACTCCCTGGCTTTTGTTTGATATCGAGTCAGCAAATAATGTTGTTCACGTAGTTAGCACACAGTCACAAACATAGCTTGTTTACTATATTACGTGAACAATGTTGTTACCATATACATGTAAACATAGTGGGGCTGCACGATTTGGTAAAAAAGTCATTGTGATTGTTTTGACTGAAACTGCAATTGCGATATGTGATATGATTAGTGGAAAGGATAAGCTTTGCATTACAATTTGCATGTTTACTGAAAAAAATAACTATTTTAAACATGATGATGTGACATTTATTGAGGTGTGTGCCAAACAAACATGTTTTCTTTTATCTGGAGAACACGATTTTTAGACTGGGTCATCTATGCAGCACTACAGAACGTCATTATTTTCTCAAAAAACTGTGATTTGGTGCTGGTTCTGCCATTTGGGTGTTGCACTTGGCCATATTGCGATTTTATTGCGATTGCGATTAATTGTGCAGCCATAATACACAGATGCTGCATTGACCGCTTCGGCCCACTGCTCTGATACGTCAGTGTTGCCACCGTATTGGTCCTTCTGCATAAAAAGCACTATAATATTTACATTTCTCAACTGAATTTCAATGAGTCACGTTACATTCAATGGTCAATGATCCAAAGACCAACGCCTATGGCTGAAGGACACGCCAACCCCTGTTCCAAAGTCTTTAAGATCAATGAAGCGCTGCTTGATAGTCTATATAGGAAAAAAAAAGAACAAATACTCAGTTATTCAAATCCAACAGCCTATACCAAAAAATTCAGGTCGAGTACAGGCCTGCCATCAGCCTCAGCTGTGGTTTGTATTTAGCACGGCTGTAGACTCTGAGCCATGTCACTATAATCTGCATTAACTGAGCGCAACATCATCACATTTTACCGCAAACACATGAGCATGTAATATTTAGACAATCAGAATTAATTAGAGAAATTAGCTACATGTAAACAGAATATTTTGTGTATGAAAACTGATATATGCTTTTATAAAATTAAGATCAAATTAAATGACCAGAAAACTCTCTCTTTCCTTTTCCTGCTCACTCTTTATCATTAAAACTGCCTGCATCATCAGTCCTTATTATCCTTCAGTCTCTCCCTTGATGCTGTGATCAAGACAACTGCAACAATAAAACAAGAATACTTTGGACTGTTTTTGCTCACACGCGTTTTCAGACAAAAGTGAGATGCTCAATTAATGTCACGCAGGTGGCACAGAGGGAAAAGCACTCGTGTTCACCTGCAGATGGGGTTCAGTGGCTGGCAGCTGTGCTTGTGCCCTGTCACACACACCTGACCGTGCTTCCAGGCAGGAAGCCAGTGAGGGATGATGGGGCGTGTCATGAGTGAATACACCATCTCCTTGCCAACAGGACGGTGAGCAGTGACAGGACTGCAGCTCACGGGGGAACCTGACCTGACACGAGTTCATCTGAGGGATTACACTGTTCCCATCCCGTCACTTACTGTGGCCGTTAGCCTGTGGCTCCTGTTGTGGCTGCCCTGGCTGTGTTGTTTTTGGGGATCGGGCCTCCAGCTCTTTCAGCTGCTGCACCAGCAGTGCCAGGTGCTGCAGCAGATCCCTGTTCTGCAGCAGCAGCTGGTGGACGCGGGCCTGAGCCTCCATGCGAGCAGCAGTCTCTGCAGCCATCTGATCCTTCAGCAGCTGCACCTGTGGAGAAAAACAAAGACCAAGGTGTGTTTGATTACATGTGTTGATTTATATGCAAAACCTAGATGCATTAAAATGTTTGTCTGAATAGTTATTTTTTGTCTCAAAGTAATGATGTGAGGGCTATTTAGGGAGATCATTTACATGCGGCCCAATTTTTCTACAGCAGTGCAGTCAACCAAGAAGACATTAAATAAAGTAAATAAGTATTTGTGCTGCAGTTACTCAGACGATGTTAGAAACCAGCAGTTTAATCAGTCCCCTTTGAGATGCTTTGTTGCAAATGCATTTTTATCTCAGCCTCACTTATATTCCATCATGCTGCACTGACTGTCCTTCAATTACTGTATTCGGTGCTGCCCCCTAGTGGGAGAGCATCAGTAAAAGACATACATGGTGGTAGAAGACTCACACATTGGGACTTTACTGTAAATAACAGGTTGACACTTGACTGAATGAGGTTGTACAAATGGCAATCACCCCATTTTGTTCAATTTTTGTTTTATTGTTATAATTTTTATTCTTGCAAAAGTTGTGTTTATTGTTTTTTGTTTCTTGTCTCGTCTTGGGCTGTGTGTGTGAAAGGTGCTAGATCAATAAATCTGAATTGAATTGGAGTTTTTTTTTTTCCTTCCTGGATGTGTGATGGTGTGTTTTAGCCTCAAGCACAGCACAGTAAGAGGGTAGCATGGGTGCTGTGCATCCCTTAGGAGGCATGGGTGGAATAAATGTCAATATCGTGACAAAACTGCAGCAAAAATTATGTTTGTGAAATTATGAGAAAAGGCACCACAAGTCCAGTTGACTGCATCAGGTAAAAGGTAGAATAAGTAGGATTTAAGAGGTACAGGCAGAGTGTGGAGTCTCTGCAGATGCAGGCATTGTCACACACTTCTGATGGGTCTTGGGTGATTGAGAGGGATTATTTTTTACATAAGTCTATGCATTATTTTAGGGAAAATGCTGTGGAGTTCACCATTAATAATTCACACCATGCTGGATGAGGTAAAATCCACAACATGAGTCAGGATCAGTGTAGCAGGTTCAGCTGGGAGTACTGAGATCGAAGTCAAGAGTAACATTCGAAACAAGGGCTTTTAATTTAAAATGGATACAGGAGGAGGACTGTCTGTACATGTGTGACCACGCCTTAAAGGGATAGGGTTTAGTTTTTTAGTCCTCAAAACACTGCTGGAGTTTCTGGAGTTAAACTGCTCGTCTGGCGTAATCTAAGTGTCCTAAAGCCCCGATATGTTGTTCACTTGCGCACGCACACCCAGTTCAGACGGTGCATCCACGCATGTGAACATGGCTCCAAGCTAAGGATCTATAGCGAAGATTCAGGCTAAAAACATGGTGTAAATTACATCTTTCAAGTCAGCTTGGCATGTCGGGGGTTTAGGAGACTTGGATTACACCAGACGAGAAGTATGGAGTGTTTTTCCTGCTTAAAAAACTGGTCACCATTCGCTTCAATTTGTTGAGTAATTCTGCAACACTGTTTTCCTGTGAAACTCCAGCAGTGTTTTATGGACTGAAAATGGGTAACTATCCCTTTAACTCACTCAATAAGTCAGTCACAGACTTTGTCATAAATAGTTCAGGCCCCAGGCCTCCCAAAATAAGTTGTACATGACACTGGCTTTCCCCAAAAACAGGTAAGTTTGATTTTATATTGATTATTGGGATCCTGACTACTGATTTGAAATTAGCCTGCCGGTAGAAGATTATAAAAAGAGCAAAGCCTATGAGAAATGTTAATATCACTAATTAAAGTGTTGAAAAGCTGAATAGAAATTAGTGTATAATTACAGAAACATAGTAACATTTTGGTAAGCAATTAATTGTTTCAGTTGTTTTTTTAGGCAAAAATAATGGTGGAAAAATGTCAGAAATTCTCTGTTTAAATTTCTTAAATGAGAGTATTCTCACTTGCTTTTGCAAAGCTTTTCTTTGGCGTACTTTATTGTAAATTTAACATCTTTAATTTCCAGACTTCTGGCTGAACAAAGCAAGAAACTGACTTCAAATGCCATCAAACACTAATCATCAGATGAATTGATAATGAAAATAACTGCAGCCCTAAATCCGAACTTGCATTGTATGTGTATTGCTTTGTTTTACACAACCTGCACCCTGCGTATGATCGTCTGTGCATGTTTCTCACCTGTGCGACGGCCACCTGTGTGTGCTGCTGCTGCTGCTGTAACTGCTGCTGGAGGAGCTGCAGGTAGTGCTGTGATGCCAGCGGAGTGAGAGATTGAGAGCGAGGGCTGCTGGGAGTAACGCCTTGGGATGTCACAGTGAAGAGGGACCTTCCGATCTAAGTCCTGAACACACACAAATACACACAGAGAGGAGAAAACAAAACAGTTTATTAAAGGAAGGAAAATGGAGGGAAAAACAACATCCCTTCAGATAAAATGTTTCCTGACACAAACTGTACAAACAAAAACCATCAAAGACTCGATGGAGTTCGATATTGGCCCACAGGACCCACAGTGCTGCTGGATTTTCATCCTCGCTACATAATAGGAACTATTTTTAGACCCTGGACACCAGATGAATGTAATTAACGAACCAGTAGGACAGAAACCACCCAGTCCTCCGAGTCCATGAGACCAGAGCTGCGACCCACTGATCTGGAGCCCCCCAGAGTCCGAACGCAGCTCCTCACCAGACTGTAATAATCTCTAAGATTTATCATACCATTCCTTTGCCTCCATTTATCTCTCTCAGTCTTTTCAGATGATTTTACAGATGATCTCTGGAAGCACAAATGTTTCAAGGAGGAAGCAGCTTTTTCCTTCACCCCCCTCTATCACACAGTAGGGAGAGTGCAAGAGTGTGTTTCAGTGAATAAAATATGCTTAAACACATAAAATTCAAGTCTGTATAAGTGTACAAATTGTCATACAAAATGACTTTTCTGTGGTACAGTGGCACACGATGTATTGTAACTCATACGTTACACCACTAGAGGGCGAAGTACCACACTGTAAAGTTCAACTGAAGTTTATCAGAGAAGCTTCTACCTCAGGATATCATCAGCTTCCTTAAATATGTATGACTGAATAAAATTATATTCAAGTCAGAAAAAAAACAAACATTTTACTCTCATCGGTACAAAATTGTATTTCTGATCAATATCTTCACTTGCTGCTGCTTATAAACAATGCAAGACAGTGCTAAACACAAACAACAGTCACCCTCACCAGCACCGACACCTGACTAGAGATGCAACAATTAATTGCCAACTACTCTGATAACTAATTAATTGTTGGAGTAAAGAAGAAAAAGTAAAAATTCTCAGATTTCAGCTTCTTAAATGTGACCAGTTTCTGTTTTCTTTACTCCTTTATGACAGCAAACTTTAACCATTTTCTGACTCTTTATAGACCGAACAACTTATCGGTTAATTGAGAAAATAATATTTGTTAGTTGCAGCCATAAACCTGGCCCTGAAAACCTATTTTCTTCCCACTGGGAGTGATGGGATCCTACATGAACACTGCTCTGTGCCAAAGAAAAGTTTTGGCTGCTTCACGAGTGATTTTTTGTTTTTGAATTTCTGTCTGCTCCTTTCAGTGGTTTAAATTGGGTGGGACTTCATTTGAAAAAGTTGATATCATGCGCTTTCACTCACTAACCGGGATTTAGTATCATTTTAATTATTATGTGATGACAACTGTTACTAACCTCTTTGGTAATGAATATTTAATTTTACAGAGAAAGACTTTAGATTTTAAATCAGGGGCTTTTACACTACAAACTATTCGAGTTGAAAGAAGTTTGGTCATTGATTAATCAATTGTCAGGTAATTATTCAACAATTATTTTGAAATTAAGTGATTAAATCACAAATCAACCAGGTTCCAACTTCTCAAATGTGAGGATTTACTGCTTTTGTTTTGTTTTATGCAAAAATAAATTGAACATTTTTGTGTTTTAGACTGTTGGTCAGAAAAAAAACAAGCCTTTTAAAAGACATCACGTTCGACTCTTGGAAATTGTAACGGGCTTTTCTGTCATTTATAGACAACAAATGAACAAACCAGATTAAAAACCCTGAACACTTGTTTTACAATCTCTAACGTTAAATATTCATGTTTCAATAAGCTACAATCAAAGTTAAAGTTCAGAGAAAACCCTCCAAAAAACATTCTTGATCATTTATTAATTGTTTAACACTCAAAAACTCAGCTAAACTTCTTAATCTAGACTGTGTGGATGTGGTTTGATCAGGATTTGATTGGCAGTGGCAACCCACAAACTGTCATCAGACTTCAAATGGTGCTTAACTGTATACTCTTTCACACAAAGTTCCCAGTAAATCACTGGTTTAACCTTTCAGACACCACAAGTCAGTCCCTCAAGGATTTCATGGTCGTTCTTTGGGATTGTTGCAGCCTAAAATGCCTGATTTCACAGCAGCTTTTCTAAAACATTGCAATTCATGCTGTGATGCTTTTAGGCAAGTGATAATTGCAAAAGAAAGTTGCAATTCTTTTGGTATAATTAATTTAAAATCAAAGGCAACTTGTTCCAGGGAGAACAAAACTGCACTCTGTTCTGAGTGTTCAAACTAACCTTTCATCAAAAAGGCTCACAATTACAAAGAATTGCAGCAGAAGATTTTTTTTTTTCAAGAACATGGTGGAAGAGGAGCCGTTCTAGACCGGCGCTCTTGTAATGTATTTAATATTCAACATGCTTGCGAGACAAGTCATGTTTCTTGTCATTAAAAGAAACATTAAAGTCATGATTGCAGTCATCTTGTGATTGGTTTGCTCACTCCATGTGAAAGTGTCGTCAGATGGATGTGACCCTGTACTTCCCTCCAGCGTTAACGCTTTCACTCACACACCGCTGTAGCTGGATTTTCCCTGAAATGTTACCAAGTCGTGACGTAGGAAGGCGGACACAGATTCCCCTGAATAACGATCCCTGTTCTCATTCACTCATGACCCCGTGCAGGAAGTTTTCCTCAACATTTCAGGGAAAGACTACACGTGCGAAAAGGACTGCGCAACTGACTCTTTGTTAAGCATCGCCCTCCTCAGTTACTTGTTGCATTTATGCAGTTTACAGTAATAATGGTGGCAGATTTAACATTGAAATTTTGAGTAATTGTTGAAACACAAGGCCTGTGATTCCTTGAAAAACTTAACAAAAGCAACTTCTCATTTTTAGCTGACGATGGTGGATTTTGTTGGCTGAAATGACTCACGGGCGGTTTTCATAAGTGTAGCTGACTAATGTAAGCTAACACAAACTCCTTGAGTCAGCTGAGAAGTCCGTCTCCAGCTGGCGTTTTAATGTTTCCATCTGCCATGTTTTAAAACAAGAACCCTCTGAAGGTGTACATGTACCTGACACCTGCATACATGATATAACATAAATGCTAAAAGACTGAGGCTAAAGTAAGCTTACACAGCTGCAAACACTGGTCGGGTGGTGATGATAGATGACAAATACACTCATTAAAGTGGGAAAAGGAAGTGCAGGGGCTCGATTAGTGCAGCGGACATTTAGACAGGTCACGATCGTGGAGGACAGCTGTGCTAAGAGCTAAGCTAACCCGGCTTGGACCTCAGACAGCAAGCCAGAGTGAGCATCATCGTCGGCCCGCTTTGATTCTGCATCAGCCCACATCCTCCTCCTCAAACCCCCCACATAACAAATGCAGACAGGCCCTTGTTACGCTTGCTAAGCTATGATTGGACAGTTGCTGTTACAGAAATCCCTCATGTGAAATAACCAAAAGTTGTCTATGGCAGAAATTGTTGTGCTTGTGTACCGTAGGACATAGTAAAAAGCAAAATATGCTCTCAGGACCTTTAATTGATAATGACAATAATAATTAGTAGCAGCCCTACAAGCTACGGCATAAAGATACAAGTTGATTCAACACCTCAGATGGTCTTGGAGGTGTTTCTGTTATTTTGTCCACCCTTGGCCTGCCTGTTTGAAACCACCAATACAACCAGCGTCTAGTGCAGTCCACAGTATATCTTTTGGCCGGTCTTTTTTCCATTATCCTGATCTCTCTCATTATTCCTTTCCGTCCCCCTCTCTCTCTTCCTTCCTTCCCTCGCTCCTCGCCTTATCTCCATAGAGCAGATGTTCGTGAACCCTCTTATGGGATTATGGTGGCGTTTCTCAGAAATCAAAGGGAACAGACTGGGTTTTTGGGATTAGGTGTCCCCCTTTTCAAAGCCAGCAGGAATATGCAGGTTCCCCACTCTCTGTCTCTCTCTCTTAGCAGCGTGATAACAGCTGTATCTACCACACTCGCTGTGGTGACAAATCCACAGAAACACATCATGACACAGCAAAGCCTGCATGTTTGCATCTATTCATCCGTCACTGTCAAAATATTAAAGATAATCGTCAGTTCCCAACTTCATAGATTTAAAAGTCTGCCAAATCTCGGAGAAAACCAAAATGTGGTCTTTTACGTCATGCTACAGTGAGCGGGTTATTTCATACCGACACTATCTGCTGCCAGATAGAGCTGCAGATCAATGATCTGGTCAGGTACTGCAGTCGATGACAAAGCACTGTACTCTACTTCCTCAGTTCAATGAGCCATTTGGCAGCACTATGCCTAGATAATAACATCAAAACACCACTAAAACCAAAGCAATGAATCAGAGGCAGAGGCAAAGTCCTGTAGTGACAAAGCCAGAAGCAGTCCGGAGCAAAGAAAGCTATAATCATTAAAATGTGGATGCTGCTGCTGCTGCTGCTGCTGCCTCACCCCTGCTGCTGGTGTCAGTAAATAAAGAGGAGCATGTGGATGGAAGCGGCCTGTCAGGACAATGTGGTGTGTGCTATTCAATGACCATGACAAGACATACAGCCACTGTAAGGAGGAATGCTTGAGTACAAAACACAGTGACTGTGGAGCACTTGTGCACCAACAAAGATTAATCAGCGTTTAGCAAAATTAGGCTTAAAATGAGTAAATCCACATTTAAAATTAAGCAAAGCTCTGTTACAGAATTAAAACTAATCTCCATTTAATTAAGTTTATTGATGTAAACCAAAATCAATATAGAGTTTAACAGTATGAAGATCCTTGCTTACACTGTTTGCTTGCTAACTAAAAAGTTAATACAATGTTGCATTGTTTGCTAGCTGGCTAAAAACTTAACAAAACCTTATAATGTTGCCAAAGTAATAAGTTAACAAAATGTTACATCATTTGCTAGCGAGCTAAAAAGTTAAAACGTTTGTTAGCGAGATCAAAAGTCAGTTAGCCTAGTTAGCCTACTCATTATCTCCTGGCAGAGAAGCTTTAATTTCTCTTCTTTTGGAAAAAAAAAAAAAAAAAAAAAAAAACAAACAGATTTGCTAAATCTATTTCAAAAGGCAGTTATCTTAAATTCAAACCTCCTCAAATGTTAAGTTTAAAGTTAATACCGGATCAAAGTTTAAATTTTGGTGCAACAGAATGAAATTTTATTTTGGAGCAAAACCAAACTGATGTTTAAAGAGAGGTTTAAATTTAATCTTTCTTTATTTTAAGCTTGATGCAACATAATTTAAAGTTAAACCATGATTTAATCGAGTTATAAATGAATCCTTGTTGGTGCAACCCAGCCGTTAAAGGTGAAATGAAGGAATCAATATACAGTGCCCCTGATGTGAGCTTATTTGGTCAAAATGATAAAAACCAAAAGAAGGAATTTAAATTTAAAAAGAGAAAGAAGAAGAAATTTAAAGTGGCCCTACATTAGCGGGCAGTTAATTTTTGGTATGTCTGACAAGGTCGGTGCTGGTAATTTTAGATTTGCTGTATCTCTGTGAGGGCGGGCGCTAAAATTAGTTTGGAACATCATTTACATTTAGTCTTGCCAACTTGGCAACTTTTCTTGTAGCTTTAGAAACTTTTATGACCTGCACTTTGTGACTTTTTTCAAAAAATGTCCCTAGCAACAAATCTAGCAACTTTTTTTTTTTTTTTTGGCAGACCTTGTGTCCTCTGCCTTAAAGACACTCACTGATATTTCTTAATAAATGTGCACTCAGGCTTCCTCTCAATGACTGTGGCTCGCTCGCCATAGCTGTAGTATCATTATAATTTAAATTGACAAAACAGAAAAAGTGAGGAGAATTCAAATATACAGTTCCATTTCTTGTTTTTGTTCAATCTAAATCCAATTCTTGACCTTTGAAACACTATAGGGCAGGACTGTAGATGAATAAAATATATCACAGTATACAGTGTATTTAATACAATTTCCCTGTCCGCAGTATTTCAGTGTGTGTGTGTGTGTGTCCTGCAGTGTCTCACTATGATAGTCTGTCCCGGTTTGACCACGTTCAGTTCAGCCAGACTCTGCAGAATTTCGCTGACTGCCTTTTCACACAGCGAAGCACCAGCTGACGGATCTTCTCCTCCCTGTCTTCCTCCATGTTTGCTGTCCTCCTCTTCCTCCCCCTGCTCTGCCCCCGTCAGTTTACGACCTGGGAAGGAATACACAAAGAAGAATTCAAAAACCTGTGAAGTTTTTAAACATTTGGTCACTTTAGGATTCATTTTACAACTGTTAATTATCCTTTTGAAAGCTCTGACAGATCCATCTTCATGGTAAAGTCATGCATAAGAGTCTATAAAAGCATACAAACCTGGTTACCTTCATTTAGACAACTAAACCCAGAGTTAGTGCTATTTTCAGCTTGTACACAGTATTTTACCCCCTGTGCCTGTCACACAACTGCAGCTCAGTGCCAGAAAACCGTTCATTCACTGTGCAAATTACACTCATTACTGCACACTGGCAATCACCCTCTGGTGTTGTCCAGTGATGTGAAAGTTGTAATCACGGGGATGTTTCCCAATCGTCACATGAAATGAAACACAGAATGAGACCTCAGAGGACGCTCAAATCCACATCGGCTTCATGTCGTCCCCTAAATCTGGTAACACTCCAGTGTAACGGGACATCTGTGTTGCTCCTGTTTGATCGCTGTGATGAATTAATGAGCTAGTGAGGTCTGATGGTTCCATTTAGGCCCTAAAGAGGCGTGTAATCAGACTAAACAGGAGAGGTCAAGCTGTAGCCAGGAGAGAGATGGTCCTCGTGTGACTAAAATGACCAATAAACACTGATAAATGGCACTTTTTTCCCCACAATAACACTGTGCAGACCAGATGTTAGAGGTAAAATGTGTGTTTTAATATACCAGCATGCTTCTCTGTGAAGATTATTTCTTTGTAAGCAAAGAAGAAGCTACTTACCCACTTTATAAACCACAAAGCTTTCTGAGGAAAATGGTTTAACCATAGCTGGTTAGACAATTTCAACATATCGCCCAACCCTACTCTATATATAACTAATTTCTCTGGTTTCAATACACCAAAATAAGTTTTTTGAATTAGTACATGTGTCATTTGGTCCTTCACTTTGGTGCAGACTGAAATATTCAACAATTATTGGAAAGATTGCCAGACATTCATGGTGCCCGGAGGATTAATGCCATGACTTCAGTGATCCCCTGGCTTTTTCTATAACGCCACCATCAGACATTCTGAGCAGCATCAGCTGTACTTGTGACCATATTAGCATGCTGACATTAGCATTAGCCCAAAGCAGCACTGCGCCCAAACACAACCTTGCAGCGCTTCTAGCATGGCTGTAGACTTTTATTTTAACCGTAAACAATGACAATGTTTCAACATTTCACATCTG
Organism: Lutjanus argentimaculatus; assembly: GCA_034769285.1. Classification (NCBI taxonomy): domain Eukaryota; kingdom Metazoa; phylum Chordata; class Actinopteri; order Lutjaniformes; family Lutjanidae; genus Lutjanus; species Lutjanus argentimaculatus. The sequence continues at coordinate 31,180,261 of JAWZSL010000005.1, read as the reverse complement.
ACTAACTGTAATGGAGGCGGGGGAAAAAAACCCAAAACAATCTCTCAGTCAATTATCTAATAACACAGCTGGGTATATGCAATACATAATTCCATTACAAAAGAATCCAGAAAATCTCCTTTAACAGTCCGGCAAGAAAAAAGTTAGCAAACCAGTGTGCTGTGATTCTTCTGTTTGGCTCAGAAAGACTTGCTGGCCGTCGAACAGTTGGACGGCTCAGACAGGCAGCAGGTGTTTGCACACTGCTAGACAAAAACTTGACTGTACAAACAGACTCTGGCTGACAAAGTTAGCAGCAAACAAAGCCAAAGAGTTAGTTCACTCAGGAGTTTTCAGGATTTGACTGATAATTGTAAATACCTGGTTTTAATATATTTTCACAATCATTAACATTTACAACCCCAGTTCCAAAAAAAAGTTGAGGCCTTGTGTAAAACGTAAATAAAAACAGAATGAAATGATTTGCATAAACTTTTCAACCTATATTCAACTGAATAACATACAAAAGACAAGATATTTACTGTTCAAAAGGATAAACTTGTTTTTGCTGAATTTGATGCCTGCAACATGTTCCCAAAAGGTTGGGACAACACTCAGTCAGCATTTTGAAACTGAGAACACTAACTGTTGAAGTTTTGTGAGTGAAATTCTTTCTCATTCTTGCTTGATATACGATTTCAGGTGCTCAAAAGTCTGGGGTCTCTGTTGTAGTATTTTGTGCTTCATAATGCACCACATATTCTCAATAGAAAACAGGTCTGGACTGCCGGAAGACCAGTCTAGTACCTGAACTCTTTTACGATGAAGCTATGCTGTTGTAACACATGCAGAATGTGTGTCTTGCTAAAATAAGGAGGGACGTCTCAGAAAAAAGGTGTCATCTGGACGGCAGCATATGTTGCTCCAAAACCTGTATGTGCCTTTTAGCATTAATAGGACCTCCACAGATGTGACAGTAAGCCATGATGCCATGGGCACTAACACGCCCCCATACCATTGCAGATCCTGGCTTTTGAAGTGTGAAATGTGGACTCGTCAGACCACAGAACACTTTCCCATGATGCATCAGTCCATCTAAGAGAAGTCAGGCAGCATTTCTGGATGTTGTCGATATATGTCTTTCACTTTTCATGGTGGATTCTTAGCTTGCATTTGTAGATGCAGCAACAAACTGTGTTTACTGACGGTTTTCCAAAGTGTTCCTGAGCCCATGTAGTATCCTTTATACAATGATGTGGGTTTTTAACACAGTCCAGACTGACGGGTCAAAGGTCTCGGGTATTAAATGTTGGTTTTCGTCCTTACGCGCAGCGATTTCAGTTCTCAATTCTCTGAATCTTATCATGATATTATGGATTGTAGATGTTGAAATTCCTAAATTCCTTGCAGCTGTGTCGAGAAACATTCTTAAACTGTTGGACTATTTGCCAACACCGTTTTCACAAAGCGGTGAACCTCACCCCAACATGCTTGAGAGCAACTGAGCCTTTCAAGGATGCCCCTTTCATACCCAAACATGATACATCACCTGTTACCAATTAACCTGTTTACCTTCTGAAGGTTCCAAACAGGCGTTTTTTGAACATTTCACAACTTTCACAGTATTTTGTTGCCTTGTCCCAACTTTTTTGCAATGTGTTGCAGGCATCAAATTCAAAATGAGCTTTTATTTACAAAAAACAACCAAGTTGATCAGTTTAAGCACTAAATAGCTTGCCTTTGTATTGAATTCAATTGAACACAAGTTGAAAATGATTGCATTCTGTTTATTTGCATTTTGCACAATGTACCAACTGTTCTGGAATTGGGGTTGTACAATATAATAACCCACCGTGCATATTTGTCTGTGTGTGTTTGAATGAACTCTGCAAAGGCAATACTGTGCAGAGCAGATAACAGAAAACGCTGTCAGGTAGGACTCACCGTGACTGCTGGGCTCCTCTGTGGACTTGTCGCTCTCTCCGTCCGCCTGTCCATCTGCATCCTGCTCAGCATGCTGCAGACTGAGCTTATGGCACACTTCAAAGGCCTGACCCACTGTCCGCACAATACGCATGGCCTGCGTCTGTCAGGGGAGGAGAGGAGGGAGAGACAGACAGAGAGAACGGAGCAGAGAGTTTGAGATAAAAGGTCAGTGTTAGAGGAGAAGTGTTAAACTATAAGTGGAGCATATGAGGCTTTTCGGCGCAGTAATTTAACTGATTAGCTCCTCCTGTCTGCTTTAAGACAGTGAAATCACCTGCTGTCATCTTCGGATGGACTAAAAACATGCACACTTTCAGTAATCATTTGCATACAGTTGAATACCCACAGTTCAGACCCTAATAAAGTCATTTCTGTGGAACAATTCTCATTACAGCTGACTGATAATAACAGACCTCTGAGCCAAGACAGCAGTCACTTGCAACGATTGCAGCAACACATGAAAACGGCTCAGACTGTGGAAAGGTAAAGGAAAAGATGTTTGTCTGGAATATGCAGTTGTAGTCCCTGTCCTTGAGTGCATCTACTCTGTATTCACTGCAGGCGATGGATCTGCAGTGGTAAACCACCGGATATTAACAAAGCCACCGGAAATTGAATTTAAGATAAAATTCAAACCCGAAATTGATTAACTGGACTGACAAAATCAGGAAATTAATTCTTAAATGAAAGAAAAAAAAAATCCCAAAAAACACAGAATACAAACAACTGTCAGCCACAGGCAGCTGATCACAGAAAACTGAAGCGAATTAGATTTACGTCTGCATTCAGTATGTCCCACAGTGAACTTAATACTTATTCAGCTGGGGGATTTACATCAAGGAGCAATGACTGCAGCAAATTGGGTGGTAAGAGGAAGAAGTGCACAGGTTTTTCCAGTTAAGAAAAAGCAATCAGATCTAAGTAATCTAATGCAATCATGAGAAACACTCTCACTTCTGCATTAGAGTAGAATTATGCTGCTGTAGTTGATGGTTTTTCTCCCTCTAAGATTGCTGATTGACAGTTTCATATCCAGTTATTTGGGTGATGAAACATGAGCAGAGCAGCAGTGTAGCATGAAACCAATTCCCTAGAAAAGAGATATTTAATAACAAACTCTTCTGTAACTGTGAAATATGTGAAGGGGATAGTGCAACACTTTGGGAAATATGTTTGTACACTTTCTCACTGAGAGTGAGATGAGAAGATTGATGCCACTCTAATGTCTTTCAATTAAATATGAAGCTATAGCAAGGAGATGGTTAGCTTAGCTTAGCATAAAGACGAGGAGCAAGAGGAAACAGCCAGCCTGGCTCTGACATATACCAATCGTGTCATTTTAGGTAGCCAAAAAGCTGCAGTTGACTTTCCAGTCTTCATGCTAAGCTGAGCTAACCATCATATTTAGCATACAGACAAGAACGGTTTCAATCTTCTCATCTCACCCTTGAAAAGAAAGCAAATTAAATGTATTTTCCAAAATGTCAAACTGCTGCTTTAATTATCAGAGTGTTGACGCTTTGTTGTACCTTTTTCTTTGACTTGAAGACATTACATCTGAAGGAATTACTGGAACCATCTCTTGCGATGTAGCTGAAGATCTTTAAGTCCTGGGAGTCATGAGACACGTAGAAAATCCTGGAAAACATGACGCAGATTTGGATACACAAAAGTTACAAAAACATACGTATTATGATCAACGAATGACGAAAAGGTAACATCATATTATAACTTTTGCGTCTCTGCTGGCCGGTTTTGCTGAAGAAGATTTTGCCAGAATGGCGGTCTGACAGTGACTTGCTGTGCTTTCTGGACCTGGAAAAATCGAAAGAGTCGGAAATAGCGTCTACTAATGGATTTTATCAGGTACAGGACTCTTATTTTGACAGGTTTGAATCTCTTCCACCAAATGGAGCTACTTTGGTTTAGTTTTTTAGGCACTTACCAGGCTTTTACAGTATTCATAGATACACTATACTACATTAAATCAGGGAGGAAAAACTGACCAAATTCAGTAATAGATCAAATGAAGGGAAAATATTTATTACTTAGAGTATAATACTTTATATAAATACATTACATATGCCACTCCTTGCATCTTATCCACCCTGGTTTTGTTTAGAACTGCAGCAGTTAGTCAACAGAAAGAAAATTAGCTGTCAACTGTTCTTTCTTTCTCAAAAATCCCATATTGCTGAGGCTCTGTCCACCCGAAATAACTGCACTTCCCCACTTGTCCTTATTCAATAAACGGCTCAAAACAATGTCAGACGGTGTGCAATGACCGCAGTTTCTAGACTTACAAGTCAGACCAAAATATCATTATCATCATTACTTTAATATTAGTTCATTTTAACCAGTTAAATTCTTTACAGAGATTAATCAATTAATGATTAATAATTAACATCCCTACTTTGGGCTCTGGGAAATTGCGGTGAGCATTTTTCACATTTCTTGGATATTTTACAGACTAAACGATTATTTGATTAATTGCAAAAATACTCAGCTAATGAAAATACTTCTCAGTTTGCAGGCCTGGTTTTGTCCTTGCCAGCAGCACTGCAACAACAACACACTCTGCAGTACACTGGCAGAGCAAAGGTTCAGCCCTGCATCCTGATCTGCGGCTCCGCTGCTATAAAACACGTCCACTCGGGGGCCAGGCAAACAAATTACCATCTACTAACAGAAAGTCACATGATACAGTTTCCTCTATATATCTCTGCTGCGCAAACACATCCACACACACACACAGAAACTTCATTATGATGACATTTAACACACACAATCCCTTGAGGAGGTGTGGCTTTGCTAAATAAGATCCTCCCACAGATATATACATAATTTAACACACAACACACACACACACACACACAAGATGTTTAATGTTAAGACACTTTTAAGTGGCCGCCCACTCCTTTCCATCTCTGAGATTTCCATTTCCATGAAGAGGCTGCTTTTACAAGCTATAATTGCTTATTTCAAGCAAAAAGAAAAGAGCAAAAAAAAAAAACTTCACTGATTCATTTCACGTCTTCTTCAAGCAAAAATCATACTTTAAGTTTTGCTTGCACTCTTTCTTCTCTTCTCAACAGACCTGACACTTTGGAGTTTAATTGCTGTGAGCTGTTTAGCGGTGACTGACAGTTTCACAGGCCCGTTGATGATTGGTTGACAGGCTCCATCACCATGTAAATAAACAGCGAGGATGAGGAGGGAATGCATTGTCTTTGGGCACACATGCTGAGATTCTCCGTCAAACAAAGTGAAGCTTTGTTGTACAGATGGTCTTTAAATACCAGATTACTGTGAATATAATCTGAGAGTAGGAGTGCCTCCCAGGGAGAAATTACATTCTTTAACATATGCTCTTCCAACTACATGCACAAGCTATAGATTATTAATCATGCTGCCTTATAAATGTTAACTCCATTTGGCACATACAGTATAGAACATTCAAGCACATTAGTCCTGCATGGTAAAGTACATACGATGGCCTATAAAACGAGCCTCAGCTTCATCCGCAGAGGCCGAGTGGATCTAATTTCCACTGAGAGACATACAGTGTGTATTATCTACAGTATACTCACAGTAATTACTTTGGTTAGAGCTAACAAGAACATGCTGAGTGCAGAGAACAGACAGCAGTGAATATCAGGCAGTTTAATCCCCCCGGGTGTATGAAGCAAGTGGCAAAGATAGCGAGATTTTAGATTTGTTTTACACGCAGTGTGAACAGATTAAATTGTCGGAGATTGAGAGGTGTGACTGACCTGTAGATGGGATCCTGCATGATCATCATCTTGCTCTCGTCCCACGTCCATTCTTTTCTCTGTGCACAAGACAGATCATTGTGATTAAAAGGATAAAGCATCTTACATCAAAGAAGTTAAACATTTATTGATTCTATTATGCTAAAACCAACCAAATCTCATCAAAGCTGACATATGTCTTTTTGACCTGCCAGCCCAAATCTGTTTTTTAGCATATCTAGATTGTATCCAGATTGATTTTAGTAAGTCTAGACATCAAAAAACACATGAAATGTGATTTTTAGCAGAACTGCAGCAAAGCAGGGATCCAGCGTGAGAGCTGCAACTATCAGTTGATTAATAGATTAGTTGATTGAAAATCAAATTAATAGTTTCAGACAAATCAAAAATTTGCATTTTCAGATCCCAGCAGCTTAAAAATGAGGATTTGCTGCTTTTCTTTGTCATTTATGGAAAAAAGAAGAGTCTTTAGGTTTTGGACTGTTGGTTCGACCAAAGAAGCAGAAGTCACTTTGGTCTCTGGGAAATTGTGATGAGCATTTTTCACAATTTCTTGACATTTTATGCACCACTTTAAAAGAGGATGTTTCTGACTGACTTACTGAGCGAGTGATTAAGTTACACCATTGGTCGGTCGAGCGATGGAGTTTCCCTATTGGCCACCACTCTCTCAAAATGAACTCTCTCAAACAGTCCTGAATTACGTCCTCAAGAGGTAACACTCAACGCAAGAGGCACAATGATGTGCAATGACCTCCTCTGGGGACACCGCATTGAGCATCAACATAAACAAAGCTTTAGAGCGAGTCACAGAAAGTCTGCCTCCTGTGTGGATCATGGATGCCACCACTTCTATAATCCATTTAAAAAAAGGGGGCCCTGCAGGCTCTCATTTCAAATCAAAAGCCCTCTAGCATTTCTGTGGCATAATAATTAGGTACTGTAGTTCTGCAGAGATGCCCTGGCCTGAAAAATCTTGTTCTCCAGATGTAAGAAAACATGTTTATTCCGTGCAGACACCCCCCCAAAAAAATCACATGAAAATTGTGATGCAAAAATGATCATTCCCACTAATCATTAATCCTATCACAATCACAATGCCTATCAAATTAACTGTAATATGATTTTGTCCTAGTCTTTTTGCAAATTGATACACCAGCCTCCTCCATTGCTGAGTTTGCAGTGGAGGAGTTCTGCATTGTGACTGACAGCACAATTTTTTGGTAGATCTCTATTTCTCATGCTTCCACGTTGGAAATCCGTGTCACCAGCGTATGTAGTGACTGACGCCTGTGTTGTTACCACAGCAACCAGATGCAGATAGGTCTTAATGTCTGGACACACGAATCCAATCTGGTCATTCGCACATACTGTAACAGTGCGGACAGTCTGCCCTAAAGATCCGATTTGAGAAACAAATCTAATTTTCCTGCAGTCTGAGCAGGCAAAGTCTTGGTGTTTACTCTAGTGGAAAGTGGTTATATCTTATTCCTTTTAGAGTTTGTCACTAGTGACTTACCTTCTGTTTCTTCCTCAGCATCACTTTGACCCCGTCCACAGACACCACGATGCTGACTTTCTTCTTCTTGATGTTCTTGGCCTTGAATTCATACTAGAAAAACAGATGAAAGAGCAGAACATCAGAATAGTGGTATTACATACTAGTAGCATCTTATCCTTCCTGTGTGAAATAAGTTGAAATCTTTAAATAATTTTGATGATTTGGCTGCAGCTGGTTACACATAACTGAGCAAAAATGTCTGAAAATCAGTCATAATCTCACAAGAGTTTAGAAACCATTTACTTCACCACAGCAAACACCTTTCATTTGACATAATACCGGGCCAGCAACTAATTATTTTCATTATGGATTATTCTGCTGAATACTAAAACGCTCCCAGAGCTGAAGATGACCTATTAAAAATGCATCTTTTTGTCTGAACAACAGCTTTAAACCCAAATATATTCACTTAAGTATCATGTAAGTCAAAGAAAATCATGAAATCTTAACAGTGGAGAGGCTGAAATCAGCAATATTTAGAAGACTCTTGCTTTGAAGGATGAAGATTAAACACTCAGGCCTTCATAAATTATCAAAATTGCTGCCAGCTAATTTTCTGCTGATTAACAAATTGATTAACTGACTAATTGTTTCACATGTAAGTGCAAGCATATGCTTTGAAATACACCACTGTACTTCCTTATTGCATTGAGAGTATATGTCCTGCTGCACATTTGGCATGCTTAGAGAATTAAGGGCATAAGTAGGAACAATCTGTCAGCATTAAAACATGATCTGCAGTGCACTTTAATATATCAGCATCTTTAATAGCTTGGCAGCTCACAATAGGAGCACTGATGAATATTTGTATCCAAGCCAACAAACAAAAAAAAAAAAAAACCTTATCTGCAGCTCTCTGATGCCAGAGAAAGGAGAGAGGACGCTCGGAAAGTTGGATAACGGAGATAAATAAACAACAAAGTTTGCCCAACTTCACTTGACTGTAATGAGAAGCAACAACAGTAGGTTAGAATACCCAGTTCAGGTGTATTCTGACTGTTTAAATGCAGCGAGTGGCGTTAGAAATTGTCATTTTTACCACATCTCTGTTTCTCAGGGCCACAGAACATAAACTACAGCAGCTAAATTAAACAACATTTCAGCGAGAAGGCCCGGGATGTTTGCTGAGTGGTACACAACAGCTGTGTCTGCACTGAGCGACTAACATGTTTCCACCTCGTCAGCTGGCCGGGCTCTCTGCTCAGGAACTTAGTGAGTCTGGCCTGTCGACTCAAATCAGCGTCACTTTTAAACATGAAGCAGGGTTCAATTCTCATTCGCTACCAGATATCAGAGTCTACAGACTGTGAGGCCATAGCCTGCTATCATGTTACAAAATGCAGGTGTTTGACTTTTGGGCCATAAATTTGGTTTCTTACTGTGGCCTATACAAGGTCAAATATGGAGCAAATATCAGGTGCAAGTCAGCTGTAGTGGAAAACAGCTGGCTTAACCATTTAATGCACATTAAAAGAAATAGTTTGACTTTTTGGAAGATAAGCTACTTTGTTTTCTTGCTGAGAGTTTCATGGTAAGACTGATACCTCCCTTATATGTGTCTGTTAAGTATGAAGCTGGAGCCAGCTGGCGGCTAGCTGAGGTTAGCATCGGTAGCCGTTTCCTCCTCCTTCCAGTCTTTAAGCAAAGCTAAGCTAACTTTGTGAGAAAGTGAATGAGCATATTTCCAAAAATGTTCAACATCATGTGACAGTTAATCTTAAACCAACTAATTTCTCGGTCAATTAAATTGAAATATAAGTTTAAACCAGTCAACTAGTCGAAAAGTAAGGCCACACTCAGGGGAAGTAAATAATGTCAAATTGGTTTGCTGAGTGTGGCTGACGTTAGCAGTTTAGACGGCACATTTGTTCCACTTTCCACCTTGCATGCCAGGGCTGCAGCCCCAGCTATCGGCAGGTGACTGAGTAACATTTAAGAGGCAACAGTTGACTGGCATTGTGCATTAATGAAATATTAATAATTAGTTTAACCAACTAGTATATCTGGTGCCAATAGCTAGAAAACAAAGTTTAACCAACTAGACGAGTAAATGTGCACATCCCTACTTTTAAAGTGATATGGTGAATATTAGCAAACAGCTGCTTTTTTAGACAACATCCAGTTACGGAGCAACGTTATCATTCTTTTGGATCTGTATTTCTGGCCACCTGATGAATGTAAGTCCAATACCCACTCTGTTTTAGCTCTGTTTTGGTCTCCACCAACTACTGAGGGAAACATCTGCCTCTTTAGCTGCAAAATGCCCCACTATGTTCACCAGCTAGTTGCTGACCGCGTCTGTCTGCTGTTTGGTGCTGCCAGCTGCTTGTTGCCGACGTTATGAGAGAGGTGAGAGTGAAATGAATCAGTTAAGTTGTGGCTGCACAGCTGAACAATGAGCTGAAACGTCACTTGTCATTATTCATCATCATTATTATTATTTAAGCATTGATTAGATTTCATTTCAGCATGTTTCTAGGTCATTTTTGTTACTATGCACATCTAAACTGCCTTCATTAAGTTCATCCTCACGTCCTCCGTCCCCATCTAGCGCACTGCTGCCACTGCCAAGGACGAGGACAGACAGCAGCGCATCATTGGCTCTGCCGACAAGGTGATACGGCTGCAATCTGCCATCCCTCCAGGACCCGCGCACCTCCAGGACCCCTGAGGTAAGATTGTGGCCGACCTTTCCCACCCCGTCCGCTAACTTTCTGAGACAGTCCCCCTCTGGCAGGAGACTGTGGTCCAAAACCTCATACCATAAGGACAGTTTCTGCGGCTGGCCTTATCAATTGGGACAGGGACCCCCACTGACACTCTCTCTCAAAACCCACCTCACCCTCTACATCACATTAATGAAAGTCTGCACACCTGACTCAATGTGTTACATTGCACTATGTTTATTGTTACACACCAATATACTGAAGCAAACTCCTTGTACGTGAAAGACTATTTGGCAATAAGCTGATTCTGGTTCTGTACTATAAATAAACTGAAACTCCCACAGGTCACTGGCCAAAGTCCAGACTAACTTTTGCTATTAACTTAAGTGAAATAGCCCAACATCTAGATTTAGAACACAGAGTGAGGGAAAGTTTGGACCATTTTACTTTTTCTTTCTTAACAAAGTTGCTGCAGATGACGGAGGCGGCACTTCCCACTGGAGCTGGCAGAGTTTCCCAGAAAACAATAAATGTCCAGTCTGCTGTTTACCACATTCTGCCAAAACGTTAATATACAGTAAAGTGAACGGTCTCCGGCCAGATGAATAAGCAAAGTGGAAGAGAGGAGAAAATATTCAATACTGTTAAAAAAAAGGGAAAGGGTAAAATGAATGCCAGTGCGGAGACGAGGCAAGGTTAAGAAGACGGAAGCACAGAAGAAGAAGATGAGGGGAGAGGTGAGCAGATAGGAGAAGACAGAGGGAGACGAGGTGAGGAGGAGACAGCTGCTGTTATATAAGGACCTCCTGCAAACTGTGACCTTTTCATCCAGCTGCACAAAGCTGGGTGGAACAATTAGCTGAGCGTTGAGAACAGGTCAACATCTACCAGACGTGATGATGAGATGTGTCCTGACTCTTAAAAATAAAGGTGTCCCCCACTGGAGGACCCTTTTTGGTTCCTGATAGAAGCTTTTATACAGGTTCCACCTGGAGCCCTTTCAGAGAGTTCTACCTAGAACCCAACATAAATGGTCACATCTAGAACCTAAGTTAATGGTTTCACTCAATAATATTTTTTTCCACCAACATGGAACCGGCCCTGTTCTGGGTCCTGCACCTAATTTGGAACTGTTCTGACCATTTACACCAAAAATAAACTGGTTTGGAAACTAGAAAAGTTGGTTCCCAGCTGGAACCAAAAAAATAGAAGGTTTTTGTTGGGTACCAAAGCAGGCCCAACGAAGGTTGCATGGAGAACCTTTTTATATTCCAAGGCTTTCATCCAGAAACCCGCCAGGGGGTTCTACTGAGAACCCTTTTATATTCCAAGGGTTTAATCTAGAGTCCACCGAGAGGGTTCTATGAGAAACCTTTTATATTTCAAGGTTTCATCTAGAACCCAACCAGGGATTCTACTAAGAACATTTCCAGATTCCAAGGGTTTCATCTAGAACCTCCAGGGGGGTCTAAGAAGAACACTTTTATATTCCAAGTGGTTTATCTAGAACCCAGCCAGGGGGTTCTGCCGCAAACCTTTTTACATTCCAAGGATTTCATTTAGAACCTACAAAAGGGGTTCTACTAAGAACTCTTTTATATTATGATGGTTTCATTATAATTCAATATAATAAATCTTCAAAGATTTCAACAATAACAGTTCTTTGGATGAAAAGGGTTCTTACTGGAACCCTTAGTCTTACAAAGTACCCATGAGAAGCCCTTTCTTCAAAAAAGGGCTCTTCAGGAGCTAATGGCTCCGAGTTGAACCTCAGCGCTTTAGGAAGAACCCTTTGAGAACCCTTATTTCTCAGAGTGTATCTGTGAATGTGTGCACAGACTGACAGTAAATAAATGTTAAGACTTAAATGAAACATTTTCTTTGTCACATCAGTTTCTACGTTTCCACACCTTCTTTGATGCTAATTTTCTGCTTGTGTCTATTTGAAATGCCCTGCTCTCCCTGCCCTGGATCCATGGTGATTAAAGTTTCAGTCTCTAATTATACAGAACTGAGTCCTGAGAGAGCTGATTAAACGGAGAATAGTTTTAGAGAGGGAGTGGAGAGGAGGAAACACACCACAGAGACACAGAGATACACTAGCTAGGGTTTTAAGAGGAGGAATGGTGAAATGCTGCAAAGGGAAGGGAAGTGGTGTGGTGGTGAGATGAAAGCAAAGTGTGAAACCAAAAACCAGGCGATGAACGTCATTTATCCCCACTGCAAGATGCTTATGAACTCTGTGCAAAATCCACTGATATTGAAAAGTACAGCATTTCCTCTGGGGCAAATAATGAGATGAGGCAATTCACAGAAAGGTGACTGAGCAGAATAATGACTTTCGGGGATCAACCTTCCAAATATGGAGCCCCAAAACCGATGAAAGGCAGTAAAAGGTTATCAGACGAGACTAAAATATATCTGAACGCATTAATTAACAGGACTTTTAGTTTAATAGTTAAACTGGAGTTTCCTTTATCCTTCATTCAACTGGTAGGCTAAATATAGAGCACAGCTTTTATCCTTCCTTTACAAAGTAAATTAATACTTTTATTTATTTTACTATTCTATATATATATCTAACAAGCTCATTTTATTTTTTAGTTCCAGATTTCCAGTTTTTCTGGTCTTAGCACAAGTTTAATCACTTATCTGTCCCTCTCCCACAGCTGTGTGTTATGCCCCAGAGTGGTGAGGTATTAGATATCATGTCTAAGAATTTATACAAATTGATAAAACCAGACTGTCAAACTGCTGAACTTCACAAACTCTTGCAAACCTAAACAGACTAGGGCTGAACGATTTTGAAAAAATACCTAATTTGCGATTATTTTGACTGATATTGCAACTGCGATATGATTTGCAATATTAGAAGTAATGATAATTTTTACATCACTATTCTTATTTTGATTGAAAAACATGTTAAAATGACTATGGTGTGATTTTTTGCAGTACTAAATTAAGATTTTTTAATTTTTTTTTATCTTAAAGTTTTTGAGATTCAAAAAAAAAAAAAGTAGCACACCTATTTTGAATGCTAAGGTGTTATTCAATTAATTTTACATAAATATTTGAATAGACAAAAAAGGCAGTTTTTTCAACAGATTATGAGCCAGTGAATCCGAATCATTATCAAACATTATTAGGCCTACTACACTGGATAAATAAAACACACCTTTTTTTAAAACTGAATTTTAGAGCTTCTTCTATTTTATATAACATTTTTGTGTTTTATGTTCACTGGTCACATTGGAAAGTTCTTTTCCTTCATCAACATTCTTGTCTTGTCTTTTATCAAAAATAAAGTGTGCACACAAAGTGTTTTTATGTTTGTTCCTGTGCCAAAATAAGCAGTGTCATTTGTAACAAACTCTTTTTCTTCACTTTGGTATAAAGTTTAAATAGGCACATTTGTTCTCTAGACTTTGCCAGCTTTGTCTCAAAAACATCCAGGGAAAACCCTGATCACCAAATAAACTCTAGTAAAAATAGCTCATGCATTTTAGCTGGCAAGCTAATGGTAGGAAAGTTATCTAACTATGTAGTCCCAAAACTAATTAACTGACTAACAGTTTTGTGGCTCCGAAGCCAAAATCTTGCAGGCAACACCAGTGAGAGAAAAAAAAAACTACACAAACACTTCCCAAACCCAGATGACCGCACATTACAAAGTCTGAAACACCTGCACAGTCAGGCAAATTACTATCTTTACTAACACATCAGTGTTAAAACACTCTCACACACGCAGCTCTTTCATAATTCACAGTTTATGCCAACATCTGGTGATGCAAAATGGGATTTTGCAACTTCATTCAAAGTATGAAAATTTTATATTTTCTTTGCTTAAGTGCCAAGTGTTTTGAAATATTCAAGCTTTTAATGCACTTGCATTGTTATGGTTTTCCTGCTACCAACGGTGGAGCAAAACAATTTAAAGCTCATGACATAAGTTCCCCTAAGCCTCAGCATGTCAGGGTAGAAAACCTTCCACAAGGCACAGAAATACTCCAGAGAAGAGCTTAGTTTACTTTAGCTGCTGCTATGGATTCTGAGACTTTCTGAATTATATTTGAGAAATTTAGGAGGACAGACTTTAGGAATAACACACACGTTTTATGACTAATATGTGGATTGAACAGGCATGCAAAGGATATTAAGAAGCACTCTTCAAAGATTTGTCTCAACACCTTAAAACTGTACCTCTGACGCTGACTGTGAGTACTGTAGTGCTGCAGCAACTTTCAAGCTTAAAGCAAATCGAGTGAGAGCATTTATTTCAAATCTCTCTCAGTCTGGATGTGTGCATTTAAGCCGTCAGACTCATCAGTCTTCCCAGACAGCGTAACAAATTTCAGCCAGCGTTCCTCTCTGCAATCTATTATGAAGGTGTCAGACAGAATAGTGATGGCTGTTGCTATGTGCACAAGATGAAGGAAGGGAGAGCTGGCTCTCAGAAGAATTTTCGAACCCAGTTTAATAAATTGTGCTTGCTTTAAAACAATATATTACAAAACAAACCCGGGGAGACACAAAGGCCATTCACTTTTTATTAGTAACATCTGAGCAAGCCAAGACAATAGAATTTGGTGTGACAGCATCAGAGCGCTCTCTTTTCCTGGCATGAATAATCAACTATGAGCAAAGAACAACCATATTCACTATTTAATATCTAAAAGTCGTAATGAGCTGCGAGCGACAGCTTCCAAATGAGGTGCTTCAAGCTTCTTTGTTTTTACCTCAACATATAATGATTAGATAAATTATGACGGCTGACTGTTTCATTGCAAAATGCCTAAATTCTGTTTTGTTCTGTTTTCAGATGCATGGATCTAAGGATGGTAATGTTGGCAGGTCCACCACTTCAGTCCAGACTGAAATATCTCAATGACTATTATGTGGATTACTATGAAACTTTGTCATTCATTGTTCCCAGAGGATGACTTCTACTACAACATTGCTTTAGGGATCTCCTGACTTTTCCTCTAGCGCCACCATGAGGTGACATTTATGAGTTTTGAGTGATCAGATCTCAACTAGTGCATGGACTAGCATAAAATGTGGCACAGATGTTCATGTTTTCCTCCAGATTAATTGTAATATTGGTGATCTGTTATTTTTTTCATCTAGCACCATCATCAGGTCAAAATTTGAATTTGTTCAATACTTTATTTATGACCAAATACCTGCAAGATTATTTATATTCCCAGTTTTGATGCTATCATGCAGTTGCATCATTATTGTGCATGCAACACCTGTAGTTACTGGAGGTAAATACGGTTTGTTACGACAGGTCACAGGATTTGGGGGGCAGCAAAACAAATTATTGCAGTTTGAAAGTCATGCAGTACCTTTTTCCATCATTCAGTGAGCAACTGCGATCTGATTTTAGGCTGCACACAGCCACATAAACTCAATTTATAATACTTTATATATATAAATATTGCAGTACTTTCATCAGTTGCCCTCCTGCGAGCCAGATGGGAAGCTTTGCCGGAACAGATGTGGACCGTGGGCTGCCAGTTGATGATCCCTGATCTAATAGCTCAGTCTCTAAAATATAAAATATTCTGTTAACATATAATAGCACAGTTAAGGCAGAGGCCTCCTGTTGGGATGGTGGCAACAGGGCTCAAAGCTGCCACAGTGGCTAAGCCAAAAGAAAGGAGTGTCAACATCTCTTCCAGGAAGAAGAGCATACATGAGCACTTGAGGACGAGAGAGCTCACAGCATGTCCATTGCTAGTTATATATTGCGACTTCTCAAGCAGCAAATGTTTAGCCTTAAACAAGGTTGAAATGCCTAGGATTAAAACACCTGGCCTCGCAATAAGAAAAAAAGTTAAAAGGTATCAGGAAAAACCCAAATGACACCCATCCCTACAACATGGGAAACAACCTCTAGTTCTATGACCAGGTGCTCAAGGCAGTTGCAGAGGCAGCTACCATTCAGTCAAACACCATCACAGGAAGAAAACCATTAATCTCAAAGTGAGAGTGAAACCCCATGAGCTGAGAGTGGTTCTAGGAAAAGACTACAGTTCCTTGAACTCATTACACAAACAACACTTTGCCCAGACATGATCATCTTATCAGATTCCACCAAGCAGGTGATCATGTTGGAACTGACAGTGCCCTTGGAAGAACACAAGGAGGAGGCTCACAGGGGGATGCTTGCCAAATACCAGGAGCTGGAGGAGCAGTGCAGAGGGTGAGACTGATGGGCTGTCTGCAAGCCAGCTGAAGTGGGCTGCTGGGGGTTTGCAGGGCGCTCACTCTGCAAAACTCTGACTGGGCTTGGAGGGTGGCTTTAGGTAAAGAGGGCAGGCTTGTTGCTGCTGGGATGCAAGCCACGACTTGCTCAATCCCAGCTGGGTCACCGAAGCGAGGGTGTCGGATGTAGAAAGACCCGAAAACCCCCCATGATCCCAGCAACGTCACTGATTATTCATCCAGGTGCATCCAAGAGATGCATCTTGCAACCAGCCAGCGCGGATAAGACTGTGATATGAACATCACTTCAAAGGAAAACATTTTGAGAAATATTCCTGCTCGCTGTCTTGCCTTCTCTAGATGAGAAGATTGATGCCTCTCTCATATCTGTTAATTGAAAATTAATCTATAGCCAGGAGACTAGGGCTGTGTAGCGGCAAGAATCTGACAATATGATGACACTTACAATGCATTAGATTATAAAGAACACCACCATATGCATAAAATCTGTGTTTAAAAGTGACAAGAAACAGGCTGTCAGCTTATCAATAGCATAAAAATGGAAAGGGAGGAAGCCAGTTAATAAGACCTCTAAAACTCAACAGTTAACATGTTATTAGAGCTGCAATGTTTGGTTGATTATTCCATTAGTCAATCAAAAGAAAAACAGACATTTAAGTCATTTTTCAAGAAAAACATCAAACATTTGTAGCTTTTTAATTTTAAGAAGTTGCCGATTTCCTTTGTCATTTAGGAAATGAAGAGTCTTTGGACTGTTGGTTGGACAAAAGAAGCAATTTTTGATAAAATTGTGATAAGAATTTTTCACAGTTTTAACATTTTATAGACAAAATGATTAATTGTGAAAATAATCATTAGTTGCAGCCCTGCATGTAAGAGCTATTTTTTTTCACTCTGTACTAAAAAAGAACTCTAAAAACATTAAGTTGTGGTTTTACTGGGAGTTCTGTAAGATTTTACAAGCTTTTATCTTTGGACAAAGCCAGGCTAGCTGTTTCCCCTCGCCTCCACTCTTTGTGCTGATCTAAGCGGAGATTAATATTGATCTTGTCTTCTAACTCTTGGACAGAAATGTTAAACTATTCCTTCAGCCTCTCAAATGTGAATATTTTCAGGTTTCTTTAGCCCTCTATGACAATAAACTGAATATCTCTGGGTTGTGGACAAAACAAGACATTTGAGGATGTCATCTTGGACTTTGGGAAACACTGGTTGATATTTTTCACCATTTTCTGACATTTTATAGACCAAGCAACTAATCAATGAATTGAAAAAATGACTGACAGACTAACTGATAATCAAAATAATCACTAGTTGCAGTCCTAGAAGCTATCATTACCCACTTTCAGTGAATTCGACAGGTATGATCATGAATACGACTGGTAATCTATCCGTCTGGCCCTGCACAAGCAATCGGAGTCTATAGAGGACGTCCCAGAGGACATGAGGGACTCTGGTGAACTCCTCCACTTTCCTAGAGGGACTGCAGTTCTCAGAGCAGAGCTCCCAGTCATTATGTGGAAGCAGTTATCCTGCAGATACTGTAAATAAACCTTCTGGCTCCAAAAGGTACCTGTCAACAAGCTCTTAATGAAAGGCCTCCAAGTCCTTCAGTTAATGTTATTTGGTTCATGCTTGAAAGTCTGACTTCAGAGAAATTTCAAAGGAAAACTTGGAAAAGGACACATTTTTTTCCCTCCTGCTTTTCATGGATATTTTTAGAGCGAATAAATGAGCAGGATTTAGGTTTTGCAAACCAAATCGTGGATTAAGAAATTATGGGCGACCCCCCAAACTCCCCCTCGTCGATCCTGAAAGGCAGAGGAATGCGGGGTGCATTGTGGGTCATTGATGCTCCCCTGTAGAACCATTGAATCCATACAGGAGCACACAATAGGCCCTATAGATCGCAACCTAGCAACCCCTTCATTACAATTCTCAGGATTTGGGGAGTTCCAGGGAATTTCGCCGCTTTTTTCCCCCAGTTCGGTTCACAAAGAGACGACTGTTGGGAGCAGAACTGAGCTGAGAAACACAACAGCTGTCCAACCAGCCTGGCATTTAACGTGAAAAGAAACTTCTTGGAAATCAAAGTGGCAGGAAACAATTTGAAATAAAATTAGCACTTTTATTTTCTGTTACAGTCCAACTGCAAGTGCTTTTTTTTTTTTTTTTTTTTTTTTTTAAAACAGGAAATCACGTGTTTTGACCATCAGGCAGCTGCTCCTCACAATGTCTCATTAATTTAACAAAGAACTGGAGCTTTAATCACTGTTGCCCAACTAGTCTCTCACCCCGTGGAGCGGTATTTTCAGCCAGGTCTCTGAGCCTCGCAGCCAAACAGGGAGGACGGAGTGTCTCCCACGAGTCCCCCTCTCCCAGACCTCCGGAGTGAACTGGCACGTCTCATCATTAGTCAGCAGGAGTGTGATAAGGGAGCAATTACCTCGACAGTCGCCATGGACGACGACCTTGGCCTAGATCTGAAACAGGCAGGAGTTTGTTTGTGCACGTTGGCATGTTATGTATAAAAAAGAGAGAAAGGATAAGACACAATAGGTAGATATTGTGTGTCCACGTGTATTTAGATGCTTGCTGGTGCCTGTCTCTGCCTACGTGAGTGGTTTCCGCCTGAGTGCAGATATTATGGATTGGACTCCAGTCTGTTGGCAGCCTCCAGTGAGCAGCAGCAGTCTGGTCCTCAGAGAGAAACAGGGTGCTAACAGAAAACAGCCTGCTCACAGGGCTGCTAAACAGGGGCTCCTGCATGACAGTCTAGATGAAACACTGGAATTTACTGCAGGGGCAAAGAACAACTGAGGCTTTTATTGTGAAATAAACAGATTTTCCCCAGAGTGCACCCTTAGAAAAAAGGGCTCCAAAAGGGTCTATCCATAAGCATTTGCTTCTGAAGAACCTTTTTTGAAGAATGTTTTGTCAAGGGTTCTTTGTAAGAGACTAAGAGTACCATTAAGAACTCTTTTCATCCAAAGAGCCCCTTTTAGAAGAAAGAGTTGATGAAAAGAGTTGTTTTTACTATAATATTACAGGGTTCTCAGTAGAACCCCCGGTGGGTTCTAGATATAACAATCCAGTGAGTTCTAGATGAAAAACCCTCAGAATATAAGAAGGGTTCTCCGTAGAAACTCCTGGTGGGTTCTAGATAAAACACTCCAGTGAGTTCTAGATAAAACCCTTGCAATATAAAAGAGTCTTGTTATAACCCCCTAGGTGGGTTCTAGATCAAACCCTTGGAATATAAAAAGGGTTCTTGGTAGAACCCTTGGTAGGTTCTAGATCAAACCCTTGGAATATAAAAGGGTTCTTGGTAGAACTCCCTGGTGGTTTCTAGATAAATCTCTTGGAATACAAAAGGGCTCTTTGTAGAACCTCCTGGGAGGGTTCTAGATAAAAACCCTTGGAATATAAAAGGGTTCCATTAAGCACAGCCGTTTTTCAAGGTTTGCTGAAATCCTAGAACTTGTCAAGGGTTGATTCTACCGTAATATAAAAAGGGTTCTCAGTAGAAACTCCTGAAAAGGTTCTAGATAAAACCCTTGGAATATTAAAGGGTTCTTTGTAGAACCTCCTCGATGGGTTCTAGATAAAGCCCTTGTAATATAAAAAGGTTCTTGGCAGAACCCCTGGGTAGGTTCTTGTTAGCACCCTTAGAAGGTGAAAAAGTTCTGGATAGAACCCCTAAACAGGGTTCTGGGTGGAACCTCTCACAGAAAGAATTCTCTAAAAGGTTTAGAGGTGTAGCTGACCTTTATAAAACGGTTCTACCAAGAACCAATGGGTTCTCCTGTGGGGACTAGCCAAAGAACCCTTTATGGTTCTAGTTAGTACCTTTATTTTTAAGAGTGTAGAGTTTTGATCGAAGGGGTTTGTTTCTGTTGTACTTTCATTGTTTTTTTTCAGCTTGTTTGTTCTTGATTTCAGTGATAAAATCCTGGAGACAGATAAACCACAGCTGGCACTGACGCTGCACCAGCTCCATCTGGAGCTACAGCTGGGACTCCTATAGATAAATGACTTTCATTACTTGCCCTGCAAGTGTGTTTATAGTGGCTGACAGACAGAATTGATCAATCCTGGCCCGTGTTAATGCGTCTGGACAGAGTCAGGGAAGAAATCAAAGCCCACAAACTCTGGGGCCGGGCAGCCATTACACCAGACCATGTGGCACACTTTATTGATCACCGTTACACCCTTCCATCTCAGATTAAAACAGCAAAGTCGGGATGAAAAGCCTCAATGGATGGAAACTTGTGAAAACGTGATGCGGGATGAGTCAAGCCGTTTCTTTGGAGAGGAGTCAACTACACTGGAAGCAAGCTTGTCAGAGGAAACAGCTAAGCCCCAGCGCGGGCCCGGGCAGGCACTCCTCGAGTGTCGGCGCCCTTGCAGTGAGAATGGACCCACGCCTGAGTGAGTCGCTGACAGGCGCAGTGAAAGGACAGCCAGTCCCAGAGCACTGACGGCAGCTACTCAGGGTTAGTCACATGGGAGATGGAGGAAATACAAAGGAACGACCTGAGCATGCCAAACACTCACTCTCAATGACGGGCAGAAGGTGCACAAGGATACACACTCAGTACGCATCCGAATGTGCACTCAGGAAAACACCACCATAAATAGATTTGCTGCCCCAGAATGTTCATGAGGTGATTATTATCATTATTTCATAACTTTCAAAAATCCAAAGTGACGTAACGCTGAGTTATAGTCTCATCTGTGGCGTCAACATGTTTCAAAAAAAAGCAAATCAAGCATACATGTCATAACGTCTGGAAAGACAGCGGAAAAAAAGTACACCTGCAGTCTCCAGGCAGTCTGACACAGAAAACGTCATCTTAATCGTCTTCCAAGTTATTGCATTGGGAGACAGTGATAGTGTCTCCTTTTAAAACGAAATATGAGTCACGAGAAACTCGAAAACTGAAATCAAAGAGAATGAGACATAATATATCAGATCACTGTTGGTGTGACTGTGATGTCTAAGAAATGTTCCACAGTAAGTGTAAATATCACACTTTGTCTCGTGTTGTGTATGTAGATTAATTTAATTTAACAATAACACAATAACTAATAGCTTTTAGCTTTACCTTTTCCTATAGTAGCAGATATGATATTTTTTCAAAATGAATTTTTTTTTTGTTTGGACAGTCTTTACAAGAACTAGGCCTTTAGATATGATCATGATGGGACATGCAGCCTCTGCCTTGTAAGACACCTGGGTCCTCAAGAATCTTCTCAGATTTACACTTAAGATTAGTCTTAAGATCCTTCCTGATGGTGTTCTTGGGGTGGGATAAAA
This sequence comes from Lutjanus argentimaculatus, assembly GCA_034769285.1. NCBI lineage: Eukaryota > Metazoa > Chordata > Actinopteri > Lutjaniformes > Lutjanidae > Lutjanus > Lutjanus argentimaculatus. Next base: position 31,158,745 of record JAWZSL010000005.1, on the reverse strand, counting down.
AGATGAAATCTCTGAAGTACTGTGATCACGATTCCTGAATTGAATTTTTGACTTCCACTTCATATCGGTTGAGGTGATCAAATGAGTAAATTTCACAATATTTTTGACCAAATATCTCAATATCATGTAAATATTGTAGGAAAAACTACTGTTGCTTTCACAAAATGTTAACCCAATTAACCCGATTTTTGTATTAATGACTTAGTGGGTAAAGGAAAATAACTGAACAGCCAGGAGAGTCTGTTCACAGCCCTAGTCACATTAAATCTGAGTTTAAGACGAGTATGTACAAGCACGATCTTGAGATCAGAACTACTCTGGAAGCCAGTCATAGTCCAGTACACTGAAAATGGACTGTGAAAATGAAGCAGAAGACATCTGTGTCTAATGGTAAAACTTCGGAAGCAAAGAAGATTTTACGTATGCAAAGACTCAGGTTCTTTCAAAGTGGGAGAAGAATGAGATGTAATGTGAAGCATTTTTAACTTGTTAATTATGGTTTTTCTGTGAAAAACCCATATCAGACAGAATTATTATTCAAGGCTGAGTATTTTATGTGTCTTAAAACATGTCTGGAGGAGATTTTTAATAACAGACATCTGCTTTTAATTACTCAGATAAAAACGTTCAAGTATAGTTTTAGGCTTTAGACCTATGGAATGAATTTGCAATCTTTTGCTTTGTCTGTAGCCTCTGCATTTGTCTTGTAGACCTGCACACTTATAAAACACCAGGCTAGGGATGGGTAATCTTGGTCCACAACAGTGATGCATGCCACTGCTTTCTAGAGCTTGTAAATACTTCATCATTTATAAAGTGCTCCAGTGGCTCAACAAGCAAGCGAGGCTGTCTGGGAATCATTCAGAATTCATCCAGCCAAGAGTATAAAGAAGTCTTTTTGGCCTCAGTTAGTGTGTCTGCTGCATTTTTTCACAGATCAATCAGAACTGAAAACAAATAACTAAATGCAGACATGGATACGGTCAGGCCCCGAGGCAACAGAGCATCCTGCAGCAGGAGATTAACACACAGGGACCACAGTGATATAGAGATGCTGAGCGTGCCTCTGTCCGATGCAGCAGTCTGGCAAAGCAGCAGTCACAGTAATAGGATTACTGGGACGAACGCTGTCAGATCACAGGCCCGAAAATCCCTGCACCCGATGCAGGGGGGCAGCATCGCTGATCTACATCCATATACTGTAAAAATACAGATCATGCCACTATAGAGTCACATGATGAACTCAGGGCAGCAGCAGATTCTGCACTGTGGGGGCTCTGAATAGAGACATGTTAAAGGGTTTGATATATCATCTGTAAACAGAAAATGGTCGAACTACTTGAAGAGTGAGCTGATTAATTGATTGGTTAATCAGTCATTTTCAGTCAAACACATGAGAAGATAATCAATTAGGCTAGTTGCTTAGGCTATAAAATGTCAGAAATGGTAAAAAAATATTGATCAGTGTCTCCCAAAGCCCAAGATGACGTCCTCAAACGTCCATGTTTAGTCCACAACCCAAAGATATTCAGTTTACTATCATAGAAGAGTAAAGAAACCAGAGAAAATTCACATTTAAGAAGCTGAAATATGAGAATTTTGACTTTTTTTTTAAGCCAAAGCAAATTTCCGACACCGGTCCCTTGATGGGCAGTGATAGTCCGAGAATCTGTTAAAATTATATGTTAGTGTAAAATGTTAAAATCAGTCCACACAGTAAGCAAGTGCTCGAGCAACAAGCATCCATGCCAACACACAAATAAATCAGATAAATAAAACTACAAGAAGAATACAAAAAATATCCTACTTCGTCGGCATCGTGATTACAGTTCTGACCAAGTTTTCACCAGGATTTGACTGTTTGAGAATGCAGCTTGTGCAAAGGAAGTCTTACAGCGTCTTATTCTGCACTTTCCTTCTGACATACCGCAGGTGTTAGTGGCAGCATAGTTAAGTCTTATTATGAATGCATTAAAATGGGTGGAGCTACATGGTGTGGTGGAGACATTTAAATGTATGTGTGAAGTCAGAGAAGACTGTACTTCTTTAAAATGTTGAAATGATAAAATCTTAGTGGTTTCTTGTCCAGAACTTTGATAGCTTTCACAATTTTGGACATTTCATAGACTAAATCATTAATCATTTGAAGAAAGAATTAAGAAAATAATCATTGGTTGCATCAAAGCCAGGACAACAAAACAACAGTGATAAGTATCGACTGTAGACACTTCTTGCACCATGTGACACGACAACAGAAACAGCATGGCATGAGAAAATGAGTGCAGATGGTGAGGAAATTGTTGATCAAGTGGCTGCATTCAAAGTAAGGTAGTTAAATTAAAAATACAGTGTCTATATTCAACCTTTTTTCTCCTGTTCTTTATTAAAAAAGGTAATTCAAAGTTATAAATTATTATCTATCACCTGCAATGAAACATTTTGTTGTGATAAATTTTTCAGCTATATTGCACAGCCCTAATTGCATCCCTACACAATCCTAAAAATTGTTATATTTCCCACATAACCTAAATTAGGAGGATTAACCACTTGATTCTTCGAGTGCATAAACAAAGAGATTAATGATAACCTACAATCTGTTAGGAGTGGTTTGTGTGTGACTAACCTGGACACATTAGCATACATATCTGTTGCCAGATTGCCGCTCTACGTGTCTGCCATCACAGAGAGAAAACACAAATGTGATTGGACAGGACACTGGGGAGCCTACAGCTGGTGAGAAGGAGGAACATGGTGAAAGGAAACCGGGGAGAACAAGAAAGTAGGTGACGAAACGTTTAATGAAACAATGTCGTGGCTGTGGCCGAATACAACCGCCTGATTAACCACATGTTAACCCTGTTTTAGGAGGTTAAACGTGGGGCGCCATCTGTGCCTCACATGTAAACATGTCCCAGAAAGCCCCCCAGAAGAGGCTTTAAGAGTGTGAGACTGCTTTCATAAAGCTCAATGATGAGTAGCTTAAATCCTTGTCTAAGAGGACGGAGACAGCTCCTCATGCAGGCGACTACACCAGCAACAGCCTGTCTGACAGCAGAAGGTTGGGCAAAGTGTGCCACCACATGGCACTGATTGATGACAGTCACCTCCACTCCACTAACTGCTGTCTGCACCGTTTTCCCCCTCGATTACTGCTCCTTCCACTTGTCAAGGTAAACATGAATTCACACCTCAAGCGCTTAAATCATGGGACAATTCACAAAAACTGAAAAAAAAAATAAAGCTAACAAGCAAGGTCAGTGTTTTCATCTGGAGGCCCTCCATCACTGAGGTTCACACTGAGTGATGCACTGCAGCAGATTAGAGACAATCAAATGGATCAAAAGCACTGAAGACCTTTTTGCGTAGAATCAAGGACTTTCTGAAGATGAACAGTGTTTCAACAGCATTGTGGTATAATCATGATGATCACGGTGCTATCTTTATATTACATACAGAACTGGTTCCCAGATTGGGGGGCAGACCTCCCTGGAGGGACGTGGATGACCAGGGGAGAAATATAGAGTGAAACAAAGTTGAATGAGTATGACTTGTGTCGGGGAGATGAAGTTTGCTCATGCTATAATTAGGGGTGTGCACGATTAGGCGACAATACAATTAAACATCGCCACACTCGCTTGTCAGCATAAAAAAAAACTAACTATTTATCAATATTTTATTCATATTTTATTCATATACAACTGCCTCAAAGATGTTTTGATGCTGCCCACCACTGGGCAGCTGCAAAACACAACTATTAGCTCTGTGAGGCGGTATGTGCTAACATCAGCATTCTGCTCACAGTGACAATGTTAACATGTTGAGGTTGTAATGTTACCATGGTCACCGGTTAGTGGGTTAAGGTTAGTGGGTTAGCATGCTAACATTTGCTAATTAGCAACACAAAAAGCAGCTGAGGCTGATGATAATGTCATTAGCTTTGCAGGTATTTAGTCGTTAGTACAATGGTAGCGTTAGCATTAGCTTAATGTTAGTCTATAGTCAGTGTCTGCTGCAGAAATCCATTAGGAAAGCACAGATATAACAGTAGGTATTGTGGGTTAGTGGTAACTGCATTTGTAGCTTTTTTGTCATATTCAAGATATTCAGTTCTTGGGTGTTTACCAAACCTTTAGGGATGTTTGGCTGGTAAATAAATACCTTCCAGAAGTGACAAGTTAGGTGACAGAGATCTCTTTGTCTCATACCCACTGTAACTGTGACCGAAGGTTGTTCGAGAAGGTCAGTTCAGTAAGACTTTTAGCTGGGATAATGGAGCCTGGATAATGTTGGGAAGTCACGACACTCTCCTGCACAAGTTTGATGTATCTAATGTAGGTGACGGCAAGGGGAGACAGAAACAACCAGACAGAGAGATAAGAAAGAGATCTGAGGAGCGCAGGCTTTATCAAAACCCCCAAACACACAGAAAAAGCGAGAAACCAGACCAGTCAAAGGCAAAGATTACACTGAAATCCAATTGGGATCAAATTATTCAAAGGAAGCACAAGAAAACATAAAAAAGTACAAAGTAAAAAAAAAAGTTTGGGAAATTGAGATTCTGCTCCGAAAATATGCTAATGCCTCCAGTGCATATGATTAGACAGCTTATGGGCTGTCTCCCCCCTCATTATCCATTCAGTTTCTCTGCCCTGACGGGTTGATGCGAGTGGAGATAACAATGAATGCAGCAAAACACTTTCTCAAACTTTCACTGCAGAGCAGTGTGTTATATAAACAATACTAAACTTAATCTCATTCCTTTTGGGTAGAATTAACAACTGCTCTAATTTCATCTGACCTGTTAAAACCAGTGCAGTCTAAATGACAGACATTAATGAATGGACGGAGTTTGACGGGCAGGGACATGGTCCTCTATGAGACTGAGATCTTGTTAATCTGAGTGACAGTCGCATTAGTCTTGTCATTTGGGCGTCAGAGAGGTCGTTATCTTGTTAGTGGCTGTGTGTGGACAGCAGAGTCCTCAGGATGAGCAGCAGCAGTTTGCTCACATCATTTATCCAATTAGAGAATAACAGGGAGCAACTATTGTGTCCCCAACAGGGACAAAAAAAAACAGCTTCCAGTCCTATTGACAAGTCTTGGATTCCTAAAACAAACATGAACCACAAACTCAACAGATCAAATGAGAGTTTTAGCGACAACAGACAGACAAAAATGCAATGTACCAAATGTATGACTGGGTTCATACGTTTACTATTAACACTTTTAACCAGTAGATATAACTGACTAAAAAAAACTGAATTGTGATTGGTTTGACTGATATTGCAATTGCATTATTTTGTCAGTATTAAGGGAAAACTTTCATTATTCTCACTGAAAAACATTAAGATGATTGCAGTGTGATTTTTGCAGGGATCTGAACCATAATGTTTACAGATGTTTTCCTAAGGCTATAGAACTGTAGATGATTTGTGGATCAGGGCATTTCTGCAGCACGACAGTATTATAACGTAAAATGGTATTTGGACACATAGTTCACCTTTAACAAATATTGTGTCCTCTGTGATTTGAATTGATTTTGATTAATTGTTCAGCCCTATTAAGCAGCCAGCTGTACCCCTTTCAGGCAAGGGACCACTTAAGTCCACTTAATGCACATTGAAACCACATTTAATTCCTTCATATAACAAAGTAGATATCTGATTGTCACTGTTAATAGAGACTCCAGTCTGCAGCGTAGTTCGGTATATTTCACTAAACCAGTGTTTCTCAAACTTAGTGCCTGATTGGTTGAGTTTTTTGGGGCAATGGGGGGCGATTTGGCCATTGCATTTTGCTAATTTAATGGTTTGAATAAGTGAGAGCTGGCACACACACCTACATGAATATATCGGTAATCGCTGGTTGAAGGGTTGGTGGCCAGTTCGGAAGTTTACATATCGCGCAACTCTACCATGATTAACTTTTATAATGAAGCAAATACATTTCGTATACATTTATATTTATGGTTTGTTGTGTTCTTTATCAGTAGCTTGTAAATGTAGGTGTTACGGCAATTCATGATGTGCTTTTGCAGGTTTTCGTAAAAGGAAAACACCACGTTAAAAGTTGTGCAATGTTTCTCTTACCCTCTCTTTTTTCCGCCCTCTCTTTTCAGGGAGTCGATGAGATGACTTTTTACTGTCAATATGTTTAAATCAGTTCCCATCCCTCATACACGTAGTAAGCGGCCGTTACGTCAGACTTGGTAACGTAACATTACAATCAAAGTTGCTGGATGGCAGCCCGCATCCAGGATTCCCATTCATGTGAGAGTCGACCCACATCCACCCCGGGTCAGGAGGAGGGTCGGCTGACGTGAGCTCAACCATTCAGTCAGTCTGAATGGGTATTAGCCATGCTCATGCATGCTTTTGCTGTGTCTCCACATGGAAAACACTTCATTATTTTCATTAAGAGTTAACAAGTAATTCCAAAAAGTCAGTAAAAGGACGTCACAGTGACAAATGTATGGTGTAGGTAACTGGTTAATGGGGAAGTTGACACCAGGAAGTCAGCAGCGATTTAGCGTCAACTTGATCTCAGAGCTTTTAAACCCCCGACTGCTGCCTGCTCGCCTGCTTGCATGTTTAAACCAACACAGGCTGAAGACAAGAGGAGGAGAGCGCAGAGTAAATGTAGCTACAATGAAAGAGAGTGAAACAAAAAGAGAATCAGAGTGTAGGGAGGAGGTTGAACGATAGGAGCAGGAGAATGAGACCTTGAGGCTTTCTATGTAGCACGCTGGAACAAGATGAGAGAAGTGAGATGAATGTGCACGAACGCATATACACAACCACACACAACACACACGACTCCAAATAACATTTAGAAGTAGGGCAGCCTATCTGCCAGCTCAAAAGCCTGCAGCACTTTCCTCAATCATTATCCAACAAACGATACCATAATACAATAGGCCTAGTTTATCTGCCTACTCATGCTAAGAAAGAAGGCTTCCAGGCAGAGAAGCACGACTTGCAAACCTGACACATGTTTATTTTAAGTAATATGGAGAGTTTCTGTTAATTTAATATGAATAAAAATACTTAAACCATGTGTTTTTAAAATTAAATGCCACAAACTAGTTCTGCTTCTTAGTTCATCTCTCCGGGCTACGGCTACACGCTTTTCCTCTGCAACTGTCATCGCGTAATTTATGTTCATAACAGATCGAACAGAGCTACTTTCCCCAAGTTTTGAGCCCATCCCAAACCTGAAGGCGAGTTGAGAAAGACATGTTTTGGCGGCAGAGCTGGTTGCCAGGGAGACCTGAGGAGCCGCCTGACATTTGTGGTTAATTCAGATCTGAGGAATAATAGCGAGAGGGTGTGAGGGCTCAACGGTGCCATTCATCAAAAGACAAACTGAGGCAAACCATGCAATTCAAATCCGATCGCTCTGTTGGGACAATCAGGATGACCAAACTGAATTTGTTCATTTACAAATCAGAGAATTACTTTGACCAAATATAGATACAGTGACCAGCAGAAGGAGAGGAGAAAAAGAAAACAAGACGTAACACGGTTCTTATGGTAGCATGAGAAGCACTGACCTCATGCAGTTTGGAGCAGAGGCAGATGATCAAAGTTTCACTTCCACTATGAAAGATGCTCGAAAGCAAAAATACACTATTAAAAGACTAAGGTTCAGTGTCCACCAAGCTTTTTTTTTTTTTTTTTTTTTCCAGACACTACTCTGGAAACACTCTGCTGGGAGCTCATGAGGGCACTTTGGAGGCACAGTGTTTTTTCAGGTTGTTCTGATACACAATATCTTCAAAAGTAATTGTTGATTTATGTTCAGCAAGTATTTAATTTACCAGAAGGTTCATTATCAAAAAATACTTAATGCAAAAATGTTGGCACAAGGTAGAGTATTTACTCTGGTGCTGCTCTGGATAAAGGGAAGACTGAACCCTACCCTGCTGGTCTGTGTGGGTTCATGAGATTGTGTGGGCGAGGAAACATCTCGGCGGGCAACATTGTTTTGTTTCAAGAGCTAAAGTTGGACGGAGCCCAGTACTTGTTGTACGATTAGGACACATTTTTTTTGTCCTGCCCATCCTTCACTGTGGCTGGGTAAAAAAGTGACAGTGACAAGCACAGCATTTTACCCAAAGCAGAACATTTTTCAACTCTCGGAAATGAGAAAAAAAGTCAAACGGCCAGAGCAGAATAAACACTCAGGGTCTTGTCACCGCAGGTGTTTGTAGCAGGTTGTATTTATGCAGCAGTCCCATTGCAAACAACAAAAATAGGCTGGACTCACTTTGGTGGCCCTGAGAGTCATGCTAGCAGCTCTGTGAAACTGAAACAGCTGTGCTTTGAGCTAAATGCTAACATCAGTATGATAACGTGCTCGGAAAGACAATGCAAACATGCTGAAATTTAGGTAACGTTCATTATCTTACTTTAGTGCATTAGCATGCGAACCACAGGTCGCATTAGCCAAATATTTTCCATCCCTTTATTTTGAGCTGATGAAGGAGCTAATTGAAAAGTCAGGGGATCACTTAAGTTATTACAATTCCTCCATTGGGGAACACGAATGTTTCTAACACATTTCATGGGAATCCGTCGATTAGTGCAGACCTGACCCAAATTAACCTACTTAAATGAAGTGAACTTGTATGGAAGTTCATTGTTTAATTGATAAATTTTAGGGTTTTTCATAGCACGGGGTGAAGCTAATCTTGAGTGTACTGGGTTGCATCATATTGTAAAATGTTCCCGTCATTTTGTCCATCCTTGTGTGTACAGGACTTTTCTCTATACAGAATTCTGTGCAAACCCAAGGACGTACGAGCAACCTGATGCAAATGTGCTCGCTTGACTGCTGATATGCAGGTGCAGGCACACCCCACAAACACACATACACACACGCACACACACAGCACACGTTCAGTTCCTGGTCTGTTGACTTTAGTTGTGTTTGTACTTGAGATTAGCTCCAGAAGGCTTTGCAGGCAGCCGCAACAACAGTAGCACACAGGTTTTAGAACTGTTCGGATGATTTTCTGGCTATGAGCTCCTCAGGGACCTTTACACTGTCATGTAACTATAAGCTTGGACTTGCTGACATCTTGCAATATCCCCAAACAGAGTTAAAAATAATAACACTGCCTTTGTACAGCTGACCCGGATGAAAATGCCAGCCCAGATCTGTTTTGTTATGTTTGAATTTTATGTTCCCATCTGACTTTTTTTTTTTTTTTGTCAAAACGACTGAGTCATTAAATCTGCTAACATCAGAGTTGTTATTTTTAGAAAATAATGATTTTCGAGTCTAGAAATATTACACACAACACACTTTAGTCTACATTTATTTATTTAATATATACAGGAAACAAAAAAAAAAAAAACAGAACTAACCCAACTTTGCGTGCTGAAGCCGCAGAGAGGCAGCGGTCAGGGACCGTGTATGAAGAAAATGTGCCTTCAGGCGCTTTAGCAGGATTGAGTTCATGGCTTTAGAAATGTCTTTTCCTTCAGATGAGGCTTGTTTTGGGTAAAAGTGGGGAGATCAGAGTATATACGACTTGACTAATTGTAGCGCTGAAAGACATGGCATGTCCTCAGGGCAGATGATGAAAGGCTGTGTGTGTGTGTCTGTGTATGCGTGCAACATGATGCTGGTTGTGGAGGCAGGGACCACTCACCACCTGTCTGTCCATCCATGTGAGCAAATCCCTGCTGTCCCTTCAGTATATTTATCCACCACACACACTCACAGAGACACACACACACACACACAGACGCACACAAACCAGTGCTGAAAAAAGCAGGAGGAAAAAAAAAAAGAATAAAAGGAAAATCTCACCACGAAGAGAAAATCATTTCACTGTGGTGATATTTTATGACTCACAAGTCTCATCAAATCTCATCTAAGCGTTTCTCTGAGATGTCAGCTCACTTCCAGTGTGGAGCATCAGGTTTTATACCAAAGTTACAAGTAACGGCTTAGACACACCAGCGTTTAAATGAGCATTTATGAAGAAATCTGTTAATGTCAATGGAATCGGTAAATGTAAGGACTTTTCTATATCAACTCTGATGAGCTGTGAACTGCAATGTGCCAGAAATTGAACATAATATTCATAAGTATGTTTTCTTTAGTGTATAATGAACTGAAAATATGACCTTTTGAGGACACTATTGTAGCTAATTAGCCCTGGTTGCAATGATTAGCTTTTATTTATCTAAACTCCTCTGTCAGAATTGAAAATGCACCACAAAAAGCTTGCAGATTGTTACTAAACAGGAGCTTTATAACTGCCACTTGGCAAACAGCTAGCAAACTTGTTAGCTCTGAGATCTTTTCCAATAAAACCTTTAATGAATGAAATGATGTATAATTTTGAGAACAAATTGTCAGGAAGGAGTAAACAGCATAGAACAGAGAAAATAAGAAGAAGCTTGTTGAGCTTTAGTGCCTCACTGGCTTGTCAGCGGTTAGCTCAACAGTTACCGAAGTTCACCAACTAGCTCTGCGAGTAGTCACTATAGATAGGTTTCCATCCAAATCCAAATCGACCAAAGAAAGTGCAAAATTAATGCACTCTGGAGTTTAAGTTCAGTGACTGCCTGCCAAACTCCATTTACATTTTGCTCAATTTAACTCTTATAAACATCTACTCCTTCTAAAAGATTATTAATGATTTCTTATGACTCAGAAACAGACACTTACTCATTCGGCAAACATTCGGCATTAATTTGAACTCTAATGAATATGAAACAGGCAAACAAACACAGATGTTCTGGCCAGCAATCAAAATTTCAAAGGCGAACATGCTGACTGCAGTGTTCTTGTTGTATTTCAGTTTGGGTATTTCCTTAATCCTGATAATTTTATGATTCAGTTTAGTAAATATATTCCATATTTATCTTTTACATCACTTGCTTCATATAATTCATAATTTATTAACTAAGTCTATTCCCATTACACTTTCTAGCATTTAGCTTTTATCAGTACACTAACTTGTCCATCTCATTTCAGGATGTTTTCTTTTTAATTTTCAGCATTTCCACCTAAAAACATCTGGATACAAACCCACCGTATGTCACCAAGCTTCTATCATATTTTGCGAAGGCGCCACTGTGCCGCTTTCTGATGCGACCGGGCCTCTACAGAGCAGATGATGCAGAAATACACTTTCAAACACTGATCACAGTGACTCATTTTCAAATGACTATTAATCAAGAAGAATGGGACACCCGTTCTCGGGGGTTTGCATAAACAAAGGGTGACTGCACCCTTTCAAAGATGAAATCACATCTAATCCAGTACACATATAGGTCACAGACTATGCTCTTGTACATCTGCCATTAAGCTAGAATGAATACAAAGTGAAAACAATGCACCCCAATATGTGTCATGTCTCCCTAAATACAGCATACAAACCGCCCCCACTTTGCTATAGATCTGTAACCCCCCTGGAGTTAAGCTGTGCTCTCATTTCTCTCCCGCTTTTCTGGGACATGCAGGGTGTCTAATTGTTATGCAAAACTGTGATTCTCTGATGATTAGGGACTGTTTATCAGGTCCTGACTCTTGTTCAGTTTTCCTCAGTTTGATCATCATGTGTTTAAGTCCAACTTCGGCTCTACTTCAGGTTTAGAGTGACATTTCTGCATCTCACTCATGCATAGTCATAAGAGATGCTATCACTGTTTTGTGTTTTTCTGCAGCCTTCAGGCATGGATAAGCATTTGGTTAGGGCGAGCTGACAAATTCTGACCATAAAGACTGAAGTGAAAGAAAGAGACAAACAGAGAAAGGATAGATAGAGGAAGTGAAATATGGACGTTTCCCTGTTTTCTCTTGTGGAAGTTATTTATTTTGGCTGTTGACAGCAGCCTCGTGTTGTTTGAGTGAGTGACAGGTGGTCACATGAGCAAAGAAGAAAAACAATATGGTTAATAATCAAAAACGGTGCTTTGGCAGCTGCAAACATCTCATGGGTTTTTGTTGACAAAAATCCACAATTTGAGGATGTGATGCCAAATATTTGTGAGCCAGTTTTTACTTATTTATCATTATGCAACTGTCATTAATTCAACAGTTTTTATATCCTCTGTGTAAATTAAGTTTTAAAGGGAAAGTCTGGATTATTTGAGGTGGGGTTGTATGAGGTACTCATCCATAGTCGGGTTATTACCTACAGTAGATAGCAGTTGGCACGGCCCTAACTAGAGCTGCAATGATTAATCGAATAATCGATTATTAAATTAATCGCCAACTATTCTGATAATTCATTAATCAGTCTGAGTACTATTTTTAAGAGATTAAAAAAGTCAAAATTCTCTGATTTCAGCTTCTTAAACGTGACTTGTATGGTTTCTTTACTCATCTATAACAGTAAATCTTCAGGTTGCAGGCAAAACCAGACATCCGAGGACCTCACCTTGAATTCTGATTGACATTTTTTCACCGTTTTCTAACATTTTCTATACCAAACAACTAATCGATTAATCAAAAATATAATCAACAGATTAATCGACTCTGAAAATAATCGTTTGTTTAAGCCCTTGGAGAAGAAGAGAGAAGTATTGATGTAGGGAGCTAAGCAATGCTGGAGACTTGGTCAGCAACAAAACATGTTTTATTCACTTAAAAAAAAAAACAAAAAAAACACTCACCTAAAAAAATCAATATCACTTTAGGTGTCAGCCAGCTTGTACACAAGTTTGTGTTTTTTCCATTAGAGGAAGACGCTAAATTAAGATCTGTGGTGACCAAGGTTGACATGGAGATGATGTTTTTATTATTGGTTTTTATGTTAAAATACTGTTGCTAACGTTTAGAGCAAAAACCCCGGTATATTCTAGACCTCCTCCTCCCTTATACAGCCAATCAGGCTCTCAGGTCTTGCAAACAAAAATCGCTGACTGCCCCTCAAACCCACTATAAAACCTGAGGTGCCAGTCAAGTTGTTGCACCCAAATTATGGAGCGCTCTAGATTTCTGTGATGTCTCTATAAAGCGTTTTTATTCAGACAGGCTGAATAGTCTGAATAGCTGCTCTATTTTATGTTGCATTTATTGGCTTTTACCTTGTCTGTGTTCTGTATTTTGTATTTGTTTTTGTGTCTCTGTCCCCATTTGCTTGTTGCTGCTGTGCATTTTAACTGTCAGCCCTGTGGTGTTTTTAGTCTTTGTCATTTATTGTTTTTTAAAAGTTATTTTTTTATTGATTTAAAGCACTTTTTGATTTTGTACGTGCAAAAGGTGCCACATAGAAAAACGTAACTTACTTAAGCGTAGGTTTTAGAATATTTTCAGTGCTTTACCTTGCTGTCAGACAGCGTTTTCCAACAGGAAGCCGCCGTTATATAAACCAACCAGATTCCCTTGGCAAAAACAATAATTTTACCTCATAGATCAAGGGAGTTCCTGCATCAATTCTGTTTGTTTGTTTGTTATTATTGTGTGACTTTGTTGAATCTAAATTCAACTTTTTAAACACTGAAGTTACACAATAACACAACACAAATTAAAGAATCAGGCAGTGATAGTCAGCACTCAGGGTTTTGAGATACAAATTACCGATTTTCCAGGGGTTTGGTTGGTTTGGATAAAACGATATCTGGCTCATATAACAGCGGTTTTGCGTCAGAAAAGTTTGTCTGATGGTGAGGTTAAGGGGTGAAAATAAAAGTTAAACAGTTTTTTTTAGGTGGCTGGTACTACACTGACTTTGGATAAGAACCTAATACAACCCCACTTCACATGATCCGAACTAACCCTTCAAGTGTAGAGGCACAAGAGGACACAAAGTAAAACTAAGGTAGCGTAAACACTTCGGTTGCACTCTCTGACAGGTCCGGAGTGCTTGTTTTTCCCACCACATCCCTCCTGACAGCCGGAGTCATGACAGCTCAGCGTGCTCAGGTTTGCTTCCTTCTCGCACAGCAGACAGAGATCTCCTCATGAGATGTTCAAGACAGACGCGGGGACAAATGCAGAAAGAAGGGAGCCATGTAATTTCCAGCGAGACTCTTGGCAGTCTGAGGAAGGAGGCTGCATCCTGACGGACATGTGAGGGAGGCTTAAAATCCCATTAGGGCCGATCAAAATTCAAAGGAAAGCATGCATAGCCTGCCCTCAGCCTAAAATCTATTCCTGTCAGCACTGAGTAGATGGCAGAGATGGGCTAAATTGAGGCGGTCTATTTTGGTAGGAGGAGAGTGAGGGGATGAAAAGAAAACAGCAAGTGGAGGAGAGGGGAGGGGGAGTTGGAAATGAGGGAGTATAAGAGAGGGGGACGACAGAAGAGAGAATAGCCTTAAACTTGTTCACTTTTGTAGAGAGAAGTGCCTGTTTGTTTCCAGTACATACACACAAGGGCTGGGACGACACGCATCTTACAATTCGATGTTGATGATGTTGATGATGGGATTCGATGTTATGATTTACTGCAATTTTTGTTTGCTTTGTTAACACTAGACCGTGAGAAAAAGTTGAGTCATACGCTTATAGAGACTGTATATCATGATTCATATTTCCAAAACAATGCACATGTCAGTCTTTCTGAGTTTTTATCTCAGCAGCATCACTGCTATGCTGCATATCAAAGAAGTAAATAAAAATACTTTTTGAAGTTAATTTAGCTGTTCTTGCTCATCCAGCTGGTGCCAAGATGTCAGACCAAAATGAACAGAAGTTTGACCCTTTGAGGTTGCTGTAGGTGGGCAGTGTGAGGTGTAGGGCTGCAACAAACGATTATTTTCGTAGTCGATTAATCAGTTGATCATTTTCTTGATTGATCGATTAATAGATGTTTGTTTTAAAATGAAAACGGTGAAATATGTCAATCAGTGTTCCCCAAAGATACATAATTTACAGTCAAAGATGAGTAAAGAAACCCAAAAATATTCACATTTAAGAAGCTGAAATCTGATTTACTCAAAGGATTAATCAGTTATCCAAATAGTTAGCGATTAATTTAATAATCGATTAATAATTGATTAATCAATCAATCTTTGCAGCTCTAGTGGGGTGTTGAAGCAAGAGTAGCGGAAGTCAGCAGTAGGGTTGTGAAATTTTATGCATTTTTGTTAGTGCTGATAGTTGAAAACTCTAATAGAATAATCAATTAATAATTAATAAGATACAAAATATGTTTTTTCTTGTTTTTTTCCCTAATCTTCTTTTTTGTTTTATTTTTCCCTTTTTTTCTCATTGAAAATTTCCTTGTTCAACAAATGGCTCCGCCAGACAAAACAATGTCAAATGATGCTTAATTTATGCTTTTTCTAGACTACTGATTAGCTATTTATTAAAACATTTTTGATTGCTTAAATTCTTAACGGCGAATAATCGATTAATCATTTAAATCCTTAGTCAGCAGCTCTTAGTTTGTTTCCACTGATCAGAGGAAATGTATGCCTGAAAGTATAAGAACACATGTTGTTTATGTTCAGCATGTGAAATAAAATGAATGAGATAATATCAACACAATTACAATGCTAATTTCTATTTGCACATCAATGGGAATTCCCATTATACGTTAGCATCAAGCTAACAAACTAAGTGCTTGTTAATTTTATATATATGTATATATATATATATATATATATATATATACATATATATGTATATATACACACATATATATATATAAACCGATTCAGGAATCGCAAAGAAAAAAAATAATCATGATACTTAAGAGAACTTAAGAGACTTTTATTAGCTTTTTCCTTGTCTGTGTTTGGCATTTTATATTTGTTTATGTGTTGCTGTCCCCATTTGTTTGTTGCTGTGTGCATTTTAATGGTCAGCCTTAATAATAATAATAATAATAATAAATCAATTTTATATAGCGCCATTCAAGAAACCCAAGGTCGCTTCACAATTGCGAACAACCACAAAATCACACAGACGACCACAAAACACATGACATGAAGAAACAAAAAACACAACTAGCTGGAAAAGGTGCCTAGCAAACAGGTCAGTACACAAACTGTGCAGTCTTCACACACTTAGCAACCTTACTAGTGCAGAATGATGGTTGATAAAGGCACAAAAAACACAAGATTCGGATTGAGAAGCGGCGACATACACGCCAGCGTCCTCCCAAACCGGAAGCAGCAGCCTTGTGTTGCTTTTAGTCTTTGGTGTTGCAAGTCTGATATACGTCAATATCAGGCCTCAGTACTGATATTGGATCGGATTGGTCCCATCTCTATTTGTTTCCCAAGGAATTTCCAGCATATACACATGCCCTTTTCTGAGGCAGTGAGCTGTGGATGACGACACCAGATCTCTCCATGTGGGATGCAGCAACGCCAGCCTTTGTCATTCCTCGTTAATCAATGGCGGAGGTTTTTAGAATGCAAGGGGGCTATCTATTATGGAGCACTGAAGCTCACACACACACATTCTTACATACAAATATACATGTGTGAACGCACTCACACACCACTGAGGGTGGTTTCTATGCCACTGGTCAAACTGAATGAGACAAATTCTTATAAACCAACACAGTAGGACCAGTCAGCCATAATGGGAGGAGGTTTAACAAAACACAACTTTGAAAAGATCCACAGGATACAAAATTGTGTCTTTTCACTTTCTCTCAGTGGGAATGGCAGGTGTGTGTGTTTGTAAAAAGGACTTGACTCAACTAGCACAGCTCCTCTGCTCTGTCAAACCCAGATTCAGTGTTTGCTCAGTGATGATCAGGCTGTGTTGCTCTCCCTCTTCTCATGTTTGCTCCTGTTTCCTCACATCGACTGAGACTAAAGAGATTAGCCGAGGGAGATGAAACGACTACGGCTCTGCCAGCCACCATGCAACCAACCCCGCTCGCTTCCAGGACTTCCTCTCAAGTCTTTCTCCCGCTGCCATCACTTCATTCCTCACTCTCTTTAATCACGCTCGACTCTGCCGAGTCTGCACGCACTCCCTCGACTAAAGGATTGCGCTTTTTAAATTAAAGACAAGGCTTTTTGCTTTTGTGGGGAGAGATGAGGAGAAAGTCAGCGAGGCCAGTCAATATTCATCTACACAAAGCTAATTACATTTGACTTGGCAACCAACCCTAAACGCGCGCGCCTGCCCTCTAAAACGCTCGTGTGTTTGCATTTAAACAGTGTAGACAGTGTGAGAGGGTTCACCCCAAAAAAAGAAGTGGCTGGCACAAAAATACTGTCTTTACTTTCCCACGTGTTTGAAACCGAGGCAGCAAAGCACAGCAGGTGCACTAACACTTCCATAGGGCAAACTTTAAAATTAGACCACATTACTTTTGAAGGAGGAAAAGAAACATAAATCTTCCTTTTACAAATAAAAAGTTGAACTCATAAGCAGTAAAACACACCTTCAGCCAACAGAGGTTTTCTGCTACAGGCTTATTGACCAATAAGTTGCAACCTTCAGTCGATAAATCAATTAGTTTTCAACTATTAAATTAAACTATGAAACTCTGATTTCAGCTTCTCAATGTGAACATTTTCTGGTTTCTTTACTCCTCTCTGATAGTAAACAGAATATCGTTGGGTTTTGGACAAAACAAGACATGCGAGGACGCCACCTTGGGCTTTGGGAAACTGTGATCAACGTTTTTCACCATTTTCTGTTTATTTGTGGGCCAAACAACTAATCGATAAAATGATCAACAGATTAAATGATAATGAAAATAATCGTTGATGGCTAATGTTTGCTAGCTTTATTTTAAATACTTGAGATAGATATCGGTGCTGTGTTACTGATATTACTGAGACAGTTTGATGACTTATGCTACTGTCATGCTACATATTAGCATGTCCCTGAAAACATGTTTGTTTTTCCTGCTTGAGGTCCCATTTCACTTGATCTAATGATGATGTTTTATGTTTTTTTTTTTATTTGAGATATTTGGGGTAACATGCTTATTAACTTTCTTCTCTAGTGTTAAATGGAAGGATCAATATCATTCTCATACCTGGCAGTTAAATATGAACTGCTAAAATCTGTCACACGACTATTAGCTAAGTTTAGCATACAAACTGGAAAAAACGGGGAAACAATTAGTCTGGTTCTGCCCAAAAGTAAGAAAACCACAATTTGTGGTGTTGCGGGAAGTTATGTGTGGGAATATTTCTTGTTGTCTTGGTGCAGTGGTTTGATCAAGAAGAGGTAATGAGGCAACCAGCAACAACTCCCCAAAGAATTAAATAATTTTTTTCCACTTTGGTGTTTTGTACAGTTTTCACTCTAAGGTAATAATTTCCTGGCTGTAACTTCATATTAAATGGACATAACCTCTAATACAAACAAGCATATTTCCCAAAATGTTGCACTATTCTTTTACCCCTTTAACAGGCACAGTAACTGTGCAGTTGACCTTTCTGCAACCAAACTGCTGTAATAAAAACTCAGCAAAACCCATATTTGGCTCATTATACCTCTGATTGAGTAGCGTCTAATGCCGATCATATCTGCTGGTTGGGAGCGTTGTAAAAAGCTGAGACAAATACAGAAATCGGCTTGTGTGAGTTCCTCCTCAGATATGACTTAAAGTAACACTTAAAGTTGAAGTAAGAAAAAAATCTTATCAGATATCATGTTCTACACCTCCAAGCTGTTGTATTTTCGTTGAAAGGCAGGATTGTAACAATAGAAGTTATGTCTATGTTACTCGGAAAGAAAGTGCGCAACTGACTGAAGAAAATCTTGGAAAATGAAAGGAAACTACAGTAATTCTTCCACTATCTTGTGACTGCTGCTCGTGGCCACTGTTCAGTGAAAGTTATGCGCCGCTTCAAAGCCTCAACTGCAAAGATGACATGACACAGAAAAACCAGAGTCATCCACCGGTCAGTGTGTAATAACATAAGTCCATAAATAGTCACATCACTCTAGTCTCCGTCAGCAGAGATTACATTAAACACACATGACAAATAAACAAGAGGATGAAGGTTTTTTTTATAGATCGGTCCGTCCTATCAGCTGGTTACATTCATCACAGGGGACTCTATAAAGCTTCATTCATTAACCATTAAAAAACAAAGATATTCTACATACAATAGACTCGGAGAGTTACAACCTAAATACATTAACTCATTCATTATTCATCTGAGGCTTTCTTTGGACCCAGGGGAACTCAACATACAGAAATAACACAACATATATGCATCCACATGTGAGCACAAACTCCGACATAAATAAGCACTAATGATGCGTGTATTTCTAAATAGGAACATCACATAAATAGATGCTGGTAAACAGATCTCGATCTGATGTATAAACAACTGTTTGTGTGTATTTTTTTTGCAGGGAGATAATCATTTTTCTCGTAGCAATCAAAAGCATCTCCCCTGCCTGCCTATACCTGCTGCGTTATGCTCTGCCTCAGCCTGCGGTGGTGTATCGCCCTGATGATCGTGTTTACTTTACAACCGTATTGATTTGTCAGTTTGGGAAAATACAGGCGCTATCTGCACACTCAGCCCATTCACTCTGATACAGACTCATAAAGTGTCTGGCTCTGTCTCTGTTCCATAGACCTACTTTTATAGATGCGTTCAGCTCGCCTGAAATATCTTCTTTTGAGCAGCGGGGGGTTCCTCTGATATGATACACACAGTTTCATGCTTAACCCAGAAGCCCAGTCTTTCACACTACAGGAGACTAAAAGTCTAAGAGTCCCCAAAATGGGGGAAAAAAAGTCCCTCCAAACTGATGCATTTTTCAGACGATACGTGCACATTATGGCTTTTTAGAAGCTGAAAAAATGGAATCACATATTTCTACTCAGCATGGCTTAAGAGCCTTGTCGTGTCTGAACTAAGCTAGTCTAGTGAGTCACACTTAAATTACAGAACCACCCCGGCTGCCTGATACGGCTCTGTGGCTGCGTTAGCTTCTGGAGGAAAATGCCGGCCTACTGGGACAACGAAAGGGGAAAAATGATTACATGATCCCCATAGTAACACTCCTGATATAGCTTTATGGAAAAAAAAAAAAAAAAAAACTCCACTGAGCCTGTCTGTGATATGATGATGTGAATAACAACGAGGAAAGCAGGGCGACAGAGAGAAAACAAATTAAAGGGATAGCTTGGATTATCTAATGTGGGGTTGTATGAGGTACTTATTGATAGTCAGTGTATTACCTACAGCAGAAGGCAGTCGGCACGTTCCCAGTTTGGAGAAGCAGAGCAGAGCGTCAGGACAGAAGCTAAGCAATGTACTGCTGTGGACAGAGTCAGCAACAAAAGGTGTTTTAGCCCCTTACAAAGGGTCCACCAAAAAACACCAAACCAATATCACATGCAGCAGCGTTGAGGATGCACAATGCGCGAGTGTTGCACAGAATATAAATTTAAGATGCTAAATATTTAATTCATAAGTACCATTAGTCAATACAGTATATAACTTAAGCTTTTATGCAAAATTCCAACATACCTGACACAAAACGTCGACCACAAATCCACATTTCAGAGCCTGGATTCCAGTTGTTTCTGTTTCCGCTGATTTCTTGCTGAATCTATTTGTTCAGTCAGTCGCACAACAGCTCTTTAATGTTTTTTGTGTGTGTGTGTTTTCGTAGCATTCAAGCTGAAAGGTAACACTGCCACTCGGTAGCCTTTTTGGCACTCAGTGGGTGTAACCGCAGTGACTATTGTGATATTTTCCCCACTTTACCTTGCTGTCAGACTGCCTTTTTGGATGGGAAACTGCTGTTACATAAGCCACATATTACTCTCTCCAAACCAACCAGAACTCCATGGATGAAATCAGTAATTTTACCTGGAAAAACATGAGAGTTGCTGGTCTACCGCTGCCTTGATCTGTTAAGTTTTTTAGTGTTATTGTGTGACTTTGGTCAATTCAAACTAACTTTTAAAAACACCAATAAAGGCAGCGGTAGACCAGCAACTCCGATGTCGGGCGAGGTAAAATGACTGATTTCACCCATGGAGTTTGGTTGGTTTGGAGAGAGTGACAGTTGGTTTATACAACAGTGGTTTCACATCAGAGAAGGCTGTCAGACGGCAAAGAAAAGCAGTGAAAATATTCTAAATACAGCACACACTTAAAGTGAAACTGACCTTTTGAAGTGGACCTTTTATAAGTGGCTAAAATATGTTTTGCTGCTGACCCTGTCCACAGCAGTTCATTGCTTAGCTTCCATGCTGGTACTCGTCCAAACTGGGGGGCGTTCTGACCACCATCTTCTGTAGCTAATACACTGACAATCAATAAATACCTCATAGAACCCCACATTAATAATCTTAACTATCCCTTTAAGCTCATGAGTACAAAAAAAAGGTTGATTTGAGAAACTCAAATCAGTTTAGAAAATCAGCTCAACACAAAGCATTAAGCCTCAGTCTGAGTTTAATCAGACAGTGATAACAGGCACACACACACACACTCGCTGTGCCCTTCAAACTCTCTCAAACAAACCTAGAAAAGGCAATGTACTATTCAGCAAAGAAAAGCCACACAATACACCTCTCTATTATTGCTTTTTCTTTCAAAACTCATCCTTTCATTCACTTCTCTCGCAGAAGTCCTGTTCTGCTCTCCAGCCAGCGAATGCGTCACAACATCCTCAATACAAATTTCATCTGACAGCTGCACACTCTTTGTATTGTGTGTGTGTGTGTGTGTGTGTGATTACTGTGTCATTGTAAAGGTACATTTCTGTCCCACATCATGGAACAATCAGAGCAGGACTGAAGAGGAGAGTGTGTGTGTGTGTGTGTGTGTGTGACATAATGATTTCATCATCTTACCCTGATTCTCCTCATGGCCGCCACGATCTCCATCCGACTGTTGGGCCTCGGCACGTCGAGACTTCCGACATACTGTAGTAAACAATCAGAGTCAAATACATCATAACACATCACGGCTGCACAATTAATCTGCCATAAGCATATCGAATAAAACTCAGTGATAGAATCAAATCAATTTCTATTCTCAGTAAGAGCTGTGACTGATCAGAGCTGTTCAGCGTGCAGGTTATTCAACTCCAGCAGCTCTCAAAGTGACGTCCAGGGTCATGAGATTTTTTTTTATGCTTTTATAAAGTAAACTATTGATCATTCTCAAAGTAGTGAAAAACGTTCATCAGTAAAGCCCAAGGTGATGTCCTCACATGTTTATTTTGGCCACAACCCACATTCATATTTGAGAGGCTGAAATCAGGGAATTTGGATATTTTCTCTTAAAAAAAAATGACTCAAAACGATTAACTGATTATCAATATGGTGGGGATTAATTTAACAGTTGACAACTAAACGATTAATCAACTAATTATTGCAGTTCAGACAACATAATACAAAAGCAGATCACAACGAAGGACGAACTGAACACAATGAACTCTTGCATTGGTGGAAAAATGTTTTACTGTAAATATTTTTCCATTACAGAGAGAGTTGTTGCCTTGTGTGCAGCACTTTGTAGAAAAGTGCTCTATAAATAAAGATTATTATTATATTATCATTATTACATGACGCAGAGCAAAGCACATAATGTCATGTACTGTCTTTTTTTATATCCATTTTATTCCTTTACTTATTTCCTGACCAGGTACGAACATGTGATGTTGCAGTTTATGGTTAATGCCTTGAACCCTTTGAAGGGTTCAGATTATTTGCAGTGGATCTGCATGAGGGACTTTTCAGTAGTATTACCCAGTAAACCAAATATTTTTATTGGAACGTGGCCACTGGTGTCTGTCCATTTAGGACAAAATGTGTTTAATGTCATAATTAAGTATAAAGAACTAGCTTTGCCTTTTTAATAAGCTGTTTGTGGCTTGCATATATTCAAAAATGTGTTCGTGTGTAATTTAGGAACTTTAGGAACCATGCTACTGTTGTTGTTTGAATTATTTTGAATACTAAAAATGGTCTGAGAGTGTAAAATAAGTGAATAACCCTGACATCAGTCTGTTTTTTTCAATCAAGTTGTATTTGTTGGCTTATGTACACTTATTTGATTGAATTTAGTAAGTAATAGAGAGATTTTTTTTTCTCATAGCTTGCCTAAGTCCCGCCCCCTTCCTCTCACACAATATAGACCTGCTGTTGTGTGACTACATCCCAGTATGAAAACACACAGGCACCGTAGCTTCAGCGGCTAACGTTAGCTTTTGGAGGGAGAAAACCATGATGACACTTACATGACTTCTGGGTGTGTAGTCTTTATAACTATGTATCTTCAAAGTCTGATATTTCAGCAGGTTTACAACAAATTGAATTCAAACAGGATCAAAAAATAATTTGCCTCTTGCCACAGACTGCTGTTCACATTTTCTTTTACAAAGTTAGGTCCCATGGTGGTCCACCGGAAGATCTCTACTTATGTGGCTGTGTGTGTCGACCTGCCCTCAGATTCTTACTCCTTAATGTTGTGTTTTTTGTTTATGTTATTTAATTAAAAACAGGATAATTCACATTAATTAACATGAGCACTTGAGTCCACTGTGTAAATGTGCCAGATTTAGCCATACAGGCTAATTTACATCTGCAGTGTCTGGCAGGTTGATGGCACATAAAAAACATTGAGTTAGTAAGAAACTGTCTGCGACATCTTGGATACGCTGTGTGACTGTGTTCACAACAGTCAGATGAATAAAGAAATATTCAGTGAGAGAAAGACAGACAAGCTGGGATTAGTCAATTAATCAATTAGTCAATCAAAAGAAAATCAGTTGCCAGCTATTTTGTTAATTGAGTAATCATTTCAGCCATTTTTCAAGCAAACCTGCTTAAATGTAAGATTTTGCTGCTTTTCTTTGCTGTTTATGACAGTAAATGAAGAGTCCTTGGGTTTTGGGTTCTTGTTTGGACAAAAGAAGCTATTTGAAGATGTCTGTTTGGGCTCTGGGTAACTGTGTGAGCACGTCTCAGGTCTTTTTGACATTTTATAAATTAAACCATACATTTGCGAAGATATTCAGCTGATCAATCAGTGACAAAAACAATCATTTGCTGCAGTCCTAAACAGGGCAAAACTTTATTACATTTGATTAAAGTGCAACTAAATGCAACAACTTAACGTATTTCTGAAAATAAGAAATTAACTGTTACATCTTTTAGCCTCTTTTCATGTCATGTCTATTTTTTGCATTAAATTATGCAAGGACTATCAATACGAGTTTTGATACATGTCAGTATCGATATAGACATGAATAAAATCCTAACAATAACCATTCCTAGTGTTCATGACACTCAGCAGAATAAAGAAATGTTGAGAAAAAAGACAGAAAAACTGAGATAAGACGCTGCATAATAAGCAAACCTCATAAAAATATCAGATGCAAGCTACAAGCAGCCATGTGATTGAACTTTGGACTATGATTCCACCTTTCTGCTGTACTTTCTGTTTCCTGTCCAACCCCTGACATGAACTAAGAGCAATAATCTTTTACTGTGCAAATCAGCCCAGACAGATAAAGTTACAGATTTCTGTGTGAATGAAGCCACTAAAAACTGAACCCTGTCTGGGCAGCTGCTTCCCTGAGATCTTAATAATTCAATGACTTGGGGAGGGGAAAAAAAACCTGAAAATACACTCTGTTCACTTCTGAGCATCAAAAATAAGGACGTGAAGCCCATTTGGCGAATGAAAATCCGAGTAAACTACAATTTTCCATTAGACATGCAGCATTAAAACCACACGTGTGTAGCTGCACTGCCTGCCATGCGTCCAAACTTCATGATGGACCCCCCTGCTGCACCTGCCGCTGCGCTCCAAGACAACACAAAAAATAAGTCACAATAATGATTAGAATATGTTCATTTCACCTTGGCTTGGAAATTAATCCCATGCTGGTAAGCCTCTTCGTTGTGGAGCGGCACCCTCGAGTCCGCCAAATCATCCACCAGGTTGTACCTGTTCCTGGCGGGCATCCCGGGCACCGATCGTCGACCCGGACCCGGTAAACACTGTTCAACAACTACACGCACAGGTGCCGTGTGTGTTTGAGAGGACAGCTCGGCTCCAGGAGTGACTTCCCGGTGGAAACGCAGTCCATTGTTGTTGCTTTGAGCTTCAGAAAAGGTCCCGTCCTCAAGAGGGACACATTTGAGCGCCCCCACCTCTTTTTTCCCCCCTGTGACAATAAATACACCGAGAGACACCGTCCTGTTATAACGCGTCTTTTCCAAACGCGCAGGAGGATGTGCGTGTCCAAAGCCACCGGGGAAATCCAGCGTAAAAGAGGAGGCAGCGTCTCTCTCTCTCTCTCTCTCTCTCTCTCCGCAGGTGATGTTTTTTTGAATCCCGTCCTGTTGGTGGCAACGCTGCCGCACCCGTCTGTCTCTCCCTGTCTGTCTCTCCCCCCTTCTGTGTCTGTCTCACTCCACAAAGCACAAAGCAAACCCTCACTGGGAGCAAAAGTTCCCACCGAGCATGATGCAACCCGGAGCCGACAGACAACTTAGTTCCTCCGCATCCTGCCCTCAGGAGATGAAAATCTGATGCTGCTTTTATTCCTGAGAGACTGACGTGGTTTTCCACTGTGGAGGAGAAATTTTTACAGAAACATACAAGGATTTTTCACAATAAAAGTGGTGAGATAGGGGAGACCGGGGGTGGTAGTAACACTTTTTGTTTGAGCATCAGTAGTTGTTGTTCGTTGTTGAGCTCTAAAACTTTGATACATGGTACCCATATTTGTTTACTACAGGCTTTTAAGGATTATTTTAAAAATGTATTCCGACACAGTTGTTGATTTCCTGTTTAAAAATCCAAGTATCACAATATTAAAATAATGTAACTTGATTACTTTCCATCACTTTTGGATTACCTCTAACATTAGAGGTTTGTCTGTGTCGCCAATGTTAGCGGTTGTTCTGTGTAGCTTAAGTTAGAGTTTGGCCATTGAAGCTATAACGTTAGTGTTTGTCTGTGAAGCTAATGTTAGCAGTTGGTCTGAGTAGCTAATGTTAGCATTCGTTTGTGAAGCTACAGTCAGTGTTTGTTATATGTAGCTAAAGTTATTGTTTGGTCTGTGTAGCTAACGTTAGTGGTTGGTCTGTGAAACTAACATTAGCAGTTGTTCTGTGTAGCTAAAGTTAGCGTTTGGTCTTTGTAGCTTAATGTAAGTGTTTGGTTTGTGTAGTTAACATTAGCAGTTGTTAAGTACGGCTAAAGTTAATGTTTCATCTGTGTAGCTAACATTAGCAGTTGGTCTGTCAAGCTAATGTTAGCAGTTGTTCTGTGTAGCTGAAGTTAGCATTTGGTCTGTGTAGCTGACGATAGTGTTTGCCTGTGTAGCTAATGTTAGCGTTTGGTCTGTGTAGCTTAAGTTAGAGTTTGGCCATTGAAGCTATAACGTTAGTGTTTGTCTGTGAAGCTAATGTTAGCAGTTGGTCTGAGTAGCTAATGTTAGCATTCGTTTGTGAAGCTAACGATACAGGTTGTTCTGCATAGCTAATGTCAGCATTTGGTCTGTGAAGCTAACATTAGCAGTTGGTCTGTGAAGCTACAGTCAGTGTTTGTTAAGTGTAGCTAAAGTTATTGTTTGGTCTGTGTAGCTAACATTAGCGGTTGGTCTGTGTAGCTAAAGTTAGCGTTTGGTCTTTGTAGCTTAATGTAAGTGTTTGGTTTGTGTAGTTAACATTAGCAGTTGTTAAGTATACCTAAAGTTAATGTTTCATCTGTGTAGCTAACATTAGCAGTTGGTCTGTCAAGCTAATGTTAGCAGTTGTTCTGTGTAGCTGAAGTTAGCATTTGGTCTGTGTAGCTGACGATAGTGTTTGCCTGTGTAGCTAATGTTAGCGTTTGGTCTGTGTAGCTTAAGTTAGAGTTTGGCCATTGAAGCTATAACGTTAGTGTTTGTCTGTGAAGCTAATGTTAGCAGTTGGTCTGAGTAGCTAATGTTAGCATTCGTTTGTGAAGCTAACGATACAGGTTGTTCTGCATAGCTAATGTCAGCATTTGGTCTGTGAAGCTAACATTAGCAGTTGGTCTGTGAAGCTACAGTCAGTGTTTGTTAAGTGTAGCTAAAGTTATTGTTTGGTCTGTGTAGCTAACATTAGCGGTTGGTCTGTGTAGCTAAAGTTAGCGTTTGGTCTTTGTAGCTTAATGTAAGTGTTTGGTTTGTGTAGTTAACATTAGCAGTTGTTAAGTATACCTAAAGTTAATGTTTCATCTGTGTAGCTAACATTAGCAGTTGGTCTGTCAAGCTAATGTTAGCAGTTGTTCTGTGTAGCTGAAGTTAGCATTTGGTCTGTGTAGCTGACGATAGTGTTTGCCTGTGTAGCTAATGTTAGCGTTTGGCCTGTGTAGCTTAAGTTAGAGTTTGGCCATTGAAGCTATAACGTTAGTGTTTGTCTGTGAAGCTAATGTTAGCAGTTGGTCTGAGTAGCTAATGTTAGCATTCGTTTGTGAAGCTAACGATACAGGTTGTTCTGCATAGCTAATGTCAGCATTTGGTCTGTGAAGCTAACATTAGCAGTTGGTCTGTGAAGCTACAGTCAGTTTTGTTAAGTGTAGCTAAAGTTATTGTTTGGTCTGTGTAGCTAACATTAGCGGTTGGTCTGTGTAGCTAAAGTTAGCGTTTGGTCTTTGTAGCTTAATGTAAGTGTTTGGTTTGTGTAGTTAACATTAGCAGTTGTTAAGTATACCTAAAGTTAATGTTTCATCTGTGTAGCTAACATTAGCAGTTGGTCTGTCAAGCTAATGTTAGCAGTTGTTCTGTGTAGCTGAAGTTAGCGTTTGGTCTGTGTAGCTGACGATAGTGTTTGCCTGTGTAGCTAATGTTAGCGGTTGTTCTGTGTAGCTTAAGTTAGAGTTTGGCCATTGACGCTATAAGTTAGTGTTTGTCTGTGAAGCTAATGTCAGCATTTTGGTCATGTGAAGACTAACATTAGCGGTTGGTCTGTGAAGCTACAGTCAGTGTTGTTAAGTGTAGCTAAATTATTTTTGTACTGTGTAGCTAACGTTAGGGGTATGTCTGTGAAACTAACATTACATTGTTTCTTTGTAGCTAAAGTTACGTTTGGTCTTTTGTAGCTTAATGTAAGTGTTTGGTATGGTAGTAACATATAGCATTGTAAGTAAACCTAAAGTTAATTTCATATGTGTAGCTAACATAGCAGATGTCTGTCAAGCTAATGTTAGCAATGTCTGATAAACTGAAGTTAGCGTTGTCTGTGTAGCGAACGATAGTGTTATCAGTCTGTGTACTAGACGATAGTGTTTGCCTTGTGACTAATGTTAGCGTTGTCTGTGTACTTAAGTTTAGGTTTCTGCCATTGACGCAATAACGTAGTGTTTTCTGTGAAGCCAAATAGTTAGCATTTTGTTTGTGAAGCCTAACATGAACTGTTGTTGCTTCATGAGCTAATATTCACATATTGGTCTGTGAAACTAACATTAGCTTGGGTTTCTTGAGCTAAATAAGCGTTTGGTCGATGTAGCTAATGAAGTTTTTCGGATTGTGTATTAACATTAGCATGTGTTCGTCGCTAAAGTTAATGTTTCATCTGTGTAGCAAACATTAGCAGTTGGTCGGTCAAGCTAATGTTAGCAGTTGTTCATGTTAGCTGAAGTTAGCGTTTGGTCTGTGTTAGCTGACGATAGTGTTTGCCTGTGATAGCAATGTCGCGGTCCGTTACACTGTTACATAGAGTTAGAGTTTGGCCATGGGACGCTGTCACGTTAGTGTTTGTCTGGAAAGCTAATGTTCATTTGTTTTGTGAAGCTAACGAACAGGTTGTTCCTCATAGCTAATTCAGCATTTGTCCTGTGAAATAACATTAGACGGTTGGACCCGTCTGTAGTAAAGTTTAGCGTTTGGTTTCTTTGTAGCACTGTAATCGTGTTTGTTTTGTTTTAACTTTGCAGTTGTTTTTTAATCCGTCTACAAGTTAAGATTTCATCTGTGTAGCTACATTATGCGTTGTCTTCAAGCTAATGTTAGCAAGTTTCACTGTGTAGCTGAAGTTACGGTTTGTCTGTGAGCTGACGAAGTGTTTCGCTCTAGCCTAAGTTAGCTGGTTTTATTCTGTGAGCTAGAGTGAGTTTTGGCCATTGACGCATAAGTTAGAGATTTGTACAGTGAAGCTAATTTTATCCAATTTGTTGTGAAGATAAGTACAGGTTGTACCTCTTAGCTATGTCACATATTGGTCTGTGAATAACATACGTTGGTCTGTAGCTAAAGTTAGGTTTGGTTATTGTAGCTAAATGTAAGTGTTTGGTTTTGTATTAACAATAGCAGTTGTTAAGTATGCTAACTGTTAATGTTTCCATCTTGTAGCTAACATTAGCAGTGGTTCTGTCATGCTAATGTTAGCAGTTGTTCTGTTAGCTGAAGTTAGGGCATTTGGTCTGTGTATCTAACATTAGCAGCTGGTCTATGAAGCTAATGTTTTTTTGTTTTTTCAAGGGGTAAAGAATTGGCATGTGTCAGCTGGTTTCACAGAGACCAGAGTGCTGTTGACTCTCATGTGTTGTGGTGTGTGATTTAATTTAAAGTGCATTTTAAAAATTGTAATCCTGCTAATAACCCACATTCAAAGATGGTGAATTAATAGAATATCATAAAACCACGTAAAAACTGAGTAAAGCATACATTTAAAGACACTGCCTTTAAAAACTATCATGAATATGTTTGTTGCTGAATTAACAATGGTTGATAGCTATCTTTGTCAATGGTGAAGCAGATTTCAAGTGATCAGGTAGAGTATCAGGTCTATGCTCCCTTCAGAGGAAAAGCTGTCTGAGCAAAACAGAATGGAACTTTACAAAACCCACTTGAAGCTGCTCTGGAGGATTTCACTTGACTATTTCAATTTTATGCCACTTGACTCTGACTGCACTAAATATTGTGCCTTTTGTATCTCCAACTGTGGTTTAAATTTGAATTTCTAAGGATTAAGTGTTCCTTTTGCTTGTGGGTTGAGAAAATTCTCCCACTTCTCAAACTAAATAAACTAAGAAAAAAAAAAACCTTGGTTTTGCTTAAGACAGGGCTTTTTTGACACTATGAAAAGTTGACTTTTTAGAAATATGTGCTTCTCACCGGAACAACAACGCAATGAACATGATGATCTTATGGAATATGAAGCATCTCCAGGGGGTTCCCAAATAAATGGGGAATATTTTAAAGCCACAAGTAACGTTTACTTTCATCATCAATTAATAGTTTATAGTAGTAAAACAGAGGCAGGACTTTTACTTATAGTGGAGTATTTTTAACAACTTAAGTAAAGGACCTTAATACAGATGATCAGTGCTTAAAGCTGTTAAAAGTTACCCCACTCCAGGTGGAACATTAAACAGAGCTGCAACAATTAGCTGATCAATTAATTAGTTGATCAAAAGAAAATGATTGTCAACTATTTTTGATTATCATTTTTTCGTTTCGGTCCCTTTTTGCAGATCATAAATGATCTGAAGTCTTTGGGTTTTGGTTGGTTGGACGAAAGAAACAATTTGAAGATGTCACTTTGGGTTGTAGGAAATTGTGATGAGGACTTTTTCACTTTTTTTTTTCATTATGATAATAATGATTAGTTGCAGCTTAAGTACCAGAATCAATAAGAGGTCATTCTGCATAAAGAGCATCTTTACATTTGATACTTTAAGCACATTTTGTCAATAGATAGGATTTTTTACTCCATTACATTTTTGAATGCAAGACTTTTACTGCAGTAATTGAGTATTTATACACTGTGGTATTACTGTTTTTATCTGAATAATTATATTTGTCATGTCATATAACACTGACTAAATTAGACATTTTCATTTGCAGATCTGGGCTACATTTTTCCTCATTGCCTCATGCAGTGATTCCACTGTAGGCCATGAGCCTGCAGCTATTTTTGTCAATGTAAAATAAATCTTTCAAGTTTCATATTGCTCTTCATAACGACATTACAGAGTCAGGATGCTGATCAAATGGCTGAGATTCATCACATAAACCTCATTTGGCCTCTTCATCACCCTTGGAGTTTCCCCACAGGAGCCTGAATGAGTCTATTAGAAGATAACAAGAGTTCAGTCACTAAACAGCCATTATCACCTGCATGACAAATCACTTTAATGACTGTAAAATGACATTTCTGTTCAGACAATAAATGCTGTTTTCTGGTCCTAAAGTGGAAATGATGGAGTGTTGATCGTCATATCAAGCTTCCACCTCTCACCATGTTGTTGTCATATTACAGCTGCCACTGCAGGCCAATAATAAACCTGCAAGTGGAGCATCAGAGGTTCAATTTCTATAAAAAGAGCATCCTCGCTTTGTAGTAGAAGTAGTAATGTCTTACATAATTAATTAAATACTAGATTAAATAATTAAATCTATGAGACAACACTGAAATAATGTAATGGCGCCCCCTGTTGATCTTTTACCATAAATTACTGAAGTTATAATCCAATTTTAACCATTTTTCAGTACATATAAAAGAAAGGTCTTTGGATTAGTTCTATTAATATGAGAAAACAGCAAACTACAACCCATTAATCTGCACTTAAAGGGCAAGATATTAATGAAAGATGATAGGATTTATAGGTGAGAGATGGTGCCTTACAAGGGAGGAATGATGCTGTCAGAACACAGCTTTAATTAAATAGTGACATTAACTTTTACATTAAACAGTCAGGCACCAGCAGTAAAAATAATCCTTAAAAAATGGATCTTTGAAGTCAAAACATCCTCATGTGAGGTCAGTCTCATAGATGTTTCTGTGTACTGCCACAATACACAGAACAAGTCATCCATCCACATAAAAGAATGCAAGTGAGAGGAGTGCAACACAGAGGGTGTGGTTTATTTGTTAGTGTCCACATGGAAACAGGACAAACATCAAGAGAATTCAACAAACAGCAGAACGTGAGTGCTACAAGATGGAAGAAAGATACAGATGTCTATCCAGCTGCAGCAAATATCATGGAATTGAATCATATTATCACTTAAACACACATTCTGGATTTCTAAATTAAAGAGGGTTTAATGAAGAACTAGACTTGAAGCCATTTTTGTAGTCAGGTTCACTGGATTATATTGTATTCTCAATTATACCTCAAAGAACTGGTATTATATTGGGATCATAGGATTTTTTAAAAGAAATACTTTGGATATTTAGGAAATGCACTTATTTGCTTGGATGTAGAGTTTGACGAGAAGATGAACAGGCTTGAGGAGTAACAGATTACATGTAATCTGTGTTCCATTACAGTTACAGATTAAAATATGTAATCAGATTACAGATCATTTTAGTAAAAATGGGGATTATTTGTGGGATTACCATTTTAAACAGTGCATACACAGTTACCAATTAAT
This sequence comes from Lutjanus argentimaculatus, assembly GCA_034769285.1. Lineage (NCBI taxonomy): Eukaryota > Metazoa > Chordata > Actinopteri > Lutjaniformes > Lutjanidae > Lutjanus > Lutjanus argentimaculatus. Next base: position 31,126,510 of record JAWZSL010000005.1, on the reverse strand, counting down.
TATCATGACCTCAAGTAAAAAAAAAAAAAAAAAAACACGCTTCACGGGGGGGTGGGGGGGGATAATTTCACATTTTTATGTCTAAATCAATTAATAAATTGCGCACAACAAATAAAGGAACAGCTGGACAAATAATGATAGTAATCTATTATTAACCAACTATTAAATTAATCTGCATCTATTCATTTTGAATAATTTTTCATTTAAAAAAATGTAAAAATTCTGATTTCAGCTTCTTAAATATTATTATTATAATTTTCTGTTCTTTTTACTCTTTCTTGACAATACAAGAATAACTTTGAGTCATGAACAAATCAAATATATTTTAGAGGATGTTTCATATTGAGCTTTGATCAACATTTTTCACCATTTTCTGACATTTTATGGACCAAACAACTAATTGATTATTTGAGAAAATAATCAACCAGTTAACTGATGATGACAATAATGGTTAGTTGCAGCCCTAAAAACATTACATTAGGCTAAACAACTTCAACATATTTTGTACTGAAGTAATTCAAAAGTAGGTGGAAATAATCAAGTTACATTACTTTTACTGACTACATTTTTTAACAGGTAATTAGTATCTGCATTGGAGTACATTTTAAAGTCACCCTCCCAACCCTGGTCACATGACTGAACAATAGACTGTATACAGGGAAACTGGAAACAGTGAAGCATTTGAGAAGACTCAATTAAATCACGTCAAAGCCAAAGTTTGGTATCCGGGGTTTCTGTTCATAAAGACATGGGATTACAGCAGGAGGGTTTACCCCCGCAGCTCCAGCTTTGATTAATGATGCCAGACATTTCCCGGTCTCTTTTTGGAAAGTATGACAAATGATAAAAGACTGGCTGTCATCCATCTATTAGCAGTGCCTAGCAAGAGATTCCCATCTGGCTGCTGTATCAGAATGATGTCACATTTGTCTCTACTGCAGTGAGAAGTCGGACGGCGTTCAGTCTCACCATCTGATTTTTACAGCTGCCACAAAGAAAAATCACAGTGTTACGCCACATGTGTCATTTGGAGAAGACGACGGACATGTTGAGCCCACAAAGACAGTGACAGACAGAGCAGTTTTTTAGCAGAATCGGACCAGAAGACATTATATAAAGTTTGAGAACTACAAAAGCATGAATCAATGCAATCGCAAAACAAAACAATGCCACGCATTGTATAAACACATTATTAAAAAACAGCAGGGCTAAGGTAGCCTGGGTTTCTGTGATGAGACTGACGTGTTATGAAGAATTCTTCAGCGCTCACGGCCTGAAATCCTCTTTCAGATGTTGTTCTTTGATCATTAATAAAAGAAAAAATGAAAGAAAAATTCTTGACAGCCAGAAATATAAACCTTTAAGAAGACTGCTAGGGTACTCAGACATGTGAAATGTTACACTGACTTCAAAGAATGTGATATTCCTGTACGCTGTTCCAACAACACAGACATGGTTTTATTCCATAAGAAGTTGATCCTCTGTAAATAGATCCTCGGTAAATAAATAAGCATTTTTAATGATTCAATTGACGACTGTGATGGCCACAATATTGTTCACACTCTCAGCTCATTACCTTGTTAAGTACACAGGTTAATTTTATTTGCAGTCAACCACACCGCAAACAATTAATTTCCACATTAAAGCTACATTACACTGTTTGATTTGTAATCTCTTTATTTACTTTTATCTCTACACTGTTTAAATGGAGTGCACACATTTCCACACTGTAGGGCTGAACGTGCAATTTTCTGTTACATCAATCCGTTTTGTCTTTGTCTTTTGAGTTACAGGGCTTGTGGGAGGTGTCATCCTGAAGCAGCAAAAGGCCTGGCCGAGGGCAGTGAACCTTTGTGAACCTTTAATTTGAAACTTTTGCAGATACACACTTGCACACATATTGCTGTGACTGTTCTTTCAGGGATGAGTTTACAACACCCACCTTTTACGCGCTTCTGCACGCACAACCGCAAACTTGCAGGTCACATGATTTCTGACCGCGTTGTCTCGCAGCGCAGGCCTGAAACTCTGAAACAGGACAGAACTTAGAAACAAACATTTCCTACCGTTGCAGCTTCACTTTAAAATAATTTAAGTACACTAACAAAAGTTCTGTAAAATTTACAGTAACTTACTGGCACCAACTAGCTGGCAAATTGCTGTAAAAACATTTCACAGTATGATTACTGTAAATCTAATCACAGCACCACAGTACTATAATTGTTATTACAGCAACAATCACAGTACTGTAACTGTTATTACAGTAATAATAGTATGCAATATGTATCTTTTATCAACACTAATTCAACTTCTGTAAAATGCATTACTGTATTAATCTTATTATAAATGAATAACCGTAGAATAATTACATATGTAAAATGAAGATTTTTTAAATCACAAAAATTGAATTTATTTAAACAATTCTTTCAACTTTTACATACTTAAATACATTTTTAAAAACATTCAGAATATTGCCATTGGTTTAGTTGATGGATGAGAATGCCTCTGGTCATGATACATGTGCATACTGATTTTCGTTCATTCCCATGAAACATGCCACCGGGCTGCACTTTAAAGGGCGTGACCAAGCCATTTAACCACGCCCACTGATAAAACTCATATCACATATTCAGGCCTGGACGACTATTGAACATGTTAAGTTTCAGGCAGATTCGAGTCAACAGAACGACTTTTACCATGCCGTCACGGCAACGCCATTTCACAATATGTCAAGGTCCTCACAATGTAGCATTATGAAGGTCGTTAGGCACATCTGACCAGATTCAAGTTGGACATGGTCAACCTGCTTCGGGAGCACATCAAAGTCTAAAACATGTCATTTCCTGTTGCCAGTAGGTGGCACTATAACTATTGTGGAATACTGTCATGAAGGGACAATTATCACAGTTTGGCACAGGTCAGATCATATAAACTAAAGTTATAGCAATGTCATATTTCATGGTGAAACATCAAAATTCAACACCACACCATGGCCACACACCCCCAGAAATCTGTTGCGGTGGAGGTCGGTCGCCCGTCAGTTGCCAGCCGGACACTGGAGGTGCCGGCCCAGTGACTTGACTCGACTCGACTCGACTCAACTCAACCCCCAGATCCTGATAGCCTGCCTTGCTTGCCCGGACCAAAGTTCACCGTCCTCACAGTGAAACATGGTGGTGAGAGTATTATGCTGTGGGGATGCTTCAGTGCGTCTGGAACTCGGAATCTCCTCAAGGTGGAAGGAATCATGAAGAAAGAAGGATATGTGAGGATTTTGAAAGAAAACCTCAAGCAGTCAGCAGCAAAAATGGGTCTGGGTCGTCACTTTGTCTTCCAGCATGACAGCAACCTAAAACGTACGTTGCTCCTGGTGAAGAACTACCTCCAGAAGACCAAAGTGAACGTTACTGACTGGCCTGCACAAAGCCCTGACTTGAATCCCACTGAAAATCTGTGGGGTGAACTGAATACCAAGGTCCATGCCAGAAGTCTGGAGGCACTTGAGAGATTTGCCAAAGAAGAATGGGCTGGAATACCTCAGGTGACGTGTCCGAGACTTGTTGAAAACTACAACAAACGAACTGCAGGCTGTTATCCAGCAAAAAGGATACACAATTGACTATTAGCATCAGGGGGGCTAATAATTTTGAGTTTTTGTTTTTTGTGAAATAATTTTGTTTCTGTGCACAAAATAAAATAATATAAGCATCCAAAATAAAACTATGGATGTTTGGTAAAGCTGTGTTAAAAAACTCCTGGCTCTGTTTAACAGCACTTGGGGAAATACTTATTTCATCCTCATCTGTATTCAAACTTCATATTATACATGTAAGAATTTCCTGAATGGCATGACATCATATTATATTTTTGCAATGCTCCTCAAAAGTGCTTAACATTTGTGACAAGTAATGGAAGCACTACATTTTACTTTATTGCCGAATGATATCAGGGCGATGAAACCAGACTAACTAGTATTTTTAATAATTATAAATACCTATGCATTAAAAAATGCAAATAGAACAAAACATGTATATAATAAGCCTGAAATAGGAAATAAGGATTGACTTTAACACGCAACACACATAAGGGTTTGAAAATAATGCCAACCACAATATAAGTATTATTTTCAGAAATGTCTCAAAACCCTGTGTTTCATAGTATTAAAAACAGCCTACCTGTGACTGCTGTTGAAGAAGAGAAGAGGCCTGCAGTCTGCAGCACAGAACAACCTGAGAAAAAAAAAAAAAAAAAAAGGTAGCTCAGTAAACTAGAATAATATAAGAAAACACGTCTAAAAGATGGATGTGGGTAACTACATTTCAAATTGTGTCAGTTTGAGTAACTGTCATTCATTAATTCCACCCCTGCTCACCAGTTGAAAGTAGTGAAATCACTATGATGCACCTATTGTCAGCAAAATATTTCAGCATTGTTTTTATGGTGCCAGCCAGAGTTCATCTCACAATTTTCTGTCATGAACCCACTTTTCATAAAAATGAACCACCAGACCAACAGCACATAAAGAATCACAGCAAATAATCAGAGCGACAATGCAGCACATGTCAGTTCAGTATAAATCAGTGTGTTGACGGGACAATGAAAAAACACATTTAACAGAGAGAAAGTCAGTTTCAGGAAAGTTCAAAATAAATATTCTCTGAAACTCTTAAGAGTTCATGAGAAAAACAGAGTAAAACCTAAAACATCTAAAAAAATAAATAAAATAATGTATCTCTCAAAGCTCCAGGTGCCAGTTTGACTTTGAGTTCACAGGACAAAAGGTCCTAATCAGAATCAAACCTCACAAAGGATAGACAGGTTTTAACACACAACACTCCTGGGTAATTTGTCACAACAATTTCAGAAATTATTTGCGAGGCAAAAACTAAACCCTCTTTGAACAAACCCACACGATCAGTTTAAAATTCAAACGTTATATTAAAGAACACAAAACTGGGTCAGTAATTCAGTTCAATTCATAAGTCAAAACAAAAACTTAACTTCGGGAAATCAAAACACGGAAGTATACCTAATAAGAGAACCCTAGACCCACGAAAGGTCTCGCGAGAGTGATCATTTCAACACAAACCATGAATTTTCCACCACTCTACCCCAGTGTTTTCTGTCCTTAAACCTACTATATTGATTAAACTATAGCGCTCTCACATTAAAAACAAAAATTAATTTATACAAGGTGCCAATGAAGAGACAACGCACAAATCTCGCGAGAGCTCCACAACTCGAGGGTTCCCTTTTAGACTTGACAACCGTTCGGTTCAGTTCACATTCAAACAGAAAAATCACACCCCAAAAGTTTGTGAAAGAAGAAAATGAATGGCAATAAAGGGGAAAGTGAAGACCAACTCACCATGCCGTGGAGGGAGATAACTGATCTGCTTGTTCTGGAGGTATTTCACCTTTTGGAGGGCGAACTCGGCTTCTTTCAACCGCTGGCGTTCAGACACCATCACCTGACTTTTACTGCTCGTTATAAAGGAAGTTACGTAGGCCGACTACTCGAAATATGTATTTATGCATCTGTCCTATTCATGACATTAATAAAGAGAGGGACCCATCTGCAGTCAAGATGGTGGACATATATCCAATCCATGCCGGAAGTCACAACCGGAAGTTGGTCTTCCCTAACCCTAACCCTAACGCTAACCCTAACCCTAACCGATCTACTAATGTATGTCATTGTTCTTGTAATGTTACATGTTAAATAAAGTTTAAAAAGTTTAAAGTTTTTTAAAAAAATACATGAAGGAAGACCAACTTCCGTTGTGACTTCCGGCATGGATTGGATATATGTCCGCCATCTTGACTGCAGGAAGGTGCTCTTGTTACACGCTCGTTATAAAGGAAGTTACGTAGGCCGACTACTCAAAATATGTATTTATGCATCTGTCCTATTCATGACATTAATAAAGGAGTAACTTTAAGTCTTGTCTTTTGTTTTCTCAGTCAAAACTACATCACTTCTTAACAGGCTTTAAAAGCTAAAAGAAGATTTTAAATTAGATCTAAAAAGTAGCACAACTAAGCCAAAGTACCCACCAAAAAAGGTCAAACTATTTCAGAAATTAAAATGGTAGCACTTGTGTCCTCTGAACAAATACAAATTAATCAAATGCGTTATCTGAATTTGCTCTGATAGCAATCCAGTTGCAGTAATCACAGCTCTGGTTTCAAGAGCCATTCATGTCACAAACACTGTTTCATGTAGAAAATAATGAAAGCATCTCAGTGAAAAGGATCGCCTCTGAAGCAGCTTAATCACAATTACAAACACTGCGGGCCACATTAGGCTGAATGCCAATCAGTGGTATTTATAAACTGTGAAAGAGATCTGACAATCATCACTTTGATCTGCAAGTTTTCAAAGCAACACAAGACAACTAACAGATATCCAAAGACACCAAATCAGTGCTCAAATCACAGGTGCACTGGTTTAAATAAAAAACACATTATTTAAAGTCCCCCTCCACTCCGCTTTCTTAATTGGGTGCAGAAGTCAACCATTAGTCAGCCTCTCTGGATGTTTGTGCAGAATTATGTATTCTGGACTTTTCAGTGAAGAAGGAGACACCTTGTGTCCAGAAACAGTATTTAAAAGTATATCTTTCAAATGTGGGAGAAGGAACAGAAGATTTATTAGTTAATCATGTTTAGGGGGGAAAATGAACCATATCAAACACAAATTACCAGTCAAAGCAGAGAATTTTAAATATATTAAAACATATCTTTTAAAAAAAGGGATCTTTGAAATGTCAGGATATGCATTTGAAATTGTATTTGAATAACACATCATGCTCAGAGTCACAGTTGTCACAAGAGATAGGCAACAGGCTTAATGACATACTGTGCACTGGTCTTTTTCTGAAAACAATACTTACATGTTATTGTAGTAATTCCACTGTGGGCTGTTGAACATACCAACCTATAGTCAGGTCCAGTGGGATACTTCTATCCTTGACAGGGATGTTGTGTTCACTTGTTTCCCTCCAGATTTGGCCAGAGTATGTCAGAACATCTAACTGTTAAGATTGAAAGTTTGTGCATAAATTACCTTTTTGATCCAACTTAACTATATTTGATTTTGTGTTTCTATTCTCCCAGGGTCCTAGAATTCCCAGGGCCCCCGTTCCCCAGCTCTATATAGGTAAAATTAAAAGAAAAAAAGAGACCAAAATTACCAATCTGGCAACACTGACCCCCCCCCCCCGCTAATTGCTAATTGTCGTTAAACACAGTGCAGCTGAGGCTGATGGGAATGTCATTAGTCTCTCAGTTGTTTGATCATGCAAACTGAGCAAAGAGGGAATGGGCAAAATGTTACAGTGACCTACACAGATACCACTGATACTTATCATGTCTTAAATATTTTCAAAATAATGGCCAATTTTAGAAAAAAAAAAAAAAAAAAAATTACATGACACACATCATCCATTAAAACACTATTTCAAAAGCAAATATGAGTTCAGATAAATAAAATGTTAGTGCTAATCAGGGCGAAAATAGTCAAGTATTAAACAGAAATAACATAAAATGATAAAGAAAAAAAATCTTATTTTCCCATCCCTTCAGCAAACGTCAGGGAAAACAATTCCTTCTCTGTGGACCATGAACGTCAGTATCAAACTTCACCGCAATACACTCACTAGTTATTGACATAATTCAGAAAAACAAACAAACGAACAAACAAAAAACCACAGTGATGCTTGTGGAAGTAATAAGGAAGAAATAATTGTGATATATTGTCTGGGAGAGCCATAAATATGTATATCAAATTATATTACAGTCCTTCTCATAGACATGCAGCATTTAATTGAATAAGTGAAAAAATTCACCCCAAAGTCAGTAGATTTTATCCTCCATAAACCTTAAACACGTGCAGCAAATTTCATGGAAATCCATCCAACAGTTCGGGATATTTCAGTCTTAAGAACGGTGGGCTAGAGGAAAAGTCAGGGAGGAGCAGCCCAACTAAAACATAAGAACCCAACACCATAGTAGTAGTAGCAAGTTTGTTTAATTCACTAATTTTAACAGGATCAGGATTCACATCACAACACACATTATACACATATCCCTTACAGCAAAGCACTCAACATCTGCAGACGATTGCAAACAAACCATAGGAGTCTTGAATGCCACTCTTAATGTCACTGCAATAAAATAAAATGAAGACGGACGGCTGTGGACGAGGAGAAGAGTGTTTTTTGTTTGTTTTCACATCATATTAAACTGTAGTGTCAGATTGTGTAGTGTCAGACGGGAGCACACTGCTGGTGTGTATGTAGTGTTTAATCACTCGTGAAAACTGGTTGTGCATGTTTTGAATGTTCCACAAATGATGCTTTTATAGAGTCATGCTTACTGTATGCTAGTTACCACACACCCTACGATCTAAACTACGCTGTATCTGTACGCTGTGCACTGTTAAGGATGATACCTGAGAGCTGGTGGTTAACAGACTTAAGATAGAAACAGCTGTAAGAGGTACGTGTAAACAATAATTCCCAAAGCATCCTCATTATTACCATGACACAACAGAGGCAAGGCAACAAAACAACACAAAAACGTACACTGCTGACCACTGCATACCTCATTTGAGTGACAAAGGCAAACCATGGCTCTGATAATTGTGTGGGATACAGACCAATTAGTCCCTGAATCAAGACACTTCCCCTCATTACATTTTAATGGTTTTTGGTAGCGTGTGGTAATTAAGACTCACAATAAATACAAGAGAGACTCAGTAACAGATTCCAAAACAAAAAAAAAGGTACACGTTTTAAAAAGGAGAACAAATAATAAGCGCACATTCCAGTTTTACATTAAGAATCTGCAGCCGCGACGTGGCTACTGGCTGCTTGTTCATGAAGAACCGAACATAAACAAGCCGTCCCATGCACTGAAAGCTTTTAACAAAATTCCCTCTTTACCAGAGTCCATGCTACCAAACGTTTAGTGCAGGAATGCCACATCTGAGCTTAAACCAACTGAAGAAATGAATATACAAAAGAATAAAACAAAAAAATAAAGATAACTGTCCTTATCTTTGGGTATACCAGATACATTCCCCAATGTTAAAATCATCCATAATGCCTATCTATGTTTGTTTAAAAATGCATTCAGGCTGCAAGTCAGAGTTGTGTGAGCGCAGTGGGTTTAACACTTTAACACCAAAACCACCCTCTGATTGATTAAGAGGAAACACTTAGCTGAAATCTATACATTTCTATATTGCTGATTAAGGTTATGATATCAAATTGCCACACTTCCTGATACAAAACCATCATTACAAATCCTATCATTGTCAGCACAAATAGCTTGCTGGTATGCAGATACTCGGTGGTCCAGTAAAGGTAAAACTTGGGGCTTAAATACAAGGAAAACGTAAGGAAACACTTCAGGTTATTTACAGATCTGTGATGTAACAGTCCATCTCAATAATTAAAAAAAAAAAAAGGAAGTTTAATCAAACTGGTAATCTAGTCTTGTTAAACACAATTCAAAATGATCAATCAATAAAACAAAACAAATCTAACAAATACACACAGGCCTTAATCTGTCATCAAATCTGTGCTGACCACACCCCTTATCATAAAAGGGAATTTAACTTTTACCTAAGCTGACTTTTAATGCAAAAATAGACAGATTTCCACATACATTCAATGCTAAAAGGGACTATTATGCTTTCCCTTATTTTCTGTCATATAAGTAATGTTACAATGTTGGATGTTCATATTAAATGTGACCAAAGTTTTAAATAATGAGGTAAACATACATAAAAGTAATGCCAATGAGTAAAAAGCTCAGGCATCAGGCTGCTTCGAATACTCAGTTTTCTTTATACTTTCATGACGAGCCAGCAGCTCGTTCTGTCTTAAGTTATTCAACCGCTCTGCTCAGGACTACTTGTCAAGCTTTTGGAGGTTGTTCAAAGGGCTCGGCATTGTACGCATTTATTCTTATCAGACACCACAGGCATGTAATGCAGGCAGACTTTTTTAACATTTTGGTGGCATCTCAGCCTGCTCAAATGCCAGTTCTGTCACATACACAGCACTCGACTTCACCACACCACAGACTGTATGGGTTGTAGCTGCTGCGGTAGTCGGCCATCACACATCACGTTAAATGGAATAATACAAACAGTCATGTTTTTCAAGATTTGGGTACAAAAGGATCGAATGCAGGCATTGTTTGCCAGGGGAAGCTTCAATACTACTTGGTAGCAGGTTATTTTGGTCAATATCTTAAGGTATTGAGTACTGATACCCAGCAATATTTGTTCAGTATGTCTCGCAGAAAATGCTTTTTCAGTTGTGAAGGAAAAATATTTTTGCCTCAAATCTCACTGAGTTGGAAAGATAGCTCAAGTAACCTCTAACTACTGTGAACTATAGCTGCCATTAGCCACTAAGCTAACTTAGTTAGCCATGCAACTAGCCATTCTACTGTAGTAACTGACGCTTCTGGTGGTTCAAAGCTCCTGTCCTAGAGATGTAAACACCAAACCTCCCTTCCCCGGTGCTCTGAGGTGCCAGTCTGGGCTTCTTTTTTTTAGATGATAATGAGGTTAGAGGTGCAAAAAAGATATCAGTATTTGGGTGTGCTGCCTAAAAGAGGATGACAAACGCAGCTGAAGTCTCTCCCCTCCTTCCTTGTTTTGTTCTCTTGCTCCTTATTTTGCGTTTATTTCTTTTTCTATAGTTTTACTAAATATTGGTATTATTTTTAATTAAATCATATATTTTAAAACAATCCTCAGCATGGTGTCCTTTATAATGATGGCAATTCCTTTGTTGTAGCCGTAACAGTCACGTGTTTAATTTAAATCTTTACTCATCCACTCTTCTAAACAATCTGAATCACAACTCCCCAAAGTAAAAACTGAATAACCTGAGTCAATTAATTGACATTTTACAAATCACATCCAACTTTAGTTCGGATTTCCTGAAAGGCTCTTGGGCTACAAACATGTGCCTCAAATTGTTCCTGCAAAAACAGGGTTTACAACTGACAACAGCAACAAACAACAAATGGAAACAAATAATAAATACAACTCATGAGACTAAGTAAAAACATAAAAACAAAACTTAAAATCTAAGGTATCGAGTCACAATGAGGGATCCCATTTGCACGCCAGGTACCAAATAATGGACTGAACCCAACATCAATCTGTTCGGGTACCTTTAGGTCAGGACAACAAGAATGCAGCAGTTCAAGTAAATAAATAAACCCAGTACCATTGTTATGTAGTGACGTAAATGGGAGGGAGGAACGGAGCATGGAGGGAGAAGTAGGATGGAAAGAAAAAAATCATCCGTAAGAATTAACGAAAAGAGAGGAAGAGGAGGGTGGAAAGGCAGACGCCTCACTCTGGAGCCCGTTTGTGTTCCCGTCATCCTCTCCTCGTCCCCCTGTTTCTGATGCTGCAGCCTGGCGTAAGTCACCGCGTCTCCCCTGAGAGAGAAAGAAAGAAAAGGAAGAAGGGATGCGAGAGGAGGAGGGTAATAAAAAGTTATGACGGGGGAGAGGTGGGTCGAAACAAAAAGAAAAGCGGGTATGACAGAAGTAGACGATGGTGTTAATTGCGAGGTTATTACATGGCTCACCTTGTCAAAAGTTAATTTGCATGAATAAAGAGGCTCATTAGGGTTGTTAGCACTTCGAAGCATAAAATAAAAATCTGATTATGATGTGGACGACTGCATTTAATATGAGAGCCTGTTTTAATTTGACATTTTAGAAGAGTGTTTTTTATGGGTGAGACATAAAGAGATAGGAGTAATTAAAAAATGTCCAGATCGTGCAGCTTTTACCCAAATAGACACCGAAAATAACTCATATGAAAAAACTGACATTTTTTCTTATGCGTTATAAGTATGGCACGCGGTAAGGGACAATATTAAGACTACTGAGAAGTCAGTGGAGGCTATATGCTTGCCGAAGCCAGCGGTAGGTAATGAGAAGACAGAGGTAGGATCTCATGCGTCAAGCCTAGCAAACCCACTGGATCAGCTACTGGCTCTGCTGGTCGTTAGCTTCCAAGGCTGGTAACTAGCACGCTGAGGTTAGCTAGAATAGTTACTGATTTGGCACTTTCTTCTTTTGTATTTTATTGTCAGAGTGGAGCCAAATGTGGTGTGTTACTGCCACCAACTGTAGGCAAACAGAATTTATCTGGATTCCTTCAAGTGGTCTATTGTTCCGATTTTCATTTACTCATAATTTACAAGAATACAAGGTCCTTTATTTATTGTATAAGGAGATTCTAATGTAGTTCCCTCTTGATTAATTGAATGGAATGGGCTGAAAAGATTTAAAAAAATATGAGGATGAATTAAGCAGGTTCACAGCCTGAGAGAAGAAGCTGCTCTTCAGTCTTGTGGTACAATCTGTAAATCCTGTCTGATGGCACAAGAGAATTATTTTTATATTATTATAATAATTATAATTGGTGTGTGGCATTGCTGCTTATATGAACATGTGCACCAAAATATCTTCACTTTAAAATATAGCTAATTGTAGGCTGGTGGTGGCTTTTGGCAAGGATACAGCCTCTGCCTCCTTCTCAGTAGTAGATAATTTTGTCCCTTGCCCAGCACCATATATAAGAGCTATGATATTTTATGTCATTACATGTTACCAAGTACTAACACACATCTTACTTTTTGCCTAAAGATGCAAGGCCGTACAGAACTCCTGTGGCAAAGGCGATGGCGTTTCCAAACAAGGTTGTAAAAGAGAAACTCAAGAATATGGGAAACAGAGCCATCCTGAAAAGTTAGCAACCGAGGGGACAGCAAACAAGAGACAAAAGAACAAAAGTCAGTCAAATCATATTAAGTACATGCTGTAGATAAAAGAACCACATTCTCAAAAGTATTTCCAACAGCTTTATGCAGTTTTAATAACTATTAGAAATTCATATTCCAAATATTTAATTTTTCATACAGTGAAGTTCAGTCTCTGATAACATAAACTGTGTATGATGCATAGTTGTTCTCACCCACAGTAGAAGAAGGCTTTCTGCCAAGGCTTGAGTTTGTCTGCACGCGCTGCTACTGCATTAGCAAACTCTATGAACTGGCAGCAGAATGGGACTTCACACAGGAACAGCACGAAGGCATTCAACCTTGAGACAGGAGGGGAGGACAGAAACACAGCAGTGAATCATCTTGTGCACTTCCATCTCAAACACTGCACCGCTGAAATGGTGAAGGTCTGGAAGAATTCAAACACAGCAGCTGAGTAGAAAAGAGCCATTATGTTGCCTTTGTCAGCATTCAAGGTATTCAAAGTGGGCTGAAGCACTCACATGTTTACTGTCATGGAAACGGCAAGAAAGCTTCTACTGTGTTGCGTGTTGTGTGTTGGCTGCAGTGTGGTGAAGTAGAGCGTGGTGAAGCGAGCAGAAAATGCCACCAAAAAAACTCAAATATGGCTACGGCTGGGAAAAATACATGCATAAAATATGGATGGGTTATTTCAGGAAAACTGGGAATATGAGTCACGTGATAAAGCACCTCAGTTATACCGCCTTTGACAAATTTCTTGAGCCGAAAAATTTGTTAATTACAATAAATGACAAAGACCAGCAGCGAATCCTTACATTTCAGAAGCTGCAACTGCAGCGTTTTTGAGGTTATTGCTTGAAAAATCACCGATCAGTTGTCAACATCAGGGATTTACAAACTCTAAGACTGTGGGCCTACCCTCAGACAAAGTTTGGAAACCCTCAGACACTCAACAGTTGAACTAAGATAGCCTGATAGCCTGTTTTACATAACTTCAGACTACATCAAATACATGAAAAAGGTCTGTAAAATGGCATTTGTTAGTTTCTAACTCTGGGAAAATCAGAAAAAGAGTAAAATTCCCCCAAACTGTATCTCTGAACTATCTCTTTAACCAGATCTCACACATTTAGACTATTCTATGTGATCTCTGCTTGATAACTAATGTAGTAACTAATATTATATTTTTTCAGTTCTATTCACTGAGCCTCCCCTAAAGCTGTTTGGAGCCCCCTGGGGAGGCCCACTTTTCACTTTGAAAACCTCTGATCAATTTAGATCTGCTAAATGATTAATCAATGAATCATTTCAGCTCTAAAAGAATCGTTTGAGCCGGGTGTGATCTGGTGTAAACAGATGGCAGAATGTCTGGCTTTTAATTTCTACTAATCCATCTTTTCTTTCTAGCTAACACTGCAGTTACCAGTATCAGTACAAAAAAAAATTTGAGAATAAAAACAAGCCACAGCTGGCCTTTCTATGGTATGCACTTCAGTCTTCAAATTCTGAGCAAATCAGTACAGTCTTTGGCTCAACATGTTCATGTGAAGAATTTCTCCACGCCTCCGTCATTTGAGCAGTAGGTGTGTCCACATGGCTACATGAGACTGCTGCTCACTGTCGATGTAAGGTAATACTGACAGAGGAATGTAAATGAACAGGTAACACAAGTGCATAATACATGGGATACATATATGTCAATTTATGTTTGTATGTGACTCTAAGTTGGTGTTTAGTAAAACTACATCTGTGTCAGCACGTGTGTCAGTCGCACCTTAGACAAACTGGAGCAGGACAATTTAAGCACTGTCTTGGGTGTTTAAAACAACACTTTTATTACACAACTGTAACCTGAAAGCGACAGGGACCTTAAATTAGATGAATAAAAGACTTGATGATAGAACAGAGCACTTTGTATCGGAAATTAGTGTTTTTTTGGCATGTTTGCTGTCTTTTCTCTTGTATAATCACCAGCATATAAAAATGCCTTGGTTTATGGAATGCGAATTAGCTAATTTATGCGTGCTACATTAAAATAAGCGTAACAGTGTTAAAGACTTACACCATCCATACTCCTGCAGCGATGTTTAAAGGGTTTACAGTGACACAGTTCCAGACTCCTGAGATGGCACAGGCTGCATCGTATGGACAAGATGAAAGACAAAGCAAAAGGGACATTATTAAGAGGACATATGACTGATCATGCCATTATACAGGAAATATTCGGTCTGACCATTAGCTATCAGCACTTTATTTCAGATTTTTGTCTTAGGAGGGAGAATAGATCTTAATATGATGGATGTGGCTGTTAAGATTCTGCCTGTACACTTTAATCACCATAAAAAAAATCAGCAATGCGGAACATATGGAGTATGTACAGTATGTGGATGCAAGTGTGCAGCAAACAGACACACACAAATGTTTTTCAAGAGCAGCACATCACTGCAGTTTTTAATTTGGTTTCCCACGATGCTGCATTTAAAGCAATTTGGAAATATTTGAAAAACACTGACTGAAATGATGGAATCCAGCACTCGTATCTAGATCTAAAAGCTATTACGAAACACAGTTAGCCTGAAAATTAATAACTAACATCAAATTTGAAATACTAATTACCACTGTGTCAAAATCAAAGCAGGCCACATTTTTCATGTACCAGATAATTTGTTTCAGACAGATTCATTTAATGATAATTCTGAGTATTTTCAATATAGACCCCTTTTTTTCAGCTTTTGCCACGGCTTGGAAAAAGTTCTATTAATTACTTCACTGAGGTCCACACACACACAGAGCCAGTGAGACCTGCCGATGTTCAATGTCTGCCATATATGTATACTGCAATATGAGCTCAAGGTATATAATTAACATGTTCAAGTTCACTGGCAAACAGACCACTGGTGTTGCGTTCAGAGGTTGTGAAAACAGCGGTGAAAAATGCGTGTCAGAGTTCCACATGTGCGAATCTTTCGCGGGCTCTGGAATAATGTGTGATATGGTGAGATCACACATTGCAAAAGTGTAAAAGTGAAGCAATTAACACAGCAGCAGTGAACGAACCCAACGACTTTAGTCCTAGAAGTAGGCCTACTTTTAAAAAAAATCCAATTATCAGTCGTATTCACACTAAGATAAAGCAATAAATCACACGACACAGAGGTGTATCTGCTGCAGTGAATATGGTTTATTTTAAAAATACAACACAATTGAGGGCATGTCAGCTTTTAGGGTCAACTGTTTAAAATTGCCATTGGTGCTTTTGTGTGTGTGTGTGTGTGTGTGTATGTATGTGTGAGACACAATCAGTTATTCTGACAACATGTGGCTCAGGTTGAAAATGACTAAAGTAATCTTTTTCAAATGCAGGATCTGCAGGTGACAAACACACTGTACAAACGGACATTTTGACTTGACAAACACAGGTGTGTCCAATAAGATTAACAATAGTTAACCAAATAGATATGTTAGCGTCAAGGCCCTGGTATTGTGCATTATGGCTCACTGACAAACTACACGAAATGGAATGGAACCTTAATTAGTTAACATTGGTTACATCTACTATTTGATATGAATATGGCTGCCGTGAAAAAGATCTATTGTGCATTCTGGCTCACTGACACAGCGAGTAATCTGCTTATTTAGTCAGTGAAAAATCTAAAAAAATGTGAGTGACAGTTTCCCAGAGCCCAAGGTGACATCTTAACATGGTTTGCTTTATTAAACTAACAATCCAAAACTGTTAAACATTTCAGTTTAATATATCAGAAGGAGTTATATTAGGAGAGCTTGCGTAAAAATTAAATTATAAAAATAGCTACCTTGATTGATTTGCTAAATATACAGTAAATACTGATTAATTTTCTGTGGATCGACTAGTCATTACAGCTATAGAACTGAGTAGGGCTGTTAATGATTAATCATTAATCACCATTAGGAATTCAACCAATTAAAAATTCATTAACAGACAACGTATGTTTTGTGTAGCATTTCTCCAGAGTTCAAAGGTTTGGTTTAGTCTGCTTTACTAGTAATGGCAGTAATTGCTCCGCATTTGACATTGTTTTGTTTGGCGTAGCCATTTGTGAATAAGGACAGTTGACAAGAGCATTTGTTTCGAGCCTAAGGGCTCAGTCACACATACTCGAATGCACGGGAGTGGCTGTTGCCTGCTGAGGCTAATGACACACACGTTTTTGCAACTGACGGAAGCTGTGGCTCCGCCCCTTCAAAGTTCACCAAGCTCACACAAATTTGCCCATTTGTGACCATGCCATTGTTTTATTGTCTGTTTAAATTCAATTATTTATTAATGTAAAATACATTTAAACTATGAAAAAACACATTTCCTATCTTATTAATTATTAATGATTAATCAGTTCCTAATGTGTTCAACTATCTGTTCAAGAAAATGCACAAAATTTGCACCCATAGAATATAGCTCATCATTAATGCTATTACTTACACCTGTGATATTCTTGCTGTAACCAGTCAAACATGTCAAGTGTGAGAAAGATCTATCAAAAGCAGTCACACCTCATCAGTTATGTAAGTTTTTTTTCCCACTACTGAGAAGGAAATAAAAAAAAGGCACCTAAGACATTTCATTTATTAATGTCTATTATTTCTAGTTTATAATTCTGTAGTATTTATAACGGACATACTGTTACGTGGGGTGTTTTAAAACTTTTGACTGCCAGTCTATTCACATATAATTGAGAGTCAACACCATGCAGAAAATTCAGACTGAACCTCCAGAGTGAGAAGAGAGGGAAAATATGTCTAGTCCCCATGTGAACTGTCCAGGCCAGACAAGCCCACACGGTCACCAACAGTGTCAGAACTACGTAGCATATCCTGCTCCGTTCGACCATCCAGCCTCCTTAATAATACAGAGCCCATTGAATATGCAGTGCCCCAGGTGGTTAATGTGATACAGGCTCTGTGACTCTGGTGTCACTGTGAAGGAGAGACGGATAGAGGGCTGCAATGCTGCTGCTGCTGCTGGAAAACTGCAATGCCAGCAAGCAGTAAAAATCACACCTGCCTCACACTGAGGGAGACAGTCAATGCACCTGCTGTGGACTGTGTGTGTCCATATCATACAGGTAATTTAGGAATAACAGGCTGTTATGGACTGAGCAAGCCATGCAAACAGGCGGTGGTTGCTGCAGTGAGGGGACAAAGGGCTGTGATAAAGCTTTTGTCTAACCGGGCTGAGCAACTGAAATGAGGTTTATACTCAAAAAATGTTGTTTTTTTCCCCTCAAATAGTAATCTGATGACTTTATCTCCCTTGACTATAATTTCCTCTGTGCAATATATCTTCAAGTGCAATATCTGTTGTATGCAAAATTTCTCCAATTCTCCAAATACGGCACTACTGGCTGCTTTTTGCTTGTTGTATATTTGCATATATTTTGCTCTCTCTCTATTTTCTTCTCAGAACCAATCATTTCTACTCTATTTTTCTTTGGTCAGCCTTGTGATGAACTGTACGGGTGTACCCTGCCTCTTGCCCAATATCAGCTGGAACAGTCTCCAGCCCCTGTAACCCTTCTAGGATACACAGTTATAGATAATAAATTAATTTTATGTTGTATCCTACACTGTATAGTGTCTATATATTTTGTAGTCTTTATTCTTACAGAGGCATCTATAGGACTGCTCCAAATTACATTTCATTGTAGCTGTACAGTGACCATAAAAGTTATCTAGTGCTAATCTAATGCCCTTTTGGTCCTGTCTGAACTCTCATTCTCATATTAAAGCAGAGATAAAGAGTGGGGCTACAACCAGTGATTATTTTCATTATCAATAAATCTGCTTATTACTTTTATGATTGATCATTTTGTCTAAAAAATGTCCAAAAATTGTAAAACAAAAATGTTCTTCACAATTTCCCAGAGCCCGAAGTTGACATCTTCAAATTGCTTCTTTTGTCCAACAAACAGTTCAAAACCTAGAGCCTGACCTATATATTGGTCGACCGACATTATCGGATCGATACTGGCCTATCACGTCTAAATTGATCTATATCTGTATCAGCATATATGTTGTCTGATATGTTTCTATATGGATACTTTTTTAACAAGACAGAGCAAAATGCAGATTGATTTTATTTGTTAGCTTTATAGGCAGCATTCTATGTATATTTGATCATTTTTCTTAATTCAGGTATAAAATATACATATATTTTTCTCTATTTGTGTTCTTTATTTAGGGTTATTTAAATAATTTTTTTAAAAAATGGTTAAAGTTTACCCTTTACTGTTACTGATGTCATTTTGGACAATAACACTTATTGCTAAACTGTAAAATATCCTGCCACCGTTACAAATCTTTGTCATGAGTGTTTGATAACCACCTCTGAGGGATCATTGCAAAAAATGTGTATTTATGTAAATTGTGTATATTATATTCTGTGTAAAGAATATTAAAATCAGACTATATTTGTACTCCCTCATATCGTATCATCATTTGCCTCAAAAATCCAATATCAGTCAGTCCCTACTAAAACCCAGAGCACTCTTCATTCACATAAATGATTAAGAATAGCTCTGAATTCTTACATTTGAGAAGCTGGAACCAGCATGTTTTTGGCACTTTTACTTGAAAAATAACTGAAACTATAAACTGATTATCAAAACAGTTGGCAACAGAGCTGCAACTGATGATTGTTTTCACGGTTATTTTCTCAACTAACCTATTAATAGTTGTTTGCCTCTACAATGTCAGAAAAGGGTGAAAAAAAAAGTAGATCAGTGTTTCCAAGCAGATTTAAATGTCTTAAAATGCCCTTTTTTTGCCCACAACCCAAATATATCAGCTTACTGTCATAGAAGAGTAAATAAACCAAAAAATATTCCCATGTAAGGTAAGATAAGAGAAGATATTCCTTCATTAGTCCATAACAGGGAAATTTATGGTGTTAAAGCAGCAAAGTGGATAGCAAAAATATAAAGAAGCATCAGTAAAATATAAAAAATATTAAGGAAATATAAAAAAAAATAGGAGCAATATAAACAGGAAATATTAAAATAGGATCAGTGCACACATATCAGACTCAGCAAGAAGCTGAAATCAGAGATTTTTGATTGTTTTTCATAAAAAATTATTCACACCGATTGACAACCTAAATTGTTGGACAATTAATTTAATAATAACCGATCAATGCATTAGTCTTTGCAGCTCCAGTCGGCAACTAATTTTCTTTCGATCGACTGATAAATGGATTCCACACAAGAAATATTATCATGTGTGCTGACGAGGCAATATCTTCACCTGCCCGTCACAGTATAAAGAAACTTGAATTAAAGTGTTAACTGTCACACTTAAACAGGTGTATCTACTTACATATTCCTCCCAGCACCCCAGCTATTTTGCAGAGCCATCGGTACCACCACGTCATGCCATCATCCTCCGGAGTGGCTTTGGTGGACGCTGCAGCCTCTTCAGAGCTCATTGTGTTGTTTTAGCGCTGTTAGCTAAAGCTACACACAGCTGTCAGCCTGAGAACACCTAAACAACAGCTAAGTTCACTTAGCTAGCTAGTTTTCCACAAACTAACCGCTAACTTGCTTTTTTTTTCTCCACACGACACGGGAGTCCCTGTCAGTAAGACCAGCTGTAATTTAAACTTTGAAGTATTTTTCGTATCTTTTCCTCCCTTTGTGTGCTCGTGTTGGGAACAGCCAGCTGCCTGATGTTACCCCAGCTCGCCCCGTCAGTTACAACATGCTAACGGGCTAGCTGATGCTAACCAGCCGCCGCTAGGAGTGTTTATTACCGCCGCATCCGTCACAAACTCTACTGTAAGATTATAAATGAGCAAAAACTATCACCAGCTCGCTTTCTGCTGCCTTACAACTGTCCACTAATGTTGTAAAGATGGTTTATTTGGGCGCGGGCAGCCGCTCCGTTGTTCTCCTCCCGCGTCTGCTCAGCTGCTCCGCCGATGTCACCGGTGCATTGTGGGAGGGATTTGATGTGCGTCATGGTTTGTTTACATGCTGCTCTGATGACAGATTTTTAAGATAGTGATGAATATGGTAATAACACACGTTTGTGATTATCAGCCGTGTCAGTGGTGGAACAAGTATTCAGAGATTTTACTCAAGGAAAAGTAGGAATACGAGGGAGTAAAAATACTTCTACAAATACAGCATTCAAACTTTCATTAACCTCTAAAAGTACAAACTTATTATTTATATTATTTCCAGGGTTAGGAACGTTACTTTAAAAATGTATTCCCATAGTTACTAATTACCTATTAAAAATGTAGTCAGTAACCTTATCCTAGTATCACAGTATTAAAGTAATGTAACTTGATTACTTTCCATTACTTTTGAATTATCTCAGTACCAATGTGGTGATTATGTTTATTCTGTCCTTTCACATGTGTGAATGCACAGTTAGACTGACAGCTGTAATATGCACATTTAAATGTACTTCAGTGTTGCTAACGTTAGCGGCACTGCACGTGGTAATATATCATTCTTTATTTTAAAAGTAATTTAAATTTGTAATCCAGTAAATCCTCTATCCCTGTAATCCCTAATTACTTTATCAACTGCTAGGTGTATTGTGGATCCCACTGTGAAGTTTTTATCTTATCTTAACCTGTAAAAGTATCATAATTTATTTGCTGTTTATATTTTGTGTTATTAATCTAAATCTCTGTGGTAACTTAAGGTATTAAATTTATGTGCTTAAGTAAAAAGTACAATATTGCCTTTTTAATTGATGGGTAGAAGTATAAATTAGCAGAAAATTAAGAAACACAAGTTGAATACCTCAAAATAGTATTTGCCTTGACCATGACCTTGTTGTGAGCAGTTTTAGAAAGCAACTATTTTCTTTCTACTGTTTGCTAACTGTATCACTGCACAGAAGGAAGTATGTGTCTACTCATGGACAACAGGCTCATGCTCATAACAGCATGGGATTTTAACATCCCATCCATCAGTTTCCTTCTAACATGGTGACACATTTGATGGGTGTTGTTAGGTAGAAGAAAAAACATTTCTGGATAAATACATTGCTGTTGAGTTTTTCAAAAGTAGTTTTTGGCGCTTCGAGCAGCACAAGCCAAATGACATCTAGTTCTATTATATTCAAGAGAAGGCAGACATCTCTACAGCCGACATCTCAAAACTTTTTTGGATTGAACAGTTCCTTTAAGACAGACTTTAAAAATTGTGAACCTGTTCTTTAAAAATGGCAAAACAAACCCGATTTCACCACATCAAAGCAACACAACAATCTTTTGTTTTTCAATATTAAATATCTGAATCATCTTTAATCATTCATTCACACTCCTATATACAACATATTCTTCCCAAATCACTCTGTACATAACTGTAATTTTATCTCAGCAGCTTTCTTTTGAAGTGTCTGATGGACAAACATGAACTGTGACCTTTCTGGGTGGGGATGACAAAAAAGAGGGACAAAAGTCCAATCTGCAGCGGGATGACTGTGTCTGTGTTTGAGGAGAGGTAGATAAAGTAATTGTGACAAAGTCAACTCCAGCCACAGAGGGTGTTTTCTGACTGGCTATCAGACCCTTTAATTAAGGGGACAGCAGGCAGTGTCTCACTCTAACAGCAGAGTGGACTGTAGTGGCTTCAGGGTCCTTCGGCTGGTCCTCCTCTCCTCCATTATTGGTTTCCTCTTCCCCGTGGTGTGTGGCAGAGCATATCATCGAGGGTCTGCTGGGTCACCTGATCGGCTTGTGCGAGCTGAGTCACTATCTGCTCCACTTTCATCATGTGTGGTCGGCCTTCACTCCTCAAGCGCAGAATATCCACCTAAAACAGGTTGCAAGAGGCCACTGAGTCAACTCTCTGTAGCTTGTTTTAACTATTTTGAGACATATTTCTGCACAGTACTTCTGATCAACAGTCCCAGTAAAGAACACCTAAAAGGTTTTTATTTTTATGTTAGGTCTGCCATTATGTCGTTCTTAGAAAATTGTATAGAAATGTATATGTTCCTCCCCAGAATGAAGGCTGTAAAATCATTGCAGGAAGTTAAAGTAATAATTTTTAAAGTAATAATAAAAAAACTATTAACTACAGTAGATGGCAGTTGACACGCACCCAGTTAGGAGAAGCAGAGAGGAGTACCAGCACAGAAACTAAGCAAAGCAATGTACTGCTAGCTTCCTCCCTCAGTACTCCTGCTGCTTCTCCAAACTGGGTATGTGGCGACCACCATCTACTGCAGGTAGTACACTGATTATCAATTTGTATCTCATACAAACCCACTTAAAATCATCCAAACTATACTTTTAATAATTTATACATTTAATTAAAGTAGCATCTGTGTTATAGATCAAACAGTCAGATGTTTGACTCACCACCTCCTGAGAAAATTCAGGCTTCTTCACAAAAGAAGGGCTTTTAGGCAACATGGCTGCAGACAGGAAGGAAATGGCATCTGTCACTGCTCCTGACATCGCTAGTATTACCACCTAAAAGATTAAAAAAAAAATATTAATCACTGAACAACAGAGCAAGAAATGATATATACTAGCGCTACATGATGTACCCTTACCTTCAAATTTTGGCATAATCTGCTGTCAGTGCTCATTATTTGTGAATATAATGAATTTGCCTTTTCAATATCATTCTGGAACAAAAATAAAAAAAAGAAAACAGATTATTGATGATATTTTAATGTTTTTCACATCTTTTTGAACGAGTGAAAAAACAGAAGGAGAAGATATAACTCACCTGTCGAAGTGCTAATGCAACAGCGAAGCAGTAAGCATGTCTGGGGATGAAGTGTCCTTTGGTCTGTCCCTCATCTATCAGAGCAGTGCAGATCCTGTAGGACTCTGGGGTGTTCTGACCAACATAAAACACAACATTAATATTTTTACATTGTAAATGGAGAATTTGTAAGTGGGGTTGTATGAGGCACTTATCCACAGTCAGTGTATTACCTACAGTAGACAGATGAAACACTCACAGTTTGGAGAAGCAGAGAGGAGCACCAGCTCAGAAGCTAAGCAACCTGCTGCTGTGGACAGGGTCAGCAACAAAACATATTTTAGACACCTACAAAAAAAATATCCGTTTAAGTGTATGCTGTATTTTGAATATTTTCATCACTTTACTTTGCCATCAGAAACCCTTTTCTGACAGGAAACTGTTGTATGAGCCAAGTGTCGCTCTCTTCAAACCAGCAAAACTCCTCTGACAAAATCAGTAATTTTACCTCACAGAACACAAGAGTTGTTCGTCTACAGCTGCTTCAATTTGTTATTTAATTTACTTAAACTTTTAAAATACTGAAGTCACAGAATAACAAACAAATTAACCGATCAAGGCAGGGTAGACCAGCAACTCCTGTTTTCTGGGAGATAAAATTACTGCTTTCGCCTTTGGAGTGAGTAAGAGCAACATCTGGCTTACATGACAACGGTTTCCAATCAGAAAAGCTAGCTGTCTGGTGGCAAAGTAAAGCAGTGAAAATTAGTATGTTTAAACTAGTATACAAAATAAACTGATAGATTTTTTTAGATTGGTCATTTTAAAGTGACTAAAATACCTTTTGTTGCTAACCCTGTCTACAGCTTAGCATCTGTGCTGGTGCTCCTCCCTGTTTCTCCAAACTGGGGGTGTGTCGGCCATCGTCTCCTTATACCCTGACTATGGCATGAGTACTTCAAACAAGCCCACTTCAAATAATCCAAACTATCCCTTTAAAACATTAACTCCCTTCAAATATGACTCTTGGGACTGTAATAAAATAAACTTTAATTAATTTTAGTGTTACCAGTTTATAGCAGGTGCCAAATGCCAGTGTCCGTGTGTCTTTGTTGAATGGTACACCTTGGTTCCTCATGGTTCTTAGTACCTCCAGGGCACCTGTAATAGCCAAAGTTTGGAATATCACATAAATGATGAAATGATTTAAGAATAAATAAAAACACTGGAGGGTTAATCTGTCCCTTACTTTCATAGGAGCCTTTTGTGAATAACATGTCTATGGCGATGTTAAAGGACGTTGCGTCGTTGAAAAATCCTTTCATGTTCTGTTGAGACAAGTGAGAGGAAACATTATTAGTCCAAGCTGAATCTTGTTTCAATCCTGTCTTGTTTTAGGGTCAATTTGATTTGATTGATTTACCTTATCTGTAAGTGTAGCAGCAGCCAAGTCCTCCAGACCCAGCTCGTAGCACAGTCTCATGAAGAGAGGACCAAACTTGAAGTCTCCATACACCAAGTTCCTGTTCTCTGCATGATACCTTGTGAGTGCACATTAAAGGATCATTAGAATCTCATTCCCTTTTTTCTGATGTTTGTGAAAGGCAAAGCAGTGCAAAGGATATGAAAGATAAGTGTATTTGTGCTTTACAAAACTGTTGATAAAGGATGTACTTCACCTATAAATGGCATCTCTGGCTATCACCATGTCATCTGCAGACTGGCACAAGTGAAGGAGAAGCTTCAGCTCGTCTCTCAGTATCAGCTCATTCTTTTGCATCTTCTGACTGAAGAGCTCAATATAATTTCCTGTAACGAGGTGAAAATATGAGCTCTTGTTTATCATAATAACACATGATAATAATAGTAATTATAAGTTATAAAACACTTCTAAATCCATCTTACAAGGTGCTTTACATAAGGCAGCAACTTCATAACTAGCAGATCCTAAAAACAGTTTCTAGGGAAATAAATAAAACTTTCAAAAGGACAGTCAATAAAATCTAATAAAACAGATAAAAACAGTAAAAGGGGACTGTCAGTGAAATCAAAGCAAATCAAACATTATACTATAATAATTTAACAATATAAAACCAAAACATAAAACTGCAGACAACTACTTTACCTTTCGATCCACTGACAAGGTGAGCCACAGCCAGCTTCCTCTGCTGGAAGTTCTGTAGTTTGATAACATCCTCTGACAACAGATGCCTCTTTGCTGCAGAGAAAAAGGTTTACACAATCAGAATCAGCTTTATAGGCCAAAAGTGTGCATACACATATGATGAATTTGACTCTTTTTCATTGTTCCCAATGTATGAGAATAGACATTACATGTATGAGAAGTTAAGCATATAAATATTGAATGGATATACATGGAGTGGATGATTATGATTATTACAGTATATGCTTATATACATGTCTATATACAGTATGTACTGTGTGCTGGATCATTGATGACAGTAAAGCTGCACCATTAACTGACATATTGAAATGGCAATATGGCTTAGTGCAGTATCAAAATCCCAGAAGCTGCAATTTCTTGATAAAGGAAAAATATGTGACAAAACAGCATTGTAACAAAGTACTGTAGCACTGCAGAGATGTTCTGGGGACAAATCTTGCTATTTGAATGCAAGAAATCATGTTTGTTGATGCAAAACGCATCATTCCTACTAATCGTCCCTTATATCACAATATCTGTCAAAATAATAACAGTTTGACTTAAAACACTGCACTTTGTTGCACTTTTATGAGGCGTTAAAGCAGCTGACAGTCGGTTTGCACACATGTGGGTTAGTTATTAACAAGATGCTAATGTAGCCTCTCTGTCAGTAAACCGGTCGGTTGTAATGGTCAGTCGGGTATCAGACTTGATGAGTTGTGTTCGTCTTACCTCCTACACATCCTTCAATCCAGCCTGGCTGTAAAACACCACAAAATACTCCTTTAGAGGGCTCTCGTACCAACGACCGACAACATCTACCGAGCCGAGCCAGCGCCATACTGTCCACTGACTGTACCATGGAAACGAAAACAAAGGGGAGGATGCTGCAGGTGTTAGGGTTTTAAAGACAAATTGCTGCCTGGTATCGCAAACTATATTTGAAATACATTGATATCCAACATCTAGTTTAATTCAAATTGAACACTTGTGTGTAGCTATCTGTTTTAAAGTTGCACTACACGGTAAACAGTTGGTAGAATCCAATATGGCGGCGCCCTGTGATCCGGCGCAGGAGTGAAGTACAGTATAAAATCAGCATTAGGACCAGAATCAGAAACGCTTATTCGCCAAATGTACAAAGTACACAGGAATTTGACTTGGTGATGCAGTGCAATGAGACAATACAGATAATATGTTTAAAAAGACTAACTTAAAAGGTTAAAAAGTTTAAAGGTTAAACACAAGAATTATATACATATAAGAATATTATATATAAATAAGAATAAGAAAGAGCAAGAATACTATACAAACTGAAAATAAAAGGTACGAAAAAATAGGAATAGTAAAGTACAGTATGAGTTCATAAAAAGAAGCAACAAGTTAAGAGAAATAAGTATGCTGCACTCTACTACACATTATAAATGGCATTATGGGTTGCTGTAAGTGGGAATAGTAACAGCACAATTAATTCTACATCATTGTCGTCATGGTCATTTATTTCCACTGTGGTACACGAAGCCGTGTTCATTATGGGAAGCCATTTTAGTCGATATTAAATAAATAAATGTGGCTTTGAATTAAAACAAGAAATGAATAAATGAATAAATAAATAAACACTTGTATTTATTTCAGGGGCTTTCATTTCATAATTCCACATTTATTAATTCCCAACACCACATTTATTAATTTCCCTGCTCTTTTTATTTCCAATTCTGTGCCAGTGGAATGTCTCATTTGATATGTAAACCTGTCATGTACCAACACATTCAAAATCAAAATGTTTCCAGATTTGTACTTGAACTTAGTCTTAAGATCAATTCTGATTTTCCGGTGTGCATGAGTTGGATTCAGAAAACATGCTGACCATAAAGAAACCCTTGCACTGTAAAACCAAATCCTCAATTTAATTTCGTAGTTCATTTTTGTGCTACATGTTTTCTTCTGTTTTGTCTTCTGTTTTAAATTGTGTTACTGACCAAAACAGCAGCCAAAAATGTTGTTTGTCCTTTTGACCTGCAGATGGTGCCATTGGACTTTCCTTAAAACACGTCTGATGAGGTTGCTGCTTTTAAGACGTTTGGAACACAAGATACAGTGTAATATGTATCATAATGATGTGTATAATAAATATGTGGGACACAAACAACTCACTTGTGGCATTTTTGTTGTATTAGTTGTCATTGTAATAAATTTTGCTGTAATATACAATATGTTACTAGTTTAGTTTAGTGATATAAATTAATTCTACACTTTTTAAATAAAGAATCACAATAACATTTAACTTTCTGATTCTGATGATTAATTTAGTGTTATAAATTAATTTTAAACTTTATTATTGACAATGACTAGACTTAAGATTTCCATTATTTTGGCCCTGCATGTTGGCAATGATCACTTTTCATCCCATCTTGCTCATTCTTTTAAAAATAATTTTGTATGTAATATTCTGTTTTAGATTTTTAGAAATTTCCATTGTGTTTCTCCAATTTATGCACCAATTTAAGATATTCCCTTATAACAATTAAATGAAACAGC
The DNA here is from genome assembly GCA_034769285.1 of Lutjanus argentimaculatus. Lineage (NCBI taxonomy): Eukaryota > Metazoa > Chordata > Actinopteri > Lutjaniformes > Lutjanidae > Lutjanus > Lutjanus argentimaculatus. Next base: position 31,098,284 of record JAWZSL010000005.1, on the reverse strand, counting down.
AACATAGAAAGAAACTCCATATTATAACAATGCCATTATTAATGATAAATCAATTATTCTGAGTTTAATATTCCAATTAACATATTTTTTTTAGGTCATATAGGCTTCAAAATTGCAAATTAAGTATAGGGGGAAATATTCACATCTACCCTCATATGTACTTTTCTATAACATGTACTGTATATACCTATGTAAAAGTCCCCAGAGTCTACTCTAAAACTAAAACTGAATTTTCTTACATATGGACCTTGGGCTTGGAATAATTCATTCAAACACCACTAAAACATGTTTTATGTCACGGTTTTAAAACGCCACCGTTTCTTCTTTGTGTCCTTCTTTGAACTGTTTATGTATCTTAATGTGATCTACTACACTGCCATTTTGGATAGTTCTCTCATGCAAAAGATATAATGTGTCTCAAGAGCCTTTTCTCATAAATAAAGGTTAGATACATTAAAGCATTTTGTAATAATAATAACAATAATACATTTTATTTAATGGCACTTTTCATGGCACTCAAGTTCACTTTACATCAGAAAAGATCAGTAATACAATATAAAATAAACGACAGAGCAGCAGTAATAAAACATCAGTACAAAGAACAATAAAACATGCAAACTGAACTTATAAAATTTTGTGTAAAAAGAAGCCATGAACGATGTTAGTCGAACTGTTCAGAATCGTGTACACAATGATTACTTTTGATACAAATGTTATGTTGGAACTATGTAATATAGAAGTAGGCCTGTCATTTCATTTCAGCCTCCACTCTACCTCAGTATAGGAAGCATCAGTGAGCACCAACTCGTGCTACCAGTTAATTTAGCCATCGACCTATACAGCATTACATAACCGAGGAGTTATATACTTACACAGGAGTTCTGCTGCATTTTTTCTGCCAATGTCATGTTGTGGTCACACATTTGAAATTAGACTCTATATTGAAATACTTCCAAGATATAGCTAGATATTTTTTTATTGTGTCTGACCTATGATAGTAGTATACTGTAAGTCTGTTACATACACAAATGTACACAAATTATCACAGAATCAAATGTTCTTTATATGAGATTTAATGGTGAGATGTGATTTTCCACTGCAGGTGGTGGGTAGAACTCTGTGGAAACTTAACCTGCAGCCATTTTGAGAAGTGAGTTGAGTTTAAGTTGTAAAAAAAAAAAAAAAAAAAAAAAAAAAAAATCATTACAATGATTAAGGTGCTTCTTAAATTAACTCCTAAGATAGACTATCTCACACAGAGAAAATAGGGCTGGGACGGGGGAGGATCCCCACTGTTGCCTTGGCAACAAGATCTCAGCCCATCCAGCTGAGATTGCTTGCTCAGCCAATCAGACACAGGGCTTTGGATAATTTATGGTATCCTGCAAGGTGTGTGTGTGTGTGTCTCTGTGGGCTTCACTCTGCCTCTCTGCACATGTATGTGTTTTCATGAATGTGAAAACAGGCTTCTCAACATATAACTCGTCTCCAGCTACAGGTTGAGGGGTTTAAGGTGGTGGCAGCTCTTGCTAAGTTGCTCAGACAATGCAATAATCAACAGGGAAATATCGTGCTGTTTGTAGGGAGGATCTATTTTAGCACTCAGACTTTGATTTCACAAACAGCCAGGTTCAGTTGCTCTTACATCTTCTTTGATTTATCCTCATGTGCACCTCCCTTTGGTTTTGGAAAGTGCCCGGGGTGTCCCATCATCATTAATAAATGTCCCTGCTGAAACAGTTTTGGCACAGAAAAAAAAACACACAGCTGGTACTGATTAGTGTGTCAGACTGTGTGCCACAGTTGTAAAGTCACTGTCCTTGAAAGACAATTAAATAGGTTCACTTCCATCTATAGTGAGACATATGATGCAGATGCATGTCCAATGTCCATTCACTCTGTGACTTTGTACTAAATCATACATGCCTCTGTGGCTGCGTGTTCAGTTTGGATAAATAGCAGGGATGTTTTCACATTTGCATAACATGTCTATAATGATATAACAGGCCTAGTCGAATGACATACACTGTAAAAATAGTCTGCTTAAAAATGCCGCCTTAAAATTTTGTGTCGACTGAATTTGAGGTCAATTTATAATGATTCAAAACAAACTTTCCTTATCAAATAAACTTGATATTAATTCACCTGTACTTGAGAAAACAAGATAATAACTGGTGAACATTACAAACAAGTTTGATTTCCTGTTTTCTTAGTTTGAAGATTCAGTTCTTCATTTCAGACAAATAACTCACAGCTGCAGCTGCTCCTGTTGGAGCTACTTTTTTCCTGCACTGGCACAAAGACAATATGTGAAACTGCTCCCAGTGAACTTATTAAATTATGTCTGTGACTCAGTTTAAGGGGCTGGGGACAAAACTCAACCACTAACTGTGCTTTCGTTATTGTGAAAGACTTATCTTATCGTTTATAAGAGACATGCAATAAGTTTCTATCATATTTTTTATCCAGACTATTAAAATGGTCTCAGGGGAGTTTTAACTCTCAAACAATGCATGCTGGGAAGTCTGCTATGCTGATCATGTTTCTTAAGAAACTTAAAGCTACTACAAGGAACTTTCAGCTCCTGTGGACAAAAGCAGCGGTTGTTTCCACTGTCATAACCACAAAATATGACGTTAAAACTAAAATTATTTGAAAAAATATCTCCTCCAGCTTCTTCTCAACTGGCAACATACTACCAGGGTCAGGGCTACATGTTATGTAATCAGATTACAAAAAAAGTAAGCTGTATTGTATTGTATTGTATACTGTATTTAGGCAACAGTATTAAATTGAGACAGTTTCATGACCAGTTAAAAACTTGTTATAGTAGCTTTAATTGAGTTGACTGAACTCAAATCATCATTTTAAGTCCAAAGACTTCAAGTTAGAAGAACTCTGAAAATAAATACTGGAAATTGTAAGGTCAATTACCTCAAATAAATAACACTTAGATTAATTAATTCAACTAAATTCATGTACAATTTTTTACAGTGTATGTAATATGGACGTCCGTATTTTTTTCTTTCCATTTACTGGTGTGCAGTATATTTACTGAAACAGCTCTGAGAGACGGGCTCAAAAGCTTCGAGAGACATCAGACGTGTGGACTCATGGTCTCCCACCGTACAATAAAAGGATGTTGAATCGTGGAGACATGTCCTCTTATCCTGCTCCGCTCTGCTGTTGCTCTCTCAGTCAGTCTCCCTGCAGGTGTCTGAAGAGGTCATTCGGTTCATCACATACTGAAGAGCTAAATATGCTCTCTGATGTTATTTTTCTCATTCTCCTCTGACATGTTTCATGTTCTGGACACATTTATATATTTTTATATCTGTTAATTTGTTTTAAGCTGCATTATGTTTTATTAATTTGGTATATTTTTTTCATTCATTTGAAGCAGTAATGGTGGCTCAGTGCTGCTGCATCACAGCATGGGTTCAAGCTAGTGCTGACTGTAGCCATTTTACAAGCTCTGGCAATAAAAGGATGCATGTTAGGTATTTATGTACGTGATATTCCTATTACTGAGGCAAGCGAGGATGAAATGCATCTGCATGAAATTTCACATCAACCAATCAGTCCGCTAGTTATCAAGTCATGTCACTAAAAGCCAAACATGTTCATCAGCTGCAGGCATTAGCTTGAAGAATGAAAGAATGAATTTATTTGATGATAAATGTATAACACTGCATTGCAGTCATTATGTACATTAAAATCACAGAGGATGCAGACATAATAGCACGTTACACATCAAAAGACGAAAACTGCAACAAGTCAGCAGGTGAAGACAATACAATCAATATATACATACTGTATATAGTGGACAGAGAAGTAGCACTCAGATTCACATTTTTGGGCAGATTAAAAATGTCTTTTTGCTCAATGGGCTTTTGAATTGAAAAGCGATGATGTCTACCCCTACCGCTACCTCTCGTAAAGCAGCTATGAATGTCTCTTAAAAGTGAGAAATAATTAGGTAAGTAATTAAGCGGAACCAGCAAAGTAATTAGTATGCATCATATGGGGACTATGAATGTCTGCACAAAATGTTATGACAATCCATTAGGAGTTGAGATGTTTCAAAGTGGTGGACCTACAGACCAACTAATATTGTCATCCCTAGAGTCATGCTGCTTGCATGGCTAAAACATTCAAATAATTTTCATCTGTAGACTTCATACAACAAAATCTATTAAACAAAGTCAGGCAGATAACTTTACTTGCAGTGGAGAACCATGTCAAAACACATAGCTTTGTTACATCTCTTCAGACTGAACCAGGAAAGCTGAGCCTCTGGTCTCCGTTCCCACTTATATTTCTCTGGGGGAACATAAATCCCACACATTCATCTCTTCTCTGCTCTCAGGGAAACTTGTCACCAAGGAGGCTAAAAGAAGTGACTTCCCTCTTGGGCCACATTGTCGCTAGTAGCCAATCATCTGTGTGCACAGCACATTAACTTGGCTGCCAGTGTTCTGTTCTCCATCATCGTAAGAGAGGGGTTTGTAATTATGAATGTCTGCTGATTAAGAGCCATAGGCCATGTAGTGTTTGTATATGGATGATGGATGATTTAGGTTTAACTGAGATAGGTGAGTCTGCTAATGAGTGTGCAAAGCAAACACAAGTGCTGCAATTGACTCAGTGACCACTTAACACATTTTAATGAAGTATTTGATGAAAAATACCAACAAATAGATGAGACTGAGGACCAATGATGTTAACTGTTGCTCAGTGGGTCCACTGCTTTAATCCAGACTGAAATATCTCAAGAACTAGTGGATGGGTTGCTTTTATATTTTGTACAGACATTCATGGTCCTCAAAGGATGAAGCACACTGACTTTGGTGATCCTCTGACTTTTGTGGTTTTATGTCAAATATCTCGATTGTTAGATTGCCATGAAATTTGGTGCAGACATTCATGTTTCCCTCAGGATGATCTCCTGATCAGCATATTAGTCTCAGCTGTACTTTGTTTAGTGGTATTTAGCAAATGTTAGCATGCAAACATGCTAAATTAAGATGGGAAATATGGTGACCACCAGAGGTGTGGATTCAAGTCACATGACTCCACTCAACTCTAATTTGATAACTGTAGACTCAACTTGACAAAATCAAAAAATAAAAAAGACTTCACCTAGACTTGAGTCTTTCGACTTGAAAATACTTGATACTTCCCAAAGAAGTAGGCTATGCTATTTAAAGTGTGTCATGACTCAATTAATTTCCTGAAACAGTATTAATTCCCAGAAAGTCAACACTTAAAAAAAAAGCTTTATTTATTGGTGTTTTACGAACAAATTGATAATTATGTTAAACCACTTGTAGGTGACAGAGAACCATGAAGAATTAACATTACTTTATTGAGCGTTAGTTGATACTGAAGATCATTTTGTACAAAAAATATTCAGGTAGACAACAAAAAACAAATTGCAGAATGTAAAAGTTGAGGGTTGAAAATTATAGACGAAGACCAAACAACTTTGACATTTGAAGTCGAGGCTGATATTAACATAGTTAGCGAGCTAATGCTTAGCTAAAGTTAGCTTAACAGCTAGGAAACTGGATGGAAACCAACTTATTTAGGACTCGAAACTCAAAGTTTAGGACTTGACTTGGGACTTGAGCGCAAAGACTTGCAGCATGTTGCCATCCTGATGTTAGCATTTAGCTCAAAGCACTGCACAGGCTGACACAGATGTTAGCTTGGCTGTAAACTCTTAGCTCTGTTTGCATGAATAGAAACGTAAATGTGTAACTTCTTTGGGCATGTAAACAGCAAAATATATATATTTTCCACCTCTAAGGAGAAATGTGGTTAAGTTTTTGATTTTGTGCAATGAGCCAGGCTCAGGAGGAGAAGCAATTTCTAAAAACTTTTTTTAATATCCCAGTCTGAATATAACATTATAAGAAAGAACACATGCTTTAATGCACAATAACACAATAATAAAAAAAAGACACAGACACAAATGCTATTTTTCACAACATATTTTATTGTGGTCATTTTTGAATGTTTGTTCTTTAGTAGTGGTTCCTCTTACATCAGATTCGTCATATGGGTAGAGGAAATATTGCACACAAATATCAGAAAGCACTAAGGAATACTTTCACTTGAAACTAATTGCTAGAGGTTACATATGAGTTTGGGGAAAGGGGGCAGAGAGGATGCAAGATCACAAGACAAATATACCACACAGCTGCAGACAAACATTATTAAAGTTCTCCCAAGAGAAAGATAAGGAGAAAAAGGCAGAGATAAATAGAAAGCGAGAGAAATAGAGGAAGTGTCGAGAAAGAAGACAGAGAAAAGAGAAATGTCAGTTCAAGAGAGATGTCAGTTCAGAGTTTGTAGGCTTGTTGTTGGTCGTGGTGTTGGTTTGAGGTTCCCCCTGCAGTAAAACCGGTCTGTAGTTGTATCATGAACACCTGAATTATCTGCTGAGCTCTGTGAGCCGATTGAAAAGCCCAAAATACCAAAGCCTGTAATCGTCGAGTTGTGGTTTGTTAAATGTTTCTCCAGAAGTTGGCCTGTCAGTGCTGATCTAAGGCCTATGTACTGTTAGTTTGGTTTGTGTCATGTTGGTGTTTAAAGTGTCAAGTTTTTTGTTTTACATACTTTCATCTAAAACACACAAGTCACTCACTCTCTGTGTGCTGCCCCGCTCAAGACTACTCTACTGGAAGCTGTTTCCTTTTCATCCTTTCTTAGCCTCCCAAAATGCTCACATCAACCTGAAAATCTATGCTGTGCTGCACCCAAAGTCAAGTTTTATATCAATACAGTGCCACTGGAACTTGCTGGAATTACTGTGGTGTATAATGCCATGGCACAATTTGCAAAAATCATAAAATGCTCCTTTATTTTGCCTATATACTGTAGCCCTGTTGTTCTGAATGCAAGTCTGAGCAAAACCCCCATTAAAAAAACAGAAAGAAATGTATCATAACTCATGCACATCTTCCAACCACTCCATCGGCCACAAAGCTATTTATAATTATAGTACAATGCTTTAGAAAAACAAGACATTTTAAGGTTTATGAAAATATCCTGCCTCGCCAGCTTTACAATGGGAAAAGTCTAGCTCCCCCCATAGCAATGGTCACATAAAAAACAGGTATAAGAAATAAGATTTCTCTTTTTGCAATAACTTATAATCTGTAAATAAAACAATCTGAAATCAAAGACAATCCTCTAAAAAGCGTTAATATTGTTTGTGGGACATGATTTTACAGATGTACAATAACTAAAGCAAAGGGAGAACATTCTGAGGCAACCTCCGGTTGCACAGTGTAAAAGGCTAACTGGACAATCAAGCACGATAAATTAAATTTAATATAATAAATAAATAAATAAATACTCATACATCAGCAGCAACGCAAACCAGACCAAAAATACCCCAAACATCCATTTTAAATCAAATAACATCCAGCCATAAGGAACAGTTTCACAATGCTAGGAGCACTTTGTCTCGCCCGTGATGAATATGAAGTCAGACATCCTCTTAATGCTAATCAGTGTTGAGTGTCCTTTCAAGTTAATTTATATTTACCATCATTCAGCTATGTAACCATTTAACAGTCCTTTTTGGGGTCTGATGTGTAGAGTTTATATGCCTACTCTTCTGCTAGTTGACCAGTTCTTATACATTCATTTCGACTCCCTAAGGCAAAAACATCTTGTTTTATTTGGTGTAGATAACAACCATTATTCAATATCATATGCAGGGAAGTTTTCTTCCTTGACAGCAGTTAAATTGATTAAAAGCTCTCATGTATTTTAATCAGGGGACGCAGAAGCAACTCAATACATCAGCAACAACATTATTTGACTAGAGTTACCGTAATTAGACAATAATGGCTCGGCTGTTTTTTTTGGTTTCTAATTTCCTCCCACTACAGTCCATTTCCATTTAAACCTAAAAACCAGAGGACACATTAAGGGTGTCAAGGATGTATTATTACTTTACATAGAAAACATTGTCCTTTGCAAGCTAATTTGTGTTAGTGTTAGTCCTCATTGCTGATATTTATTTTTTTTGTGGTTTAGTACACAAGAAGTATCATTTTAGCATTTAAGTGTTTAAGTGTCTGCTTAGGTTTTATGCTACATGAATTCGTTTTCCTCCTTAAATAATGACCCCTCTCATTGTCAGTCACATCTCTTGCTGAGCAGGCCTACATCTCAATCTTACAAGCCGGGAAGGACTCATCCTGCATGACGACCGTGCTGCTGCTGGCCAGGACCATAATGTTGAGCTCTTGTTGCTTGTCGTGGGTCTCCTGGTACCACTCCCTCATCACATCAGTGTCATGAGTTGGAATCAGAGTGACCTGACACCAGAGAGAAGAGGATGGAGCATTCAGAGAATTCATCCTTACAATTATAGATCTTTTGAATATAATCTTTATATATTCAAACTCTTCTGGCATCCTGAAATTGGGATGGGGGGCATTAAGAAAAAAAGAAATCTGAAACTGAAGCTCAAAACTGGAGCTTCACTGTTTTCATGTCAAAAGCTGCATCTCCACTGCAATAACTTTCTCCATGGACTAGGAACCTTTGGAGGAAATTAGTGCGTTTCCACTGCAGGAACCAGGTTCTACCAAGTTCTGGGAACATTATTTTAGCCCTCAAAAAGTCCCTGCTCGCGGGGTGCAGCTGCAAACCAGTTTGTTTTTTTGTTCATTGCTCTTCACATCAACCTGAGCTGCTCAAGGTTCCTTTGACCCGCTGTTGTCTGTGTTTCCACCAAGACCCACATGAATTAGGATAATTCATCCACTGACGAATCAAAAAATGACAACATTTTTGAAACATACAACAAAGATGATGACGCAGTATGAAGCAACAAATGTTCAGTGCCGCAAGCCCCCCCCCAAAGTTCCTCTATTTTTGGAAAATGTACTAACCCCAAGCAGGACAAAATAATATAATAATGAACTGAATTTAGACTCTCGTCCCTGCAGAGGAAATGCAATGACTTCCTCCAAAGGTTTCTAGTCCCTGGGAAAAGTTCCTGCAGGTAAAAACACGGCTATAGACTTACAGAAGAAAGCATACGCCAGTGATGAATGACAACAAATCATTGTTGTGTGCAAAAATGATGTGTAAAAACAGCTAGCACATTTGCATACATCAGACTAAATTGCATCATCTTCACAGGTCTTTAGGCCACTGTGGAAACGCAGGCAACAATGGGCAAGGGGAAGCTCTTAGTTCCTTGAAAGGTAGTTACTGGGACTAAAAGTTTCTGGGACTTATAAACAAAACTAAACAAACAAATAATGTCACATTCACATAATTATATATAATTGTCACATTAATACTTGAAACTGACCTGCATGTTATTGCCCCACTGGGCCTTTCCTTCCAGCAGAGCATCGAGGACAGCCTTACTCGGCTCCTGAGCTGTCTGATCGTTGCCACTGACCACATAGTAAGAGGAGCGCACCCGCTTAAAAAACTCAGCATCCACATTCTTAGCACTGCAGTGATTGGGGATGTAAACCAAATCCATGTACATGGGTGGACAGTTGGGCAGAGATGACCCACTGGATCCCTTTCCAGTGCCAGTACCTGAAAGAGATAAAAACAGGGCTTTCTCTTAGATAAGCTCTACTAAAATAGTAGCAAATTGTGTGAGGTAGTAACGTGATATAATTGATGACAATGAATAAATAGTACTCACCTGATGTGGCATTTTTTACACCTCTGGATGCGGAGGTATTGGTTGCATTTTTGGCATCTTTCCCTTCTCCAACCATCTTCTTTGGAGAGGCAGTTTTTGAGTCCTTCAATTTTGATAGACCAGTCTTCCTGGCTGGTGAGGAAGACTTTTTCACAAGCTTTTTCTTCTTGAGCTTCTCTCCTCCATCTGTATTAGCATTGTGGAGGTTTTCTTCAGCCTTGAGGGCCTCTGGGTCGACCATGCAGACATCATGGTGGCCTGAAGCAGGAGCAGAGTCTCTGAGTGCCACCGGAGGAGGATCGGCATGCCTGTAGGTCAGGGTTCTGTCAGTTGGCAGAGTCTCAGAGTCGTCCTCAGAGTCAATGTTAGCATCTGCTGTGATGGAGGGGCACTCCTCTGTCCCTGGTGGAACATCTGAATCTGTCTGGGAGGGGGCAGATTCACTGATGGATGTGGGTGGGGTCTCCTCACATTGCTTGGCAGAAAGCTTACCTCCTGGGGGTGGGGGCCCTCCTCCTAACTTGGCCAGAGGCTTCTCCTCACTCAGGGCGTTCTCTTCACTGATGAAGTATTCCAAAGGGTTAGGGTTGATGAAAGATGGGGACAGTTCTGTCTTGGGGTGACGGTATTCGCAAGAAGTGACTAGGCAGAGGTCGACATCAGTCTTAGATGGAGCAGGGGGGCTCTTCTTTAGTGGAGTCTGGGTCCCTGGAGCCACAGGCAGAATTGTAATTACACAGATCAGAGGAGAGAGGTAGATGTGATGGAAAGGGAACTTTGGGGCTCACAGGGGATTTTGCCTCAAGCGTTGAATCCTCACATTTAAAGGGATTAGTCTCCTTCACTGGGGAAAAGGTCTCTTCTTTTGAAAGGGTAAAAGATGATGATGGGGAAGTAGCTTTGGGAGGTGAGGGTGACTTGTCATATTTCTGCTGGTTGTCGGGTTCATTAGAAATGCTCTCAACAGATGGTGAAACTGGGCTGGTGCTGTCTTTAGCTGGGGGACCTCCGAGCACTGGGGATGGCTCGTTGGAATGTGGAGAATGGGTGAGAGATGATTCCTTTGGGGTGACTGGAGACTTGTCTGTCTGCTCAGCCACAGCATGTGGTATTTCTGTCATCTGGCATGGGGTTGTAACAGAGGGAGTGGACTGAGATGCATCTGATGGGGTTGCAGATGTGGCAAGGACTGAATCGCTCTCTTCAAAAAGGAAAGGCTTGTCTTCAGATGGTTTTCCATCTGTTCCATTTGAGGGGCTGTAATCAACTTCAGTTGGGCCATTCTCTGTAGCACGTGAGCTGCCTCCCAGAGATGGGTGCTCTGGGGATTGCTTGCTAAAGTCCAGGGCTAAGGAGTGGTCAGGGGACTCCTGGCCAAACTCTATTGACATGGTGGAGTGCTCTGGGGATTTTGAGTCCTGCATCTGTGTTCTGCTTTTTGTCTTTGGTGAGATGTCTGGGGAGATAGACATGGGCCTCGGGCTGTCTTCCTTGGATGGAGATCCCTCAGCCTCGTGGAAGGTGGTTGGGGTCTGGACAACGGAGACAGACAATGAGTCGTCTACTTCTGTCGAGTGAGGAGAGCCTACCTCAGCATGAAGAGAAGGAGAGTCAGTAGTAGGTTCGGGCAAGGAGCTGGTGGCCAGAGAGGCGGTGGATGCTGAAGCTAAATGAGAAAATGTATCTTCTGCGACCACTTCCTCCAGAGGGGTTCCTGACTTGTCTGATGTGGTGCCCTCAGAAATGGACATTTTACTCTCTTCTTTAAAAGCTGTGAATGGATTCGTGTCTGATTCATGTTTTGTCAACGGTGCTGAGGACAAGACTGACTGGCTGCTTTCTTCAGTTTTCTTATGATCGATGTCAAAGGGTGATTTGTCCATCTTTGTTGGGGAATCAGAAGGATGTGGGCTTTTTGGAGAGGACATTGCTGTCTCTACAGGGGAGGGATCTTTCTGGTTCTGGCTCATAAGGCTCTGGGGTAACTCTGTTGGAGGAATCCTCTTTATCACTTGTGACCTCCACAATTATCGGACCCTGTGGTTTGTCTTCTGACACAGGTGGTATAGCTCCTGCTTTTTCATCTACTGGTGACTGATAGTAAGGTGTGTGACCAGAGGACTGAGGCGAGTGAGCCCCCTCCAGTGTCTTGTCATCTGGGCTGATGGAAGAATCAACTGTTGCTTTGGCGCACCCTGACAGGGTGGTAGACAGTTCGATTGGAGCAGCAAATAGAGATGGAGCGTCAAACTTATCCTTGCGGTCCACCGAGGGAGAACGTATGAGAGGTGATGTAGTGGAGGTTGAACTGAGTCTAAGAGAGTCTGTGTCAAACTTGTCACGTAACTCTTGAGCTGCGGCAAACCCTTCAGCTTTCCCTGCAGACTGAAACTCCTTGCCAATTTTATCCTCTTCTAGTGATGAAGGGGGAGATATCGTGGAAGCAGAGTGGGTGTAGTCGTGGCCTTCTGTGGCAGCACTCTGAGAGTGATCTGACACTGGCAAATCCTGAAGTGGAGACAGCTTCTTCCTGTCAAACTCTCCAGACGCTGATGTCCCAAACCTGCCAACATCCTGTGAGGGAGATTCATCATTGGTGGTTTCGTCACTCATAATGTCCCTTGGAGTCAACATCTCATCCATGGGAGTAGGTACACTGGAGATCTCAATGGTGGACTGAGTGTGGCCAGAGTTTAAGGTGTAATCCTCAGGGGCTTCATCTCTGTTCTCATCATCCGAGGTTGCTGAGCTCTCAAAGCCAACTGGGAGCATTTCATCATGGATAGATGCAGCTGGAGAAACTGGTGAGGACACTTTGGGTGCGGCTGATAAAAACAGATTAGGTTTCTCTGTTTCTTTCTCACTTATATGCAGACTTACAACATTTTTATTAGTCACATCATCGTCCTCAATGCTAATTCCTGGTTTGGCTTCTTGGTGTTCATCTTTGCTAGGACTAACCTTTTCTTTATCTGGTTCCACTCTCTGTGGTTCGTAAACTTCTTCTGTCTCTCCTTTCTCTTCATAATCTCCGCCCTCAGATGTCTCCTCCATTCCAGTGCCTTCATCTTCAAACTTCTCACTCACACTGCCATTGAGTTTTCCCTTGAGAACTTGCTCGTCTGGAGTCTCCCCACTGTCTCCTTCAGCCTCCGTTGTGGTTATGCCCTCATCCACAGACTCTAGTGCCTCAGGCGACTCTTTGGTTTGTATGATTTCTTCATGGTGGACCATCACAGCCTCTTCTTCCTTAGTTTGTTGCACGGTCGCGTCATCCTCCCCCAACTCTTCAGCTTTAAGCTCTTCAAAGTCCTTGGTCAGGTCCTCTGGTGAGGACATCAGGGATCTTTCTGCCTCTGGATCATCTGGAACAGCAGCTACACTAGCTGCAAGTTTGCTGCTATCTACTTCTGTCTCCTTCTTTGTGACCTTTGACTTTGCTTTCTCTTTTAACTTTGATGGGACTCCTGAGTCTTTCTTGGTGACATCTTTTTTCAGAGGCTTTGGTTTTGGTGCTGCACTCTTTTCTTCACCCACGGCCGATGCCTTTTTTTATGTCTTTAGATGGCCTTTTGATATCTTTCTTTAGCTCTTTCTTTTCTTCCTTCTTCTCCTTCATCGGTGAATCTCTTCTGATATCCTTTTTTATAACTTTCTTTGCCTCCTCTTTCTTTACTTTTTCTTCCTTTTTAACCTCGTGTTTGGGTGTATCGTCTTTCTTTGCAACTTCTTTTTTAAGCTCTTTTTTCTTTTCCGCAGACACTTTGGTCTCCTTTTTAACAATCTTTTCCTTCTCAGGTTTGGGTTTCATTTCAGACTTCTTCTTTTCTGGAGTTTCATTTTGCTCTGCCTTTGCTTTTGATTCTTTCTCAGATGCCTTTGCCTTTTCCTTTTTCAGCGGGGCCCTTTCCTTTTTTTCTGTCTTTTGCGTTTTTTCATGAGATGATTCTGCATCTGTCTTTGCCTTTTCTGGTGCTTCCTCCTTTGAATCCTTCCTGATGCTTTTGATCGGTGATGGCTTTGGGGTAGACTTCAGGCTCTCTTTGCTGTCTGTTCTCTGTTTCATCTTAGCTTGCTTTAGTATTGGTGTTGACGGCATAGTAGACGACATTGCTTTTTGAGTGACAACTGGCTGCTTCAGGAAGTCCAGGTGCTTTAGTTTTTCTAAGCCTTCAAAGATGTGATGCTGGGTGGCATTTCCAGGAAAGAGAACACGCACAACCTTATCTGAGGGATTTGCAGGGTGCCACACAATGAGTGAAGAGATAGAAGTCAAGTAAGAGACAGGGTACTCAGACTCTTTTCCATTTGGCAGCAGAATCGAAGCTGTGTCTTTTTCACTACCTGTCCACTGCTTCATAAAGTGCTGCATCTCCTTGCTGTTCTTTGATGGATTAAGCACATACATCTCAAGCTTCCCAACGCCCATTTTCTGAAAAAGTGTGATTGGCTCTATGGTGTTTCCAACAGGCCTTTGCAAAGGCTCTATTCTCAAATTTAACTTGTTGAGGAACTGCTGAGTGAACGCTGCCTCCTCCACATTCCTCCGCACTCTGTAATTAGGTTCAGGGGTCTCCAGTTTTTCAGGAAAATTCACAAACACAACACCAATATCTGGAGAAATCATGTTCTTCACCCAGTCACTGTTAGCTGTCGAACCCTGTGACTGTTCTCCTCAAGCTCTGCAACCTTCCTCTGCAGCATGCTGTTGATGCCTGGCAGGTTGTCGTCACCAATGTGAGTCAGGAGGATGGAGTCTACCCTGTCCAGATGTCTCACCAGCTTCCAGAAGCATGATTTCCTGTCTGAGCCACCGTTAATGAGCATGTTGAAGCCTTGACAGCAAAGAGAGCAGAGTCACCACAGCCAGCGGGGAAAATGTAGCAGCATGGCTTGGATAGTTTGAGGAATCCACCTGAGGTCGGCGGTTCCAGCATGTCAAAAGGACTCGGGATCTCTACTGACTCAGATAGATACTCTGTGAACTCTGAGAGGCCCTCCATTTCAGGGAGTATGAGCGTGGAGTTTATTTTCATGTGAATAAAGTCCTGCAGGTTGTGTTTGTCCAAGTTGGAGTTTTTCCATTCGCCTTGTTCAGGGCAGGAGAGTGTAAGGTTGGCTTTGTTTGCCGGGTGAATGGTGCTGAGCAGTTCACCAATCTGTGTACGAAAAAAATTAAGGTTCTTTAATTTTAAACATACTCTATTCTGTGATGAAATGAATAGTGTTTCACAATTACAGTTTTAGTATTTTTTATGTACACACCTGTACTTGTATGTATGTCAATAAGTTTTAAGACTGTTATGCAATGCTAGAATGGGAGATTCTAAGGAGGGCCACCACATGCATTTTTCAATTTATTGAATAGGTTTTACAGACAAAGATATGCTTTTCCTATCCTATCCTCAAAGACCATGGAAGCCTTTCGAATAATGTAAAACATAAAAACCGACAAAACCAGGGTGTGAATATAGGGGAGCTACAGGAATCTCAGTCCCCTCAAAAAGACGTGAGCTCCCCAGAAAACCTGATTTAAGAAATTTATGGGAAAGTCTAAAATATCATAATTTTCAGTGCCACTGTTTTTATCTGTATAGATTTATATATTTCGCAAAGGCCTGTATTTATTTCACTTTACGCACTAGGGCTGAACAATTAATTGGAATTTTCTTAAATCACATATGGCTCACTGCAATTTTCCAATCACAGGAGGTGCAATAGTTGTTAAAGGCAAAATGTGCATCAAAATACCATTTTAAATTAAATATTGTTGTGCTGCAGAAAACGTCCTGGCCTACATATTGTTTTCGCACAGACTTAAGAAGGCAGATCCCTGCAAAAATAACACCATAATTAACTCAATATGTTTTAAGTAAAAATGAAAATAGTGATTTAAATATTATCATTCCCTCTAATATTGTAAATCATGCAGTAATTGCAATATAAAAGAGTAAATAAAATAGTTCAGCCCTACTGTGCACTGTAGCTTATCTTTTGAGTGAACGTCCTCTGGTTAACAATCACTCCACTCTACTGTGTGTTAGTAATTTTATTGTTTTGTTACTGCAGTTCAAATAAACATTGCAATGGTGAATTTATTTTTCTGTTCCTTTGTTGTCCCAGGCTTCATATTCTTGTATGTACTGAACTGTTTTTGCACAATACCGGCCCAACCTTGTGAAATAGGACACGAAAGCCATGATGACTGAAGGTTATTTTCATGTCAATAATGTGTATATGAACATGTGAAAACTATTAGTGTCATAGGATAATCATATGGAAAATTTGGCTGCTGACAAAAAAACAAAACAAAAACATCACGTTTGCTCACCTCTTGGTCAGTGAATATGTCAATGAAGTTGAAGAAAGAGAAAGATCCTGACTGAAGAATCAGCTCCCCTGTGTTTTCAGAGCATTGACCTGAGAGAACCAGAAGCTTGTGTCTGGCAGTGTCTGAGATCATCAAACGAACCTGAAAATTGAAAAAACAACATGACATTGATTTCAATGAGTGCACCACTGACTGTGGTTTAAAGTAAAGGGACAATAAGTTAAAGAAACATTGGAAAAATCACCCATAGCGCTTGAAAAAAATAATTTAAAGAATACTAAAGAAAAATAATGTTATTGGCTGCAGAGACAGGGAATACAAAGCCGTGCTGCTGCAGCAATCAGCTTAATGATTTAATGCATTTGAAATATAACCACTTTCACGTCACTCAAATCCATTAGCTAATTAGGTGAACTGCTCATTTGCCGCACTCTGCTAAGTTTCCTCTCCCTCTGTCTCTCTCTATCTTGCTTCTCCCTCTTTCTGTTGGTCTTTTTTTTTTCTATTTCAGCAACATCAGCTGTTATGGGCGGCTGCCCAGGTCAATCCTGCTGCGCTGTGAGATATTATTAATGCACAGTTTGACTGCAGACATCGCCAGAGGGTGGAGGCGAGGCAACGCTGAAAAGGAGCAGTGACACAAGAGAAAATTTTGTGCCATTTATGCTCCTGACCCTCCTTTGACTCTCCTACCATCAAAATGTGGCAAAAGCTTTCCTGTAATAACAAAAGGTAAAAGGCTGCATTTGTTATTCTAGCAGTAAACAAGACATTAGTCTTGTCCCTTGAGCTCCTAATTGTTCCAATTTTTTTTTATTCAGCAACAAACATCGGTTCAAATTAGAGGGTGGATAATTGGCCAAACGTGGAGGACAGGCAAGGCTGAATAATAATCATTTTCAAGCCGTAATTGCTTTGTAAATGTACATTTTATAAATGGCTGTGTGATTTAGAAGATGAAATACCAAGGTACAGAAATAATAAGGAAGAGGTTTTGATAATATACTAGAATGTCAACAACAATTATAGCTCATTTTACCTCTGTGCTGACTGCATCATCTGAGGGGTTGATAAGCACCACCGTCTCCAGGATATTACTTTTATGGTGAAGAATTCTCTGTCCTGCAAAACAACAGAGAAAATAATTGCAAAAACTCATTTCGTAGTCACACAATTTCATCATAGCAAGAAATGGAATTGTTTTTAACCTCATGCCTGCATTTTATAGTGTTGATATGGTGATAACAATAGTCATTTCCCTCTCATAAGGCATCATATGTGCCACAATAAATTAAATGCATATTAGAGACAACAGGATTAGTTGATAAATTAACTTGTTGAGCAACAGAAAATGGCAGCCATTTTCATAAAGGTTTGAACAATACAATATGTAAGTTCTGCTGATTGGGGTTACAGCAACTAGCTAGCAACAGCTAGTAAGAAACACACCATTACTCTGAATAAATCATGGATTTCTCTATGTTCGAACATTGTTGGAAACATCTGGAATAATGTAAGCACATAATTGAACAAGATATATAACATATGTCCAGTGTTTTTAGACATTTTAATGTGGAAACATTTCACAGGTATCCAAATGCCTCACTTAAAGCTTCTCAATAATGAGAAGTTGTAGCTTTACTTTGTCTTACCAGATAGTATATAGCCCTGTCCTGAGAAAAATTGCAATAAACTGTATTACTCTCATTTTTACGACCATTTTATCCCACTGATCCAAGGTGAAACTGACAAGAACAAAGAGAATGGTGCAGAAATCAAATGTCTCAGAATAGTTTTTTCTGTTCATTATTCATTGTGAGAAACGCTTAGGCACTGCGCCCAAGTCTTAAAATGGTAGGAAAAACCCTGCTGTTTATTCCAGCATCATGCTGGCTAAAATGCTGGAGACATTTCTAAGCAAAAAAAACAATGCATGTAAACACACAGGAAATATTGAGGCCAGTAAAATTACTGAATATATGGACTATATATATGGATGATGAAAGTCAATAACAGGCTTGAAAGTGATATGTTTTGGCTGATGGAGAGATTTAATACATCAGAAACAACAAAACAGGTCTGATGCATTGCTTTGAACAGTCAAAAGGAAGGATTTTGACTTTTCCAGTGTAGAAGAACTGACTTTGAGTCTTGTCTGGTCATTTGGGACGTGCTGCTGTACTTTATTTTGTGTCAAAGTCGAACCACAAGAAGCACAGTGAAAATCAGGGATTATCATGTATTCTCACGTCCATGCTAATGATTTTCAAACTGAACCAGCCTGAAAAATTACTGAAACATTTGCATTCTTTTTTTTTTTTTTTCACCTTTAACATTTTCATCGTCTGCGCTTGTTTCCATTATAATGAGATAAAACACGGATTACAGAGTCCTAATGAATCTCTGCTCCTCCGGTTCTTACACGGGGCAGAGCTCAGCAAATTCATCAGCTAATTCATCAAACAAAGTCAATCTGGCAGTTCTAATATGGCTGTGTAAATGTTAATGGTCTCTGCGGAGCGGAGCTCTTCATCTCTAAGATGGATGAAATCTCTGGAGAGGGAAGTTTAACACACTGCTTCTCATCTGAATCCCACTCTTCTGCATTAAAACCTGTTTCAGCATGAAATCGTTCCTCCATCATCCTCTTGTTTGACTCCGTGATGCTGTATTTTAGGTGATCATAATGCAGTAAGATTTTTGTAGCATAATTAAACATCTCTCATCCTTAATTTGTTATTAATTCAATCATTAACACTCCTGTGTTAAAAATCTATGAAGTAATCTTATTTATCATCTAATTAAACCTGCAAGGATTGATTTTTTTGGCCACTTGAGGCCAGCACAACATGCTGTAAACATGACACTGACATATTATCACTTTACTAAGTTGATTTTGTGAATGCACCAAATAGAGGCTTATTTACACAAGCAGCTGATAAAGAACAGCGTTAGCAATGTTGCTGGGTGATTGGACGAAATATATCAGCTATTGGTGCTTGGTGAGTCCTGCTCAGTCTTTTGGTTGATTTTTGTCATTTTATTTTGCTGATTTTTTTGGTCCAACTCTGAAGAGCGATTGATTCTCCTGATCAGGGACAGACTTACATTCAGCAGCGTGGTTAACATCCACTAAAGCTGAAGAGCGGGTGAGAATATTTTCACGTCTAATGTGTTGAATTAAGGATTTATTTTCAACCAAAGCAGTGTTGACGATTGTTGGAACAGGCATTTCATATAGATTTTCTGTCCAGTTTGAATGCTTGTGTGTGTTTTGTGAAAAACATACTTCCTGCATATCAAAAATAAATAAATACAAACAAAAAATAAAATAAAAGACCTCTAACTCTTCTTTCTACTTGAAAGATCTTTCAACTTATTTTTAATGATAAATCAGATTCTCTTAAGGTGAAGTGTGACCATCAGTTCTGTGAGCCAAATGCTGGAACTTCTTTCTTTTTCCATATAATGGGAGAATTTTTTTTTTTTTTTTTACAGTGATAAGGCCAAACGCCGGGAGGCATTGTTGTGCCTGTTTTTGTTTCCTTACATCTTTAGATATTCCCAGAATTGGCTCTGGGTCTCTGAACATTGAATATCTTTGTCCCAAAATAGACGTCACCGGATTGATATCTTCACTTTTTTGTCAAAAAGCACTGCTGTGAAGTAAATTACCTTCTACTGAGAAACCTTTGGAAATATTTTATATGTATTTTTTTTTCCAGAAAGATTGTAATCTGCTCTGCTTTTATGGTGGTTGTATTTGGGATGATTTTTTTTGAATATCTATTATTCTGTTGACTGTTTTATAGCTAATCAATTAATTATTTGGTCTGTAAACTATCACAAATTTGTAACAAAAAAAAAATCTTCACATTTGTTTTTCTTATTTTGCCCAACCAGCAGTCTGAACCTAAAAATGTTCAATTTACTGTGACAGAACAAGAAGAAACCCAGCAAATACTCACATTTGACAAGCTGGAAGGAGTTTGTTTGGCAGTTTTGGTTAGAAAAATTACTCAAATCATTAAGTTATTTTCAAAATAGCTGATGATAATTTTCTGTTGACACTTGTCCAAAGCTGAAGTCATACTGGCAAGGGATTCATATGGAAATATTTGCTAATATTGATTCACTAGATCAATCTATTAGCAACCTCTGATGGAGTATGGTGACCTGTTCTGCTGGTGACAACAACTTTATCTTGGCTCAAACCACTTCCACCCTCCCCACATCAGTGGCAAGAGAGGTTAATGACTGTGTACTTGGTGGAAAAAATAGAAGTAAAACTCCATGTCAAGAGAGACATTGATGGCCTCCTATAATGGCTTATTTTTGATTATCAGTGTGAGACTGTAAATTAAGATTGGTTTCTTTTACGATATTTTTAATTATATACATTTATTTTAATTTTGGAAACTCTTCTCTATGTTGAAGCACATGTTCATATTTTTATTAAGTTTATTTGCTGAGCTGTGAATGGTTCTTTTCTTTTTTATTTCCTGGCAAAGCAGCTGCGTGTAACTGAAATGTGCATAAAGATTTTGTTAGAAAAAAATTCGAATGATCAACTAATCAATTAACTCAAGTCATCAACTGACGTCTTTAGTTGGAGGGATCTCCTTTTGAGATGACAACAATAGGGAGGAGACATGATGATTATTTGCCACGTAATTGTTTAGTCTCTTGGAATAATGGGGACTGAAAATGGTTTAGTCCGCCACACTGTGCCATAAGTAACATTTTAAGACAGAGCTGTAGCATAGAAAATGAACAGCAGGGAGTGACAGACTCATAATCAATCATCCCAGGTTTTGCATGATTGATTATGATAATGACTTTGATCCTGCTGCATGTGTGTATCTGTGTGTTTTAGGGGGGTTATCATCTGGTCCGGCTAACGAGACATAGACAGAGTATCATTATCTGTCAACCTTTCTCTTTATTCCTTCTCCTTGTTATCTAATTTATTTTAAAATACATGAATCAATGAATTCCCCCAGAGGCAACTGAGAAAAGTTGTTAATTTAGATGAATTTCAGCTGGTGAAACCGAACGAAATTCTAAGAATAAGAAAAATAGGACAATGTTCCCTGTCAGGTTCGTAGGCCATTGAGGTGTTGCTCGGATATGAGCTTTAAATTCAGACGAATATATTGAAGACAGAGTGTGCCTCCTCGTCTCCAGAGACATGATGCTGCAGCAGTTATCTGGCTGCTGGTCCGGTTCCTCCATACATATTTCATATCGCAGATTCTCATCATGCAGCACATAGCCATTAACCCT
Organism: Lutjanus argentimaculatus; assembly: GCA_034769285.1. Taxonomy (NCBI): domain Eukaryota; kingdom Metazoa; phylum Chordata; class Actinopteri; order Lutjaniformes; family Lutjanidae; genus Lutjanus; species Lutjanus argentimaculatus. Next base: position 31,076,970 of record JAWZSL010000005.1, on the reverse strand, counting down.
GCGACTTCCTCCCAGAGGACTGTCACTCCATACAGGAGAACTCCTTCAGTCACCGCTGTTAATCGTGTGAAGTGGCTCCTATACAGCACATGACTGTTGGACTCCAGTAATCTGGGGAGTTCAGTGAAAGTAGATATAAGGACTCTTTGGTTATTTCAACCGTTTAGCAGTTCCCATATGACAATCCATTTATTTTATAGAGTCAGGTGTCTGGAGGGAAAAATATTTCTAGTGTACTTTAATTCTGAGCTTTCATATACAGACGTTTAAATAGCAAAACCAGGATATCTGATATTTGAGTGGGTAGAAAGGCCAATGAGTGTTTTATTTTGTTGCGATTCTAAGTTTTGCATCAAAATGTTAAAATGTCATCTTGTTGTGTCTCTTTTCAAGTGATAACAATGTCATTATTTAATCGAATTTAATCAATATCAATACACTGAATTGGTTTATTCACATGAATGAACAAGCCATCACGAATACACCAGTGAATTAAAGGGGTTCTGGTTACTTCAATTTAAGAAAGACTTACAAGGAGAGTTCAAATTTTCTTAAATGTGGCTGTATGAGGTACTTATCCTATAGTCATTGTATTATCTACAGTAGGAAGGTAATCAATTTACTGCTGTTGACAGGGCCAGCAAAATGTATTCTTGGTACATAAAAAAAGACCCACTTAAAAAATCAATATCAGATTTAGTGTACACTATATTTAGAATATTTTCACTGCTTTACTTTGCCTTTTCTGACGGGAAACTGTCATTATGTAAGCCAAATATCAGAACAAAGGAGTTGCTGGTCTACTGCTGCAATGATCTGTTAGTTTGTTTGTGTCATTGTGTGACTGTTTTTGGCAACTTTTCCCCTCATGCTGTCTGTAACATTGATATTTTTAATTTTACGTGAAATGTCTCGACAACTATTGGATGCATTTCCACAACATATGGTATAGACATTTATTTATGATCCCAGACAATAAAGCACTCTTACTTTGGTGATTCCCTGCTAAATAGCAGAATGTTAAGACTGTCACTGTGAGCATGTTGCATGCCAGCACTACCATCTTAAACAATGCTGTACCTACAAATACAACTTTACAGAGCAGCTAGCATGGATATAAACTCTTATTCTTCTTCTAGATTGAAGTTATAGCATCATGACACCTGATCATTTTAATTTATAGGGAAAAACAGTAGTACAGCCAGTATTATCACTCAGCAAGAGCTAGCTCAAAGTTCAATTCACAGAGATTAAAATGAACTACTTCACCTTCATTTCCTGAGTTTGATTTTCTTTTTAAATTTAATTTTAAATAGAACCTCTATGCCGTGATGTCACACTACATGGTGCACAATATTCATGTTTTTTAAATTAATTTTAATGGCCAGAATAACTTGTATCTAAAGTTATTAACAACAATTTGCAATAAATTAAGAAAGTTTTATACTACAGCAAACAGCAAACTTGAATACCAAACATACTGTTGAAATTTCCAGCTTTGAGCTCAGAAATTCTGATTTCCCAGTTCACATTGAAAGCACCATGATACATGAGAACTAAGGAGATGAAGAGGGAGACAAGTTGGGGTAGATGACCGTATCTTTTTCTCACTGTCACAGAGACTCCAGTCTGCAGTGTACCCTGGGTCACACACTGCTGTATTATCGAAAAACATTTTTAAGCCATATCGTGTTGACATTTCTGTCGATACTCATTTTGCACACTATCGCTCTCTCTCTCTCTCTGTCTGTCTCCCTCTCTCTCTCTCTGCTGCGAGTCTGCATCACACTTTTTTCATCAGCTCACGACATGAGAGTTGTTAACTCTCCCAGGAGTGGACAATGCACAAGTTCATTAGTTACAAACCGATTTGTTTAGTTCACAGTTCAACAAAAACATGAGCATGATAAATAAATGATGCCCTTTCAGCATGCTCATGCACAACACTGATGATTGTGATTGTGATATTTTTTCAAATATGAAATTTGCTATTTTAGTTTTTACACATCTGTCCTTAACATGTAACATGCTGTCCATGATTTACCAGCGTTCTACCTGTTGAAAGTCTTAAGGCCAAAATGCCATGTCTTGATTTTTCATACATTATTGAAGCCTACTCCCTTTGCACACACAGTTTGAAGTAGATTTATGTCAGTTTAATACCACCGCCATCAAAATCCCAGCTGACTGTGGGAGAAACCAGCTTCACTCAGCTTTATTCTGAGAAGGCAGCAGTCTTAAACTGATGACCAGAAGAGTAAGTCACTGAGGAAACGGTTTTTAGTGGTCTGTGAAATAGGAGAACAATCAATCACGGAGGTCTGTTGTTCATCCTGCTCATGACACTGAACACCAGCCATATCTGTAATTGCTAATGTAATAGAAAAGCATTTTGTTTTTTGTTTTTTTGTTTTTCCGCTTGTGTCTCTCTGGGTTACGCCCTGCTTACAGGTCTTTTATGTGATGACACAGAAAATACAGTAGCCACCATCGCCACCACCATCACCCCGGCAAATTGCTGTGTGTCCATGCCAAACTCGTCAAAAAATGACAGATTGTGCACTGGAGCTCGCTTGACCCTGACAATTACCTTGATCGATATAAAAATCCTTAACGCCCAGCGTGTCTCTGTCTCGGCGGGAGGCGAGCTAATGTGACATGCATCACTGAGCATTCTCCTCCTGGCTGAATAGAAAGTGCAAGACTGGTGTAGCCTGTCTGCCACAGACTGAACCAGACAGGGGAACGTCAATGTGGATGGCAAGGCACCAAAAATAGATCAGTGGAACAACTAAATGCAGTGGTTCCTTCCTTTTGCATAAAAAACAGAGACTTCACACACAAGGATTACGTCTATTTCCTCAGGTGGATGCCCTGTATGTGTCAGCACCTTTCTCCTTGCTGTCAGTTCCTTTTCTGCTGCAACGGAATAACCGACCACGGTGACTTTCAGCAGCAAAGATGGGGGAGCACAGTTTTCAATGTCATTGTTCCAGTGTCCCTGCAGAACTGGATTAAAAAGGGAGCTAGTGTACGTAATATGTCTAGACATCAAGCTTAAGCTTCTCCACTGGAATAGTTAAGATTATTTGAAGTGGGGTTGTTTGAGGTACTTGATTGTCAGTATAGATGTTGGTCAGTTTGGAGAAGCAGAGAGGAGTACAGGCACGGAAGCTAAGCAGTGTACTGCTGCAGACAGAGGCAGCATCAAGGTATTTTAGCCTCTTAGTAAAGGTGCAGCTAAAAAAGTCTATATCAGTTTCAGTGTATTTTCTATTTTGAGTATTTAAATTTCTCTACTTTGCCGTTATACAGCAGTTTCCCCTCAGAAAAGTCTGTCTAAGTCAAATATTGCTCTCTTTATGTTTTTGTTTTGTTCGTCCATCTGAAAGTGAGTGAAAACTTAAAACTTTAAAACTAGATCACTCAGTAGAGTGCAGATCCCCACCAGCAGGGCAACAGATGGTGAAGCACCTGCCGCAATGCCGGCACAACTTAAGCATATGAAAGATTGAGTTATGGGCACAAACATGTTTTGTGAGGTCACAGTGACCTTGACCCTTTGACCTGCTATATCTAATCAGTTCGCCCTTGAGTCAAAGTGAACGTTTGTGCCAAATGTAATTAAATTCCCTCAAGGCGTTCCTGAGGCGTTGGCAAGAATTTGATGGACGTGATGTCACAGTGACCTTGACCTTCGACCACCAAAATCTAATCAGTTCATTCTTGAGTCCAAGTGGACATGTGGACATTTTTCACTCACTTTCGTACAGAAAAAAACAACCCAAAAACATAAAGAGAGCAATATTTGACTTATACAGCAGTTTCCCCTCAGAAGAGTCTGTCTAACGGCAAAGTAAAGCAATTTAAATATTCTAAATACACTGGAACTGATATAGACTTTTTTTTACAGGACCTTTTTTAAAGCCTAGAACACCTTGTTGCTGACCCTGTCCACAGCAGTACATTGCTTAGCTTCTGTGTCTGTACTCCTCTTTGCTTCTCCAAACTGGGGACGTGTCGACTGCCATCTACTGCAGGTAATACACTGACTATGGATAATAACCTTATACAACCCCACTTCAGAAAATCCGAACTAACCCCAATAAGCTGGCTGACTCGCAGAAATGTCAATCACCTGCTGTGTTGTAATATTGATGCCTCTAAATAACATTCAGTTTTAAGCTCCTTTGCAGGAATTATCATCAGGAATTAGCATGTCAAAATAAATGACAACCAGGTAGGAGAAAGGCAGTAATTACTAAATTATTATGTCTTTCCACAATCTGTTTCGTTCCCAATTTTTCCAGCAATGGAGGTGAAGGGTAATGCGGCTTGATAGATGCATGACTGATCAATCAACTGCTGATTTACAGCAACAGAAGCGATCAGTTGGGATTAACAGACATCAAGAGAAAACAGGATCGTATTTGTGAAAAATATCAAGAGGATCTTTATCTCGGACAAATTCATTTGAGAAAGTCAACACAATTCTTTATTACTATTGATCGCTGTATGGATTTGTGGTTTAGCGGCAGCCTTTTAACTCTTCAGTCGCTGTCTGCACTGAAGGCAGAATGCTGGGAAATCTATACGTAACCATCAGTATCATATATCCATCGGGGAGACACCGGGGGACGTCTGTCTTGCCCATCTTTTCCTCCCTTCTTGTCCCCCTCACTGTGGGCTCCAGGTTTCTTCTGCACTAATGCAGTGTGATGAATGGCATTTCAGCTATCAAGCCGACAGATAATTGCATTCGCCCTCCACCGCCCGATACCACCTGCTGGTTTGTGTTTTCCAGTGAGCACTGAGCCCTAACCAATGGATGCACTAAAAACTGGGGGTAAAGGTAAACATGAAAAACAAATATTTTATTGATTTTCCTACAGCTAAAAGTGAAATTATGCCTTACATAAATTCAGCAGCTCAGCTTCCTGATGAAACATCTTTACCCTGAAAAACGCAGTATTGTTTGCTCAGTATTTTGGGGAAATTCACTTATTTGCTTTCTTGGCAAGAGTTTGACAAGAAGAATGATACCATAGTCTTATATATGTACAGTGAACATAAGGCTTCAGCCAGCAGCTGGTTAGCTTAGCTTAGCATAAAGACTGGAAACAGGGAGAAAAAGTTAGCCTGACTCTGTCCAAAGGTAAGAAAATCTTTCTGTAAATCCACCAGGAAAGAAAAATAGACTAACTTACTAACAATTCTGACACACAGTTTTGGTTAGTTTTGCTTTCAATATCCTGACACCCACTGGCTGGTAACTAACCAGTTCATTTTAAGAAAAAACAGAAAATACTGAAATACAAGAGGCATCTATTGTATTCTTGTGTCTTTGGAGAGAGCCTGAGTGAGGAGCATACAGCATTGTTAAAAGGGACTGGTTGTGATGTAGCTTTTGTTTATTACAGCTGTCCAGCGGTCGCTGGTCAGAGCTGACTGCCCTGGCTCGGTTGATTTTTAGCTCATCCTTCTTGTCCTCAAAGTGTTTTTCACAATAGCTCTCAATTGCATAATGTACTCAGGCTCGAGGTAACGTTACCATACTAGCTCTTGTACACAATAAACCAACAAGATGTAAAAAGTTAATTAGTAAGTTTTGAAGAAGCTGTTAGGTGTATTTAGTTAACTCTGGGCAGAGTCAGGCTGGCTGTTTTCCAGTCTTTATGCTAAGCTAAGCTAACTGTCTGCTGGCTGTAGTTTCACGGTTAGCAAACAGATATGAGAGTAGTATAATGACCTTCTTACTTTGAAGCTGGAATTTAATTTTCCTGTTGATTAAATGGAAATTTAAATTTAGCTAGTTGACTAACCTAAAAGTAAGAAAAAAATTCTGACACAGACCTGAAATACAACCTTGTTTTCATTTTGCAAATCAAAAATCTGACAAATTGCACTGGTTTAGATGTCATCTTTGTTCTGGTTTTCCAGACATTAGCAGCCACCTGCAGCTTTGACTAGTGGCAGGTAGCTGCAAAACATCTTAGATGCAACTGTTAGCTGGTGTTGTACACTGACAAAACTAATAAATAGTACAACTGACTAGTATTTCTGGTGCCGACTAGTGAGGGTAGCAACATTTAATCAGCTCGATGACTAATAGTGCCCTTGAAGCGGTTTATTTTGTGTTTCACGTAGTGATACAGGGGTAATTCACAATTTGGATATAAAGAACTAAAGAAATCATAACTTATGCAGTGTAACTATCCTTAATATACATAAAAGCCCTTTCAATGTTGAGCTAAATATTGTAGTTTTCTAGGAAGACCTTCATAAATCTTCATAAAAGTTCAAAAGAAATGAACATTCCTCCTCTTGGCTAAAAGCCTGAGGCATAGAATATGCATGTATATATCCTACCTCACCCCCCCTCCTCCTTTGCTCCCTTGTTTGCTTTTCTCTCCTCCTCTCTCTGTTCCCCTCACCCTCTCTTCTCCCAGAGTCCTCTCGATTCCCCTCCCTCCTTTATTTTCATGGACAGACACTTGCCACTGGGGATTCGACGCTGCTAATTACTCCCAAATCAACTGCGCATCTAGTTCTGGGTTGCAAGGCAACAGCACACTTGGAGGAAGAAGGAGAGGAGAATGGAGGATGGGAAATCGGTAAAAACAAGGTGGGATGAAAGGGAGCGGGGATTTGGAGCCTCTTTGAATGCCATCACAGATAAATCACCATGTTTCACCTCCCTCTCCACGTATTGTATTTCACCTCTGTAAGCCTTTTAAGAGATTTGATACAGGAATATTAAAATAAGTCACCTGATTTAGTCTGCAGCAGCAGCAGCAGTTACTGGCCGGATCAATCTACTGTGAAGTCTGAAGCCCTGCTGGTCATGTCCAATTTGGAGCAGAGCCAGACAGAGGCTTTAACTGCTGCCGCCCGTCAAGGCCATACTGCCCACTGACACACCACATGTCCCGCCACACTGGATCTGTTCCATCTTCGTGGAGCCTCCCCCCCTCACCTCGCAAACGATGCAGTTATAAAAGTACCACGCAACAAAATGCTGAGAGGCGGATGCAGGGAGAGGTAATGAAACCCCTCTGCTTAGTGTACAGCACGCAACGTTATGGCTGACTGAGACGTGACTGTGTACGATGTAGTGAAAACTGCAGTGATATACATATATATATTTACTCAAATATGGTTTTAAGGTAATGATACTTTACTTGAGTATTTCTATTCTGTTTAATAGCTACTGGCTAATTAACTTATATTGCTGGTTTAGGCAAAAATTTGTACTTTTCATGTACAAAAGTCAGCACATTATGTCCTGTGTTTGACACATCCACCCATCCCTTCATCCTCACTATGTTGATTTTATTGTTCTTTGCAGTATGTCACCTAACTTCCTCCTTTGCCCTCATCATAATCAAAACAACAACAAACAACAAATAAATATAAATATGGGACGTAATAAGCTGCTTGCACACAAACTATATGGCCATTTTTCTGTTGTGGACAGACTGGATAGTAATTGTTCAGTGAAAATATCTCCTTCTTATCAGGTCATTTTAATCTGGAATTTAAGTTTAACATTCTTAAATAAATAGACAAAAATACACTAGGAATATTTCAACAAAGTTAACATTTTCTAACATCAATTTTCTCAGAATTCTAGTGCCACAACCTGCCTCATTTTGACTTGTTTCTAGATACAGTAAACTCAATTCTAAAACCCATTTCAATTTAAAAAAAGGGTCAAACTACACTGCAAAATACAGTTTTAAGGATTCTGTTTTAAACAGAAAGTTAAGTTATAAGTTGGGTAACATCTATAAACAGATATCTGCACATGATTACAGAATCTGTAGGCTAAAGATAAGATGTTGTTATTGAAAGCGTTCTGGTTCCTGGTTCTGCACTCATATGCAGATATGTGCTTATAGAGATTAGGATCTCAGTTGCTAAACCAACTGTAAATGTGACTGGCGCACAGAAGAGGAAGTCTTGGCCCAGACATCTCTTATCCAGATATCTGCTGGCTGCTCCGGAAGCCCCAAAACATTGACTGCTGCCCCCAGATGCTAAAGTGTCATCAGACAAGAGCCGATGGGTTATTAGATTGTAACATCGACCAAATAAACTCAACCAACCACAAAAAATTGCTGCTTACGTGTTACTGCATCAGTGATAATAATCCTATAGTATAAATAAAATATTCTACATTATGAGTGCTTTTACTTCAAATACAGGGGAATTTTATTTCGATAGTCATACATATGTGCTTTCACTTAATGCAGGACATACAGAAGTCATTTTATGTTGTTGTAGTATTATTGTAGTATTATTTTTACTTAAGTAAATGATCTGTGTGCTTCTTCCACCACTGGAAAAGTAAGTGCAGCAGGTTTTGTTTGTTTGCAGAAACATATTAACCCATTAATCAGACAGCTAATGTGAAATCATCAGTGAAAATGTCTTTTATTTACAGTTTACCTCTGACGTCTGCAGAGAATCGAGCTGAGTGTCTGGAGACAAACAGTTTGAGCTCCTGGTCCAGATTGCAGTCGATAAGGTTGGTGTCCCACGAGCGGATCCCTGTGAGGTAAACAAAGACAGAAAAAAATCAACACAAAAACAAAGAAAAGCAAAGAGAGGAAAAGACGCCACCGGAGAAAAACATGTCAGCTCGGAAACCGAATCAATGCACACAGAACTGAGAACTTGGCAACAGGTCTGACAAATGTGCAAAGTCTATAACCTTTACCCACACACACGTTTCACTGATGCTTTGCCTCCAGTTCACTGGAAAATCTTAGAGTGAACATGTATAGACTTGTTACTGGTTTGGCATGAGGAAAGAAATCTATAATAGGAAATATCTATAGCCCTGTTTCTGTTTTTGCCATGGGCCAGACGCGCTGGTTGCCTCCGCTGAGCTGAGTCATGGTGGTCCTCTGATCATGATTATGCAGAGCAAAGGCAGCCTGAAATGAAGGCCTCTGTGAAGTGAGGTGATGAAATGAACTGGGAATACACAGAAAAGCACTTTAAAAAAAAGAGAGAACTACTTTCTGTCTGTGAGGCAAATTGCACATGAAAGGTGGGCGTAAAAGTTCATTCCACTCACAGTATTATTTGCTGAAAGGGTGTTACAACAGTGGGCCTCGGCTGAAAACAAAGGAAGCGGCGACACCAGGAGATCTTTACTTGATTAACATGAGCAAACAGTAATGAAGATGATGACACGTAGTTTTTATTTGCCCAATCAATAAGCTACAGAAGGAGCAAGAATAAGTTTAGAGTTGTAAACATATAATTGCTCTTAACTGGAAAAATGTCAATGCCAAGAATCAGAATTTGCATTAAAGAACTGGTGTCAAACATGTCAACAGAGAAGATATATTTTTAGACATAAACAAGATGTTTTTGATGATATATGATAAATATGATATGTGACCTTTTGTGTATTTCTTAAAACATGATTACAAGGTTGATAACCTGCTTCAACAGGAACAAGCTCTGAGGGAGTAGGGTGGCATTATGATCTTGCATATTGATCTGATAAATACCATTTATTTATTCTATTATTATTTTTTTATTGTTGCTGTTGTTGTTGTCTCCTAAAGTAAACACTTCCAATAGTTTTCCTCTCAATAAAGCAACGTTTTTTTCCTCTCATAAAGTGCTTAAAAACAAACACAAGTCAGTGCAAGAAAAATTAAAGTCATATTTTTCTCTTTATAAGCTTTCCTTTTGTCTATATTTTGTCATAAAACAAAAACTGACTAGATTGTACACCCACACAGTAACTGCGCCATACTCTCCTCCTCCTCCTCCTCCCCTCTCTTCTCTTCTCTCACACAAACACTCTAGTCTCAGGCCAGAGAGGTAGCAGGCCACTACAGCAGCAGCAGCAGCTGTAGCGTTTTTAAAACGCCCTGCCTGCTCGGTTTGAAAAGCGTTCCTCGTGGCTTTCCGTAGGGACCGCAGTGCGGACCGAGCCACGCCCACCAGCCGGTGAAAGGATGAGAGAGCGAGCTGGATGCGGGACGATGATGCTGCTGATGATGGAGAGATGTTCCCAAAGGATGAATACGGAATTAATTTATTACTACTCTGTTATTATCATATCCAAGCAGCCATTTCAGTCTGAAAACACAAAGCGTAGGGAATTTATTTTGCTTTTTTCTTTCCGAAGCTTTCTTCCTCCCTTAGCAACAAAAACAGAAAAAAGCTGCTCTAAAAATCCCCCCGTTGAGTCTCTTGCTGACTGTAAACTGATGCGTGGGACTCTCCTGAAACAAAAGCCTGACGCACCTGTATAAAGCTTGGCAAGGAGCAAAAACGCAGCTGGAGCCAAAGAAATGTTGCATTATTGACGCATAGTGCGGATTTAATGCTGAATCATTGCTGCCAGCTTCATTAGAGGAGCTGGCCCACGTGTGTGTATGACAACAATTGGGCCTACTGACATTAATATGACATAAAAACTAAAATAAAATACAAAAAACAGCAGTTTGGTTGGTGTTAATGAAGATACCTGTGGGTTAAAAGAGCGTTAAAGGAGCGTTTTGGGGATTTAGCGACAGCTTATGGTGATATTACTGGGAGTGGCTGTTCAATAAGCCTATTATGAACACTTCTAGTTCAAATATTCAGCCAACAAATGCGGTTCAGATGTTGTTAATCGCTAATTATTGTGCGTAATTCGCTCAGGCGTAACGTTTCGTGCGTAAAATCTGGCACATCAACATCCCGCAAGACTTTTAAAGATGTAAAACGAACTTCTAATCTTATCCATCGCTGTTCAAGTTGTTATGGAGATGTCAAGTTCAGCTCTCGGTGGCCTCCACCCACCTCCATCTTACCTTTCTCTATGTCCGCAATGGCACACTTGAGGTGGTCCTCGCTTGTGATCTCGCCGATAACCACCAGCAGGTAGAATTTGCCGTCGTTGAAGTGCTGCGCGGGGCTGGAGGATGTCGGAGACGCCCCGGTGTTGGTTTGGCCGCCTAAAGTCTCCATCTCTGCGGTTTCTACCAAGGTGGCCATCCTCTCTCCTCCCCTCTCCTCTGTCTCTCTCTGTATCTCCCGTTTAAAGCGCGCAGCTTCTCAGCAGCAGCAACAAGCCTCCTCCCTTTATTCGCCGCAGAGAGCACCGGAGTGGTCTCCAGACATACAAGTGGAGCCCAGATAGGAGTGGCCCTAGCTTTTTATACCAGCAGACATTGTGTCATATTATTTGGTAACCGGGGAGAGGAGAGGGGCCGGGGTATTTTTTTTCGCACACTCACTCCACAGCTGATGTCATTCGCAACGAATCAAACGCCTCCGGAAGTCACTCAGATTTGATGCTTTGTGTTTCTACATATTCATCAGTGCTGAACTTCTTATTTATAACTTGTTACTCCTCACAAATACTCCACTAGACACCTACAACTTTGATGTGATGTGGAGTAATTTCACTCAGTGTATTTTTTTTTATTTTTATTTTTTTAAATTAGGGCCCATTCAAAATAAACAACTCCAAGTCTTGAAAAAAGATTATTGAAGGTTTTAAGGGCTGGGATGAAATGCTTATTTTCCAAAAGGTATCTATCTATCGCAAAAGGTGCAGATTCACTATGTGTCGCGCTTCTAAAAGTATTACGATTCAATATTAAGATTTATCACATTTTTTGTTTGCTTTTTCAACACTAGACCATGAGACAAGAATTATATATTTCTATGGGATGTATATCATGACTTATATGTCCTAAAACAATGCACATCATATATCAGTCAGTCTTAAAGTTTTATTTCAGCAGCATAATTGCCACACTGGATATAGGCAAAGAAAATGCTTAAAGTAGACTTCTACATCGAGCTGTTCCCCCTCAACAGGCTGTAGTGCCATAAGAAAATAATACATAAAACAGGAGGTTTGGGCAAAATTAATTTAGCCGCTGGCTTAGTTTTTAAACCCATTGGAAATTTTGTGTTGTAGTTTTGACCCTTTGAGGTTGCTGTAGCTGGACAGTCAGTTATTAGCTTGCTTCTACAGAGCAAAGGGACTTGTTACAATAATATTACAGTGATTGTGATCATAATTTCCATCAGTGTGTTAATGGTTATTCCCATCATGTCCGTATGTATCGTATGTTTGTTTGCGTACTCCCATGTTTTATTATTCACCTCTTGCAACTGTCCTTAATCTTGTTTTTTTTTTAATTCTTCTGATGCTGGAAAGCACTTTGTGCTTGCTGCTTGAAAAGTGCCCTATAAATAAAATAAGTATCATTATTATTATCACTATTATATCATGTGTTATCAATGAGCTAAAGGACTAAGCACTAGTTAATTATATATTTATGAAATCAATTCTGGATTCTTAAAAAAGACAATTGCGATATGTAAGAGAGTAAATTTATTCTAACACTCCTACTATACAGGGGTCTGTAGTTAAGCTCTGCTTTGGAAAGGCTTCATACTGTATGATCATACTCTTGACGTTCTCTTTGAAGGTCTGTGTACCAAAATGTTATTAAAGAAAAATTTCAGCACTTTTCATGTGGATGTCAAATCAGGGTTGGCAGCAAACACAGCAATTTGAAGCAATAAATTCCTCAGTGTGTACTTTACTGACCAATAAAACGTCAAAGCTTTTTAGATGATCGTGTAAATGTTCTTGACTTTCTTCTTTCTTTTTCTAAATCATTGAAACAAAAACTATAAGGGTGAGAGGCCCCGAGAAGTCTTCTTGAGGACCAGATGGGTTGTGAGGCTGCTGAAAATCACTTTAAAACAGTCTTTTCTGTATTGATTTTACATCAATAAACTGTGAATGTCGACTCACTATCTTCGTAATGATGCTGTCTTCTTAATAAAGCACTTTGAACTGAAATGTTAAGGGGGCACTATGCCAACATGATCATGAGGAGTACTACACAGCACTGAGCACAAAGTGGGAGTGAGTCATGGACATTCATCAGCCAGGGAGGGTCTGACAGTAGAAAGGTAAAGGTAAATCAACTTTATTTATCACATACACGGTCATAAACACCACTTGAAATGCAGTTTATCCATTCTAAGTATTAGAGGCAACAGGCAGTCGCTGTGCAGCGCCCAACTCTGATATAGGCTAGTGCCTTGGTGGTCAAGGACACTGACAGGAGAAATTAACCAAACGTACATGTTAGGGGAGAACAAACAAGTACAGAAGAGCCCTGTCACAGCTGGGATTCTAACCCACGAACTAACTTCTTGCTGTGAGATAAACACAGAGATACTGTCCTGCCTAAAGTTGACAGGTTTGGGGAGTAACGGATTACATGTCACAGAATTATGCAATCTGGATACAAAAAAAGGTAAACAAAAAGGTACAGGTAACAAAAAGAAATCGTAATCAGATTATAGTTGATAATTTAGTAAAAAATAGGGATTATTGGAAGGATAACGATTTTAAAATGCAGTAAAATAAAGAACACTGTACTACCATGTGCAGTGCCACTAATGTTTACTACACAGACCAACTGACAACCTTTGTGACACAGACCAACCACCAACATTAGCTACACAGACCAAGTGCAAATGTTAGCTATACAAACCAACCGCTAATGTTAGCTGCACAGAAGTACATTAAAATGGCTGTGGCAATTATTCACCATATTGGTATTGAGGTCATTCAAAAGTAAAGGAAAGTAATCAAGTTACATTGCTTTAATATTGTGATACTTGGATTAGGGTACTGATTACATTTTAACAGGTAATTAGTAACTGTATTGCCCCCCCCAAACCCTTTTTGTGCTACATGTTTCTATGTCATTGGTGTTTGGTATTAAAGAGGTTTGAGCTCAGTTTATTTTACAGACTGTTTATTCTACAACTGAAAGCTCTGGTGCGGTAATTGCTCTGTTTTAATGAAGTGGACAGAAAGGTTCATAAATAAGAGTGATACTGTGCTTCTCCACTTTAATGCCACAGTTTTCTACATACAGTGCTATTATGCAATAAAAAGAAAGTAATCGTTGCATTAAAAGGTTGTGGCAGTTGCATAAATAAAGTAAAGTAAAATAAGGTTCTTTTTAAGGTGGCATTTAATGCCTTTTAAATCCAGAGATAAAAGGAAGTGGTCGGCACCAAACCCTTAAACATCTGAGCTTCATTAAACTAATTTCATTTTAGTTTAATTTAGTAAAAATAATAACTCAGAGTAGTTTGCCGAGATTGTGTTAATGGCTGTGAAGCGTCACCACTAATTGAAGGATTATTGCTTAAATTGTAATACTTTGTTTTATTGTTTATAAAGTTCAAACAGAATTTGTTCTATCCTAATATTTTTAGTTGATTATTCTGGTTTAATTAGTTTAAAAATGAGAAAACTTCATTTTTTTGATAGATAAATAGATCCTCCATGCTCAGCTTTTCAGAAATGCACATTCTGTAGAGGAAGATCAGGGCCTGCAGAAGGGATAAAAAGAAACTCCAGCAACACTTTTAGTACATAGAACAACTTTATTGTTAGCCTTTTGTTTTATCTAAGTGTTGCTCTTTAGAAATGCACATTCATTCTTGTCATTTCTCAGCTATGATGCCTAAAAAAGAATAGACTATACAAAGGAAGAAATGCATGTTCTTCCAAAATCAGCACAGAAAATGTATAGTGTCAGAAATGGACCCAAACACTATCTAAACATGATATTTCTGTCTTTATTCACTTACCTCATATACGCACGAAGCGTTTGGCCTCTAACCCGACCAGCATCCTTCATATTATGTAGAGATAATGGACATATTGATGTCTGATCACAGCACCCACCTTTGATCTCACTCAGGTTGGTCCTTCACAGTCTAATATGGAGTTTCAAGAGACTCACTTGAAAAAAACGAAAAACCCTCTTTGATTGCAGAAAGCCTCCATCTAACGAAAAAGCAAGTTTTCATATGAAAGAAGTATGAAATCAGAGGGAGGTTAAAGATGGACGACTACAAACGCATAGCAAATGAAAAGAATGGAGATCACAGGAATCCAGTCTGTCATATTTTAGTAGAAAGGAAACTGTGTGTGTGAGTATGTGTAGATGTTAAATGAAGCTGGCAGTGAATTATAAACCATTCTATCTTATGTTATAGACATAAAAGATGCTGAGTTTTCCCAGCGGATAATCTAAAGTAGCAGCTGAAACTTTGCCCTTTGTAAATGCAGACAGACTCCAGAACTGCAGCCGACTGCTGCAAGAACAAACGTCACAAATTTAACAGAGAGAGAGAGGATGCAAAGATACAAACACAGAAGGACACACACACACACACACAGACAAACCCTGACTTTCACGCTGGATTTCCTCCGGCGAGCCTCATTGATGTGATTTGGTCTCATGGATGGGGTCACTGCAGGTGCGTTATTGACTTTAAAAAAAGGCTATCAGGCGCAGGAGTCCACTCAGCAGCTCCTGGACGTGAATATTTCAGGGCCTCTGTGGCCTGGTGGGGCTGAGGCCTGGTCATATTCTCCTCAGGGCCGCAGGAGATCGAATCAAACATTCATCATACACAGCTGGGAAAGAAAGGAGGCATTAAAAATACAACAGGCTGCCACCAGAAGTCTCTCAGACACACACACAAGGATGGGATGAGCATGTGTCTGTGTGTGTGTTTGTTGTTTTTCAGGAGGACGATTGATGGATAAGATCACCATAGGATTTTGCTTTCTGCTCATGCGTTCGTGTCTGTGCGTGGACAGGCAGTTCAAAAATGAACATGGAGGGATTTTAATAATTCAAAAACCTTAAACCCTTTTGGGCCTTACAAAACATCAAATCCTATGATGCCTCGGGTCACTTGTAAAAACAACAAAGAGGTGAGATGCGCTGTACAAAAATGCTCTGGAAACCAAAGAGATTTATTCAGCACAGAAACAAAAGACAACATAGACTACAGTAAAGAGAAAGAAATGTAAATATACACACAGAGACCACAGCTGAAAGTGGGTTACATGTTTTTCACATTGTTGATTATTTGTGTTTGTGTCATGATGCTTTAAATACTGTTTGTTCTTTTCATATTAAATCATTTTGCAGCTGTTTTTAACAATGCACCTGCTTCCGTCAGAGCTCTCTTTGTTCCCTCGTGTTGCTTTGAAAATTCACATATCAAAGTGCGGCTTGCCTCACCTCTTTCAGCTGGCAAATGCTGCAAATTGGCATTCAACGTAACGTGACACACCTTGGCTGCAGTGTTTTTTAAGTCTGATGGAGTAACATCAGTGTAAGCAAAGTGCAAATGTAGTGCAGAGGTCGGGCCAATTCATTGTTTTGTGAGTCACAAGTCCCAAGTCCTAAACTTTGAGTTTCGAGTCCCAAACAAGTCAAAATGTGCTTTTCACCGAATTACTGTTCTTTGTGCAACTTCATCTGTTATTTTCAACCTGCGTGTTTTACATACTGCAGTTAATTTCTTTGTTGACGACTGTGTAGCTTTTGTACTTGAATGAAAATATCTTTGTCATGATTTTTTTTTCCAGTTGAAGCTCTGAAGTGTAATGTTCACAGTTTTCTCCCGCAGTTTAATTGGATGCTGTCGGATTGGTCAGACAAAGGAGATCTGAGAGATCTGACTTGATGAGAATGAACAGTGTGAACGTTAGTTGATTCAGGAAATGAAGGAAAATTTATTGATTTGGACACACTTTTAAATAACATACTTTTTGATCTTCGTACTTGGGGTAAGGTACCAAGTATTTTCAAGTCAAAAGGCTCATTGGTCATTGGTGTTGTCAGTTTGAGGCTAAAGTCCTTTGTGTAGTGATGTGATAACTTAGCTTAGGAAAAAAGTGAAAGTTACTAATACCAACACTGCTTTGTCACACCCCTTAGCATCTCAAACTGATGTACAAGGGAAACCTTTAGTGGCTGCCAAAAAATCTTTTTAATACATGATTAACATTGTGAAACGGTCGCAGTTTTGGCAGGTTTAGGCACAAAAGCTACTCAGTTAGTGTAGTTTGCTAGTTAAAATGTCACTGTCACCATGTAGGGAGGTCACAGTGTCTAGCTAACACATTGTGCACACTGGCTAAGACAATTAAAACATTTGCTAGCAGTGAGCAAGCTAGCTGTCTTATGGTTTCCCTCCCCAGAAAATTGTGGCTCTAATATGTCGTCTATTATTTTGTTAACCACCATTCATCAACATTAACAGTGAGTCAGCTGGCAGTGGTGTTGTTTTATTAATTTATTTATTAGGCTACAGGCTGCAGTGCTTTTTTTGGGATCTGGAACAAAAATATGTTTGAGGGCCAGTTTTTGCGTGGGACTTGATGGACAACATATAGAAATGAAAACAAAACATCAGTGCATTAAACAACAATTTGCCCATTTGACCTGTATTGTACTGTTATGTCAATACAGTTTTTTTTTGCACCTCTTTATCAGGGAATCCAACCGTTCTAGACCTGATTGTATCGTGGTGTTAAAGCCGCACCCAATTGTGTCTCTCCTCATGTCTCGTTAAGCTTACGTCCCCAGAGAAGCAGATCATTATCATGTTCCCTCTTTCTTAATCTGCCTTGATTCCCTCTTACTCATTACACGGCTTTAGTGGTTTTGGGGAGACGAACAGTTGGTGCATAAGTGCGAAGATGGTGTGTGATTCTACTGTGGTGGACCGGTCTGGGCCAAAATGCCAGGGTGCCATGATTTTATTTGTCCCAGTCCAGCCCAGTTAAGCACTTTGGTTTTCATTTAAACAAATTTTAGAAAAGAAAATTCTAATTGTAATTATATTGCATCAAAATACCCATGATGCTTGCTGTACTTGCACTCACTGCGTGTGACACACAGAATATCTCTAAATCAAATATATTAAAGACAGTTACCTGCAAATTAACATAATAACCACTAATATGACAGGGTTTATTTTCATGATTTGTTGGCATGGAGACAGCCATCTGCCCTGACTTGGCATGAGGCCACAATTAAGACCTTATTCCCATGGTGCTGCCCGAGAGAAAGAGAGACAGAGAGAAAGGGTTTGTGGGTAAAACATCTTTTCTCTGGCTGCATCTCGCAGGCTCCTCCTGTGCAGAGTTGGCACATAATGTTCCAAATGCCACATGCAGCACAGTTATCAACATTTATATTACCTGCAACATTAAATATATTTATTTCAGTTTTATACTTGAATTCCTATAAATCACAACAGACCTTAAACATAACAGGAAAATCACAGGTGTAATTAAAAACAGTTTTACTTGACTTGACTTTCCCAGTGAAGTCGTACGAGTGCCAACATGCACAAACCATCACCAGGAGTGACAAAGCCAACAGGCACCATGTGTTTGACAAGTAAATCTGTTCACCTTGAGAAAGGTCGACATGCAATTCAATAATCATCTTAATATTATAGATCACATGACAGTTTCAGTGAGAGTGGTTAAACCTCCAAAATATTATTTATTTGTAGTTCCATGAATGTAGTACTTGGATGAATTGACTTATATTTCAGGGAGAAGCGTTTCTTTCCACATCACTACATTTATTTGACAGCTGTAGTAATTAGTATTATTAAGACTTCACACAGTATGATCAGTTTAAATGAAACATAAAACATGATACACTGATATACATTAAACTACCCAGACAAATTTGCAAATTTACACAATTTGCACAATCTGTAAATAGCCTTAAATTTTCTCACCAGTCACCTCTTTGTAAATTTGTAAAACCTGTAAATCTGTATAAACCTTAAATATATTTTAAATACTGCTGCTATTACTGCTGTTCATCTGGTTCTGCTTTTATTTATTTGTTTTATATTTTTATATGTTTATAATTTTCTAACTAAAGTCATTTGTAATTTCATTGTACCAGAGTATAATGACAAACTGATTTCTGATTCTGATCAATTACACTAATAATAATTAAATAATAGAAGACACGTTAGACATTTAATGAAGTAAGTAGTGCTTTATTGCTAATTTCACTTGAGTAAAGGATCTTACTGACATTGGCCTCTCATTCACATCCCTGTTCCTCTCTTTAACAGCTATTTTATTTAAATTGTAATAATGTTGCTGTCCAGTGAAAAGTCTCCAAATTTGGTGACTTTGATTTTTTTTTCTTTATAAAACTGAAAGTAAGGTGGGCCCCTTTATGAGCTGAGACAATTCTCCTGTTTCTTAAGCCAAACAAACCATTTACAAAGCAACTTGGTCATCTTAAAAATGCATTGCCACAAAGCTGAAAACGTGGGCTGTTTTTCTTAGCTCATGAAAAGTTAACAGCGGTGTGTGGTTTTCACTGGACAGCAATACATCACAGAGAAGTGTAGAAGTGTGTGTGTGCGTGCAACAGAGAGCAAGAACCTTTAGAGATCAAAAGAGATCTTGAACTGTGCAGTGTGGAGGATTGTGAATTATAATGAGGAGACAGACACCGGCATCACAATTCTGTGAAAAGCAAAAGTAACACATGAATGCGTTCTACAACAATAAGTGAACATACTGACAGAGAACAAGAAAGTAGAACCTGCATTAACTAAGAAAAACAGGTCTTGAAACAAACACAAGGATAAAACAGCATCGTAGAGAGGACAGCACAGGTGCACAGACTGCGCTCCATCACTGAGGAGTCCCTCGCTCTGCCCTGCCTGCATCTCTGTGGTATTTCTCGAGGCCAGCCGACACCCTGCTGAGCTGACAACACCAATGTGTCAGCCCATTCTGCGTGTGTGTGTGAGGGAGAGTGTGTGGGTGTCTGAACATGCAATTGACTGAGAGAGACAGAAACGGAGAGGCAGAGAGGAAGTGAGGCAGAGAGTTCAATCAATCATATGAGCAGAGTTTTACACGCTCAGTTATGACTCTCTATGCAGTGTACATACAATATTCAGTATATCGGATGTAAGATTTAATTTAGTTTATTATTGCCAGATCTGATCCTGTCCAGGAACGTGTGCAGGAATTGAATTTATTAAAAAACGCCACACAGAAAATAAGAGCGTCTGACCTGTTTTTCTGGACGCGACTCACAAAAACGAGCTACCTCCATGCACAGCAGTGGTGTGTGTGTATATGTGTGTGTGCATGTGTGTGTCTGAACCTGCTGAACCCTGTTGTGTCTGCTATGACTGACTGCTGAGCATGAAACATGGCTGCCTAGATTTCAGACTGGCTAACAAGCTCGCTAACTGAAGATTATTAGCCATTCTGATGGCATGGCTGTTAGTCAGCCTGTCCACAACTTTAGTCTCAGCATCTATTGGATGGATTGCTAGGATACATGGAGTGCAGATATTTGTACTTCCCAGATGATGAATCCTATGAGTTTGGTGATGCCCTGAAATTTTCCTACAGTACAGCACCCCAAGCAGGTCAAACTTTTCATGCATCCAGTGAAATATCCAACATCATCCCCCTGCAGAGCTGGAGAGCCTTGTCAGTTCTAGACATATAAGTTTCATTTTAGATGTGGGCATGTGCAAGTTCAAGTGAAAATGGCGTCACACCTGTGTAAAATACAAATTTATATTTAATAACACAATATTAGATTTGAAAACCTTATGCAGTACTTAATGTTAGTTAGCTAACATCACCTTCCTTCAATAACTAATGTCAGCCTATCCTCTCTAAGACCCTGGGAACCATCTATAACTTGGGGTAGCTGGCTAGTTTCATGAATTTTATCAATAGTAATGTTACAGCGACAAAGATTTCATGGATGAACAGCTTGTTAATTAGGCTTTGCTTTCTTGTGCTGTGTGTCCTTGGCCTACATTCAGTTAATTAAATGTAATTTCACAAAGTGCCGGGTGTGATTCTATACATAACTTTATGCTTTCCCACAACACAACTTCAGGTATAGATTTTATTTAATAACATTTTAGGAAAGTGAACTATTATTTTATGAAGTCAGCTGCCTCGTCTAGCAATCTCCAAAAGCTAGTGGAGAAGTGGTGTGTGTTAGAGGACACACTGGGCCGGCTTTTTGCCGGCACAGCTTGGTTAAATGTAAATACAAAAAGTTGACTTCAAGGCGAGCCCTTGTTGTGGAGATATTGTGGGATCTCTGTGTAAAAAGAGCTAAAGTCAACATGGTAAATGTTATACGACCTAAGCATCAGTATGTTAGCATTGTCATTGTGAGCATATTAGCATGCTGATGATAGCATGTAGCTCAAAACACCACAAAAGTACAGCATCAAAGAGCCTGCCTGCAGACTCTTAGCCTTGAATTAATTATTAGTATCACTCGCAGAAATTGTACAGATTAAGGAAGCTTTTAAGTCATTACAAATGAAAAGAACACATTGTTATCACAATACCAACGTCTCTCTGTTAGCCTTATTAAGATTCAGTACATTCCTGTTTTGGAACTAGCAGCCTTGTTGTTTTCATTGTTCAGAATGAAGCTTGTCATATGTTTTTGGTGGGTGCTCGTATGGCAGACGAGACAGAGTCACTACAAAGTCAATAGCCTCCCTCTGTGACCGTCTAATCTGCACTTTACTAAGTGATCTCCTGCCAGGACTGCGAAAGGAAACGTATTACTGGCTGTAGAGACGTGAAATGGCTTTTTGGTAACGATCCCGGGAGGCATTAGCTCTGATTTAAGGAGCACAGCTACATCCAGATGCCACAGAGGTTTCAACACTTAAAGAGACAAATCAGTGCATTGCAGTGGTGCAGAGTGGTGTAAAATCGCTGTGAAATTTTAGGATGACACAGCAGAAAAATAGGGAGTAATGTTTCATGGTGCCCTTTTCAATGCAGGCTATATGAGATTGTTTGTAGTTTATGGGCAGCTGTTCAGTATCTTGCGGATGACAATGCAGGAGACACTTTGCCATAGTTAGACTGACTGCACCCTCTTGTGACAACAATAAAGAATTACTTCAGAGAATTTCAGCTACATTTTAATGAGATTTTCTTCACATCAACTGTGTGAATACAGACTTTAATATTGTGTTTGCTTTTAAAATATTTATACTTTTATTGCAGGTTTATAGAAATGATTATGCTGGTGGCGCTTTATTCCTTCAGTAAATATTCATGTTCTTGTTAGTACAAAGGAATGACAATAAACACTTTTATCTTGCATTTTGAATACTTTTGGGCCAATTGTTGTAGTAGATTATTAGTAGCAATACCACACTGCACAGAAATATTGTAAACTAAGTAAGTATTGTCAGCAAAATGTACTTAAGGTATCAAAGGTAAAAGTACTCATTATGGAGAAAAATGTCCCCTGAATTATACAATTGTAAATGATATTATTATAGCTGAAAATTGATGTTTGATTTTCTGCTTTAATTTTTATTATTGTGTCATGCACAAATAATGCGCCCAGCGCAAACAGGCTTACGAGGCCCCATTAATTATTAAAACAGACCAGAAACCAGAGTAGCAACATGAATTACAAATAATACTAAACAAATAAATGATTCTGACATTTTCCAAAACTTTGGAAACAAAGGCTGCCAACTTATGAGTGTTGAAATTAAACATCCATTCTGCTCGTCAGTGCACCAGAACATTTCTGGATTTTGAACAAACATTTTATTTAATAGATTTTCTCAACTCATCATAATAAGGACTGTTTAATAATTAATGTGGAATTTATGATTGTTAGTTGGTTGAGGTGGAGAGAATTAAAATTGCTTTATACTTTACTGTTCATCTATAACAATGTCATTTTATAAACTCATATATTGTATGAAAAACCTTGATCTGTAAAATTTGCAAATGGAAATGTAGCCCACTTACTTACAATGTCCTCAAATCCTGCTTTACTTGATTCCCAGTGAAACTATATTTGCTTAAGAATGAAAACTATATATTTTTCTCATTATCTAACCATATTTTTATGGGAGAAATTAATTTTTCATGATATTGTTTCATGATTATTAGTAAAAAGAGGCAGTGATGCTATGCTCTGTCATTGTTTTGACAGAGAAAACCACTGAATGAGGGTGAGTTAGTGTGAAAATGACGATACAGGTCTACCTTGTTACATTACTGAGCACCAGCTGGAAAAAGGAGAGCAAAGATGACTTCACTGACACACAAAAACTAGGAGGCGGTCAACAAAAAACGAATCGCAGTATGCAAAATGTGCGGGTTAAAATATTAGGACATATTTTAGGGCATATTAGGACTTGTTCTGGACTTGAAACTCAAAGTTTAGGACTTGGGACTTGACTCGGAACGTTTGTGCAAAGAGTTGACACCTACTTGCAAAAACAGTGACTTGGTGACTCTGGTATTTATTTATTCATTAGCTGTGAAACTGTCAAAATATTCCACAGAGCTGACACTTGAAACGTGATCCCAGTATAAACAATTTTGACCTGAACTGACACTTGAATGAATGAATTACACGCCGAGGATGTAATTACCACGACAAACTCTCCCAAATTGCCAGTTTGTCCTGATCTTTTGTGGGCACAGATTCTGATGACTTAACTTTCTGTGAGTGAGCAGTTAAAGCTGTTAAATAAACATTTTTCGCCTCCTTGAGCTCCCTGCTGGTCCTGCCTGACACGGAGGAGAACATTTCATGGCCGCCTACGAGAGCTCAGCTTGGTTTCTTGTGTGCTTGAACGGTCTGAGTCACCGTTACCTCACTGACTTCGCCCTAATAAAGCTTCGATCATTACAACGTACACTCTGATTCTCTCTGAGTTTAACTGTTCAAACTTGTCATTACCTGAAATTTACTCACAAAGAAAAGGTTTTGGCAGTGACCCATCTATAAATCACAGAAAGCACAGAGACGTACAGTCTGTGAGGTCTTGTTTTTGCACCACAGTAGGCTTTTATTATCAGCCAACTGGTATGTCAGCTCTTTTATCTCAGGAGCACTTTGACGGAGGCTAACTTGCAAAGTCAGCCTGATAATTATCTGAATTTCTGCAGTGGGCCTTTATCTGTAATAATAATACAACCAGAGAGTGGAGCTGTAGGGCCGTGACACGAGGAAATAACACCTGCAGAGGGGACGGAAACACTACATCCTGTAAGGGTGTTTGTGCACTTCTGTGCATCTGTAAACATTTTCACATGTTTAGGAAAATTTGAATGAGTGTATAGGAGGAAATGCGTTTGTATTACTGTAAACATGTGATATAATGTAGGCCTAAATACACAACTCAACAAAATACAGGACAAATTACATATTATAGCTTTAAAAGAAGTTTGACAATAAACATACAATTAAGTGAAGGACAGAGGTTCTGACACTGGAATGAAAAAATTGTAAATTTGTATATTGCCATTAAATACTTGTGATTTGCAAGAAGGAACACTGAAAACAATGGCACTTTATTTTCTAAAAATAATTTGTAATAAGTTGAAGTTGGTTGATAAGTTAATGTCAAACAGCTGCACAAAATGGACATCTTTTTAACTAAAGCTGAAAGTCTTTTCAATGACATTTTGTTTGGTGGGACTCTTATTCACTTTCTTGCCAAGAGTTAGATGAAAGGAGCAGTACCACTCTCATGTCTGTAAAGTAAATATGAAGCCACGGCCAGTGGCCAGTGAGTTTAGCTTAGCATTAAGACTGGAAACAGGGGGGGAAACAGCTCGCCTGGCTCTGTCCAAAAGTAACAAAATCCACCTACCAGCACTCCTAAAGTTCACTTAGCATGTTAGATGCAGCTTGTACAAAAACAAAGTATAAAAAAACAACAGTTTTATTGGGGGTTCCGTGCAATAAGACTCCACGTGGTCACTACCTCAGGACGAGAAATAGTCCCACATATACCCTGTGATATGCTTTTTCACTTTTTAGTTGTTGTTTTTTGACAAGAGCTGGCTCAGCATCACTCATATCTGTCGGTACAAAAACTAGCAGCCAGGCAGACTCAAACATGTAAGATAATCTGCACACCAGCCAACTAATTAAGGGGACTTTCTGGACTCTTGTCACTCATAACTGCCATATAACCATTGTTTTTACACTTTGTTTTTGATACAGATAAAAAATAACAACATATAATCAGTGAACTAAAAGTGTGCTGTAGGCAGTAAGTAGGATTTTAATTTGCCGTTGGACAGAGCCAGGCTAGCTGTTCCCCCATGTTTCCAGTCGTTATGCTAAGCTAAGCTAGCCTGCTGCTAGCTAGCCTTATATTAGGTGAAACTGGTATCAATATTCTCATCTAACTAAGCAATTCAGCCCTGTCTCCTTTTTATACAATTAATTTGCAACTGCAAATATGTTTTGAGGCAAACATGACAACCAAAATACATTTTATGATAACGTAATGAGGAGATGTTGCTAATTAATGTACCTGGCAAGCCGCAGAAATGTTCAT
The DNA here is from genome assembly GCA_034769285.1 of Lutjanus argentimaculatus. NCBI lineage: Eukaryota > Metazoa > Chordata > Actinopteri > Lutjaniformes > Lutjanidae > Lutjanus > Lutjanus argentimaculatus. The sequence continues at coordinate 31,051,716 of JAWZSL010000005.1, read as the reverse complement.
ACTGAATCTGTCAGTAAAATTTTCACTGGCGACGTATTTATTTTCTTTCCCACCAGTGTAGGCAATCATGCAATACACTATCCAGTCGTAGTGACGACAGCATTATTCAAAAGTCAACTGAGACTTGAGGTTTTTAAATTGATATTTAACCAAAATGACGATCTTTCCCAAACCTTAACCAAAGTGATTTTATTGCCAAAGCTTTTCACAATACTTCCTCGCCTTAGAGAGTTTTTGTTGGAGGAGTCTGGAAAAACTAAGATTACATTCAGATCGGCATAGATTATGCATTTAGTGCTGATGTTTAAGCTTTGAAGGAACTGATGTACTTATGTGCTTGTACATCAGCGCACCCGCGCGCTCTGCTTTGTGTGCCAGCTGTTTCCATTAAGACAACAGCAAGTAACATTAAATCCACCAACACCAGGTCAGTGGAAATACTTGGCATCTGAAGCACAACATCACACATGACAGCACCCGGCCTTCCCGACATCTCAGAGTGCGCTGGAGCCAACGCTGCTTAGTGATGTATACTGTAAGTAAACCAAAGGAAAACACAGAGGCTACATGTCACAGAGTTTTCTTAACCAAAGCACAGCAACAGAAAATATACTGACTGCTGCTCTTAGCTGGACACCGCTATGAAACCCATTAATGTGTCTTGTTTGCCATTAATCAGTGTAAACAGTAGAATTTATTATTAAGTTCTTTTAAAGTGAATGAAAAATATAGTTTAATGTAAACTTAAATATATTCTTATGAGCCTAACAAAGTAGTATAAATGATAGTTATGTCATAAACACCACGGTCGTCTCCATTCATAATAAATGTGGGAATTAGGACCTCCCTTTTGCACTTGACAAGCCAAGACTTCCCCATTTTATAAGGCCAGTTCTCCCTGTGGTCAGAACAAAATGTTAAAACATGTTATTCTGTGCTGATCAGAGGAAACTTTAATGTGTGCACTGCATACTGTGCTGTTCTCTGTTCTCTGCTCTGTGTTCTGTGTGTTCCAGTTCCTGTCAGTTCTTATGTGATTCCTTTACTGTATGTTATCCACCAACAACTGATGGCTGAGGTTCATCCAAAGCTGAACACACACACACACGCAAACACATGCACGCTTATAAATTCCTTTGGCTGACTTCATTTTGACCTGCGCTGTGAAACACTTTAGATAAGGATCAATGAGACTGGTTGGTTATTTCATTCTAATGACCATTTACTGTTACCATTGTAACAGCAGCGCAGTGTAACATCAACATTTTTAGCTGTATGTGAGGAAATGTTTACTATAAGTGTTATATATAGCTGTCTAAGGCCCCTCTTCTCCAAGTGGGGTACATGTACCCTCAGAGGTACGTGAAGTGATGTTGAGGGAACATGTAAAAAAAAAATTCTGCCAAACATTGCAGAGCTATGTGCGTCCTCACATGGACTTCCTTCTCATTAACCTATGTCAAGTATTTCACAGTTTCGAGTGGATTTTGTGTGGCTTTTTATGCATGCATGCATTTTGTGGAGCTCACGTTTAAGAAAGTTTATTGCAGCGGCAGACGTCTAGGCTCCGGCCTCATCACTCCTTGCAGATTATGTTTACACAGAGATATCGAGGAGTGACAAACACATATCTTGGACCCTCTGTCGGAGCCCGCAGGTGGATGCTGGGGTGGCGGTGGCGCTGAATGTACAGGCAGTGATGCTGTTGCAAGGCAGCAATGGCAGAGAGAGGCAGAGGGAGAGATGGGAGATTTTAGTAGTGGTGCAGCTCAAGTTGACTGCCTGAACTAGCTTGCTCGCGTCGCTACATATATGAGCGTGTGGCTGGACATAAAATGTCTGAAGGGGTACGGGACTGTAGAAAGTTTAAGAAGCACTGGCCTAATGCAACAGCTTTTTTTATGCCTTTATATTTTGACAGGACAGCTGAAGTGAGGATAGGAAACGGGGAGAGGGTAACTTTACCAAATGGGCCACCAGGACTGCCCCACTCCACAGAGTTGATAAACTCTGTAGGGACCAAGAACTACAAGCCATTGCAGGAACTTTTAAAATGATGCATTCACAGCCCATCTGTCAACACTACAAACAGACGCTGTTGTGTGATGCCAAGCAGAAATTCTTTTTCAACGGCTCACTGGCAAGAAAGATTAAGTTGTTTTTTGCATTAGTTTTTCAATATTGAACAAAGTTATTTTGAATACTTTGTATGCATCAAACTATATGTTTTTTTTAAATTTTGTTACAGTCGTAACACACAGGATATTCACATGCATTCCACTCATTCATTCACTCATTCACCCTGCTGCAGCCCGAGTCTAGACCTTCAATCAAGCCAACTCAGCAAGTAGCGCCCATTAGGGTGAGGGTGTGTCTGTATGTAACAGTAGTTTCTCAGTTAAAAAAGTATTATCCAGTAAGTGACGTGCGGTGACTAATGGTGTCAAGGTGTTCACACAGGTCTAGTGATTGGGTAGGGAAAAATGAAGCCTCCTCCCCCACGGAAAAATCAATTAACGTGGAGGCAAACTAAGTCAGACTAAATATAGAAGCAGAGTGTGACGACTTGAGAAGTCTGTCTGATGTCAGGCAGCTGTTTCCTTCACTTCTATCAGTTTCGTTTCCAGATGCATTCAGGCAGCTGTTACCAGAGAAAAAGCTCTAAAATGCCACTGTAACATTTAGTGGCTAAATAGTAGAGCTTGAGGTCTGCGCGCGAACCTGACGGGACCCGACGGGTTCAGGTCACGTCGGCCCTTATTTCTCACATATTTCACGGGCTCACGTCGGGTTCGGGCTGTACTGTATTTATTTATTTATTTTCATTTTTCTCCACAATTTAGTCGTTGCAAATTCCAATATCCTGCATGTATTGTCCCTGCCACTGAAAGCTCCTACTGTTTGGTGCATAGAGGGAAGCTTGTTGAAGAAAAAACGTCGAGCTGTAATCGGGTTTGGGCTGAAATCAGCTAATAAGGGTCGGGTTTGGGTTGGGTTTGGATAGAATTTTGTTGGGCCTTGACGGGCTCAACTTTTCAGGCACGATTAAAGCGCTACTGAATAGCCAAATATTTCTTGCAGGACCAGACCAGAGCTAAAAAGGATATGAAGTATTGGACTTAAGCCATGTTCACCAACAGACTACAGCTTGTTCTGCTGCACCCAAGTGGCCACAAAAATCAATTCTAATGATCACATATCGTATCTCGACTCTTTTTATTTACTTGTGCATTTTGAGTACTTTACTGAAGTATATTTTATGTGTAAATATTGTTCTCAGCTACATATTTGAATAAGCAAGAACTATAGAATATCCTACAGTCTATTCTTATTTAATCAGGAAAGATTTGATGAAACCTTTTAAAAGATTTTCTCAATGCTCAGAGCATCAGATATTTGAGTTTTAAAAGATTAACTGTGAGTTGGGAAGAAGAATTAGAATTTTAGGGCCTTGTATCAGTGTACCCTCAAGCAAATCTAAAAAGCCAATTTCATGTGATTATAAGAAATCAATTATATAAATACAGAGATCTAAATTATTTGCACACATTTATCACTTTCATCAAACCTCCCTTGATTTTTTTCTCTAATAGATAAGAGTTACAGAAGTATAATAGCAAAAGATTTATGGAGAGCTGTGAGCCAGTCTGGAAATGTTGAAAGACATATAGTATTTACAGAAGTTTACTCTGACGCGTGACCGCACATTGCAATTTGCAAATGTGCAGCCTGTTTGAATCGAAACTACAGGAATCAGCCCATTTCCAGGTATTTTAGCCACATGTTTACCCATTTCACAGAACTCACATTAATTGATTTGACAAACATTCAGAAATTCTGGTGAATCAAACTGAGGTCACAGATCTGGGCCTCTCTGTATGCAGTTTTTGATTGCTATGCTATGTTAAAGACTCCACATTTTAATTAATCTCGACCTGATTAGCTGTTCATGTGGTGAGCTCACAGTGGCTCGGTCCAACATCTGGGTCGGCTGCAGTCACATTAAAAAAAGAAAAAAGAAAAGAAAAAGAAAATAAAAAACACTGTGAAGCTGACGATATCTCAGGAGTTTCTGTGGAAATGGCCCGTACTGGAAATGTTGCCCTTGAAAGGTTCATCAAGAGACCTGGACAAACAAATGACTGCTTACCCACACATAAATCACATCAACATCACGGTAACAGGACAGACAAACAAGCATTTACCGTTACATTACATCCCGACTGCTTAAAAAGAAACACTAAGACTCAGTGTCATTTCTCTATTTATATTCTCAGGAAAACAAATACCAAAATTCAGTAGTAACAGTTAGAATTACTGGTGTGAATCCCTGCAATGACTTGGAACAGTGGAAATATCTGCCAAAAAAAACCCAAAACAATTTGATTGCTTAACTGTTTAACTTTTAGTGTCATATTTCACAAGCATATGACTATTTCTCAGACAACACTGATCTTTCACTTGTACTCTCATTTACACAGTTTCTTCTTATCAGAGCCAGAGGTTTAAACTGTATCTATTTATGGGACCACTGTTTAAAAAGCTCAGTACACTAAAATTTACACTGCGTGTTTGTAATAAACATTAAAAAAAAAAAAAAAAAAATCAAGTTGACAAAATAAAATCCCATTAAAGTATTTGCAGTGTGTCTTGACCAATGTTGTCAAAGTACTTTTATTTGTTTGTTTTTTGAAATTAACTTACTTACTTAATTAATTGTTTATGATACATTCATAATGTTGTGTACATGTGTTTATTAATTGTCAACTTAACAGTATAACTGTGATCATGTTAATTAAAAGGCATTAATTATTTTTATTACATTGGCTTTGTTAAATACTCGATTCTGATTGGTCAGTTACAGCATTCTGAGGTCTATCATCTTTTTATAGCAGACTGTTGCTATGTATAACAGACCGTTGCTATGAAGAGCAGGCTGTTGCTATGGA